>OX382368.1:1361666-2710833 GCA_947508005.1 Amphipoea lucens | reverse complement strand
TTTTATGAAGTATCTTGTGTATTTGCGTATGGTTGTCACCATCTCAGGTAGCTGGGCTGATGATGGAAGGTACAACTCCTTAACAGTAAGAAGTTACTCGAACAGGCAAGGACTGTTTTAGTCAATTGTTTTGATGTTTGATAGGGCATTTGCCACATTTGGTCTCATGATCATCAAGTCATGACCTGATGCTGCAGTCAGGATAGTCTGCAGAGTACCTAACTCCTCGACAACTAACAGCAGATATATCGTGTTTAGGCTCATTGAAAAGGGCTCGATGTGTGGATAAACGTACTGTTAATGAGGAACACCGAAGTACATAAAGACTTGATGCTGAAGCCAGGAGCATTAGAAAAAGTACCAACCTTGAAATTACAGCACCGTAGTCGTGTTTGGGCTCATATTAAACAGGACTAAATTTTAAGTTCAATGCAATGTTGACAAGTCTGGCCTGATGCTGCAGCCAGGATTATCAGCATCTATTCTAAAAACATCAGGGCAGGATTTGATGATGGGATCCTGGAGAAATCGAAGGAACTCTTCAAATATTATAGGCACGCCTATAGCGATTTGGGTATTTTTTATAGTAACTCGTGCATTTGCTCTCGGAAAGCACTATTTGGTGATGTGGAACTGATGATGAAGACCACAGATGGCCACCGGAACTAAGTAATATCTAAGTATTTCACGGGTTGCGATTCGATTACTTTAATATGGTTGCTAAGCAATTTATGCTCGTCACAATGTGAATGGTGATACGGACCTGATGGTGGATCTGGAGAACTCCTCAACAATTAACTTCCCTGTATCGGGAAAAGCAATATTTTGTTTGTAAAAGGCGATGATCACTAGGCTATTGTAACTTAGATAAATTATAAGTAGACCCACTAAAAAGCGTGAAATAAAAACTTAAAAAAAAAAAAAACCGACTTTCAAAAAAACACTACAAAGTGAAAAATATCTTTAATTTCGGAAGTCGGTGGCAAAAAACTAAAATAAAGATCCAAAGACACCGACTTCCGAAATTAAAGTTATTTTTCACTTTGTAAAGTTTTTTTTGGAAGTCGGTTTATTTTTTCTTAAAAAGTTTTTTTTTTACTTTAATGGTTTGCAAGTATTTATTTGTAAACGCGATTTTGCTCCTTATTTATTCGAAGTCATTGATCAATTTCCTATGCAAGTAGTTTTACTTCCAACGGGGCTTTTGAATACGCGATTGTATTTCTTATCTGTATGAAGTTATGGATCAGTTTTCTATGCAGATAGAAAATACTTGAAAGTATCTCGCTCCGTCGTGCCTCGACGCTCGAGTACGTAGGTACTCAAATAGTTCATTTCGCAAATGCGATCATACTCCTTATCAGTAAGAGCACAGAATACTTAATAGTACTACGTACAGAAAGGACACTCCCTTCCTCGCCCTCATATCAGATACCGCACCTCACCCCGCACTTCGAGGTATTCGTCGCCGACTCTTTAGCAAGGGCGCTCGCGAACCGCAGCGCTGTATTGCTGACACACAATTATGCGATTTAAAAGTTTTATTTGAGTTTTAATCACGATGGTTGGATATTGTGATGCTTTTCCGAATTCGTATTTACATATACTGTTTGTAAGATTTCGCATTTTTAATAACATGCGATTTAATAACCGATTATTTACAGATAAGTCATTTAAACTAAACTATTTCAGTGTTTTTATTTCATTACGAACCCGACTATTGAACTACATGGTCACTTCATAATAATGCACACGTTCGGGCAGCGCCGCCGCCGACGTCGTTCGGTTCCCCGACACAAATTGCTTTCCGCGCCATTTTTTTTATGCTACTAGATTTCACGCACACATTTACACGTATACAAACGTCATTTGTTTATGTAGTAGTAATAGGTAATTATTTTGCGAGCGTTGTATGAAGTGTCCGAGGTGTGGTAAGAGTCTACGGAACAATTCCGTATGCAAGTATTTTTACTTTAATGGTTTGTAAAAGTATTTATTTGTAAACGCGATTGTGCTTATTTATAGGAATTCACGGATCAATTTCCTATGCAAGTACTTTTTACTTCCAACAGGGCTTTTGTTTGATTACGCGATTGTACTTCTTATTTGTATGAAGTTATGGATCAGTTTTCGATGCAGATAGAAAATACTTGAAAGTATCTCGAGCCCTGGTTTTAGGCCCTGGTTTCTTAAGGTGGACGTACTTGGAAGCCCTGGTACTCGATTTTGCAAGTACGACCCATGTCTAAGGGCTACGGGCGAGGCGAACGGGAGTTGAGTGGGGGATATAAGCAAGAGAAAGCAGTGCGCGCGCACATTTTCTTTCTCTCTTCCTCTCAAAGCCAAATACGTTTGAAGTTTCACTTCAGTCGTGTGGTCATAAGCACACTCGGTTTTTTTAATAAATCCTTTTTTAAATTAGATTAGATATCTATCTACTCTAACGTTGGAAAATAACCAATCACTTGGGGTTGAAACCCTCGGGCCATGGGGTCCGAGTACTCATGGTCTCTTCAAGGTACTTGAAAGGGATGGTTGACAAGGCTTTCCGTGACCCAAGGGCTTTTACCTTGGCCAGAGGCTAAGCATTGCCATATAAAGTGGTAAAACCGCCAGCCTCTTGGGTACATTACCAGTCGACAGCGATGCGAATGAATTTTTCGACGCTTTATTTTAGTTTGTGAATAGTTTAAGTTAAGTTAGGATATAATAAATAATAATATTATTTTAATTAATTAATTAGGTATTCGTTGGTATTTACGTACATATTATTTTAATTCTGAATAAACAAATCATTTAGTATCACAGTTAATATGTAGTAATGTTGTTGACTTGTTGCTAACCGACAAAAAATAATGCTTGAAAATGATACGATCACCTCACATGTACATTCATTGATTTTGTTATAAAATGTAAACACGATGACACTATAAACTTGTTGGGGAAAATAATTTATTTTGCCTTCACTTTGGCGCGAAATTGGACAGGGTTAAATAAAAACGTCATAGCTGTCAGAAAATGCATTCTTTTTCTTGACCGACGTTGTCGGCCATTAAGGTGAATGCGCAATGGTAGACCGCGAAATTTAAATTTTCTTACGTTTTTTGCAATTTGTAGGTCAGTGTCAGGTTGTATCTTGATCAAAATATGATTTGCGACTATAATAGACATGTATTTTCAGAATTATAGTCATTAGAATCATTAATATATCTCTTTAAGTTAGATTTCTACCATGAACACTTTTCCATACGAGATTTGTTCTTAACGGTAGAAATCTAACTTATAAAGATGTATTGATGATTCTAATTATTATAATTCTGTAAATACGTACCTGTTATAGTCGCGAATCATATTTTGATCAAGATACAAGCTGACACTGACATGAAAATTGCAAAAAACCTAAGAAAAATTGAATTTCGCGGGCTACAACTGCGCATTCACCTTAAGACAGGGCGACTTAAAAACATTGGGTAGTTTTAAAAAAATATGTGTGCGTTCGGGGATCTCCGCCAGGAACGAAGTTCCTTATACGAAGTTCTTTATACGATACTCGCACGCACATTCTCATATATAATAGAAGGAGACAGAGAGAGAGAAAGTCTGATCTTAATACACGTTTTTAATACAGAGCCATCTAGTGTCTTGTTCTTCAATTATAATTATTTTCTCAAGGAGGGGAGCATAACGCTTATTCGTTACGTGCCGATTTCTACCAGTTTATTCCTACCGCAAGCTGCGTTCGTTCAAAAAATCCTGATACCTACTCGTGCCTACTGCTAGATCGTAGATCTTGTTACTAGGCTAAAAATCTAGGTATAAAAAACAAAGTCGGTCGTGTGATCAGTATGCGTCATCTTGCGAACAGAACAGCACATGTAGGTACACTGAACATAATTATACCTAGTGAGTATAAAATAACCTCATCATGTAATTAAAACCATGCATCGAAATGTGTTGCAAGTGTTATTAACACCGTATATATTCTAAACAGACCAGTTATTGTAATTGATTCTAGACTGTTGTATGTAATTTAAATAAATACATAAATCAATTATAATGTATAAAAATTGAACTGAGACTATAGTGCTACAAGGATCTTTTGACGCGTGGCCAAAATCGGAACTAACGGCGATTGTTTTTTCATAACATTTCACAAAACAATTACACAAATGTTTACCAACAACGACCTCCTGTCAACGGCATTCGAGTGCCAAAACATCCTATTAGCTGTGTACCTATTATTTATATTTGCAGTACAAAGATGGTGCAAGTGAGAGTGAGTGAGGGGTTGCTGGAGGGAGAGCTGGTGCACAACGAGTACGGCGGCACGTACTGCAGCTTCAAGGGCATCCCGTACGCGCAGCCGCCACTAGGAGGCCTCCGGTTCAAGGTCAATATTAAAATCAGTTTTTAAAAATTCCCCTTAAATTCGAAAAACAATAATTGTCTGATAGAAATTTCGATCTATTCTGTAAATATCTCACCTTGAAAACTAGTGAAGTGAGTTTGAAGTGAGCTGTCATTACTGTCAATCCCTAGTATCTGATGGAGTGTCAACTCACCTCATCTAAGCACTCACGGTGAGATTTTTACAGAATACACCGGCAGATCACAGGTGTATGTAACCTAGATTATTCTGCATACAGTCCTTTCGTAGTAATTTTACCTGATAGCAACCTATTATAAACCTTATAGCAAGGACAATAAAGAACTCTGTGACGCCAAATCAAAGGTAAATTAACTGTGAAAGCACTGTATGTGTAATGTGCACTAGTAGACATTTGACAAAAATTATTCAGACACTGGCAATCACTGTCTGAATCATTTTAAACGTTGTTGCTAATCCATTGCTTCATAATATGTTAGAAAAAGTGTACTCAACAAAGTAAATAACGCAATGAATGTTGTCAAACCGTCAACATGAGAGTCATTGCTTACTACTATTGTGTATGATGCAATTACCCCGCGGTTAGTTTTGTAATGTTTTATATCTGAACTGCAGTAAATTCGCGTTTACTTAGCCAATGTATAACTAAAAACAATATTGACATCTTTGAATTAACTATGCTTATATTTATTACAGGTATATTTAGTTGAGTTAGGAATCCATTTATGGAATATATTTAAAACCATTCTCGATCAATGTCATTGGGAGTCCCAAGACAATGACATTGCATAGGTATTATTGTGACTGATGCGGACAAAAAATTGCATCAGTCTAGTCGTTCTTAAATACGAAATCAACTATCCATATTGATTTATCTAACGTCAACATTCGTAATGATCTAATAATTATGTTTGCAGGCACCTCAAAGTCCAAAGTCCTGGGATGGTGTACGGAGCGCAAAAGAGTTTGGTCCCGTCAGCTATCAGTACGACGTATTCATGAAAACACCACCCCGTGGAAGCGAAGACTGTCTGTACCTCAACGTCTATACTCCAGACCTGAAACCCGCCAAGCCTTTACCAGTAATGTTCTGGATACATGGAGGAGCATATCTCTCTGGCAGCGGAAATGACGAAATGTTTGGCCCAGAATTCCTCATTCGACACGGTGTGATACTTGTCACTATCAATTACAGACTTGATGTCCTGGGTTTCCTTTGTTTAGATACAGAAGAAGTACCTGGAAATGCAGGCATGAAGGATCAGGTGGCAGCTTTGAAGTGGGTCAATAAAAACATTTCTAATTTTGGTGGTGATCCAAACAATATAACTATTTTTGGTGAAAGTGTAGGCGCTGCCAGCGTCAGCTATCACTTGGTGTCACCCATGACAAAAGGTCTTTTCAAGAGAGCTATCTGTCACAGTGGAACTGCAAATTGTTGGTGGGGAGAAGTAATCGAACCCCGTGAGAGAGCAGTTGCGTTGGCCGAGCGTATGGGGTACGATCCAAAAACTGATGGAAGTCTCTACGATTACTTCAAATCCCAACCGATGGAAGCACTCGTTAAAATAACAACACCACTAACATTCTCTGAAGAGCAACGAGCGGGCTTTGAATTGAGTATGGGTATTGTTAGTGAAAAACAATTTGGTGATAATGACAGATTCTTCTATGGCAATATTTATGATCATTTAAATAATGGCATCCATGAAGGAGTGGAAGTTATAACCGGCTACACTGAGGACGAAGGTGTTATACTTTATGTCTTTGATGAATTTGAAAAAATGCTAGCACAAGCAAATAAAATTATTACTTATTTTACTCCTAAACATATAGCTTTGAATTGTCCGGTGACACAACAAATAAAGGTGGCACGAAAGATCAAGGATTTCTATATGAATGACGATACTCCAAGAGCTGACTGGGAAAAGTTGGCACGATTCCATTCTTTTGAAGTACTTAAATATGACATCATTAAGTGGGCAAAGATTTGCGCAAGTGCAAACAAGAACAAAGTATACTTTTTTAAATTCAGTTGCATTTCTGAGCGAAATATTGCAAGCCGATTGATGGGGCTAGATGAAGTAACTGGAGGGAAAGAAATCTCTTGTCATGTCGATGATTTGTTTTATATTTTCAATAGTAGAGCAGTAGAAGGAAACGTCGATATGAAATCTAAAACTTTCAAAATGATTGATAACATGACAAAGCTTTGGACTAACTTCGCAAAATATGGGTAAGTTGGTCGAGATCTATGCCTATGGAAAGAGCTTCTCAATCTTATAGACTCATAAAATTGCATTTGTTTCTATTTTTCAGAAATCCAACTCCAAACGATGAACTAGGTGTGAGATGGAATCCTTTCACAGTGAAAAAAGAAGAATATTTGGACATAGGCAACGATTTGCAAACGGGGTCAGCACCGGATCATGAAGAATTTAAATTCTGGGACACGATCTTTAGGGAATTCGCTCCAAAATATTTTACTAAATATTTTTAAGCAGTTGGTTACAAAAATTTTTGGTACAAATAGTTCGTGGAAAATTATATTGTTTTTTTTTACCTTCACTTACTGTAGCACAGTTGGTGATACTTTAATTTACATTACAATCTAGCCTATTAGCTATTAAGTAATTTAAATTAACTATAAAATTAAGAAATCGTCCAATAACGTCTTTCTTGTTCACTGTATGTCAAGGGGAAAACACTTGATTTACGTGTTCTTTATCAGATTCAGCACTTGCACTACAGTTTAATTTCACTTACACTGCACTACAATAACCCAAACGGTATTACCCTTTTTAGTCTTCGCACTAATTCAGTGTAGTCAAGGAATTGGATCGCCTCGACATTCACGTGATGATGAAGTCAGTCTTCACAAGTTTCTGCATATTTTTGTGTAACTATGTTTACGTCACACCATAAAATTATATTGTGTAGCATATTATTAATCCCAAAAATATGTACCTGTATAAAGACATTTTTATGAAAACAGTGTCTATGTTAAGTAAATCAGTATGTATAATAAATAACACAACTGAACAAAAATAAATATTTATACTGTATTGAGAATTTCTTTCTGTCTTCACGCAGTCTGCTGCTGCAATATGTGAAACAACCGATTTAGTTATTAAACTATTTACATCTTTTTTTAAGTTGTTTTGCTAGATGTACCTACCTTCGTAAAGTAGGATAAAGGTAAAGTAGTCATTTTTTAATAAAACAACAATTTTGAATTCGCGCTTCATTCAGCAAACTTTTATAATTTAACTTTTTTCCACACAATTACTTTTTTTTTCAACCGATATCTATAGATTGGTCATGTGTTATCTCTTTTTTATCGTACAACGAACACTTTCAGACAAAATGCAAATAATAACATAATGTATTTAGCGCCTACTGCGCTAAATATGTTATGTATGCAATACTGTAATAAGTACATAAAATAGGAATCACCACAAAAATATTTCAGTCGTACACTTGTGCAGGCGCTATCAACACAGTCGTACTTACGAAAAAATCGAACATAAAACAAGATAACCTTGAAATCTTTAACGATCACGCTTGCTCTCCGACTCGGTGAACTGTGACTTTATTTAGTGCGATTAACGTGGCCACATACTAGGCCCAAGTAATTTAAGAAAGATTTGTTGAAAAAAAGGAGTTTAGTAGAAGATGGTGCAAGTGAGAGTGAATGAGGGGTTGCTGGAGGGAGAGCTGGTGCACAACGAGTACGGCGGCACGTACTGCAGCTTCAAGGGCATCCCGTACGCGCAGCCGCCACTAGGAGACCTCCGGTTTAAGGTAGATCTAAAATTATTATCATCATATCTCAATTTACTTGGGGTCGGTGCAACATGTATTTTTCTTCCATAGTTCTCTATTAGTCGTCATCTCCGTAGTCCCCTTTCTAGCCATATCATCTTCCACACAGTCCATCCATCGTTTCTTTGGTCTTCCCCTACTCTTATAGCCACATTCACAGTCAAAAAATGTCCTCAAGACATTTTTCTCCTTCCTCAGCATTAGGTACTACATGCTCTCGTCTTGGTAAATTTAACATCGCATAACAAATAAATTATTCAGAGACCAACAGTTCAAAGTATTATTCTATCATATATCTTCATAACTGGTTATACAGATTGTATTATTGTGTTTGTCGACCGTGTTACTAACCCTTGAAGAAAAGTAGGTATGGGCTACGTTATTGCCAAACATGATAACTTTCAATTTATCTGCTAGATAAGCATAAGCTAAATATATATCCAAATAGATAATGTCTACTATCTACTAGATAAACTAAAATTTGCATCAGAATATGTACAAGTCTAGTAGATTATAGATATTATCTATTTGGGTAGGTAATTAGAAACTGTCATGTTTGCCCAATAGGTTATTAAATATTCATAGCACTTCACTATTAATTGTAATAAATATAAAATCTGTCAAAACAGAAAAAATATTGGTAAAATTGCGACATCAGTATCATTATGTATGTAAGATAAGTTAATCCATATCGAAAACAGTGAACTGTTACATTTTGCGTCTCTTACTTGACTGTTTGATTGCAATATCGCTATCTCATTAGTGATAAGGGTTTTAAACACATGTTTGAGGCGGGTGCGACCGAAACACGTAGGAACACACCAGTATATCAGCTGTACTTATTTATTATTTTTGTGGGGCAGTTGAATTGTTCTACTAACATTTTTGTGGGTTATAGGAAGCTCATAATTAATAATTGTGTAGGTTTTCGTGTGATATTTCGCGAGCCTGAACAAACTGAAGAATATGTCTAATGATCGTATTATAATGTTACAGGCACCACAACCCCCAAAGTCATGGCACGGAGTCCGAAATGCCAAAGAGTTCGGTCCAGCATGCTATCAGGTGGACTTATTAATGAAACCTATACCTAACTGCAGTGAAGACTGTTTATTCCTCAACGTCTATACCCCAGACTTGAAACCCAAATATCCTTTACCCGTAATGTTCTTCATTCACGGTGGAGGATTTTACTCTGGTAGCGGCAATGATGACATGTATGCACCCGAATTCCTCGTCAGACACGGAGTTATACTGGTCACAATCAACTACAGACTTGAAGTTCTAGGTTTTCTTTGCTTAGATACAGAGGAAGTACCTGGCAATGCAGGCATGAAGGATCAAGTTGCAGCTTTAGAATGGGTCAGTAAAAATATTTCAAATTTTGGTGGAGATCCCAATAATATTACGATTTTTGGCGAGAGTGCAGGCGCAACCAGCGTTAGCTACCATTTAGTGTCACCCATGACTAAAGGACTTTTTAAGAGAGCGATTTGTCAGAGTGGAGCCACAACTTGCTGGTGGGCAAAAGTGTTTGAGCCCCGTTTGAGAGCCCTCGCGTTAGCACGTCAACTAGGGTACAACTCTGAAAACGATGAAGATCTCTACGAATTCTTTAAATCTCAACCAGTTAGCTCTCTTGTTGGAGTAAAATTACCATTATCATTCTCAGAAGAACATCGAGCGGGCTTTGAATTGCATCTGGGTATTGTTAGTGAAAAACAATTTGGAAATAAGGGATTCTTTCACGGCAATATATCTGACTATTTAAAAAATGGTATCCACGAAGGGGTGCAAGTTATTACTGGATATACTGAAGATGAAGGTGTTTTATTATTTGTGTTTGGCGAATACGCAAAAATGTTTGCGCAAGCTAATGATTTAGATAATTATTTTACTCCTAAACATATTGCGTTGAATTCTTCGATGAAAAAGCAAATCGAGGCAGGACAGAAGATCAAAGAGTTTTATATGTGTGACAGAAGTGTAAATACCGAATGGGAACGATTGGCCCGATTCCACTCCTTTGAACTGTTTGTATATGGAATCATAAAATGGGCAAAAGTGTGCGCAGAAAGGAATAGTGTCTTTCTCTATAAATTCACGTGCAAATCTGAAAGAAACATTGCAAGCCGCATTATGGGCCTTAACGCCGTGACTGGTGATAAAGAAATATCTTGTCACCTTGATGATTTGTTTTATATTTTCAATAGCAAAGCATCAGAAGAAAAAGTCGATACGAAGTCAAAAACTTTCGAAATGATTGAAAACATGACTAAGCTTTGGACAAATTTTGCAAAATATGGGTAAGTTGAATGATTTGCGTTCAATTCCATTATACGTAAGTCTTGAAAAAATATACAAATTTATTCCTTTTTTACAGAGACCCAACTCCAAATGATGATCTTGGCGTGAAATGGAATCCTTATACAGTGGAAAAAGAAGAATATCTGAACATTGGTAACGAACTGCAAACAGGATTAGCACCTGATGATGCAGAGTTCAAGTTTTGGGAAGATATTTTCAAAGAATTCACCCCTGAATATGTTGACAAAGAATTTTAATAAATCCGTCGAACTTTATCAATTAGTATTATTCATGTTAACTCCTCTAACTAAGCTAAATATTCTTGTGAGTGGGTTCCAGTCAATAGTACAGTAATTCATCAGATCGTCAGTTTTATGCCTTGGAATATTTGCCTCTTGTCACCACTGTAAACACCGGTTAATAATATATCATCATCATCTGCCTAGCTTTTTCCCAACTATGATGGGGTTGGCTTCCAGTCTAACCGGATTCAGCTGAATACCAGTATTTTACATGGAACGCCTGCCTATCTGACCTCCACAACCCAGTTACTGGGTAATACGATACCCCTTGATAAGACTAAAGTTGTCAGACTTTCGGGCTTTTGACTACCCGTAACGACTGTCAAAGATCCACGACTAAAAGCCGGGACCACTTGCTTTACCCCCCCCCCCCTCCACACCCTCCCCCGTCCTACCCCCCGGATACCCTGCTATTTCTTCTTCTGTTTTAATCTCTGTCTCATCCACTATAAGCTTTCTCATTTAGGTCTCGGTTTGTAAAGATGGTCACCCATCCACAGTCCAACCATGGCAAGCGTAGCTTAGCCTGATCGATCGACTTGAGCGGCTATTTCTATTTAACCACCTGTTAATCATATATCGTATTTAATTAAACCCCACGTGTACCGTAAAAGCTTCTAGGTAGGGGTGGTTTATCGGCATTAAGCCGGCGAATGACATAGCTGCGCCCATTTTGTGACCTCGCGCCTCAGTGACCTAATTCCTGTTAGGGTTCCACCATGCTCTTCGATATTAAAAAAGAATACCTCTCTAGTTTTTTTTTATAAATATAAAGTAAATTGTGGACCAGTGGGATGCGCGTGTTTGACCAGAGGACAATTCTCGTAATTTTAGGAACGTTCACAGTCTTATCTCAGTCTCAATCTGTCGAAAATACCTCTAATTTCTCTACATTTTTGACATTTGTTTGTCGCCAAAATGAGACTGCGACTAGATTTTGAACGTTTTTAATTACGGGAACTCGCCTTTTGATGTATGAATGTGGACGAGGCAAAAGGAGTATGTAACAATTCACTTCTACATCGATATCTTAATTTCAACCTACATTTATTTTTCCTATCTCCCGGCAGGGACGTAACGACTTACCAACTGAACTTCGACAAACTTTAATGCGACAAGATTTTAATTCGACACTACGGAACTCCGACACGTCTTCATTTCGACAATACTTTAGTTCGAAATACCTTAAGTCCGACACTGTACCCCGATAAAGCGTTTCTTCGACATGACTTAACTAGGAAACGATGCGACTTCGACGACATGCTTCTTCGACAACTATGGTATATTTCGACCTTTAATAATAATAATATAAATGTACCTATCTCTTTTCACCCGACTACGGCGAAGCAAAAAGGAGGGTTATGATTTTGACTGGATCGTGGTAAGCGGCATTCTGTAGTTTCTGACTAGCCTCATGGGAAGAAGGTATAAGTTTATGTTATTTATTAAGTAAAGTAACTGCATTGTGTAACTTACTTAGATTCTATTCAAATTTGCTTCAAATTGATGTTATTTCAAGTTAAACAAATATCAACATTATTTTAATGGTGATTAAGTTGATTTCAGAGTGACTAGCACTATTGAAAAAGTTATAAAAACGTTTGAATTTGTAGCGTAAACTGAGCTTTATCGTGTAGGAATTAAAGCTATTTTTCCATAAACTCATATTTGTTTACATTTTTGGCAAATAAATGGCGAACGCAGATTATGTATATTTGGTTGTCTTCCATAATATAATAATATTCACGATGACTTGTATAAATGGGGGAAATTTGTACAAGTCAGCGTGAGTATTATTTCAATATCGAAAATGTAGATATCTACTATTATTGATTATTTTGAATTTTACAGATTTTCTCACGTACCTAGTTATTTCGGGTTTGCCCGACTATAATTAGATTTCTATATATTTTTTAAATTCCTCCAAAATATGTTTTGTAATTCTTAATCTGAAGATTTGCCGAATTTATCTTCATCATATCGCCGAGGGCACGTCAATTGCTGTAAATAGGATCCCTCATGACCTTCATAGTTCGTCGGTCCACCTAGTAAGGGGCCCACGGTATAAATTATTGTTTAATGGAGGGGCCCATAGTATTTGGATGATTATAGGTTTTGATCAAATTCGTTTGTGCAGGTACTAATCACGTGCGCGTTTTTCGCACACTGAATTTTCAACGCACTGTTTAGCGCCGAGAGTTAAAAATCCAACAGTGTGCTTTTTTGACGCGCTGGGATACGCTCTATTGGATTCTCAACCCTCTTCTCAACACCGACAGTTGAAAACCCAATGCACAACCAAATCCCACCGCGATATTTTTACGTCCGCGAACGTAGGTTAAGTTTCCTTTCAAGAAAATAGATACACAACCACGTCAATAGGTGACAGTCAACGAATTATAATAAAGTAATGACGTTCAATTTTTTATCGAGCTGTAATGGATTAAAAGAAGTAAGAGATAATCGTGGATATTTTGTCATAGTCCTAGAGACCGATACGTTAGTTCCTGTGGAACTACACTCCTGCTTGCGGTTAGTTCTATTAAGTCGTCGGGTTGTTGCGGACGGTTGTATTAAAGCTCTGACGATGGTTCAAGTGAGGGTGAGTGAGGGGTTGCTGGAGGGAGTGCTGGTGCACAACGAGTACGGCGGCACGTACTGCAGCTTCAAGGGCATCCCGTACGCGCAGCCGCCACTAGGAGACCTCCGGTTCAAGGTACATGTTATAAACACAAAACATATCTATCGTATTTACATATCGACTGTACAATATATTGAGTTTTTATCACTCTATTAATTTATTCTCAAAAACGTAATTTACAATCTCAGGAACCCGACTCCTGACGACTCCTTGGGCGCAAAATGGGCACCGTATACTCTTGAAAAACAAGAATATCTGGACATTGGAAACGTTCTAACTCCGGGTGTAGCGCCCTATAAGGATGAAGTACAGTTCTGGGAAAATGTATTAAAAGAATATGAACAGAAATAATTATTGTTATAGGTAATAATTATGTGCTTGTAAAACTATACGAAATTATAAAATTAAATATATGTCGGATCAGGAGTAGGTTACAGGCGTCTAGTTATTATCAGGCATATTTGATTAATTACTGTGGGCATACTGTGGGTAGTGTTGGTTATTGCGCAATAGAAAAACCGTTTGCAGTTCAAATTAGATTATAATATCACGAACAAATTAATCACACTAGCAAATCACACACTGTAGGTACACGACACAACTAGATACACAGTAAAATAATTATCTACAGTAACAAAATAATTGCGAACAAATTGTAGGAACGATTACTGTTCGTATAGTGACAGAGCCACCCAAGTAAACCGACAGGTTTGTCGGGAGCTAGTGCTCTGTCAGGAATCAAGTCCGAACACCGACTGACTCTCACTGACTGTCACTGACTGTGACCGACTGTCACTGACTGTTACGTCTGACTGTTATAGACTGTCTAGCACAAACGAGTGCGCTCAGTTATAAAGGTTTGTCCCCACCACGCACTCGCCCCACAACAACTCTGTCCAAATGGCGTACGGAAATACGTCATCGTGTTTACTTGATACAAAATATTAAAATGTGCTAAATCAAATAGATTCACATTATAACTCTCATTATAAATCGAATAATACAACAATAATAATTGTCTTAAATAAACAATAGTGTTTTCACAAAGTAAATCGTTTTAAAATCAAAGTAACATGTTATCAATTGGTTTGAACAAAACCATCGGTTACAATTATCAAAATAAGTTGCTAAAATCAATTAGCGCGTACACTGAGTACTTAATAAATTATGTTCCAATTTATTACACTATAATGGATAGTAAAATCTCTTAAATTAATAAAAGAAAACAAATCATAACAAATTCTGTTGACTACCCACAAATGTAGTCGACAACCGTCTCCGACATATATATTTATCATCAGCTACCTAATACTCGTGGATTTTTTTGCATAGAACTGTACTCCCTTTTAAGCCCGCAGTTCCGAATCCTTCTTTCGTTTTCCAATTTTACGTACATCTAATATTCTGTTCTTACACGGGCAACCATATTAAGCAGTTCGTGTCAGTTGTGGTTAGTATGACGTCTCGGCAACTCCGAGCAATTAACGGCAATTCCAAGATTGTATAGAATTCCCAGGAATTCCACATTTTTATTTTAGTGAGTTTTTTTGTATTACCACCAGAGATCGGAATAGGTAGAGCTGTTTTACGTACTTGCCATAGGTTAGAATAATATGGATATTCTCCGAGTCCCGGGATTTGGTTTTTAAGTAGTAAAATCATAAAAAACTATTCTCGCCTTTGGTACTAATGAAAGATTACACTTCCTTTCTAACACACCCCGCTATTGTTTTCTTTTGTTTTCATAATGTGGCGACATTACGCGTCTCAACAAAGCGGCAACGTCGCGCACTTGGGAAAAAGTTTTATAGCGTGCTTATTGGCTTACATAAACCATTTTTATACATATTGTCAAAAAGAATGAAATTCAATAAAATCCCGTAGTATCAGTCGGAATCCCGTGGAATATCCATATTAACATCAATGTTTGCGGTCAATGAACCTAAATAGCTCTACCTATTCCGATCACTGATTACCACAGTCTTCACCATCGTGAGAAAACCAGCATGTCCTAGAGCCAAAAAATTCGAAGACATGTGACATTCACCAACCCGCAATGGGAACATTATAGGTTGATTATGCTTATGCGCAACTTTAGTTGCACACTATACTTCCAATGATTAAAGTTGTGCCTTGTCTGTCAATTTAAGATATCGACGGCGAAATGCCAATACCTCCTAACTTACATTTTTCGAGAAATTCACTTTTTTATCGCTTTGAATTTAAAGGCGTTATTCGCATGTTTTAGTGAAATCTCCTAAGTGTATTTTTAGTCGTTTATTACCGTTGGATCCCGTTTTTTGATCCCGTTTTTTAGGTATTACCGATGGATCCCGTTTGCTATTTCCGTTGAATCCCATATTATAACAACATGTGTACATTTCAGAAGAAAAGTGATTTACCTTTATCAAACACTAAAAAGAGATTATTTTTAGTGGGTTACCCGGAACCGAACTAGTTAGATTAGGTTAATTATTAAAAAAAAAACAATTTTAGGTTAGGTTAGGTTAAAACTGTGACCCCTACGCACGAGCCGAGCGAGCGAAGCGAGCGGTGCCGCGGCAGCGGCCGGCGAGTGCCAGAAACGACTAGATTATATAGAAAATGAGTTGTTTGTGAAATAAATAGTATACGAAACGTTGGTTGTAAACTAAAAATTTGTCAATGGAGTTTTGGTGAAACATTAGTGAACCGCTCATTTTATTATAAACAATTTTGTTGTTGAAAGTACCCGCATTCATATTTTTTTAAGCATTCGGGATCCAACGGAAATACTTTTCGGGACTCAACGACAATAAAACGTAATTATCTTGCATTTTTAAAATTCGGGATCCAACGGAAATACATAATAATGTTTTGCGGGATCCAACGCCAAAAATATTAAAATGGGATTCAAAAACGGGATCCAACGGTAATAAATCTTTTTAGTTGCAGCACCAACAGCATTAATTTCAAATGTGGAAATAGCTCCCAACTAAACCAACGTGTCTATTTTTGAAGGTTTTTTTCAGTTAGTGCAAATTTTGGACTTTATTCACTTAGGTGTTATTGGTACTTCGCCATCGATATGTTTTAGACGTGTATGGTAAGCATAGTATAGATATTTCAATTTTTTTTTTTTATTGCTAAATGGGCCTGTTCTTGCTCTCTCCTTCTCTTATTTATAGATTGTTTGAAGATTAATGATTAAAAAATCATTGTTATATAAAGATATACCTAAGTATGGAAACCACACCTCAAGTTCTGAGTTGAGCTGCTCGATTTTTGACAAATGCGTGCACTGACTGGACAGGTCCGCTCTATCTGTGTGGTTCTTTCCTCAAAAAACCATTTCAGACGCCAATGATCTACATGGTCTTTACATGATCTGACCAAGATTTTGTCTAGATTTTAAAAGAGAGTCCTCTGAGTTTGTTTCGGCCTTTCTTCTCAGAATAGTCAGATATGAAACGCCGACCTCATCTAGTTCAAAAAAATATGATTGACGTGTAAAAGTGTTTACACAAACTTACTTACAGAAAATATATCATTTATCACATAAATATGCAATAAGTTGTACTAGGTACATATTTGTTATCGCCATTTCTGACGACATCCAAAAAAAAAAAATTAACGAAATCGGTCGCGAAAAAAACCAGCTGTTCCCTACATTTTGACGAGTTATGATGTAGGGAAATCTACTATTTTTGAATATTTTGTATTTTACAGATTTTTTCATGAATTTATTTCGGGTTTGTCTGTCTATATATATATTTCAACATATTTTTTAAATCTCTCCAGTCATTATGTTTTGTAATTCTTAATCTGATGATTTGCCGAATTTATCTTCACCATATCAGTGAGGGCACCTCAATTGCTGTAAATTGGACGCCTCGTAACCTTTTTAGGTCATCGGTCCACATAGTAAGAGACCCTCGGTATAATTAATTGTTCTATGGAGGGGCCCATAGGATTAGGATGATTATACATTTTGATCAAATTCGTTTGTATCATTTTTACCAAACATTATGCCCAGGTTCACACGGGCGCGTTTATCCCGCGGCGATATTTTTCGCACACTGGATTTTCAACGCATTGATTAGTGCCGAGAGTTGAAAATCCAACAACGTGTTTTTTTGACACGCTGAGATGCGCTCTGTTGGATTCTCAATGGTCGGCTCAACGCCGAGGACTGAAAATTCAGGGCACTTTTTACGTCCGTACGAAGATAGGCTGTTTCCGTTCAAGTAAATAGAATACACAAGCGTCATTAGATGAGTATATATATCCGAAGTTTTTATCTCCATGAATCAAAGAATTATGATAAAGTAATCACGTTCAATTTTTTATCTTAAAACCATAGCAATAAGAGCTGTAATGGATTAAAAGAAGTAAGCGATAATCGTGTATTTGTAATAGTCCTTGAGAACGATACTTTAGTTCCACAGAACAGTCCTAGCGGCTAGTTCTATTGAGGCGTCGCGTTGTTGTGGACGGTTGTGTTAAAGCTCTGACGATGGTGCAAGTGAGAGTGAGTGAGGGGTTGCTGGAGGGAGAGCTGGTGCACAACGAGTACGGCGGCACGTACTGCAGCTTCAAGGGCATCCCGTACGCGCAGCCGCCACTAGGAGACCTCCGGTTCAAGGTACATGTTATAAACACAAAACATATCTATCGTATTTACATATCGACTGTACAATATATTGAGTTTTTATCACTCTATTTTATTTGATTGATTCACTCAATCGCTTTACTGTCATATTTATTGATTGTTTTCCTTTACAATACTTATATAGATATTATATTTTACTTTACTGACCATTAGATAGTATTTATCGGTAAGTAAGTAGGTATACTCGTATATCGTTGAAGATTTAATGTGTGAATCAGTTTTGATTTGTTTAAATCATAAATTTAATTTGACCCTGTCAAATTAAATTTGGTAGCGAAATTCTACAGACGTCATTGTCTCATTTTTATCGATATCTTAACACGATAAATAAAAATGATTTGATAAGTTGTTTTTTGGTAGTCAACGACCGCTGCACAGTGTTTTATGAAGACCATTTTTCGGACATTGCTTTTTTATGTAAAAATCTGATAGTTTAAGTTATTTAAAAGCAATATTTTGAATCCCCATTTCACTAGCATGTTTAGTTTTTGAGATTGAATTTTTTGAAAATCGTCTTTTTTTCATCCGGGTATTTAGAAAAAAAAATCATTTCTCTGAAACTAAATATGATACGCAATTATGACCTTAGAAACATTGACGGCGGTTTTTATGCTGCATATTTTAGAGTACAAATAAACTTAGGAACTTCGATAGATCCAGACTTATACGAGGTTTTCAGTTTTTAGTTTTTAATTTTTTTCTCGGTAATTCCGTCGTTTTTGGAAAAGTTATTTATACTAAAATTATGCCCTTTATTTTCTCTACATACCACAAAAATAGCACATCTAAGGTCATAATTGCGTATCATATTTAGTTTCAGAGAAATGATTTTTTTTTTCTAAATACCCGGATGAAAAACAGACGATTTTAAAAAATTCAATCTCAAAAACTAAACATGCTAGTCACTAGCATGTTTAGTTTTTGAGATTGAATTTTTTAAAATCGACTAGTGAAATGGGGATTCAAAAGATTGCTTTTAAATAACTTAAACTATCAGATTTTGACATAAAAAAGCAATGTCCGAAAAATGGTCTTCATAAAACACTGTGCGCTGGTAGTCTTGGTTCTTAAAGTATGGGTTGTGAGAATCTGTTTTCTTTTGTTTTATTGTGTTTACATCGATACCCATCACGTTACACAAAAAAATAATTTCAAATGACTACACAAACTGCGAACTGTCAAAAGTAATATGCCTACAATTGATTTTGTTCTTTTTTTAGACAACATAATTAATGTAGACGACCTTCATCCATATCTACTAATATCTATACAAATGCGAAAGTGTGTCTGTGTATCTGTTACCTCTTTACGCTTAAACCACTGAACCGATTTAGATGAAATTTGGTATAGAGATAGTGTGAGTCCTGGGAAAGGACATAGGATAGTTTTTAACCCAATATTCACACGGGAACCTTATGCGGGTGAAACCACGGGGCGCTGCTAATTTCTTATAAGTAACATCTTAAAACATGTTCTTTGATCGTTACTATAAAAAGTGTTAATAAAAAACTTTTTGACAAAAAAAAACAACCGACTTCCAAAAAGAAAAAAACACTACAAAGTGAAAAATAAGGTAGACTGGTAGAAAATGCCCAAGGCATTAAGTCCGCCTTTGTACAGTTTTTACTTGTGCATAAAGTTTTAATAAATAAAAATAACTTTAATTTCAGAAATCTGTGTCTTTGGTTTTGTATTTACGTTTTTGCCACCGACTTCCGAAATTAAAGTTATTTTTCACTTTGTAGTGTTTTTTTATTTGGAAGTCGGTTGTTTTTTTTTGTCTAAAAGTTTTTATTTATCACTTTTTAGTCGTGGTACCGACCCCACTCACACCAATTCGGACGCTTAACTATCTTAATCGAGATATATCTTATCGCCACCCGTGAAATAAGTATTAACATTGAAGTATTCCTGTGGCTATGTGTGGTCTCCTTCATCAGTTCCACTTAACCAAATTATACTTTCTGAATGCAAATGCTTGACTTGTTGATGAAAATAGCAAAATTGCTATACGTATGCCTATAATATTTGAGGAGTTCCCTCAATTCCTCATGGATCCCATCATCAGAACTGGATTTTGACAAAAATGGGACCAACCTGGAAGTGTATCCTTTTAAATAAAAAAGAATTTTCCAAATCCGTTTATAAATGACCGGCGTACTGAGGTAACAAACATAAAAAAACACAACCGAATTGAGAACCACCTCCTTTTTTTGAAGTCGGTTAAAAACTATTTGCCCAGACGTGTCTCATGATTAACGATCAAGTCTAAATGTTGTACAAGTTGGTTCTATAAAACACAGCTTGATAGTTTTATTTTTTCACAGGCACCACAGCCACCAAAACCATGGGAAGGAGTTCGCACCGCCAAGGCTTTCGGACCGAAATGCTACCAAAACGACGTGTTCACAAAAACTGGTAAAATAGGTTCAGAGGACTGCTTATATCTTAACGTATATACCCCAGAGATCAAATCTGACAAGCCTCTCCCTGTCATGTTTTTTATACACGGAGGAGCCTTCATCTGTGGTGGCAGTAACGATGACTTTTATGGTCCTGAGTTCCTTGTGAGACAAGGTGTTGTTGTTGTCACAATCAACTACAGACTTGAAATACTTGGTTTTCTTTGCCTAAACACACCAGAAGTGCCCGGCAATGCTGGCATGAAAGACCAAGTGCAAGCCTTAAGATGGGTCAATAAAAATATTGCCAACTTCGGTGGTGACCCAAAAAACATAACGATATTTGGTGAAAGTGCTGGTGGAGCCAGTATTAGTTACCAATTGATATCTCCAATGTCAAAGGGCTTATTCAAGAGGGCTATAGCACAAAGTGGTAGTTCTCTTTGTGATTGGGCTATATCTCCGAAACCTCGTGAGAGAGCCTTAGCATTAGCGAGACAACTGGGATGCTACTCAGAGGATGACAAGGAATTATATGAATTCTTCAAAAATCAACCGGTCGAATCACTAGTTGCTGCTTCAGTACCTATAACCTTATCCGAAGCACAAAAGGGTGCATTAGACATTTACTTCAGTATTTGTGATGAAAAAAAATTTGGTGACAATGAGAGATTTTTTTATGGAGACATAGTCGATGTCGTGTCCAACGGTGTTCACGACGGAGTGGACATTATGACCGGATATACCTCGGATGAAGGTCTTATCGGTTTGGAGAGCGTGGAGAGTACCTACAAGGCATTAGAAACAGCGAGAAACTTCCCAGAACTATTTATTCCTAAACTGCTGTCATTCAAACTGCCAATGAATCAGCAGCTGGAACTTGGAGAGAAGATCAGAAAGTTTTATTTTAATAACCAGATCAAGATACCCGATGACTGGGAGAAATGGGTGAATTTCCTTTCTATGCAGATGTTCATATTACCTACGATACAGTGGGTTAAACTCGTTGCTCCTACGAAGAAAAACAAGCTTTACTTGTATAAATTCAGTTGTAAATCTGAGAGAAACGTTATCGTCCATTTAAGGGGGCTTGGTGAATTAGTTGGAAGTAAACCAGTTACTTGCCATGCTGATGATTTGCAGTATCTATTTGACCCCAAATTGATGGAAACCAAGGTGGATACTAGTTCTAATACGTTCCAACTTATTGACAGAGCAACTAAACTTTGGACCAATTTTGCTAAATATGGGTAAGTCATCGCCGAAAATATAGTACCTACAATAATATATTTTTCTCAAACATGCTTGGAAATTTGAGCATTTTTTTGACAACTTTTTTCGAGATAAATCGAAATTGCTGTACTGGCCAAATACATGCGAGCAGCGGCCAGCAAAAGTTGTATGAAAATCCATATCTGTCGTGATTTAGCGACCAAATAAATTACATAGTAAACTCATATCTGTCGTGTAATTTAAAAATGGAACGATCTTTTACTCCGAAACATGGCAACCAAGGAGGTAACTTATCAAAGGTTTTATATAAATTACGAACTGGCTTTAAAAGCTGTTTATTGAAAAAAAAAACAAATAAACACTTTAACGGCGGGCTGTACATCCAACAACTGTATTTTCAAATAAAAAGTTCTGCCCAGAAAAGTACTTTACAAGGCGTGGCCACAACTAGGCATTGATGGCCGCTGCAGTAATGTACTCGTAGGTAATTTGTGATGCCCTATGATTCTTTTTCATATTCATAATTAATGTTATTTTAAATCTGTTAGCTTATATTATGTAAATATTATCTTGATTAATAATAAAAATAGAGTAGGTATATTTGTGATTATTTGGTAACAATACCATAAAGTTTGTGTTGAATTGTTAACACCATCGCCCTGCGCGAGTCTACTAGTGTCTTATTGTCAAGAGTGGTTTATTTCGCGCCAATTTTTATTTTATTTTGTTTTAAAAATTTAGTTTTTTTTTTATTTTTAGTAAAAAAAAAATATTTTGTTATTTTAATAGGCTGATAATAACTTGTAATAACCGCTGTACTATTTAATGTCATATCGTAATCGTCACTCTGTACAAAAAACTCATGAATCGCAGTTGACAGCTGCTTAAAACCAAGATTAACCGTCGCTATTCTCAAAAACGTAATAATTTACAATTTCAGGAACCCGACTCCTGACGACTCCTATGGCGCAAAATGGGCTCCGTATACTCTTGAAAAACAAGAATATCTGGACATTGGAAACGTTGTAACACCGGGTGTTGCGCCCGAAAAGGATGAAGTACAGTTCTGGGAAAATGTACTAAAAGAATATGGACAGTAATATTGTTATAGGTAATATGTGCTTGTAAAACTATACGAAAATATAAAAATCTGAAATTTATCAACAGCTACCTAATTAACACTCGTGGATTTTTTGCATAGAACTGTACTCCCTCTTAAGCCCGCAGTTCCGAATCCTTCTTTCGTTTTCCAATTTTACGGACATCTAATATTCTGTAATGGACCTTATTAGAAGGCTGAAAGTCACCCAAAGGGCAATGGAGAGGGCTATGCTTGGAGTTTCCCTGCGGGATCGAATCGAGCAGACCCAAGAAAACCAACATATCCCGAAGAATTGCCAAACTTAAGTGGCAGTGGGCAGGGCACATTGCTCGCAGAACAGATGGCCGATGGGGTTGAAAGGTTCTGGAGTGGCGACCGCGTACCGGTAGGCGTAGCGTTGGAAGGCCTCCCACAAGGTGGACCGACGACCTTGTGAAAGCCGCAGGAACTCGTTGGATGCGAGAAGCACAAAACCGGTCGAAGTGGAGGTGCTTGGGGGAGGCCTATGTTCAGCAGTGGACGTCTTTCGGCTGAAATGATGATGATGATGATGAATAATAATATTGTTAGGCCCGTATTGTTAGGAGGTTCCTCTCTCTGGAGCCCTGACCACCGGTAACTTGGACCCTGTTCCCGATACCGGTGGGCTGCTATTTTTTATATTTTTAAATGTTTTTATATATTTTTTTATATTCTAATATTTAAAAATATAATTTATATGTATTATAATGAAATAGAGGATAATAATAATAATAACTTTATTGATACAAATCCTTACAATAGGCATATCTAGCTAAGGTTCACAATAAATAAATAAGGCGCACAAAAGTTGAAACCCTGACTCCTAAACTAGGAAAACCTGTGACTTAGGAGTCAGTGTTCTACTGCCACTTGGACACTATACACTCTTATAGACATTCAGAGCTGTTTAGCTGATATTATACAAAAAGATTATATTATTATGTAAAGATTTGAAAAACAAATTAAAGTAAAATTAAATTAAAAGTTAAATTAAGATTAAAAGTAAAATGAATGTGTAGTTGATTCAGTAGGTATGTGTGACCGGGAATCTTGTGTTTTGTGAGTGTGTGTGTGTGTGTGAATGGGAGTGTGTTGTGTGAGTGTGATTTGACGAGGCTAAGTATGTGAAAGTGGTGGTGTCCAGTGTAAGACTGTTTGTGTTAGTATGAGCTTGGTGTCTTTTGTTTTATTAAAGAATGTTGGTTACTGTATTACGTATTATTGTATGCAATGTACGAGTTATGACAGAGTGGTCAGTAGATGTTCAGTTTGAGTGTAGTCTAGGAGGTACAGCATGTTCTTCAGCTTTGCCTTGGCCTCATGTTTGCTTAAGCTTGCAATTTGTGTGGTCTTGTTAATATTTTTGTAAACAAGAGAGCTCAGCACATACAGCTGTCTTTTGGCGAAGGTAGTTCTATGACTAGGGGTTGGGCAGACTATTCTGTAACCACGTTTATTTGAGTCCGGTGGTGGTACTTGGTTATGTTTCCAGAGAGTGGATCTAAGTACAAATAGCTGTCTCACAGTTAACAGTTTGATCTCGGTGTAAAGCTGATGAGTCGGATACCGAAAGGGCTTTTGCAGCATAACCTTAAGTACTGCCCTTTGCGCACGCTCCAACTCTAGGAATTTTGTTTTAGCCGATCCACCCCAATCTAGAATACAATAGCCAATGATGGACTGGCAAAGTGCAGTGTAAACCATTTTTAGGGTCTCTAAGTCCGCGGATTGCCTTTAATAATATTCTGAATATTCTGTTCTTACACGGGCAACATAATTTTTGGCAGTTGTGGTTAGTATGACGTCTCGGCAATTACGAGCAATTGACGGCAATTCCAAAATTGTATAGAATTGCCATGAATTCCGCATTTTTTTTTTTGCGTGTTTAATTTTATCACCACACACACCATCGTGTGGAAACCGGCATGTCCTAGAACCACAAAAATATCGAAGACATGTGACATTCAACCCGCACTGGGCCCACCGCATGGTGGATTATGGCCCTTATTATGGAGTAGGTATAAGTGGCGAGGCGACCCGTGGCGCGCCGACAAAAAATGTTCTGGGACATTCTCGACGACGTCACGCGAAGAGCGGGGCATGTAAGTGGTTATAAATAATCTTAAAACGGTTATGCCTTTAATCAGTGATAGGTATATACCTAACACTGATTACCGTTACCGGGTGATTACCGTTTTAAGATTATTTTTGATAAAAACAGTTAAGTCGATATAAGAGCTATAAAAGGTCTTCCAGCCTAGACTTTAAGAATCCTAATAAAAATGAACAGTAATGATATATATTATTTTGATAAATGATTTCAGTTTTTAACATCTCGTGTATTTTAATTATTCTGCATAACCAGTTAGCTGAAAATGGGTTCCAAGATCATCAACATTTAGTTCTGTAATGAGCTATAGTCTATTTTACATAATAAGAAAAAAAGAAAAAAGTCAGAAAGCGAAGATGAAGTGATAGCGCGAGCAGGTGATACAATGCAACGGGGTTGGGTTATTGCAAGGACAATAAAGATCATTGTGATTTGGACAGACTTGGTGACGGCAGCAACTCAATAGCAACCTTATTGCAACGACTATAAAGATCAATGTGATTTTAACAGTGATACAAAATTGGAGGGAAAATGACTGAACGGACTGTACAATATGTCCTTTATTTTTCGGATCGATTAGATTTCCTTTCGAATCTATATAAAATTCAAAGTGACTGACCGATATATCAACGAGCAGCCTAAACCGCTGGTCCTAGAGACATAAAATTTGGAGGGTGTGTTCTTTGTGAAGAGTAGGTATCCACGAAGAAAGGGGTTTTCGAAATTCCACCCCTAAGAGGGTGAATGGGGGAACAAGAAATTTCACGCGTTCAATATCTTTATGATAGATCATAATGGAGTCGACTGCTAGATCTAACTGGTTCATAATCCAGCTAGGCATGGTTACGGAGTACTGCTTGAGACTGAGCTATCTGAGCGTTAGGACCTGGCAGAGAGGGTAGTAAAGTGATGTCGCAGGAAAGCGGATTGGTTTCCTCGTAAGGACTTTCAAAACTGCTCTCTGAGCTCTTTCCATCCGCTACATTGTTGTTTCGTGCGCACTACCCCAGACCCCAGACCGTCAGGCAATAAACCTTTTCACTGAGTGAGTAAGTACAAAATACATGCTAATTAAGGTCTCAAAATCCATAAAAGCATAGGCCTCCCAACTCTCTATCCACTTGTCTCTGTCCAAAGCTGCCAAGGAACAATTTTGATTACGTAAAGGAATCCAGCTCATCCCGCGATCTCCGTCTGGGCCTGCCGCGATGTCGTTTGCCATTAAACGGGACTGGGTCGTAACTTTGGCCCATTGATCGTCTAACGTGCGGCAGATGTATCCAGACCAATTCCATTTAAGCGAAATCAGTTATTTTAGAAGAACGGATCGTTATATTCTTAACCCGAGAATCTAAGTTTCTTAATCTTTTCTGTGACATGTAGTTAAGTAGTATATTTATACACAGAAAAGCGTGACTTAAGTGCGGGGTTAGGTCACACGAGCTATAAAATAGTCTATTAATGCACGGGGTGAAGCACGTGCAATAATGAACTACTTAAGTCACGTGTGTCATAAAGTACCTACTATAAAAAAGTTCTCAGGTGTACAACAACAGAGCCAATTTTCTGATGTCATTTAAGGTAATAGTCAACCAGAACACCAAGATATTTAGATCTAAATAAAAAAAAAGATCTTGCGCTCAACTACAATAATAGGTGCATTATACACACAATACCAAATTGTTATAATAGCCCTGTGATCGTAAATAACATAAGTATTACGGGTTGCTCAGCAGTTATTTAAAATATTTAAAAGCTCATCATAAATAATAGTGATGGTGGTCATTACACGGACCATTAAATCAATTGATGATGGAAATTACGATAAAATATTATGAATTCGGCTATAAAGTAAAATTTTATAGTAAACCAACAGATATTGCAAGCATTAAGGGTAATTTTGCGTAGAGATCGCGAGGTACCTAGTTTGTTGGAGCACGGTACAATCATAACAAATTGCTTTGCAGTTTTGCAGATGATATTTTAAAGTAAAACTCTGTAACATTATGGATTAATTAAATACACTTTAAAAAATGCGAAATCTCGGTGTTTTTTTATTCGTCATGGGCTGATTTCTTATTACACAAGAAAAATGCGAATAATTGAATACAGGAAATATTATTAGAAACTAGCTTCTGCCCGCGACTTCGTCCGCGTGAAATTTCATCCTCCCATTCATCATTTCATCATTCCATTCACCCTCTTAGGGGTGGAATTTCGAAAAACCCTTTCTTAGTGGATACCTACTCTTCACAAAGAACACACCCTCCAAATTTTATGTCTCTAGAACTAGCGGTTTAGGCTGTGCGTTGATATATCGGTCAGTCACTTTGAATTTTATATAGATTCGAAAGGAAATCTAGTCGATCCGAAAAATAAAGGACATATTGTACAGTCCATTCAGTCATTTTCCTCTGATTTTGCATCACTGTTAAAATCACAATGATCTTTATAGTCGTGGCAATAAGTTTGTTATTGGGTTGCTGCCATTGCCAAGTCTGTCAAAATCGCAATGATCTTTATTGTCATTGCAAAAACGTTGATGTTCGGTTGCTGCTGTCAGAAGTAAAATAACTATCAACGGACTGTATTTATTCAAATTATAGGCTAGCTAGATAAAAATGTGTCACCAAAACTTTTCAGCTAACAATATTAGACACATACATAAACGTATAACCTTAATCTGTCAAGCTCCGCTAATGAGACACAATTGATTTTCTATTGTTTCTTCGCCGATCGGTGAACCGCGACGCTTGACCGGTTAATACACTGGCCTTATTCTTAACTCATTTTAAAATGAGAGAGATTTATATACATTCTTTTTAAGATGTTATATGTATTCACGCAAATGATATCCATACTATTAGGGTAATTACATGCCGAAGATGACTCACTGCTATACCTCGCGATCGCAGTTGAGCTCGCTCCCTGAATTTCACCTCCATGTAAAACAAATGCATGCTAAGGGTGTATCCAGATATGTTCTTTTGTCCGTACTGTGCCTCCGTTTCGTATCAGCATTGTGATTCAACGCTGATACGAAACGGAGGTACGGTTCGGACAAAAGAACATATCTGGACACAGCTAAACAGAGGTACGGTACGGACAAAAGGACATATCTAGACACAGCTAAACAGAGGTACGGTACGGACAAAAGAACATATCTAGACACAGCTAAACAGAGGTACGGTACGGACAAAAGAACATATCTGGACACAGCTTAATAGAGACGCATGCACAAGCCATGCGTCGCCATGCCATCATTGGATGTTGTGACGGGGACCATCACGGGACACTGCTCGCTGAACAAACACTTCCACACTATAGGCATAACGGACAGTCCCCTGTGCAGGGCTTGCATGGAGGCTGATGAAACCGTTGCGCATATGCTCTTTGAGTGCAAAGGCGTCACCCAGATTAGATCAGAGATCCTCGGGACACCCAAATCATACACAGATATTCTCAACAGACCAGGAGACCTAGTCAGCTTCTGGAGGGAGGTGGGCTGGTTGGAATAACCACCGACGGCTGCCATGGCTCACGCACAATGGTCCATTTGAAGGACTTAAGTGCGGAAACCAAACCCATAACATAGAACATAGAAGCCATGCGTCGATGTAAGCTCCCAAGCAGCCCTCGATATATCACAGTGAGGTATCCTTCAGCATATGCGTGCGTGCTCTTACTATCCCCCCTATTGTAAATGTGTCGTCATCAAAAATATAAAATGACATGTAATTCTAACACAAACCGTGAACGATGTCCAACTTAATGCCAAAATGCATTAAATAGTTGGCCGAAACATTTTGTGTGACAATAAACAAAGCTAAGCCATGTGTTAGCAGCGCGGTGCATTTTAATTGAAAATTTAATCGCTCCCCATCGAGTAGCCGAATATTGGAAATGGGAGCTTCGCCGAATACTGAGCCGAATATATGCGGACGTCAAAGTCTTTGTTCGATGTGAATTTCCCGAATGTGCAACGTTCGAACATTAACGTAATTTCAGGTAGAATGTTTTTTATTTAGTGTTTTTATTTTTTTGAAGTGAAAACTTCTTAAGGCGCGTTGCGCATTTTTTGAGATGGGAAAAAACCATTGAACTCGCGACACTGTTACCGACACCGCCACCGCTTCGGATGTGTTCGGCTGTCCTCGGGGTGTACTCGGTTTTAATGTATTTTCGATATGTCAGTGAATGATGGCAAAGAATTCTGTTTGTGTTTTGTTTATATGACGATTCAAAAAATGCACACTACCCATGAATATGAACAACTTTCACTATGTGACCAACTCTGAAATCACGAAACATCAAACACAAAAATCAGCTGTTTCATACATTTTGGTCAAGTAGGTATTTGTTCAAGTTTTCACTTCTGTGGGCACTCCCGGAGTGCCACTTTTTATTTTGAGTGTTTGGTTTGCTGCCCATAATATTGTGGTTATCATTAGCTATTAAAGGTTTTAAGTTATTAGAATTACTTACAGTGACAATAATTGAAAAGAGTATAGTTAAATGGTTTGGTCATGTTGAGAGAATGAATGAAAGGCGACAAACGAAAGGTTTTTAGTTTTTACAAGGCATAGGTAGAAACGCCAGGATGGTAAGCCTTAGGCCGGGGCCGCACTGTTACGGCGACAGCGACGATATGAACAAAAAAACTCGCTTGTCGTTTCTGCAGTGCGGCCCCCGACATATTATATGTCTAAGGTCCGGCCGCGCTAAATTTTCCAAAGATGTACCTAAACAACAATGGCCGCTCGAAATTGAATAAAACCGCTATAGGTACAAGAACATTTATTTTAAGTAATGTTTGTTTTCGTCTAAAATTCCGAGCTACGAGTAACTAGACGAAAACAAACATTACTTCAAATAAATGTTCTTGTATATCGATTTTTTGGGCGCCAGGGACTTTGAGAGTCCCGGATCACGGAGCCGACGAAGGTGTCCAATATACTTCTGGATGAATGTAGGATGTCGAACCCAAGATCCTCAAATTAAATTAAATTGAAGGCCGGTTTCCAGTGTTGAAAACCGGACTAAGATCATCAACTAGTTCCTACAGGAACCGTATTAAAGTAATAAAAAGTGATAATGGATATAAAAGAAAAAATAGGTTAATAATGTAGCCCCCTTACTAATAATAGTAGATTGTACAACTAAGGCATAAAAGAAGCTATTTTACCCCGAGACGTTTATATCCACGCGAGCCGCAGGCGAGGGTGGATAGATAAGTCGAGGGGTAAAATGGCTCGTTTATGCCTGAGTTATACACTCTGCTTTTCACTTCGATTGCGAGAAAATGAAACAGGCATAAAGTATACAGTACATAATTAATCAAAAATGGTGCAAAGCATAGCTAATTCCCGCCACCACAGATAATACCGCCACGAAACTTTTTAAAAGATTTTTTTTTTTAATTTCAATTTTTGTCATTCCACTTGGGTACTTCATACTGCCAAGTCATTAAAACGTTTCTTTGCGTTTTTAAATAATAAATGACAACTATTTTACCTGATTTTATTAAATTAACGATAGAAAACACGGAAGTGGTATAAATTAAAGAAAATGAAATAAATCACGACTTTAATCTGCGAAGTTTTATTGTGCCTGTGTGGCTGTTGGGCCTGATTACCTTAGTCTCAGAAAAAAAATTTACTTTATGCACTAGAACATAAAAAGCGATTTTATGTCGCCTAAGCACAACATAAAGACGAACTTTTAGAGCATGAGAAGTGAAAACGTTATATAGCGTCTGTTCTGTATAGTTACACAACGCTTTGCAAGTCTTCTTCTTTCGAATGTCAAATTACTGATGACTGAAAGAGAGAAATCGGTGTGTAACTATTCATCTGATATAATACGTTTATGAGTAAGGGGGTGAGGGTTTTTAATTTTTTTCATTATACAAATCCTGTGTCATCATCATCAGCTTATAATGTTCCCACTGCTGGGACACAGGCCTCCTCTCTGTGAGAGGGAGTGGGCCGTAATCTACCACGCGGGCCCAGTGCGGGTTGGTAGATGTCACATGTCTTTGAATTTTTGGTTCTAGGACATGCCGGTTTCCTCACGATGTTTTCCTTCACCGTTTTGAGAGCAATGGTGATGAAATAATTTACACAAAGTAAAGCGCCTGTCTGGGTTCGAACCTACGACCTACAACTCGTAAGTCGCGGCCGATACCACTGGGCCACCACAGCTCTGCTGCTCAAATCCTGTGTCATTTCATATTATTTCCAAGAAGAGTATTACTTAAAGAAACCTCCGTAACAAACAATATTTTTGCGGTCAAGGTGACTGGCTAAAGGCAACGCTGTTAGGGTTGTCACCGTCTGATACAAACGCAATATCTGGAGAGCGCAGATGTCTAAGTGGATTGCTTTCTCGGCTTACAATAATTTTCTCGGCTTTAAAGGAATACGCGACTTTATCTCACTTTCTGATGCACTCCTAGATTGTATTGAAAACATTGAAGGTCTGGCTTTAATCAACAAATGTAGGTGGAATTGGTGAAGAGGGAGTAGCTTATTTTAAGTTCCAATATTGAATATTGCAAATCAAATAACGTGGCTGAGAAGTAATGGAAGTATAGAGGTATGAGGAACAGGGTGTAAAGTTCACTCATACTCTATAGAAAGGGGAGGATCCTCCGGCCAGACGGGTGTTGTGTCTGGCGGGCAACTGCCCAATGATTCATGTCGGGCTGTTGTATCTATGCCAGTTGCGCGGTAAACTCTGCTTGCGAGATGCAGGATTTGCGTGACGTCAGTATGACGCGTTGTTCGCATGTGGCGTTGTAGATACCGCTACAGAAGTAAAGAGGGGATGGGTGGAATCATGTACAACATCGTACTTAATCATGTACAGTAAAAACTGTACAGTCTTTAAAAGAGACATGTATGCAGGATCGTCGAATATAGTTGAAGTTTAGTAAGAAACCGGTGGATTTTGTCGACTGAAATTTAATTTGATAAATGAGCTGTTTGTTTTCTATTAATTAAATTAAATTTTATTTGAGAACATCCATCGGTTTCTTATTAAACTTGAACTATATCCGACGATCCTGCATACTTATTTCTTTTGTTGACTGTACATAATCATGTACAGTACAACTCTGTACATAATTCCATGTGTTTCCCTCTTTTTTGTCGTAAAAAACGGGTAAGTAATACAAACTTGATAAAAGGTTTATGCAATAAAAATACAAGTGGTCTTACCCATAAACATTATCATTTTGAGTGGGTGAGAACTAAAGCAGATGGTCTTGGTACTTTTACTGCGGGGTGACAACCTAAATACCTACCAAAGTGATCACTTACTCACCCCCTTTGTAAGGGTACGTAATGTATCGTATTCAAAATGAGAGAAAACATACAAAAGGCTATATAAATATGGAGCACTTTTCTGAATATAAGATAATATGTGTCTGTGATATTACTATTATTTTTTATTTGAATTGGTTTTCATTTATACAATTTATTATAATACACCGTGAAATTTTAATCACCGTTTTCCTCTTAAGGGGTCATTGTACTCATCATTATGAACAACTTTTACTATGGTACCAAACATGAAATCGCGAAAAATAAATCAGCTGTTCCCTACATTTTGACGAGTTATATGCGAACATAAATGTAGGGAACAGCTGATTTTTTTTCCACGATTTCAGGTTTGGTCCCATAATAAAAGTTGTTCATAATGATGAGTACAATGACCCCTTAAGAGGAAAACGGTGATTAAAATTTCACGGTGTATATTGTACTTATTTACTTAAACAGCATTTATTAAAAACGTGTGATCATATTTAAAGGAGTGGTACAAACCATCAAACTGAACCACTTTCATCGTTATCAATATCGATTAACTGTCCCATACAAAACTTCAATACCTACACGGTCATAGAGTTTCTTGCCCATTCTTCTCCATACGAAAACTACCTTTTGGAATGGGCGACTAGAATCAATTCTATTTTATAAGATAATTTTTGACGTTCAAAAGTGCCTTTTATCGGTATAGCCTCAGAAGTGTTACAGAAATAAAATCCAGTGATAACTCCACAGCAATTTAATCACAAAATTCACCTTTTTTTGTATTTTACAACGGTTGCGCGATGTCCGTCTGTCACAACAACTGTCAGTTATGGCATTAACTTCGATTATAAATACACTATCTTAAATTAATATAATGGCTATTAACAAACAATTATTCATCTACAATTAGTTGATAATTAATAATACATTTAATTATTATCATTTAGATTAACAATGAAATATATTTCACTATAAATTAAAAATGTTTAAACTTTAACATCTGCCTACGTGATGCTACTTAATACAGTCAATACAACATCTATTAAAGGTATAATAATTCCAGGATTATATAGAATAATATTAATCAGACGTACATTATACTAATTAGGCTTACACTTTTATGTGCCTATTTGAAATAAATGCTTTGACTTTGACTTTGAGTTTGGCCCAAATGTACAGACGCCAGCACATCAAGCTACCCGAAACTATCAAATTTTCCCAATCAACTTTGAACCTTATGTTTTAGCGATAAAGTTGAAAATCTATTAAAGAAATTTGACAGATTGTAGTAGCTTAATGTGCTGGCGTCTGTACTACGGTTGACAAAATTTCGCGATAACGATGTTGGACCAACAGAGAGAGTTATTGAGTTTGATAGTTTAACGCCCTTAAATACGACCACTGACCTACACATATCGGACGGCGCGTACGTGTTCCACGCGCGCCTCAAAGAGATGTCAGCAAAAAGGAAGGGGCCTGCCAGGGCCGAAGCCTGCCGGGGGTGCGAGATTGTCCGAAAGGGTTACCTCTACCCCGGAACATAAAGGGCTAAGGAAGGAACACGGATGGGTTTTAGTCAGTAAGAGTCTCACACTCCCTTCCGCTCCACCCAGAGCGGGAGGGGTCATTTGATGATTTCCCATCCTTAAAAAAAAAGACCCACACATATTACGACTATCTTTGCACCATTTGCCTAGCTAGCGCAGCGTAGAATTTGACGCCGTGTAGACGCTTTCGTAAACGTCGCGTAGACTCCTTTGCTGGACCAGCGCCCAATGCAAAAGCACGCTAACATATTTATGTAGCTGATGAATATTGAACAAAAACATCTCAAGTCTAGTAAATATAACGCTCTATTCTCATAAAAATACAAAACGAATCTCCAATGTAAGTCCCGACATAATAAAAAAGCAACATTAATGCTGTAATAAGAAAACGGAGGAAAAAGAAAATATCCAAGTACAGAAATGTACTAACGGTGAAGTAAAAGAGCGAATCTGAGTCGTAATTAAAGTAATTAAGCCAAAAACTCAATTAGAAAGGAACAGTCTTGTCTGAACAATGGCATCGAGTGTCCAATTCTAAGTTGAATATAATTATCCCTAAGTAAAAGTGACGTATAGAAAGAAGGGACCGGCTGTAGAGTTCTTTTTGTTTATAGATTAACCCCCTTATTCATAATCCTATTTTATCTCTATTTTAGCTAAAATAGGTTTATAGAACGTTTGTCTTTATCTGTCACGTTGTCATTTCTGTGTGTAAGAAAGAGACAAACCCCATTTTAACTAAAATAGGTTTGATAAGTTTTATGAATAAGGGGGTTAATGTTTATGCTGGATTCCTGTTTATAAAGTTGAGCAGCAGAGCTGTTGGGCACGAGGTCCTGGGTTCGATTCTCAGGTCGGGCAAAGTTATATTTAGTTATAGGTACTATTAGGAATTATGATACGACACAGATCTAGACAAATATATTTGTTTTGATATAGAACAGGAAGTAATAAACATCGTGGAAGTCTGTTGCGGTTGCTGCCAATGAAAAGTCTGTCAAAATCACAGTTATCTTTATTCTCTTTCTAATAAGGTCGCTTTTGGGGTCTCAGTCAGAGGTAAAATGACTGTAATCTAGTTAGATGTATACTCGACCTCATAAATGCTTTACCACCGTTAAGTTGAATGTCATTTGCACGTCATCAAACATCTAGCCCCCTTATTCATAATCCTATTTTATCTCTATTTTAGCTAAAATAGGTTTATAGAACGTTTGTCTTTATCTGTCACGTTGTCATTTCTGTGTGTAAGAAAGAGACAAACCCCATTTTAACTAAAATAGGTTTGATAAGTTTTATGAATAAGGGGGTTAATGTTTATGCTGGATTCCTGTTTATAAAGTTGAGCAGCAGAGCTGTTGGGCACGAGGTCCTGGGTTCGATTCTCAGGTCGGGCAAAGTTATATTTAGTTATAGGTACTATTAGGAATTATGATACGACACAGATCTAGACAAATATATTTGTTTTGATATAGAACAGGAAGTAATAAACATCGTGGAAGTCTGTTGCGGTTGCTGCCAATGAAAAGTCTGTCAAAATCACAGTTATCTTTATTCTCTTTCTAATAAGGTCGCTTTTGGGGTCTCAGTCAGAGGTAAAATGACTGTAATCTAGTTAGATGTATACTCGACCTCATAAATGCTTTACCACCGTTAAGTTGAATGTCATTTGCACGTCATCAAACATCTAGCCCCCTTATTCATAATCCTATTTTATCTCTATTTTAGCTAAAATAGGTTTATAGAACGTTTGTCATTATCTGTCATGTTGACATTTCTGTGTGTAAGAAAGAGACAAACCCCATTTTAACTAAAATAGGTTTGATAAGTTTTATGAATAAGGGGGTAGGAGTATTTGTCTATGTGACAGAAAGTTTTAAATTTTATGGGGATTACTGTCAAAAATGATAAAGCAGTTACGGGGTTACTACCTTAAGATTCAAACAATGATACTGACAGAAGTCGATTTTTTACGCACGGCTATTCAATCAACTCGGCCTAACGCAGTACATTGCTGAACAATAGGCCTCTCCCAGTTTGCGCCACAACACCCTGTCCTGACTGTCCTTGCCTCCTTTTTAAGGTCGTCGGTCCATCTAACTGCGGGGCGTCCCACACTACGCTTGCCGATACGCGGTCTTCACTCCAGGACTCGTCTGCTCCACCGACCATCGGTCCTTCGACAAACATGGCCAGCCCACTGCCACTTCAGCTGCTTACGATAAAAAGATTGTCTGTGCTCTATTTGGCAAAACATCACAAATAAAAATCACATTAAAACTTCCATATTCCTTACTTTTGGCAGCGGATGGCGGCTACTTAACAGAACATCCAGCTTCACATTATAGTCAAGTACGAAAGGACATTAAACTTTTTAATATTTATATGAATAAATTCACGAAAATTCGAAGGATCACTCAAGGCTGTCTGGCGGTCAAAGCAGTGCTACCGACCCGTGAAAGCTAATTCAAAAAGGCTAGCAACCCGACATTATGTGCCTTAAGGCGAAAGCATCAAGGTAGCGCGCAAAATTAAAATTTTCTTACGTTTTCTGCAATTTGCAGGTCAGTATCAGGTTGTATGTTGATGTAAATACGATTGGCGGCCGTAACAACAATTTATTTACAGAATTATAATCATTATAATCATCAATACATCTGTAAGTTCATATTGTACCCTATTGAATGACTACTCTTGTGGAAATCATGAAATTTAAGGGGCCGTCTCTACAAACGAGAGAATCGCGGCGACATTATCGTCGTGACACGTATTTCTATACACTCTCTTAGAACGTGTCTCCACACGGCGATATCATCGCCGCGAAAATTATGAGACGGCGAGACTATCGCCGCGATTCTCTCGCTCGTGAAGACGGCCCCTTAGGCCGATTCTAATTTAAGGACTTGTATTGCTGATTCGAATGTTTATAATTCTGTAAAGCCATATTTTAATCAACATGCAACCTGACACTGAACAGCAAATTGCAAAAAAAGTTAGTAAAGGACATCATTCAAGTGTCGAATATTTTATACCCTAAAAATGAAAGTGCCAGCCAGAAAGAAAAAGTACTATTTTCTTATAGGAGATAGATAACATCTTGAGCATTTTTTACTATTATAGCGAAAGTCTAAAATTAACCCTCCAGCTATTTGAGATTGAAAATACTTACCAAAAACCATATTCTTAAGTGTTTTAAATATGACAATAAAAAAAAATACCAAATTTTAATTGAATTTAACATCCTGAACATGTTTTAACTAAAGTATAAACTTGGTATTAAAACAAGATTGTTGGCATTTTCAATCTCAAATAGCAGCCGGGGTTTTAATGGTAGACTTTTGTTCAAGAGATCATTTCCCATAAGACAAGCCTTACTATTTTTTCTAGCCGGCACTTTAATTTTTGGGTACGAAATGAATGATGTCCTTTTAATTTCGCGAACTAAGTTAGCGCATCCCCCTTAACTAAACTTAGCTATACTTTAGAATAATCTGTGCACTCTTCTGTAGGTACTAAGAAACTTTTGTACCGACGCTATGGAAGGTGCTAGGAAAGTAGAAAGTTTGTATTGTTAAATTTGTTCAGTTATGTTAGTGTTAAAGTTTGAAGTTATGTTTATAAACTTCATAGGTAGCTTTCTTTAGACACTAGTAGCGCCCCGCGGTTTCACCCGTATAAGTTTCGGTCCCGTGGGAATATCGGGATAAGATGTATCCCATGTATTAATCCTGGTTATAAACTATCTTTGTGCCAAATTTCATCCAAATCCGCTCAGTAGTTTTTGTTTGCGTGAAAGAGTAACAAACATCCATCCTCACAAACTTTCGCCTTTATAATATTAGTAGGAATTTGCGTTTGATTTTTGAATTTTATTTATTTATCCATTTATTTCAGGCATCAAGGCCCATATAAACACATACAATACAATATTAATGTGGGATATAGGGTCCTTGAAATGAAATAGATACGTCTTCAGTGGGTTTCGGCATTTTTCAGTCTTCAGTCTTCGTCGTAGCAGTCGTAAATCGTAAAATAGATGGTTTTTCGTTGCCAACGTCTTTTCGCCGCGCAACCACGTGGATCGCGTGCAACGAGAAAAATCTTCGTTTCGTAGTAAATCCGTCGTCAATCGTCGCGTCTTCTTCCCTATATCACGGACGAGCCCCCAAAATTGTGGGATGACGGGAGGAAGGGAGGAGATGCAAGGACTGCGAGTGTAGAATGTGCCGTGAGCCGTTAAGACGAACGAAATAAAAGTAAAATAATTGTGAAGACGTATCTATTTCATTTCAAGGACCCTATATCCCACATTAATATAACTTATAAATACATACAACATTAGGTATAATTACACTAAAATCTAACGCACACGAAGTGTCTGCGTCGTGTTTCGAGTGTGTCGTGTAATTATGAACACACTTGTAACTTCCCGTCATACTAAGTTGCAAGCCAGTTTCGTCTACCCAAGCCTAATAGTGACAATCAACCAGCCTAGCCTTTTCCCAACTATGTTGGGGTCGGCTTCCAGTCTAACTGCGGCAGCTGAGTACCAGTAATTTACATGGAACGACTGCTTATCTGACCTCCACAACCCAATTACTGGGTAACATGATACCCCTAGGTAAGACTGGTTGTCAGACTTTTGGGCTTCCGACTATCAAAGATCTACAAATGACAGGAGGCCCGGAGGGGTCTCGATATGTAATAGAGATGTTCACATACTGAGACCCCTCCGATAATGACAAGCATACAAATATCTACTCAAATATTGGAACCAATATTGGACAGTCTCGCCTGAGTTATGTTGCTATCATGATGCGACACAGATCTAGACAAATATATTTGTTTTGACATAGAACAGGAAATAATAAACATATCTGTTGTAGCGACGCGACGTAGATTCTTCTAAGAAACCTTGTTTTTCTTTATAACATTACGATTACGATACTGTACTAAAGTCCACTAACTATGTAAATTACGAACCTGTGTAATATACCTCAGTAATTAAAGTAGCTTGTCGTGTCTGTTTGTGTGACCGCGTCATTCTACTACACTACGCAACGGATTCTGATGCGATTTTTACAATCATTTAGATAATTTATTCCGAAAGGTTTATGTGTATTAAGCATTAATATATAAAGAAATCTTTATGTTGGCAAGTCGTAAAAACCGTGCAAAGCAGGGGCGGATCGCTAGTAAATTATACAATAATACTTTTCACCTCGACCCATCAACTCGCCAACGTCGTTAGCTGCATTCTTTTGTTTTTACACATTCTACAAAAAACATGCTCTACGTTTTCAGTCTTCATAATTGGGTACAATCTACCATTTTGGCACAAAACATCAGTTTGATTGGCAGATTCTAACATAAAAACAATAACAAAACACTTGTACAATAAAATCGTTTTTTCCGCGTTGCTTAGCAACGCTAATAAATTTAAAATGGCGGCCATAGCATTGACCTCGTAAATTGTGGCAAAGGCATCGGCCTATAACAATCAAAATTGACATTAATCGGCCATTAACTTTTTATTTTACTTTTTTACTGCATATTGTTTACTTTTAAACCGAGTTTTGACTTTTTTATTTTCATTGTTAATATCTGTAGGTAGAAGAAGGCACGTGTCTACTACCCACTCATCAATGAATGAAAAACAAAACAAAAATTCAACATAAAAATTGAAAAACAAAAGCAAGTCGTAAAGCCATATTATTTCCTTTTGTTGTCGAACACAGTCTGTTACTTCATCAAAGCTCGGGTGCAAGTACAAAAACATTGTTGAAAAATGTTACATTTATGAGCAAACGTATATTTTATAAATAAGCAAGAATTTAAGCAAAAAGTTTCCTGAATACAAAGTACTTCCTAAAGCAATAATCCAAACGAAAAAATTGCGAAATTGGATGAAACAACCTATGAAAATATGAAAACGAAGCTTGAGTTTCGTTAGTTTAAAAAATATCCAACATACTTTGTTTATTAGTTGACCAATCATGTTTTACATTTGCGATTGGACTTTTTTTTCCAAAGGTTGTCTTTAAAAGGTTACAGCATCAATATTGTTTAACCTCGGAGGGAGCCTGGGAGTAATCGACAGCGGCTCATCCCGATTTTAATTAAATATCCCAATCGATTCCAATATTACGAAAAGGCTTTGTTTATTTTTTTATAGCTCCGTGGTGATTGGCCGCTGACCGTAAAATTTCATTTGACAACCATTTTAATAAATCCCCGCTTTTTTTTCAATAGAAGGATTAGATTTTTTTTATTGGTGGATGCAAAAATGTGAATGATATTATTTTTAGTTTTACCATTCAGTTTAAAATCTAAATTATTTACATAAACAAAGAAAACGGTGGATTACTAAGTGCATCAATATCACCAAAGAAATGAATTCGTCTATTATTCAAATTGATTGAATGATTAGAACACAGGTGACAAACTCAAACTCAAAGCATTTATTTCAATTAAACCATTACAGGCACTTTTGAATTGTCAAATTTAAGTAGTCGGTCAGTTGGTCAGAAAGTTGAAGCTAGGTGCCCATTCCAAAGCGTAGATCTCTATGGAGAAGAACGGGCAAGAAACTCCATGGACACTCTTTTTAAATCAAGATATTACAAAATCCTGGGTACATTAGTCTTGTTGCTTCTATATGTGAGAACAATGTTAAAAAAAACACACAAATGAAGAAACAATACAAGAAATAAGATTAAAAATAAGCCTTGGCAGTTAAGAGATGACCAGTCTCAACCGACGGCGTCCGTTCACGAACATGACGCATGGATCAGCACCATCCAGCTCAACCATTTTGTAGGGAACCGAATGATCCAACACACGCGCCACCATCAGTGAGACATTTAAGTGAGCATGACACATTCTCAACTGCCATGCTCTTTCAAGTCAACATCAAAAAATCATAATAAACGGATCCATGGTTCTTACAATTACAAAATTGAAAAAATGCTTCTAAATGATACAAAACTATAGATTGCAATTTATTTAAGAGATGAATAAAAATTTTAATACCAAACAGGAAAAGGTGTTTAGTATTGCAGCATTAACAATTAAAACATGATTGAATAAAATAAAAATAAATATTAAGATCGTAATGTCAGAAACACTAAAAAAGAAAAAGGGAAGCACCTCTTCCAAATCTTGAAATTTTAACTAGTGAGCTCAAGTGCCTGTGGAGCAGGACCAGCATTTAGCCAAGCATTTTTATCTGCAATATAATCATCCAACTTATAATATGCTTGTCTACATAGTGTGCGTTTAATGCATGTTTTAAATTTCTTCTCATTTAGTTGAAGAATATCGAGTGGTATTTTATTATAACATTTTACACAGTAACCCATAAAAGAAGTTTTTACTTTAGACAATCTGAAACGCGGTTGATCTAATTTGTTCCTATTTCTTGTGTTAAAATTATGGCCTGTCACTTATCTTACTAAAAAAATGTAGATTTTTTCGAACGTACATAATGTTTTCATATATATATTGACAAGGAACCGTCATTGACAATAGACAACGGCCAGTAACCATCGCAAAATCTTAACCAAAATAATGATATTCAAGCCATTCCAAGTGTACCCATCCTTCATAACATAAAAACATATTACTACCCCGTAAAGATATCCGTGCGGTGTCAGCAGAACCAATATAGGTAACCTCATAAATTGTGTGCGCTCGTAAATGACGAGGTGAGCCGATGTTAGCCGAAGTTTTACTGTGGTTTTACGAGCACCAGCCAGCTCTGATTGGAGTTAGATCACATACTTATTTGCCTACGTTTGAGTACTAAGTTTAATAAGTAAGATACTTAAGTAGTATCGGTCAACTAGGTCAAGTTCGACGGATTTGTCATTCTATGCCCGTACTTTTGAAGTTAACGAGAGATTATCTAAATTTGATTCGCGACTATAATAGATATGCATTTACAGAATTATAGTCATTAGAATCATTAATATATCTCTTTAAGTTAGATTTTTACCGTTAAGAACAAATCTCGTATGGAAAAGTGTTTATGGTAGAAATCTAACTTAGAAAGATGTATTAATGATTCTGATGATTATAATTCTGTGAATACGTACCTGTTATAGTCGTGAATCAAATTTTGATCAAGATAAAACCTGACACTGACCTGAAAATTGCAAAAAACGTAAGAAAATTTGAATTTCGCGGGCTACCACTGCGCATTCACCTTAAATGATTTTATTTTTACAGAAATAAAATAGGTTTGTACAAATACTTTTACACGTCAATCATATTTTTTTTTTAGACTAGATGAGGTTGGTGTTTCCTATCTGACTACTCTGAGTAGAAAGGCAGAGGTCACAATCTCTTTTAAAGTCCAGACATAATCTTGGTCAGATAAGCACTAGGAAGTGGCGAAGGGCGGGCATTTTGGAGGACTGTCTTTTGTAATTTTGACGTTCGAAAAGTGCTGATTTTCAGCCTAGTTTGAATAAATGACTTTTGATTTGATTTTGATCATGTGAAGATTATGTAGATTGGTGTCTGAAATGGTCTTTTGTGGAATGAACCACACACACATTTTAGTTGGTGGTTCCTATATAGATGCAGAAACAACTAAAATGACACTGTTATTCCTTAAAATCCGGTTAAATACGAAATGAGGAACGAATTCAGTTCAAAAACTTCCGCCGTCCAACCTTATTTTTAAAATATTTAATCTGTAATTAAGAACAAAGTTTTGTTCAAAAGTTGAAAGTTCAGCAATTCACCGGTGAGTTAAGATTTAATGAATATTTTCTTTTAATTAAATTGAACTGGAAACGGGAAATGAAAATTTATTTTTCTGCTAAGAAGTTGCATTTGGAACTTAACTTCTTTACTTTGTAAATTAGTGGAGGTACAACAGCGGGGAGGTTGTTCAGAATTGACAATAATTTATTCCGGGATAACGATCTTTTTGACGTGATAAAATCTTATCAATCGATTAACGCCGGCTGCACGCATGAAAAAGCATGACTCATTGTCACGTTCCGCCTGAGCCGAGTGTGCAAGCGAGAGCGCGTAACAAGCGATAGAGAGGCACGAACGGATGTTTTGTTATGACGTTATCACGTAAAATTATCGTCCGTAATCCGACTTTACAGACAACCAATGTTATTTTTCCAATGATCGAAATTCTCTCTTTGTAAACAGATTCTCGTTAGAGTGTTACAAAAACAATCGAATTGTTTTTGAATTTGTTTCCATATGAGTTTTCTCGTAGGTAAACAGCATGCACGAATAGCTTGAACACCATAGAAACGGGTTTTGTTGACGGAAAAATAGACAAAATGACAGATTATATACAAGCTTCTCAAGAAATCTCTAATTTTGTCTATTCTACCTGTCATTTTGCCTATTCTTCCGTCGACAAAACCCGTTTTTACGGTAGTCATGCTACGCGTACTTGTCTAAGCTTGATAAACATACAGAAGCCCAATGCATTGGTTTTGTAAAAAAGAGAGAAGTAAAAAGAAGCAAAAGGAGTATGAGATCGTAGCAGGTGGCGTCCTATCACTGGCGTGCATTGCATATAGGCATATAAGCAGTGCCTACCTCGATATATCAACATAAGCCTGTCAATTACATTTTAGTGTGCGTGCCCTACAATTAAGAAACTCACTAAATTATCATATCTAACAAAAAACAAAATTTTCATACAAACGGCTCCCGTAGGTACTATTCGCACATTGTCATTGGTCTTTACTCGTTCAAGTTAATACTACAAAATTAAAAATACGTACGTCTCACGCGTAATACCATGACTATCGACCTCCGCAATTTATCATCCTTAAGTAGGCATGCCTACTCAAATATCCACACTTTTGACCTCACTTTTTTTTTTCTGATTAGTGACCGCGTTTGCCTAGACTGGACCCGGCCTAGTGCCTGCCTATTCTGAAAAGCAATGCACGCCACTGTCAGTGGCGTGCATTGCATATAGGCATATAAGCAGTGCCTACCTCGATATATCAACATAAGCCTGTCAACAAAATTTTCATACAAACGGCTCCCGTAGGTACTATTCGCACATTGTCATTGGTCTTTACTCGTTCAAGTTAATACTACAAAATTAAAAATACGTACGTCTCACGCGTAATACCATGACTATCGACCTCCGCAATTTATCACCCTTAAGTAGGCACGCCTACTCAAATATCCACACTTTTGACCTCACTTTTTTTTTCTGATTAGTGACCGCGTTTGCCTAGACTGGACCCGGCCTAGTGCCTGCCTATTCTGAAAAGCAATGCACGCCACTGCGTCCTATAGTTTCTGCCTACCCGCATGCGAAGAAGGCATTAGTTTATGTTTATGTGAAGAGAGAAATCTGCTTCCCCTTTTTCATACAGGCTCCATTGCCATGACAACATTATCCCAATAACCGCCAATATCAAATTAAAAAGTATATCCTTTCGTTGCCATAGCAACAGTAACAATACTTTGCACTGAAAGCTGGCTGAAAACACAATTAAGAACGCATTAAATCAATCCGGTAATAAAATTGACAACAAGAGGAGATACGACCACCGAGCCGGGCACGGCGAGATGTACGGCACGGCTCCGGCACTGCCCCGGCACGGCTCCGGCACGGATTCTCGCCAAACCAATTGAATAACGTCGTTCCACTTCGGAGAAATTCATTTTATTTGATTAATATAATAGCGTGTGCTTCTAAATACGTTATACAGGGTGTTACGGAAAGGATATATCAATACAAACGGGTTGAAGAGTGTATTTGGTCTAGAATCTCTGTACAAAATTTCAGCTCAAAAGCATTAACTTTGAAAATGCTTAATATTTTTTTATTTCGACATCACGGCGCTGCACTGGCACGCGGCGGCGTGATGTGCGTGTACTAGGCGCACAGGCACACTACAGATAATGGATAATGACCCTCGTAGTGCGGTAACACGTTTGTTATGATTTCAATTTAATAAATTATCGAAATAAAAAAAATATTAAGCATTTTCAAAGTTACTGCTTTTGAGCTGAAATTTTGTACAGAGATTCTAGACCAGATACACTCTTCAACCCGTTTGCATTGATATACCCTTTCCGTAACACCCTGTATTGTGGAAGTTGATGATATTTTGAAGTTAATGTGGGTGGTTTAGAATTACGAAGCTATGTACCTACTGGTAGATACGACTGTTTAATTTATAATTAGAGTAGGTTAACGAGATTTTGAATTAATTAAATAAATAACATCTGAATACGATTTTACGTCTAATTCCTTTGTTAATTATTAGACTTGAAAGAACGAAAATTTATAAATAATTTAATAAAAAGGAGGAAAATTGAGTCCTTGTAAATAATGAAAAACAAATCTATGTATAAATAATGACCGCAAAAGCATCGACGGGATATTTTTATTCCTGTGAGAGCAACACAAGAATCGAATCAGATTCCAATTCCAATGCGATTTCAATAAAATGTTTCAGTTTTCAAAACCATTGTAACAGTCAAGATAGAACACAAGGTTCCTAACGAGTCAAAAAACCGACGGAGTCGCGTTACGTCCGCTACGCGCAACGTCTATTTATGGCCCTATTACTTTACAGTTTCATCAAAATTCGTTCAGTAGTTTTGAAATAGTAACAAACATCCATCTTCACAAACTTGTGCGTTTATAATATTAGTAGCGTAGTTTTTGCATGAAAGAGTAAGAAACATCCATCCATCCATTCTTCCAAACTTTCGAGCTTATAATATTAGTAGGATTTGCAAGCCAATCCAACAACAGCCATACAAATATTAGGGAAATAAACATACCTACTATGTTCTATTTCTCTATATATTTTATTACTAAAAGTCCATAAAAGTACCAACATTTTTAACAAACTCAATTTAAAAATAATATCCATGAAAAGAATCTAATATTTTCCAAAATAAACCATGAAATAGTCGAGACACAGTATTAGTTTCGTAGGTATCTGTTGCTGTATAGTATTTTTACTATCTCACGAAGCGATGCGCGATTTACTTGAGTTTACCAAGTGTAGAAACACGCTGTGAATGTGTCTGTAAGTACAGCACAGGAGCGGTACCGTCCGAGACTTGTGTTATGTGCTGACGCTACTCGTCTTCACGCACACATTCACAGCGTGTTTGTACACTTGGTTACCCCAAGTAAAGCGCGAGTCGCTTCGTGAGATAAAAATACCGTACAAATTTTGCTATATCCTTTTATTACTAAAAGAACTTTGTGTAAACCTCGCCGAACTAAAACCTCCTTTCACAGCTCAATGAACAAACGGAAAACATGTTATTATCTAAATATTACCAGTGGGAAACAATGCCTTGACATAACAAAACTATTTACGAGGAGCGCAGCGAATAACGTCGTATCTGCGATATGAGATCTTCACACAAGATAGTACCCGACAATGTTAGATTTGCACATTACCGACATATTCCTGTACACCGTGTTTTATGATGTAAATAGTTATCTTATTCTTATATCTTGTTTGTGTGATGAATTATGTGAACGTTTATATTAGTTGGGATATCCGGCAAGTGTGAAAACGTTTTTGAAGTGAAACTTCTTTACGCACGCTTGACTTGGGGAGTAAGCTGGCGAACGCGTGACGTAAGCGTTACGAAAAGTGTGATCGGGCAAGGCGAACGGGAGTTGAGTGGCGGATATAAGCAAGAGAAAGCAGTGCGCGCGCACATTTTGCTTCTCTCTTCCTCTCATAGCCAAATACGTTCCGTATATCTAAGCACAGTGCAGGCCTATTGTCTGTATCACAGTGTGGGAGCAAAAGAGAGCAGTGCGCGCGCACATTTTCTTTCTCTCTTTCTCGAAGTTTCACTTCAGTCATGTGGTCATAAGTACACTCGGTTTTTTGAAGTGTAAACTTCTTTAGCGGCGTTGCACACTTTTAGTAGTGGGTAAAAAATGTTAAACTCGCGTCAGGACATCGCGTCAGGACACGTGACCGTCAGGAGAGATTTCCCCCCCCCCCCCCTCTTTCTACGGCGGCGCCAACCGAAGTGAAGTGATACACGGACACAATGGATGGATGGATGGAAGTGGAAGTGGAAGTGGAAGTCGAAGTGGAAGTCGAAGTGAAAGTCGAAGTGGAAGTCGAAGTGGAAGTCGAAGTCGAAGTCGAAGTGGATGTCGAAGTGGAAGTCGAAGTGGAAGTCGAAGTGGAATTGGAAATCGAAGTCGAAGTGGAAGTCGAAGTGGAAGTCGAAGTGGAAGTCGAAGTGGAAGTCGAAGTGGAAGTGGAAGTCGAAGTCGAAGTGGAAGTCAGTTATATTAAGTCAGTTATATTGAGTTATATTAATTAAATTAATAATTGATTTATTTCAACGTTAATATTCAAGTTTTCACTTCTGCCGGCACTCCCGGAGTGCAACCCGTCTTTTTTTTTTTTAAAGAGCATTTATATGACTCATGAGCAGTTTACCAAAATCTCAATTCACCAAATTCTTAACCCACCAGATTATTAATTAACCTGTTTCTCAACTTACCTCTCAACTCGCCATATTCTCAGTTCTTCAAAAGTATTTACTGAACAGCGGCACTTATCTGTGTTACTCTCTGCCACAGACTTATTATTAAGTCTCTGCGTATCTAATACTAGTTAAATAGAATGTTATATTTTAAAGCCGTCAAAAAACAAAATTTTCAACTATGGACTGCCCATTATGTTCAATTTTAGAATGAAACTGAACAGGCAGTAAATATCAATAAATTTTCTTCCACGTCTCCATATTTCCACACACTAATATACACATACATCAATCCCTAGACAACATTACGCAACCAAATGCTCCTTCGACTGTACATACACGTTAAAACAATCTACCCCCGCGTCCCGCATATGTCTTCATAAATTTACGCGAATTTTTACGACATGCCCCGAGGACGTCGCCTATGTAAATCGTATTCCGTACGAAGTTATATAGGATTTTGCGCGCAGTTACACCCCTATGTTTCTGCGTCGCTGATTGAAAAACATAAGTTATTGCGGAAATTTGTTTAAACAAAATGGCTCGGGGACTCGGGGAATGAGGATGGCCAGAAAATTGAGTGTCAACCTCTTGTTTCGCGCAGTTATGGGAATTTTATTATGTAAATGTTTGAATACGTAGTGGATTCTTTTTTACTAGCTTCTGCCCGCGACTTCGTTCGCATGGAAGTCGTAAGACACCACAATACAGGGTGGCAGTCCCTGCCACCCTGTGGTTTTCAGAATAGGTAGGCACTAGGCCGGGTCTAGTCTAGACAAACGCGGTCACTAATCAGAAAAAAAGTGAGGTCAAAAGTGTGGTTATTCGAGTAGGAATGCCGACTTAAGGGTGATAAATTTCGAAGGTTGAACGTCGTGGTATTACGCGTAAGACGTACTTATTTTTAATTTTGTCGTATTAACTTGAACGAGTAAAGACCAATGACAATGTGCGAATAGTACGGGAGCCGAGTAGGCCGTCCGGCGACTGCCTACTGCCGCGCGTGTTTGTATGAAGATTTCGTTTTTTTGCTAGGTTTGATAATTTAGTGAGTTTCTTAATTGAGGAGCACAATTGACAGGCTTATGTTGGTATATCGAGGTAGGCACTACTTATATGCCTAGGTATATTCAATGCACGCCACTGGCAGGGACACCAACGCGCAAGCCAGCACATCAAGCTACTACAATCTGTCAAATTTCTTGACAGTTTGATCAACACAAGTAACGATAAATCTGAATTGAATACAATAGATAAGACAGTAGAGTTCTGTCTTTTACTGAAGTCTGTCAGTCTACAGTCTAGTGATACTCACGAACTTCTTATACGGCTTTTATTAAACTGTGTCTTCAAACTTTGAGAAGATGAGTAAAACATAGAAAGAAAAGAAAGAAAAATAGGTTTATTTGTCAACAGAAACAAGTGCATACAAAAAGATGATTAATTCTAAGAAGAAGAAGAGTTTTAAGGTTTAGAGTTGTGCCCGATGGATGGCAATAGGCTAGCCTCCTATCATACATGGGACTTAAACGTAACTAGCATTATGTGTGTGTACTATAGGTACAGTCGCCAGCAAAATTGCATGGGTACCTTAGTGTCTATTTTCCCGTGAACGTTTGAATTCAAGTTTTCGAAAATAAACTAGATGGCGTTGGTGTCTTCACAACTATGACTAATTTACGAAACGTAAGTAAGGAGTTAGGAAGAAACGTATTAAGTAGGATTGAGCAAAGAGTTACAAGGCATTTATTATTATTTACATTTATCTAATTATTACATTACATTTACCAGCATACGTAGCTTAAATGATAAAAATAATAAAAGAAACCGATAGGAATATATTTATTAAGCTAACGAGTGGGTATTTTAATAATTAATTTAATATTCGAATTAGTAGTTACTTAGCACCTACTTATAAATGGATATTCATTTTTAACATAGTAGGTTAATAATTAGGAACAATTTTCTTTAAAAGAAACTATTAATTATAATTGTTTGAAGAGACAAAATGAAACTACAAAAACATTTTATCATATAAAGCAAAGCAACGTCATCTAATAACAGCATAATTAAATTTTGTTAGTCGTTAACTGGTTTTACGCTAGATGGCGTCATTTCTCGCTTCATACGATTTTGTTTCTTTTCTACCCATGCACTTTTGCAGCCTATTGTACATCTCTGCCTAACTATTCTGGGAAACAAGGCATTATGTTATGTTACAAATCACACTAATATTATAAAGGCGAAAGTTTGTGTGTGTGTGTTTATATGTTTGTTACTTCTTCACGTTCAAACGGCTGGACCAATTTTGATAAAATTTTCTATGGAGGTAGCTGACACCCTGGATTAACATTTAGGCTATTTTTATCCCGATACTCCCACGGGATCGACACTCATGCGGGTGAACCCGTGGGGCGCAGCTAGTGTTGTATGAAACAAAATTGCTAAATGATTAAGTGAGATTGTATAATGCACACACAAATACACTACAATGCGAGTGATATCACAAGAAAGTTATATCACACTAATATTATAAAGGCGAAAGTTTGTAAGTGTGTGTGTGTGTGTGTGTGTGTTTATGTTTGTTACTTCTTCACGTTCAAACGGCTGGACCAATTTTGATAAAATTTTGTATGGAGACAGCTGACTCCCTGGATTAACATATAGGTAAGGTATTTTTATCCCGATATTCCCACGGGATCGACACTTATGCAGGTGAAAACGCGGGGCGCAACAAAATTGCTAAATGATTAAGTGAGATTGTACAATGCACACATAAATACACTACAATGCGAGTAAAATCACGGGAATTTTATAAAAAAATCATAAAAACGCCATTCCCACTTACCATAATAACACCTTCGACTAACCAAAAGGCGCATAACATTCACGTGAAACTCCTGAAACTCCACTCAAACACTTCTCCCCATAGGCACGCCCGAAATAACCCTTGAAAAAATACGCGTCATACCAGTGTGCTTTCAAAACATTAATTTGCGTAATGAATTCCTTTACTTTTTAATGCAGGACCGACCGAAGACGGCCGTCGGCATGTATTCCTGGTACACTCAAATGGAATAATTCATGAAACAGGAATTTCTGATTGTGAGAGTTTGCCATTTGTTTGATGTTTGTTTTTTTTTTTTGTCGCTGTTGAGGCGTTTGGACTTTATGAGGGAAAAGAGAGACATCAAAATGGGACATGAAGAGATACTGGGACTTTCGGGCGGAATTCGGAATCATCATTACTTTATAAATCATCATAATTAATCTGTCAAGCTCCGCTAATGAGACAATTGATTTTCTTATTGTTTCGTCGCCGATCGGCGAACCGCGCCGCTTGACCGTTTAAACAGTGTTGCCAAGGGGTTTAGTACTACCCAGTAACTGGGTTATAGAGGTCAGATAGGGAGTCGCTCCATGTAAAATACTGGTACTCAGCTGCATCCGGTTAGACTGGAAGCCGACCCCAACATAGTTGGGAAAAGGCTGGCAGATTATGATGGTGTTTTCCATAATTATACATAACTAGCTTTTGCCCGCGGCTTCGCTCGCGTAGAATTTGGTCTGCCACATTAAGTTACGTGACATTTTTTTTTAAATACTGATATTTTTTTAATGTACCTTCACATCGTACATCCCAGAATAGAATAGAATAGAATAGAATAGGTCTTTATTTGCTTAGAATGTAGGTACATAAAAAATAAGTTGTTAAATTATATAATAGAACCCATGTACATTCTGCCTTAATATAGCATGCAAATGTAATACAAAGTGGTGAATAATAAAGATACTACAAAACTTTATCATTTAAGAAATCCTGCACAGAATAATAACATCTATCTACAAGTAATTCTGTGAAACGCTTTTTAAATTTTTGCAACGGTAAGTTTTTAAGTTGGTCAGGTATTTTATTAAAGATTACAGGAGCCATACAAATCACATTTCTTTTTAATAAGCTAGTTTTAAATGCGCCCGTGCATAATAGATTCTGGTATTGAGATCTCATAGCTGTATTTCGTTTTCTAGTTTCTATTAAAGTTGCAAATAAACATCGATTTGTTATTACAAATATTGCTAGTTCAAGAATATAAAGATTTCCCAGATTTCTAACTTCAAAATTAGTTTCCATACAATCTTTGAACCCCTATACCTAATATTTAGAGGGTATCTCTTGAGGGTGGAATTATCTGAATTCCTTTCTAAGTGCTCATTATTTTAAGCTATAATAGAACTCTGCAAATTTCAAAATGCTAAGTCCAGTGGTTTCTTCATCAATCTTTACCTGTATGGTGTGTTTATAAAAAGTAGGCTTGAGATTATCCTATCCAGCACAAACGGATTACTAAACACTGACAACTAAACAGGTCGGACCAATGTTACTTGCATTTAATCACTACATAGTATAAAACAAAGAAGCTTTCTTTTTCCCTATGAATGCTTAAATTTTTTAAAACTACGCAACGGATTTTGCTGCGGTTTTTAGGGTTCCGTACCCAAAGGGTAAAACGGGACCCTATTACTAAGCCTCCGTCGTCTGTCTGTCTGTCTCCAGGCTGTATCTCATAAACCGTGATAGCTAGAAAGCTGAATATTTCACAAATGATGTATTCCTGTTGCCGCTATAACAACAAATACGAATAAGAATTAAGTACATATTAAGGGGGGATCCCATACAATAAACGTGTTATTTTCGCCGTTTTTTATAGACAATGGTACGGAACCCTTCGTGCGCGAGTCCGACTCGCACTTGGCCGGTTTTTTTTAATAGATTTTGTAATAACTAAAGAATTATGTGGTACGTAATTGGAATAGGTGAACATCTGTGTTAATTTATCTGTGTTTTTACTGCAATATGCTCCTGTATACTATGTTATTTGATTTTTTTGTTCAGCGTAAATAAGAAGATTTTGGGATTTAGAAACACGTGAGCAAGCTACGTAAAGCTGCCCATGGGAAAAACAGGGCGTGCCTAAATGTATCCCCGCTACTTTCAAAGTTTGCCCTTGCGATTTATTGATGGTCATAGAAAATGCAACTTTAAGTGGAAACTGTAAACGTTTGAAATTAAAGGGTAAGTTATTGGGTATTATTGGGATGCGTGGAATAAGAACATTTTCACCCTTAGCTTCTCCAGTTAAAATTGTGGCCTTAACAATATGCCTGCCTAGTTCCCTGACTCGCAATCTAGTGCCATTACATAGTCTCGGGGCGTCCAAGTTACGCATTAACAAAACCGGTATACCGACTTTTAATTGGAGCTTATGTGATGGCACCCCGGATAGCTCCAAAGAGTTAAGAAACTCCACGGGGTAGCTTGTACAGTCTTCAGATGACATGACTGTGTCGATAGAGTTGTAGGTTGTTGCATCGCTGGTTACTTGGTCCAAGATAATGTTATTGATTTTCGCAACTGTCTCATTTCTTGGTGCTAGTATAGTTCTTTCACATAGCCAACTTTCATCGTGGATGTTCTGTTGCAAATTTGGAAAAACTTGAGCAATGAGTGCGTCTTCCGAATCCACAACGTGACAAAATTGGTTAGTGACGCGACTGCGACGCCGCATCGCGCTCCGCCCGTGCTGCGGCCGCCGCCGCGGCGTTAGGCGCTCCGTTCAAGTCAATCATATCGTGATAACTTTTAAACTATTCGGCCAAATTACTTAGTGTGAAAGACAAAGTTTATCTACATTAAATACTTAATGCGAAAAATGTATTCATTTTGATAATAGTTTGATAATTATATACTAAATGTGCATTGTAAAATAGTACCAAATTTAATTAGATTTATGGTTCACAATTTTGGTTGTACTGGCTTGCACATAAAAGGTAGATATATGCTGTCGCGGACTTTTATTTAGATCTACTTAAGACAAATAATCCAGCGGTACATCATCTTTATGTAACTCCATTGGTTTAGGCAGCGCACGCCAAGATAGCTCTCAGATGGAAGATTTTTTTCCGACTTAATTGACACGTATCGTTATATTATGAACAAAACTACATAAAATCATTATAAATTGTAGCCTATGTGTTATTCTGATGAATAACCTATATTACTGTAAAGTTTCATCCAAATCCGTTCAGTAGTTTTTTCGTGAAAGAGTAACAAACATACATCCATCCTCACAAACTTTCGCATTTATAATATTAGTAGGATTTACTAAAACAATTACATAAATTTTGCCTTAAAAACTTACTGAAGTTTTATTGCAATGACATATCCATACTAATATTATAAATGCGAAAGTGTGTCTGTCTGTCTGTTACCTCTTCACTGAACCGATTTAGATGAAATTTGGTAAAGAGATAGTTTGGGTCCCGGGAAAGGACACAGGATAGTTTTTATTCCGATATTCCCGCGGGATCGGAGTCCCGGGAAAGGACATAGGATAGTTTTTATTCCGATTTTCCCACGGGTTCGACACTTATGCGAGTGAAACCGCGGAGCGCTGCTATTATAACTAAAACTCAAATACACTTAAATCTACGGAAACTAGACTTCACTTTTGCATTTCATATGTAGGTATGGAAGTTTTATAATTCCCGTCCAGAAAAAAATTCAGACCTCAACGGGAAGGCCTCCCACAACGTGTACCGATCACCACTGCTCTCAAAACGATCAAGGAAAACATCGTGAGGAAACCGGCATATCCTCGAATCAAAAATTTGAAGACATGTGACATCCACTAACCCACACTGCGCCGGAGTGGTGGATTATGGCCCACTCCCTCTCACAGGCAGAAGGCCTATGTCCCAGCAGTGGAGAGAAAATTAGAGGATGATTATGCTAATGCCACAAGGTGGACCGACGACCTTGTGAAGGCCGCAGGAACCCGTTGGATGCGAGAAGCACAGAACCGGTCGAAGTGGAGGTGCTTGGGGGAGGCCTATGTCCAGCAGTGGACGTCTTTCGGCTGAAATGATGATGATGATGATGACTGCAGGGCAATGGCCCGGTTATAAAGGTCTTAAAAACATCCAATATGAGTTCGCAACAATGTTTGTTTTCCCCGTTATCATTTAATTAATCAAACTGCGGTAGCTATCATTTTAGTGTGAAAACTGTTCAATATTGTGTCGTTATTTTATCACGCCCATCCAGTCGGGCGCCGTCAGTAGGGACTGGTCATCTCTTTGCTGCCACGGCTTTATTTAATTTAATATATGAATTGTTTTTTCTCGTCTTTTCATTATGGACGCTTTTAACGTTCTGCATCGTTCTCACATGTATAATTTTTAATATGAATGATGTAACCAAGACTTTGTAAATATATTATTTTGATTTAAAAGAGTGTCCATGGAGTTTTTTGCCCGTTCTTCTCCATAGGTACCTACGCTTTGGAATGGGCAACTAGCTTCATCTTTCTGACTGACCGACCCCTTGACAATTCAAAAGTGCCTGTAATTGGTTTAATTGAAATAAATGCTTTGAGTTTGAGTTTATGTCAATTTGATAAACAACTAATTCCTCTGACTTTACAACCTTTATTTGAAAACAAAAATAAACATAGCTATGTGTCACGTCTAATTGATCCGGAAACAACCATTTAGCCACAAATTCTTGGGTTTTATATAATAAAATGATAATTCCATTCACATTTAGCATAATATTTTACAATTCTAAACTTGTTTAAATGCAGCTGTGAGGGAAAGCCACGTAATTATCATAAATACATATTTCCGCTACGATATTGCTACGCCGTAGCCTCTCGTAACCCGTAGCACTAACAAAATATGAAATTCGTAGAACTTGTACCACCAGAGTTGTGGTTACTTCGTTTTGACTATTTTAACATTTTCTTCTTTGATTCTTTTTTTTTGGGTCCCGTACCTCAAAAGTAAAAAACGGAACCATTATAGGATCACTTTGTTGTCCGTCTGTCTGTCTGCACGTCTGTCTGTATCTTGGGAACGCGCGTCAAGGTATTGAGTTGAAATTATAACCAAATACTCAGTCTACAGTCCCTTGAAGCTGTAAAAAAATCGAAGGAACAAAAATCTAAGTTAACGTAAAAAAAAGATACGGCCGTTTATGCCGCAAAAAACGTATATTTCGACACTCTCAAGGGAATTAAAATTTATAGGGTACTTCTCGTTGACCTAGAATCATGAAATTTAGCAAAAAGCAATTTCATGTAGCACAAGTAAAGGAAAAAATCCGAAAACCGTAAATATGTAGTTACATACCTACAGTACGGAACCCTCGGTGCGCGAATTCGACTCGCACTTGACCGGCTTTTTATCTAACTAGCCTGTACTGTCCCACTGCAGGGCAAAGGCCTTCCTCTCCCTTTCCCTCACCCTTCTGTCCCTTGGTTTTGTTGTATAACTTTATGTTAATTTAATGTTAAAACTTCTTGCAACAAAGCGCATCCACATTGTCTGTCGCAAGTAAAAATGCGACATTTTAACATAGGTCTGTCTCCAAATTTGGCTAAATTTATAGCTGTCTTTATGATGTGATAACTATATTCATTGGGCAATGATTATGTAGGTACAACTAACAACTATGGATTATCGGATGAACCAATTGCAATCATCCTTAAAGTACATCCAGACAGAGCGAGGCATGCGCCACAAGTGTTTTTTTTTATTTGTTAGATGCCTTAGCCTGAGGCAATCGTACCATATATAAAAAAAATCATTTGCGGCGCATGCCTCGCTCTGTCTGGATACACCTTTTGAGAAAAAATCCCCGCCTTCAAAGTGTCTTCTAGCAATGCACTTAGTACTAATAACAGAGTTCAAGGCAGAGACGCCAAGACAAATACAGTTTACATTTTTCTTCAGTCGAAAGGGACGAGACAGATGGAAATGTATGGGGATACATCCTTTGTAGGAGATTTCAAAGTTCTATAGATCTATATACTTTATTTTAGGGGATGTTGACAGACATATACACATGACAAATTATTTAATGTAATTGACATGTATAACAATGTTGTGATACAGTAATAGCTTGAGATTTGCATGCCTCAAGGCGTAATATGGTTGACATATATTCTTTTTTTTTTTTTTTAACAGCTTTATGTAATTACCCATATTAGCAAATAAATGATTTTGAATTTGAATTTGACAACATATTTAGACCCCACGCCTCTTTTGCTTCCATTTGAAAGATGAATATTACCAATCCATGCATCATAACAGCTTATATCACACGACGCCGACAACGTTACGTGTATAGTCATAGCTTTAAGGTTTTTAATATGTATTAGTTTATTATAGCATAAGATTATTTTGTGTATTTTATCTATGGGCCTTAGATGCCTGATAATAAAATGATTATTATATTATTATTATTATTATATCCCGTTTGAAATAAGAGGTACCTTAACAAATTAAGCGGCATTATCTTTCTCTGCGCTAATAACAACAGACTGCAATCTACAATCCATGTACCTGAGGGGCAATTCTCGTAATTTAAAGTCAACGTCAACGCATTTACTTCAAATAGGCAAATAAAAGGCACTTTTGAACGTCAAAACTCGAACTTTAAGAACGTTCATAATCAGAAGGCCAATTCTCGTAATTTAAAACGTTCAAAATCTAGTTGCAGTCTCATCTCGGCGACAAACAAATGTCAAAAACTTGTCAAAATGTAGGGAATTAGAAGTATTTTTTGACTGATTGAGACTGAGATCAGACTGTGAACGTTCTTAAAATTACGAGAATTGCCCCTGTGGTTTCAGTCTCAATCTATCGAAAATACCTCTAATTTCCCTTAAACATTTTTGAGAAGTTTCTGACATTGATTGATTTTGTAAGTTTTTAATTACGGGAATTAGCCTTCAGGACTTCACCATCTTCATTCAATTGTTTTGTCAAAATTACATTCTATCAGCAATAACGATTACGAAAAAGTAAAAAGTGTATGAGTCTGACTTCATCTAGCTGCGCCCCGCGGTTTCACCCGCGTAAATGTCGATTTCGTGAGAATATCGGGATAAAAAGTAGCCCATATGTTAATCCAGGGTGTCAGCTACCTCCATACAAAATTTTATCAAAATTGGTCCAGCCGTTTGAGCGTAAAGAAGTAACAAAAATATAAACACACACACACACACACACACTCACAAACTTTTGCTTTTATAATATTAGTGTGATCTGGTAGAAAAGCTCATGTCAATGCTGTTGAAAGTCTTTGTAGAAATACGAATCGCTTTTAATGATAAATGATTTTATTTCTGTAAGTAGGTTTCACGAACACTAATAATAAAATTCAATCATATTTTAAAAACTAGATGAGTTCGGCGTTTTCTATCTGCCTACTCTGAGAAGAAAGGCCGAAACAAACTCAGCGATCACAGTCTCTTGTAAAGCTCAGACATAATCTTGGTCAGATCATGTGATGACGATGTAGATCGATGTCTGAAACGGTTTTTGAAGTGAAACTTCTTTATGCACGCTTGACTTGGGGAGTAAGTGGCGAACGCGTGACGAAAAAAGAATCAGCTGTTTAATACAAAAGTTCAATACCTACTTGACCAAAATGTATGAAACAGCTGATTTTTTTTTCGTCATTTCAGAGTTGGTCCCATAGTGAAAGTTGTTCATATTCATGGATAGAACACCCTGTAAAAATTTAGATGGTGATAAAAAAATCTTCCTGTATTTCTCCGTTTCTGCGCTCCAAAGTCAAAAATAACCCTAATTTGCGAACAGTTTGAATTACTTTATAAAATTAATTAAAACATTTTATCAATGACATACACAAGAATAGCTCCACCCCTACAGAATCACAAAGGGTGCACCACAACCTCTTTTTTACCCCTATTAATAAACGTGACCTATCCCCTGGGTGCGTGAAATGTCCCATACCGTTGGGTAACTGGGCCAGATAACTATAATAACGGTTATAGCATTACGTTACGTCAATCGTTATTTATTGTCTGTGACGCAGGTACAATGTGCTTATTTTTAGGTTAATTTATTTATACTCACATCGTGAAGTTCTAATTATGAAATCAATAAAAACTTTAAAAAAAAAAACAACCGACTTGTAAAATGTTAATGATTTTCTTTGGAAGACGGTTGTTTTTTTTCTTTTGGGAAAAGTTTTTATTTTTTACCTTTTTAGTTATACCTACCCCATACAAATTCATATAACACTACTTGCTACGTAAATATTAGTGACAGGAAGCTATTAAAACATTATCAATAAAAAATAAATGTAAAAAATTAGTTTTATTGAAGCTAACTCAAAAACTATCCAAGCAAAGTTAATCAATTTATATGGGACCGCCCCTGAGGCATTCTTTGTCCATTAAAAAATAATTTTGCAATTCCGTTTATATATGACGGAGTTGACAGGCCTGATGGTCTAGTGGTTAGTGACCCTGACTGCTATGCCGGAGGTCGTGGGTTCGATTCCCACCCAGGACAAATGTTTGTGTGATGAGCACGATCATTTGTTCTGTGTCTGGGTGTAATTTATCTATAATATGTATGTATTTAGAAATATATAAGTATGTTTATCAGTTGTCTAGTGCCCATAACACAAGCTCTGCTTAGCTTGGGACTAGATGGCGTTGTGTGATAGTTGTGGAATATTATTATTTATTATTAGTTATGCTTTAGTACCTACCTAATAACCGCTAATATGCAACAGTTTCATAAACTACTACTAATGATGGAGTTTCATACATTTGATGCGAGAATATTTTTATTTTATTACATAAAGATGTTTTAATTATACAAGGTCAAACAGACTAAACTTGAAAGTAGTTTGTTCATAATTGACTACTGAATCGATTTAAGTAAATTTTTATATAGGTATTTTTTTTTTATTATGTATTTTGCCATACTGGCCGCCGATTGAGTCAAATAAAATTAAATCTTATTTCAAAGCAATAAGACTCAATTTTAAATGCATAAAGTAATGCTGGCGTCAACATGTTTTTCTTAATAATACTCTAATTGGGGTGTATGAGGCCTTGTGCGTTAATTATGTTATACATTGTATACATGCCACTTTTGATTTCCATACCTCCGCGTTCTTAATGTCTTTCTGTGGGTCCGCCCGATACACATTATGACCGAGAGCGAGACAGTATTAGACGTGGTTGACTTTAAATAGAGTTAAATGTATGATTTCTTGTCAATTGAAACAGTTTCCGTAATCATAGCAATCCTGCAGAAATTAATCTCTTTACTAAGCCAAGCGCACAGCAAAACCACTCACAACGAGCCGCAGTGCAACGCATTTTCATACAAAAATGTGCGGTGCTGCCCTCCTGTAGCGTCCGTTAGTTCATAAAAAAATGAATGAAAGTGAGGAAGGAGGTTTTTTGCAATGCGTTGTGTTGTGGCGTAACCCACCCAAATCTGTGTTAGCCTTTAAAATTTATTGAGAAGTAGGTACTTACCACCTTACAGATCACTGCCAAACAATATTGCTGTCTGTTCCAGATAAAAAGATAACCAGTAAAATTTACATTGATACGAGTCTCAATCTCATTGCTAATTAAAACCCATTATACCAAAAAAAAACGCTGCTGCAAGCTTTCCACATCGGTGTTGAGCTTGTAGCAGGGATTTGCATTAACCAGTATTGCAGTGTTAGGTTAAGTGTGTAGGTTAAATTTACTAACGTAGTTGTTAAGAAATATTGTTACTAACATTGTTTGAGTCCTTGTTACTTGTTTTTGAATATAAAACAACTCCGCTAATAAACTCGTAAAGCTTAATACATAACATAATCACGAGCTACAATCATAAATCGTAGGTATAGAAGTAGCATCCCCAACAACCCAGTCCAATTGCCAAGAGGAAAAACATTATACAATGTACATTTATCCTCTGTAACACCCCGTCGTTTTCTAGGTTCCTGGTACACTTGCCGAATAAGGATAACGAACTATCTCTTTTTATTTATTATTACAAGTTGACCCGGCGAACTTCGTGCCGCTTCAGAATATGAATTATCTTAAATTTATTTTTCGTGAATTTTCCCATGTTTTTAATAGTTTAATTCTGCTATTCGGGGCGGAGACAAATCCAACAAATCAAAGATAATAATAACAACCGACTTCAAAAAAAACACTACAAAGTGATAAATAACTTTTAATTATCACTTTGTAGTGTTTTTTTTTTTTGAAGTCGGTTGTTTTTTTTTTTTTTTTGTTAAAAAGTTTTATTTTTGACTTTTTAGTTGAACCTACCCCACACAAATTCAATTAACACTAGTGCATTAAAGAATTGAAGGCACCGACTAGAAGAATCATCAAAATTCGCATAGAAATGCCGGAGATGCAGTACATTTATGTATATAACTTCGTACATAAGAATAATTACCTAATGTATTACTTAAATCTTCCTGAAAGTATGTAGATCACATTAGTGAAAGAATTATCAAAATTGGTTCATTAGTTTTTGAGAAAATCGCGGACATACATACATACCAGAACCTCCTTTTTTGAAGTCGGTTAAAAAAACGGTCCAGCCGTTCTTGAGTTATAAATGGGGTAACTAACCCGACTTTGTTTTATTTATATATAGATAGAAGATTGCAAACCTGTTTCTTATGCGTAAAGAGGTCAGATTTACCGTAGGGTTTGGCAGGGTCCGGACCCGTGCTTCATCTAGTTTCTCCATCTGAGTGAAGCACGGGGACTGGGGTCCCGAGCTCGGGTCCCGTGCTCGGGTCCCGTACTCCAACTGATGATGTTATTGTACAGTGATGCAGTAAATTGTTTTCCCTATATGATTCAAACATCAAGTTGAAACTACAAGTCCGTTCCTAGTTATTTTACCTCTGAGAGCAGCAATCGAAAATCCACTTTATATCAACGAATTTAATATACAACTGAAGAGTGATAGGCCCTAATTGTGTAGTAGTAGATAACCTATGAAAAATGCGCTTTAAAATCAGAAGGGTTACGAAATCTATAAAACTTATCTACTATATGACTAATCTGACTGGTGTAATGTCAAACTTCTATACCTACTAAAAAAACGCAAACACAAAAGACTTAAGTAAATGTCAAATTAGTCTCCGAAATTAAAAAACGAACTTTAGTCGCAGCCTTATCTCGGCGACAAACTAATGTCAAAAACTTGTCAAATGTAGGGAAATTAGAGAGGTATTTTTGACAGATTGAGACTGAGATTAGTCTGTGAAAGTTCTTAAAAATACGAGAATTGCCTCTCAGAAAAGATACGACCACGATAACATTTGATAAGAAAGAGAAATTGCTCATTAAACATGATAATAACAAATAAATATTTCGATTAAGTACCACGCAACGCTCACGCAAAGCACTTAAAGACCAACAATGAAAACGTTGGAAAGCTCCTGTACATTATAAAGCAGGCTCACAACGGCGGGGACCTCATGAAAATTTAAACAAACAATAAACTTTACAGCTAGCTTAATGTCTTGAGGCGCGAGCGAGATAAAACCGTACGTGCCTCCGTACGTGTGGGTGTACTGACGACACAACAGTTTGGTGGGCAGGCCAGACATGAACGTCTTTGCACTACGCAAGTGTCATGTATCATGTAATCACTTATAAGGTCGTAGCACACGTATCAAATCGGTAAAGGGATCGTATCGCCTATCGCCTCGCCATCAAACAGGCGTCAACCTAACGTAAGCACGTAACTAAAACGGATCAGAAGCTCCGATACGTCGACTCGGCTACGGCTAGGCGACGCCGCGCTTAGAGGGGCAAGGGTGGACGAAGTGACGTAAGCTCGGGTACAGAGAAACGTAAGCGCGCAGACGAGCCGTAAGCGCGGGGACGACGAGCCGTAACCCACCGCACCGCGGTTCGTGAGCTTGTTCCGAGTTAAGGTGATTACGTTACGATTCCGATTAGTGTGCGTTGCAGTAGGGAGTTTCATACAAAGAATACTGAACGGCTCGAGTTGATACGGTGCCGATCCCTTTCCGATTTGATACGTGTGCTACGACCTATAGTCATGTCACATGTAAGTAATAGAGCAATCTGTGATGGTTCGTTCTAAAAGTACTAACACCATGAATATTTCAACTGACAAGTGACGTTGCTATGTTCTGGTTTGGGTGCTGGTAAATACATTTCAGCTTTATCTCTGGGATAGATGCACCTCTAATGCCTCTACTATTGTAGAAATTGTATTATGTCCATGGGCGTCAGAGACTAGTGAACCGCCTGCTTGCCTGCCAATATAAAGACATTTACATTACATGATCTATGACAAAAAAAGTCAGAAATCTTGCCGACCTATGCTATGTATATGTACCCATCTATTATATTAACTTGTCGTCTTGTAAGACGAAGGAATCTCCACAACACAGGGAATTCTAATAGAGATTATTTTTATTAAAATATGTCAATGTGAGTATGTGTGTGTGTATGTGTTTTGTATCTCTTGAACAATAAAGCTTTTATAATTACGTATTTAGTGTCAAAACCGCCGATAGAGACCCTGAATACCTATCTCTTTTGTTGTGTGTACCTACTTTTATGTGTGTGTTTGATTGTGTGCATGAAAGTGTAGTTGTAAGGGTGTGTGTATATGTGCGTGGGCATTTTATGTGTGTTGTTTTCATAAGAATGCTGTAAAAGGCTCCTTGATGTTCATTTCTATTCAAATAAGAGTGCTTATTTATGGTATTGCTTGTTTTTCGTCGTCGTATGTTGAGTTATGCGTAAATGCCTTTATTCAGGTGTTACATTAAGTTAAACGAATTTTACTTTATGTGAGACTAGCTATGCCCGCGACTTCTTTCGTGTGGATGTTAGAAAACAATAATGTGTCTCTGTAAAAAATCTTTTCCTTAGAAGTAAGTGATAAGAGTGAGTGAGTGTGGTGAGTAGTGTAGTGTGGTGTTGTAAGTGATTGTTGCACTTATAAATGTGTATTGTGTGCTTGTAAATAAAATGTAGAGTGTAAACAATTGTAGGCTAACCTAAATAAATAAATAAAGTACACCACCACCCACACACAGCACACACATCAGCTATCTGCCAGTGAAACTCCAATCAAAATCAGTCCAGCCATTTCGGAGATTATCCGGAAAAAACGGACAGGCAAAAATTTGTAAAAAATATTCTTTGTTATAAGTACCGTATATACTTTCATATTGCATTTAATTTAGTAAAAAGCTGTTCTTGTTGAAAATGTTCTTTACTGACTTTTTAGACCTTTGTATCCTGCTTATGCGTACGAAGTTTAATTAAAATCAGTTCATTCGTTTCGAAAATGAAGGGCTTGAAAGTTTGTATGAAATGCCGTACGTCGTAAACGAAGTACATTTTAAAGGATTACGTCTCAGTTAATCTCTCTAAGCCCGCCATACTAAACGGAATACATTGGTTAATCTAAAGCGAAAGATAAATGGGAGAAAAACAGTTCATTTTTCTTTTTACGTGGTTTATCCATACCTAATATCATAAATTCGAAAGTAACTCTAGACAGACTTTTCACGCCTAAACCACCGAACGAATTTCGGTAAAATTCTTCTGGCATCCTGGGAAAGGACATAGGCTACGTTTTGTCACGGTAGCACGTTCCCGTGGGATTTTTTCCAAATCCACGCCGACCAAGCCGCAGGCAAAAGCTAGTAAATAATAAAACACACGCCATGTTTTCATGGGGTAACGTAGAAACTGCATTTCGACACAGTAACACTATCTTCATATCTTTGCATAAAGGTCCAATTACACTAGCTAGCGAAAGACAGACGGGATGGGTAGGTATCGACATCTAAATATGACCAAACAAAAAATAAATTAATTTGGTGGATTTATTAAATGATATGATTTTCTGTAAGTAGGTTTGTACAAACACTTTTACACGTCAATCATATTTTTTTTTAAGCTAGATGAGGTCGGCGTTTCCTATCTGACTACTCTGAGAAGAAAGGCCGAAACAAACTCAGAGGTTACAGTCTCTTTTAAAGTCCAGACAAAATCTTGGTCAGATCATGTGAAGACTATGTAGATCACTGTCCATTCCAAGGTTGCCTGGAAGAGATCGCAGAAAGCGATAAGGCCGCCCATTGTATATTTTGTAGTGTATGATGTATTTTTTCATGCTATGTATTTTTGTGGTGTACAATAAAGTATATAAAGGGAATAGATCATCTTTATCAGAAGAGGCTATGTTGCGTGGGTTTGCGGGCGAGGAGTTGAAAGTATTATGAAAGTCTTTATGAACAATCACAGGATGTCTAATCCAATTATTTAACTAACGATAATGCATGAATGACATTCCACCATGTACGTGGGGCGCGAGCGCAATCAAATTACACACTATTGGATATCATAGCACAAGTTCTCCAATCAATATCGTCTTTTACGATCAACCCATGTGAATGTATCCCTCACTTCTCAGTTCTCAATGTTCTTATAATGGCGGGCCGCCTCCCCAGTCCATGGTGTTACGTCAAATTGACAGTTGACATATCTTCTAAAAAAAACAATATTAACCAAAGAGGTTGGTATCACCGAACCAATTCTCTAGACGCGCCAACACGGCCTACCTGACTATCGCACGCCCTCGTGCGCTTAGTGATATTGCGCATCTGAATTACCAGAGGAAATAACATTCTATTGGTCAGCTCGTCCATTCCTGACATGCACACGTATAGACTAACATTTAATGATCTCTCACTAAGAAGTAGCACAACCTCAACCACATCAATAAAACATAACGTGTGCTGGGCCCGCTTGGCCCTCTCGTCAAATCACCAAATCGCCATGCGGCGTAGGCTGGCGTACTATACACCTTGATCTAGCCACCAAATTGCTACGTGGTGTGGACCGGGCGTACTAGGCCCCTTCGACCAACCACCAAATTACCATGCGGTGTGGACCGGGCGTACTAGGCCCCTTCGACCAACCACCGACTTACCATGTTGTATGGACCGGGCGTACCTACTAGGCCCCTTCGACCAACAACCAAATCACCATGTTGTATGGACCGGGCGTACGAGGCCCCTTCGACCAACAACCAACTCACCATGTTGTATGGACCGGGCGTACGAGGCCCCTTCGACCAACAACCAACTCACAATGCGGCGTAGACCGGGCGTACTGGGCCCTTACGACTAGCCACCAACTCACTATGCGGCGTAGACCGGGCGTACTGGGCCCTTACGACTAGCCACCAACTCACTGTGCGGCGTAGACCGGGCGTACTGGGCCCTTACGACTACGCTTACCAAATTCTACTGTGTTTGCGTGTTTATGAAGTACTCAACAACGTACTTTCATTTTAATGTACATCCGCTTTATGAATGAACGAATGCGATTCAGAGTGCGAAGCTGTAAGGGTTCCTGAACTGGCGGTCAGAGTGCCCTCACTGGACACCGAGAGAGTATCACTATCGCTATCAATAGGTGATATTTCTTCAAGTTGTTCCAAATCACGCGCCGTCTCGACCTCCTCATCATTAATCATATTTGATGCTACTTCTACTAATCCTTCAAACCCTCTGGGTACTAGACGCATGTATTTGTTTATGCGGTTCGTACCAGTCATGGATTTCAGTTCGGAGCAAACTTTTTAAAGCAGATAACTTCGGACCCCGGAATTTACGTGATAGTTTGGTTTGGTTGCGTTCTCAACCTTTGATAAGAACAAACCATGCACATAAGGCCGTACTTGTGCCCTACCGCGGTTAATCTTTGAGTATCGGCTGCTGCAGCCTGTTTGATTCCGCGGGATGCGACTTTTCGATAGATTCTAAATTTACGCGGATGGGAGTATTCGTACTGATATTGGATGAAATTTTAGAGATACCCAACGACTGGGCTTGAATACCGAACACGAGTTCAGTGGGTGTGTATGAGTGTATCCCGGTATCCTAAATCGAGTACTATTAAGTGCAAGTTGAACATCATGAAGTTCGTCGCGCCAAACTCTATTAGAATCATTTTCTGCACTTACGCGATCGACCTGTTCATTAGCCCTGTAGCAACCAGGTGCAATTCAATGGTATGTTTGAGGAAGAATTTTTTTAAAGTCAGCACTTTATGTTTAACGGTTTCTTTTTCAGCAGGTAATAACCGATAGGGACGCCTCTGAACAGTTTTACATGGGTCTATAAGGTAACTCACCTGTGGTCACGCGACGTATAGGCACACCATCTATGAAGAACTTTCTATATGTCTGTAATACTGCCACTATCAAAAAGAAACAAAATGACCTCACCAGTTGATGTTGACAGGGTACCTCTCATTATTTTATGTTTGCAAATCTGCACTTATCTGCGTGCTGCATGTTGTTCAGTTCCAGACTTCTTTCCTGGGCAGGTTGTACTAATGTGTCCAGGCTTCTTAAAACATGTAACAGAGTTTTCCTTCACCGTTGGTCTTGACTTTTGACTATCTGTATTGCGTCGCTTGCGGCATTTTTCTAGCTTGTGTTCTCTACTTCCACGATAGAAGCAAGTTCCTCCAAACCGTGTTTCATCTGTCAAGCTCCGCTAATGAGACAACTGATTTTCTATTGTTTCGTCGCCAATGGGCAACGCGCGCTGCTTGACTGGTTAAGTTGATGCTTTTTGTTGAAGTAATCACAAGTTTTAGTTTCTGAAGAATCACAATCCTCACTGCGTCTCTTTAATGACACTTTGCTTAAAATCCTGAAGAGTTGTGTTCTTCAATATCTGGTTCAGAATCATCAGGGTCAAACTTCATTAGTTTTATTGAGGCATGACTTGCTGGAGTAGCTTGAGTTGCAGTCTGCAGGCGTGATAAAAGAGTATCCATGTTCCCAAAGAGACTTTCATCATGATTTTCCTTGGAAACTTCATTGATCACAGGTTGTTCTAATGGAATCTCACATGTCTCCTCAATATCTTGCCCTCTGAATCCCACTTCTGATAAAGGGAATAGATCATCTTTATCAGAAGAGGCTATGTTGCGTGGGTTTGCGGGCGAGGAGTTGAAAGTATTATGAAAGTCTTTATGAACAATCACAGGATGTCTAATCCAATTATTTAACTAACGATAATGCATGAATGACATTCCACCATGTACGTGGGGCGCGAGCGCAATCAAATTACACACTATTGGATATCATAGCACAAGTTCTCCAATCAATATCGTCTTTTACGATCAACCCATGTGAATGTATCCCTCACTTCTCAGTTCTCAATGTTCTTATAATGGCGGGCCGCCTCCCCAGTCCATGGTGTTACGTCAAATTGACAGTTGACATATCTTCTAAAAAAAACAATATTAACCAAAGAGGTTGGTATCACCGAACCAATTCTCTAGACGCGCCAACATATATATAAATAAATAATAAATAATTGGTGTCTGAAATGGCCTTTTGAGGAAAGAACCACACAGATTGAGCGGACCTGTCTAGTCAGGGCACGCATTTGTCAAAAATCGTGCAGCTCAACTCAGAACTTGATCAAAAGAATTTGGTCGTTTTTGGCGGGTTATTTGAAACACGTGGTTGAGTGAAATATTTTTGATTTTATGAATTTTACTGTTTTGAGTGCCTAAATTTGCTTGGTTTTTGTGTGTGTGTCTTGCTGCCTGCTGCGTGTAGTATCGTAAGTGGTTATCTTCCCATTTCCCTCATTTAAAATGAGGGAAGTGGGAGACGATGATCCTCCTGATGGGGGAGGTGCTAATCCCTTGAATGAGTCCTTACAATCTCGAAAACGACAGCGTACTGAACCGCTTAAATCGGATCTTAAAAAAAGTACCCCTCCATCGGATTCTTATCAGTCAGTATACTGTAAACCTGGTTTCGAATCTGACTCTAAAATCCCTTATAATACAAGTGACAAGGGTCCTTTTATTGTGCACGTTACGCGGTCAGAACCGGATTTGTCTGCCGGGCATTCAATAAGGATATTAAAGTTTGCGCAACTCATCCACCAAAACAAAATTCCGCATATAGTAGATGGTAGTATAAAAGCACTGGGAAGAAACAGGGCCTGTTTAGAGTTCACTTCAGCGGCTGCTGCCAATGCTTTTATAAATCATGATTTTTTGGTTAATTACAAAGCTGCAGACATCCCTAAATTTCATGTGTCTCGGATGGGAGTGGTTCGTGATATTCCAACAGATTGGACTTTAGAAGAATTGGTAGAAGGAATCCGAACTCCCCCCAACTGCGGAGAAGTAATCAGGGCCCGTCGTTTAAATGTAAAATCTAAAAAAGAAGATTCTGTTACTTGGATCCCTTCCACTACAGTAGTTTTAACCATTACTGGCCAATCCATGCCCGAAAGAGTTTTTTGTTATGAAACTTCACTCCCTGTAAGTACATACCAATTGCCAACAATTCAATGCAGAAATTGCTGCCGCTTCGCACATTCGTACTCAATGCCGTTCGAAGCCTCGATGCTATAAATGTGGTCAAGAACACTCCGGTGATAGTTGCTTGGTTACTGACGATCTCTCGACTTGCATCTTGTGCCGAGGAATCCACAAGGCGACTGATGGTAAATGCCCGGAACATGCTCGCCAAAAATCCATTAAAATTGTTATGTCTCAGGACAATATAAGTTATTCTGAGGCCGCTCTGAGATTCCCCTACCCTAAGCGTCTTTATTCTGACATCACCTCCTCTCCATTCTCCCCGTCACAACAAATGCAATTCTCCCAACAAACCACTTACTCTTTGCAATCTCCCCCACACACCTCCGCTCATCCTCATTCTCAATCCTACACAAAGACTGTCTACCGTACTCCCCGTCCAAGAACCCCGTTAGGTAAGTCCTATGACGTGCAAGCTCATAGAGATATTATCAATACTCCTTCCTTCTCTCAACCGAATGGTTGTGCCTTGCTGTCTCCCACTGAAGACTCCACTCCTTCGCTCACTCCTAATGATAACTTGATAGAGCTCCTTACCTGTTCCCTCATCAACATTATCAGTAAGTTTAGTGACAGTTTACCGAACAACGTCGTTTCCCTACTACAACAATTTATCCAAACCCTTATAACTAAAAATGCTCCCCTCAACTCTCCTCCAATGGAATTGTAGAAGCATCCGTAGAAAAAAGCATGAGCTTATTTATTTGACAAATCGCTATAAACCCGTCCTCCTTGCTGTCTCGGAGACTTGGTTGGTACCGGGTTCCGTGTTTAGGTTTCCGGGATTTTCCTGCCTTCGGGACGACAGGGCGGATGGATGGGCAGGATGTGCCCTGCTAGTCTCAAGATCTATCCCTTTCTCTCAAATTAATATTCCTGCTCACAGCGACGAAATCCATGTAGTAGCAGTGAAAGCCTTTAACATCTCCTTTGTTTCATGCTACATTCCCCATCCAAATAGTAGAGTTATATTAGAACTCAATAATATTCTTTCTTCCATACAGGGCCCTCTCATGGTGCTAGGAGACTTTAACTGTCACCACACTATGTGGGGGTCTCATTACATAGATACATCCTCTCCCTTTCTAATTGATCTAATGGATGACATTAACCTTTGCCTATTAAATGATGGATCTCCGACTCGCAGGGTACCTCCTGGTCAAAATAATAGTGTAATCGACCTTTCATTGTCCTCTCCCTCCCTAGTAAATTCTCTCTCCTGGTCCGTGTTACCTAATTCCCACAGCAGCGATCACTTTACAATTTTAATCAACTTTCTCCAATCATTTACTCCCCCTCCTGCTCTTCCTCCTTTACAGCGATATAGACTATCAGATGCAGACTGGGACAAGTATGCTGTTGCCTTAGACTCCAAGTTATCTGGTCTTTCCCATGTAGATCCTTCAAATTTTTTGGTGGCCTATGAAGATTTCGTTTCCTGTATAATTGCCGCTGCCGATCAATCTATACCGCTCAAGAATTCGTTTCGTGGTCGCATCCCTTCTCCCCCTTGGTGGGATTCAGAATGTACCAACATGGTGCGTCTACGCAACGAGTCGGAAAATACATATGCAGCGGATTTAACTATGGAAAATTATATTAGTTTTAAGAAAACTGGGGCTAAAGCCGCGAGACTTTTAGCCAAGAAGAAGGCTGTAGGTTGGCAAAAATTCTGTGAATCTTTATCTCCTCGTACACCTTTAACTGTTGTATGGCGCAAAATTAATAACTTCCGAAGAATATTCAAGGATCATAATAGTTCCTCAAATGATTCCACTATCTGGCTTGATGATTTTGTTAATAGATTAGCCCCCCCTTCCGTACCTCATTTAGATTGCTTTCCTTCTGCTCTAATTCCCTCTCCTACATCTGACAGAATGAACGATCAATTCTCGCTTGCAGAATTTACTTGTGCTTTAGATCACCTTAAAGATTCCTCGCCAGGCATAGATGGTATCACGTATTCCTTTATCTGTAAAGCTAGTCAAACCTCAAAATTATATCTTTTAAATATTATTAATTCAATTTTCTTAACTTCAAATATACCAGAGTCATGGAAGACCCAAATTATAATTCCCATCTTAAAGCCTGGGAAAGATCCAAATCTCTCGACATCATACAGACCTATTGCATTGTCGTCGGTTTTGGCAAAGATCGCAGAGCATCTTATAAAAAACAGACTGGAATGGATCCTTGAAAGTCGTGGTTTACTCTCCAACACTCAATTTGGATTTAGACGTAGTATGGGTACGATCGACAGTCTAAGCATTCTTACCTCCCAAATTAGGCTTGCATTCTCCCGCAATGAACATGTTATTGGGGTCTTCCTTGACATCTCGTCAGCTTATGATAATGTTCAGCTTCCGCTACTCAGGCAGAAAATGCTTGAGCTGAGTATTCCCGTGAGACTGGTAAATTTTATCTTTAACCTTTTTATGTGTCGTTCTATTCGTGTACGTTCTCAAGGCGGTCTTCTGCCTTTCCGTCTTGTCTGGAGGGGTCTTCCGCAAGGTTCTGTCTTAAGTCCAATCTTATATAACCTATACACCGCCAGCCTTGACTTAACCGTTAATTCGTTTTGCAATATCCTGCAGTATGCAGATGATATTGCCTTATACATAAGTTGCTCTTCTTTGTCCAATGGTGCTGTTAAATTGAACTCTGCTCTTGGTTACTTGAATGATTGGCTCTCAGAACATGGACTGGAGCTTTCTATTCCTAAGTGTCAAGCCGTAATATTTTCCCGTAGAAGAAATATTCCTCCAGTTAACATCTCTGTCGCTGGAGAATCGATTGTAATCCAAGATAAAGTTAAATTTTTAGGCGTTGTTCTTGACTCCAAAATGACGGGTTTATTTCATTTACAATATGTATTTAATAAAAGTGAGAAGTCCATCAATGTTCTGAGATCTTTATCTGGAGTTCGTTGGGGTTCTCATCCGGCCTCTCAAAAACTGCTTTATAACGCCATCGTTCGCAGCCATTTTGACTATGGATGTTTTATTCTAGAACCTTGCAGTAAATTAGCCCTGTGTAAACTGGATAAGCTCCAATCTAAATGCTTACGCATTATTACTGGTGCAATGAAATCATCCCCAATTAATGCACTCCAAGTGGAATGTGTCGAACCTCCACTTCATCTCCGTAGACAATTTCTAGCAGATAGGTATTTTTCGGTAGCATCTCAATTTCCCTCACACCCTCTTATTAGTATTCTTCGTCCCCTTTCTTGTGCTATCGAAACTTCAACTTATTGGAGAAATAAATCCCCTCCTCTATTAGTGAACAGCTTCAATAATAATAAGACTCTTTCATCTACAGTCATGCCATTGGAGAACCATCCCATTTTTCTAGTTCCTTATGACTCAGTGATCTATCAACCCAGAGTGATTTTGGTATATATAAACATAGTTCCGATCCCAACATTCTTTTTAATAAAATTTTAAAGAAAAAATGGCCAAATTGGATTTTATTATTCACAGATGCGTCAAAAATAGATGGATCTCATTTAGGTTCATCTGTGTTTATACCTGAGTATAATGTTGTCTTAAGTTTTAAGAGCCCACCTGAGTGTTCTATTTTCACAGGAGAATCCCTAGCAATATTAGAGGCAGTAAAGTACATTGATGCTAATCAACAACATTTTGATAAATCCTTGATACTCACAGACTCTCTTAGCTCTCTCCAAGACTTATTGAAAATTCCATTTCGCAGCAAAGATAACTCTGTAATTATTCTCAGAATTAAGGAAATTCTCTATAGGTTAAACCAGTCTGGCCTGGAAATTGCCTTGGCATGGATTCCGGGACATATAGGCATATTGGGCAATGAAGAAGCTGATTTCTTTGCTAAGCAATCTATTCAGACAGGTTGTACGTCTTTCTCTAACATTCCGGCTCGGGACGTCCGTTGCCTGGCTAAACCACGTCTCATGAAGTCTTGGGATGAACTGTGGCAAAGTTCTAGGGTAATTAAGGGCAAATATTATGGCAATATTCAACCCAACATTCCAGTTAAACCCTGGTTTGTCAAAAATAAGAATTTGGATAAATTAACCACATCTATCATTATACGTCTCAGACTAGGTCATGTTTGCTCTCCAGTGTTTTTGGCTAAACTACGCATTCGGAATCATTCCCTTTGTGAGTGTGGTCTAGAAGAGGGCACTCTTGAACTCATATTTTTCTCTTGTCGTAATCTTTTAGTCCCGCTATATGATATTCTCCCTCCTAATTTTCCCAGACCTATTAATATCCCATTCCTCTTAACACTCGTTGAGTCCCCATTAATTAATTCACTTAAAAAATTTATATTATTAAATAACATCAAACTATAACATGGCAACTCAAAGGCTACTCAAACAGTTTCAGTTGTAACTTAATCATACTAAAGACAGTATAACTGGTCAACCTCAACGAATACACTTTGTTTCCCTTAACCTTGACATTGGCAGAATCATCGTTAAAACGATGGAGCCATTACTATAAAAAAAAAAAAAAAAAAAACTCAGAACTTGAGGATATATTGTACCTAATCACTTGAAATATCAATATAAAATCAGTTTTCTTTGTGAAAACTTCACAGACGTAATGGGTATCGATGACGACAAAACGAAACAAAAAGGACACTGACTTTCTCAACTCGTACTTTAACAAAACCACTAGCGGTCGATGACCCAACAAAAAAATTTGTGTTGTCGTATTTACATATCAATAGTCATCAAGTCCGTGGAGTGTCACTGACTAATTTAATTTTATCCAATAGATATACCCTGTTACTGACATCCCTTTGTTACTAATGTAATGTGTTGTAAAAATGAAATTTGTTTGATTTTACACACACCAATATGCGTGGTATTCAAAGTTAGCAAAACAAACACAGTTTGTAATTACAAAGCACATTAACACAGTTTTCTTGACAAAGGTATTCAAAAACGGATAACAGGAAAGCACCATAGAATCTCAAGTTATCCCTCTCTCAAAGAACCCTGTGAAATACCTACATTAATGGTTCCCAAACCCCATTCGACAATAGAACTGTCGAGGATAAACATGACAATAAATGATAAATGATATTTATTCAAATCGGTGGGATTGGGTCAACTAAACGCGCGACGCCATCGCGGCAGGCCGAGACGAAGATGGCGGTCCGAGCTTGACTCCTACAGAAAGGACTGGCCGGCATTAGCAAAAGACAAAATTGTATGGAAAAGGGACAGGAAGGCCCTGCAGGAAGACAAAACAGGTTATTTAGATTAGATATTTATTTCTGTAAATTAGATAATAACTTTTGGGATGCATGAAGAAACCTCCTCGTGTAGCGCCAGTTACTCAACTGAACCGAGCGCTCGGCGCATCCTGGACAGTCACACCCAACACCTTATTTGACTGGCCAATTCTTCCCTTGCGGTGTTAGGGCTAACGCCCGCCTGGTTTGCGACCACCCTCCCACCGGAGTCCGGCGTCAAGCAGCTTGCTGTGTTTCGCCGATGCGTGGGAGTTCCAGTGCCTTAGGCATTTGAACTTTGAACATCCCTGGTATACCTACCCTGTCCGCCATTTTGATTAATTTTCAAAATGGTGGCCACGTATGAAACCTATATAAATCGATAACTGACTTCAAAGCCAACAGAAAACATTATAAGATCAAACCCCATGATATTAAGGTTCAAAGTTGATCACGTGACATCCATATATTTTTAACTTACTTAAGTACACCTTGTTGCATATAGATGTTTCAGAGTGATTATTTGAAACATCTAAGCAACATGTCGATTTATATAATTATGTCGGAGAAATCATTAGTACGGAAGCTGACTTGACAACAAGGCGGAAGCGCTGTGACGACAATGTAGGTACCTATAGTGTGTTATTTGCTAGTGTAATTAAATTGTTCGTGAAATTATAATCTGATTTGAACTGCAAACCGTTTTTCTATTACGCAATAACCAACACTATATTACCCATAGTTCGCCCACAGTTGTTAAAATATGGCTGATAATAACGAGACACACTTACCTTCTCCGTTATATAGGTTTCATGCATGGCCGCTATTTTGAAAAAAAATCTAAATGGCGCGACAGTAGGTAAGTATGCCAGGCATGTAAAAATCTTCAGTCCCCTTTGAGTGGTATTTCCAGTCAGTGCACGCATTCGTCAGTAATCGTGAGCTCGACTCGGAACTTAAGGAGCACCCCGATTCGACGAACAATACCAAAGAAAGGACATTTGGATGGACCGCATAAATCTCCAGATTATTATTATATCTAACTGAGGAAGAAAAAGATACAAGATGCGAGATATAGTCCTCACATTCACAATAGAATATATTTTAATATTTTCAGCGTTACATGCATACATAACATACATAAGCAGCCTATAATGTTCCCACGGCTGGGACACAGGCCTCCTCTCAGTGAGAGGGAGTGGGCCGTCAACCACCACGCGGGAGTGCGGGTTGGTAGATGTCACATGTCTTCGAATATTAGGTTCCAGGACATGCCGGTTTCTTCACGATGTTTTCCTTCACCATTTTGAGAGCAACGGTAATGAAATAATTCACATAAAGTAAAGTGCCTGTCTGGGTTCGAACCTACGACCTACAACTCGTAAGTCGCAGCCATTACCACTGAGCCACCACTGCTCTCATAAAAAAGTATCTCCTGTCCTAATCTAGGTCATGGTCTATCCTTGTGCCAAACATCGAAATTCGTTCAGCCATTTTAGCGTAAAAGCGTTACAAACGAACATACAAAAAATCAAATCTGTTCTGTTTTAAAATATTAGTTTAGATAAAATTTATTTCCAAAGGTAAATCGGCATTACCGTACCTACTACCTACCGTAGATACTCTTAAAGATTTCAAATGACAGTAATAAGACCCAGGTGCTACATCGAAAACTGATCCATCCATCTGAGTGACACAGTTACACATGAAGGTCAAAGTCCTCTGTACTGTATGACAGATTGGAATACAAGGATAGATTCAAACACCCACGAGTTACCAATATTTTGGTGCCAATATGTCTATAAATATTGCGTTTATTAGAATTAACAATGTTTTCGAACTGAATTTAGACTGTTTAATCTGTCAAGCGCCGCTAATGAGACACAATTGATTTTCTATTGTTTCGTCGCCGATCGGCGAACCGCGACGCTTGGCCGGTTAATATGCAAATAGGGGATTAAAAAGGACTGCTGTTCCTATGTGACGTCATAATATAGCTGATTTTAAGGGTACCGGTGAATTTACAGGCGCATGAGAATTTTAAATTTTATTTCTGGTACAGTACAAAGAAACTTTCATGGTTTCAACTTTCTCTCTAGTCATCATCTGCCTAACCTTTTCCCAACTATGTTGGGGTCGGCTTCCAGTCAGGCATCCACAGACCAAGTTGGTCTGTGGATGAGTGACCCCCTATCCCCTTCGCAAGGGGGATCAGAATCATGTACTGAATCCATCGTAACAGGTTCCGCGTCAACGTCCCTGCCACCCTAAGCCTTGTACAGGTTGTTACGGAAAGGGTATATCAATACAAACGGGTTGAAGAGTGTATCTGGTCTAGAATCTCTGTACAAAATTTCAGCTCAAAAGCATTAACTTTGAAAATGCTTAATATTTTAATATTTCGACATCACGGCGCTGCACTGGCGCGCGGCGGCGTGATGTGCGTGTACTAGGCGCACAGACACACTACAGATAATGGATAATGACCCTCGTAGTGCGGTGACACGTTTGTTATGATTTCAATTTAATAAACTATCGAAATAAAAAAATACTAAGCAATTTCAAAGTTACTGTTTTTGAGCTGAAATTTTGTACAGAGATTTCTAGACTAGATACACTCTTCAACCCGTTTGTATTGATATACCCTTTCCGTAACACCCTGTTTAATAAATTGGACTACCTAAATTATTATCTCATTGCACGCAAGATATATTACACCTAGGGTTACCATCCGTCCGGATTCGTCCGGACATGTCCGGACTTTTAGACTTTTGTCCGGACTTTGTCCGTCTCTTTAATTTGTCCGGATTTTTTGGCTTAGATGGAATACGAGTAATAAAACTTATACATACATATAAGTATACCAAATAAGTCTTTAATATTTATTTACTTTTCATTCATCTAAAAACAAAATATACTTCTTTATCAATCAACTTAACAAGATCAAACCATAAATCTTGTATTGAAAATTTGCAAACAATCAACTAAGTAGTTCAAACATAATATTTTCTTCAAAATAAAAATAGTTTTACGTAAAATAATCAAACCTATCGCTAGTCTCTGGTATAGGTATTAATTTTTATATTTTTCAGTTCATTTTTTTTTTTTGGGATCCCCTCGCGTGCGTCTGCCACCATGCCACCCATACCACTGTAACTAAGTGGGTACGTAGTGTTTGGATTTTGTGACAAAAATGTCCGGACTTTTATTGAAATGTCAGGCTTTTTGTCAGTGCCGGACGGCGCGTACGTGTTCCACGCGCGCCTCAAAGAGATGTCAGCAAAAAGGAAGGAGCCTGCCAGGGCTGAAGCCTGCCGGGGGTGCGGGATTGTCCGAAAGGGTTACCGCTACCCCGGAACATAAAGGGCTAAGGAAGGAACACGGATGGGTTTTAGTCAGTAAGAGTCTGACACTTCCTTCCGCTCCACCCAGAGCGGCAGGGGTCATCTGATGATTTCCCATCCAAAAAAAAAGGCATTTTGTCAGGACTTTTCAAATTTTTAAATGGTAACCCTAATTACACCTCCTAATCTTCATAACAACAAACAATTCATAAAGAACGCTGTCAATCTCAAAATACCCTTCTTCCACACATCTTTACGTCGCTTGTCATGTTTTAATCAACGTGAATTACACACGGAATATTTTATAATCACTCTCTACTACCATACAAGCTCTCGGATCACATACAAAATTCATGGTTTTACTTCATGAGTAAGAATTAACATTCTGGGGATTTGTAGCCTTTGTACACACATGTTTTTCTTGCCGTGAAAAACTACGGTTTATACGTCGTGTGTAGGTACGATCGTTAGTGTTGTATGGATGTCTATGGAAGATTGTTGACAGACACGTTATTTCTACGGCGCGTTTTATACGGCGATGGTGATGAAATAATTTACACAAAGTAAAGCGCCTGTCAGGGTTCGGACCTACGACCTTACAACTCGTAAGTCGCGGCCGTTACCACTGGGGCTCCACTGCTCTAACCACAGCAATTCATAACTATGTGACTTTTAAAATGAGGTAAATTTTATAAACATGTACCTACCAACATTTTGATATAGAGAATATGTATTTTCGTACGACGATAACAGTTCCTTCCATGCCCAATGTAAAAACAATTCCAAACCCTACTACTCCATTCCATTATTCGCAAATTCGCATAAAAGAGTTCGCACTTCTCTTTATGTAATGCCCAATATAAAACACTCTTCTTCCAACCCGTTAGCACTCCTCCAATTTCCCGCTACAATAAAAACTAACTCCATTTTCTTCGATAACGTAACGTAAGAAAAACGGTTACAATAAAACCGTTATGTAACGCTAAAAAGCAACGTTATTAGCAACGTTTATATAGAACAAAATGGCCACAGGTTTTGATGGCAGAAGGGTTAGGTCAACGACATTATGAAGAACGCGCCAACTGAATACAAATGTTGGCAGGTTGCGAGAGCCAATAAAATTATTATTAGACCAGGAAGGAGAATGTTATGTCCTTACACACGGATCCTTTTGAGTGGGTGGTTGAATTTATTGTGCTGATGTAGGGCAGCGTGGCCCTGAATAATTGGGTCTTCCTTCTCTTACTAACAGACAACATTAGAAAGAGACGGAAACGGAGACGGAGTTAAAGATCAGCATTTTGGAAATAATATGTCTTCCGAACCTGCGGGATGATCTCGACACTTCATTTTGACAGTTCAACAACATTAATTGCGTTATTTAGGCACCTACGTTCTTGGGCAGACGAATTTTTCAAACACATGAAGCAATGGATTCACAATTTCCTTAAAAAGGTTGTCATGCGGTTAGGGTGATGTTCTAGTAAAATTTTTCCGTCTTATGTTTAGTTTTCTCGACGGTAATTAAGATTGCAATAATTATGTTTAATTATGGTTTTCAATGTTTACTCGACTTGGCTTGGCTTTGAGGCTTACGAGTAAGTAGTTTACGCAACTTATTTCTCTGTCACCAGACATACGTAATCGCAGGTCGCACCGATGGCTTATGTCGGAAATAGTCGGGGTTAAATCCCATATGGCACAAGGTTGTATGGCAAATTGATTGTTATTTCAATTGCTTACAATTGCAATACGTAACAATATCACAAAATAAGAAGCTCGAATCAATTTACCTTTGTTACGCAATACCTATCAAATCTTAATATTTTTGGGAAACCAAAAGCTCTCTTTGGGGCTTGTGTGCTAAGTAATACTAGCCGCACGGGTCGATTGATCAGGTTAAGCTACGCTTGCCGCGGTTGGAATGGTCCGTGAATGGGTGACCATCTTTACTTACCAAGACCCCTCCGTGTCTCGGAAAGCACGTTAAGCCGTTGGTCCTGGCTGTCATTCGTGGATCTTTGACAGTCGTTACGGGTCGTCAGGAGCCCGAAAGTGTGACAACCAGTCTTACCGAGGGGGTTCGTATTGCCCAGTAACTGGGTTGTGGAGGTCAAATAGGCAGTCGCTCCATGTAAAATACTAGTACTCAGCTGCATCCGGTTAGACTGGAAGCCGACCCCAACATAGTTGGGAAAAGGCTAGGCAGATGATCTTTCTACCACACCACCATTTTTAGATACACACACACACACACACCCACACACAGAAGAACACTTCATCATTCTCCTGCCTTTATAGGTATCAATGTCTTTATCTTCCATACTTCTCTATTAGTCGTCATATCGGTAGTCACCCCTTTCTAATCATACCGTTATTCAAACAGTTCATCCATCGTTTGTTTGGTCTTCCTTCCCTACTCTTATAGCCATCGACATTCACACACACAAGAACACTATAGGTACCCGTAATACCGTAGACAAAAAGAAGAGAATCGTAAAAGATACAAACACAACACATAGGTACACTCAAGCAGATAAATAGCAAGCCATTAGCAACGTACGAGGGACGATACATCTCAATCATCCAAGCTCCGCTTGCCTGGGAACGAATCAATAATGTTAAGTAATTCCTAATTAAATACAACAACCTACCTTGCCGGAGCTACTTGAAAAAGGTCAGATTTACAGGTAAACAGTACCACGATTATTTTCAGTATCGCAGCGACCAGTACGTGATAAAATCATCAGTGGGCAGGAATGTTGGGCAGAGATAACTGGAGCACGGAGGGTTGGTTTTTGTTTTATGATTGTTGCTGGAAAAGGACTTAGACCAAATAAAAATGTCAAGACATAGCGCTGCGAAAAATACAAGTGAAGCATGCCAAAACACTCACTCACTTCTGGAGATAGGTGTTATAAATATGTATATTTAAAAACAATATAAAAACGCTTTTACTAAACAAAGCATATTACTCTGTTACTGAATATTTACAGGATAAACTTATATAATGTTACTCCATACGATATTTTAAAATAATGTCTTTTATTGTTAAATTCTAGTTTCGTAGATACCTGTTTTTTGTTTAAACTAACTAAGAAATTCCTAATAGAAAAACCTAATAACACTTTGCCCGACCCGAGAATCGAACCCATTACCCCACACTCAACAATCGCGCTTGCGACCACGACACCAACGGAGCAGTCAAACGTGCACCAAGTTACTACTTGGTGGATGGGGCAGAAAATGTGTGACTGCTGCACCTGCGCGCCATTAGACAAAATAACTATGTCTAAATAATAAACGTAACGTTGGTGAAATCGTGGTGACTCCCCTACAAAACCCGCAAATCAAGAGTTGTCTAATCTTACTAAATGAGGCCCCGTTCTACTTTCCACTTCGTAATTATAACATTCTACCATACATAATTCTGTATAAGGCTTTAGGAAATTCAGGGGTCCCTTTCCACGCAGTCATTAAAAAAACATGATTAAAACATAAAGCTGTGGTCCAGCACACGGGCACACGCCCTTTGCGCGCGAGGGTCCCAATTTTCTGGCCCAACGAACATCTTTTTGATGACTAACATAATAAAGTAAGGCCCCAAATTAAATTCCGTTATGGCCTCAAAGACATCTCATTAAAATTTTGACGTTTCTTACTTACGACGGTCGCTTATTCGAAATTCAGAAGGATTTCATCATGAGCTTTTATTGGAGCAGCATTTTTTCTCGTGAAATTGAAACTGTTACATATTGTAGTTGAGTGTACAGTTAAATGAGTTTTATTCTTTACAATGAGAATGTTTATTCATTTCGCAGAAAAAATTAGCGAGTCATCTCGAGTATGTTACGTTACGTCAAAAATAAAGGAATCTGTAATGCAGACATGCAATGGTTTGGAAACACATTGTTAAGTCTAAGAAATGATTCCTGAAGGCTGATTCCCGTACTTAAAAACGTTTAAAATCTAGTCGCAATCTCATCTCAGCGACAATCAATTTGATGTCAAAAATGTAGGATTTCAGAGGTATTTTTGACAGATTGAGACTGAGATCAGAATGTGAACGTTCTTAAAATTACGAGAATTGCCCCTCTGATGACAAACCGTGTGGACATAAAATAATATTTCAAACAGGATTTTGGCAAACTGTTCACCGCTGCACTGGAGGATGTCTTCAAGGTTCTGGACTGGAAAGGGGCTGGCATTAACATCAATGGCGAGGACATAACTCACCATCAGTTTGCCGACGATATAGCCATGACTGGCTGAGACTATGGAGGACATCAGTACAATGCCCGATGACCTCAGTAGAGCCTCCGAAAGAGTGGGTCTGAAAATGAACATGGACAAAATGAAGGTCATGTAAAATGCCCATGTAATACCCACTCTCATAAAGATCGGAGACGCAACACTCGAAGTCGTGGACGAGTATCGCCAGTGATGACATATGGCACTGAAACGTGGTCGCTCACAATGGGCCTTATAAGAAGTCACCCAAAGGGCAATGGAGAGGGCTATGCTTGGAGTTTCCCTGATTGATCGAATCAGAAATGAAGAGATCCGCAGGAGAACCAAAGTAATCAACATAGTCCGAAGAATTGCCAAACTTAAGTTGTGGTCGGCAGGGCACATTGCTCGCAGAACAGATGGCTGATTGGACCGAAAGGTTCTGGAGTGGCGACCACGTACCGGAAGACGTAGCGTTGGAAGACCTCCCACAAGACCTTGTGAAGGCCGCAGGAACCCGTTGGATACGAGAAGCACAGAACCGGTCGAAGTGGAGGTGCTTGGGGGAGGCCTATGTCCAGCAGTGGACGTCTTTCGGCTGAAATGATGATGAAACCTTTATCCCCATCCCCAACCTATTTGAATACAGTGAATACACCTAAAAAATTAATTAAAACATATACGTACCAGCACGTCAATAAAGTGACGTCACATGCTTAGTTTTAATTAGGCAGCCATAATTAAAAGAGGATGGTTACACGAGACAAAGTGATCGTCCCTAACGAGGAAAGATGGGCGAAGCGAGGCGAGACGAAAGAGTCGTTATTTAAAACTTTAATCAACAGACTGGGTTCAACGAGAAAGTACAGCGGTGTGCAATTACGCTTTGCAATCTTTGTCTGTCATTATCGGAGGTTGGCGGGTATTGGTCTGTGAAACTAGGTCTGCTGTATCGTTGGAGGAATTTATGGTGATGCTAATGAGTTCACTCTGCACCCTATAATTGCTTAACATACTTATTATCAATCTCAATCTGATTCATTTTGAAGGATATTGCCAATTCATTGCTTCATATGTTCGAAAATTGGTCTGCCTCAACAACGTAAATTACGCAATGAATGTTGTTGAACTGTCAAAATGAAACCCATTGATAGTGTGTTACGCTATTACCCTGCTGTTCACTCCATGTAGCCGTGCTTAAATAGAATTTAATATTATTTATTGTTGCTGCCTGCCTAGCCTTTTCCCAAATATGTTGGGGTCGGCTGCCAGTCTAACCAGATGCAGCTGAACCAGATACCAGTAGTTTACATGAAGCGACTGCCTTCTGACCTCCACAACCCAGTGACTGGGTAACACAATACCCCTTGGTAAGGCTATTTGTCAAACTTTTGGGGTTATGAGATGACTACCCGTAACGACTGTCAAAGATCTACAAATGACAGCCGGGACCAACGGCTTAGTGTTTTCCTGGGCACGGAGGGATCTCTATATATAATAGATGGTCGCCCATCCACGAACCGACCGCGGCCAGCGTAGCTTAACCTTCGACCTCTCTATTATTTATTGTTGCTACAGGTACCTATTTACAAATTCAGCAGGCCAAAATTTAAATAAGTGTCTCTATCATATCCCGTGAGTGCAGTATAAATGAGAAATCATTTGGATTTTTAATAAGTATTTTTTTTTACATGTAATCACACTATCACATCACACAGGCGAAAGTTTGTGAGTGTGTGTGTTTATATGTTTGTTACTTCTTCACGCTTAAACGGCTGGACCAATTTTGATAAAGTTGTGTATGGAGTTAGCTGACACCCTGGATTAACATATAGGCTACTTTTTATCCCGATATTCCCACGGGATCAATACTTATGCGGGTGAAACCGTGGGGCGCAGCTAGTTTTTTTAATAAAACTCACTTCAAGAAAGTCTCACGTGTCGTCCTTCCCTTCAATTTTGGGGTTAGCTCAATAACTTTAAATTAGGTATCTCTTAATTTTGAGACTACTGTCAGAAAATAATATTTCAAGTGAACGAAACGAAATAGGCCCAAAGAGATTAGTAGAAAACCAATATCAACAGGGGGCTTAAAGAAAGAAATTCAAGCAGAATCACATCTAATATTTTCCTTTCCCAAAATTATCATTTTGGGAAAGGAAAATATTTTCATTCCTTCATAACGTCACAACACAATATATTTCTACAAAATTATTCCTTCCCTGTTCATTGTTAAATCTCCGTGGAAAACCTCCTGCGTACAAATGTTTCTACCTTCAGCTTTTATTATTATTTATTTCTTCATTCGCCCAATCTTTCTCTAATTGCTTTGTATACCATGAATTCATTCCTCATTCTTCCTAACGGGGCATTTAACATTTAATTAAATTCTACCGAAAGCGGTCTATGAATGAATTTTCACCGTTGTGATCATTTAAAAGGCACGCTCGATCGAAATTCTTCTTTTACGAGCTATCCGGACTATGCTTTCGCGATAAGGTATAAAAAGTGAAGTCTCCTAACTGAAAACCTTGAGGCTATAAAATTGAGCTCCAATATATCATCATCGATATGGGGAGACGTGAAATTCGATTCGCCAGATGAAAAGCATGTCAACGGGTGTTTATTTTATAGGCGTATCTTCAAGTAAGTATTCGATAAATAAAAAAATGTGCGAAGAAAATGGCAGGTGACAGTAAACACTTGCTAAAAGTTAAGACAAACTTAAACGTCAAAAAATTATGGTAGACGCTAATTATTACTTAACTTTCAGCGACGTTCGCAAGCAAGGGAGCTTATCATCATTTTCGTACATGATCAAGAAAATCAAGTAATTTCTCAAAATAATAATTAGTACACATAGGATAGACACATAACATCACGCCTATAATCCCCGAACGGTTAAGCAGAGGTCAAATAATAATAATTAATATTGTCACTAATGGGTCGTGAGGTAATCATCAATTAGGTCGTGTGTTTTGCTATGCAAAATGTGACAAATTGCTACCCCTTTGATCTGACTGACGAACCTAAGAACTTCGGTTATATTAGAAGTTGACTCCTCGTTCAATGGCGAGTCTAAAGGTATAATACATTTTTTGCTACTTACCTTTTGGGTTATGAACACCCAGAAAATTCAATGTATTCTGCCATCTAGATAATAAGGGGTCGTCATTTTGCTTAAACATCTCAAATTCAAAATACACGAAAAAATCTGTTCTGTGTAAATCTGGAGTCTACAACGAATAGAACAATAACATAATAAAGTATTACCAGACTCACAAAGACCTACAGACTCCGATATCATGACATAACCAGATGAGATATCACCCCGACCAATCTTATTCTGAAACTTTTACTAGTCTACACAACTTCGCCATCCAACGGTACATAATCCTAGCTAGTTCAATCGTTAAAACGATCACAAGACGTTACAGATAATGGAAGAACCTTCGCTTCAGTGTGATGGCTCCCCAGCCGCCTATCTGTCATACACTTTGATACTGAGGACCCCTGACGATCATTGATTCTCAGTCTGTGACCTAATGAGATTCCCGCGATGGTTTTAATTACACTACCTTCGGGTTTGGAGGAGATGATGATGATGGTATGTGAGAATTGAGCTGAATAAACCACCAGTTTTTACTTTTGGAGTAATCTGTAGGTTTGTAAATCACTTTGAAAAAAGGCGTTTTAGATTTTAGGTTACAATCATTATTGGTTGTGGAGGTTTTTGTGGGTTTTTCTCACAGGTAGTGGTAATTTGGAAAGGTTTGTTTGAACTAAAACATACGTTACAACATTTAAGCCTCTAAAAACGAGAACTAAAGCAAACAACGTGGGGTCCTCGCAGGGATCGTCTGCCATTAAGACGTTAGTTAGCAGTCACACTAAGACAGCCACAAGTCGTCTCAGGGTGTGCTGAACAATCAAAATGGCAGCAGATTCAGCATGGTGTGGAAACTGGAGGGTGTCACCAGGGAATTGTTTACGGGGTGACCTTGAAGCCCGGGTAACGCTTACCTACGACGCCGCACATAGTCGGTGGTGGCCGGGCTCCAGCGAGCGCGCGGCCATAGCGTCACTCACGCGCGTACCATCACACTATCACTACGCACACCACTCAACGTCACTCATATCAGGCTCTTTGGGGTCCGATGTCGTCGGCGGGCGGCAGGCGTGCGCTCCCCGCGGCCGCAGTTCATTCACTGAAAGGCCCGGGCGACGTGTTCGGATTGCGCAGGCTCGGACATGCGTTCAGGGGGCAACTAGCTCCCTCTGTTTTGTTAGTCGGCCACGCACTGTGCCGGGTTGGGCTTGGGCACGCCGATGCCACCCGATGCCGACTCAGAGGTCACAAGGTCGTAGGTAAATTGATAGCGACACAATTACTGTAAACATTGGCGACGGCGACGTGGGCTCATAGTGTGTGCCATGGATTCCGCGATGATTCATATCGGTTGCAGGGGGAGGCGGAATGGGATCTGTGCTATAGATACCTAAGTATTCGTATTTTCTTACCTTACGATGCGACCCGAATACGTCTCCCCTCGTTTACGTCTTTTGCATTCACAATAGAATGTTTTTCTCCCTTCCTCATTTATAGACTCACGCTTATCAGAGTGAAGTTAATTTAGCGTAAGGTAGTAGCCAGAGAAAGCATTACAAATATGATGGCATTTATTGTAGTGTATGTCAGAAATGAACCTAGGACCTCAAGTTGACTGCTTAAACCCAATCTCTGAAGAAAAAACAAATGCAACAGCTATAAGAAGAAATGAAAACCTCTTTAAGTAGGTAGATACCTTCAGTAAAGAAACGACTTTCCTCTAAATGAAAATCTTCTCAGGTTCAAGTATTTGACAAATACCTAAGACCAACGTTGAACAAGTTGCAATATTGTGCGGAAAGCAGATCATCCGATCGCCGGTAACTCGGTTGGAGCGAACCGCGACCTGAAACGATTCCGGTTGTTTATGAATGAAACAAAATCTGAAGGAGAGGGAATCGAGTTTCATTCAGTTTGCAGGCGAATGCAGTGGGTCAGGAACTCAGGACTTTAAGCGGTCTTTATTTTAGATTGTATGGGTAGGGGGTGATAATTTCCTGTAATTTAACACTTGTGTGTGTTTAAAGGGGATGCGCTGAGGTAACCCGCGAAATTCAAATGTTTTCAAACGTTTTTTGCAATTTACAACTTAGTTTTAGGATACAACCTAAAATTGAACAAATTGTGATCCGCGAGCGTAACAAGTATGTAATTAAAGTATTATAATCATTAAAATATTCAATACAACCCTCTAAATTCCGCTTCTTCCCCACTGCTCAACTAGATTGCTCAACTGCATAAAGTTGAAATTCATATAATCCTATTGAATGACTATTTCATGAAATATTAACCCATATGGATTGTATGAACTTAGACGGTTGTATTGATGATTTCAATGGTTATAATTCTGTAAAGTCATATCTGTTACGGTCGCGAATTATATTTTAATCAACATACAACCTGACACTGACCATCGTCGTAGCTCAGACCAAATAAAAAAGTCAAGACATAGCGCTGCGAGCAATACAGTGAAGCATGCCAAAACTACACCTCCGCTCTGTGCATACACGCACACGTTTACAACCATTTACAATCAAACTACACCTCACTAAGAGCCTTATCATACTAGCGGATTGCGAGCGTCTTCAATGTGGTTTTTTATTTGGTCTGAGCGTCGTAGGTACCTATACAATTTTGGAGCACCAAGTCAAAATCGCTAATCGTTAAGACCTATGGACAGCCTGAAAGATCAGCTAGCTGGCTAAACCGCAAATCAGTTGTAAAAAAAATTATATTGATAGCGCCTTTATCTTAGTAGTAAGGGTGATTTTCGTAGTGCCACTGATGTTACGTTTAGTTTAACATACCTACATAAGTATCTACGCAATATCTACCGGACTGATTTAATGACAACGTACGTACAACTTGTAGGTAACTTGCATAATATGTATGATGGCGTGTTTTATAAAAAGATGGGTATATACTTACTTATGTCTATTTCCTCTTTAGTATAAAATTATTCTATCAATTTTAAATTCAATTATTTTTTCTTTAAGGACCGATACTAGTTCAGATTGCGAAAATTGCCTTAGCATTAACGGCTGTAGTTCCAACAGTTCTGCAGTTTTCACTTTGAAATTAATATACGATAAAGATGAGGACTACTGCGAGGTGTCATCGGTTGCGAAAACACGATTGCATACAATTTTCTCGATACAAAGAAGTCTCAAAATTACCTCTAAACCGCAAAATAAAAGGAGAATATTCAATGAAAATTTTCAAATTAGGCCATGAAAATTTGCAAGCTAATCAAACTATGCATAAAGCAGGTGTCATAGGTTCGTTTTTATTTTTTTAATCGTTAAATTTAACGTAAAAAGATGAGATCCGAAATATCCAGCTTTATAACCACTCATACCTTGAACCGCTCTGCCGCCCGGCCCCCGACAGGACCCCGATTCAGTACTTGTCAGTACCGCTTCGGCTATCAGACGGGGAACCCGTGTCACTTTGCTTGCGCTCAAAAGACCCGATTGACAACGTTTTATGTTCTGAAGAAATTATGTAATAAAGTAAAATGAAATATAGATGTAAAATATAAGGCCTCGTATTTTTATTTTTTCCAAATTTTGTAGTTTTCATTCATAAAATAATTTTTGAAATGGTTTAAAATCGTAATCTCATGTCAATGTCAAAACATTGTCAAAAATTTAGGGAGGTAAACGTACCTATTTTAGACAGTTCCCAATGTGTAATGGTGTTTTCAATATATTCAGTAAAACTATTTTTATAAATAATTTTATCTATTTATTGATACAGGGTGTAAAAAGACTTTAGCCGTCGTACATCAAACTAAGTAACATTGCACAAAAGATCTGTGACAAAAGTAATTGCAGGACATCGACTTTAATTTTTGGTGTAAACTTTTGCTGTATGCGCACTACCACAAACAGTAAATTTTGCAACGGCATGTAACTATACAGGGGTCCTGGAGGTATTTAAAGTTGTGTTATAATATCAAAACTTGTTTTCGTAAAAAATATCAGTGAAAGTTGTAATTTTGACCTTAATAATAATATCTCCGTAACCAGAAAGTTTCTAGTACAAAGAAATGATTACAATAATGGGGAGTACAAGTGACTCTCGGCTCGTTGTGTCTTTTTAAACCCGTTATGTTGTAATAGGAGACCAGAAACTATGATCTAATTTTGAAAAAAAATACAGTCGGCATAAAATTAGCCAATTTACACAAAACCTTTATATTCTCTACGGTTTTCATTCATCGCAAGTAATCACAAATTACCACTGACAGATTTTGAGAATTAATTATGTACAGACGCCAGCACATCAAGCTACTACAACCTGTCATATTTCTTTAATAGATTTTCAGCTTTATCGCTAAAACATATTGTTCAAAATTGATTGGGAAAATTTAAAAGTTTCGGCTAGCTTGATGTGTTGGCTGTGCTTGATACATGTAATTTTTTTTGGTTTAAGTTAATACATTTTTGATCAATATTCAGCCCGGAGGCTGAGTTGTGCCTCTTTTCGTCTTCAGCCTCCGAGTTGACGCAGATGCTAAACGGTCACTGTGACGGGTGTGGAGGTCGAATACGTTGATGAGTATCTCTATCTCGGGCAAATAGTCTCTTTCCAGGCAAGACAAAACAAAGAATTTGCAAGACGCACCGGAAATGCCTGGATGAGCTAATGGGCCATGAAAGATATAATGAAGGGTGATGAAGGAAACTTCTTACAGCCTCTAATTTCTCCAAAGTGGTCAATAGACGTCAAAATTCTAGTGTTAAAAATTTAGTTAAAAATCTTATATATCCAAAAAATTTATGTAATGTGCCGTCCATAAAACATGGAATAGAAAACGAAACAACCGCAATGGAACAACTAGCATCACAACTTAATATTAAAATAGAGCCTTGTGGTCTTTTTATTGATAAAGAGTTACCTTTTCTAGGTGCAACTCCGGACGGAGTTGTGCAGGGAGAAGACACAATAGTAGAAATAAAGTGTCCAATTTCTGCATTCAGGACTTCGTTGGACGATGCAATAGATAAAAAAAAAATAAGGTTTTGGAGGAAAACGAAAGATGGACTTTCCATAAATTTGAAACATCCTTGGTACATTCAGGTGCAGGGACAACTACACATAACTGGGAGAAATACATGTATTTTTGGCGTATGGTCGGGATGCAAAAATCATATCAAAACTGAAATTATACAGAAAGACGATCATTATTGGGCACAATTCATGGAACCTAAATTAACAAATTTTTACTTATCATACATTTACCAGAGTTATGTGATCCCAGACATACACGGAATATGGAAATTAGGGATTTAAGGGAATTCACATAAATGTTCTTGCTTTCGTCATTCTCCTCCTCTTGATTCCTTTTTTTTTTAATTTAAATGTTTTCATTAATAACAACTTATTTTAAAATTCGTTCTATTCTCCTCCTCCTCAAGTCGTACTCCTCATTACTGAGAGTCGTGATCCTCCCTTGAAAACAACTTTTCCCTGACGATGTTTCGCCATCTCTGTCTATCCTTGGCCAAGTGAAGCGCATCATGAAATTTCGTGTCAAGAGAAGAGCTTATCTGGTCAGACCATCGCAATGGGCTGCGACCTCTTGGTCGTTTACCATCCACCTTGCCGGTAACCATCAGTTGTTCGAGGTTATTGTGTTCTATTCTAAACCATCGTTAAAGCCAAAATGTATGAAACTTTCTAATCTTAATAAGCCGACTTATATGTACCAGCCGTTTGGGGCTGAAACACTACGGCCACAGGGTCCGAGTGCCCACTTAATTATTAGAGAAATCGCCAAGCGATTGGTCGACTCTTCACGTGACCAGAGGACTAGCCTATTTTTTGGCCAAAGAATCAGCAAAAAGAAAGTAATTTTAAGGCCGGCGCTCACTGACGGCATGGCACGGCGTGTCATGGCAGAGGATTTTATTACTAATCAAGTTATTTTAAATCTTATTTCAATGAGTTTAGAATTCATGTTACTTTATTTCGATACCACGATGCCGGGAAATGACGCTACGTGCCGCGGGACGCTGCGGCATGACGCGACGCGCCGAGGGATGCTGCGGCATGACGTGTTATGCCGTTTCATTCCACGTAATGCCGCAGCGCGCCATTGCATCCCGCGAGACGTGTGGGTCACTTTGTGTCGAGGAATTATGATTGCTAAGCTGGTTGAAATAAGGTTGAAACTTGTGCAGCGGTCATTTCGGTTAATGGGGCGCAGTCCAGTCAGGGCGGGCTTTCAGCAGGATTCCACGGAACGCCGCGGGATGCCGCAGCACAACCTGCCGTGCCACGCCGTCAGTGAGTGAGCAATGGTCTTTGGTCGGTCATAGAACACTAATGCAGTAGGTATATTGCGGATTTCGCGGTAAACTTTGCTTGCGTGATGTAGGTTGTGATGTCAAACAAAAGATTGGTGTAGTTCGTTTGTAGACGTCGCTACTCAAATATTATGTATAAATAACTTTGTCTTTGCTTTGTATTTGCTATGCGAATGATGAGCGTCCCATGTTTTTTTTGTTATTATATTATTATTTACCTGTCCATTTAAAAGAATTTTATATATACTGCACATACAATGTGAAAGCTAATTTTTATGTGAATGTAATAAATGAATGTTAAGTTTAATCATTTTATTTCTTGACATCCTTCCAACAATAGTACAGTTCACCCTAACTGAATCAGTATGTCAGTGCGAGTGGGATAGAATGATACATAGCGCGGGGAAGTGGGGGCAAAATCTGAATTTGAGCTGAACTATTACAAGCCCTTAAGGTGAATGCGCAGTGGTAGACCGCGAAATTCAAATTTTCTTACGTTTTTTGCAATTTGCAGGTCAGTGTCAGGTTGTATCTTGATCAAAATTTGATTCGCGACTATAATAGATATGCATTTACAGAATTATAGTCATTAGAATCATTAATATATCTCTTTAAGTTAGATTTCTACCGTTAAGAACAAATCTCGTATGGAAAAGTGTTTATGGTAGAAATCTAACTTAGAAAGATGTATTAATGATTCTGATGATTATAATTCTGTGAATACGTACCTGTTATAGTCGCGAATCAAATTTTGATCGAGATAAAACCTGACACTGACCTGAAAATTGCAAAAAACGTAAGAAAATTTGAATTTCGCGGGCTACCACTGCGCATTCACCTTAAGTATAGTCACGTCTAAAAGTATGTATACACTTTTCAATTGCGATTTTTTCGTGTAATAACGAATGCAACGTTAAAATATGACAACATAAACCTATGGGTTCGAAAATACTATTTTCGTAATAACATAAAATTTCATTCAAAAATAAAGGAGAAAATCGCCTTTGAATAAAGCCAAGTGTATACATACTTTTAGACGTGACTGTACACTGTACCAGCCGGTCGATTCTGTAAAAATCTCACCGTGAAAACTTGCGTGAAGTGAGCTGTCAGTGTCATCCCACTGATGCTAGGGATTGACCAAGCAAACATTTACAATCATAATCGAGATTTTAATAATAGATTTTATGCTAATTCTATTGATCATTTTATATAATTTCAAAGCTAGTATTTTAGTGGTCAAAACATTAATATTATTATTATTTATTTATTTATATATACTTTATTGTACACCACAAAAATAATAATAATAATTACAATCATTAATCATCATTAATCTACATCTTTTTAAGTTAGATTTCTATCGTTAAGAACAAATCTCATATGGAAAAGTGTTTATGGTAGAAATCTAACATAAGGAGATATATTAATGATTCTAATGACTATGACTATGATTCTGTAAATACATGTCTATTATAGTCTCGAATCATATTTGGATCAAGATACAACCTGACACTGATCTGCAAATTGCAAAAAACGTAAGAAAATTTAAATTTCGCGGTCTGCCATGTCACATTCACCTTAAGGTGAATGCGCAGTGGTAGCCCGCGAAATTCAAATTTTCTTACGTTTTTTGCAATTTTCAGGTCAGTGTCAGGTTGTATCTTGATCAAAATTTGATTCGCGACTATAAAAGATACGTATTTACAGAATTATAATCATCAGAATCATTAATACATCTTTCTAAGTTAGATTTCTACCGTTAAGAACAAATGTCGTATGGAAAAGTGTTTATGGTAGAAATCTAACTTAAAGAGAAATATTAATGATTCTAATGACTATAATTCTGTAAATACATGTCTATTATAGTCGCGAATCAAATTTTTATCAAGATACAACCTGACACTGACCTGCAAATTGCAAAAAAAGTAAGAAAATTTGAATTTCGCGGGCTACCACTACGCATTCACCTTAACCGGTCAAGCGGCGCGCGTCGCCCATGATTGGCGAGTGGCGACGAAACCGTAGCCAATGAGCGACGCGCGCGAAGTGATGTTGCCATGGTTACCGTGGAGTGAAATATGGAACATTCCGAATCGCACTGTAATCGATTACAACGTGCTTACACTTTGACCCCAATTATTCTGTATGGTATAAATTACCTATTATTCCCCGCATAATCTTACCATGCCGTACGGTTGTCAAGAGTGGTATTTTGACAGTTCAAACCGGTTTCGTTAAACTAACGTGGCATTTTCGAAATTGTGCTTCCGGCTACAGTCGCCACCTTACCAAAGGATAAGAAATTCGTGGTGTAAAAAAACAAACAAATAAATACTATAATCTAACCGTGAATAAATAATCAAGTGAAATAGTTTTGACTCTCAGCTGCCATAGTGGTGATTTATCTAAATGGGAACGCAAATTATTTATGTGAGAGTTGTGGGCGATGATGGCCTAATTCGGAATGATCCATATTTCACGCGGCGCACTGCGCATGCGTGTCGTCGTAGTCGTTTCGTTAGTATCAAGTGAACTTTTTTTTTGCTTTCATGCCATTGACGACCATGTACAACTCGTTTATAGAGAGTAGTATATTCCTTGATGTAGAATGTACATAAGCCTGTACGTATTCGAGTACAGTGACAATAATTAGTTCCTAATTATTTAATGCTGTTAGAGATTTTAATGTCTAAATCCAACTGTTTTTGTACATCGAAAAAGTCAATTTAGTCAGCCTACATTTCAGACAATATAATATAATATAAGAAATCGTGCTAAGCAAGTATTCAGTGATTGGTGTAATGTTCGTTTTCATAAGTACATAATACGTAAAAGCACATATAGGTTTTTTTTTATATCATCTCTAGATAAACTACACGTACAATATACAAACCTTATACCATAAATATTTAGGCATATTATTAATCTAGTGACGATTGCTGTTAGGACACACAAATTGCATTATTCATGTATACGCATGTTTTGGGCTGTCTAATTTTAGTTTTGCTGTATACTGTTTACACACTGTGTCTACGTTTCTCAGCCAACTCTCCTGTCGCAGATCTGCTGAAAGAAATTACTAAGTAAATGATGAAAGCAGTTCCTCTATCTTTATGTAGTTTACTTTATTATGTATTTACTGTGTATATAAATAAATATATTACATTTTTTAATTAGTATCACATTAAAGAAAATTGCTAATACATTTTTTCTACTGAGTCGGCTGCTTCCTGAGATGCAACTTCTTAATGCCGGGAACGGAGGGACATTGGATGTGTGTCGGCTGCACCCCCACTGCAAAAAGCTGGAAATAATGGTAATAATTTGTTACTAAGTATTTGATTTATTTAATTCCTACACATCAGCACATCTGCAGCTAATGTATTTACTTTCAATAAGAATAGCGGTATGATTTATTAAGAACAGCGTCTGATCAAATAAAATCAATTTAATGGGCCAATATTATTACTATATATTTAGAGCACAACGAGTTTCTACATTTCTTAATTCCATGCTCCGTGCCTGTCTGTGTCCCAATTTATTTGTTCCCTATTGTGTTTATCAAAAATAGTGTGTGAAATAATGAATACTTGCCTCAGACCGCCACGCATGACACAGCCGGGAGCGATGTGATCAAATCAAATAGAGGCAGTGTTCTTTTATTGTCTTCTGTCCCTTTAATGACTTAGCAACTGCAGGGTCGATAAGGCTCATCTGCTGAAAGGTAGAATATATCAGATTAATAAAATTCACTTGCTTTTGTGTGCCTATACTTTTGTGTTTTTATTTTAAGTTATCCTATGTTGTCCCACAGCTGGGCACGGTCTCCCCCATACTTTTCCAGTTTTCCTTATGAAGCCTTCTTCGGCCAATTGGTCAGGAACGTGTCAGTGACGACGCCCGCCTTGTCTTCAGGCAACCTTTGTCATATTGAGTTGTTTCTAATTAAAAACGTGTTACTAGGATACTACATAAACCTTTTTTTTTTTTTTTTTTTTAATAATTTAATTACAAGCAACAAAGACTCATAGTGTTAGTAACAATATACTTACAAACTAAGTTAGTAATACGCTTACAAAACACAGAAAACAGATTGCGACATCACTGCTGCACGGTGACAGGCCCAGCTGAAACCCTGCAGCAGTGGTTCACAAACGCACAATCAAGCCTGCTCGCTATCATAGACAGGATGCTGTTGGCGCTGCCCCGTACCCTACGGACTAAGGATGCGCACCGCTTCCGCATCACGGTATAAAAACAGTCCACGCGAGCTTCAGCGAACATCCCTGACGCGCTACAGTACCGGGGCAACCCCATCAACACCCTGAATGCATTATTGTATTGGATGCGAAGGGCGCCGTATGATTTTTGAGTATAATGAACCCACAGACTGCAAGTATAAAAAGAGGTACAGTAAGCACTAAATATAGTGCGCTTAAGGTGAATGCGCAGTGGTAGACCGCGAAATTCAAATTTTCTTACGTTTTTTGCAATTTGCAGGTCAGTGTCAGGTTGTATCTGGATCAAAATTTGATTCGCGACTATAATAGATATGCATTTACAGAATTATAGTCATTAGAATCTTTAATATATCTCTTTAAGTTAGATTTCTACCGTTAAGAACAAATCTCGTATGGAAAAGTGTTTATGGTAGAAATCTAACTTAGAAAGATGTATTAATGATTCTGATGATTATAATTCTGTGAATACGTACCTGTTATAGTCGCGAATCAAATTTTGATCAAGATAAAACCTGACACTGACCTGAAAATTGCAAAAAACGTAAGAAAATTTGAATTTCGCGGGCTACCACTACGCATTCACCTTAACCTCTTTAGAGGCACGCCTGAATCTGCGGGCAATCATGTTAGCTCTCACACACAGCGCCCTCCGCTCCCTGTCAATATCCTGATAACTACCTATATCTTGTAAAAATATACCACTATAATTGTAAAATCATAAGGTTTTCTTGAAGTACTTACGTAAAATTTTGTTTGACCAAAAAAAAAGGTTTATCGATTGATTGTGATGTTATTTCGTGCAAATATTATCTACAAGGACGTATAATATGTTATAAACGAATATTCATCCACTTAACGTCGATTTTACACAAAAACTATTAAAAGAAACAACGTAGCATCATAAAATCATAACAAAACAGCACGCACTGCAGCTGCCATTAAGAATCGTAAAGTCTATTTTTAACTTTTTTTTTCCAATATTGCCAACCCATATTTTTCGTTTTGAATCATTTAGTCGATTAGTTTATCTACCGGACCATAGACTCAAACTGTTGCACAGGATATTAGACCTTAATTATCAGTAATAATAGAGGTTGAAGCCGCGTGAATCGGGTGTCACCGATCGGTGACCGTGGGGCCTGACGGGTGCGCGCCGGTCGTCACCGATCGGTGACCGCGTAAATCTAGCGGTTTGTAATGTAATGATGCAAGCATTTTATTTTTCAACACTTGTTTAAAAAAAAACGCCATAAGACATTAAAATAATTACCCTCTTTCAGCCTATAAAGCTCAGAAAGCTGTTTAAATTTTCAATTATTTTAGTACCAAGCCCCATACATCTATTGAACGTCTCTTTTATCAAAAAATTTTTGACAACACTGTTGGTTCTTTGTTTGAATTTAGTACTTAGGTCAGTGGGTCGTCATACTTTGAATTTTAAGTATTCTGTGATTAAAGTTTGTCAGTGACTTTTCTATTTATCGATAGAAAAAAATGACTAACTAATATTCATCATCTGTGGTGAACATGTGCTGTCTACTGCTGTCTATGGGGCTTTCCGATACAAAATAAACTTTTTGTTTGCAGTTTCAAAATAAATAATTGTAAATAAACAAATGAAAGTTTTATCTTAGTACCTACTTTGAATTAGTTTTTCAGTGACAATGGCTAGCACGATATTATAATGGTGAATGTGATAGTAATATGACATAATGTTGGCATGTACCTATTGGTGAAAGTTTTTCTAATTTAAAAATGAATTCCTCTACCTACTCCACAGTTCCTGTGTTACTGTTCATAATTAGATTCACCACCGATCGGTGACGACCGGCGCGCACCCGTCAGGCCCCACGGTCACCGATCGGTGACACCCGATTCACGCGGCTTCAACCTCTATTATTACTGTTAATTAAGGTCTAATATCCTGTGCAACAGTTTGAGTCTATGGTCCGGTAGATAAACTAATCGACTAAATGATTCAAAACGAAAAATATGGGTTGGCAATATTGGAAAAAAAAAGTTAAAAATAGACTTTACGATTCTTAATGGCAGCTGCAGTGCGTGCTGTTTTGTTATGATTTTATGATGCTACGTTGTTTCTTTTAATAGTTTTTGTGTAAAATCGACGTTAAGTGGATGAATATTCGTTTATAACATATTATACGTCCTTGTAGATAATATTTGCACGAAATAACATCACAATCAATCGATAAACCTTTTTTTTTGGTCAAACAAAATTTTACGTAAGTACTTCAAGAAAACCTTATGATTTTACAATAATTATTATAGTGGTATATTTTTACAAGATATAGGTAGTTATCAGTCAATAAAGGTTTATGTAGTATCCTAGTAACACGTTTTTAATTAGAAACAACTCAATATGACAAAGGTTGCCTGAAGACAAGGCGGGCGTCGTCACTGACACGTTCCTGACCAATTGGCCGAAGAAGGCTTCATAAGGAAAACTGGAAAAGTATGGGGGAGACCGTGCCCAGCTGTGGGACAACATAGGATAACTTAAAATAAAAACACAAAAGTATAGGCACACAAAAGCAAGTGAATTTTATTAATCTGATATATTCTACCTTTCAGCAGATGAGCCTTATCGACCCTGCAGTTGCTAAGTCATTAAAGGGACAGAAGACAATAAAAGAACACTGCCTCTATTTGATTTGATCACATCGCTCCCGGCTGTGTCATGCGTGGCGGTCTGAGGCAAGTATTCATTATTTCACACACTATTTTTGATAAACACAATAGGGAACAAATAAATTGGGACACAGACAGGCACGGAGCATGGAATTAAGAAATGTAGAAACTCGTTGTGCTCTAAATATAGAGTAATAATATTGGCCCATTCAATTGATTTTATTTGATCAGACGCTGTTCTTAATAAATCATACCGCTATTCTTATTGAAAGTAAATACATTAGCTGCAGATGTGCTGATGTGTAGGAATTAAATAAATCAAATACTTAGTAACAAATTATTACCATTATTTCCAGCTTTTTGCAGTGGGGGTGCAGCCGACACACATCCAATGTCCCTCCGTTCCCGGCATTAAGAAGTTGCATCTCAGGAAGCAGCCGACTCAGTAGAAAAAATGTATTAGCAATTTTTTTTAATGTGATACTAATTAAAAAATGTAATATATTTATTTATATACACAGTAAATACATAATAAAGTAAACTACATAAAGATAGAGGAACTGCTTTCATCATTTACTTAGTAATTTCTTTCAGCAGATCTGCGACAGGAGAGTTGGCTGAGAAACGTAGACACAGTGTGTAAACAGTATACAGCAAAACTAAAATTAGACAGCCCAAAACATGCATACATGAATAATGCAATTTGTGTGTCCTAACAGCAATCGTCACTAGATTAATAATATGCCTAAATATTTATGGCATTTATGGTATTTACCTAGAGATGATATAAAAAAAACCTATATGTGCTTTTACGTATTATGTACTTATGTATACGAACATTACACCAATCACTGAATAGGTACTTGCTTAGCACAATTTCTCATGTTATATCTTAAATGTAGGCTGACTAAATTTACTTTTTCGATGTACAAAAACAGTTGGATTTATGGTCGGTTTCTGAGGTTTTTAAACGGAGTTTATCCATTCGATAGTGATTATTGGTTCGATATCGTGTTTCTGAACACGTCATAAAGGAAGAATTTAGCTTAAAAGTCGAGTGAATTATTATCGAGGGTTTATCTGAGAACCTCAAAAACCGAGCATAAGGAAGGAATTCGCTTAAATAGATAATTATGTCGAATCAACAACTATTGAAAGTTTAAACTCCGTTTAAGAATTCTTCAGAAACCGGGCATTAGACATTAAAATCTCTAACAGCATTAAATAATTAGGAACTAATTATTGTCACTGTACTCGAATACGTACAGGCTTATGTACATTCTACATCAAGGAATATACTACTCTCTATAAACGAGTTGTACATGGTCGTCAATGGCATGAAAGCAAAAAAAAAGTTCACTTGATACTAACAACTACGACGCTTGACACGCATGCACGCATGCGCAGTGCGCCGCGTGAAATATGGATCATTCCGAATTAGGCCATCATCGCCCACAACTCTCACATAAATAATTTGCGTTCCCATTTAGATAAATCACCACTATGGCAGCTGAGAGTCAAAACTATTTCACTTGATTATTTACTCACGGTTAGATTATAGTATTTATTTGTTTGTTTTTTTACACCACGAATTTCTTATCCTTTGGTAAGGTGGCGACTGTAGCCGGAAACACAATTTCGAAAATGCCATGTTAGTTTAACGAAACCGGTTTGAACTGTCAAAATACCACTCTTGACAACCGTACGGCATGGTAAGATTATGCGGGGAATAATAGGTAATTTATACCATACAGAATAATTGGGGTCAAAGTGTAAGCACGTTGTAATCGATTACAGTGCGATTCGGAATGTTCCATATTTCACTCCACGGTAACCATGGCAACATCACTTCGCGCGCGTCGCTCATTGGCTACGGTTTCGTCGCCACTCGCCAATCATGGGCGACGCGCGCCGCTTGACCGTGCATGAAAAATACGGATCTTAGTTATTTAGTATCTATCTACAATAATGTTATATTTGCACGCGTTACAGGTTAAATAAGTAGTCTGTAACTAGTTAATACAAAATCTGGTTAATTGTTGAAAACAAAATGCACACAACTGACTTTTTAAATGTACAAACACGGTTGGATTTAGACATAATATCTAAAAGCGTTGAAATAAATAGGAACTAATTTCTGAACTCGATTACGAACAGGCTTACGACCATGGTCGTCAATTATAGAAATAAATAAATAAAAACTGAATTTAATATTAATGACAGTGCCTAACGCGCAAGCACTTCACGCAATCCACATCAAAATAATCTACAATGTGATAATGACAGTGACCAACGCGCAAGCGCGGCGTGAAGTGTTCACTTCACTCGATTCACGACATTAAATGTCGTGAATCGAGTGAAGTGAACACTTCACGCAATCCACATCAAAATAATCTTCTATGTGATAATGACAGTGACTAACGCGCAAGCGTGGCGTGAAGTGTTCACTTCACCCGATTCTCGACATTTAATGTCGTGATTCGGGTGAAGTGAACACTTGCGTGACGCGCTCGCGCCTCAGGCTGTATTGACTAGTCAGTCTAGGAAAAAAAGAAAAAAAAAAACAACATTGAGTTTCTGGCTAAGTTTATGTTTTGCTATTTTATTGTAAAACCCCACGAAATATTAATGTTTTGACCACTAAAATACTAGCTTTGAAAATATATAAAATGATCAATAGACTTAGCATAAAATCTATTATTAAAATCTCGATTATGATTGTAAATGTATGCTTGGTCAATCCCTAGTATCAGGTGGGATGACACTGATAGCTCACTCCACGCTCACTTCGCCTAACTTTTCACGGTGAGACGGTTACAGAATCGCACGGCAGTACAGTGTTTTAATAATTGTTTGCTGCACCGGACGACGTCATTACGTCAGCGCCGGCTGTCGCTGAAAACCAGCGCTGGGGCTCTGTCTTGCATAGGGTCGTAGCATAATGCTGAGCGATAGCCGTATTGCGGTGAGGTGACGCATGTTTCCCCCTACCTTTTTATTTTTTGTGTTTATGTTCTTTTTTGCGTCATTTTCACCGCAAATAAACGTATTTTCTTTCTTTCTACTTACATTCCTTTCTGGAACCCTGATGGTCCGTGGCCCTGAGGTGCCCTGAGACCTGCGGGATTGCGTAACACGCTATGAGTAGCGATGGCTTTCATTTTGACAGTTCAACAACATACATTGAGAAACGGACAATGTCATCGGCGAAGCGTAGATTAGTTAATCTTCTGTCTCCAACGACAATGCCCTTGTCCTGCCGTTATTTACGTTGTTGAACAGATTTTTTTTCCGAGCATATTTAGAAGATATTTAGCAATTTCCTTCAAAAATTTTTTTTTACAGATTTTTTGTAAAAACAAAATTGAACAAGGACCGAATCGCGGTACCCATAGCACGCACGACTTATTCCGGTCTGAGCCCCTGCCCCCCTTCCACTCCCCCCCCCCCCCCCTCCTCGATCCCCTGCAAGTTCGTCTGCGATGGACTCTAGCACACACCTTATGCATTAATCTGACATAATCGGTCCATTCGTCAAACATATAAAACCCTCTTTTTGCGTCGGGGGTTACATAGTACGTGTTCGTGACAGTTCCTTGTGCGAATGCGGACTTGATGATGGTACTCTGGACCACATCTTTTTCTCTTGTCCATTAAATTCCCAATCATTTGACTTGTATCATAAGCTCTCCAAAATTAAAATCCCTCTTCCTACTAACTTCCATTCCCTCTTGACTAACTTTTCTCCTAAACTTATCCAAATCTTGTCAACTTTTTTAAACTTAAATAATATCAACTTGTAGTTTGGTGTGTAGTAATAACTTTGTAAATACATATTATGTAGATTTGTGATGTTTTAAATGTATATAATATAATTATATTCTTCTTTTTCGGCTCACCTCGCTGTACTGCCGTCACTACATGACGTTGGCAGAATAGTCGACATCGGCCCCGTTGCCAAAAAAAAATAAAAAAAATACATAGTACGTGAAAAACATAACCCGATCTTTGCCGTAGCGCAGTAGGGTAGAAAGAACAAACGTATCGTATTACCCAATAACTGGGTTGTGGAACTCAGATAGGCAGCAGCATAATAAGCATAATGTTCCCACTGCTGGGACACAGGCCTCCTCTCGATGAGAGAGAGTAGGCCATGATCCACCAAGCGGGCCCAGTACGGGGTGGTAGATGTCACATGTCTTCGAATTTTTGGTTCTTGGTTATGCCGGTTTCCTCACGATGTTTTCATTCACCGTTTTGAGGACAGTGATGATAAAATAATTTACACAAAGTAAAGCGCCTGTTTGGGTTCGAACCTACGACGTACAACTCGTAAGTCGCAGCCGTTACCACTGGGCCACCACTACTCTTATATAGGCAGTCGCTTCATGTAAAATACTGGTATTCAGCTGCATCCGGTTAGACTAGAACCCGACCCCAACATAACTAAGTTGAGGTCGGGTTCTAGTAGTAATAGCTTTTCCCAATCGGGATAAGCTATTCTTTTTTTGCCGATGTTGACAATTCTGCTAATGACAGATGTGATATGAAATAACGTGGGAAGGATGAAAATAAAACTTGAATTTGGTGCCGATGTTGACAATTCTGCTAATGTCATATTCAGATGTGATATGAAAAAACCGGCCAAGTGCGAGTCGGACTCGCACAACGGGGGTCCCGTACAAACCTGTTTAAAATATTTTTATTATATGATGTAACTCAAAATTTACGGTTTTCGCAATTTTTCCTTTATCTGTGCTATGAGACGTTGCTTCGCACCAAATTTCAACATTCTGTGTTCACGGGAAGTACTCTGTAGGTTTTGATTCCTTTGCGAGTGTCGAAAATTTGCGGCATCAACGGCTGTATCTTTTGATTGCATTGGCTTAGACGTTTGACTTTTTCACAGCTCTAAGGGACAGTAGACTTGGGTATTTGATATAAATTCCAGTTTGATACCTCCACATGTAATCGATATAATCAATTTGAGCGTGCTTAAACCTGATTCAAATCGATAATATCGATTACAGTCCTAACTCGGAATGCACCCAAAGTGATCCTATAAGGGTTCCGTTTTTTCCTTTCGAGGTATGGAACCCTAGAAACGTGGGAAGGATGAAAAAAAAAAATTTAATGTGAAGGGCAATATTTATTATGTATTTAGAAGAACCGCAAACAGACGGTAACGTAGCACACTCACGCAGTCACGCACGGCACTCACACGTATGCGACAGACCACATTTCGACCTGTGCGACCACCATGAATTTTACAATACACTTGCTCGAAAAGTCGCTCCTACCTAGTGCATTTTAGGTTCACATTAAAAAATAATAAAAAAACGCGTAGAAATAAGTACTTTTTACATTGCTACAAAGATCTTTTAGCGCTAGAATGACACTGACACTGGCATTGTAAAAAAAATTCACAAATGTGCAATTTTTTTTTTTTTGTAAGTTGTGATAAAACAAGATAGGTAGTGAAAGAATGAAAAAGTATTTATTATGATCACAAAAATAGTTCCGAGTTTTTGGCGCACTTTGTGTTCCGCGGGAAAGTGCGCCACGGATAGGTAAACCTTGTCCAGCGCAGACGGTTTTTACTTTTGAATAAAGTATGCTGAGATAGGAGTTTTTTTAGCCTCGCCCTTTTTTTTACGTTACAGCAAAAAATAATTTAGTAAATAAAATAATTAAAAAAAAAATTGCATCTTCAAACATCATCTTTCAATCTTCGGCAGAATGTATGGCTCAAACTTAATTCTTCACGACCTTATATGTATACCTGCATTCTAGCACATAAATAACTTGAATAGTAGTTGTTAATAGAAAATGTTGGGTGTGGCAAAAGAGGCATGAAAGTAAAATAAATACTGTGATAATACGTTCTTTAGAAGCATGTGTGGTGCAACTATGAGTGATGGCTGCGGGATTATGTGATAAAGCAACATTGCGGTTTATAAGATGTAGTGAAAAAACTAAGAAGGGTACGGTATCCTAAGATGGTTTGGTCATGTTGAGAGGATCTGAGGATGAATGAAAGGCGACTTACAAAAGGCATTTACAACGCACATGTCAGTGGAAACGCTCGGAGGGGTCAGAAGACGCCCTGGGGAAAAAGGTGTGGTATTTATAAATAAAATACGATAAATAAACATAATATTTCACCAAAGTATATATTTTTGTCAACACATTAACATTAATTTGTAGGTATTCTAAATATAACAATATTCAGTTTTTATCATTTTAATATTTGGTGGCTTCGAGTTCCTCTCCTTCAAAAGGCGAAGACATGGTGCACGAATAAAAAAATCCGCGAGGCATTTCTCATAAGCCGACATTTTTGCCGCTGTGTTGTTTCGTGGCTGCAAAACCAAAAAGACTGATTCATTACTGATGCTCCATTTTGTGTGTGTGTGTATCTAGGGCAAGCGTTCAGACAACGTATATAATTATGTTGCAAAGGTGTCGCCAGTCACTAACAATGCAACAACTAAACGCAAAAAAAATATCCAGCAAATTAGTTTTTTATTCTACTCCTAATTATTTTTAAATGAGTTACGTACGTCTGCGTAAAAAGAAACATCCTTGGCTTTACTTTAAAATATTATTGCCAAGTAATTATTCAGCTAGATGTTCAATTTGATATAAAATCATACGTTTACGATGGATTTAGCTGTAATTCAGGATTTCACAAATTTAATTTTATTTGTGATATTCTTTCTCGTCAGTTATTATATCAAGCGGTATTAAAATAAGAATATTTAATTTTTTTACTGTACTATGTTTTGACAGAACCTTTTATGTTTCTCGAATTGGCAACACTAATATAATGTCTTTTTATTTCGGTTCTTTGCCCGAGTTGTTCAGGGTACGTTGATAAATCCGTGAAAATCCTGTATTTGTTCCTATTTCTGTGACTAAAATTGTTATATTGTTCATTTATACTATATTCTCCATCCCTAACGATGGATATTTTCAATTGGGTTATTGTTGTTAATCGAAATAATCGCCGCGGCAACTTGACGTTTAGCACGCAGGAAACAGTAACCTAAACATTTCGTCTGTGAAGTAAAACGTGGTATTTTGGGTTTTCAGTGAAGAGCGACAGAATGAAGTACAATAAGCTCGTCACATCCTCGAGGAGGAAAAACAGGAAGAGGCACTTCAGCGCGCCTTCACATATTAGGCGAGTGCTTATGTCTGCACCTCTTTCCAAGGAGTTGAGACAGAAGTTCAACGTAAAGTCTATGCCAATCCGCAAGGATGACGAAGTTCAGGTAAGCTAACACTGCATATCTCCTTTGTATCAATTTGTATTCGATTTGTTAGGTTATGTTTGTATGTGCAAATCAATATGATGATGAATAAACCATTCTTAGACTACGGATGATTGCTGCCGTGCTTCCGACGAATTTGAGGTTTTCTCATATGAGTCTTCGGCGCGGTTTGCTAGTCTGTGCCATGGTGGAACTAAGGCTCTGATTTTTTTGCACTACAAACATGATATTTGTGGTTAGAAAGGTAACACACCGTATCTAACTAGAGTTAAAATACATGATGCCATGCTCTTTTCATGGTAATGAAAGGTTAAAAAATAACATGCACCAGTGTTTTTTAAACACAGGTTAGCATTAATAAATGCTGTTGCATGTCAGTGTTTCCACGTTTGATCAAGTATGTCCTGTTTTACTATCTGAGCAGCACAATAAATGTAATAATGTAGATTATAATAGGAACTGTTAGAAAGCTTTATCTGCTCCATAATAATGCTTAGTCAGCAGCGGTCATCTGTAATTAATTGATTTTATTAATGGCTGGGTTTTATCTGAGATGACTCCCTTTATAACTTAACTAGATAAAACCTTACTTATCTCTTGCATCCTGAGAGTAATCTGTCCCATAAGTAAGTTAATTCTGGTGCTTACAGATGAGGCAGACTACCAAACACATTGACCAACATAGTTAACTTTATCAAACAACAATTTCGGTCAAATGCTGCCAAATTACTTAGGGTTGGTATCACTACAAAATTAATAATATTTTCAATGCAGGATAACCTGAAAAAACGCCACATTTAATATTCAAAAGCTCTCCCTTAGCAATACAAAATAACTTGAAAGTTTTCACGATTATGAACATCATATTGACCAATTTGCACCATGTTTTAGGTTGTCCGCGGACACTACAAAGGCCAGCAGGTCGGCAAAGTAGTGCAAGTGTACCGTAAGAAGTTTGTCGTCTACATCGAGAGGATCCAGAGGGAGAAGGCTAACGGTGCCAGTGCATACGTCGGCATCCACCCTTCAAAGGTATACATTTCTTTTAGCTTTTGTCAAAATCAGCCTCAACACTGCATCAATTTATAATTTACTAATGCTACTGAAGCAAATATTGTATATTTGTCCCAATAAGGTGCACTCATTATCTGGCTAGACATGTATTCACATTGTATCGGCTACAACTTCGATTCTTATTGTTATGCATTAGGAAATAATAAAAGAACCTCCTCACTTGTAGTATAGATGGGATTACTATTAACTTGTGCAATATGGTAACAATGTGACTATTTTTTTCCTACAAACAGTAAAATCAAGTTACTACTACCAACTAGTTTGTGATTAAGATTACAATAAAAGTACATCTGAAATGATGATATTACTGTTCCTGAGACTGTGTCTTCATGTCATACTGAAGCTTTGCGATGTATGGCAGGGGCACAGGTACTGCTGATACACTTCCATGGCTCTGATCCCTCACCTAACTCTTATCCTCCACACCAATTTCTCCCTATCACAGTTGTAACATTTTCTTTATTTCTACAGTGCGTGATTGTCAAGCTAAAGATGAACAAGGACCGCAAGTCCATCCTTGACCGCAGAGCGAAGGGAAGGCTGGCAGCTCTCGGCAAAGACAAGGGCAAGTACACAGAGGAAACTGCCACCGCCATGGAGACCTCGTAAATATAGATTTTAAGACAAATAAAAAAGAAAAGCTCCTAAATTGTTTTTATTTATTTTACAACACTAAACCCACAAAAGTCTACTCTGAACAGATAAAAATTGACGCGTTTTCTTGTACTACGCTCTAGTTATAATATCTTGAAAATAAAGGCGTGATTTTTTTTCTGTGCAGAAGTAGGGTTTGACTATACCTGGGGGCCAATTCGACATAATGAACGAAACCGCGCGGAATTGGCGTGGTTTCGAAGTAAGGAATCATTGAATTAGGGCCCTGAAGAGCAGATTCTTGACGCCAGCCGCCCTTATCGACGATCACCACAACTCATCTCCGTCAGAATGAATGTCCAAGTGCGATTGTATGGCAAACAAGCAAACCAACAAACTGTAGCCGTCGACAACGTGCCGCTCGTGTATTTAGAGAACGGTGCTCAAATTCACGAGCAGCACGTTTTCGACGGCTGCAGTTGCCTCTCGTTGACGCGTGCCGCCTATGTATGTCATACAAAAAGTACGGTCAGCACCCCAATTGCGTTACACTATCATTCTCAATCCTAGAGTAGCGGCAGAGATGTGCCCAAAAACCTTGAAATGCCGGTATTTTTGGGAGCCGGTGGCATTGCTGTGATACCGATAAGTTCCAAACGTAATACTGTATTCCGTAAGTTAGTGGGAAAAAAGATATAGTAAGTAAAAAGGATAGACATTAGAAAAAAATTCATGGTAGGTACGAAAACGAGATTATTTTGTAGTATGCGGCGGGTACCTGAATTTGGTACCGGTTCCAAGCCCTGGCTGAATGTTTGATCACGAGGACGCGGTCCTAGGGGGGGCTGGGGTCGGGTCGTGGCCATCTTAGGTTGCGTTGCGATACCCTAAACTTTTAGGGAAGGTTCATATCTGACGGAACATGCGTCGCGTATTATCGGTCGCGTAACGCCAGAACAGACAAATGTATAGAAAAACACTTGACCGTTCACACTCAACCGATGATACGTTAGTGCGTTGAGTATAGTTGCAAAACTTCTGAAAAATTCTGAATAATTCCGGAATACTTCTGGGAAAGTTTCTTTAAATCAGAATTATTCAAAATGAATTTAATTAAAATTTTTATTTTTTTTTCCTGAAAATCGTATTTTGCATCGCACGTCGATCGCCGCCGCGCTGCCCCTCTGTGCGCGCCCGGCTGCACGCACGCACGACTCGTGCGTGCAGGCGATGGCGGTGCGAGGTGCGGTAAGAGGGGAGATGCTCCCTGGAGAAGTTTTCCCCCCGCGAGAAAGATTCGTACCCCGCAATCGAATGTTTCCGCCGAATAATTCAATGGGAAATATTCCCAAAGTTTCGGAATATTTCGGAATACTTCCGAAGTATTCGACGGGAATGATTCGGAATTTTTCCCGCCAGCATCTATAGCGTTGAGCGAATAAATAGACGCAATCGAAGTTACGCCCGACGCATTTTCCGTCAGATGTGAACCTTCCCTTATTGTGTTGACCAACTGCGCAGCCTTGTTGTAACCCTTGTCTTGGGTTGCGAGTGCGACCAAGCCATCACACGGAAATAATTCCGTATTATGGCGCGGTGGCAAGCAGCCGGGGCCCTCGTGGTCAATTTAGTTTGACCACAAGGAAGAAAGGCTAATTCCCTATGACCACTTAACGATTCCTTTCCTAGAACTAAAAATTCGAAGACGTGACATCTACCAACGCGCATTGGGCCCGCGTGGTGGATTACGGCCCAATCCCTGGAGGCCTGTGTCCCAGCAGTTGGAACATTATAGGCTGATTATGCAGTGTTACTACTGACGCGACGTTCGGATGACTGACCATAACATGGTGCAAATAAAACTTCGTTTTATGATAGTATAAATTTTAATATAAAAAATGTATGAGCAATAGAGCACCTCATTCATTTTTCAATTAAGACAATCCCAACTTACTAATCGGTAGGGTTACATTTTTACAAAAACAACTTTCAACATGAACAGAAAGGCCCGCCTTATAAAAAAACTTATTTTGTAAATATTTAAAGTTGTTTTTGTTAAAATATTTAAATCTAAATATGCATGTAATAGGACTGCTGATTATGTTATTCTACGTGTATTGTTTAAAGTGAAAAGCTGGCAAAATTGAGTACAAATATCATTTTATAGTCACTTATGGGACGGTGGCTAGGGCCTAATACAAATCTATTTGGCCAGTATTCATGTACCTATGTGTATAATCATTGAGAGTACATACTAAATGTAATATGATCATTATTTGAGAATGCTTAGGTTTTCGAAAAATTAGGCTAGTTTACACAAGAAGAGTCATATGAGTACTTTAACATATGAAAGTAAGGGAACAGAACTTTCAAGTTTTAAAATAATGTTATAACTAAGTTACATAATTATCATGAAGCTGCTATGAATTATCAACATATTATTATTTATAGTAAAAACAGAAACATCCAGTTATAGAAATGCACAATGTTCTTCATTAAATGTAATTTTATAAAGACATTCCTTCACATTTTATTGCCATTATTATTAAAAATATACAAATAATTTTACTTCAATTAATGCATAAATATCACAAGTCTTCGATTCCCACACAAGTAGGTATTAATATTAATTTTCATCACTTCCAACTTGGCAGTTTAATATTACTGCCTAATCCATTTTCAAACTGTTTAAAAACAAACTTTCCTTGTCAAAACTAGCCTGTTTCTGGTGCATATAGATCTTAGGTGGCGATCTTGGTGTGTTCCTGAGCCTCTATGGTAGGTTTCGCCATACACTTGTATCTTTTCTTCACTTCATTATTTAGGTTCTCTCTGTTTCTTGCTATTTCTATTGCGTAGAACTGAACTCTAGGAACAAGCATTGTATTCAGTTCTGAATAATCCCCTTTAGCGTCTGCTCTCATAAGCGTGCCGAAACTGTAGTCTTCAACAATGTTTTTAAACTTTTCACAGAATATTCTCCATTTCGCCTTGTTCATGCTGTTCTTTATTTCATTTTCATTGACATAAGAGACATCCATGTCAGGGAAGTCTTGCTTGAAGTGTGTGTAAATAAGGTCATCATTTGGAGTTAGCTGCAGCCATCTTGTGTCCACTGAACAAAGCATCTGCAAGCAAAATAAAAAAAATGAGAAACAGTTTGTTGCATTTTATTTTAAGCTAGATTATTGTTTATCTTGTTGGAAGTTAATAGCAGCCTTTTATACTATGGTAAGCATTGTGTAACTAGAATAAATAATAAGTCTCATTCATAGTGTAATTTTATTAGTTACTTTACAGTCAGTCATCGAAAAATTGTTATACCCCCATTACACCAACTCTCAGTCAAAATTGATACTGTTATTTAAAGCTTTTGTAATATTGTCACCTTACTCTAGATCTGATACTGACTCAGACCAAACTTGATCATAATAAAGCTATTTTCAATGAGGTTCTTATGATGTAATTGAATCTGAACTAAAAGTAGTTAAAGTGCCACGACAGTAACTTGCTTCAGCCTATACTATAGTTCTTGTTGGCTCACACTATCTTGACAAAAGTATTGAAGAAATATTACTTACATTAAAGTAGATATCACTGTGCTCCATCGCTTTAGCGGCCCACAACCGCTCCAGCGTTTCATCATTCCCAAACTCTTCAGCCGGTCGCGACAGCACGTCCTAAAACATCAAGATTTTGATTTTAAATAAAAGCTCAATACTTCGACTTTTGAACTCAATAACGTTTTTAGAAATCAGCCCCACTGTTGTATAGAAACAAATGAATTTAAACAAGCACGAAATGATGGAACCGAGCCGTATATTCATCAATATAAATTATAATTTCAAAAAACACAAAATGTGCGTTTTCACCGCAACCTAAGTTTTGACGAGGACGCGAAAATTTACCAACTTTGATAATTAGCTATAAACTTACCATATTGAAGAATTTTCCTTGCTATTAAGATTGTAATTTCAGTCACAAAAGCACAACACAAATCAATCCCAATTAAATTTCATAATAATGCACATGGGACAAGGACAATGAAAAATTGAAAATGTCTTTAGGTACGTTCCATTACCAAACCTATCTATCAAATCAAATTCAAAAAGTGCATGCATTCATCCTTTACTACTTACTAATGTTGAAAAGAGTAAACTAAACAGTGATTATTTGTAATTCATGCTTAAAAGTATTGTTTTTAATACTGAAACGCAGTTGTCAAGTGTTTGTTTCCACAAGCACAGATATAAAATTATGCATCCTTGTCCAGTTATAAATAAAAAAATATTTCTGGCCAGCATAGTGCCAGCTAGTTTCGTGCATTCTTTGAAAGCTGTAAATTAATAGGTAGCTTGGAATGGAGATTTTTATTTGCAAAAAGATTTGACATTTTCCAATTTTGTCCGACGCCTGATACTTTACAGCTACTCGCATAGGAAACGGTAACTTTGGTTGGAATTTTTTATTAGCGAGCGCTTGTGGTGCTTAGTAGGCATTGATATAGTTTTTTATATATCAATGTTAGTAGGTATTAAGTTTTGTTTTCACCCGACTACGGGGAAGCAAAAAGGAGGGTTATGATTTTGACCGGTATGTAAATATGTATGTTCATCTGTTCCGTACAGAGACTTCCTTTGTCTACGATCTGTTCTCTCATAACTTCTAAACTATTTGTCATAATATGACAAATGAGGTATCGTTGGAAGCGTCTTGATCATCCGCTGTTTCCGTATAGAAAAAAAAGTATTCTTTGGTACGCTGGTTATAGGCTATGTCACAGCTATGTGACGTTACATTAAATTGAATATGACGCACTCTAGCGGAAATAAAGTCGTGACCTAAAAATTATCATTTATCATAAAACCCGACTACTGAGAAGGATGAAACAAGAAAGTACATTCAAGAAGGTATTCGGGTTTTAGTTTTTATTAAGCTTTTTTTTTATATAACTAAGTCATTCACCTGTCTGTTGAATTTAGTTTTTTTTTTTTCAAATAATTCACAGTGACCGTTCAATGCTATATTTATCCTAAAGTTATCTTGTTCAGTTTCTATTATATTATTTATAAATAGTTAAATCATGCAGATGCAGCGAAAATTAAAAGTTGCAACAATCCAAAAAAAAAAGTTTTAGTTTGGAAAAAGCCGTTTACCGAGCATAACATAAAATAATTTGAAATCATTATTTTACAACAAAATGAACGTATCCAAACACGATGGAAGTCAAAGTGAGACAGCTTTATGGAAACTGCTCATGTTAGAAAAGGATAGCGTTGTCGTAAAAATTCGTTTAGGCTTCGTTTCGTCACGGGATTTCATTGGATGAGAATGAAAGAGGGTGGCGCATGCGCGTTATGCCGACGCCATCTCTGCAACTACTGTGCCTATTATGTACTTGTTCTAGAGTAAAGTGAATGCTAATTCGTGGTAAAAAGTGTGAATAAATCATGGAATTACATAGTCGCGAGTGAGATCAAGTGTGTGTTCACAGTGATTGAACAAGACAGTGACATCACGGAGACTTCGCCAACGGCGGGTCATATCTTGCGGAAGTTTCTTGGCTATAGCAACGCATATTTTTTGCGGCTATCTCTGCCGCGGACCGCCACACAGGATTTATTTCATGGGCCTCTCTCGCTTTAACAGCTAGTGGTAACTCCCCAACACTATCTCTTGACCGTTCATTAGCGCCACACGTAGAAAGCGGACTCACAAGGCGGGCAGATCGGTCCCCGCGTTCTTACGCGCGTACTGCTTATACGTTTATTATGTATGAATTATTGTTGTGGGTCAAAGACATCGCGGTGTGTTAACCTGCTACGAAAACAGTGTCATAAACCCGGCTAACTTTGTGTTTCAGCTTGTGTACGGCCAGGAAGCGAGTTTTAGACGCGTTTGAAATGAATTCTGCTTTAAAGCCGGTGCTGCCCCAGCCGGGAGTGCCGCAGCCGGGCGGACAGGCGAGCCCCGCGAAGGGGAACGTGGCCACTGCGAACCACACCGTAGGGCTCCCGCAGGGCGCTCAGAACTCGCTGCACCACGCCAGCAACAACCTCGTCGGCCAGAACCTGACGCATCACGCGCCCGCGCCGCCTATCCCGCACGCACCGCCTCCTATGGCTCCCGTGTCAGCCAACATGGCGCAAATGGCACAGAACATGAGTCACCATGGCAACCTCTCACACGTCACCCAGAACTCCGTCGGCCCCTCGAACTTAGCCGCCAGTCCCAGTAAAGGCGGGAACCCGATCACTCCCCTTAGTCTCGTCCAGGAAAAAGCTCTTGCTCTCACCAGAACCCCTGAGAAGAATGAACCAGATTCCACTGGTCATGCTAACGGCACTATTGACTCACCTAAGTCTGCATCAAATGCTCCCGCTGCATTGAAACCTCTAAACCCTGAGTCTAACAAAGATAAGCAGGATATTGCTAAGACCTCACCAAGTACACCAAAACCACCTGAAAAGCCATCCAGTTCTCCGAGTACCCCTCAGAAGACAGATGCTGCTACTCCTGCTAGCACTATTGATGGTCCGGCTCAACCCAAAGCGGCTACAGCTAATGAGCCTTCAGAGAAGTCGCCATCAAAGCCGTCAGAATTGAAGCCAGCACCCGCTGCAGATGTGGCACCAACACAGAGTGACAGCAAGCCTGTGCCTGAGTCAGCAAATGACAGTCAATTACAAGAGAAGGCACCAACACCTTTGAAACAGGACCCTCCTCCAACTGAAAGTGCAAAAGTTGAAAGTGTCCCTGAACCAAAACCAGAAGAAAAAGAGAAGCAAGAAGAGCCTAAAGTTGATCAGAAGCCGGCCACTTCTTCTGAGGAAAAGAAAGAAGAAGTAGTTGCAGACAAACCAGAGAAAACTGAATCTCCTAAAAAGGAAGAAGTGGTTGAAAAAGTGGTGGAAAAGGTGGAAGAGAAAGTTGAGGACAAGAAACCTGAGCCTAAACCTGCTAAGGTTGAGTCTAAGCCTAAATCAACTATGAAACTGGCAACTGTGACTCCGCCAATGCGGAAGAGGAGGCAGGTGTCTCCGAGCAAGACCAGTGAGGGGCCTGGTCTGGCCAAGAAGCCGGCTGACGGGGACTCCACACCAGATACAAGGATGAAAAGGAATAGGACTAAGGTATGTATTTTTTACTTTATTATTGCAACTTGAGTTGCCTAGTGGCAGAAATATCTAAACATGTCTTGTCCCCGTTGGATTCATTCTGATCATCATTAATCTCATAAGTGGGTTGCAGGTCTCCAGATATTTCTGCTACTCTTTTATTATTATTTTAAAACTTATAAAATGTAGTTTGTTCATCAATTTGTGTGTTACTTACATAGATGCTGTCAAGTTTGGTAAGTTCTTAACTGTTTATTCCAATCTAAATAATTAGCATCATCCCCCCTGCCCTCCCCTCTTCTTACTAGTTCGTGAGGATTATTTTTCTTCCAGTAATAGCTCCATAAAGGCATTTATCTTATCTCATTATCTTCATCTAAGGGTGTGCACATACCCATTGTCTACCTCTAACTTGGCAAAACTATTTATTTTGATAATAGTTCTAAAACTGAACCTCAAAAATCGTTGAGAGTTAATTATGTTTACCAAAAACACTATTAAATAGTTTGATTGTCATTAATTATTTATTTCAATTCACGAATATTTCACTCAAAAAATATAAGTTTATTTTTAAACTGAACTTACAAAATAATCTTGTAAAGAAAATGCTAGCACATCAACCTACCCGAAACTGTAAATTTTTCCCAATCAATTTTGAACCTTATATTTTAGTAATAAAGTTGAAAATTTAGTGACAGATTGTAGTAGTTTGATGTGCTGGCGTCTGTACACACGCCGACATTATATTTATACTACTATACATTACCAGTTCTAGCTGGCCTTGCGTTGTATAGGCTTTTCGTACAATGAGAACTCAGCTTGTACTGGAAAAGAGTAACTTGATAGCGTCGTCGTGCGTACTTACTGAAGTTTTAAAAAGAAACAAAAGCCGAATAAACTTAGGGCTCAGTCTCATTACGGCGCGCCGCTCGTGTACCGTCTCGTCCGAGCAACCGGAAGTGCCTATGCAATGACTATATAGGAAGATCTGTCTCAGTAGATGTACATGTAAACGTTTTGACACAACGAAGTGCCGGCAGTGTTTCGAGCGCGCGGCGTTTAGACTTTTGCTTATTCTTGTTTGTGTGGGGACTTCCTCATTGTTGTACCAAGTGTCCAAAAGAAGCATTTTGCTCATTACGACTGTATAAATAATCATCTTTTAATATGATTGCCACAAGAGTGCCTTTTAGGAACTTTATTATTACCTAAATAAAAGTTTAAATGGTAATGGTACTTTCCCATTTTTAGGGTTCCGTAGTCGACAAGGAACCCTTATAGTTTCGCCATGTCCGTCCGTCTGTCTGTCCGCGGCTTAGCTCAGATACTCTTAGTACTGGAAAGCTGTAATTTGGCATTGGTATTATACATTTTAATCATGCTGACGAAAGTAGTAAAATAAAATATTGAAAAAATATATTTTAGATGTGTGAAAAAATTAACGGCAGTTGTATAGGTATATTTAACGAAGCTTAAAGGAAAACTATCACAGCTAAGTAGGCTTTACAAGTTAACGAGTAATAGTCGACCGACTTACATTTGCAGTTGAAATGTATGGCAAAACATGTTTTTCAACTACAAAGTTAGGTTTTTTCTTGGGATAAATTCGATTTAAAATAATTGGGGTAAACAAATAAATGTTCCGACACGCATCGGTTTTTAGTTTTAGCCCCCCTTTTCGGGGCCTTAGAAGAAGAGGAAGGAAGACAATGAAAGAGAGGTTGAGATTTTGGTTTTTTGTGTTGATCCATGGGGCTGGACCGGTTAAAAATGGAATCGCGTAATTAGCAGCAATCCTTCTCAAGCGCTAATTAGATGCTCACTAATATTTCGTAAAGGAAAAATTAATTTTATTTCCTTAAAATTAAAACCGTAAAAATCCTCAATTTCCTATATTCTCTTGAGTTTCCTTCCCTTGGATATTTCACATGGTGTGGTCCGCGCATCAAGTGATTTTCAATTTTGTTTTATTCGCCGTCGCATGGCCCTGCATAAAGACAGCTCATTAAAGACACTCGTAATCTTTAAACGTTAAAGTGACGCTTTGGTCCATGAGCACTTAGTTCATTAACTTAAAACTTAAGAATGAAGAGTACTTAACAGGTGTTGCTAACAGCACGTTGTGTTTGGATTTATAACGACTTCGTACTATTTTCAAATAGGGCTATTCTTTTTTTGTAAACTCTTACGCCTTATTAGGGTTCCGTACTTCAAAAGGAAAAACGGAAACCTTATAAGATCACTTCGTTGTCCGTCTGTCAAGACCCTTTTTCTCAGGAACGCGTGAAAAAATCAAACTTCTAAGTCCACACAATCAAAAGATGCAGGCGTTTATGTTCCGTTTATGCCGCATATTTTGACATTCGCATGGGAATCAAAGCCTATAGGGTACTTCCCGTTGACCTAGAATCATGAAATTTGGCAAGCAGCAATGTCTTGTAGCACAAGTAAACACGTTACATGCCTACAAATTTGTACGGAACCCTCGGTGCGCGAGTCCGACTCGCCCTTGAACGGTTTTTTTTTTTTTCTTAAATCAGCGTACACTGTCCCACTGCTGAGCAAAGGCCTCCCCCAAATCCTTCCAGGCATCCTTTTCGAGGTCAAAGTCAAAGCATTTATTTCAAATAGGCACATAAAAGGCACTTTTGAACGTCAACGGCCTATCTACAAATTCGATATTTAAGACACTGAAAATTTTCAATCCCGCGGCATATGCGGGATCCGGGATCCCGCATACAGTAATCACATGAATTCACTTTTATTTAAGTTTTACTCAGCAACAGATCAATCAAGTTGCATAAAATCGACATACAATATTGAGACAAAAACCAAAAACACAAACCTAATTAAGACTTTAATTGGTTTGGTCAGCATTGAGTTGAAAACGTTTGCGAATGTTCGTGTACATGCTTATCTCCAGTCCCGAAAATACGCCCACGCCCGTAATAAATAAATAAATAAATAAAATTAGTTTAATTCAAGTAATAAGACTCATAATAAAAGATATACATAAAAGGATACAGACAGGATAACAAGCACAGACAAAAACTAACTAACTAACACTCACAATGTAACAAATGTCTGCAATCCCGCAAGACCCGTCTGCCTTCAAATCAAGAGTGAACAGGCATCTTCTGGGCACGCTCGTTCCATCATTGACCTCATCTATCGCTTTCCATCAGGCGTGATCGGTGTCAAGAGCGCGCACAGTTACAATAAAAAAAAAGACGCGGGGCTGGAAAATGACGCGGGATCCGGGAATACCGGGATCTTGGTACAGCGGGATTGGAAGTCCTAGGTTTCAAACTCTATTTACACTAAAGGTGCTACCTCATACGACGCTCTTGTTAATAACAACAGAATGACGTCAGCCCTAGCAACAAGTTGATTGTGAAGACCGAATAGTAGAACAAGCGACAGGTTGCTTGCTTCCTATCAGCCGAAATAATCTATTTCTACCAGTTGTACGACTTGCGAGTAGCACGTGAAGATAACCCACTGAAACGGATAGAATTATATTATATATTAGCTAGGATTATGTAACTTTTGAAGTTAAGAGCCTATACTACCTCAAATGGCTTAGCGTGATCCTCCGTTATGTCGAAAATACTGCACCATTAATTTTGAAATAAATATATGGTAAAGTTGAGGATTAATGCTAAGACCTATGTTAGACGAAAACACGATTCCATAAAATTTTCTCGATAGAAAAAAAATCCAAAGTTACCTCTAACCCGAACAATAAACCGCTGGTATTCAAAAAATACTTCAAATTAGATCATGAAACTTTGCATACTAACTGAACTTACTTTAAAGCAGGTCTTATGTTATTTATTTTTTTATAATTACCATTATACTCACTGTAAAAAGCAAATATCTAAACTATTGGCGCTGCCTGCCGCCCAGCACCGCACTCTGTCTCGCTCTCACTCAATCCGCGAGCAGTATCGTATGAGCGAGATAAAGACCCAATTTTAGCTGAAGTAGTATGGGCTCTCTTAAGCTCCGCGCGTGACCTATGGGTCACGAAGCAATAGAAAATCAATTGTGTCTCATTAGCGGAGTTTAATGAGTTTAGAGTTTTTAACGCAAATTAAATCCAGAAGTTAGTCCATCTGTGAAGTGTGAGACACCTAAGTTAACTCAGAATTTATTTTGATGAAAATCCGTTACTTTTTTATACAGAAAAATTAAAGAAATGGTACAAAATTAATTTGTTTTAGTAAACATAGTCGCGCGCTGGGGACTCTATAGAAACTATAACAATAGGTTTTTCTTAGCCTTTTGAAATGCATAAGTTCGAAAGCAGGAAAAATTATAACGTTTCCAGATGGCTTCCGTTATTTCTCTAACTAGGCACCTTTCCTACTTCTCGCCAAGTATAAAAACAACCCTTCTATTTTTGCGCAGGCATAAAAACTTGATAGGTTTCCCGTTACATAGCTACTAACACACATACACCTATATAGCTGCTGTTTCTAATGAATATCAGTGAGTACTGAGTATTCAACATTAAATCTATACTTCTATGTTCTATGCCAATGTAATAAAGTTGAAAAGTTTGTTTTGATCGAAGGTTTGAACCTACTTTCATATATCTATGGTTTGAACGCACTAACCTCTAAGTCGGATTTGAAAAAATATTTTTGCGTTTCTTTACTAACAAAATATATCATGTTGTCTGAAATATAAATAAACTAGCTGCGCCCCGCGGTTTCACCCGCATAAGTCTCGATCCCGTGGGAATATCCTATGTCCTTTCCCGGGACTCAAACTATCTCTATACCAAATTTCATCTAAATCGGTTCAGCGGCTTAGGCGTAAAAAGGTAACATACAGACAGACAGAGTTACTTTCGAATTATGCCTATATTATATTATGATGACTATATTATTATCCATACTAATATTAGTTAATATTAGTATGGATAATAATATAGTCATCAACGACTGGTATCATCCCGAAACAACTATTTATCAGTTTAAATGCAATCAACCTTTCCAAATACACATACCTTACACTACAGAAAGCTGATATATTAAACACATGTCGCGTCCGAAAATTCTTAGTTAGATTTAGACAATAATTTTAATGCAGTACAAAACACTAACTCAGACTTAAAATCTCACCTTGGTTTGGATCTTAATAAATACCGGGTTCTTGGAACCTGAGAAAATAAATTTTAAAAACATAAATAATAATAATAATAGCCCAATTCTTGAGGAAGGCTATAAGCTAAGTAACATCACGCTAAGACCCTTATTAACCGGGCAAAAAGAAAAATTCAGAAAGACAGCTAAGCAAAAACGAAGTAAAAGACTTGTTCTATTTATTCTGTGGTAAAACTGCGCGCAGGCGATGCGACGCGACGGGGGGTGGGTCGGGGGCTTGTCGGGGGAACGAAATCTCACGCGTGTTAGTAGGTACTAACGTTGTTATTTCTCATGAATATCAGTGAGTATTCAACATTAAAATGTTTATATGTCATCATTTCAGCAAAGGAGGTAGTACAGTCACGAACACTAATATGTCAACACTTGGCAACTTTCTATTGCGATTTTTTCGTGAAATAACGAATGCAACGTTGAAATACAACACTTTACATAAACCTATGAGTTCGAAAATACTATGTTCGCAATAACATAAAATTTCATTCAAAAATAAAGGAGAAAATCGCCTTTGAATAAAGCCAAGTGTATACATACTTATGCTCGTGACTGTACAACGCAATGTACTGCAATAAGAGAGTTATTAGGCGATAAACTTTATGATTTACGCAGTCCTCGGATTTTGTGAGCTGCTTTTGCACGACATTGATTTTGATGTAGACGTGTTTTTGAGAGGAGACTGCGAATCGGCAAATATAACGTAGTACGCATTAAGGGGGAAGCTCTATGGTAGCCCGCGGAATTAAAATTTTCTTACGTTTTTTAACCGACTTCAAAAAAGGAGGTTCTGTATTCGACCCGTATGTATGTATGTATGTCCACGATTTTCTCAAAAACTAATAAAACAATTTTGATAATTCCTTCATTAATGTGGTCTACATACTTTCAGGAAGGTTTTAGTATATAATACATTAGGTAATTATTCTTATGTACGAAGTTATATGCATAAATGTACTGTATCTTCGGCATTTCTATGCGAATTTTGATAATTCTTCTAGTCGGGTGTCTTCATTTCTTCAGTGCACTAGTGTTAATTGAATTTGTGTTTGGTAGGAAAATAACAACCGACTTTACAAAAAAAATACTACAAAGTGATACTTAAATAAATTTAATTTCGGAAGTCAGTGTCTTTGGTTCCGCATTTTCGTTTTTTGACACCGACTTCTGAAATTAAAGTTACTTATTTATCACTTTTTAGTATTTTTTTTAAATCGGTTGTTTTATTTGTAAAAAAGTTTTTATTTTTTTTGTAAATGTTTTTTTTTTTTTTGAGAGAAAATAAAAATTATTCGGACCCCCTCCCCCCTCAAATCGTCTTACGTAATAAATGAACAGCCTCTCAACAGTTGGACCGCCCGATTTTTTTTTTAAAGTTACGGTATTTACTTTTTTGCGGTGCACTATGACATTAAAACAGAACTGGAATATTTTCTATACAGATCAATAAGTTCTTTGTTACGGTGCTCCAGTTAAAATGCAATGATACTCGAATAAAAATCGATAGTTTGTAATAAGTGATGAGAACTAGGGCATTTCGCTGGCATTGGCCTACTCAATAATAATGCAGGGTGTAGGACTGAAGGGTGCGGTAATGACAGTTATTATATGCAGGCGGAAGGTTAGTTCAACTAATTTCACGATGTGTCACGGAAAGATGGATAGTTGTACAGTACCCGGCGATAAATATTGCACATCGATCTTTGGAAAGAGACAATCGGCTAATTTCGGCTTCGTAGAGCGTTATCTCTGTCGCACGAAATACAAACAGTCCGGTATCTATTAGGAGCTGTTAAAACAATTATGATTTGCTTCTTTTGATAATTCTTTTTATTCTTTGTATAAAATACACCAATTTTTCTATAAATGATTGCTTTAGGTTGGGATAAAATAAAAAGGTTCCCCTATTTTTCCTAAAGATGCCATAGTACAACTTTAAATTATTTAAATTTGGGGGTGTTAACAACTCTAGATATATATTTTGAACTGGACGCGACCGCACTCTATCGCACTTGAACAACTACTGACAAAAAGTCAGTTAACGTCACATAGGTAGTGTGCGACAGAGATAACGCACTACGAAGCCGAAATTAGTCGATTGTTTCTTTCCAAAGGTCGATGTGCAATATTTATCGCCGGGTACTGTATTTGTATTATACTTGGTAGGGGAAATAATACACGTTATGCAAAACTGTACTTAAACGTAAACCGTGTCTACCTTATCATTCACGTAAAAATATATTTTCGCCCCAAATGTTAACAAAATACAAAAAAAAAACTCAGTAATGAGGCATATAAGTAGAATCAAAGGAAGCTAAGCGCCACACTTTAAAAAAATTAACTAAGTATGGAGAATAAACTCAGAGAGTATGCAAACCCCTGACTCTTAAATTAGAAAAAGTTTTTTTCGGTTCCCGAAAATTTGACATGGAGGCACTTAGCTACCTTTGATTCTATATGCCTCAAATGTGACTAAAAAAATATGCATATGAACATCACTGAAAGTGTATAATATGCATGAAGACAAAATACATACTTTAGTTTAGGATAATTTTCATCAAATCCATATAATATTTCATCCCTAGTCCCTACAAAATGTAATCTTATATAGCTCGACCACAGATATAGATAGACCTAGATAACGCAAGTATCACGAACTGTATGAAAACTAAGCGTGCCACTTTTTGACAACCTACTATGACGTCACAAGCTCGCGCTCTCACTCACGCTCACCCAGCCAGCAGTACGCAGGACTGAGCGCGAAAGTGGCGGCTTACGATTTTCGAACGTAAACTGGTGCGATTTTTGGCACGCGAAGTAGTTGCTCTTGCGTTATCTAGGTGTATCTATATCTGTGAGCTCGACCTATCATTTTGACCTCCTGATAATGTACACCATCTACTTAGCTAATTATTAATAATCTTCCAGGTGCAGTTATACCAGTCGCCGACCCCAGAGCTGGCGATGGCAACCAAGCTGTCCGCTTCGGCCGGACGCTCCACGCCGACTAAGCCGAATGATGACAAACTTATCATCATTTACAAGTAAGTAGTAGTTAGCAGGAGAAGAGGGTACTTGTCGAAATGCTTGGCAGCATTGCTGTGCTCCGGTACGATTTATGCTTAAATGGCCTACGAAACAACGTATTGTCTTAAGATTAGCAACGCGAAGAAAACTATGGCGTTGACTTGCAAGTCTTTAGGCGGAACTGCGGAAGCAATCCATTTGGCAATCTTCAAATTAACTGCTTATGGTCTTGAAATGTAAGGATTCAATTATACTGAAACTTAAAGCATAATTATTATATTTCAACTAAACTGCTTACACGCACTTTTGAATAATTTCAAAGGTTGGTTTTAGGTTAATTTGCTATTCTTTTAGGGCAATACTCTGGTTCTTTAGTGCATAATTACAACATATCCACATATTGTGGGCAAGTCCTAATACTTCAAATATCTTCATCAGAAACGAGTACTTAGCAGTTCGCAACGCTGAAGGAGGGTTCTACGTGTGCCAAGCGATGCAGAACGTGTACCGCACCACTCGCAAGATCAAGATCCGTTGGCTGTCGCAAGACAAGACCGCGGACCCTGCGGGCGAGACTTACAAGCCGGACTTCTATGATGTCACAGGTACATTCTATAGGATTTTTAGCAGGTCTGAATTTAGTTCTAAGCAGAATTAAAAAGTACCTTTCAAAATCGGATTGCACTGACCAAATTTTCTCATCTCTTAGGAAATCTAGGAATTGTTACTTGAGTTTTCCCAAAATTGTAGTTTTTTTTTACTCTAGAGAACCTGAAGTCAATGTTTGGCTGGTAGATAATGCCTTATATGGCATTAAGTCACACTTATGTACATGTGTCATTGTGCATAAAAGTATACGTAAATAACCTGGTATTGTTTTCAATATTACATTAAAAGCTTAGAGTAGGACTTTGTGATTGCCTCTGATTCATGCCGTTTTTACCCGACTGCGCCTGGAGGCAAATTTTTCTTGTTTATGTAATTTAAAGTAGTTCAATTGAACGTAATTTGTCCCCGCAGACATGGAATGCGTGCTGACAACGCTGTCGCTGGTGCGCGGCGCGGGCGGCGCGCAGCTGCTGCGTGCGGCGGAGGCATCCCGCGCGCGCTCCATCCTGCAGCGCGCGCTGCAGGCAGAGGCCACGGGCGAGCGCGCGCCAGACATGCTCACCGAGGAACATCCGGATGGACGTGAGGATATTTTATATTTATTTCAAACTTACAAGTCTTCTCATAACCCATTATGCCAACAGCACTGTTAAAATTGCAGACATTTCATTTTGGTCGTAAACATCTCTTTGTGAAAGATGTCGTCTCATCCAGAAGAGGGATCTTTCGCAAAAAGCTTTAGAGTAGAAGTTCTTTCTGCCACTATTGCTTGTATAAAGAAGCGGGTTCCCAGTAAAGACAAGTCAGTACTGTTCGGTGCAGGTGGAACAGTCCCGTGGTAACTTATACTTATACGTAGCCAGCTAAAACTGTTTCTTTCCGAAGACCAACTAGCAGGGATGTGTAGTGAGGGTCAGGCCCGAAAACCCGCTTCTTTGTGCAAGCAACCTTAGATGGAAGTGGCCACATACAATTGAGTGCCACACAATACAAAAAAACTATTCTGTTATCTGGTTTTACCCTTATTGTGAACTGTCTGGCCACTAACTAGAATTATTTCCATCTTTTTTCCCCTTTATATTCATGTATAACTGTGCTGCACTATGTATTATCTTATATTGACAAACCCAACTGTAACATTGAACTAGAACATCTGATGTCTACAGTGGACCTCTCACTGTACAAAGACGAATCGCAGCTAGAGAAGAAGGGGCGCAAACGGAACAGTTCCAAGTCGTCCCCACGGGCCAAACTGGACAACTCTAATGATTCAGAGGTGAGATTCAACATTTATTGATTTTATTTACACACATAATAAGGGGATAGAGAATTCCAATGAAATGAGCAGTACCGTTGTGTTCTTTCATCTTTATGTATTTTTTTCTTTGAAGAGTTTTGTGTGTTTTATACACAAATAAATGAACAAGAAAAAATTGTTGCAGTAAAGTAAAATTAAGGAAAAAAGGTATAAAAAGGGGAGTGGGGGTATCATTGCATTTTGATAAGTGAATTTGTGAAACTCGACATGCTTTATTATTCGAGTCTTGAGTGAGGTTCTGTTAAACAGGCCTTAGGTGGATCACACACTACAACGCGCCTCGTAAAAGGGCGCGGGAAACGGAGCCGAATTGCCCGCGCAGAAGCGCGTTGTCATTGAATTTGTAATATCACACTAATATTATAAAGGTGAAAGTTTGTGAGTGTGTGTGTTTATTTATGTTTGTTCCTTCTTCACGCTCAAACGGCTGGATCGATTTTGATAAAATTTTCTTTGGAGGTAGCTGACACCCTGGATTAACATATAGGCTACTTTTTATCCCGATATTCCCACGGGATCGACACTTATCGCCAGCTAGTGTGTGTATAAAAAAAAAACGCGCGGGGGCGCGTCCTCCTTCGCGTGATTCTTCTATAGTTAATTATAATGCCATCTTTTCAAGCTAACATACCGCCCACTTGTTCCAGGAATCGGTGACGCCCGTAAAACGCGCGCGGACGATGCCAAAGCGCAGTCCAAAAAGCGCTCGCAAAACTAAAGCACAAACAAAATCACAAACAAACAATAAGAGAAAGTCGTCAGGTAGTACGCCCATAGTGGCGAGCACTAGCAAGGTAGGCATAGTACAACGGATATATAGAAATGTACGTATCCGCCATCACCAGCCATTTACATTCATGTGTCGAGAGTGAGTACGAGTGCTGTGGCAACGTGCGTCGCTCTCGCTCGCACTGGGACTGTGTGTGAGTGCGAGCGGGATGGCGACATGCCTGTTGGGGTGGCTTGATTTTTTTACCGGTTCCTTGTTTATAATTTTATATAAAACCTCGAATATATTTAATTTTTAAATATAGTTCCCGCCTTATGTCTTCGAAATTATAAGACGATGAAAGATATACAAGTTTTTATCAAAAATACCTGATTGTTAATACTAAATTGAGATTAATTTTTAACAAGCCCCAGCAGACGGCACAGTATGTGTATTATAAGTGAAAATGTATTAGTTAGAAGAAAGTTGTATTTACGATGTTATTGAGTGTTGACACTTGACAGATATCGATGGAGTATATTCTGTATCGGTTTTATGCATGTGTTAAGGATGTGTACAATTTACCATAGGGTGGTTTTTGTCAAAGTTGTTGCTAGGAAAATAGCAAAAAAAAATTGGATACTTTGAAAACAAGGTATCAAATCCCAAACCATGTCTTGTTGAGAATTTTTATGCTCAAATTTTATTGGTTTAAGTGGAAAAAAATGGTTTGTTCTTTAATATAATTACCTAATATTATATTTTGCAATGTGTTTGGGACTTAATTAGCTGATTTTAACTTCATGCTAATATTATTCAATTTTTTTTAAAAAATAAGTTTTGAATATACATATTAAAATAAAATTGCATAAAACCTCTAACTTTGAATAATCTTAAACTCTTAGCAGAGAATAGCGAAAATGTTCTAATCTAGTAATTTTTTTTAAGAGTTCCATTTACAGTAACAACAATTTTGACAAATCCACTTATCTACGGCAAATTGTATGATGCAAGTTATACAATTCCAGTGTACAGTGGTCGGCCTTTTTTGGGTAAAGGTATTAATTTATTTTCGTTATTATTCATACGTCATTCCACGCATTCAGGACCATTATTTACATACGAAACATTACATTGACCGTACATAAATAAGAAATATGTACAAAAAATGTAGGGATTTTGGACAGTAGAAACTTCGGAATAAGAGATCAAGAGTTATTCATAAAATTATATAAAAAACTAGATCAACATGTCCTCTAATTTGCAATCTCTATGTTGCAGTTTTAACAGTTATTTATGCAACTGTTTTGTAATAAGGGGTATGAATATGGGTTTATCGCATGAGTGTTTAAATACTTAATTATGTACAGTTGCATACAAGACTTTATCTACACCCATGATATGAATCCTCTAAAAAGAGGTTCTGAAACAGTATTTTGCAGTAATAATATCGAACAAAAATGGCGGCCGGCGGGATACGACGTGAATTCGAATAACCTATAAGTTTTTTTTTAAATTACGGGGCTGTGGTGGATGACTATGTTCTTTTTTTGAAAACGAGTTGCATAATGAAATTTAGTACAACATAATAACACTTGTTTGGATGATATTATGGTTACTATGACATTGGTTGTTTTAATGTTGGCAATAAGCTAACTGTTTCAGAAACTCTTATAGAGGTTTTATAGCATGGGTATAGATAAAGTTTATTAAAACACTTATCAGAAATTAAATACATAACTCGGATTTTCAAAGATTCAGATCAGATAGAACTAAGGAATGATAGATGAAATTTCCCATTACTGTTAAACTTTAATTAAAATAATGTTGCTGACTAACCAATAGTTAGGTGGGCAGCTTGTGAAGTTTATGGGTGACTGGGATGCATGGTGAATGCATGGTTATATTGTGTAAAAAGTTAGTTATTTTTTAAATAGTTTTATTTGCCATATGGTACATAGGGTATCATACATATTATTATTTTCATAGCGAATGAAAATAATGTAGAAATAAAATACATATAAATTATGTGGTGCTATAGATCTTTTCCAAGAAAAAAATAAGCTAAAAACTTCTGCCAACTTCTTTTATTTATTTTTTGTAGATCTTTTCTAATAAAATCTAAACAATATTGGAAAAGCATGCACTAATTCCTTACTTAGTACTTTCTCTATTAAAAACAAGTTAAACTTATTTTTAGAATAATTTGTTTATGTATCATATTCGTATTCATTCATATTCATTCATTTCATCGCTTGCTTTTGTGTTCAAAATTTATTTTTATTATTATTTCCTCTTTATTAGCCTGTTTTCTTCTATAATTTGCCATTTTCAATTATATTTAGCATGCGCGTGTTGCATGGAATTAACTTCTTTATATTAATTTGTCAAGCTCCGCTAATGAGACACAATTGATTTTCTATTGTTTCGTCACCGATCGGTAACGCGCGGGGCTTGACCGGTTAAAGGATAAAGAACGATGACCATATTTGTATGAGACCCGTCCCCCCCTTCAACAGAACTTTTGTATGTATTAGTAGGTTCACAAAGGTCTATAAAAAGACTAGCAACCAGTTTTAATTTCAAAATCCATGGGGTTTAGAAATAAAATAAAAATTAAAAAATCGTTTTATTGATTTTTCTAATTCACTAGGCCCGTCCCCCGCCCTGCAACAGATCTTTTGTATGTGTTATCAGGTTCATAAAGATCTATAAAAATACTAGCAACCAGTTTTTAACTCCAAAATCCATGGGGTTTAGAAATAAAATAATCGTTTTATTTATTTTTTCAAATTCAACAAACATGATATATAGTAGATTATTCACTAATGGGATAAAGTAGTGTCTTGTTGTCGCGGGCGCTATTTTGAATCCTGAACGCAACGAAGGATTCTAGGTTTGAGTTAACTCCGGAGTGAAGCGAGGGAGTTAAGACTTGAATCCTGAGTGCAGTGAGGGATTCGAGCTCGCCCAAGACGAAGACACCCGCGTCTCCGTCGTGGACGAGCATATGGCAGTTGTCCCACCGCCGGCGAGGAAGCGACTCACTGTCGGCTGTTTTCTCGCTCAAGAAACGTACAATAGATATACATTCCGTGTAAACAAAAGAGATGCATATATTAACAGTTAATCGCTGACTGTTCACACTGCCGGCGAGGACTCGCTCCACTGGTTTGCCGCTGAGCGACAAGAGTTATCAAAGATAATACTCGCCTAGCGATACTCGCTCAGCGATGCTCGCTTGGCGGTCAGAGCTCACGCCGAGAGAAACCCCTGTGGGACTAACCGCCCCGAGCGAGTGGTGCGAGTAATCGCCCGTCGCACTCGAACGCTCGCTGATAGCCCAGCGACAAAACTATCGGAACTACACACACGCTGCTCGCTGCTCGACAACTCGTTTTCAGTTGCTAGTTCTACTCGCTACTCGTTCATCGCCGCCGGTGGGACAACTGCCTATAGGAATAGAAAAAATTGGACGAGTAACGAATGACGTTTTCTGTTTTTTAAATGGCATCTCTTAATTGATCTTGAGAGGTTTGAAAATCAAAGAATATGGTTTACAAACTGTTATTTTGTGCCAAAAATATTAGCAAACATGATTTTTCTCGGAATATCCCGCACTTTTGAGAAATGTGGTCATAGTAAAAATTGATCACCTTGCTAAGACGGTTTGAATGAGATACATTTTAAGTTTGTTGGTCGATGTAAGGGTTGGGGGGACGTTCTGGCAATATTAACATTAAAACACGATTTTTCTCGGTATATCCCGCACTTTTGAGAGAAGTCGTCATAGTAAAAAATGATCACCTTGCTAAGACCGTTTGAATGAGATACATTTTAAGTCTGTTGGTCAATGTAAGGGTTGGGGGGACGTTGTGACGAAATTAACACTAAAACATGATTTTCTCGGAATATCCCGCACTTTTGAGAGATGTCGTCATAGTAAAAATTGATCAGCTTGCTAAGGCGGTTCGAATGAGATACATTTTAAGTCTGTTGGTCAATGTAAGGGTTGGGGGGACGTTGTGACGAAATTAACACTAAAACATGATTTTCTCGGAATATCCCGCACTTTTGAGAGATGTCGTCATAGTAAAAATTGATCAGCTTGCTAAGGCGGTTCGAATGAGATACATTTTAAGTCTGTTGGTCAATGTAAGGGTTGGGGGGACGTTGTGACGAAATTAACACTAAAACATGATTTTCTCGGAATATCCCGCACTTTTGAGAGATGTCGTCATAGTAAAAATTGATCAGCTTGCTAAGGCGGTTCGAATGAGATACATTTTAAGTCTGTTGGTCAATGTAAGGGTTGGGGGGACGTTGTGACGAAATTAACACTAAAACATGATTTTCTCGGAATATCCCGCACTTTTGAGAGATGTCGTCATAGTAAAAATTGATCTGCTTGCTAAGGCGGTTCGAATGAGGTACATTTTAAGTCTGTTGGTCAATGTAAGGGTTGGGGGGACGTTGTGACGAAATTAACACTAAAACATGATTTTCTCGGAATATCCCGCACTTTTGAGAGATGTCGTCATAGTAAAAATTGATCAGCTTGCTAAGGCGGTTCGAATGAGATACATTTTAAGTCTGTTGGTCAATGTAAGGGTTGGGGGGACGTTGTGACGAAATTAACACTAAAACATGATTTTCTCGGAATATCCCGCACTTTTGAGAGATGTCGTCATAGTAAAAATTGATCTGCTTGCTAAGGCGGTTCGAATGAGATACATTTTAAGTCTGTTGGTCAATGTAAGGTTGGGGGGACGTTCTGACTCATCGTCCTTTAATAATAATTGCAGTGTGAGGTGTTGCATAGCTAATCAGTATCTCAAGAAGTAAATTTAACAAAATCACTGCAACTTACAATCTTTGAAATAGATATTTGTTATAACTACTGTGCAATACTTACTACAAACCATTTACTAAAAACAGCAGTATGATCAAAAATATACAAACAAAAAGATCAAACTAAAGCAGAACGGAAGCCCCACGGGAGTCTCACAATAAAAAAAAAAAAAACAGTTTTTGTTCCCCATTTTTTTCTTCTACCCACATATTTCGTAGGAACTAAATCTTTTATAAACTTCATCAGACTGCAACCGCAGTGAGTGAGAAGGCTAAGGCGAAGAGTACCCCGGCGAAGCGGACGCCGGCCAAACAGAAAGAGACACCCGTCGCGACGCCCACTCGCAAAGGCAGGAGAAGCGGTAAACGTAACTTTATATTATAGTTGGTAATGGACCAGCAGTCCAGCGCCCTGACTGCGTAACACACAGTCAACCACAATCTGAAGGATATTGCTAATCCATTGCTTCATATGTTCGAAAAATTTGTCTGCTTAACAACGTAAATAACGCAATGAATGTTGTTGAACTGTCAAAATGAAAGCCATTGCTACTGTTAGTGTGTTCCGCCATTACTCTGCAGACTGGGTGCTTAACGTCGCCGTGCAGTGAAAACCTCGTAATGTATATTTAGAACACGTTGCACAGCTCTAAAATTCTTCTAATGGCTCCTATTGATGATAATGAGAACCTCTGAAAACGTCAATAACGGCCATGCATGTTTCATTCAGTTTTTATCTTCCCCTGCAAAACAAAAAAAGATAATCCGTCCGTCTTCGAATTTTGGTTCTCGGATTCCTCAAGATGTTACCGTTTTGAGAACAGTTTTTTGTGCATTTGTTGCATATTTGGCCCTCCGAATACTATTCTTACATTACCGCAATGTTGAAAAATAATTGTATTCCCTTTTTCACACAAAAAATCACCCTTTCCAGAAGTTAAAGCGTCGCCAATAGTGCCGACGCCCTCAACATCGACGGGTAAGACCACCCGCACGCCGAGAAAACCGCCCGCGAAGAAATAATACATGTTGTGCAACTCAGTCGTTCACCGACAGTTCAATAATGAACGAACACTATGACCAAGTACGTATGTTATGTACTTTTAAGTGTCTTAACGTTAATGTTAGGTTCCCGGGCCGTTGTTTGAAATTCGATGAGGATTGGCATAAAGGATGGTCTGTTTTTTTTTTAATTTTATTACGCTGTGTATGGAATTTGGGTCGTGAGTTTGTCAAAAATGCTGTAGTAATTCGTATATGTCGGTTAACTGTTATCCAGTAGATTAATATTATTATGGCGAATTGATAGTTTTTCTATTGAAAATCTGTAATCACATTGTATTTATTTGCTGGATAAACATAAGCAATTAATTAATGTTTAGATGCAAAAGTTTTGTACACACGACGACCTATCAAGCTACTGTTTTCCAGTTTTAATTAAACTCGCATTTTAAAGTTAGCGTCACGAAAGATGAGACTTGACACACCTGGTTTGACTTGCGCAGTACACGATTTTAGGTCTCTTTAGCGGTATGAGGTCTGAGCGCGGGACGGGACCGAACGTCATTGGGGCGGCGGAAAGAGCGCGGGAGTCGGGGACAAGTCTCATCTTTCGTGGCGCTAACTATAAAGGCTTTTTTGTACAATGAGAACTCAGCTTATACTGGAAATGTATACCTTGATATGTCATCGTGCGTACATGTCAAATAGCATCTCACAAAATGTCTCCTTTATCAAATGTTAGATGTAATAAAATCTAGCTACAAATCGTGTGTCAATTTTACTATACCTAATGCAATGTGTGTTTTCAAACTTCATTCACTTCCCAAATTCCATTTCTAGCAAGGATCATAAGTTGTATCTTTTTAGTAGATATTTATTATGGGTAAACCACCTTTTGTCTGCATAATCATGGTTTATTGTAACTTTATTTTACTGGAATCTGGTATAATATTTACTAAACATTTTTCTTTATATTATGAAATGAAGTACATTGTAATAATAAAAGATAGCACAATTTGTGTATTTTTGCTTTCAATACATCTATTTTATAAGTTACTTGTTTATAAGATTTAAAATAGAAAAGCAATGTTTTGGGTTCTGTAATTAAATTTTATGGCAACGAAATCTACAATTTTTTTACGCGATCGAGTCCGTCATATTTGACGGCAAAAATGATGTTGAACGAATGTACCTATTTTATCATGAATAACTTTTTTTAAATGTAGAAACCCAGTCTATGTTGCCATGTTGGGTTAATTATGTCTTATTTTATTTTATAACGAAACCTTTCTGATGTGTGAAACCTGAAGCAATAATAAAATTTTGTGCGAACTTACACTACATGACTACGGACTCGCATAGTATGGCGTTTTGAAATTGAGAAAAGATAAAATATTTGAAAGTTTTCTTAGCAATATTTTGCTAACTTTGAGAGATTAGATATAGCATAATGTTCTACCTCGGAATTCGATATATTTAGGGCATTTTAAAATGATGAATTTTTATATTAATTCAAATTTTAGAGGAATTATAAGAGTTAATCGTGTAGTGTAAGAAGGCGATAGAGAAATAGTGAAAGTTTGACATCACAATGTATTGATATTCTATGGTACAGTTAAGGCAAGTGGAGAGCGAATTAACAGGTTAATATAGTCTACTAACGCGAACTAACTACTAAATGTAAGAAACTTCATTCTTTGTAAATATTTACATTTAAGGAAATGTTAACTTCATTTTTTAGGGGATAGCTACATTTATTCTTCGCAGTTTACATTTTGAAATATACTAACTTTAAACATTTTGAAATAATTGTCTGGATCTATTGTTGTCGTTGTACAGTTCGTTAGTAACATAGCCAAATAATAGTTAACACTAATTCAATATTCTCACAAATTATAAACATTCTAAAATAAGACGATATGCGTAAATGTAGTTAATCCCTTATCCAGTTACGGTCGACGAGATGTTAAGAGGTTTTTTCGCCTCTTTAAAAATTAGGCAATAGATTTAGAAGTTTCTTTTTTTATTAAATAAGTTTAGGCTAAAAATTCTAAAGTTTGCGTAGTATTGAATTAGGTATTGCGACGGAAATCTTGTATATCAGTACAAAGAATTTAAAATTTATCAGATAATGGTTTTTATCATTGGACGTTTTGCTTCACATAAAATATATTTTGATATGATCAGTGTTTATTTTTGAATTAAGGTAAAGAAAGTGTTTTGTCGCGGTTTGCGGGAACTAATCTGTCACACGTTTCAAACAAATTACTCATGGACAAGAAGAAATTTCAAAAATGTCTTCGAAATAGCACTTTGATTTTTTATAGACTATTTGGACCAAGCATTTTATTATTAAATTGTGATTATAACATGTACAGTCGTATACCAAATGTTATAAATATATCACTGCCTGTAGAGAAATAACTTGAAATATAAAATGTGTAGTAGTTAAATGAAATATATTTACCGCTGTTGCAACACTTTTCATGTCTGTCGTTAATGACCCAGCTCACAGTTCTGTGGTTTGTAACAAGTTTATTGTACTTACACACCTTGCTGGAGCTCAGCTATCGTTAAAAACACGTTGACATATTGTACGCGGATTGAAACTCTACATTTTGTTACTTACAAGACTATTTTAAGATTGTTTATTGCGGTGAGGTCCCCGTATATTTTTTTGTTAAATTGTTTTCCATTGTACCCTTACGTTGTTATCAATAACTGTGCTCGTCTCGAGCGTGAGAGTGTGTGTGAACATTAGGAAATCTTAAGTAAGTACCTACATTTTAGGCGGTATTTTTAAATAGGTTAATTTCTTGAAGAGAAAAGAATAAGCTTAGAGTATAAATTATTGTGTGTGTATTTTCTGTTTATAAATTGTACCTACTTGAGTGGATCGAATGTTTGCGACATTGTCATGGCACTCTGGTACAATAGTTGTAAAACATAATTTTAGCATTTTATACAAAAATGATATCAGTTCGAGAGTACTATTGTAACAGAAAGTCCACAAATTTATATGCAATTTAAAATAAATATAATGATTTAAGAAAATTCGTGTTTTTATTGAAACCATAATTCAGGGTGGCAGGAATATCGAAACACAAACTATGTAAGTATATCATTCGAAGACCTCCTAGCGTAGAAATTAAACGTCGGTTATCAAAAAAAATCTGGTGTTTCATAGAAAAATGCAATATCTACGCGGTCAAAATGTGTGGTTCCTTATTTATTTATTTCATACTTCAAGCACATAAATGTACAGAGGCGAACTTAATGCCATAGGCATTTTCTACCAGGTGATGCAGAGACAAACTGGCAGGTGCAATCATGAAAATTGAGGAATAAATATTTTAAATATGTATAAACCTATTAACCCTTTTACCAGCAGAAGGAAAGCCGCCCATTGTATATTTTGTAGTGTTTGATGTGTTTAGTTCATGTTATGTATTTTTGTGGTGTACAATAAAGTATATATAAATAATAAGGATCCAAGTGTAGCAGCAAAATAAAATTTGGGGTATGGTTTACCAAAATTGTTTGGTAAACCAAAATGGTTTACCAAGATGGTGGCACGTATATTGCCGTTATTAGTAAAAGGGTTAAAACCATAAATATAATGTATATGTAATTAGACATACCTAAATAAATATACTCTACATAAACTTTCGTGAAACATGCGTGATATGATGTAAAGTACGGTAGGTACGGTAAATTATTGAGTCAAAAGTGAGAATTCTCCGAAAGGTCGTGAGTTCGATCCTCAACACAATTTTTTTCTGTTTTGTTGTGTTGTTTGACATCAATACAAGTGATGAATGCGCAAACCCCATTGCTGATAATATAATTTCTGCTCTTGGATGACAGTCTTGTAGGTGCAGGTATACAGAACGTAGCAATTATCTACACTTATGTAACAAGTAGGTAGATACAACATCACACACACTGATACTAGCTAAACGTGCATTCAAGGTTTTAGACTGACTGCAGCTTGACTTCTTTTAGGATAATCAACATTGCACACTGCCTGTGTGTCGTGCCTGTAATAACTAATAATGCAGGTGGGTTAAACGTGATTCTACAACTAAGCTAATCAACTCAGCCCATTGTTGGACATAGGACTCTCCCTGACTGCGCCACAACACCCTGTGCTCCGTCTTCCGCATCCAGTCTAAGCTAATTAATGGTCTCATAGAGCAATGGTGGTCAAGTGGTAACGGCCGCGACTTGTAGGTCGTAGGTTCGAACTCAGACAGGCGCAGGCGCTTTACTTTGTGTAAATTATTTCATCACCACTGCCATCAAAACGGTGACGGAAAACATCGTGTCTTAGAACCAAAAATCCGAAGACATGTGACATTTGCCAACCCGCACTTGGCCCGCGTGGTGGATTACGGCCCACTTCCTCTCACCGAGAGGAGGCCTGTATCCCAGTAGTGGGAACATTATAGGGTGATTATGTACTACCGTCATGTCTCATGGTGGTATTAAGACTCCCGTAGAAGGGCGCGACGCGAAACTAGTAGAAAAATTTCGTGAAATTTGTTCTACCGGAATCGCGTCGCGCTTTTCTGGAGCCCTTAATTGACTGCCAGCCCGGAATACCGAAGCACCCAAAAATTTTACTGTAGTAATAGTTTATGGAAGACAAGAATCTAAAATAAAGCGCAATTGCGCAAATAATAAGTAGAGAAATAACTTTAAATATAAAATGGCTAGTAGTAGTTGTTGTGTTTGTGGTGTGTATGTTTAGAATCATTTTATCACCAAAACACTACTTATGACTTATGCATATTTAAATCATAATTCTTACTAAAAGGTTATTAAATCATTAAAGACTACAAAATATTTTGTACATTTAATGAATATATTTATTTATTCCAAATGACTTAAATTAACTATTATTAATTAACTAAGTAATAATTGCTAGAAATATAATAAGTAGTCTCATAATAAATATTGTGATATTACTTGTAGGTATGCAATATGTATGTTAACTTTAAAATACCAAAGAACGATGACCATATTTGTATGAGACCCGTCCCCCCCTTCAACAGAACTTTTGTATGTATTAGTAGGTTCAGAAAGGTCTATAAAAAGACTAGCAACCAGTTTTAATTTCAAAATCCATGGGGTTTAAAAATAAAATAAAAATTAAAAATAGTTTTATTAATTTTTCCTAATTCGCTAGGCCCGTCCCCCGCCCTGCAACAGATCTTTTGTATGTGCTATCAGGTTCATAAAGATCTATAAAAAGACTAGCAACCACTTTTAACTTCATAATCCATGGGGCTTAGAAATAAAATGAAAATTAAAAAATCGTTTTATTCATTTTTCTAATTCGCTAGGCTCGTCCCCCGCCCTGCAACAGATCTTTTGTATGTGTTATCATGTTCATAAAGATCTATAAAAATACTAGCAACCAGTTTTAACTCCAAAATCCATGGGGTTTAGAAATAAAATAAAAAATCGTTTTATTTATTTTGGGATAAAGTAGTGTCTTGTTGTCGCGGGCGCTATTTTGAATCCTGAACGCAACGAAGGATTCTAGGTTTGAGTTGACTCCTGAGCGAAGCGAGGGAGTTAAGACTTGAATCCTGAGTGCAGTGAGGGATTCAAGCTCGCCCAAGACGAAGACACCCGCGTCTCCGTCGTGGACGAGCATATGGCAGTTGTCCCACCGCCGCACAGTGGGCTGGGATTACAAGGTTGGGTCTTAAGAACTAAAATGTATTTTTTTAGTATCTAGACATAAATATAAAAAGTTTTTACTCTTTGACTTTTTTTAATTGGACTCGTACTTTCGGAGATATAGCCATATCAAATTTGTATGAAGAGTTATGAAATTTTAGTTTCGCAATTTATTCCAATTAATTTGAAATTGAAAATAATGTACACTAAACGGCCTGAAGTACTTCAATACTTACTTAGTACTTTAAATAAAAAAAAATTGTTCGACATTTTCCACCACCATAGGTAATATAGGTAGGTATGACGTATTTTGTTTTGACACTTATTTCCGGGAATCAAGACATAGGAATGCGCGACCGCAACATCAAGTTATGGCACGTGTCGTTACCTGATTGGTGCAACGATAATAGGGCACAAAATGTACTATTGCATTCAAACGTACTTCAGTGTTCTATTACCCACCATAATAGACGCACTACCCTCACATATTTATTACTTATACAAATAAGTGAAGTGAGTGTGAGTTATTTTGTGTTTGTGAAAATGTTTGAAGATTTGGTGACCAACCTTGACCTTTTTATTATTTTAAAAAACAGTGGCAGTATTAAAAATAATGAAAGTTTGTGTAGTGAGATAAGGTCTAAATTTTTAGTCGAATTAAGTGATCAACATGAAAAGACCTGAAAGTTATTTTGTGCAAAATTTTGTTATAATTTAAATAGAAGATGGGAAAACGCTCATCGTAAAGAAACTATATTCAGAACTAAAAATAGCGAATGGTTACAAGAAACCATAATGTGGTCAGACTTTATTAAGTGTTTAATAACCAGTAATGAAGATCAAACAGCACCGAGTACATCAACTCAGTATGTATCACCAGCAAAAGTTTCTGACGGTGTCTCCACCGAGCAAAGCCCTAGAAAACCGTTTTGTGAATTAGCGCTTAAACAGAAAAAAGACGAGCAGAAAACTTTCATTTATCTTCGGACGAAATAAAATATGCATATTTTGAGCAGTTGAAAGCGGATGGGAATGATGAGATTGCTAAAATACTAGAACATTTACTTAAGAATCCCCAAGATGTAAAAAAAGTTAAGAAGTGCATATCTGTTAAAGAAATAAAATCTGTATTTTCTCCGGATGAGGCTTTAGGATTATTTTTATCACTTAAGCTGACCAAGTGGCAATACAATACTTTAAAAAAAAGTGTTAACGAGAATGACGGTAATATATTTCCATCTTATTTTCAAGTGCAACATGCGAAACAGGAATGCTATCCACCAAAAGATGCTATTACAGTGAGGGACACCTCAGCCAAAATAAAGTTACAAGCTCTATTGGATATAACGACAAGAAGAATAATGACGTCACTCGTCATAGATAGTGGTTGTAAAGAATTTACACTAATCAGTAAGTGGGGATTTGACGGTGCTTCAAATCAAGCCAATTACAAACAAAAAGTGCAAACAAACGATGAACAAGAAAGTGAACTGGACGATTCAAGCATATTTATGGGAAGTTTAGTGCCAATAAAATTAATGTGCGGCGAACAAGTTATCTGGAAAAAGGATTCACCAAATTCATCATACTGGTGTCGTCCAATCTTTTTCGAATTTGTGAAAGAAAATAAAATAACAATTTTGCGTGAAAAAAGTGCTATTGAGGAAGAGATTGTTAATTTAGTAAAAACAGAAGTTGGAGAAATAAAGATTTCACACTCTTTATTAATGACAATGATAGACGGAAAAGCAACATCAATTTTATGTGATACTTCATCTCAGAGATGCGACATTTGTAAAACCACTCCAACTGAGATGAATAATTTGCCCTTAATTGCATCAAAACCGACTGATCCAGATCTCTGTAAATACGGATTGTCATCATTGCATATCTGGATACGAATGATGGAATGCATTCTGCATATAGCATACAGATTAACGATAAAGACATGGACAGTAAAGGGAGACAACAACTGCATCATGGAAAGCAGGAAGAAAAATATACAAGATACTTTTAAAAATAGAATGGGACTTCTGATAGATGTTGTCAAACAAGGGCACGGCTCCACGAATGACGGAAATACTGCTAGAAGATTTTTTGCAAACCCAAACGTGACTGCTGAGATAACTGGTGTTAGTGAAGACTTAAATAGGCGGTTTGCAACCATTTTAGAGGCAATTTCATCAGGTTACCACATTGACAGAGTCAAATTTCACGAATATGCTTAAGTGACCATGCGACTGTATTTGGAATTATATGGCTGGTATTATATGCCTTCAAGTGTTCATAAAGTTCTTATGCATGGTGCAGCTATTATTGAAAGTTTTGGTCTAATACCAATTGGACAGCTATTTGAAGAAGCCGCTGAAGCTAGAAATAAAGACTTTCGTAGGTACCGCCAACACCATTCCAGGAAATGCAGTAGAAAAACTACAAATGAAGACATTCTAAATAATTTGTTGACCAGCTCTGATCCATTCATCTCAGCGAAACGCCACAAACTTCGCAGAAAATATAAAACTTTGTCAGAAGAAGCACAAAGTTTATTAATAATTGAACAAACGGAAACATTTGATGATGACGAATACGAAAATTTTGCATTTGTTAATATGGATACTCTTGATAGTGATTAAATTAAAAAAGTGCAGTGACCAGTACCTGATTGTGATTTTTACTTATTGTATTAGTCCTTAGTGGATTAGGCCTAACGGGGAGACCACTACATAAAAAAAAACGCGCCTGGTTCTTAAACTCTATGGTGGTGTGGAATAGAGAACAAAATTTGAAATTGCGACCAAATCGCAGAAAATCGCAACCCGACAATAGGTGCTAAAATAGGACAAAAATACGTACTATACATACGTAAAGTCAATTCTTTGAGAAAATTTGAGAATTTCTAGATTTTCAAGTTTTTTTGTTTTGCTTCATACAAAAATTACTTTGGTTATTAATAACTCCGAAAATACTCAAGTTATCTAAACGACCCTCATATAAATAATTACTTATAATCAATAGATAAATCCAACGCACTATTTAAAATTTCAGAAAAAGAAACTTTTTTTTTTTAAACGCTAAGTCCTCTACCGGCCCGTTTCAGCCCACTGTGCGCCGGCGAGGAAGCGACTAACTGTCGGCTGTTTTCTCGCTCAAGAAACGTACAATAGATATACATTCCGTGTAAACAAAAGAGATGCATATATTAACAGTTGATCGCTGACTGTTCACACTGCCGGCGAGGACTCGCTTCACTGGTTTGTCGCTGAGCGACAAGAGCTATCAAAGATAATACTCGCCTAGCGATACTCGCTCAGCGATGGTCGCTTGGTGGTCAGAGCTCACGCCGAGAGAAACCCCTGTGAGACTAACCGCCCCGAGCGAGTGGTACGAGTAATCGCCCGTCGCACTCGAAAACTCGCTGATAGCCCAGCGACAAAACTATCGGAACTACACACACGCTGCTCGCTGCTCGCCAACTCGTTTTCAGTTGCTAGTTCTACTCGCTAATCGTTCATCGCCGCCGGTGGGACAACTGCCTGCCTATAGGAATAGAAAAATTGGACGAGTAACGAATGACGTTTTCTGTTTTTTAAATGGCATCTCATAATTGATCTTGAGAGGTTTGAAAATTAAAGAATATGGTTTACTTACAAACTCTTATTTTGTGCCAAAAATATTAACATTAAAACATGATTTTTCTCGGAATATCCTGCACTTTTGAGAGATGTCGTCGTAGTAAAAATTGATCACCTTGCTAAGACGGTTTGAATGAGATACATTTTAAGTTTGTTGGTCGATGTAAGGGTTGGGGGGACGTTCTGGCAATATTAACATTAAAACATGATTTTTCTTGGAATATCCTGCACTTTTGAGAGATGTCGTCATAGTAAAAATTGATCACCTTGCTAAGACGGTTTGAATGAGATACATTTTAAGTTTGTTGGTCGATGTAAGGCTTGAGGGGACGTTCTGGTAATAAACATTAAATTAAAACATGATTTTTCTCGGAATATCCCGCACTTTTGAGAGATGTCGTCATAGTAAAAAATGATCACCTTGCTAAGACGGTTTGAATGAGATACATTTTAAGTTTGTTGGTCGATGTAAGGGTTGGGGGGACGTTCTGACGAAATTAACACTAAAACATGATTTTCTCAGAATATCCCGCACTTTTGAGAGATGTCGCCATAGTAAAAATTGATCAGCTTGCTAAGGCGGTTCGAATGAAATACATTTTAACTCTGTTGGTCAATGTAAGGGTTGGGGGGACATTGTGACGAAATTAACACTAAAACATGATTTTCTCGGAATATCCCGCACTTTTGAGAGATGTCGTCATAGTAAAAATTGATTAGCTTGCTAAGGCGGTTCGAATGAGATACATTTTAACTCTGTTGGTCAATGTAAGGGTTGGGGGGACGTTGTGACGAAATTAACACTAAAACATGATTTTCTCGGAATATCCCGCACTTTTGAGAGATGTCGTCATAGTAAAAATTGATCAGCTTGCTAAGGCGGTTCGAATGAGATACATTTGAAGTCTGTTGGTCAATGTAAGGTTGGGGGGACGTTCTGACTCATCGTCCTTTGGCCAGGCCAAGAGTTGTATCATCAACAACACAACACAATAACACTCGTTGGGTCAATCAAATAAAAAAAAAAAACAGTATTCAATCTATAATTATGATTTAATCATCTTCTAAATTCTCCAAAGGGTATTCAGTCATAATGAGTCCTCGGCTCCACAGAGCATCTGCTAAACTTAACTTATCTGCACTATTGGGCATGTCTAGGCTTTCTACGGCAATATATTCAGGGTATGTCATTATCAAAGCCTCTATTGCAGGAGCAAACTCTTCCTCAATTTCAATATATGGCAGTTCACTTCCATGGTATTCCAAAGAGTTTTCAACATGATAATACAACCTTATTTTATCTTCTGTCACCATTCTTAATATATTTTTACGCAGTAATCTTATTCTAGTATCAGGAGATATTTCCACCCTGTTAGTGACAAGACCATTCTCTGTCATCACATCAGTATCTCCAAAGACTGTCACCGCCTTCTCTAAGTCATTCAAGACAGGCGGTAGTGCTGCATGCTGATAATTCTTGTGCATTTGGTCTACAGCATCATCTATTGGTAACGATTCCTTAATCTTGTCAAAAAGTTTCATAAGCATTTTACTTATTTCTTGTTTGCGAGGTGTGGTTGAATCAGAATGGACTAAACCAAAATTATCAAACATATCAAAGGGAAGACCTCTTCGCAGTTCAACATTTTCACTAATAGCCACCTGTAAGGCAGCGGGAATTAATTTCTCAAACAAATCAGCCCAAGAATTCTTTTGATATGTGCTGATTGTGAGATGAAGGGAGTGTTCACCATCTACTGTGACACCTTGATGAATGTACCCACGAGGGAAATAAAGCATGTCTCCTGCTTCTAAAGTAACTTCTAGTATTGGCTTTCCTATTTCATTCTGGTCATAATTTTTTGAAGAAACTCTAGGTAGCACCTCTCCTTCGTTGAGTGGTTTATAAACACGCCAATGTTTCTTGCCTTCTGTTTGTAGTATGAAAGCTTCAATGTCATCATAGTGTGGAGCAAACCCTTGACTATCAGGTGGGGTGAGGTAGGCATTGGCACCTACAAAGGAATTGAAGAATTCCTGCATGGTTGCATTCATTAAATGCAATTTAGGGATATAAGTTTGTGGATTCAACAATCTTATACTGCATCCATTTAAGTAGAAGTCCCATACCATGTGTGGAAGTGCTCTTCCTTCTGGATTGTGTGTCTCTCTTTTGCCGTCAACATATGATGTAACATCTATATTTTTGGTGAACTGGATATTTTCATTCCGCAGCATGTCATCTATAATGGGTGTAGTTATTATTTCTTTGTAGTAATCAGGATTTCCTCTAGCAATGTGCAATGGCTTTTTCTCCCACACATTTTTGAAAAAATCATCAACGTTGTATGGAGCAATCATCCACTTGAATACTTTTAGGCCTTCTTCAGCACTGTCTGTTTGTACAGGTGTGAACTCAAAGCTGCCATCACTTGAATGTGAGCACACTTCTACTGATGCATCAAGTACATCATTTTTTTTCGTCTTTGGTGCTGCAACTAGTATTGGTACCTCTTCTTGATCATCAGCTACTAAGCTTTCTGCTGGTTTTTGCAATTTTTTTTTATCTTTTCTTACTTTTTTATCATCTCTGCTGTGTTTAGATTTCTTTTTGTGTTGCTTCTTCTTAATGATATTCTTTGATTCATTTGCTTTCTTGTGTTTCTTTTTCAGTTTTTGAGCGAATTCTATTTGCTTTTTCTCAGTATACTGTGGCGGTAGTGTCGGGGAAATTGGCTGTTTGCTTGATTTATTCCTTTTTTTGTGCTTTTTTTCTTTGTTTGCCGAAGTATTTGCTTTGTAAATAGCAAAGGCGGACAAGGGAGGCTCCATTTTCTTACAAATCAATAATGGAACCGCACGCGCGAATAAAGTTCTGTCTATTATAATATGTTATATATGATGTGTTAGAATGTCAACTTCAACGGGCATCAAAACCTTCAACAAAGGATAAACTGGTTTAAATATTCTATGAAACGATTCTTTTCAGAAAATAAAGCCCGGCCTGTTACGCCGCGGCGCACAATTCGAAAAGTAAGGTTATAATTTTTGACGTTTTCTCACCAGGCAGGTCTTACCACAGCTGAAACTTGACGCATTACGTTTCATTTTACATAAATCAATTATTTATCATAAACTTCTCTTTGTTTCTATTCTGATTTGGGACCGATTTGGGAGAGATAGTTACTTATTTAGTTCTTATTACATGGAACTCGTATATAGTGTATAATATTTATGATTGTATTACGCTTTCACACACACATAGGTAAGTTTTATAAGGGCGAAGGCCGTATAAGTCCGGAATGCTCAGCAATGAATAAAAAGTGCCACTTGCTCACTCTCACTTCAGATGTCGCTACTATCATGGTACAATTATATACTTCGCCTGGTATTCTCTTCCCACGATGGCCCTTGTCTACGTCACGATAAGTGTTGCCATTGATTGTCCTATTCAGTAAATTTAGGGACTTACTCATTTATTTAATACAAATAAAATAAATTACTAACTAGCTTAACTATTTAGTAACTCGTGTGATTCATCTATTTAGTTTTAAATTGATTAAACTATTGAATTATTAGTTCATAATTGCTTTGTTAAGTTAAAAAATGCATTTTGCTAAGGTAATTCAATTTTACACAGTGGCCACACATCGAATTGACAAGTGTCATACTGTCAGCTCACCATTTCATCGCTATCGTCGTGTCGCTCATACCTATAGCGTTGTTTCGCTCGGTAAGCAAAATACTGTGGTTCCCAAACATTGTTTACTGTGAAAAGGAAACCAGTGTAACCTTTGAAAGATACGCAAGAAAAAAAATGGTTAATTGTTCCATACTAAACTGTAAAAACAGAAGTAAAAAAGGCAGTGTAATAAGGTTTTTTTCTTTTCCCAAAGAAGAGATAATAGCAAATGCGTGGCTTCAATATTGTAGACCAAAAACAACAATAAGAACAGGTATGTACTCACGGCTACACATGGTTTGACGTTTTTAATGCCAGGCTAAAATTCGAGGGGCATAAAAAAGCATACGGGATAAACCTGTCATTGCAAAACGAAGCAATAGAAAAAATGAATGATTTAATCAAGAATACAAAAACCGGTAAAAAGAAATCAAACAAGCTCCCCTTTCAAAGAGGAATTTTAATTTCGAATAAATCGCTTACGAATTTATTAGCTGATCTTCAGGAAAGGCTAGGTTCAAATTTCGAGTATATTTTAACCTCCCGATTGAATCAGGACATTTTGGAGAACTTTTTCTCATACATAAGAGGCATGGGTGCTACTAACGATCACCCAACTGGACTTTCGTTTAAACACCGACTAAAACGATACATTCTCGGAAAACATTCTGCAGATGCATTCAAATATACAAGCAACACTCGCGATGATCCTGCGGATCCTGCCATATCCTGCTTAGTAACTCCACTGGAAGGTCGTGAAGATGATTCCATTATAACGAATGTGTTAGATCGATACTTAAAATCTAACAATGACGACACTGAGTCCGAGGATAATAATTTGATCTCATCAATCGAAAATGATCTCTGCACGTATAAACCGACTGCAGATGAAGAGCAGTTACTAAAAGATATCGAAATGCTAACGGATATCGACGAAGTGAACGAAGATGCTGCAGTCTTTATTCACGATCTTAGTTCATATATTCCGACTAATGAAGAAAACCTATTACTTGACAATATTGAAACGCAAATAGCTGCTGAAGAAATCAGAGATCAAGGTCTAAAATATATATGCGGTTATGTTGCTTACAGGTTTTTACGAAAATATCCACATCTTGGAGACGAGACACGAAAGATTGATCCAGGTAGCGCAGCCTGTGATTGGATTTTTTTTGTGTCGAGGGGAAAACTAATTTACCCTTGCAAAGAATTGGTCAGGGTTGCTGATATAATGGAGAGAGAATTTAATAAATACCACGGTGAATCGTTGCACGATGAAAAATTCATTTTCACAAATTTGACTCGGATTGTTCATGATGCCACAAAGGACTTGTATCCACAAATTGATTATGAAGTAGTACTCTGTTTAGTTCGAACGAGGACCTATCTACGAGTAAGGGAACTAAATAAAACCATAATATGCAATCATTTAAAAAAGAAGCAAAGTAAAAAAATACAAAAAGTATCAAATATGTCGATTTATTAAAAATGATAAAAATTGAGTACCCATTTGTGACGTTGCAAAAGTAAATAGTAGCGACATCTATCGTGGGAATATCAACGGACTAACGTCATGGTGGTTTACGCGACGCAAGATGGCGTTGGTGTCTTTGTGTTTAGTAAATTAATTACAGGTTTATTAGTTAATTAAAACAAATAAACAAACATATAAGTATCATTCACCATATTTAAATTCAAAAACAATGTCTAATAGATTAAAGATAAAAATCGATAAGGAATCTGTGTGGTCTGAGGAAGATTGTTCGAGAAACCGTTAGATTGGTTTGGAAAAAATCGATGTTCCGTGTCCGGGTCTTTTACGATCAAGCACACTAGCCTAATATAACGGCGGATTGAGAGGGACTTTATCCTGAGAGGATCGGGATGTGCCCAAATAATCCGATGGAGTTTTTAATATAAGTCCAGTAGAGGCAGAATCCTGTGAGTATTCAACCATTTGCTTTATTCTTGCTGGATAGCCTATAGCCCAGGTCTCTTGCATGTGTGTTCTGACACGAGGACATTGTTACAGGTCTGGCTTGTTATGCTAGCCTTCTATATGATTGGTGCTATGCGCGGTTAAATTGATGCTTGGTGTTGCGCCGTTGTGTGATGATTTGGAATTCATCAGAGCGCAGGGGGCTGTAAGGTTATTTTATTTTATTTTTTATTTTATTTATTTGGGACAAAAAACAGTTATGCGTTACAACATAAATAGTTAGCTTAGGTATAATATTAAACAAACGCACAACCCACACTATTGTCAACGGAATCATATCGATTTTAAAAGAAATAAGGAAACGGACGTATACAGAAAGGGACAGTAAAAAAATAAACGAAAATCTGAAAAGTCACACAAACCAACTCAAGACAGCGCTCCCCGTCCAGATTTAGTTCGTAGTCACCCTTCAGATCACACCATAACGTCAGCAAGAAGCAGTCATCGTTAAGGATGACCAGAAAGTAAATCAATAGCCATTTTTCTAAATTTGTTCTGGTTATCCCTTGCAGTGTGATCATCCGACGTTCAGGAAGGCCTTACTTAGCCGAATCCCGGTGATGATGGAAGTTCGCCACTCCAGGTAACGAAAGCGATCATCTAGTCTGTAGGCCGCGTTCGCGTGTGCTCTCCTGTGAGCGAAGCCAAGGACCGAAGATCCGTCAACTGACTGAGTTCAGTAGTAATAGTATAGTTCAAATAGAAACCATCATCAGCTTGTTTCCAATTAATTTCTGTAAACTACTCAAGGGCCGGGTATTATTTTTATCTTTTCCCCACTAAAAAAGTTTGAGAACCGCTTCGCAACTGATGACGTATTACCGGCCCAGTCACGTGACCCAGCTGTCACGGGAAGAGAATACCATGTATTGTTATACCATGGCTACTATCACTAGTCCAAGAATTTGACAGGTAGCTGTCACTGTCCATACATTTTTTGTAAGCAATCGACTTCTTTTACGCATAGTTAAAACACTAGTTAATACGCAGCTATTGACTGAAAATTCCGGGGAACCATGTCATGTATTTCCCAAACGAAAACTGTGGGAGAAAGCTCTCCGAAGAATTTGGAAAGCCGATATTTCGTCGAGAAAAGGTGATAGAAATTTATTCGTCTAGCAAGACTATGATATCTTTGTTATTCCAGAAGACTTCTATGAGAAGAAATTAGTATAGGTACAAGAGATGCTCCCAAGAGTACTAATTCTGTTTTCATTACCTAGGCACTTGTGGTGTCATTATTATGTAAGTCACGCTTTTCTGTGTAAAAATGGACTACCTAAGTCACAGGACAGCTCAGTCACACAATGCTATCAAATTATATTATATTATGGATGTTTGCGTGTTTATAATAGCACATTAGATCAGTGCTAGAATACACTTCTAAGTTTTCTAGGGCAGAATGTCATAAAGATTATTATAGAATATAAAAATGACCATAGTATAGTGTTTTGTATTGTTTATTAGAGTATAAGTAGCATATAAGTTAGGTTTTATGCCCACGTGTACCTAATATTGTAAATATTCGTATGCTGCTTTTAGCGGCGGATGTGTCCTGACTTATAGATACCAACCAACTTTGTACATACCATATCCGACGAATAAAGTACTTAAAAATTTAAAGCTTAAGTATGCAAGATTTTTTTGCATAGTAGGTGCTGCCAGTATTCGCGCTTCGAGCAATTGCAAGGTGATGTAAGATATTTTCCAGCCAGCCCGGAAAATTGATATTTTTTCTAATAATTTACGTGCGAATACTTTTGGAATATTGTCATTATATCAAATTAAATAAAACAATAAAACTACTTTTTTCAAGCTGATTTAATTACGAATTACTCTTGATACAGTTTTGTTCTATAATGCGGTTACCATTGAAGGCTCTTTGTGTTTTATATCTACGCACTACTCTCTATTTTCTTTCTATAAGATCTGATACAATAAGTTGTTATAGAGTTGTACGAACATAGAATAGGTTACATGCTTAGTTTTACACTTAGAAGTATTTTATTCTAACATTCAATACATTCTGCTTGATAATTTGTATATTAGTAGATACTTAGTATTTATTTTCTAAGTGATGTAGTGCTATAAGGACTCCCTGTAAATAATTTTCTTAAAAATAAAATTTACTCATGATTTAGAATTTATTCTTATACAAGGGAGAAACAAAAGGTAGATATAAAATTAATTGATATAAAGTAGCAAAATAATTTTATAATATTCTATTTAAAATCTTTTCATAAGTTTGAATATATTGTCATTGATTGCATTTCGATTCTAGATGATTGTTAAAATAAAATATATAATAGGTACAAAGTTGGAAAATCATAATGACCCAAAAATTAAAATATTATGGAGTTTTAAAAAGTCACAGCCACACAGTTATTATGTGAAGTTAAAAAAGTAAAAAAAACCGTGGACTACCAACAGCAATTTAAATATCTCTATTCGCAACAGTTACTAAACTATTTACACAACTATAAACATTTTACAATTTTGAATATTTTACATTAAGTATAATATTTTCTGCACTACCATCCTAGTATAATAAATTTATTTATGAAAACATTTTATGTTGAAAGTTTAAATAGATTGGATTTTTTTATCTATAGATATATAAATATTTAATATTATAAATCCAATGAATCTACTAAGTTATTGGTCATCTATCACACATAATTGATACGTCAAATTTTTATATCTATGAATATTTATATTATATAAGTAGCATTATATGAGTAGCATGTGTGGTGACGTCTTTGCACAATCATTCTTTAAAGGGGATAGAAAATTCACAATAATAGATTTTCCTTTTTAATTCATGAAACTTTGGTAGGTACCTACAGTTTGATGTAGTCAAAACGACGACGTTAGTCTTGATATTTTTGATATGGCAAGGATAGTTTTTGTTGAATCGCTAACGTTTCTGATAATGTCCTTGATTTGGAAACGGTGAAAATGGATATATACTTTAGAAAAGTTCTTACAATTTAGGAATGTAAAACGTATACATATAGAAGGACATGTTGTTAGTCAGTCTGTTTAAATGCTACATTGTTTCCGTCATTTGTTTTGTTATAGGTAGTTCGCAAGGTACGCGTTTTTGCAGGTACAAAACTCTTAAAAATGAATTAGAAAAGTTTGAAAATTTGAAAAACCTCTCAGTCTTATTATCGCAGCTTTTACCAGCAGACATAATTAAACATTCTCTTTTAAAGATTTAAAATTAAAATTTTCGCAAATTTTTAGGACGGTAGTCGACAAAGGGTTCGAAAAAAGAAACTAACAGGTATAGGTACAACTGGAAAAATCTGACATTAACTTATCACTAAACGTTAGGGAATTAACTTATATACTAAAATATTATAACGTAACTAAATAACGAAAACTAATTTACAATTTAACCGCGCCTGTTCATCATATTTTTTAAATTTTCATTCCATTTTCAAGGAATTTTGACATGAGCAAACGTCGTTTAGTAACGTTGGCTGCTATTTTTCGGATCCTATTACAATGTAGAACTCCTGTGGGTCACAAATGATGTTTTTTTTTTTGACACATTCTAAATTGAAATCCATCCAACAGCACCAACTAGCCAACGAAACCACGACCAAGACATTTAGGAGAAAGCAGTTTAGTGTACTCGTATGTCGCGGGCATGCACGGGCGTGGTGTCCTCGGGGCTGGGGCTGTCGTCCAGGTGCGGCCGGATGTGCACCACGGAGCGGCGCTGGTCGTGGTGGTTGTAGTCATCCCGCATCACCAGCCCGCCAATCCCGTACCCGGGTCCCATGACTCCAGAGCCGCTCAGTCGGATCTTTTCTGGGTCATCGTCCAGCTTGATGGATGAGAACACCGTGCTCAGGTTCAGTTGCGGAATGTCGTAGAAGACGGTTAGCGTCAGCATCAGGAATGTCAGGCCGATGAGTAGATAGACTAGAAAAAAGAAAATGACATAACATTATTACGTAATATTTGGACGACTTCTGATTGAAACATTATTGTTATTACAGAATGCTGCTGAATAACAGGCCAATTTGTAAGGTATTTGTATTTTACAAATAAAAAAATTGGATAGCAATCATTTTATAATTAAGTAAGTAATAATTTTGTGTAAAATTCGTTAAGCTTAATTCTCTACCCGGCCTCTTTTTTAATTGGTCTCAATCTTCATTATGATGTGCCATTGACATTATCATTAAAATGCTGGCTGGTTTTTTGTTGAGTTTATGTCCGGGCCAAAACAATAACGTTTGAAAATGTTGCCAGCCCTAAAAAATACTTACACGTGGTAGCAACTTTGTAGAGCGGTCGGTAGGGTTGTCCGGGAGAGTCTCCGGGGATGTAGTCGCCCAGTCCGATGGTGGTGAGCGAGATGAAGCAGTAGTAGAAGGAGTCGAGGAAGTCCCAGTCAGGCTCCAGGTACGCGAACACGCTTGCAGGGACGACAAGGAAGAACAGCACTAGAGTTGTCACTGTGAACAAATTTTAGAATATTACTTGGTTGGATCATATTTTTTGTTTTAAAGTAAGTATCCAGATAATTACATCAATAATTTTGTTACTCTATTTGAAATTGGTGCCTTTGATAAGGGTCTGTCGAATGACTAATTTATAAATAAAATTAAGTACATATAAATGATATTTATTTTTATAAATTGGTTTAAACGAACACTTTATACGACAGAAATACACGTTTAATCTAGATGAGGTCGGTTAGTGTCTGAGATGGTCTTTTGAGGAAAGTACCACACAGATTTGAGTGGACCTGTTCAGTCAGTGCACGCATTTGTCAGAAACGACATTTATTTTCATAAAAGCGGCAGCAATAGGCGGACGAGTTATTGTAACTCACTAAATTGTTTAATAATATTTTCCCGAATATAGAAACTCAAAGCCCGGAGCCTAATGAATATTTGATGGCTACCGCTGGTCGTACCAGACGGCGATTACCTACAATACCTACGCATCATTAATTCATTAGTCTATGAGGATAAATATTACCTATTATAATATAGGATACTCCTTTTACACAGGTAGATACATATTCCATCTTATATTTCCGCATTATACTAATATGAAAATGCAAGGCTTTTGACCTACGCAAACACAAAATAAAATTAAGACTAGTGTTGCCAAGAAATTTGAAGCCGAGATCTATAAACGTCACTTAAGGTGAATGCGTAGTGGTAGCCCGCGAAATTCAAGTTTTCTTACTTTTTTTGCAATTTGCAGGTCAGTGTCAGGTTGTATCTTGATAAAAATTTGATTCGCGACTATAATAGACATGTATTTACAGAATTATAGTCATTAGAATCATTAATATATCTCTTTAAGTTAGATTTCTACCATAAACACTTTTCCATACGAGATTTGTTCTTAACGGTAGAAATCTAACTCAAAAAGATGTATTAATGATTCTGATGATTATAATTTTGTAAATACGTACCTGTTATAGTCGCGAATCAAATTTTGATCAAGATAAAACCTGACACTGACCTAAAAATTGCAAAAAACGTAAGAAAATTTGAATTTCGCGGGCTACCACTGCGCATTCACCTTAAGGTGAATGCGCAGTGGGAGACCGCGAAATTCAAATTTTCTTACGTTTTTTGCAATTTTCAGGTCAATTTCAGGTTTTATCTTGAACAAAATTTTATTCGCGACTATAACAGGTGCGTATTTACAGAATTATAATCTTTAGAATCATTAATACCTACATCTTTCTAAGTTGGATTTGTACCATAAGAACAAATCTCTTATGGAAAAGTCCTTATGGTACAAATCTAACTTAGAAAGGTGTATTAATGATTCTAATGATTGAAATGATGAAATGGTAAAAAGCGTAAGAAAAAATGAACTTGCAATGAATTGTAATGTACAATGTAGGGGAGAGTTGGATAATACCGCGCGGTTGACAATTCCGCGCGTCAGCTTAATTCAAAAACTATCCACTAGTACTGCGATCCAGTGCGTATACATCGAAGCGGGACATGCTTACACCATATAATTGTACCATGCTTACACCCTTCCCCGCGCATCTCCATTACGGTCCGCGCGACGACAGAGATAGCACGCGCTGTCGACGTTTTTTTCGTCACTCCTTGTAATTTTTCGTGTACTTTCGAGAAGAGGTAAGTAATACTGTATTTATATTGTAATACTTTGATACCATACATTTTTAATGTTTGTTTATTGTAGAATTAATGTCAGAATATGTTTTTACGTAGGTACTTTAATATTTTCCATATTATTTTGAGGTTAAAAAATAAAATGATCAAGTTTGATAATTCCGCGCCTAATACTTAATATACTGATTTAATTTCTAGAAAAAGATTTGGGTTTCCCTATCTTCACGCAAGAAAATTACTTAAAAGAATATATATATTTTTTTTATTATTACTTTTATTACCCATTTTTGTGTAATTAATGTGGGCACGATATTATCAGACCAGTTCGACAATACCGCGCCTTTATTTTTTTTTGTAAAGTGTCAATAATTACTTTTTGTTTAAATTTTGGAAGTATTTGTTATACGGTATGCGTACCTGAATAAATGTCCTACTAATTACTCAATTTGGTTTCTTTCAATATCAAACAGTTTCCTAATAATAGGTCCAATTCCTTAGGGGCTCGGTATTATCCAACTCTCCCCTATATTGTGTTTCTGTATTTTTTTTGTGAATAAACCTTTATTATTATTATTATTAATCTCGCGTGCTACTACTGCGCATTGGTAAAGCATTATCCTGTCACTGTCACAAAACTGTCAAAATACAAGTGCAAGATAGAGACGGGAACATGCCCACAGATTAAGAAAAAACAAATGACAAAACCTCACCTATCATCATCAGATGCACGAGGCGTATAGTGAACGGGCGGTACAGATGACCTAGCGCCGAGTTTAGAGAGCGTAGCAGTGCAGTAGCCGGCAGGAGCAGTCTTTCCACCAGCGCTGATAGCAGCACCAGGGTCAGAGGGATCCCGAGGAGTGCGTACATCATGCAGAACAACTTGCCAGGTTTTGACAGGGGAGTCACGTGGCCGTATCCTGCAAGTAAACAAAGGGATGTCTTAAAAATTATATAAGTAGTAGCAGCGCCCCACGGTTTCACCCGCATATTGTCGATCCCATGGGAATATCGGGATAAAAAAACTATCCTGTCTTTTCCCGGGACTCAAATTATCTCTGTACTAAATTTCATCTAAAGCAGTATAAGCATGAAGAGGTAACAGACAGACAGAATATTAGTATGGATTCGGTGTTTACATCCATACGTACGGTCCAGCGTCAGGCACTAGTTGTTTGGGATTATGCAGAAATAGGCCTACTTTGCGCAGCCGCAGGCGCACAAAATATCATCATTCTCCTGCCCTTATCGAAATTTATTTGTGTCGGCGCAACATGTATTTTTATTCCATACTTCTTTATTAGTTAGAGTCTCGGCAGTCACCCTTTTTCTAGCCATAATCTCATCATCTCTCATTTTTCATACAGTCCATCCATCCATCGTTCTTTTGGTTTCTCTTATACTTCCTTCTTTTTATGTTCTCTTATAGCCATCCACATTCATACTAACACCAGCTCCAGTTATGGAGCCATGGCACACAATATATTATATAAGTATATTTTAAATTATGTTTAGAATACTTAATTATTTTTGTGTTTATATTGTGTGTAACCTCTGTGCCAAATAAACATAATTTTCCACTTTGTACAAGGGCCTTGCTCTTGGTCTTAACCTCACTGACTTTTGCTAAACTTTAGGACTGCCAAATCTCAAACTGGTAAACTTTGATCGTAATTTATTTATCTACAGTTAAGCCTCTCTGTAACTTAGGTACGTTTAATTAATTTGCTTAACTATATTTTCCATTTAAATTGTGTAATGTTTCGTTTCGTTTTGTATCAATTTATTTTTGATACGATTTTTGGCACCACTGCTAAGCAAGATCCACATCTATTCAGCCTCGGTTGTTGTCAATAGTCAATCATTTATTGTATTCCACAATGTGTTCTTAGGTGGTAAGTCGATGGTTCGGTGGTTGTCTCGTTTCCTCCAAGTACAAGTCCAGTTCATCACCTGAACGAGATTTCAACTTACCGATGGTAGTGACAACAGTGGAAGAGAAGAACAGCGACTGTCCGAAGCTCCAGTTGGGACCTCCGGTGACATTACGTGACGCTGACACACCGCGATTTGACGCGCGGACCACTTCATCCAACAAGAGCTCCAGGTCATCGTCTGTGGAAGATAATTTATTATTTGCCGTTAATTATGGGTAGTTAATGTTATTGTTTGAGTAGTTTATGTCATGTTTTATTTTTAAACTGAACAGACAACTGTGCTGCTGAGGAGTTTGTTCCGCCACTTCTTCTCCCCAGCGAAAGCACTAGGAAGTGGCCAAGGGCGGGCGTTTTGGGGGACTGTCTTTTGTAAATTTGACGTTCGAAAAGTGCTGATTCTCAGCCTAGTTTGAATAAATGACTTTTGATTTTGGGGCCAGCGCATGTCATGTCTTTTGTATTTTACTTCCATACTATACCATTTATCATCTCACACAGTCCATTCATCGTTTCTTTGGTCCTTCCCTTACTCAGTATATAGCTTAAATAATATACAGGGTGGCAGGAACATCAACGCGCAGCCAGTTAGCATGGATTAAGTACATGATTCTGAACCGCACTGCTGATTTTTTTCTATTCTAGACGGGCCTGCGGACGGAGAGTAATGGGTAGCTCACCGTCCGATCAGGACCAGCACCCTAATTGCACAATACACTATCAATCGGAATTTGAATCATTTTGAAGCCAATTGCTAATCCATTGCATCATAAGTTCGAAAAATTTGTCTGCTCAACACGTAAATAACGCAATAAATGTTGTTGAACTGTCAAAATGAAACCGATTCCGATTGATAAAGCGTTACGCAATTGCCCCGCAGGCCCGTGCCGGACGGCGCGTACGTGTTCCACGCGCGCTTCAAAGAAATGTCAGCATAAAGGAAGGGGTCTGCCAGGGCCGAAGCCTGCCGGGGGTGCGGGATTGTCCGAAAGGGTTACCGCTACCCCGGGACATAAAGGGCTAAGGAAGGAACTCGGATGGGTTTTAGTCAGTAAGAGTCTGACACTCCCTTCCGCTCCACCCAGAGCGAGAGTGGTCATTTGATGACTTCCGATCCAAAAAAAAAAAGAAGGGGTCTGGACACATGTGCTGAGTTCATGGTTACAGTTGTGCAATGTCACAGAATAACTAATACATAGTACTGCAATGTTCTAGTTTAGTGTTCTGTTAAAAAGAGGATGGGTCTCCAACATGACAGCTGAAAATCATCTTAACTAAGTACTTAGTTAAAACTGCATTTTTTTTTATCTACGTTTGTTTATATTAATTAATCAAAATCTAGCTTATATCCGCGATTTCGTTCGCGTGAAGTTTCTTGTTGTAACATAAAATATTCTATCCGGATGGGTGAGCCTAGAACCTGAGTTAAATCTACAAGTTACTTTGAATCAACTCAAAGAAAAATTATTCTTCAAATTCAAAAGACTGATCTAGAAATGTTTTGTCGTATTCCTGGTATTCCCTTCAAAAATAACATTTATTTAATAATAAACAGACAGAACTGAGCCTTCCAGGAATGGTCTGGAGAGCTATTAAGCTAGAAACTATGTTTCAATAGGAAATTTCATCCTAATAAAGACAAAGCTGGGAACTACATAATGCTACAGGTTTCAATGAAGAGATTATTCTAAACCCCGACCCTGGACCAACCTTTGTTTACATTCAAATTCAACGTTTTACAAATTTAACTTTCGACTTTCGGACTATCGTCTCGTTGTCAAATCTGTTTTGATAAAGAGTCTTCGAGGTAAATATTTTTTGTTTGAACCTCCTTCTTTCTTGAAATCACGTTAGGTCATCGATCACTAATTAGTGATCGATGCGTTAGGTATGAATATTGCTTGCGGGCTCTAAGAGGATTTGCATCATTGATTAACGTTATAATTAAATAGAAATCAGAATTCGATTTCCATTTCATTAACTAAGTATGTACATTAAGAGCATGCTCATTACGGATTTTAGGGCTGTACTAACACTAGTATTTAAAAGTTGTGTATGTATCTACAAATTGGATTTTATGATCTGAAAAAAAAATATTTCATGAAATACATAATATAACCTAACATTTAAAACAATAATAATGTAAAAAATAAATGAATTGAATTGAATTACGATAGCTAGAATTATCATTTCGATTAATTGTAATAGCAATACACAACCATAATTTTCAATGAATGCTAACATAGACAAAAGGCTGGCAACGCATCAGCCTTCCAAATTCAAATTAAAGCTCCCCATTAATCACAATTATGCTCGTTCAAATCGCTGACACGTTTCATGAGCAGCCGTCATTATGCGAAAGTATTTACATTTAATTATCTCCTAAATAATGAACAATGCGTAGGCTAAATAAAGCATATTTTGAACAATGTCGGCAATTTCGTAGCACTTTGTGGCTGGTCCGTTTTCCCGGCAGTTACCGCGAATGTGTATTTCATTTTGTACCCATACATTATTCATTACAGAATGCGGACCGGCGCGACCGTGCTTTGATGAAAATTAAAGCTGCCTGTAATGGCTGTAATATAGTTCCTAGTTTGAAACACTCCGGTTGGTAATAGAGGCTTTTTTGTGGTAAAATATAATTGCTAGTTGTTACTGACCGTGTTGTGTATGTATGTATATTTTAGTAAAGTGGGTTGTTAAAAATGCATGCTACATGTCATGGCAACGACGACGCTACGGTACGCACGCAGCTACGCTACGCGGCTCGACGATACGCAGTTACGCTAGGCCTACGCCTATTTCCTTATGTCTAAAGGAACGCTGCCTATCTACTTTAATAATTTACATACACTTTTAGAATAAATAAATAACACTACCTATACTTAAAAGCTAAGTAATGTTAATTTCAAGTTGTGAGAGCTTTTTATTTTCGAACATCTGAGAGGCAATTGAAAGTCAATAACCTCCTTTTTTTTGAAGTCGGTATAAATACATATAATTTCCCTGAATTTTTGACAACTTTTTGACATTGATTGTCGCTCAGATGAGATTGCGTTGTGACTAGATTTTGCACGTTTTTAATTACGGGAATTTGGCCTTCAGAACCACATCTAATTCTACACAGTGCTGTGTTTTAATGGTTTTGTACCCTAACCGAGCTACCCAATGATCGTTTCCGTGATGCGTCCTGCTCCACAGGCACTTGAGTTCACTAGTTAAAATTTCAATATTTGGAAGAGGTGCTTCCCTTTATTTTTTCTTTTTTAGTGTTTCTGACATTACGATCTTAATATTTATTTTTATTTTATTCAATCATGTTTAATGCTGCAATACTAAACACCTTTTCCTGTTTGGTATTAAAAATTTTATTCATCTATTAAATAAATTGCAATTTATAGTTTTGTATAATTTAGAAGCATTTTTTCAATTTTTGTAAATGTAAGAACCATGGATCCGTTTATTATGATTTGTTGATGTTGACTTGAAAGAGCATTGCAGTTGAGAATGTGTCATGCTCACTTAAATGTCTCACTGATGGTGGCACGTGTGTTGGATCATTCGGTTCCCTACAAAATGGTTGAGCTGGATGGTGCTGATCCATGCGTCATGTTCGTGAACGGGCGCCGTCGGTTGAGACTGGTCATCTCTTAACTGCCAAGGCTTATTTTTAATCTTATTTCTTGTATTGTTTCTTCATTTATGTGTTTTTTTTTACGTTCTCACATATAGAAGCAACTCGAATAATGTACCAGGGATTTTGTAATATCTTGATTTAAAAAGAGTGTCCATGGAGTTTCTTGCCCGTTCTTCTCCATAGAGATCTACGCTTTGGAATGGGCAACTAGCTTCAACTTTCTGACTAACTGACCGACTACTTAATTTTGACAATTCAAAAGTGCCTGTAATGGTTTAATTGAAATAAATGCTTTGAGTTTGAGTTTGAGTGACATCGCGGCATCGTAGTATTATGAACTTTGGAACTCTCATCTCAAGGTCCATAAGTACCTATACCTACAGGAAGATTTTTTTATCACCATCCAAATTTTTACAGGTTGTTCTACCCATGAATATGAACAACTTTCACTATGAGACCAACTCTGAAATCACGAAAAAAATAAAATCAGCTGTTTCATACATTTTGGTCAAATTATTAGTATTGGTATTAAACAGCAGATTTTTTTTTTCGTGATTTCAGAGTTGTTCCCGTAGTGAAAGTTGTTCATATTCATGGGTAGAACAACCTGTAAAAATTTGGATGGTGATAAAAAAATCTTCCTGTATAGTCGACATAAAAACAGCTTTTACTTACTTTTTTACCACAAACCGAATTTCATACTTACGCGCGAGTATTTCCGACAGAAGTTTGCTCAAAGGTGACTAATTAAAACTTACATATGACTCGAAGTCGCAACCGGAATGGGCAGCTTTCGGTAGGTAGATACTTGTCTCATCGTCGACGGGAAAGCGACTAGTTATCGACTATTTTCTCGCTCAAGAAACGTTCAAAAGATTTAAAGTCCCGTGTTAGTAAAAACCGGCCAAGTACGATTCGGACTCGCAAACGAAGGGTTCCGTACCACAAGGAAAAAAAACGACAAAAAAATCACGTCGGTTGTATGGGAGGCCGCCTTAAATATTTATTTTAATTTAATTATTTAATTTTAAAATGAATATACAACTAAGTAAATATTCTGTGAATATTTCAAGCGTCTACCTGTTGTCGTTATTAATATCGAGCAAATAACGGCAAAAAAATCACGTTTGTTGTATGGGAGCCCTCCTTAAATATTTATTTTATTCTGTTTTTAATATTTGTTGTTATAGCGGCAACAGAAATACATCATCTGTGAAAATTTCAACTGTCTAGCTGTCACGGTTCATGAGATACAGCCTGGTGACAGACAGACAGACAGACGGACAGTGGAGTCTTAGTAATAGGGTCTCGTTTTTACCCTTTGGGTACGGAACCCTAAAAAGATACCTAAATTATGTTACAGTCCGGCCGTCGAGAGAATGCGTTCTTGTCACCTGTTCGTTTCATACAAATGAATACCTGTTTTGCGAATTTGATCTTTATTGGTTGCTAGAATTGGCGCACTGAGAGGTGTCAGGAACGCATTCTCTGACAGCCGGACTGGGATAGTTAATCGCCGACTGTTCACACCACCCGCAAGGCGTAAAACTCTGTCAAACAAACAACTCGTTTTTGAAGTGAAACTTCTTTACGCACGCTTGACTTGGGGAGTAAGCTGGCGAACGCGTGACGTAAGCGTTACGAAAAGTGTGATTGGACGAGGCGAACGGGAGTTGAGTGGGGGATATAAGCAAGAGAAAGCAGTGCGCGCGCACATTTTCTTTCTCTCTTTCTCTCATAGCCAAATACGTTTGAAGTTTCACTTCAGTCGTGTGGTCATAAGCACACTCGGTTTTTTTTAGTTGCAAGTTCTACTCGCCACTCGCTAATCGCTAGCGGTAGGACAGTGGTTAATGGCCAGTAGGTATTCTTTCATTAAGGGGCTTACTTCTCGTTGCCTTTGCCCCTCATGCCTTGGCCCGGGTCTCGAAGCAAATGAATGAAAAATTCAAGTAATTCCGGGTTTCACATCTCGTGGTTGCGAATTAATTAAGTTTATGAAGTTCTAACTGTACTTGGTTTTACTGGAGTAGTAGAATGAATTATTTAATTATTTTCTGTGAAATGAAATGTTTGCACTTTTGCAGTAACATTAAAGTACAGACGCCAGCACATCAAGCTACCCCAATCTGTCTTTCTTTGATGGATTTTCAACTTTACTATAAAGCAATAAGGTTCATATTCAATTGGGAAAATTTGACAGCTCGATGTGATGTGCTCGCTTCTGTACCTACGTGTTACTGCGAAAATTTTTTTCTTAAAAAAATATGCAGAGGGAGCAAAATGTGTTTACTAAGTGCTGATTTTTTAATGGTCAGTTAACTTTTATCTGAAGAATAATTTAAGACAGTTTTACATATTTTCTATTAGTACAAAAGTTGTCAAACGGCAACAATTAGATACTCTTTAGTTATGAACTTATGAAATATCTGACTATTGAAAAATCAGCCTTCAGATCATTAACTTAACAAGACCTAATGTGTATGTAAATAACACAACTCACGAGTGACCAGTGGTAGGTGTTTGTTTGCTACCCCATTAATCAATGAAAAAAGTAGATTTTCCCAAATACAGGGTGGTCCAAAAGTCGTGTATCAAACGAAGTAGGGGGATAAAGGAGATCATTTCCAACGCTTTTAAAGTGAGAAATAATTTTTGGAAACGTTACAAAATTTTTGGAAAAAAATAAATTGCTCTTGAAATTTGATACTCAGAGCCCTAATAGAACTTTGTAGTGCTGATACATTATCTAGTAGTAATACAACACCGTTTGTTTTATTGTTTTATATCACAGTTTTTTTAAATTCGTCTAATTGTCAATGAACTCGGTATACACAAATATTCACAACTTTTAGGGCAATTGAATTATGACCATGCTGTAGAAAGATTTTTTGTTGGAAATGACCTCCTTCATCTCCCTATTTCGTTTGATCCACGACTTTTGGACCACCCTGTATATTGTGTCGGCTTCTCATCCAACTGGATACCAGGATGTAGCTGTATACCAGTTTTGAAGTGAAACTTCTTTACGCACGCTTGACTTGGGGAGTAAGGTGGCGAACGCGTGACGTAAGCGTTACGAAAAGTGTGATCGGGTGAGGCGAACGGGAGTTGAGTGGGGCTTATAAGCAAGAGAAAGCAGTGCGCACGCACATTTTCTTTCTCTCTTCCTCTCATGGCCAAATACGTTTGAAGTTTCACTTCAGTCGTGTGGTCATAAGCACACTCGGTTTTTTTTTACATGGAGCAACTGCCTCTCTGACTTCCACAACTCAGTTGGTAACACGATTCCCCTTCACAAGGCTGTCTACCCCATTTTTTTTTTATTAAAAGCGATAGGTAATTTACAGAGTACCTACCTTTTATTAAAACCAAAACTTAGAAGAGATTTCTTAAGGAAAAGTACTTTATTGAAAAAAAGTACCTATTAAACGATTAATTAGGTTTTACAACATAAACAGACCGATAACCTATTGGCAGTAGACATCTCCTGACCTCTGAGATACAATGGAAATACTCTACAACGCATATCTTCATAAAAAATTCTACAGTGCAGTTCTCCATTATCTTTATGAGACAATAAATCATTACAATTCATTACAAGTTAATTGTACACACGATACGCGGTGCGCGCCCACTGTCGAGCAACGATCCTGGGGGTACACTGGCGATAACCTACTGACAGCAGCTACTGACTTTGGGGTCGGTCAATATTATGACATACAGTGCAGTGACGTCACGTAATGGCGTCGAGAAAGTGGGGTGCGTTTGCAAGGCACCTTTGACATTTGACACTGAGAATGCGCGAACGTGTAATTAATGGTGATAAGACTGTGACGGTGGCGGTGATAACCTATTGCGATGAGTAATTAAGTTATAAGTGCGCAATTTCTTTTGTGACGTTTATTTTGCCACATTTTTTCTTTGTCAACAGCGCCTAGAATGATAGCAAAGTGAAATTTTTACATCTAAGAGTAAAAGTAAGTTCATAATATTTTAGACCTCAGACTTTTTATAATTGAGTTTTATTTTCCTCTTTGTAGTGCAGACTTGAAAGTTCAAATTTGCTAGGCATTCTGGTGACAAGTTAGGTGAATTGAACTTGAAGTGAGCTGTCATTGCATCTGATGCTAGGTAGTGGCAGCTCTTCCCTCCACCCACCCCAGGCTGGTGGACATCCATGAGGATTTCCACTCGATAAAAAAAAAACCGAGTGTGCTTATGACCACACGACTGAAGTGAAACTTCAAACGTATTTGGCTATGAGAGGAAGAGAGAAAGAAAATGTGCGTGCGCACTGCTTTCTCTTACTTATATCCCCCACTCAGCTCCCGTTCGCCTCGCCCGATCACACTTTTCGTAACGCTTACGTCACGCGTTCGCCAGCTTACTCCCCAAGTCAAGCGTGCGTAAAGAAGTTTCAATTAAAAAAAAAAATAGAGAGCGGCAGTTCACTTCACCTTCTTCAGAAGGGACGGTACGTCTTTTTAAAGTCATTTCACATGTCGATTCCACCGGAGAAAAGTCATTTTCGATCTAAAGTCGATTAGAAAATTGGTTTCTGCGGCATTCGCTTGTTTCTGGGCCTGACAGCCCTTTCACATAGCAGCGATCAGCCATTCACTGAGCCGATAAAACCACAGGGCTCCAAGTTTCGATAAAGATACGTATTTTATTATCTACAAGGGGCCTAGTAACTAAGTGCATAATTACTAAGAATTAAGGTTGAAAATCTTCAAAAATGAACGAAGTGATTTTGGTACCTAAGTAGGTAAGTTACGTGCAAAATTTCAAATCGTGTTGTTTGTGTTGTTATTAGCTTAGTACTTATAAAGCGGGTGGATAACGAACCTATTTTTACCCGACTGCGCCAGAAGGAGGGTTATGTTTTTGAGTCTGAATTTTGGAAGGATGTTAAAATACAGGTATATACCTGTATTTTATCATTTCCCGGAAAACTATTTAATGAAAAATCCATGGAAATACCTGTATTTTAACGAAAATTTTCCGAAAAAGATTTCATTAATATTCAGAACAAAAAATAGGTTCGTTATCCATCCTCGCTATTGTTAGTAGGTATGTACCTAATTTCAATTTCAGAATGGATATACTACTACCTCACTGTAGATTGACTGAACCGACTACATAGCGAGTATTTTCCTTTCATTTCAACACGAAAACCTATTTATTTTCTGGATGATTTCTCTCCCCTATAACATGTCGGTACATGATATAATATTTCATAATAAACGGTTGTGTTCATGTTATCGAACAACATCACTACGTGTCGCGATCTTGTGTAAGACTAACAAGAGTCTATGTATTTATTATAGCCTGGTACTTTTGCTTTAGTATCACGTCATTTTCTAACGTTAAATACTGTTTTCTAAGTTATCTGTTCTGATTATATTTGATGTGTGACGATCGTGTTTTGTTTGAAGAATGTAAGGTAGGAGGGGGGGGGGGGAGGGGGGGCTCAAGGGATCACCGGAATAAATCGGAAAATGTTACGTTATTGATGTAAGTAAGATAATGCTTTCTGTTTTCCTTATGTGCCTACCTCTCGGTAGGTTTGGGAAATAAGTAGGTTAAGCACGTAGCTCTTCATAAGCACTGCAAAACAGGACTTGAAGATTACTTCCCTACTGGTACCTACATACATAATACTTATAGGTTTCTTGAATCATTGTTTGCTCAGATCATAATGCAGGGGCCACACCTACGATTAACGACCGTCATGGTAATAATTATCGGCGTTTCCCGTTGGTGTGTCCCCGGCATTACGTAATCTGAGCAAAGAATGATTCAATTAATAATTGAATGTTGATATGTAATAAAATCAGCCTATAAGGTTCCCACTGCTGGCACATGCCTCCTCTCTGTGAAAGGGAGTGGGCCATAATCCACCACGCGGGCCCGGTGTGAGCCCGGTGCGGGTTGGTGTTGATGTGTAAGTAATAAATTACGTAAGTAGATACAATAGGTAAATATTAGATCGCTTTATCTTACTTTCAATGATATCTTAGGTACGTCAACGCTCATAATTATACATATTTATTTAGTACTTAGCCATAAGATAAGAATATAAAGTTATATTGGCATTCATCTGCATCCGGATAGACTGGAAACCTACCCCAACATTGTTGGGAAAAGGCTAGACAGATGATGATGAAGATAATAATGTTGTTTTTAAATGCACAGCTTTGCATTCTGCATCGGAGCATGCTCCAGTATTGCATAAAAACAAAGAAAATTCATTCGCTGTTGATAAAACGCGGAAAAAAGGACCAATATGTACGTAATAGCTACACCATCCATAAAGAAGAACACGTACATAGAATAGAATATTTTTATTGGCATTCATCATCATCATCATCATCATCATTTCAGCCGAAAGACGTCCACTGCTGGACATAGGCCTCCCCCAAGCACCTCCACTTCGACCGGTTTTGTGCTTCTCGCATCCAACGAGTTCCTGCGGCCTTCACAAGGTCATCGGTCCACCTTGTGGGAGGCCTTCCAACGCTACGCCTTCCGGTACGCGGTCGCCACTCCAGAACCTTTCGGCCCCATCGGCCATCTGTTCTGCGAGCAATGTGCCCTGCCCACTGCCACTTAAGTTTCGCAATTCTTCGGGCTATGTCGATTACCTTGGTTCTCCTGCGGATCTCTTCATTTCTGATTCGATCCCGCAGGGAAACTCCACGCATAGCCCTCTCCATTGCCCTTTGAGTGACTTTCAGCCTTCTAATAAGGCCCATTGTGAGCGACCACGTTTCAGTGCCATATGTCATCACTGGCAACACGCACTGTCAAAGACTTTCGTCTTGAGACACTGCGGTATGTGGGACGAGAAGATATTGCGTATCTTCTCGAACGCTGCCCAGCCGAGTCGGATTCGACGATTGACCTCTTTCTCGAAGTTGGACCTACCTAACTGGACAGTTTGTCCTAGGTAAATATACTCGTCCACGACTTCGAGTGTAGCGTCTCCGATCTTCATGAGAGTGGGTGTTACATGGGCATTTGACATGACCTTCGTTTTGTCCATGTTCATTTTCAGGGCCACTCTTTCAGAGGCTCTACTGAGGTCATCGAGCATTGTACTGAGGTCCTCCATAGTTTCAGCCATGACTACTATGTCGTCGGCAAACCGAAGGTGAGTTATGTACTCGCCATTGATGTTAATGCCAGCTCCTTTCCAGTCCAGAACCTTGAAGACATCCTCCAGAGCAGCGGTGAACAGTTTCGGAGAGATAACGTCTCCCTGTCTCACACCTCGCTGCAGAAGGATAGGTTTCGAGGTCTGGTCCTGGAGTCGAACTGACATAGTGGCGTTTTCGTTTTATTGGCATTAGGTACGACAACGTATTGATAAGAATTTAAAATCGTTTTGAAAAGAATAGAAATGCAACAACAACAAATCAGCTAAGTACCATTTAACAAATTACTCTGTTGACGATCCCATTATAGAGCAAGCACATCACTATGCCTGTGTGTGTTTTGTCATACTACAACCACAGATTACTAAACAATTACTACGTAGATACAGCTCGGTCCTAAGGGCATTGCTATCTCCTATCACCCGACGTTATCACAATGGTATAAATCAGCGGGTAAGTGAACAATTCGTGCTGTGTTGTTATATTTAGTTTGTAACTACGAACAGATGGGGTCGATGCATTTCCCGCTCGATCTGTGCTAACGCTCCCCAGTTAGGTCAACTGACCGGTGGTGTGGTGATAGGCGGAGCGGGAGCGGGGATTTACAAATAAATGAGAAAGAGATGCACTTTTCCCATCCTCTCAACAGCATAGCATAATCAGCCTATAATGTTCCCACTGCTGGGACACAGGCCTCCTGTCTTCGACAGGGAGTGGGCTGTAATCTACCACGCGGGACAAGTGCGAGTTGCTAAATATCACATGTCTTAGAATTTTTGATTCTAGAACATGCCGGTTTCTTCACGCTGTTTTCCTTCACCGTTTTGAGAGCAGTGGTGATGAAATAATTTACACAAAGTAAAGCGCCTGTCTGGGTTCGAACCTTCGTAGGTTTGTGTGTTGTAGGTCGTCCTACAACTTGTCAGTCGCAGCCGTTACCACTAGGCCACCACTGCAATCCACACTAGCCCACTGAAATTACAATTTTGGCAGTATTTGACAATTCTGTATATCTAGGTAGCAATGCTATCTCGACCTTCATGGTCAAATGCCTTTATTTTCCTAATCATGCCATGTTTTTATCCTTCCAAGTTATGACATTTTAGCGTTTCAAATTCCACACGTTTTGTACATCATCACTTACTGCTGCAACATGCAATGATTTTTATCAAAAATATTACTATGGGCGTAACGAGGGGGGCCAGGGAAGGCAATCCCCCCTACACCTGTCTCTCACACATTTTGCAGGAAAATTACGTACCTACGCCTAAGCTTGATAAAGCGCTTATGGGAGATTGGCTGAAGAAGGCAATGTAAGTACAGGAAATCTTGGAAAGTTATGAGGTTGGATTTGTTTTATTTACCCTCCCCAGGTATAGGTTTGGCCCGCTTTCTTTTCCGCCTACCTCATCGCTTCTCTTATACAACATGACCTATCCTTTATCACGAGATAGTTCTTGAGGTCAGCCAGTGTACGGGGGTGTGGCAGTCGATACGCGCGATATATTTTGTTACCACGGCTTGCGGTTACCGGCTAACAACCTATGCACTCCTGGTAGATTGCAAGAGAACATGTAGGTAAAACCGGGCCAGGTACATTATATATGGAGGAGAGTAAGCGGGGTTTTGGAGTCAAAGGCCTTTTTCTTGGTTGGAACTACAGATGATAATTTCTTGATAAGTATTAGTACTTAGTTCGTTTTACCCCCCCGCCCCCAGTGACGTGCTTCTAGTCAGTCTATACAAGATGGCGCAAACTATGAATTTCACATGACTAGACTCCCCAACGAGACGAAAAATTTCAACGAAGTCCCGCTGGGGTTCAGTCATGTACACCCGGGAGCTTGATACACCGCTATTTCATCCTACTTTTTTAAAATTAAACTACTAAGTAATTAATAATTAGTAATTGTTCCTGTACATTTGTTTTTTTTTTTTAATATCTCCACATCCATAATTATGCTATTAACATTTTTGTACTGTGTGAGAAAATGGTATTGATACCCTTCGAACAATAAAAGTCTTTCTCGACTTTGTGCAACAAAAGTTAAATTAGTTTCGCTCATTGTAATTTGTTACCTTGTCAACTATTAGAACATGCAAAGAGGAAATACTTTGAGGAAATACCTACAACCGCATTGATAGTAAGTACAGTGTTGACTCAATGGTGCAGATGAGACCATACTATCAATGCGGTTTTGTTTGCACCATTCTCAATGGTGCAGATGAGACCATACTATCAATGCGGTTTTGTTTGCACCATTCTCAATGGTGCAGATGAGACCATACTATCAATGCGGTTTTGTTTGCACCATTCTCAATGGTGCAGATGAGAACATACTATCAATGCAGTTTCATTTGCACCATTAATGGTGCAAACGAAACTAATTAGTCTCCTCTACACCATTGATGGTGCAGGTCAATGGTGCATACGGTACAACGGGCTGTAAACCTTTCAATCTTCAAGAATAAGTAAGTCACCGAAATAAAGGGCATTTCGGTGACCTATATTCTTGAAATTTGAAAGGCTGTTTCAGGACATTTTGAATTATCTTTTCACCATCATACTCGAGGCACTTTATCCAAAAATTAGACTAGACTTTTTAGATCAGTAGTGCGAAACCGCTCTTGTCTTAGAAGTCTGAAAGTGGTACCGGTGACTGAAAAGTTGTATGGGTAGCGGTTATCATGGCATGGGCATTATGATGCAGAGGAATGAGGAAAATGTCGTGAGGAGTTTTGAGTATGCATGGTGATAGAAGAGCAAGGAAAGACCAAAGACCAAAAAAAGCGATGGATGGACGGTGTGAAAGATGATATGGCTAGAAAGGTGATAGGGCTAGAAAGGTGATAGGAGGGGGTATGATATGGCTAAAAAACTCTAACAAGACTACAATACCAAACAATACTAAACGCTGCTAAACACCGATTACAATCATGTTCCAGTTTTTTACCTAGACATAGGTAAAGGTATATAAAAATCTAATAATCCAGTGGGAACGTCAAAGAGTCAGGGTCTAAATTAGCAACCCTTGTCAAAGGACTCATTTGCGAGATATTGGGCTTCTCTCCTGATAGCCGTACCTGTCTGGCATTTGATCTAACTCGGTGAGTACCTAACACAAAAATCTAAATATACCTCTTATAGATAGATTAGTTAGGTTTAGAAAGATAGGTTAGCTTAGATTTTTTAGGTACCTATGCAGCATTTTGTGTAGTGAGAAGATTGCGTTAGAGTTGGTTTCATAAAAGGGCATTGGAGGAGGTAATGTAATCTTAAATTGTTGGCTAATATCACATTCGTGTTTCATTGTACAGTCAGCAAAAGAGATAAGTACGCAGAATCGTCGGATATAGTTGAAGTTTATTAAGAAACCGGTGGATGGTGTCGACTGAAATTTAATTTGATAAATGAGCTGTTTGTTTTCTATTAATAAACTTAAATTTTATTCGTGTACATCTATCGGTTTCTTACTAAACTTCAACTATATCCGACGATCCTGCATACTTATCTCTCTTGTTGATTGTACCTGCTTGCTAAAGATGTTAATTTGGTAGGTGCTTATAAAAGTATAAGTACAAAAATATCTTTATTTTTCTTGAAAGTCCATTCACTTCAATCTGCAGTCTACATCTAGGCGTTTTTTTTTTTGTTGCCCTAATATTGGTCTCACTGTTAGGCAAAGTCTTTTCCTTCCAAACCTCCCTGTCCAGGTGGAGATTCATAGAGACGACTCCGCAATGTAGTGCTGTTCCACAAACGATGGAACAGTCACGAGCACCAATATGTCAACACTTGACAATTTTCAATTGCGATTTTTTCGTGAAATAACGAATGCAACGTTGAAATACGACACTTAACATAAACGTATGGGTTCGAAAATACTATGTTTATAAGAACATAAAATTTCATTCAAAAATAAAGGAGAAATTCGCCTTTGAATAAAGCCAAGTGTATACATACTTATAGACGTGACTGAACACTTGATATCGTGTCCCGCGTGTCCTGTCAGCTGCACGTTAGGTAGAGGAACTGATGGATGCTGGTGATGGCGCCAAACAAGTAGCTGAATTCTGGGCCGAGTCCATTCAGACTGCTATCGACACGCTAAGAACAAGAAGAAGAGGACCTCCCTGTCTTGAAGCGTCTTGTGCGATCTCTGACACGTTAACCTTGCAAACGTTATCAAATCGTCACCCCCACACACGGCACACCTAGATGTTATTGGCTGTTTTTATTTTGAATAACCAACTAGAACAACTGACCTTAAAGTACCTACAGCTAATGAGCTAAGGTAGCCTGTAAAATTCAAATCTTACGTTTTTTGCAATTTGGAGTTTATTGTCAGGTTGTTCGCGACCGTAACACATTTTATGTATAAGTTTATAACTTTTAAGTAATTCAACTAGAGATGTCTTGTACGTACTATTAATTTCTGTGCTAGTGCTGTGCACTTCTGTAAGTGACGAATTCACAATTCCTAAAACTGTATGTGTTTTTAGTTTGTGTATGTCTTAGTGAGTAAGTCGTTGAAGTGCCATATAAATAAATAATAATATTAAATGATTTACGATCAAGATAGCTAGAATGACCCAATTCATCAATGGCAATAGAAGTAGGAAAATAATTAAGCACGTTAACAAGATAATGGAACACTATAGCATTCACACTGTTCATGAAGAACCAAATACACAAGCAGCACACACATTAGACACACTTAAACAAAAATTGTCAGTCGTAACAGGCCGACTAAAACGTTACAAAGCGTGTACCCAAAGAAAACTACAAAACACTCAATTCAGCCATAACGAAAAACTTTTCTACCGCAATATTAGACTAGCGACATCTAATGTTCAGGATAACAACCCAAATGACGTAGATCAAAACAACCCTGACCCAGAGACGTTACAAAACTTCTGGGCAAGAATTTGGGAACAACCAATCGAACATAATGCCCAAGCGGAGTGGATACAAACAGAACTGACAAACAGCAACACCAATATTCGGGCAATGAGTTTTGAGCACATATCCCCAGAAATTTTCCATAAAGTACTTTCTCGTTTACATAACTGGAAAGCGCCCGGTTCAGATAACATTCATAGTTATTGGTACAAAAAATTTACAGCTATCCATAGTTTCCTATATAATCACATAAATACATTCATCCAGGACCCTAATACAATACCGTCCTACTTAACTGCAGGTACAACTTTTATGATACCTAAAGATCGTAATGATCTCTCAAACCCAGCAAAATACCGACCTATAACATGCTTGCAGACCTTGTACAAAATTATCACATCTTGTATATCTGAACTAATATATCAACACATCGACACTAATAATATCCTAGCTGAACAACAGAAAGGATGTCGGAAATTCAGCCAAGGCTGTAAGGAACAATTAATTATAGACTCAGTAATTCTTAAAAAAGTTCAAAAAACCAAAACCGATCTGTTCAGCATGTATATTGACTACAAAAAAGCCTACGACTCTGTTCCCCATTCCTGGCTCGTAAAAATATTAGAGATATACAAAATACATCCAACTATAATAACATTCCGAAAGGTCATGATGACAACCTGGACCACTGTACTTAGACTAACTTCCCCTACTAAAACAGTAGATACCAGCCCAATAAAAATTCAGAGAGGGATCTTTCAGGGGGATGCTTTAAGCCCACTGTGGTTCTGTCTTGCTCTAAATCCCCTATCCAATATATTAAACGCAACTACTTTAGGGATCCCATTAAAAAATACAATTACCGAAAGACATACCGAGGTCCAAAAAATAGAACTAAATCATCTGTTGTACATGGATGATATTAAATTATACGCGAAAAGTGAGACTCAACTATGTGAATTAGCAAACCTGACAGAAAAATTCTCAAACGATATTAAAATGGAATTCGGCATAGATAAATGTAAAATAAATTCAATTAGAGCAGGACAGAATTACCAACACCAATACATTTTAGGAACAGGAGAACAGATAGAACCATTAGAGGAACAAGATAGCTATAAATACCTAGGCTACACACAATCACGACAAATACACTATAAAGAAACTAAGCAAAAATTAACACTACAATTTCAACACAGGTTAAACACAATTCTGAAAACACAACTATATTCTCGAAATACTATCAAAGCGATTAACTCTTATGCTATAGCGGTTCTCACATATTCCTTTGGAATAATCAATTGGACCAAAGCCGACTTGAAAAACCTTTAACGAAAAATGTATACTACAATGACCAAATTCCGCAAACACCACCCACGGTCCTGTCTGCAGAGATTAACACTACCGCGGAAAGAAGGAGGCAGAGGACTAATTGACATTCTAAACCTACACAATAGACAGATAAAAGCACTTAGAGAATTCTTTTTTTCAAAAACCGATACTTCTACCCTTCACAAAATTATAACACACAACGACCAAAACTTGACTCCCCTAAATTTAAAAGATACATCTGAACAGAGAAATGAGAAAGTAACCGACGATAAAATTAAGCTTTTAGAATGGACCCAGAAATCTCTACATGGAAGACATCGCCAAGACTTATGCCACATAAATGTCGACAAAGAAGCGTCGAACGCGTGGCTAAATCGAGGCGAACTCTTCCCAGAGACTGAAGGGTTTATGCTTGCTATACAAGACCAGGTAATTGAAACCAAAAATTATAGAAAGTTTATCATAAAGAATTTAAATAATGACACATGTAGGAAATGCAATAGTGCTCCAGAAACGATTCAGCATATCACAGGCGCGTGCAAATCAATAGCCCAAACAGATTACAAACACAGGCACGATCAAGTAGCCAACATCATACACCAAAAATTAGCACACCAGTACAAACTTATAGATTCCATTACACCATACTACAAATACAATCCAGAAACTGTATTAGAGAACCCCTCAACAAAACTATATTTTGACCGCGCGATTCTTACCGATCGAACAATTCATTTCAATAGACCAGATATTACACTTATAAACAAGATAAACAAAACTGGTTATTTAATAGATATTGCTATACCAAATACACATAATTTGCAGACAACAATAACAGAAAAACTGAGCAAATACACTGAATTAAAAGATGAAGTAGCCCGACTTTGGCATCTGCAAAAAGTTATAATAGTACCAATAGTATTGTCTACAACAGGAGTAATACCAAAACAACTTCACCAGTCCCTTAATTCCCTTAACTTACCCCCAAATATTTACCATTTGCTGCAGAAAGCAGCGATACTAAACACATGCAGACTCGTGAGAAAGTTTCTGCAATGTGAATCAGAAAACCTACATCAAAACACAAATACGCTACCAGCTTCTGTGCAATCTTCTGCACGTGACTGCACTTAATCCAACTGATAATCACTTGGCTTAGGCCCGTGTTATCAGCTCTTTCCGGCTAGCCGAGAAAAGAAAATAAATAAACAAAAATAATAATAAAGAACAAGGTACCAATACAAAGAAAAAGGTTTGTGTGCCTACATACACTGACCTCTAATAAACAAGGTTTAATAGAGGTCAGTGACCTACATACATAGATGAAAACAAATGAAGACGGAAGTATCCTTTCAATAAACATAACATTTTCTTCGTGAGGAGTTCCATTTATTTCACCTGTATTCTGATCCATGTGTAAAGGGAAAATTAATAAGTAGGTACTTGTAATTCGTAAGTAATCATTCAGGGTACTTACTCGAGAAAAGATAAATTCATTTTTTCTCAAGGTAGAGCAGTCGTGGCCCAGTGAAACGAACGTGGATTTACGAGTTGTAGGTCGTAAGTTCGAACCGAGGCAGGCACTTTAATTTGTGTAAATTATTTCATCACCACTGCTCTCAAAACGGAGGAGGAAAACATTTTGAAGAAACCGACATGTCCTAGAACTAAACATTTTAAGAAATGTGACATCCGTCAACCTGCATTGGGCACGCGTGGTGGATTACGGCCCAATCCTTCTCACAGCAGCGGAAATATTTTAGGCTGATTATGCCTAGTCTGTGGTATTGCATTTCTAGCCCTGCTTAAGAAGTTATAAAGATGTGTTAAGAGGTAGATATGGCAACTAATGTTATAATATCAGAAACAAGAGACAAAATAAAAAAAATCTCGCCGGCTGATCGACCATTCACGTGAACAGAGGGCTGGGTCGTTCTTTGGCCAAAGAATTAGCATTGCCATTCAACGTGGCAATGCTGCCAGTCTTCTGGGCACGTTTCCGGATGACAGCGATGCGGCCGAGTACTTCGACGCCTAAATATTCTTTTGTTTTTGTATTTATTTATATAGTTAGAGACAAAACTACATATGTACCTACTTATAACAATAGAAAATGTAAATAACTACATTGCATAAGTTGTGCTATAACACATTGTTTTAAAACAAGATCACGTTCAGCGGTTTAGTTGGGTAAGTCCACAGATCCGAGCAAACGGGGCGGCTAAATCTATTACCCTGAAGTGGATTATACAGCCCACGCGGTTGGTTGCCCTCGCGTCGTAACTCGAAACAATGGTGAAATGGCCATAGCAAAGCTGGTGGGTTTAGTTTCTGGGGATTCCTGCCGCTGTAATTATACGGCAACGAGTTTCCAAGTAAGGCCTGTACTAGATTGGGTGTATTCCCGTTCGTCCCACCGACTTCGTCCCCGTCGTGGGACGAACGGGAATTCGTTATTTTTTTTCCCGATCGTCCCACTAATTTTATTGATGGGACGAACGGGAATAATTTATTAATTATTTTCATGTATTCCCGTTCGTCCCACCAATTTTTTTTTTGTTTTTATGATACTGTAATACAGAGGTGTTACTTAATTCTAAACTTGTCAAACATTTACGTTTGATGGCGAGAGGTCCCCGTCGTGAGACGAACGGGAATTTACAAAAATAATATTAAAGGAGAATGGGCATTTTGGTATTCGCTCCAATAGCAATCATTGTGGTGTTATTGAATAGGTCTTTTCATCAGGAAAATTATTTACTATGGCGACTTGTCCCAAATCCTTGTCCAAAAACCACGGGAAGCCCCCAAAGTTCCAGTTTTAGTTGATATCATAATTGCAAATACGATAATATTACATACCTATTATGATTGAAGATACGAAAAATAAAAATGCTAAACAACATTATTTAAAACGAGAAATGTATTGTGTATAGAGAAAGCGCACTCCAGGATTTGAATGAATATGACATAAAAAAAGATGCTTGGCTTTTACGCGGACGCATACAGTCGCGTCACGTGCGGTCAAGAACTTATTATTGTTATTTATTGATAAAAAACAATGTTAATGAAAACGAAACCAATATCCATAACATTTTATGCAATTATTACTGCACGTGTTTGACCGTACGACGAACAGTCGGCACTTGTGCTCATATAGTTTCAATCGTGTGGTATCTAGGATATGCCAGACATGAAGGCTTTACTGCTCCTGCAGAATTCCTCAGCAATGTCATTATTGATAATAATGTAAAAAAAAATCGTTTCTTACTTTTGTTATTTTTTTTCTTTTTTTCCTGAGTGTTTATTCATTTTAGTACCTATTAAGCAAAACACACATGATTCAATACAACTATATAATATCACCATTATCTTAACATAATCAAACAAAAACAAAAAATAAATAAATACTTAACACAAAATAACGTTCCGACAGCAAATGGAGACAAGCGTCTCGGTTATCATTAATCCTTGTAAAAATACCTTTCCAATGATACATAGTATATTATAGCTATTGGGCCGAGTACCAGGCTTCATACATATTTATACATATTTGCCCATTCTCCTTTGAAAGTGAACTACGAAACAACGATTAAACATTTTACGCACAAAATTATTTAGTGGGACGAATGGCACTAATCTAAGAACATATTCCCATTCGTCCCTCTAAAATCCTGAATGGGACGATCGGGAACAAATTTAATATTATTTTTGTAAATTCCCGTTCGTCCCACGACGGGGACGAAGTCGGTGGGACGAACGGGAATACACCCTAGATTGACGCCTTAAAGTCAAAGTCATATCGTCTTAATTTCAAACTAGCTGCACCCCGCGGTTTCACCCGCATAAGTCTCGATCCCGTGGGAGTATCGGGTTAAAACGTATCCTATGTCCTTTCTCGGGACTCAAGCTATCTCTATACCAAATTTCATCTAAATCGGTTCAGCGGTTTAGGCGTGAAAAGGTAACATACAGACAGACAGAGTTACTTTCGAATTTATAATATTATAGTATTGATGGAAATATGGATATTATAGTATTAATATGGATAGGCGGATGAAAGGCACGTCGTTTTGAACGTCAGAATTTATAAGAAAATTGTGTTGATTCTTGTCGCCCCTTCCAAAAGCTAGTTTCGTATGGGGAAGAAACTCCACCGTTACTTTTTTTAAATGTTTTACAATATTCTGTAGGTATACCTTAATTATACTTATGTAACTAGAAAATTAGCATGTCTAAAAAACTTTTCAGACGATTTGATAGCACAATCAATTTTATCTATTGTTGTTTGTTTGGCAAATTAGGAGCGGTGTATGGATTGCTAGCGTAACGCAACTACGTGGTCGGACCTTAGAAATGCACATCTGCAAATATATGCTTGGAAGAGATTTTGGAAATAGAAAGAAAGAAAGAAAAAGTATTTATTGCGACTCGTACAGGACGATCACAAACTAAACTAAACACAATAAAAAAAAAAAAAAAAACAGGTTATATAAAAAAAAGTAACAAAAAAAAATGAAACAGAAAGTCCTATACGAGGCCAAAAGGCTCCTATCTCAGCATGATGCTGCAACATTAAAAAAAAATGAAATATAATTAATAGTAAGTAATGAAAGCTGGACTGCCTCCTTTCTGTCGTGGTCGTAACCGCTACTGTTGAGCATGAGGTGCTAGGTACGACTCCCGGAGCGGGTATATTTAAAAGCCCTTTGGCTACAAGCACTTTCTTTTTACGACTAGGTAAATGATATATTTCCCTTGTCTTCTAATTGCATAAAAATAGGAAATACAAGAGTCTAGCAGTGAGCAGTGATCGCTCGCTTACTTGAGTCGACCCAATGAGCCGGCAACGTGGCTCCCCACATCGCAGAGTAGGTACAATGCTGCAATGCCTTGATACCTCTGAGCTCTGCATTCAAGCGTACTCTGATACAGTCTCTCTGTAGTAGGGTTTGAAAGAAAGAAAGAAAGAAAAAGTATTTATTGTGACTCGAACAGGAAGATCACAAACTAAACTAAACACAGTAAAAAATAAAAAACCAACTTATATGAAAAAAAGTAACAAAAAGAAAAATGAGACATAAACTTGAGTATAAATGGTTTGATGCAGTATTACAGTTATCCTCTCACAAAGTGGGAACATTATAGGCTGATTAATGAAACATTACATCATATTAAAAAAAAAACAGCGAGCAAGAGTACCATCGACACGAAAAGAAGAAGACATCATATCTTTGTATCGAAGGTACTTCTTATTTAATCTGTCAAGCTCCGCTAATGAGACAATTGATTTTCTATTTTTTCGTCACCGATCGGTAACGCGTGGGGCTTGACCGGTTAAGGTAAATCTAAAAATGCCTATAAGAGTAGGGGAAGACCAAAGAAACGATGAATGGATTGTATGGAAGATGATATGGCTGGGACGACCACCGACGACCGACCGACCGACCGACCGACCGACCGTGGTGACTACCGAGATGTCGGCTAATAGAGGAGTATGGAAGAAAATACATGTCGCACTAACACCAAATCAATTGGGGATAAGGGTTGGAGAATGGTGACTTAGGCCTTCTATTAAGAATAGGCGTAGGCCAGACGGACACCCTCTAACGACCTATTATCATCATTATGAATTAGTAATTCATTGGTAGGTACTCAAATCTCTTCATAAGATCCACAATATATAGAAACTATAATTTATTATTGCAAATTAAAATAATAAATACCTAAGAAAATAATAACCTATATCCTAACTTAACTATAAACAAACTAAAATATAGCGTCGAAAAATGCATCCGCATCGCTGTCGACTGGTAATGTACCCAAGAGACTGGCGGCATTACCACGTTGTATGGCAATGCTTACACAACCAAATAGTTGAGTTTATTTAATTGGTTATAATGTAACGAATACTTGGTCGGACACAGCTTTAAATATTTGAAGGTAGGCCTATGACCTTAAAACCAACTTGCTTTGGAAAAGGGCCTTCTTCGACAAACCTGTTTATTTAACTACGAGTAGTACTTTAAGTATTCTGTGCTACGAGTGTATAGTTTTCTGTAGGATCTCGTAACTTAATATTTGAAACTTGAAGATGAATTAAACACACCTACCTACCTCGCAAAATATAGGTGTACTATAGGTACACTTCTGTCTTACCTTTCGGTAATTACAGGAGTTATGTTATGTTATTATAACCAAAAACATTTGGTATTTTTAACCGCATTCAAAAAAGGAGGTTCTGTATTCGACCCGTATGTATGTATGTTTGTATGTCCGCGATTTTCTCAAAAACTAATGAAGCAATTTTGATATTTCTTTCATTAATGCGATCTACATACTTTTAGGAAGGTTTTAGTATGTAATACATTAAATAATTATTCTTATGTACGAATTTATATGCAGAAATGTACTGCATCTCCGGCATTTCTATGCGAATTTTGATGTTTCTTCTAGTCGGTGTCTTTAATTCTTTAATGCACTAGTGTTAATTGAATCTGTGTGGGGTAGGTACAACTAAAAAGTGAAAAACACTACAAGTCGGTTGATTTTTTTGTAAAAAAGTATTTTTTGACAAGTACCTACATCAACTTCAAATCCCTAAACTCCAACAATAAAAAAAAAAACAACCCTTAGAAAAAAATGTCTAAGGATAAGAATCCTTAGATATTTTTTTCTAAGGGCTGATTTTTCAATGGACAGATATATTTTATTCGTGGAATAAAATTGACGTCTGAGTACCGATTCTGTATTCAAGAACTGTTTATATATTTCAAATTTATTCCTCAGATAAATTTATCTGGCGTTGGAGTAATCAGCCCTAAATTAAATAAGTTACTTGGTATTTCTTTTCGAAAATAGGAAAATACATTTTTCAGATTCTCAGAAAAAGATATTATTTACATATTCTAAAATGCTAAAAAGAGAATAAGTATAGACTACTATAATGTCGAAGCAGAAACAAAGTCCACAACACAGTTGTTTTCAGATAATACAACAAATTAAAAATTACTTGTTTGTTATGTAATTAAATTACATAATTAACTTAATGTATTCAAACAAAATATGTCAAGAGCGTGTCTGTTTATCAAACAACAAACTAATTAATGTGCCTAATTCGTTGAAACGTGTCCCTTTATCAATACATTGCTAACGCCGATTCCCTTGTTCACAAACTAAACTACTTAAGTTTAATTTCAGTCCATCCAATTTTTTAATCACGTCTAAATTGTCTATGGAGTATATTAATTTGACGGGACTAAACTAATATTTACTTATCTCCTGTCCTTTTCTTAATGAAATAGAAAGAAAAAGATGCACTGAACTTAAATTTAGTTTAGTTTGTGAACAAGAGAATCGGCGCCATTATGTAATTTTATAGTAAAGAAGACTGGATGGAATGACGATTCTGTATGGAAAGTGGTCTATTGACCAACAGCGATATGGTCTTGATGTTTGTGTAAGGATACCTTACTTAAACCATTTGGCAAAGGGCCATCAAAATTGTATCTATCTACTATCTTTCCACCTCTCTCTCTCTGTCCAGAGCTGCCAACGACAAATCTTTATTAACCCTTCGTATGCTTAAACGTGGATCCACGCGAGACACAATGATTTTTTAATTGTGTCTGTAATTAACCGGTTAAAGGAAAGAAAAATATAATTTTATTATTAAGATTTTCAAGGGCAGATATTATAACCTTGGTCGCTACACATCATACCACCCGTCCGAATAAGTGTATTTTTATCGAAATTGCCAGGTCAGATTTTGACGCCACTTTGCACAATTTTGCAAGACTTGGGAATCGAATCCAGGACGTCATGTTCAACCAATAGCGCTTGCGACCACTCTACCAACGAGGCAGTCATTCATAGTTCTTAATGAGTTTCTATAACAAAGCAAAAGGATTTCCTATGGTTTTAATTCCTAATTGATTAAAGTCGTTTTTCGTGAGTCATCGGTCGGCACAAGGATGCCACCATGTTGAAGTAGGTATATTTTGCTTGTTAGATATTCGGTAATAAAAATAAATCCGGTATTTAAGTATCCCTAGACAAAAAGCTTAACAAAATGAATCAGAAAAGACATAACAGATACAGACAGACAGGAGAATAATTGAGTAGTTATTTATCGTAATTAAAGTTGTGCTGAAAGCCTGAAACAGTTAAAGTAGAGCCAGGGGTAGGTACCTACTTTAACACGAACTACTTACCTCTAGAAGGATTGCTATTCAAATACCAATCCTTCTAAGGGTAGTTACTAAGCTAACCCTTCGTCTTTCATCAAAATCGATTCGATACTTTAGCCACAGCTAGTACATAATAAAAAAAAACCGAGTGTGCTTATGGCCACACGACTGAAGTGAAACTTCAAACGTATTTGGCTATGAGAGGAAGAGAGAAAGAAAATGTGCGCGCGCACTGCTTTCTCTTGCTTATATCCCCCACTCAACTCCCGTTCGCCTCGCCCGATCACACTTTTCGTAACGCTTACGTCACGCGTTCGCCAGCTTACGCGGTGTCCTGCGTGAGCGACGAATACGACGCGACGTGACGCTGCGAACGCGACGAACGCGATCAACTCAACGGCATACCCTGCTTGTGTCCTATATGACAGTCTGCGGCGAGACGCGACGTAACGCGTACTTGTTTTGAGAGCGACCAGACGCGACACCACAAACTACATATGAACTTTCCGTCTGTTCCCGTTGTCCCCATTCGGAACTCAATAAAAATCATTATTTTTTGATTGACAGCGATGCGGACGAATTTTTCGATGCCCAATGAACTCCTGTCTTTTTTTTATTATTATTATTTGTATATATATATATATTAGTTTGTGTGTACATATGTACGTAATTATAAATATAAAATAAAAATAATTAAAATGTATTCCCGTTGTCCCCATTGACGGTTTCTTGTTAAAATTGTACTGTACTTCTCCATGATTCGAGAAGTAATGACCAAAATCACGTAGGACATTTGTCGCGTGTAGCATCGCGTCGCATTACGTCGCGTCGTGTTGCGTCGCGTCGCGTCGTATTCGTCGCTCACGCAGGACACCGCCTTACTCCCCAAGTCAAGCGTGCGTAAAGAAGTTTCACTTCAATAAAGTTGAAACGTCACTAATAGAACAAACTAATCGTGCATCGCATTGATAATATCCATATAGATTGTTTGACCCACTTGCTGCGAGTTTAAATATTAAAATTAGGTAAATTATAGGATCGAAACCTCTTATCACGATATAAAAGAATAACATAGATTATATAAAATAGATTTCTCATGTGATAATGCATGTTTTCGTGTTAATACCTTATCTTATATAATATTTTAAAATTAAAAAAATGGCGATGTTCTTCAGAGAGGTCTGGTGCGTAGTACCTAAAGTCCGACCGCGCCAAATTTGCCAAAGATGTAAAAAACAATGGCCGCTCGAAATTGAATAAAATCGATAAACAAGAGTTTTTATTTTAAGTAATGTTAGTTTTTGTCTAAATCTGCGAGCCAACTAGACGAAAACAAACATTACTTAAAATAAATATTCTTGTATATCGATTTTATTCAATTTCGAGCGGAAATTGTTGTTTACATGTTTGGCAAAGGCGCGGTCGGACCTTAGTTACTGGGCCAGATGTATGTATGTAAACGAGGCAAAATGAGTATGGAAGGATCGTAGTATTCGTAGCTGGTGGTATTCTGTAGTTTTTTTTAAAACCCTGGCTGAAGGCCTTAATAATTTATTGAAGCAATCACAGACAAGTTATGGAAGGTTGAACTGCAAGATACATAAAAACCGGCAAAGTGCGAGTCGGACTCGCACACGAAGGGTTCCGTACAATATTTAACACTACATAATATGAAAAAATCACGTTTGTTGTATGGAAGCCCCCCTTAATTTATTTTAGTTTCATTATTTATTTCTAAAGTGAATATACAACTAAGTAGCTATTCTGTAAATATTTCAAGCGTCTACCTGTTGCGGTTATTAATATCGAGAAAAAAACGGCAAGAAAGTAACGTCTGTTGTATGGGAGCCCCCCTTAAATATTTATTTTATTTTGTTTTTAGTATTTGCTGTTATAGCGGCAACAGAAATACATAATTTGTGAAAATTTCAACTGTCTAACTATCGCGGTTCTTGAGATACAGCCTGGTGACAGACAGACGGACAGACAGCGAAGTCTTTGTAATAGGGTTCCGTTTTCACCCTTTGGGTACGGAACACTAAAAAGGTGTTATGTAGTTTCAGCCTACCCCATTGGAAAGAAGGCGTAAGTCTGTTTTTAGTTTTTTTCGAATATAATGGAAACCTAAGCGATCGTAAGGTAATTAATAGCTAGTTACATTGTTGTGGTTTCTTTTGAACTTTATTTGATTAATTAATCACCATAGTAACGAGGTAACCTTTAAACGTTATTACTGGTTTATTTATTATACAATAAGATAACTTATCAAACGATTGGTAAATAATTTAGGTTAGTTGCTAAGCGGGTTCTCACTGATAAATAAGTCGTCCATTTTTTTTAATGTTTAGCATGTTTAGTAAAATGTCAAGCCGTGATATTTATGAAAAAAATGTAGGTAGGTAACGAATAGGTATCCATTAGTATTTTTCTAGATACAACATCAAAATTGGGTACCGTGCATTCGCTATTTATTTGCCAAAAATGTAAACAAATATGAATTAATTGAAAAATAACTTCAATTCCTACATAATAAAGTTCAGTTTACCTACGCTACAACTTCAAACATTTATATAACATTGTCAACAGTGCTAGTCACTCTGAAATCAACTTAATCATCATTTAAATAAAGTTGATATTTGTTTAACCTGAAATAGGGTAGGGGTGTGCAGCACTACGCACTTTTACTTTAGGTACAGTCGGCGGCACGTAACTCGGCAAGAGTTGTTAGTTGTCTTTCTTTAACTTTCTTCTAAACAGACCTGTTAAAAAATAAATTATGGCATAACCATAGAATAATGACAAGCAATGAAAGTGACCATTTTTTGTTGCACTAAGTGTACAGACGGCAGCACATCAAGCTACCCGAAACTGTCAAATTTTCCCAATTAACTTTGAACCTAATGCCTTAACGATAAAGTTGAAAGTCTATTAAAGAAATTTGACAGATTGTAGGAGCTTGATGTGCTGGCGTCTTTACATGCGCGAAATTCCTGCCACTAGCCAAAACCTTGCCAAGTTATGTGTTGTGACTGTATACCATTTTTCGTTTACCATTTAGGTACCTACATATATAAGGCAGAGGACTTATCAACTGAACTTCGACAAACTGTAATACGACAAGATTTTATTTTGACAATATGGAACTCCGACACGTCTTCATCTCGACAATACTTTAGTTCAAAATACGTTAAGTCTGAGAAACCAAGTTAGTATAGGTAGCTAATATAAAATTTGCTATAACATCATTCAACATTTTTATGCCTTCTTGCAATATCGTGCAACTGTTCGATCGTTTACAAGGAGAAGCCTGCATTGTGCTCCTGTATTGCAGGCATTTCAAATATTTACCCACTGCTTGCACAATAGAACTCATTTCTGCAAAATACTGGCTATGTGGGTAGTTGACCGTAGTTGTACATTTACGACGAGGCAAGGGAGCATTATAAGTACGCATATGTAATAGTTCCATGAAGCTTTCATTGATTAAAAGAAAATTTGAGTTCGTCAATGGCCACTGCTGATCATAAGTCTTCCGAATTACCGTCAAACGGGGTGAATAGGGATGCAGGGGTGAATCGGGACAAAACTTTAAAATGGATTTTAACATTAAAATAATATAGTTTGTGGCCAAAAAGGACCCTAATGTGTTTACTGTAATTTAATTAACGATTACGTGCCCTTATTGACAACAAACTATATTATTTCAACGTTAAAATCCATTTTAAAGTTTCGTCCCGATTCACCCCTGCATCCCTGTTCACCCCGTTTGTAGGTACAATCAGAAATTATTTGCAGACGAATTATGATCACAATTTGTTGTTACTATGCAGAGAACAAGACAGTTGCCCATCGGCTGATAAAATCCCTAAAAAAAGGCAAGGGAAACGAACCAATCGAAAGTTTATATAATTTTCTATTTACCCAAGATATCCGGATAGCGCGCAAGAAAGTCTGTTTTGGCCCTTATGAGTTCAAGCCGGATCTGGTTCTCCATCGGTGCCTCCAACGCTGAGAACACCATCGCTCCCGACGCCAAGTAGACCACGTAGAATATGACGAACAGCAACAGCAGACATGTGAACCTCGCCTTACCAAACAATCTGGACGTTGCTATCAAAGGTTGAAATGGAGGGTGTTCTTCTTCATACAAAATCTCTCTTTCAACGACCATTTTCTTGGGGTAAGGATATAATTGGCTGTGAACTATCATGTCGTCGTCACTCCTCGAGCTCATACTCCCGTAGGATTGAATCCGCTTGTACTTATTTCCACCATTCCCTCCATTTCCAATATGCTTCTCCATTTAAAAAAGTTAATATTTATAAATTTTACGCGCGAAACCAATAAAAACTTTTTGATTCAATCAAAAATCCATGATAATTTTCAAAAACACATTCCAAATTCGAATAAAAACACCAAAACGAAACACAGCACGACTTTTTATCTAGATATGGCTTGTCGGTAGACCACAGAGTTCCAGAACACAAACCAAAAATCCCGGAACGCGCGGGATTATGGTCAACTGTACTTGAAAAACCTCTTCGGATGATTAGGTTCAACAAAAAGCGCGAATATTTCCGTCTTTTTAGTATCCCGGCGATAATTTTCAAGTGTAAATATCACCATTGTGATGCATTTTAGAAGCACTGGTTGGGATTAAATATGGCGGAAGCCGTAAGAATGTTGGTGTAGATGTGGGCGTAGTGATCGCGACAGTGACCGTAAGTAGACTGAGCGCATGGGTCGACACTCGATAAATTAAAGTAGAATGCTCCCATTGGGTGTGTGTTGTCGCTTCTTGTTTGTAATGTACCCAAGATAACGTGGTTGTGATAATCACGGCTTACCTGCAAATGTTTGTAATACGTTTTATGTCGTTTAACGTTATAACGGTAACTGTTTATTGCGATAGACTAATAAACGATTAGAAAATAATTAGCGTTTTGTTTTTTTTTAACAACATAAATAACATAACATAAAGATTATTTTGAATATTTTAATGACCATTGTTATTCAATTTGATTTGCTAATAAATTGAAATTCAAGTTAATTACCAACGTTAATAATAAATACATAATTATGATTCTTTCATTGTGGTAATGAAGTCTTGTCTAGTAATCATTACAAAGTATCCTTTTAAGTATCTTAAAAGGGTCAGTCCCACAAAGAAATGTTTGGTTTCGTTGGAAAGACTTCAACTGAGTAGGTACCGGCTTCAAGTTTCAGCTGAAGAGCACGAAAGTATCTAACTTTTTTGAAGTCGGTAAAGAAGATAAATATAGAATCATAACCATTTTCTTCAGAATTTCTTGAAGCCTCTCATCTTTTTATTTGCCTTCGTAATTTCAGCTGACTTGTATAAATATGAAGAAGCGGAACTGTGCTCTGAATTAATTGGGTACCTAACATTGACTTATATATTGTACATAAAATCAACTTCGAATATACCTACTAAAGTGAAATCACCAGTAAATCTACATACATAATTGCATAGCATAATCAGCCTATAATGTTCCCACGGCTGGGACACAGGCCTCCTCTCTTCGGGAGGGAGTGGGCTATAATCTACCACGCGGGCTCAGTGCGGGTTGGTAGATGTCAATATCTTCGATCACATAACTATTAAGATCAATAAAAAACTTTAGGTATGAGCTTTCTTCATATACAAGCCGTGTGCCCGATAGAATGTTAAAAATTACGAACTTCCCATAAAATTGTCACTTTTTAATGCCGGCACTATTCTAGTGCCGTTCCTTTCTAGATTTTGTTAATAAGTTCTAGAAATCAGATGAAGGCAATCCAAGAACTGAACGTTTTAAGAAGTATTGAGGTACAAAAATAAAAAAAATATGCAACGACTATAATAGATATGCAAATCAATTATGCAATATCTTCAAATGTAATTTTTTTGTCCACATTTTTCATAAAAGGAAACGTCAAAATCGTATGTTCTCCTTGCAAACAAAAAACATGGAAAAACAAGTAAAAAAACTTTTAATTAGTATTTAATTAGTTCACGAAAGTTCTAGGAGAATAATAAACTCATAATAATTAATTAATTAATATTTAAATGTGAGCTAGTGAGAAATTTCTATACATGCTTTTAGGGGCAGTAGTTTAGCCATGTTCTTTTCATTTTCTATAAACCTCTTTAGGAAATCAATTTTCAAAAACACTAGGTAAATTCATCATCATGTGGTCATGTGCTGAATTTATGGTTTCAGTTCGCGCATATCCAAAAAGCTAATCAATCAATCAATTCGTTTAGTTTTTTTTTAATTTTTGATCTAGCAACACTGGCCAACGTCAACATCGGTTTCGCAAATTTATATTTAATTTTAATGTTTTTCCTGTTTAAAAGTAACTAAAATAGTGTTTAAAATACTCGGTGCATCATAATTACACTAGTGACGGTGTTATCTTAAGGTGTTTCGGTGCATTGTACTAGATGTGACGATCGCAGTATCTTGGCCAAATAACTTGAAATAAATATAATAAACCTACCATTCCATCCGTCTAATTGTTCTCGAAAGTAATACAAATAAAAGTACCATGACCTGGAGAAGGACATAGGTTACTTTTCTCCCGAGTTCCTGACGCGACGCTTGCAGCCAAGGCAACGGGTGCGAAGGCTGCGCCCTGCATGCGCAGCGCCCCAGGCCCCGAGCGCGACTGCGCCGCAGTCGTCAAAAATTGACAATTCCAGTGTGACATTTTGTAAATAATGAAAATAGTGTTTTTAGTTTATTTTTTTTGAGTGCGTGTATATATAGTTTATTTTTATATTTTTAGGTAAGTTTTACTGTAAATTTAATCGCGTTTTTATATATATATGTTCAATGCCGGTTGTAGCGACGCCGGAAACAGTGTAAGTCAACCTGCTACATCGCTTGATGTTCAGCTGGTGAGATGCCCGTATTGCTCACAGGCACGCTTTTTTAAAGGCGAACGGGGGCTGAAGATACACTATGGCAAGATTCACAAATCACATAGTGTACCTTTGTGCCCCCCAGCTACATCCCCAACATCAACAACTCCAGACCAAACCTTGTGGCAAACGCTAGCAAAATTCAAAAATTCTACACCGGTTTTAAAGAGAGTTCCCCGGGGCGCGAGACGGTCTGTTGCACTGAATTTGTCGCGGTGTCTCCGTCTTGCAACCCAGGAGAACTCAAAAAGTGCCTGGGAGCAATTACTGACCTTCCCTTATAGGATTCTACATGTCCAGAAAAATTTAGCAACTAAAAAATCCTTAACAAACCAAATTAAAGACAACTGTAACAATTCGACCCTAATTTTAGATCCAAAATTACCTGCATTTAACAACCAATCACAAAAAAGCTTGTGTTCACATGTAGAATCAAAATTAAGTGAAGGTGACATCAAGGGAGCGGCCAGGATACTATTCAGCAGCGATGTGGTGGCGCCTTACTCTCCAGAAACGCTATCAGCTCTAGAGAGTAAACACCCAGCGCCTGCGGATGGCCTCACCTTCCCCGACCCCCCCGACCCTCCCGATCTAAATTCAACCTTTCTAAATGTTTCGGCCCCCCAGTTAATGGCAGCCGTGAGCTCTTTCCGAAATGGTTCCGCCGGCGGTCTCGACGGCCTGACTCCACAACATCTCAAGGATTTGCTGAGTTCAGGCGCCGGGGAAGCTGGTGAGTCGCTTTTGAAGGAGCTTGCGGCCCTTATTACCCTCATGCTCACCGGCGGTGTGAACGAGGCTGTCGTCGATGTCTTATACGGGGCCAACCTATGTGCCCTGCGCAAGAGGGACGGCGGCATTCGTCCCATCGCTGTTGGTTGCACCTACAGGCGTACGGCAGCCAAAATATGCTGCAAGCTATATAGCCAATCGCTTACAGCTAAGTTTCAGCCCCTGCAGCTTGGTTTTGGCTCAAAAGGGGGCTGTGAGGCTGCCGTTCATGCCCTTTCCACTTTTATAAGATCGAACAAAGGTGAGGTCATTCTCAAGGTTGACGTGAAGAACGCCTTTAATTCTGTAAACAGGGACACTTTGTTGGCTGAAGTCAAAAAGGAATTACCCGAAATTTATGGTTTCATGTGGCAGTGTTACAGACACCCTTCCAAATTATTATATAAGGACAATGTTTTGGAATCTGCAGTAGGATGCCAACAAGGTGACCCTCTCGGGCCTGTCATTTTCAGCTTGGCTATTCATCCAATCATCCAGAAACTAAATTCAAAATTCAACGTGTGGTACCTAGATGATGGAACGCTAGGAGGTGATGTAGACACCGTTTTGAATGACCTACAACTTCTCAAACAGGAATTTAAATCTATTGGCTTGGACCTTAACCCCTCAAAATGCGAAATTTACCTTTCTGACATTACCGACAGACAATTGACCCTAGAGAAATTTAATGCAATAGCCCCACAAATAAAAATTTTAGAAAAAAGCTCACTGCACCTCCTAGGTTCCCCAATTTTGGAAGATAGTTTTCCTCCTTTCATCGAAGAAAAAATTAAAAAGTTCAACGACATTTCGGACAGACTCTCCAAAATTAATCTACATTCGGCATTCACCCTAATTAGATACTGTTGTTTTGGCCCAAATTTTATGTATTTTCTACGCTCTTCCCCTTTATGGAAGCAGCCACACCTCTTGGACAAAATTGACCAAATTATTCGCAGCACTTTAACATCAATTCTAAATGTGGCCTTGGACGACCGAGCGTGGCTGCAAGCCACACTACCCATCCGCTTTGGTGGCCTCGGCGTCCGCAAAATTACCAGTATTAGCCTACCGGCGTTCCTGTCCTCTGTCCACAGCACCGAAAAGTTGACCGGGAAGATTTTAGCCCCCTCCCTGGTTGACTCTGAAGTGCCGTGCTTGGCCGACGCGGAGAACGCCTGGAAAATGGCTTGCCCGGATACAGATCGGCCCGCGAACCTATCTTCCCAGAGGCAGTGGGATGAGCCGCTCTGCAGGTTGGTACGGAATAATCTTATTAATACGTCCACCAATACTGCTGAGCGTGCCCGCCTACTGGCTGTGGGTGAGTGGGAGTCGGGTCTCTGGCTTCAGGCACTACCGTCACCCAACATAGGCACATTGCTGGGTGACACCACCTTCCGGCTCGCTACTTGTTTGCGTCTGGGCGCCCCCTGCGTGGCTCCGCATCGCTGCCAATGCGGTGAAGGTGTCGACTGCCTCGGACACCATGGCTTATCCTGCAGTAAAAGCGCAGGCCGGATAGCTCGGCATGCCAGCATCAATGACATCATCCGTCGTGCTCTTGTCACCGCTGGGGTGCCAGCTGTTTTAGAACCCAATGGTTTGGCACGCGACGATGGTAAGAGACCAGACGGGATGACCATAATGCCTTGGAAGGTAGGTAGGCCTTTGGTGTGGGATGCAACGTGTGTCGACACCCTTGCGCCATCCCATCTTCCAAGCACGGTAAGCTGTGCTGGGGCGGCTGCTGCAGGTGCGGAAAACCTCAAACGGCGCAAATACTCCAATCTCTTTGGAACTTACATATTTGAGCCGTTTGGGGTTGAAACACTAGGGCCATGGGGCCCGAGTGCCCACTTAGTATTCCAAGACATCGCCAAGCGGTTGGTCGACTCATCACGTGACCAGAGGGCTGGCCTATTTTTTGGCCAAAGAATCAGCATTGCCATACAACGTGGCAATGCTGCCAGCCTTTTGGGCACGTTTCCCGTTGACAGTGATGCGGACGAATTTTTTGACGCCCTTTGATTATTTTCCCTCCCTTTTTATATACTTGTACATATTATTATTTTAAGATTGTTAGTTTTTTAAATTACATGATTCGTTTATTTGTGAAACATATGTTTACATAAATAAATCGGGGGTTGTGCTATGTTTTGTCATAATTGAGACATACAAATTTATAAGTGACATACTAGGAGTCATTAGATTATAAATACATGAACAGAAATAACAGAAAAAACATCAAATACAATAAAAATAATAGTCAAAGTAATTATTATCAAAAGGTAAAAAATGCATCATTATAATAATTGGTCGTTCAAAAATTCGTCTACAGTATAATAAATAACATTTGTCAATGAATTGTTACTGTGTGCTACTTATATGCGCAGTAGACAAAGTTTCAGTGAACGCCTAATTGAGTCACACCTTCAATTTAATTACCTTATTCCTTCTCAAAAAGTTACGACAATGTTCTACTCACAAGGTGAAGTATGTCAACTAAAATCCTAATGGACGGTAACCCTAGGAGCGAGTGGTCACGCGCTGCTCCTCACGACACTTGATACAGTAAAAGTTCATATACCTTGGTACGTATGTACTTATTGTTAGTTATATGGACACATATGTTAGCTATCTTTGAGTTAATGATTGGTTTTCCTGTTGATTATAAAGCATTAATTTGTCGGTATTAAATGGTCAATTATACCTAGTAATTATCTATAAGTACTAATAATGTTTGAACGCGCTAATCTGAAAGAAAGAAAATACGTTTATTTGCAGTAAACATGACGCAATAAGAAAACAATCTCTGAAAATACCGTTCGTATTAAAAACTAAATTCTTGAGGAAGGATATACAGGGTTATTGCAAAAATACCAACAACTTCTTAAGAGGTCATTGTACTCATCATTATGAACAACTTTTACTATGGGACTAAACCTGAAATCGCGAAAAAAAATCAGCTGTTCCCTACATTTTGACGAGTTAAACAGCTGATTTTTTTTTAAATTAATGTTTTTCCAATAACCCTGTTTATGGCTATTTAACATCACGCTAGGACCCTTTGAAGTCGAGTAAAAAGAAAAAAGTCAGGAAGAACACTAAGCCAAAACGAAGTAATTGTGCAGGCAGGCGATGTGATGCGACGTGGTTGATCGGGGCAACAAGAAATTTCAAGTAGACGAAGTCGTAGGTAGAAGCTAGTGATTGTATAAGTTTCAAGGATTTCAAGCCAATGATCTAGCCATCTGGGGAACGCCTGAATTGTCAACAAACACAACAAAGTTGAGATTCGTAAGAGCTAGAAACTCGTTTACAATGACATTAAAAAGGGGTTTGAAGATTTTTGTATGGAGGGTGGCCCTAAGGTCGGCCGCCATTTTGATTTTTTTTTCAGAATCGCGGTGCATAACAAAAGTTATATATTTAGATAGAGGACACTTATACGAACAAAAATGTAATATAACATAATATCCTAAAGCGTCAGGTTTCGGAGTTATTCACCAAAATATAAGTCGAAAACAACAAGGATTTTTTGTTTTTTTTCCCTCCAGGTAAGCATATTCAACTATTGAGGTAATAGAAACGTTATAAAACTTTTATGGAGAAGAAACAAATGAAGAATAGGCATTTTTTAAATAAATAATTAAACACGGCAATTTATAGTTCGTTTTTTAATCCCAGAGACTAATCTGACATTTAAGTCTTTTGTGTTTTCGTTTTTTTTTTTGTATAGAAGCTTGACATTACACTTGTCAGATTAGTATCTGGGATTAAAAAACGAACTATAAATTGCGGTGTTTAATTATTTATTTAAAAAATGTCTATTCTTCTTTTGTTTCTTCTCCATAAAGGTTTTATAACTTTTCTATTACCTCAATAGTTCAATATGCTTACCTAGAGGGAAAAAAAACAAAAAAATCCTTGTTGTTTTCGACTTACATTTTGGTGAATAACTCCGAAACCTGACGCTTTAGGATATTATGTTATTTAACATTTTTTGTTTGTATAAGTGTCCTCTATCTAAATATATAACTTTTGTGGTGCACCACGATTCTGAAAAAAAATCAAAATGGCGGCTGATTTTAGGGCCAAAACCTTCAAACCCCTTTAATGATCCTACCAGGTGGGCCGATGACCTGGAGAACACGGCAGCGCATCCGGAAGGCCGAAAACCAGATTTTGTGGCGCAACTTGTTAGAACTCAGCCTTTGTCTAGCAGAAGACAGAGAAGACTGCGTTAATCCTACTATCTATAGTAATAATGCGCATTGCTGCACACTCCCACCCTATTTCAAGTTAAACAAATATCAACTTTATTTCAATGAAAATTAAGTTGATTTCAGAGTGACTACTTAGTACTATATTGAAAAAGTTACAAAAATGTTTGAAGTTGTAGCTTAAACTGAACTTTATCGTGCTGAATTAAAATTATTTTTCCATTAATTCATATTTGTTTATATTTTTCGCAAATAAATTGCGAACGCAGATTATAAATAAGCATAAGCATAATCGGCCTATATTGTTACCCCTGCTGGGACACACACAGGCCTCTACCACGCGAGCGGTGAAGGAAAACATCGTGAGGAAACCGGCATGTCCTAGAACCATAAATTCGAAGACATGTGACATCCGCTAACAATTATACAAATTAATAAAATTGAAGTGTCTGTTTGCAATTTTGAAATAACAGCTTTTTACTAAATGCATATAGAAGTATATACGGTAATAAAGTATATACCTATAAAAAAAAATCTTTTTTTTTTGTTTGTCTGTCTGTCCATTTGTTCCGGCAAATCTTCAGAACGGCTGGACCGATTTTGGCGGAACTTTCACAGACAGATAGCTGATGTTATAGGGAGTAACTTTATATACGAAGACTTACTTACGTACTTTTATTCCATTAGGGTGCGGAACCCTAATTGAATAAAAGTACGTAAGTAAGCAAAAAACGAGAACTCATGAAATCCTATTTGTTTCCAGACATGCACGGGTTTGAAGTCGTGGGCACAGCTAGTAATGTTATAAATTTTATGTGAAATTTGTATACAGTTTGTTATTTATTTATTTAATACTTCAAGCACATAAACGTACAGAGGCGGACTTAAAGAAAGAAAAAAAGAAAGAAAATACGTTTATTTGCGGTGAACATGACGCAAAAAAGAACATAAACTCAAAAAAAAAAAAAAAAAAAAAGAAGGTAAAGGCATTTTCTACCAGTCAACCTTTGGGTGATGCAAAGACAAACAGTGGTAGGAGCAATCATGAAAATTGAGGAATAAATATTTTAAATAATATAAAGATACTCAATTGTTACTCAATCACGCAAAACGGCTGAACAGATTTGGATGAAATTTGGCACTCAGATAGTTTATAACCTAGATTTTAACACATAGGATACTTTTTATCGGTAATACGTGGGGGCGAAGCCACGGGCAAAATCTGTGGTGGGACTTTTAGTTAGTCAAAAAGACCGACTTAAGTTGAAGTACACAGTGTTTTAATAATATTGTTTGCTGCACCGGACGACGTCATTACGTCAGCGCCGGCTGTCGCTGAAAACCAGCGCTGGGGCTCTGTCTTGCATAGGATCGCAGCATAATGCTGAGCGATAGCCGTTTTGCGTGGATGTGACGCATGTTTCCCCCTACCTTTTTATTTTATTTTTTGTGTTTATGTTCTATTTTGCGTCATTTTCACCGCAAATAAACGTATTTTCTTTCTTTCTTTCTTTAAATATCAAATATTAGCAAAAGATGTAAACGTTAAAATATTAAAATTATGAAATAGGATAAGAAACACGAACATAAAGAGAAAATAATGACTGTAAAAAATGTATGTCATGGCTGACTTTGACCCCGCATTATAGCTAATTGGCTATTAGCTAATCTGCCTTATCACTTCCAAGGAAAACGGATCCTTTTTGTTTCCACAATAACGTGAGATGATGGAGTCTATAATTTGGCCGAAATTCAGGGATTACCTACTCTGAATCATCTTCGGACATAAGATTAGTTCGGGGTCCGAACAAAACATTAATTGAAAACACGATTTGACAGCTGTCCTCGCTCCCGATTTGTTTTTGCCCGTCCGAAAAAGTTAATTAATCGTAAATAGAGTTCATTCCGAAGTACGAGTATGGATCTACTTTTGGACGCGTATCGTTGCCGGACTTTTAACCTATTTTCAGTTAAAGACATATGTGTGTGTGTTATGTATGGGTGTATTGTGTGTATACACCGTGTTCTTCACGATATCCATAAACTTTGTCAAACGCTTCTAAGTATAGCTTTTACAAATTAAATCTAACAAAGGAAGTAGTACTTAAAAAGGCTTCGTTACAAAGATATTTGTAATTTCACTTAGTAAATTTAATTGAGCTATGCAGTAAGAAAGGGTCTTAACTCAGTTTTGACAAGTTGCAGCCCGCCAAATCTTATGAATGAAAATACGTCATCGTTGCCAATTCGGATAAAGAGGCATGCATATCGGGCGATTTACGTCAAGGTATTTAGTTTATATGAAAATCAAAAAATAAAAAATAAGAATTCACTAATGTGTCCATAATGAAAAATTATATATATCGTCCGGAACACGATGTATATGTATGGGGGTGTGTGTGTGTGTCATGTGTATGGCCGCCCGTTGTATATTTTGTACTGTTTGATGTATTTTTTTTCATGTTATGTATTTTTGTGGTGTACAATAAAGTATACAGGGTGTTACGGAAAGGGTATATCAATACAAACGGGTTGAAGAGTGTATCTGGTCTAGAATCTCTGTACAAAATTTCGTCTCAAAAGCATTAACTTTGAAAATGCTTAATATTTTTTTATTTCGACATCAGGGCGCTGCACTGGCGCGCGGCGGCGTGATGTGCGTGTACTAGGCACACAGATACACTACAGATAATGGATAATGACCCTCGTGGTGCGGTGACACGTTTGTTATGATTTCAATTTAATAAACTAAAAAAATAATATTAAGCATTTTCAAAGTTAATGCTTTTGAGCTGAAATTTTGTACAGAGATTCTAGACCAGATACACTCTTCAACCCGTTTGTATTGATATACCCTTTCCGTAACACCCTGTATATAAATAAATAAATAATAAATATGTAGTTACTGATAGATACTGATAGTAGCCAGTATAATCATAACTGTCAGTAAAATATAATCATACAGATCGCTACTGATATTGATTATTGGGACGTTAAAACCAGAAATAGATAGGTTTTTCTACCCCCAATATGCCTAAACTGGTGATAAATAGTAGGTTCGGCCGTTAGAGACTTATAGGTCCCCTGATCCTACTCAATGTATCCGTTTTACGTCATCTCCTTATCAGTAAACACTGACACGACGGTATCACGTATCAGTTGTTATCAAGTACCTACAGTTGGCCTATCAATATGTGCAGCTGTTGCAACAAACCACATAGACTCAAGTATTTCAATTAAAACCATTTACAGGCACTTTTGAATTTTCAAAGGAGTCGGTCAGTCAGAAATATGAAGCGAGTTGCCCATTTCAAAGCGAAAAATCTGATAAACGAACTGTTTGTTTTCTATTAATTAAATTAAATTTTATTAGAAAACATCCATCGGTTTCTTACTAAACTTCAACTACACCCAACGACCCTGGTAACTTATCTCTTTTGGTGACTGTACGTGATTCTGAAATCCTTGTGCCGAAATTCATCGTCGGTTATTTAAAAAAAAAAAATGCTATTCCATACATTTTTCCGCGTAGGTATTGATTGCACTTTTATATGAAACAGGAGATTTTTTTTTGAAAACTAACGATAAAATTCTACCCTAGAGGATTTAGAATTATGTGCTGAAGTCACAGTTACAGTTTGGGCGTCGATATATGTCACCCTGTAAAAAAAAGTCCTCCAGACCGTATTTCGGCCACGGCGGCCAATCTCAACGGAGACTAGCCTTCAGCGCGGGAGATTATAGTGCACAAGTGTGCGCGCAGATACACGTGCATTCCCTCTTCCCTCACTCTCATAGTCCGATGGACCGGCAATTCGACACGACCGGAGCAGTGGCGTGCATTGGTTTTCAGAATAGGTAGGCATTAGGCCGGGTCTAGTCTAGGCAAACGCAGTCACTAATTAGAAAAAAAAGTGAGGTCAAAAGTGTGGTTATTTGAGTAGGCATGCCTACTTAAGGGTGATAAATTGCGAAGGTCGAACGTCATGGTATTACGCGTGAGACGTACGTATTTTTAATTTTGTCGTATTAACTTAAACGAGTAAAGACCAAAGACAATGTGCGAATAGTATGTACGGGAGAAGAGTAGGCCGTCTGTGGGTCCAGCAGTTGACCAATAAAAATATAGAAAACTAGCTGCGCCCCGCGGTTTTACCCGCATAAGTCTCGATCCCGTTGGAATATCAGGATAAAAAGTACCCTATGTCCTTTTCCGGGACTCAAGCTATCTCTATACCAAATTTCATCAAAATTGGTCCAGCCGTTTGAGCGTGAAGAAGTAACAAACATATAAACACACACACACACTCACAAGTGTGATTATGCTTCGGTCAACTGGACCCGCAGATCCAGTTCGAGTGGGTTCAGTTGACCAAAGACTCCTACTGCCGCGCGTGTTTGTATGAAGATTTTGTTTTTTGTTAGGTATAATAATTTTGTGAGTTTCTTAATTTGTGGGGCACACACTAAAACGTAATTGACAGGCTTATGTTGATATATCGAGGTAGGCACTGCTTATATGCCTATATGCAATGCACGCCACTGCGCGGGAGACATTATAGTGCACAAGTGTGCGCGCAGACACTCGTGCACTCCCTCTTCCCCTCATAGTCCGATGGGACGGCAATCCGACACGACCGGAGAGAGATCAGGCGCAGGACCAACGGCTTACCGTGTCACCCTGTATTAACGTAGGGAAGGTCATGTCTCTTCTCCGTTATCAACATATGTATGTAGGTGTAGAGTAAGTCACACGCATCTACTTAGATAAGTAAGTACATTAAATAGCAGTGCTAATAACCGCAGGTCAAAATGTTCTATAGCTTCGTGTACTTTGGTACCTACATCTACATCGGAAGATAGCGGATATCGAAAGGTCGAGAAGTGATCCCAATAAATTATATTATGCTTATGCACTGAATGTAGATACGGGAAAATACTTGGTTTTTCCTCCTGTTTTATATGTCGGAGACGGTTGTCGACTGCATTTGTGGGTAGTCAACAGAATTTGTTATGATTTGTTTTCTTATTATTAATTTAAGAGATTTTACTATCCATTATTGTGTAATAAATTGGAACATAATTTATTGAGTACTCAGTGTACACGTTAATTGATTTTAGCAACTTATTTTGATAATTGTAACCGATGGTTTTGTTCAAAACAATTGATGACATGTTACTTTGATTTTAAAATGATTTACTTTGTGAAATCACTATTGTTTACTTTAATGATTACTTTAATGTAAGTCTTATTAGATTTAGCACATTTTAGTATTTTGTATCAAGTAAACACGATGATGTATTTCCGTACGCCATTTGGACAGAGTTGTTGTGGGGCGATTGCGTGGTGGGGACAAACCTTTATAACTGAGCGCACTCGTTTGTGCTGGACAGTCAGTGACGGACAGTCAGTGACAGTCGGTGAGAGTCAGTCGGTGTTCGGACTTGACTCCTGACAGAGCACTAGCTCCCGACAAACCTGTCGGTTTACTTGGGTGGCTCTGTCACTATACGAACAGTAATCGATCCTACGATTTGTTCGCAATTACTTTGTTACTGTACATAATTATATTACTGTGTATCTAGTTGTGTCGTGTACCTACAGTGTGTGATTTGCTAGTGTGATTAATTTGTTCGTGATATTATAATTTGATTTGAACTGCAAACGGTTTTTCTATTGCGCAATAACCAACACTACACCCACAGTAATTAATCAAATATGCCTGATGATAACTAGATGCCAATAACCTACTCCTGATCCGACAGGGTGAAATTAAATTCATAGGCATCCTTTAAAGGGTCATTATGAACAACTTTTACTATGGGACTAAACCTAAAATCGCGAAAAAAAATCAGCTGTTCCTTGCATTTATGTTCACATAACTCGACAAAGTGTAGGGAAGAACTGATTTTTTTTCGCGATTTCAGGTTTGGTCCCATAGTAAAAGTTGTTCATAATGATGATTACAATGACCCCTTAAAAGGATGCCCATGAATTCAATTTCACCCTGTATTTTCTGTTCTTAATTAGTATTAAAACTATCTTAGTTGGCAAAGAACTGCTGCTGTCCTTAACGTTATGGCTGCCTTCCAACCAGAGATGTGTGTGAAACCAACCAATAACATCGCTTCATTTTTATAGCTTGAACTAAGATAGCGTTGTTATTGGTTAGTTTTACACACATCCCTCGCTACGCATCCTCGCTCATCTCTGGTGGAAAGGCAGCCTAAGTCGACCGTCCACTGCTACGTAGGAGATGCACACCGCATGAAGAGGTTTGCCACGTTAGGTGCCCGGTTCATTTGTTTGTCAGCCACGGGGCCCAGAGTTGCAGTTAGGCGCGGGACTGCGGACGGAGAGTGCCGTGCCGGACAGCGGGTACGTGTTCCACGCGTGCCTCAAAGAGATGTCAGCAAAAAGGAAGGGGCCTGCCAGGGCCGAAGCCTGCCGGGGGTGCGGGATTGTTCGAAAGGGTTACCGCTACCCCGGAACATAAAGGGCTAAGGAAGGAATACGGATGAGTTTTAGTCAGTAAGAGTCTGACACTCCCTTCCGCTCCACCCCGAGCGGGAGCGGTCATTTGATGATTTCCAATCAATAAAAATAAAAAAAAGGGTTGCAGTTGGTCAGGGTGGACTATACCACCTACATTTTCATACAAAGGCCAAGTAACTACCTATTATAGATACTCGTAGCTACGCACCTACACGTGCGTAGCTTATAGTCCGCGCGGAACTAGTTGGCCGCGCCTTAGGTATGTGAGCGGTGGGACGGAGGGGCGGGGGCGCGTTACTCAGTACGTGTGTTGCGAACCGCCGCCTCACCCCTGTCCCCACTTCAGCGGCCAACTAGTTCCATGCGGACTACAGCTGCTGTGGAGTGGCGCCTTTATGTCTATTGTGACCATAGTTTATAACCTCTTAGATCTATGCCGTCCATGACATAGGTCACACTATTCTGCTGACTGCAAACGATATGGACATGCTAAGAAGATATTTAATAAACCTACTCTTGGAAAGTTGTCTTCAATCATGATCAACACCAACAGGTTTGCCGATACGCAGCACCTTTAGAGAAACGTATTCTTGCAAAATAAACAACATTTTTTAGCGGCAGATATGTATACTTAATCAGCCTATAGTGTTCCCACTGCTGGGACACAGGCCTCATATCTGTGAGAGGGAGTGGGCCGTAATCCTCCACGCGGGCCCATTGCGGGTTGATATTATGTAACATGTCTTCGAATTTTTGGTTCTAGGACATGCCGGTTTCCTCACGATGTTTTCCTTCACCGTTTTGAGAGCAGTGGTGATGAAATTATTTACACAAAGTAGAGCGCCTGGCTGGGTTCGAACCCACGACCTACGACTCGTAAGTCGGGGCTATTATCTACCACTGGGCCACCGCTGCTCCTCGGCAGATATCTACAGAGGCATAATAATAATATGTTTCACTTTGTCAACAAGTTCTTGTTACATGTTCTTGCTCTCAATATTTACTTCATGCATGTTGAAAAGTAGCTTGTTATCGGTTCAAGATGTAATAAAAGTCATCCGAGAGAAATGGGTGTGTCAGTTGATACTTCTTATAAGGACTCGTCTAGATGAAGTGTTTTGAACGCTAGATCCTGCACGTTCAGTACTGGGTAACCTACTGTATCTAGTGTAAAAAACGTCCTGATTAGTGTTATTGACACTATTCTGAATAGGTCGCTAGACATGTCCTTCTTGACCCTAAAATGGTATAGTATGTAGGTTTGTGTAAAAACTTACCCAGGCAAACGCTTAGACTCGTTACAGACATAAGTAGTTCATCATCTGCCTAGCCTTTTCCCAACTATGTTGGGGTCGGCTTCCAGTCTAACCGGATGCAGCTGAACACCAGTATTTTACATGTAACGACTGCCTATTTGACCTCCACAACCCAGTTACTGGGTAATACGATATCGCTTGGTAAGACTGGTTGTCAGACTTTCGGGCTTCTGACGACCCGTAAGTGTCAGAGATCTACGAATGACAGCCGGGACTAACGGCTTTACGTGCTTTCCGAGGCACGGAAGGGTCTTGGTATGTAAAAAAATGGTCACCCATCAACGGACCAACCGCGGCAAGCGTAGCGTGCGGCGGTTATTTCTTAGCCACAAGCCTTCATTACAGTCATAGTTATATAATACTAGCTGCGTCCCGCGGTTTCACCCGCGTAAGTGTCGATCCCGTAGGAATATCGGGATAAAAAGTAGCCTATGTGTTAATCCTGGTTTTAAACTATCTGTGTGCCAAATTTCATCCAAATCCGTTCAGCCGTTAGTGCGTGAAGAAGTAACAAACATATAAACACACACACTCACAAATTTTCGCCTTTATAATATTTGTGTGATAGTGTGAAGTGTGATAATCTGCCTGTGTTGTCCCACTGCTGGGCAAAGGCCTGGCTTTCCTTTTCACACCCCACTCGATCCTAAGCCAATATGGACCAACCCCTTATTGTATAACCGTCAAATTAGTCCCACAATCTACGCATTTACAGACAAAGTTATAAACCGATAAAATTATGTATATATATGTTCTGAATTGAGATTGGTGTGAATCAATTAAACACTGAGTGTTCCCTTATTTTTCACATATCTACAAGTAAACAAAACTTAAAAGATAGTTTCCATTCACTATTCGCGTACCTACTTGTTTCTATTTCAATCTCAGTGGTCCCGTCAAACCCATGTCAAATGAAACTGATTTCTGAGCCGAATTCTCGCACGGTTGCAGAGACATATTCTTACAAATGTGTGCTGCGTTCTAGACGCCACATCTAGACAAAGCCTTAGATAGTTAGTCGGCGAAGTGTAGAAGTCTGTATTACAACATTATTTATGAACTTTATCCCTACACGTTTTGTTGCGCGTGGATTTTGACGCATGTAAAAGATAGGTATAATTTCCGTTATATCTAGGAGAAAATTCTATATGTATAGTGCAGTCGGATAAGACTAATTACGTCTATGACACCTATGGCTTGTGGACCTTTCAGACTCTGTAATTAGTTTCTTGGTTTACCTACAGAATTCAAACGGTTTCAATTTAATCAATTGCTTTTCTGTAAGTGTTTTTTTGAAGTTTTATCTGGTTTGGGTTGTAACGGCATGATAATCATGATATACTTATGTTGAATGGTTGTCGGTGGAAACCGTTCAATCTCATAAGATCCATGGGCCAGAACCATGATGGATCTAGTGACGATTGTGTTCTCATTGGGTCTATTTACAAAAAAAAAAGTAAAATGGATAACGGCCCCGCCTTAAGAGCAGTGGTAGCTCAGTGGTAATAGCCCTGACTTACGGGTCGTGGGTTCGAACCCAGCCAGGCGCTTTACTTTCATATTAATAATTTCATTACCACTTCTCTCAAAACGGTGAAGGAAAATATCGTAAAGAAATCGGCATGACCTAGAGCCAAAAATTTCGAATACATGTGACATTTTTACCAACCCGCACTGGGCCCGCGTGGTTGATTATAGCCCACTCCCTATCGAAGAGAGGAGGCCTGTCTCCCATCAGTTTGGGGACATTATAGGCTGATTATGTGCGAGTTAAGACTGGTTCAAAAGCACATTATTTCTTCTAAACTCACCTGTGACACAGGGATGGTCCCGAAGGAACTGCGTCTTCAGTTGGTCGAGCTTCTCAGCGATGCTCTCCTCCAACGGACCTTCGATCGCTTGGAACACTGATGCTCCTGTAATAATAAAAACACGACGATGTTAAAATACATAAACGAAGACTTAAAGATTTGGTGGATGTCGCTAGTGACGGTTTAATTAAGTCGAAAAAGTGCTTATTTTAAAAGTATTCTGTATAAAATGTATTTTCGAAAAATCAATTAGGGTGCTTTCTACCACAGCACCCTAATAGTGTAACATTCTGAATAATTTTGAAGGGTATTGCTAGTCCATTGCTTCTTACGTTCGAAAAATTAGTCTGCTCAACAACGTAAATAAATAACGCAATGAATATTGTTGAACTGTCAAAATGAAAGCCATTGTTAGTTAGAGTGTAACGCAATTACCCCGCAGGTAATTCAAAAACAGGGCGGGTGACGAAAATCGTATGACAATTCTTCACTTTTCCTCTTATATTAATTTGCTTTTAGAGTTTATGGCAAGCAGTGGCGTGCATTGGTTTTCAGAATAGGTATAGGCACTAGGCCGGCAGGGCAATTGTGTAACACATTATCAATCGGAATCGGTTTCATTTTGACAGTTTAACAATGTTCATTGCGTTATTTACGGGTTGAGCAGACAAATTTTTCGAACTTATAAAGCAATGGATTAGCAATTTGCTTCAAAATGATTCTGATTCCGATTGATGGTGTGTTAGGTACGCAATTAGGGTGCTGGTCTAGTCTAGGCAGACGCGGTCACTAATCAGAAAAAAAAAACGTATGGTCGGGGGACCCCCGGCAGGAACTAAGTTCAAAATGAAAATAATTTAGTGAGTTTCTTAATTGTGGGGTACACACACTAAAATGTAATTGACAGGCTTATGTTGATATATCGAGGTAGGCACTGCTTATATGCCTATATGCAATGCGCACCACTGATCGCAAGCCCCTCATCTTTAAGACAAATAACGGTTCTATTGCATATTGACTTTTTAGGTTCCCTATCCATTTGCATAAAATTTTAAGACCTAATATAACTTAGCATAATTTTGTTTGGCATAATTATATTTTCGCATAATATAATTACGCATAACAGCTTACGCATAATTTTTTTAAGCATAATTTCTCTAACCATAATAATGATTAAGCATAATATTGTAAAGCATAAATTTATTAAGCATAAATTTACTAAGCATAAAGTTCTAAAGCATAACTTTTTTAAGCATAATATCCTAAAGCATAAATTTATTTACGCATAATGATATTAAAACATATTTTTATTTTTTCGCTGTAGGAAGCATGAAGCAAGCAAGCATACAGCATGCAAGCAAGCATGCAGCAAACAAGCAAGCATGCAGCATGCAAGCAAGCATGCAGCATTCAAGCGCTCGCTCTTGCATCCTATGTCGACGGAGCCCCGCTTCGCGGGGCCCCTATTTCTGTGTAAAGGGTTTAAAGTAACCTAACCAAACCGAACCTCGGGGTGCGCATCGCTCGCTCTTGCATCCTATGTCGACGGAGCCCCGCTTCGCGGGGCCCCTATTTCTGTGTAAAGGGTTTAAAGTAACCTAACCAAACCGAACCTCGGAGTGCCCTTCGCTCGCTCTTGCATCCTACGTCGTCTATTGCGTTCGTTGAGTTCGGGTGCGGTAACGGTAACGGAAATAATTCGGAGTATTGAAAATCGGAATGTCGTTTTTCGGACCGCGAACCCATCGAGCATTTGATTCTTCGAATATATGAAAATCGGAAAACAAACAAGTCGCATTTATGACTTCCGGTAAAATAAATTTCGTGATTTTTAATAATAGACATTATGAATCTTAGGTATTTTGAAATTCGGGCTTTTGAAAATCGGAACATCGAAATTCGGAATAAAATATTTCGGAGTATTTGGGTGTTCCCGTTTCAATCAGTTAACTTCTATCTGAGGAATAACCGCCATATTTATTTCTCATAATAGAAGTTAACTGATTGACATATTTTTTTATACAAAAACTGTCAAAACATCTAATATATTCTTCAGATAAAAGTTATCTCGCGATTGAAAAATTGTTTAAGTTACATAATGTTATGTATAAATTATATTAATTGTATGCCTAAATATTATTATGCTAATAGACATTAGGCCTACTAACGTTATGCTAATAGTCATTAGGCCTACTAACGTTATGCGAATCAAATTTATGCCAAAACAAATTAGTCTTTAAGATGATTATGCCAACATAAAATGTATGCCTAAAAAAAATATGCCGAAGTATTATTATGCCAAAACAAATTGTGCCAAAATCGTTATGCCGAAGTATATTAGGACAAAGAACATTATGCGAAAAGAAGGGATCCCGACTTTTTATTAACGTTGTTACGCCGTTTCTACCCATTCTTTTGACATTTTGATGGCCTTCCCAAGGGAAAGTGACTTTGACATTTGACGAGAATCACATGGAACGTTTATATTTAATAATTATTTGTATATACTTTATTTTACACTACAAAAATACATCAAACACTACAAAATATATAATGGGCGGCCTTATCGCCTAGACTATCCTGACTGCAGCATCAGGTCATGACTTGATGATCATGAGACCAAATGTGGCAAATGCCCTATCAAACATCAAAACAATTTACTAAAACAGTCCTTGCCTGTTCGAGTAACTTCTTACTGTTAAGGAGTTGTACCTTCCATCATCAGCCCAGCTACCTGAGATGGTGACAACCATACGCAAATACACAAGATACTTCATAAAATATGCGAAAAACAATAAGTAAGCCTATAAAATTTGAGGGTTGCCCTCGATTTCTCTAAGATCCCATCATCAGATATTGAAATGGTGACAATGGGACCACACGGGAAGCACCAGCTTTCAAATAAAAAAAGAATCATGAAAATCGGTTCACCCAGTCGCAAGTTATGAGGTAACAAACATAAAAAAAAAAAAAAAAAAAAAAAAAAATACAGTCGAATTGATAACCTCCTCCTTTTTTTGAAGTCGGTTAAAAACATAAGAACACCGGCAGACATGGGAACTGCCAACTGAAGTAAAAACTATGAAATGACAGTGGGTTTTTTATCGCGCCTAAAAATATTTTCCTTTTAAAAAGCCTTTTATAAAAATATATAATCTAGGATTCAAGAGCGAGAGAAGCAAACTCGGGCTATTGGGCACCCCGCTCGTACGTGAAGTTGAAAGGCCAAATTCCTAAACTGCTGTAAAACGAGTTTAAGCTTTTCGTCATAATTGGATAAAGTAAATTCTCTTTTTGTATGATGTGTAAAAGAAAACAGAGACTATTCAAGGTGGGGTGCTAAAATTTTCAGGCTCGCTACGCTCGTTCTTGCAATTTACATTGGTTCTTGAGCTTTTCTTCAAATGTCGACAAAGAAAGTAATTCCTAGTCCTTTTGGAATGATCGAAAGAAAATCGAACTTATCCGAGAGTGTGCAAAATTTTCGAGCTCGCTTCGCTCGCTTTTGTATTTTATATTTTGATAACTGCTTGAGCTTACCTGCGTATGTCGACAATGTAACTCCTATTTCTACTTGAAAATATACAACAAAACCCGATCAAACAAAGGCGGGTGGTTAAAATTTTCGAGCTCGCTTCGCTCGCTCTCCCCACCCTGCACAATCTACCCTTATAATACATACGACCAATTTGGCAGCATTTAAGTAACACCCCCGTATGTAAAAGCTGCGTCCCTGAATAGCATAAGTAATGTGGAGTTGTACATGAACCTTAACATATCATCACGCCTTTAATCCCCAAAGGGTTGGGCAGGGGTGTACTTTCATATAGTACTTACACCTACATTTCGCCAGTTATTAAGTGAATGTCATAGAGGACGAGCCTACTACCGCCAACCGGGCATTTAAGTAACACCCCCGTATGTAAAAGCTGCGTCCCTGAATAGCATAAGTAATGTGGAGTTGTACATGAACCTTAACATATCATCACGCCTTTAATCCCCAAAGGGTTGGGCAGGGGTGTACTTTCATATAGTACTTACACCTACATTTCGCCAGTTATTAAGTGAATGTCATAGAGGACGAGCCTACTACCGCCAACCGGGCACAAATCTAGACTCCAGGCTGCTTCTGAGAATTTCTGATTTTTGATGGAAAACCCTTTAACACTTTACCCGACCTAGGAATCGAACCCAGCTAGGATCTCATGCTCAGCAGTAACGCTTGCGACTACTAAAATATTAGCTGCGAAAATATTCCTCGGTAGCCATGATGACCCCCCCCAAAATCTTAGGCTGCGACCGCGCCTGATGTTACAATATATTTACAGCTTAGGGCTTGGCGCCTACGAAAATTACAATAGCAAATTCTTTATCATTGGCTTGGCTTTCTTCATTATTAAGAATGTCGAACTCGTGGAAATTATAGTATGAAACCTATTAAAATAGCTTTCTATTCATTGAATAATAACTGAGCGATCTAGGTTAACTAGTCGTCATATTAAACTCATTATTTTAATGGCAAACTAAATGAGAAAACAACAAAATAAAAATAAAAGAGAAAGCGATAAGGCCGCCCATTATATATTTTGTAGTGTTTGATGTATTTTTGTAGTGTAAAATAAAGTATATACAAATAATTATTAAATATAAACGTTCCATGTGATTCTCGTCAAATGTCAAAGTCACTTTCCCTTGGGAAGGCCATCAAAATGTCAAAAGAATGGGTAGAAACGGCGTAACAACGTTAATAAAAAGTCGGGATCCCTTCTTTTCGCATAATGTTCTTTGTCCTAATATACTTCGGTAGCAGACGCTTGCGAGGGGAGAGACGCGTGGAGCGGGGTATGAAAAAAAAGTGCGCTGAAAAATATAAAAATTAACACCTATATATTTTGTTCTTAGATGAATGAGAAGTTAATAAATTTTAAAGACTTATTTGGTATTACTTACTTATAGTTTTATTACTCGTATTCCATCTAAGCCAAAAAATTCGGACACATTAAAGAGCTGGACAAAGTCCGGACAAATCTGGACGGATGGATGAGATCTGCGGTGGAACGAGCGATATTTTCTAAGGAAAGGCTTCTGTCAAATCAGACACATCATTATAGTTCGCCATTTTGCCAAAAGCAAGGCACCATGTTGGCTTAAAAAGAAAATATCGGATACCTAGTTCTTTCCTTAATTTTTATCACGTCTTGCCCAAGCACGAGAAGTTTGCTATTCTGCCAATAGTAGTTTTAAAGTTTAGTCACTAGGACTTCTCTTAATGGAACTTCTTCCCTGCACATCTATTATCTCAATATTCATTTCTTAAAATATTTCGACAGATGAAAGCCAATTTTCTTTCAAATAAAATATACTTATTCAGACAGCTACGCGGTTGAATCTGTGTGTAATAGATTTGCTGTCAGCCAGTCATCGTTCATTAATCTGCTATATTATATAATTATATAAAACAAAGTCGGGTTAGCACCATTTATAACTCAAACTCAAAGCATTTATTTCAATTAAACCAATTACAGGCACTTTTGAATTGTCAAGGGGTCGGTCAGTCAGAAAGATGAAGCTAGTTGCCCATTCGAACTCAAGAACGGCTCGACCGATTTTTATTATCTTTAATTTGTTGGATTTGTCTCCGCCCCTAATAGCAGAATAACTATTAAAAAATTGGAAAAATTCACAAAAACAAAAATGAATATAGATAGGTAGATAGGTAATAGATAATACGGTCTGGTGTCCGCAACTCCACGTCAATGCGCGTATTTTGCGTAAAAATGAATATATTCTTATAGGTACATTTGGGCGGTACGAAGTTCGCCAAGTTTGCTAGTTTGCGATAAGTATAACCAACACAACCAAACCTCACTCAATCTCAAGCAATTTACCGAATAAATACAGACTAATACGATTTGACTTTCATTGGCGAAGTTGATGCGAATGTTTTTTTCTATTTATTATTAAAGTCGACGGCCTGCCATACCTATAACTTTATTGAAAGGACTCGATGAACGATCCGCTGATCCGATGATCCGCCATCTTGATTTACTTAGGTATGATTTAATTTTGGAATACGAATACAATCGAATCAATCAGCAATCTATGTATATCTCTGTAGATATATGTAGGTATACAATGTGTACCTAACTGAATTGATGCACATTATGAAAGTAGTTTGTTCAGAATCGTTTAGTGAATCGATTTTTGTCATTTTTAATATAGGTCCATTTTCTCCCTCAATCAGTAGGTACCTACAACTAATTTGATTAATAAAAAATGTTTTATACATAATTATCGAATAGTAAACATTCAGTGTATGTATTATGATTATTACATAATATTCTAATTGGGTTGCTTGGATGGGAGATGGTTCTTAGAATCCGTTGTTTTACAAAACAACTCCGTTATGTAAAACAACTGAGCCAACTGAACAACGTTCAGCGGTTTTCCATAATTACTGAACTTGAAATCGCAGCATTGCATTAACGTTTTGCATTTATCAATGCAGCGGGTCAACGATTGGCAGTTTTGTAAAACGGCGTGAAATGAAACGTCAGATTGTAGATTTTAGTTCTTAATTTTGTCGCTCGTGGCTCTAAGTGGCGTAACAACAATAATGGCGTCCGAAACAGAAATAAATAAAACGAGTAATACGAGTAAAAATAACCTTAACGCTAGTGAAAATAGTGATTTTAAGGACAATATTAATTAAAAGTTATCAGAGTTTTATGAAAGACGCTCATTGTGACTGCAACTAAGCCATTCTGTATTACGTATAAACGTCGGTAGCAGTTTTATAAAACGTAGCGCAATGACAAACCAGCTGAACGTTGTTCAGTTGTTTTACATCACGGAGCTGTCTTGTAAAACAACTACCTAGCAGTTTTGTAAATCAGCGGATTCTACAATCCATCTGCGACATACGTATTATAAATTAAACTCGCTTTTCATGGTAAACAAAGGAAAATATTTCATTTGGGACACGCACGGGAAATACAAACAGTAAAAAAGGAGCGTTTAAAAAAGAAATTAACGTATTTTTAGGTAGGTACCTGCTTTGATGCGCCGCGAGAGCCCAGCTACCATTTTTGTTATAGAAATATTTTCTAGGTCTTCTTCTTAATTAAGAAGACCTGAAGAGAGACGATTACAATTACACGAAGAAACCACAAAAAAGATTAATTAATAATGCCTAGAGACATAACAATTTTCGTAGAGATTTTTGGGCAGACCGACAATATATTGTATCCTATAGAGGATTCAATTTTTCTATATCAAATATTGTATTTAATGTGAAGTCAACCGCATATAGTGGCGCAATAGTGGTAACTATTTGACATTTACTGCGTCTGTATATTATATCGTAGTAGAAAAGGTCGAATTTCGTAGTGCAACAGATGTGTGAAAAAAAAAGTATTCATACATCAATGCTTTTAGCGCATTTTTTTTTTGTTTACGTAAATGTAAACAAAAAAAATAATGCGCTCAAAGTAATATTGCATTCTGTAGATTGGATGTTTTATTGCACACATATCAACTCGGAAAGGGATCGTTACCATATCAAGTGTATCAACTCGAGCCATTCAGTATTCTTTCTATGAAATTCTATGAAACTCCCTACTGCAACGCACACTAATCGGAATCGTAAGGTAATCGCCTCGCCTCCTCGGCAAGCTCACGAACCGCGGTGCGTTGCGTGGTCAACATGCAGTACCAACGCTTACGGCTTGTCATCCCTGCGCTTACGTCTCTCCGTACCCGAGCTTACGTCTCTTCGTCCACCCTTGTCTCTCTCACTCCTCCCGCGGCCTGCCTGCAGAGTATGAAGTTTGATGCCATCAGCGGTCGGCGAGCCGTAAGCGCGGCGTCGCCTAGCCGTAGCCGAGTCGCTTTGGTTACGTGCTTACGTTAGATTGACGCCTGTTTGACGGTGAGGCGAAAGGTGATACGGTGACGATCCCTTTCCGAGTTGATATGTGTACTATGACCTTTATTCTGATCATGTGCCAGTAATACATTACTGATATTAAGATGGGAGCTGCACTGTATCATTATAAATAATAAGTATTCATGAAGTCGTATTGCGATCTCTTGCAGATAAAAAGTTCATATAAGAGCTTATTGCACATCGAACGACAAAAAGTGCGCTGAAATAATAAATAAACGGATACTTGTTTTAAAATTCTGTACCTACGTCGGGAATTCCCAGAATTGTTATTGTAATTATTAGAATAGCGTTTTCTGAAGATAGCTTTGCTGTTGTTTTTAAAACATGAAATAAATTAAACTACCTACATATTCAGTATTCTATGAACCTACAATAATTATATTATCTAAAAGCCATTAGTGTTGCAATTGATTTACAGATAAACACTCAATATTTAGCCAAATGGTCTGCTATGTCAAAAACTTAGTAATAACTGAAAGAAAGAAAAGAAAGAAAATACATTTACTTGCGGTGAAAATGACGCAAAAAAAAACACAAAAAATAAAATACGCAGTTACACACACACACACCCATACACTCCCACACCCCTACACTTACCCATAGTGAGATATAGCGCCATAGCCGACGCGAGCACGAACACGCGCAGTGCTGGGATGCTGCGCGCGTCGTTCACACACCCGGGCACGACCAGCCGCATGGTGACCTGGGATCAGCTGGGGACAAGGAAAATATCATAAGATAGGTACTATTAATCTGTCAAGCTCCGGTAATGAGACACAATTGATTTTCTATTGTTTCGTCGCCAATGGGCGACGCGCGCTGCTTGACCGGTTAAAATAATGTAACATACTAGCTTTTGCCCGCGGGCTTCGCTCGCGTGGAAGTCGGAAATTAGCCCACTGGATCGTACTGCCGGGATAAAAAGTATTCTATCTTCTAACCCAACCCAAGACATGGTCTATCATTGTGCCAAATCCGTTCAGCCGTCAAGGCGTGGAAAGATAACGGACAGACAGAGGTACTGTTACAGTATGAATGAGTGTATAATGGAAATTATACAGGGTGTATTATGACCCATCACATTCTGTACCTACATCAAACTATTAGAGTGCGATTCAACAAATACTTCCTTTGCCGTTATGTTGGCAGAAATGTATACCACTTCTTATTCTTCACCACTCCTTAGTGTTTTGGGCATGATTCTAACACGGATACCGTATAAATCTTAAAAAAATCCGCAGAATCGTCTTCCCATATCTACTATCTTGACAGACATGGGCACAAAACACATATACTCCTAGCGGAGGACAGGGGACATTATAAAATAGGAACTATTTGTTGAAACGCACTATAACATTGCACATTGCTGGGAAACGACTTTTATTTTTGGTGTGAAATATTGCTTGAATACGAGGCTTTTAGCTTCTTTGTATAATTGTAAGTGTGTATTTTATGTTTTTTTTTTTTTGTAATGTGCGTTTTGTTTGGGCAGAGTAAACATTTTTTCTTTCTTTCTTTCTATTACTGTCCCACCCACTACAAAGACCTCATCCTATATTAAGAAGACACGAGCATTGATTCTACTCTATTTCAAATTAAAAAATACAAATGCCCAGTGTCTGCGTTCTAAAAACGAATCGTTTCGCTAACAATCGTAGCTTTTTTTAAATGCCTCACCTTTGAAAAGATTGTGAAAGTAATTTTACCAGCAAAAGCTTCTAAAAGTTGAAAGGGGACCCATGCTGGGCTATGCAAATTACAATTTGAAATTGAGCGAAAATACGGGAGAGTTTAATTTAACCAACATTCCAATTTGGGCATTTCTAAGAGGTAGACACCTGCCTAGGCGTCTTTAATAATAAAGTGTACATGTATATACAAAGGGAGGGAAGGAATCATTGGCATCGAAAATTCGTCCACATCGGTGTCAACAGGAAAAGTGCCCAAAAGGCTGGCAGCATTGCCACGTTGTATAGTAATGCTGATTCTTTGGTAAGTAGGTTTAAATGACCCAACACGATTAGCCTAACAAGATTAATTAATCCTCGGTTTCTATACACAAAAACGAATCGTTTTGCTTACCAATGGCAGTATTTTTTATTACCAAATTGGGCATATAAATAGATTTCTACGCTAATTTTACTTGTGAAAGATTTCATATGGTAGGGTCTACTATGCAAGGCTATGAGGTTTTTGCTTCATTATTGGTAAAAATCAACCAATAACGGTACGTAAATTATAGGAATCGGCCATAAGAGCCTGGTTTCACATAATCCATACAAATTATAAAACAATGTCTTTCATTATGTAGTTAATCGTAATTAAACAAGCCTTTGATTAATTGTATGAAACAAAACAGTAACTTATCATCTCCACACAACGAAGAGTCCTTCAAGAATAGTCCCTTCTACCAAGAAATAAAATCAAAGAAACGGAACTACAATCACACATCGGAACAAAGAGGGAAGCAATTTCGTTATAGTCCACATCCCAAGTAATAAAGAAAAAGAGATTGCAGTGTTGCCAGTGGAGCGTTTACTGCAGGAAGCCCGAAGCTGCATTTATTGCATGTTCTCGTATGGATTGTAATCTGAGAGTGCGGCTCTAAAGGGGACTCGTAAAGTTTCTGTTATGAAAATGTTGTAGGAAAAAGGTCATAACTCGTATTTTTGAAGAACACATTTCCGAACACTGCAGCTGCTGTGGAGTTTCGATTTTGAAAAGTTTGCAACGGTCTCAGCATAAAGTAACGGTTTTGCCGCAATATAAATTCTTCGTTCTTTTGTTGTTCAAGTATAAAAGTTTTCTTAATCTTAAACACTATTTCATTGTACTTATAGAAAACAATACACGCTATTAACTAGTTTTCCTTTTTACTAAATACAGTACACACATTTAAATATATATATAAGGAGTAAGGCGTGTGTTGAGAACTCAACACCTGTAGCTCAAATCATCCCAAAACTTTTTGAAGGAAAACGATTCCCTAAGCTACAAATACCCGCCTACAATATCCCAATTTTTATATGAATAGAACTCACGTTTTTCATAGACGAGTGTCTACTTACATAACCTAACGAAAAACCCAATCCTATATTGTATTCCAATTTTCATATTGTAATGCAAACGAGGCATGTGACGTCACCTGTCAAAGCGGCCCAGTAATTCTCATCATTTCAGTGTTATTGATTGTAAGGTGACAGTTGGACGTAGACATATTTATTATTACTTAAACGATTCTTTGAATGTTATCGATGGAAGTTGTAGAATAAAAATAGAGAACAAACTTTTTGATCATAATTATGTATAACGATAACGTGCTATTTCGAAGAGTTTGGAGCGTATATAGCTACTTTTGGCCAGTGAGCATTGTCAAGTGCGGATCTAGGTTTTCGCTCAAGGTTCAATCAAAGGATCAATGTTTCTCTCTGAGGGAGAGGGGTGGGGGATTTTTCAAGTCGTGAAACCTTTTAAAACAGACCTTTGGCACCTATTTTCCGTAAACTCAAAAATGAGGATAGTATGATGATTATTGACCATTTTGAGGACGATTATGTCTAATTTTAGAGTTTTGTTTCAATTTGGTGGAAGCTCGGGGGGGTTAATGGGATGCTAAAACCAGAGATAGATAGGTTTTGCTACCTCCAGTATGCCAAAACTGATGAGATAGATAGGTAATTAAGTTCGCCGTTCGGCCGTTAACCGAATAAACGCCTCTCGACGTAATAACAATAAAACTTCCTTCAGGTTAACTTATCTATTTTGTATGCACGGTTTTGTAGGATCCGTAAACCTATTTTTCTCTCCTCTGTATTAAGTGTTTTTCAGGCTGTAGGTAATATAAGTTGCTATTTCACGGGAACAAAGCTCAGTGACTAAGCTCTTTTAGCAATTGGTTTCTGTGTTTTTCCTCCAGTCAGCGGTTACGTGGCTAGATTAAAACGTTAAAAGCATACCTAATTCGTTCTTATACTAGCGTAGCTAACAAAAAATTTGCTGGAATTTACCAAGGACGGAACAGAACATTTCAAGACAAGCTTTTTTCGAACTTATTTATACTCAGTTGAATATCAATTTGCCATAAATATATTTTCCTTTGTGAAGTATCAGAGTTGCTGATATTTTATTCACATTACTATACAGGGTGAAATTTAATTCATGGGCATCCTTTTAAGGGGTCATTGTACTCATCATCAGCTGTCAAGCTCCGCTAATGAGACACAATTGATTTTCTATTGTTTCGTCGCCAATAGGCGACGCGCGGTGCTTGACCGGTTATGAACAACTTTTACTATGGGACCAAATCTGAAGTCGCGAAAAAAATCAGCTGCTCCCTACATTTTTTATAACTCGTCAAAATGTATGGAACAGCTGATTTTTTTTTCGCAATTTCAGGTTTGGTCTCATGGTAAGAGTTGTTCATAATGATGAGTACAATGACCTCTTAAAAGGATGACCATGAATTTAATTGCATCCTGTAGATAAGTTTAAGGGAAGACTTTCACGTGTTCTTTAAGACAGTCAGACTCTGCACTGCAGTTAACTATAATTATGCCAATCTGAATTCTATCATTTTCAGTTTGTAACCTTACCTACATGATTAACATGTAGGTAAGGTGACGCGACATTGTTTGCTATCAATAACAGTGTCTATTCTTACCCTAAAACAAAAGCCAACCATAGAAACGTCAACATAACATAGGTTCTTATTACACGTTTCAACAACATCGACACTTGAATCCCGATGTAAAGCCTATAGATAACAGACGTGCGTTATCTTGTTGACAGCTTATCAATATTATCAGGGAGAGAGCTACCTGTTACTGAAGTGATCGTTATGTTGTACCTACATGGTACACAAAGGCTGTCATTTTGATTAAATGGATTTTGATTTTGGCACGTTTGTGTTACTGGAGTATTGCTTAGTTGGGCTCGTGCCTTTGATTATGTGTCAAGGTCTTTCGATGGGTAGGTATGGCAACGAGTGTCTGAATTCAGTCGGTACACATTTCGTCTTCATTGTATACGTATGTCATGCAAATCAGTTCAGTCTGTGCTGTGAAAATTTTTTTCAGAAAATGTATTAAATAGAAAATGTATCTGTAGAAAATGTGCATCAAATGTATTATTTTAATAGCATACCAACGCGTACCCATGTAGGTATAAGTTCAATTTTGAGTCGGCGCCAAACAATCAATGAACAAAGATCACTAAATTACCTCAAATTTAAAGAAATAACCAAATCAAATTAACAATGCAACGTGAAATCTCCAGCGATAAACATTAACATTCCAAACAAAAAATGCGTTCCAACGATATTAATTTGCTTGTTTGGCGCCGACTCAAAATTACTTAGGTATACTTGCATTAGTTTAAGAACTTATTTATTAAGGTTAAATAAAAAGTTTTATTATTTTTTGCTTTTCAGTTTTTTCGGAGGTTTAATTTTATTGTTAAAAAGTTTTACCGACAAAAGACTTGTGATAAACTAGCAAACTATTGGGGTACCTACGTACATACGCCAGCACATCAAGCTACCCGAAACTGTCAAATTTTCCCAATCAACTTTGAACCTAATGCTTTAGCGATAAAGTTGAAAATCTATTAAAGAAATTTGACAGATTGTAGTAGCTTGATGCGTTGGCGTCTGTACAATACAGTTAAACACCTCTGCTTGCCTTTTAGGGAACTACTTAAACGTGATGTTGTTTTACCAGTTTGTTTCTAACAAATATGATTTTTCATTGTACCCCAAAAATTCAACAGGACCTAAAAACAAGCCTAAAATTGTTATAGTTACAAACTTTTACAGACACAAAAACTTCTTGTTTGAATAAATTGATGTCTGTAACTAAAAATTGAATGTTTACGTAGGGCAACTATTAATAACAGAAGTTTGTTTGTTCGTAGACAGTTCCCTACCTAAATAACCTTGAAGGAACTATACAAAACCTATATTTTTGTGTCTAGTATGATGTATGGCACAGAGCACTTTTATAATACTGGTTATGGATTGGTTGTAGGTAAACATTTTGTGTACGAATTAGTTTATGTTAGAGTAGGTCAATGACAATATATTTGAAGCGATCGAATCTTCAAATTAAGTGAGTTACCGTAAAGTAAACAAATATAATATTGCCACCTAACTCATCAGACAGATTTGAAGATACGCGTTCGTTTGTTTTTGGAATCAACCCGTAAAAATAATAATATTTTATTGTGGTAACATTGTAATGTTCTAGAACAAAGTCACGTGACTCGGAAACTCGTTAGGATGGCTTCTGCCGATTGTATTGTGCTCTGTATCGTGTTTCCCTGATGAAAAGATCCTGTTTTATTTTCCTTAAAATGATTAGGTTAACATTTTGTCGCTTAGTAATGAGGCGATGAGGTATTGGGATGGCAGAGGTCATCATCTGGGATATCTATCCTTTTTCCAACTATGTCGGGGTCGGCTTCCAGTCAAACCGGATGCAGCTGAAATCAGTATTTTACTTGGAACGACTGCCTATCTGACCTCCTCAATATAGTTACTGGATAATACGATATATAGCATGTAAGCAGAACTTAATGTTTAAATAACATCAGTATTTTAAACAATAACTTCATGGACCAAATGACATAGGAAAATAACCTCAAATAAAACAATATAAGTGTTAACTGTTGGTACTTTAAAAAGAAAATATTTTATATCAAGTAAGTTGAAAATTCAACTCAGTAAAACAAAACAATATCTTGAAAATTCTAGAACCATGAACAAGAAGTTCGTCTCGCCAACTTTATTGAAGTACGACTCAAGTAGAGAACTCAAACATCTTGAAATACTTGAATTATCCCACGCACTTCCAACTTTATTTTCTTTACCTCTTCAGCCCTTCACCCGATACGAAAATAACCGCTACAACGTTATTACAGTCTATTAAATAACGTTATTTTATAACGTAACGTGGGAGGACTTCCCACTCACTTTAACAATTTCTTTCAAGTTACAAAATGGCTGAACTAGAAATGATTTTACGGTTTTTAAGTAGTACTAGGGAAGAAACATTATCATTTTATATGACATACATTTACTTGAGAAGGTAAAGATTGTTGAGAGCAATGTGGGCGACAGTTCATATGTTTTTAAATGTAGTTGAATCATGATTTTATGCTGAATCAAAGGGCAATCGAAAAACATGTTCACTGATAAGAACAAATGGTAAAATGAAAGCGAAAAGGAAGCGACCAATTGGAACCGTGCACCTAGCTTCTGACGTTTCATAAGTGCACATTATGTGAAAGACAATAGTTTGATTTTAAATAAAAAAAACATGTTTTAAGCTACATTATTTATCGAATGTTCTTAATTGAAAATCAGAATGACAAGTTTACTACAAAAAAGGAAAAATAAATATATATATATTTTTTGTACCCATGACATTCTAACCGGTTCGAAATGGGGCGTTTTCTTTTTTCTCTCGTGTCGGTAAGGATAATTACATGATTTTCTTTAACTTAAACTAAGTACCCTGATAAAGTTACCAAGAAAAATATAAAAAACAACAACGAAGCAGCCTTTTTTCTCGTCTCGTATCAGCAGAGATTACGTCGCATACTCGATCCGTTCTATTCATCGAAGTTCTAAGAAGGCTTGTCAATATAAGCCGCCATATTGCAACGAACGTAGTTTTCTAACTATCTATGTAGCGTACAGTCACGAGCATCATTAAGTATACACTTAACAAAATTTTAAAGCGATAATCTCTCATGACATGATTGTAACTTTTAGATAGCATCATTCATTATCCCAATTAATTTGGGGTCGGCGCAATATCGTCGCTAATTTAATTAACTGACGTATCGGACATTTTGGACTAAGCCGACCTAACTATAGTAATTTGATACATTTTCCAAGTCGAATCTAATATCTGATCATGTATTCCGAACAAAATAAAAACAAAGATCTCTCACGAAGTGACGTATCTGTTAAAATATTTATTATTAAAACAATATTAACATGATAACAATAGTAGTTTAATGGCCTTATGGCCGAAAGCCTCGATCAACATCTGTCAAGGCTCTCGTTAGGCGGTTGGATCAAGGGCCTGATTCAGAAGGCAGTACTCTTCGATATGGCTCGTATTTTGAGGAGGTACCTGTCTCTGGAGCCCTAACCACCGGTAGCTTGGACCCTGCTCCCGACACCGGCGGACTACTATTTTTTTTTAAATATTTTTAAATGTTTTTTATACTTATTTTTTATATGTTAAGAAATATTTAAAAATTTAATCAAATATGTATATAGACAAATAAACGAAGTAGTAATACTGTACTGTAAAATATGCTTCGAATCAGTTACATCACTTAGTTAGATTAGCGACGATATGTCTTCTTCCATACTTCTCTATATTAGTCGTCGGTGTGGGTATTGTCGGGCATAATGAAGGCACATTGGGGTTTTGTGTTTCTTCCCAAACCTATCCGTTACCTACCGGGAACTGTCAAAATTTCCCAATCAACTTTGACCCTTATACAGGGTGTTACGGAAAGGGTATATCAATACAAACGGGTTGAAGAGTGTATCTGGTCTAGAATCTCTGTACGAAATTTCAGCTCAAAAGCATTAACTTTGAAAATGCTTAATATTTTTTTATTTCGACATCACAGCGCTGCACTGGCGCGCGGCGGCGTGATGTGCGTGTACTAGGCGCACAGACACACTACAGATAATGGATAATGACCCTCGTAGTGCGGTGACACGTTTGGTATGATTTCAATTTAATGAACTATCGAAATAAAAAAATATTAAGCATTTTCAAAGTTACTGCTTTTGAGCTGAAATTTTGTACAGAGATTCTAGACCAGATACACTTTTCAACCCGTTTGTATTGATATACCCTTTCTGTAACACCCTGTATTTTAGCGATAAAGTTGAAAATCCATTTAAGAAATTTGACAGATTGTAGTAGCTTGATGTGCTGGCGTCTGTACCTTCAAGCCTCGTTCACCCTTATAATAATGTTAGATATGGGAAATACTGCGCAGGGGTGTATAATATTGCCAATCCGATTAGCGTTGCAGCCTCATTAAAAGGTCTTTTAGTAAAGGGAATTATGAGGTACGGATTTGACGCTAAGCTGATTAATGGCGTCACACACTCGGAAAGCTGTCATATTGTTTATTTATCAAAATGGGAGCTTTTACTGCAGTAGGGATTGTTTATTTCGATCTATTTTGTCGGAAAGCATTAACAAGTAAGGTAAATTATTGAGGTGAAATATACCTATTATTTACACATATCATAAATACTTAACTCATCATCTACCTAGCCTTTTCCCTACTATGTTGGGATCAGCTTCCAGTGTAACCAGATGCAGCTGAGTATTTTACATGGAACGACTGCCTATCTGACCTCCACAACCCAGTTACTGGGTAGGTAGGTAATACGAAACCCCTTGGTAAGACTTTTGAGCTTCTGACGACCCGTAACGACTGTCAAAGATCCACAAATGACAGCCGGGATCAACGGCTTAACGTGGTTTTTGAGGCACAGAGGGGTCTTGGTATGTGAATATGGTCACCCATCGACGGACCAACCGCAGCAAGCGTAGCTTAACCTGTTTGATCGACACGTGCAGCTGTCACTTAGCCACAAGCCCCTCTTAAATTAATTAAGTACAAAAAAACTAAGAAAAACTTAACTAAGTATAAGTATATGAAATGAGCTGAGTCGGATATCTATGGAGCTGAGCGATAGCCGTTTTGCATGAATGTGACGCATGTTTCCCCCTACCTTTTTATTTTATTTTTTGTGTTTATGTTCTTTTTGCGTCATTTTCACCGCAAATAAACGTATTTTCTTTCTTTCTTTCAAATGTGTATTGTTTGTTTAATGATACATTTAGGTACATTAAATATGTTCCACCATTGAAGTTAAAACAAATCTTGCGACAAAGCAGCAAAGCCCAAAGGCTAACGGCCTGGCCACGAACTCGCCGCTATCAGCGGCAGCTTAGCGCGGGGCGGCGAGCGGTAAAAACAAATATACCAATACATATACCAAACCATGCCACGATGCACCGCTCCAACGACCATACACGCAGCGTCAACGCTAGACAAAAGAAACCGCGCCGCTTGCCGCTAAGTTAAAACTCGTGGCCGGGCGGTAAGGCAAGGGAGCAAAGAGTTTTATACCCGTTTTCACACACAGGCGACACTTAAATTAATGCCTAAATAAAAGCTCTAAATTGGATTTTCAACGCCCCTGCATAGCGTTGAAAGTTAAAAATCCAACAGCACGCTTTTATCAAGGAGTTCATTTAGGCGTCGCATAGTGTCAGTAAAAAAACAGACATACGAGTCTGGCTATTAAAATGAATAACTAGCAAGAAGATAGAACTCATCAGAGTCCAAAAAATAATAGGTATCCTATATAATATTCATTTCTACTACACCCTAAGGGGCCGTCTCCACGAGCGAGAGAATCGCGGCGACAGTCTCGCCGTGCCATCAAATTTTCGTCGCGATGATATCGCGCCGTGTGTGTATAGTATACGTGGCTATAGAGTGTATAGAAATACGTGGCACGACGATAATATCGCCGCGATTCTCTCGCTCGTGGAGACGGCCCCTTAGGAACATGAAATATCTTATTCATAGTCAGAGACTAAAGCGAAGCAACAGAAACCATTCCGAAGCAGAAACCTGACATGTTATATTCATAGTCCGGCCATCCTCGATAAATTGTCTTTTGTTCGCTTTTGATCCTCTTAGTTACAATTCCCTGTACACAAACTTGGACAAATCATTCTGTATCATCGGCGCATAATCAGCTTATTATTCCCACTCCTGGGACATAGGCCTCCTTTCTTTGGGAGGGAGTGGGCTATACTTTACCACGCGGGCACAGGAGTGTACTATATGAACTCGAAAAATTGATGTGCGATTAACGCTTGTGCGACATAACTGTACTGCGATTCACCATAGTCCGAAAGCACGCTTTTGCGACACATTGGTAGATGTCATATGTCTTAGAATTTATGGTTCTAGGAGATTTCGGTTTTTTCACGATGTTTTCCTTCACCGTTTTGCGATCAGTGGTGATGAAACACAAAGAAAATATATGAAAAACAAAAAAAAAAATTACACAAAGAAAAGCGCCTGTCTGGGTTCGAACTTGCGACCTACAACTTGCGAGTCGGGGCCTATGCCACTGGGCCACCACTGGTCCATCGGAATCTGTATACAGCTCTAATACAATGGAAAAGATTAAGTAAAAGAACCGCGAAAGATATGATGAGATCCTTTTGATACCTTTATACTAGATGTGAATCGATATATTTTGGTCGAACCTTTGGTGACAGTTAACCGCTCGGGCCTTTGATATTTATTTTCTTTTGAAGATATACGTACGAAAATATACGTAATTCATGTATAGTTTTGTCAGAAAAGTGGGGTGTATTTATTATTGGATAAGTGGTTACCGAGAGAGACCGAGAGTGGAGACCGCGTATCGGCAAGCGTAGTATGGGACGCCTCTCAACTAGATGGACCGACGACCTTAACAATGTGGCTGGGACAGACTGGATGCGGAAGGTGGAGGACAGGGTGTTATAACGCAGCCTGGGAGAAGCTTATGTCCAGCAGTGGACTGCGATGGTCTGAGTTGAGTTGGTTACCAAGAGAGAAAACATCGACGTATTGTTTTTCCATTCAATTCACAAAAACATTTTTGTTATTCTAATAAAGCTACGTCATGTTCCTTTACGACTCACATCAACGTTAACTGTCAATTATGAGGTCCATGTTCAACAGTGGACGTTTACGAGTTACAACGATAATGGTGGAACAACTCTTCATCAACAATGCACGGGCTTTGTATATTTATATACGCACGACGACATATCAAGGTATACATTTCAAGTTTAAGTTGACTTTTCACAGTCGTCGCGTGTACACACGGCTACACATCAAGCTATACATAACCAGTGTAAGCTCTGACTTCTGATTATACGAAAAGCCTATACAATGCGAGGTCAGATAAAACTGGAAATGTATAGCTTGATGTGTAGCCGTGTGTACAAGAAAATCACACTAATATTATAAAGGCGAAAGTTTGTGAGTGTGTGTGTGTGTTTATATGTTTGTTACTTCTTCACGCTCAAACGGCTGGACCAATTTTTATGAAATTTGGTATAGAGATAGCTTGAGTCCCGGAAAAGGACATAGAATACTTTTTATCCCGATATTTCCACGGGATCGAGACTTATGCGGGTGAAACCGCGGGGCGAAACTCACAACAGCACCCTAATTGCGTAACACACTATCAATCGGAATCTGAATCATTTTGAAGCAAATTGCTAATCCATTGCTTCATAAGTTCGAAAAATTTGTCTGCTCAACACGTAAATGACGCAATGAATGTTGTTGAACTGTCAAACTCAAAGCATTTATTTCAATTAAACCAATTACAGGCACTTTTGAATTGTCAAGGGGTCGGTCAGTCAGAAAGATGAAGCTAGTTGCCCATTCCAAAGAGTAGGTACCTATGGAGAAGAACGGGCAAGAAACTCCATGGACACTCTTTTAAATCAAAATAATATGGTTACAAAGTCTAAAAGAAACCGATTTCTATTGATAATGTATTACGCAATTGCCCCGCTGTTTCACATGGGGCTAAGCAGAAACTATAGAACGCCAAATACTATCCTTATAAAGGAAGATTTTTTTATCACCATCCAAATTTTTACAGGGTGTTCTACCCACGGAATAGTTTTAAAACAGTAGATTTTTTTCTTGATAACCGACAAACTTCAGGAATCCAGTGCTGGATTCATGATTACAGTTAGCGCGTCGATGAGGCCATCCTGTATAATAAGGTCCCATTAACATATATGTGGACAAACTTTTAGAAATCATTCAGACCACCAAAATAAGGACGATGGTAAAAAAAATATATAAGAAAAACGCATTAGATGCTTTACAAGAAAAATATCAGCTAACGAAAATACACTAATGTGCCGGCAATATACTTGAAATTAAATTCATAGGCATCATTTTAAGGGGCCATTGTACTCATCATTATGAACAACTTTTACTATGGGACTAAACCTAAAATCGCGAAAAAAATCGGCTGTTCCTTGCATTTATGTTCACATAACTCGACAAAATGTAGGGAAGAGCTGATTTTTTTTTCGCGATTTCAGGTTTGGTCCCATTGTAAAAATTGTTCATAATGATGATTACAATGACCCCTTAAAAGGATGCCCATGAATTCAACTTCACCCTGTATTATTTTAGGTCAAAATAAAATCACTTTAATCAGTGTTTTTTTTTTTTGTTTGGGTGTCTTTGGTTAGACGCACTGAGTGCCGTGTTAAAATTTGTCCATCTATTTTAATGGGACCCTGTATGAAAGGTCGCGTGACTACCTCACCTAATTGTGAAGCAAATAAATATTAGAGGTTCTATTTCTTCACAAGTACACTTCATGTAATTTCACCATCAATCAAGCTTTCATGAACGAACATGAAGCCACAATGAAACTTAACGATTTGTTATGAATAAAACATTACCTAGTTTTACCTATCTAATGGCCTACTGGGCAAGGTCGCAATCAGACATCGATTCTAATACAATGAATCGATTACGTACTTTCTAGATGCTTTTGATTGGTATCATTTTGAAAGAAAATCGAAGTTCATTGCATGTTGTCTGTGAATGGACAACGAAGGGTATTATGAAAAAGAGCCATACACCGCTCATTTGGAGAAACATCGACGTAACTGGTACTTTTTATTTTAAGTGAAAACTTATTTAGTTGGGCATTTTTTGAGATGGGAAAAAACCATTGAATTCGCGCCACTGTTACCGTAACCGACACCGCTTCGGATGTGTTCGGCTGTCCTCGGGATGTACTCGGTTTTAATGTATATCCGATATGTCAGTGAGAGATGGCAAAGTATTCTGTTTGTGTTTTGTTTTTACTTCTGTCGGCACTCCCGGAGTGTTTTTTTTTTACGTTTAGGCTTTCCTAACGTAAATACGCTTTCTAAGTGCTTTTGCATATATTTAACTAAACACAACACACATTAAACATTGGCATTGGCCAATTTTACATGCCGAAACATTTATTACTGTCTGTTCACAGTTATTTTGCATCACTGTCAAAATCACAGTGGTCTTTATTATCGTGGCAATAAGACTGCTATTGGATTGCTGCCATTGCCAAGTCTGTCAAAATCACAATGATTTTTATATTCATTGCTATAAGGTTGCTATTCGGTTGCCGCTGTCATAGATAAAATAACTGTAAACGGACTGTACAGTGCAGTCGACGAGAGAATGCGTTCAAGACATCAGTCAATTTCATACAAACGAATATGTGTTATGCGAATTTGATCTTTATTAGTTACTAAAATTGTCATACTGACAGGTGTCCTCTCGACGGCCGGGACTGTAAAATGTTTTAGTTGAAGTATCAAATGGAAGCTTATGTATGATGAGTGCACAGCTGTTAGAGAAGAGATGCAAAATAATCTAATCGGGATAATAATACAATGATGTACTGGAACGGTTGACGAACCTGGCTAAAATTAGGATGTGAGACGTGACTGTCACAACTGGCGCATGGCATGCAATGATGCAGAAGAAGGGACCGGCAAGGCTCGTTGTGCAATGAGTTTGATGTTAAAATGGGCACCCTTAAGAGGAAATGCGGGTGGTCTTTTCTCCATAGAAATGCTCTCGCCTGTTTTCTTTCTGTTAACATAAAGCAGTGATTTTTTACAGAATAATAAATATTAACTACTTGTATGTCCCTATGTTTTCCTTATTCATTATTTAATTACATCATCATCTTTTTTTTTTTCATTATCTTTATAGGCACTAGAACCCTCAAAAAATTCTCAAAATTGCCGATTTAAGCCGCTGTCAACAAAGGCCTAGTGTACAAATTTGACAACTATTAATGAAAAAACATAGGGATACAGTATCCTCCTTATTCAGTTTGGTCCAATATTGGAGGACGAAATAGGCGAGAGCCAAACCTCGAATTAAGTATGACTTTTTACTTAGGTTTTTTCAAAAGTCTCTCCGACCGCATTTTCTCTTAAATAATCAAAAAACTAATGCAGCGTTATTCATTGTATAGTTCTCATGTCATCATCAGCCTACAGCAGTACGCCATTTAGCTCGATTCTCGGCAACTCTCATCCAGCTACTAATGCTGGTCATTGGTTCTACGGCTAATATGGCCGGCCCATAGCTACTTCAACTTGCTTATTCTGTAAGGTATGTCGACAGCTTTGGTTCTCTGCTGGATCACCCCATTACGGATTCGATCCCTCAGAGAGACTCCAAGCGTAACTCGCTAAGGGAACTCGAATTTATAGACAAGCCGTACCGTGAGTGTCCACATTTCGACGTCCTTGTATAGTAGCCAACCTAAATTCATACTAATATTATAAATTCGAAAGTAACTCTGTCTGACTGTCTGTCTCTATGTTACCTTTTCACGCCTTTAGGCAGTCATTAAAGGAGAGGGGAAATCCTGGGCCCAGCAGTTAACTAGTTGAAATGGGTATTAAAAAAACCGGTATATTTTTCTAAAGGAAATCACAAAATACAGTACCATGTTTCTATCTAGGAAGCGAGAAAAATTAAATTAAGTTGTGAAACTAAATAATCGATAAAGTAGATGCCTGAATTCTAAGTAATCGATAGTGAATAAATCGGTAAAATCTCAGAGTATGTATGAACATCGAGTGACAAATGCTTATCAATCTTTTCGTGGAATCGATTCAAAGCGAATTGAGTTCCATTAATTTTTCTTCTGTTAGCAACACTGGTCGCTCAGTATAGTCTAAAGTAATCTGTGCACCGACTGACAGATGACAGGTAGAAGAAACCGGCACCTATCAAAAAGTACTCTGTGACCGGCACTCGTTCGTTTTCTTTCGTTGTGAGTGCGCACGTATTTTCCGTTCTCAATCCATTTCAGGATCTTCAACACGTCGCACAGGGAGGCTCTCTACTTGCACTCCATGCGTAAAACCATTATACAACAAAAACCATTCAAAAATATTTCGCAAATTACATCAAAAAACTACAATGTTATAATGTAACCTCACTTTTACTACTTATATTTCATATAACTTGATTCCTAGATAGCCAAATTTCACCAAATTTTCAATGAGGCCTTGTTATTATATCCACTTTCAAATAAAGCTAGTTTGATTGAGTTAACACCTGGGCCCAGGAAACTATGGAGTCTTTCCCTTCTCCTTTGGCAGAGAGATAGATTGCATCCCGGGGAAGGTCATAGGATAGTTTTTATCCCAGAAATCATCCTTTAAGGGGGTGAAAAGGGGGTGGAAGTTTGTATGGGGAATCAATAACCGCTGAACCGATTTAGATGAAATTTGGTATAGAGATAGTTTGAGTTGTGGGGAAGGATATAGAAAAGAGTTTATCCCCGAAATTATCCCTTAAGGGCGTAAAAAAGGGGGTGGAGATTTGTAAAGGGAATCAATAAAAAAGGACTGCTTATAACACTTTTATCGCGGGTGAAACCGCGGGGCACAGCTAGTAAGATAATATACTAACATCCAAAACTGTCTCTCTATCACTAAAACTGCATTCCCATTTACTAGCAACCATAAAAACTCACCCTAAAAACAGCTTCGAACACCCAAAACAAACAAGTTTCAGTCACCACGTATTACGATGCTATCAAAACCGTAGTTATTCGCTTTACAAGCCACGTAATGGACGAATCCATTTCAATTATCACGCGCCATGTAGTGCGAGTGCGTCCATTTTGAGATCAAATCGATTTCAATTTGTTTAAGAGCTTTTAAAACGGACGAAAATCTCTAGGGGATGACACGGGTATTAAATTAAGTATGATATAATGTGGTTTATTTTTACATTCCCTTTTGTGTAGGTAGTGTTGTGTAGGTAGGTAGATTATTTTTCTTTTATTGCGTGTGAGGGCTGAATTAGCTTATGTATAATCAGGCCTCCTCTTTGAGAGTGGGTGGGCCATAATCTACTACGTGGGCCCAGTGCGGGTTAGTTTATGTCACGTGTCTTCGAATTTTTAATTCTAAGATATGCCGGTTTCCTCACGATATTTTCCTTCACAATTTTGAGAGCAGTGGTGATAAAATTATTTATAGGTACAAAGTTAAGCGCCTGTCTGGGTTCGAACACACAACCTACAACTAGGCTACAACTCGTAAGTCGGGGCCGAATTGTTTTGTTAAAATTGTGATTTTGTTAGTGCAACGTCTGTGAAACCTACCTAGGGAGTTTTTTCACTCCAGGGCTCATCTGCTCCACCGGCCATCACTCCTTCGGCAAACATGGCCAGCCCACTGCCATCACTTCAACTTTCTTACTCAAAGTATGTCGGTAACTCCGGTAATTTTTTTAAGATAACTTTATTTATATAAAAACATAGGAACCAATGCATCTGATAAAACTTTTTTACAAAAAAAACAACCGACTTCAAAAAAAACACTACATAGTGATAAATAACTTTAATTTCGGAAGTCGGTGTCAAAAAACGAAAATGCGGAATCAACGACACCGACTTCCGAAATTAAAGTTATTTATCACTATGTAGTGTTTTTTTTGAAGTCGGTTGTTTTTTTTGTAAAAAAGTTTTTATTTTTCACTTTTTAGTTGTACCTACCCCACAAAAAAGTAAACAAAAAGATCGTTAATGTAGACAATGTAGATACATTTTTAGATTTTTGTTGATTTTTCAAAAACCGCTTGTCCGATTTCGATAAAATTTTTATGGAACCATTTGGGTAGTATAGCCTTTCCAACAAAAAAAGAATTTTTCAAATCGGTTGGCAAACGACGGAGTTATGCGCGAACAAACACAAAAAAAAATAATAATACAAACATTCGAATTGAGAACCTCCTCCTTTTTTAGAAGTCGGTTAAAAACTACAAGAAGTACCTACCGTTATTAATTTCGGAGACAGGTAAGCAGTGAACTCAAAGAGCGGTTTCGCACTACATCCGATCCGAATCCGAGAAATGCCGGTCCGAAGTGACCATAGTCCTATTTGAATGAGGGGTTGCGCACTAGATCCGAACTCTATCCGTCCGAATTTAGAACATTCCCAATTTGGGTTGAAGTCGGATCTTTAATTCGGATTCGAATCGAATTTAGTGCGAAACCGCTCTAAGGCCCTTTGTACACACACGTTTTTCTTGCCGTGAAAAACTCCGGTTTATTCGCCGTATGTAGGGTACGGTTCGTCAGTGTTCTATGAATCACTATGGAAGCTTTTTGACACACACAGTTTTTCTAAAGCGCGGTTTATACGCCGTGTGTAGTCAAGTCACAGTCGTCGGTGTTGTATGGATCACTATGGATGCTTGTTGACAGACACGTTATTTCTACGGCGCGGTTTACATGCCTTACCATAAAGAAACCATGTAATATACAAAGGGCCTATGGATAGAAAAGCTTAAGTTTATTTGACGTTGGAAAATCCAGGGTTTTCCCACAAAACATTCAGGGCCCTAATTCACTATGACCACTTAATGATTCCTTACTTCGAAACCACGTCAATTCCTTAGTTAATTACGACATCTGCTAATACCGTATTCTATATAGAATAAGGATAGTTTTTATTCATAAGTTCACATATAAATTACATAAAAGTTACATTATTACAAAGTTACATACTCGTATTAATATTATGAGGAAAATATTAAACTATGCCTAAAATAAATCTAGTGTATAACTTATATAACTATATTGGTTAAAGGCTTAATGAATACAATAGCGACCTGCCTGATGTAGGTTTTTTTCAAACCTGTGTTTCAGGCCATCACTTAACAACGCTGAGTGCTTTAGTGCACTATTATGTTACTTTACATAGAGCTAGCATTGATACATAAGAATTAGGTATATGACACAATGAACAAAACCGCGCGAAATGACCGCGAAGTTGGCGCGGTTTGAACTGTCAAAATATTACGATTGACAACCGTAGATACGTGGTTTGCACGTGGCAAGATTACGCGGGGAATAATAATTACCATACAGGATTGGGAGCCAGAATTTACATTTAACCACACATTGCGAAGTCAGCATGGGGAACGCGAACAGTGCGTCTTTATAACAGTCGTATTAGTTATTAAAACGTTCCATTTGCATATTTATCGAGTTTCAACGACATTCTCGCGTGTTCACAGTCATTTAAATACCTAATTACAGTACGGTACTTATTTAACATTTTCACGGTGACATTTGTGAATGAATTTAAGGACTAGTATAAATGGAGATCGTGGAATTAAATAAGTTTACAAATCACTTTGGTTAGGGGTCAAAGTGTTCTTCGGAGACAGAGTTCAAATAACTCCAATTTGTTTTAATACTGTGTCATAAAGTAAAGCAGAAGAAACATAAGAATGACATTAGAATGATTATAATTTGAGCAGTTATTCTCTAGTTTCTGAAAGTATGAACAGTTACAAGAATAATAAAGAAAAAAGTTTGTGAATTTTTTTTTGGAAGTCAAGAAAATATTATGGTAATTTATGTTGAAGATATTCGTGCTTGCAAATTCTATGATTCAGGTCATCTTGAAAAATTAATAAATAGATGTATACACACTTATAACTTACAGTAAGTTTTTAGATACCTACTTAATAATTACTATAAAAGTATAGCTTGTGAAATCTCATCATCTGCCTAGCCTTTTCCCAACTATGTTTGGGTCGGCTTCCAGTCCAACCAGATGCAGCTGAATACCAGTATTTTACATGGAGCGACTGCCCATCTGACCTCCATAACCCAGTTACTGGGTAGATAATACAATACCACTTGGTCTTACCAAGGGGTATTGTATTATCTACCCAGTAACTTTTTTTTTAATTCGGATTCGAATCGAATTTAGTGCGAAACCGCTCTAAGGCCCTTTGTACACACACGTTTTTCTTGCCGTGAAAAACTCCGGTTTATTCGCCGTATGTAGGGTACGGTTCGTCAGTGTTCTATGAATCACTATGGAAGCTTTTTGACACACACAGTTTTTCTAAAGCGCGGTTTATACGCCGTGTGTAGTCAAGTCACAGTCGTCGGTGTTGTATGGATCACTATGGATGCTTGTTGACAGACACGTTATTTCTACGGCGCGGTTTACATGCCTTACCATAAAGAAACCATGTAATATACAAAGGGCCTATGGATAGAAAAGCTTAAGTTTATTTGACGTTGGAAAATCCAGGGTTTTCCCACAAAACATTCAGGGCCCTAATTCACTATGACCACTTAATGATTCCTTACTTCGAAACCACGTCAATTCCTTAGTTAATTACGACATCTGCTAATACCGTATTCTATATAGAATAAGGATAGTTTTTATTCATAAGTTCACATATAAATTACATAAAAGTTACATTATTACAAAGTTACATACTCGTATTAATATTATGAGGAAAATATTAAACTATGCCTAAAATAAATCTAGTGTATAACTTATATAACTATATTGGTTAAAGGCTTAATGAATACAATAGCGACCTGCCTGATGTAGGTTTTTTTCAAACCTGTGTTTCAGGCCATCACTTAACAACGCTGAGTGCTTTAGTGCACTATTATGTTACTTTACATAGAGCTAGCATTGATACATAAGAATTAGGTATATGACACAATGAACAAAACCGCGCGAAATGACCGCGAAGTTGGCGCGGTTTGAACTGTCAAAATATTACGATTGACAACCGTAGATACGTGGTTTGCACGTGGCAAGATTACGCGGGGAATAATAATTACCATACAGGATTGGGAGCCAGAATTTACATTTAACCACACATTGCGAAGTCAGCATGGGGAACGCGAACAGTGCGTCTTTATAACAGTCGTATTAGTTATTAAAACGTTCCATTTGCATATTTATCGAGTTTCAACGACATTCTCGCGTGTTCACAGTCATTTAAATACCTAATTACAGTACGGTACTTATTTAACATTTTCACGGTGACATTTGTGAATGAATTTAAGGACTAGTATAAATGGAGATCGTGGAATTAAATAAGTTTACAAATCACTTTGGTTAGGGGTCAAAGTGTTCTTCGGAGACAGAGTTCAAATAACTCCAATTTATTTTAATACTGTGTCATAAAGTAAAGCAGAAGAAACATAAGAATGACATTAGAATGATTATAATTTGAACAGTTATTCTCTAGTTTCTGAAAGTATGAACAGTTACAAGAATAATAAAGAAAAAAGTTTGTGAATTTTTTTTTGGAAGTCAAGAAAATATTATGGTAATTTATGTTGAAGATATTCGTGCTTGCAAATTCTATGATTCAGGTCATCTTGAAAAATTAATAAATAGATGTATACACACTTATAACTTACAGTAAGTTTTTAGATACCTACTTAATAATTACTATAAAAGTATAGCTTGTGTAATCTCATCATCTGCCTAGCCTTTTCCCAACTATGTTTGGGTCGGCTTCCAGTCCAACCAGATGCAGCTGAATACCAGTATTTTACAAGGAGCGACTGCCCATCTGACCTCCATAACCCAGTTACTGGGTAGATAATACAATACCCCTTGGTAAGACTTGTTGTCAGACTTTCGGGCTTCTAAACACCCGTTACGACTGTCAAAGATCCACGGATGACAGCCGGGACCAACGGCCTAACGTGCTTTCCGAAGCACGGACGGGACTTGGTATGTATCTAAAGATGGTAACCCATCCACGGACCAACCGCAGCAAGCGTAGCCACAAGCCCCATATAATTTGTGACATATATGTACCTGAAATAATGCTTAATTAAATAATCTTTAATTTATCTTCACTTCACTTTAAATTTGTAATAAAAAACTGTTGTGTCCAAAAAGTCAGCTTCATCCCTTCATATTCTCTAATCCTATCCTATTCTATCAATCACAAACAGATCATTTTGAAGGATATTGCTAATCCATTGCTTCATAATGTTCGAAAAAGTCTGCTCAACAACGTAAATACCGCAATGAACGTTATTGATCTCTCAAACAAAATGAAAGTCATTCCTAGTGTGTTCCATAATTACCCCGCAGTTGTCTAGTTCAATTAAAATGACGTCACATATCCGGCTACACGTAATGTAATGTCGTCAGCTCAACCGGGTTAGATAGGCCCGCCCGGATTATCCGGGGCGAGTAATAACGCCCGACGGCGGACGCTCTGCATATCCTGTTTGCACTTGTTCTGTATTATATGAATTTAGATGGAGTAGATTATTAGATTTGCTGGAAGGCTGGGACGAACTATTTAACCAGGGTAAAGAGTTGGAAATGTGAATTCTGATGTGGGAAATGGGACTTCACTGTGTTAGCATATGTGAAACGGTGGGCACAGTCAGGAATCAGGATGGTTACAACAAACGGTCTATTTGCACTATATAATACGTTTATTATTTTCTAAATCGGACAGAGTTTTACTTACGGCGTTTGCACTTGGTCACTGTTACAAAACGTCTGATTCAAACTGCCTAACACATCGGTATTTATAGATTCCCCTATAACTTAATATTTTGATTGTATTACTAACTATAATGAAGAAAATTAAATAACAATTATTAACAAGGAAATAAATGAAATAAAGTATCTGAATCAATAATTTAAGCAATCATTAATTTAAACTTAATACTTGGCGCGCCGGAAGCTGACCACCTGAAGGCGCCATATTGGATATTCAACAATTCTAATTATTTTAAACACCAAGAATAAATCAAACATATACCGCAAAACGGGGCTACTTTGACTTCCAGGGTTAGGTACTTTGATAGATTTTGGAGCTACTTTGACAGAGCGCCAAAATCGGTTTTCACGTGTGCTCAGCAAGTGTGCGTGACCTCGAGTAAAATTGCGCGAGGCGCGGGATGTGGGGAACGCGTCATAGCGATAGCGTTGTGATCCGCCTGGTCAAAGTAGCCCCGCCTGTTCAAAGTAGCCCCGTTTTACTGTAACTACACAATTTCATAACAATTACCTATTAAATACTAAAATATTGACGTTAAAATGATTATTAAAATTACTAAGTCGAGCTGGTATAAGCAGGACCGGAAGTCGATGACACATTTGGCCGCCTGTCTTTGTGAGAGGGAGAGGGGGGGGGAGGAGGAGTCCAGTTAGACTTCGCTGTATTACTTATACGTAATACAAGTCTAACTGGGCTCTGGACTTTTTCTTATTCACTTAACGTTATAATACAGTGTGTTAGGTTAAACGACACAAAAACGGGACATACCTACTTTAACCCTTCGTATGCTCAAACGTGGATCCACGCGACACACAATGGCTTTTTAATTGTGTCTGTAATTACGGCATTCAATCGGTAAAGGGAGCGTAGTACTCATCATCAATATTTGATTTATAACAAAAGAAATTCAATTGTGTCTCATTAGCCACAGTTGAGCTAATATGGGGCGGACTCCAAAATCGGAAAAAGAAACAGCTGTTCCCTACATATTTTGTCCAGTTATGCGAACATAAGGCGCAAAACACACGGCGGGGCGGGCCGGGCCGGTCAATTTGACCGCGAACAATAGTGCAAAGGGAATCCTATACTACCAACGCATATAGAGGGCAAAAAGACTCTCTTAGTAAAAGTTGTTCATTTTCATGGTTACTACACTCCCTTAAAGTATGTCCCTCGTTTAACCTGACACACGGAATATTATTCAAAATCATAATCAAAAGTCATTTATTCAAACTAGGCTGAGAATCAGCACTTTTCGAACGTCAAAATTACAAAAGACAGTCCCCCAAAACGCCCGCCCTTCGCCACTTCCTAGTGCTTTCGCTGGGGAGAAGAAGTGGCGGAACAATCTCCCCAGCAGCACAGCTGTCTCTCTATTAAATTACCACTGAAAGTTAAGTGAATAAGAAAAAGTCCATAAGTTGTTTCCTTACTAAGTAATATTGTACCTAACTGCCTGTTACAAAATAACTTTTGACAGCATAGGTATTTACCCCGAAAGGTTTGGCAGGTCCATGTATTAGGGGATGGTTATTTACCGGAACTCCGGACCGTTACTCATAGTTCTTCATATAAGAACTCAATAACTTTTTTGAAGTGAAAACTTCTTCAGGCGCGGTGGGCATTTTTTAAGATGGAAAAAAACCATTGAATTCGCGCCACTGTTACCGTAACCGACACCGCTTCGTATGTGTTCGGCTGTCCTCGGGTTGTAGGTACTCGGTTTTTAATGTATATCCGATATGTCAGTAAGTGATGGCAACGTATTGTTTGTATTTTGTTTTCACTTCTGTCGGCACTCCCGGAGTGCCACTGTTTTTTTTTTTGGATCCCATAATTGCATCAGCTGCACTGTATTTGTGTTAAAAACCAGCTAATTCCAATGATACGTAGTTCAGCCTTACCTACACAGATTCACTCATCGGAAAATCCGAATAAAATTCAATAAAGACTAGTGCACACAAACCGAACCCGAGCTGTTTGCAGATGACTGCGACACGTGTATTCGACGCAGTTAGCAACGTGTGACCTTTCTAACATGAACCGAATATACGTCGGACTGACGTGCAAGCTTGTGTGTTTGTATGCTCTGTGCAAACTGTAGCGGTTTGTACATTGAAAAGGCTTGTTAGGGAGTTCCATACATTGGGACCGAAGAGATTTTATTTCAAAAGTTGTTCGAGAAATGTGAATAGAAATGAAACAGTACTGATATAGGCAAGGCAGTAGTACGTGGCAACTGCTAGTACAGTCAACAGCAAAAGTAGATGATGAAAATCAGAAATTCAATACTAAGGAATGGAGATGGCGTCAGAACTGTGTGGCGTCGAAGTGATTCAAAAGTATGTGATTGTAAATTATACCAAACATTTATTACTAGTACAGCTGCCATATATGACGCGAACTCCGCGGTTGCTTTATTTGAAAAGAGAACATGAAAAATATTGTGACAAGATATTTTTAAAGTAAAAAGTAGTATATAAAATCAAAAGTTATTTATTCAAACTAGGTTGAAAATCAGTAATTTTGAACGTCAAAATGACATAAGACAGCCTCCCAAAACGCCCTCCACCACTTCCTGATGCTTTAGCTGGGAAGACGAAGTCGCACAACAAACTCCCCAGCAGCACAGCTGTCTTTTAAACTAGAAGAACTTGATTCTATACAATAGTAAGTAATTAACGTTACAAAACATTAAATTAAATTATTTTATACCAACAAAAACATAGCAAATTATACTCAAGCAGAAATAAATCCATACTAATATTATAAATTCGAAAGCAACTCTGTCTCTGTCTGTCTGTCTGTATGTTACTTTTTCATGCCCAAACCGCTGAACCGATTTAGATGGGTATAGAGATAGTTTGAGTCCCGGGAAAGGACATAGGATAGTTTTTATCCCGATATTCCCACGGGATCGAGACTTATGCGGGTGAAACCGCGGGGCGCAGCTAGTACTTAATAAAAACGTAAACGGAACTTTATACCTAAATAAAAGACTCCAGGCAAATAGGGCGTGCGTACCTATTCTATTCTATGAACAATTAATTTAAATTATAATCTAAATAGATGTACGTACCTACGATATTCGGTTCTATATTTGAATTATCAAAACATACAGTAGTCCAGCGATTTGAAATGCGAATCACAAATACGGCCAGTAGTTCTGCAAACCCGGCTAAAGTTTATTTTGATTTCCCGGAGGAAAACTTTTTACTCTGTTCCACCATTAATATGAGTTCACGAGGCTGCTGGCTGATGATAATTTTTTCAAATAAATAATATAACAAGATGCCGCGTGGTGAACTTATACAAATAATACAAGTGAATGTGGTAAGACATTATCACATTCACTTGTATTATTTGCATGGTCATTTATGTATAACATTGTGTTTATGCGTCCGTGTGGTGCCGGACTTAAAGAATAGCACCACCCCCCTTCTTCCCATGGGTGTCGTAAAAGGCGACTAAGGGACGTACCGGAGAATGGGCAGCAGCGTTCTCTATGCATTTAATATCATACTGCGATCGCCAACCCGCATGCCAAGCGTGGCGATTATGGCAAATCCCCCCCCAAATGACAAGCACGAAAAATACTTGGCCCCTAGTGCCCGGCGGCCCGCCTCCCCTTGGCTACGGTAGCGGCCAAGGCCACGGTGAGGCAAGGGGTGCTAAGAATCCCCGGAAGAGATCCGGCTACCAAAATAACCGAAAACTGGACCTGGCAACATACAACACGCGTACACTCCGGACCGACGAGAAGATCTCCGAACTCGAGGAAGAATTGAGCAGGTTGCGATGGGGCATAGTGGGATTATCTGAAGTCCGAAGAGAGGGGGAGGACTCGATAATCCTTAAATCTGGCAACTTGCTCTATTTCCGGGAGGGCGACCAGCAGTCCCAAGGTGGTGTCGGGTTTATCGTCCACAAGTCCCTTGTGAGCAACGTGGTGAAGATCGAGAGTGTGTCGACCAGGGTGGCGTACCTTATACTCAGAATATCCGCAAGGTATTCGCTGAAGGTCGTACAGGTTTACGCCCCGACCTCGTCACACCCCGACGATGAGGTGGAGACCATGTATGAGGATATTTCCAGAGCCATGCATGGCTCTAAAACTCACTTCACCGTTGTCATGGGGGACTTTAACGCGAAACTGGGTAAACGAAGCGATGATGAGCTGCGAATGGGGCAATTTGGAGTTGGACGACGGAACCACCGGGGCCACCTACTGGCTAGTTTTATGGAGAAGGAAGGCCTCTTTATGATGAATTCCTTCTTCAGAAAACGTGAGCACAGGAAGTGGACCTGGCAGAGCCCGGATGGTGCAACTAAAAATGAGATTGACTTCATTATGTCGACGAAGAAGCAAATATTCAATGATGTCTCTGTGATCAACGCGGTGAAAACCGGAAGTGATCACCGCATGGTAAGAGGCACATTGAACTTAAATATAAAGCTGGAAAGGTCTCGACTAATGAGGTCTACGCTCCGCCCAGCGCCGATCCAAGTTCAAAACCCCGAGAGCTTTCAGCTCGAACTTCAGAATCGTTTCGAGTGCCTGGGGAGCTCCGTGGACGAATATAACGATGGGTTCGTGGAAACTGTCCATACGGTCGGGTCTAAGATCTTCAAGACCCGTCGTACGAATACGAAAAAGAAGCTCTCTGATCCTACTTTGCGGCTCATGAAGGAGAGGCGCGAGATGATCCTGCAGTCTTCAGATGATGTTCTAAAGTACCGGCGGCTCAACAGACAGATCTCTAAGTCCTTGAAAAGCGACCTTCGCCGCTTCAATACAGATCGTATTGAGGAAGCGATAGAGCAAAATAGAGGCTCCAAGGTTTTTGCTAGAGATCTGTCTATTGGGCAGAGCCAGCTTATGAAACTGAAGACTGATGATGGCAGGATCGTATCCGCCAAACCTGAGCTGTTGAGAGAGATCGAGAGGTTCTATGGACAGTTATACACGTCAACAAGCAACCCCGTTACGAATCTGGCAAACGACCCAAGAGCTAGATTGACCCGACACTATACCGAAGACATCCCGGACGTCAGCCTGTACGAGATTAGGATGGCTCTGAAGCAGCTTAAAAACAACAAGGCACCGGGTGATGACGGAATTACGGCCGAGCTCCTGAAGGCCGACGGAAAACCCGTTCTTAAGGCCCTTCAGAGGCTGTTTGATTCCGTCATACTCGAGGGTAAAACACCACAGGCATGGAACAGAGGTGTGGTGATACTTTTCTTTAAGAAGGGTGACAATGCCCTTCTTAAGAATTATAGGCCCATCTCACTTCTGAGCCATGTCTACAAGCTGTTTTCGAGAGTCATCACGAACCGTCTCGCGCGCAGGTTTGACGACTTCCAGCCTCCCGAACAAGCTGGATTCCGTAAAGGCTTTAGCACCGTAGACCACATACATACGCTGCGACAGGTTATACAGAAGACCGAAGAGTATAACCTGCCTCTCTGCTTAGCGTTTGTGGACTACGAGAAAGCCTTTGATTCGATCGAGACATGGGCTGTACTGCAGTCTCTTCAACGGTGCCAGATCGACTATCGGTACATCGAGGTGCTGAAGTGTCTGTACGAAAACGCCACTATGTCAGTTCGACTCCAGGACCAGACCTCGAAACCTATCCTTCTGCAGCGAGGTGTGAGACAGGGAGACGTTATCTCTCCGAAACTGTTCACCGCTGCTCTGGAGGATGTCTTTAAGGTTCTGGACTGGAAAGGAGCTGGCATTAACATCAATGGCGAGTACATAACTCACCTTCGGTTTGCCGACGATATAGTAGTCATGGCTGAGGCTATGGAGGACCTCAGTACAATGCTCGATGACCTCAGTAGAGCCTCTGAAAGAGTGGGTCTGAAAATGAACATGGACAAAACGAAGGTCATGTCAAATGCCCATGTAACACCCACTCTCATGAAGATCGGAGACGCTACACTCGAAGTCGTGGACGAGTATATTTACCTAGGACAAACTGTCCAGTTAGGTAGGTCCAACTTCGAGAAAGAGGTCAATCGTCGAATCCGACTCGGCTGGGCAGCGTTCGGGAAGCTACGCAATATCTTCTCGTCCCACATACCGCAGTGTCTCAAGACGAAAGTCTTTGACCAGTGCGTGTTGCCAGTGATGACATATGGCACTGAAACGTGGTCGCTCACAATGGGCCTTATTAGAAGGCTGAAAGTCACCCAAAGGGCAATGGAGAGGGCTATGCTTGGAGTTTCCCTGCGGGATCGAATCAGAAATGAAGAGATCCGCAGGAGAACCAAGGTAACCGACATAGCCCGAAGAATTGCCAAACTTAAGTGGCAGTGGGCAGGGCACATTGCTCGCAGAACAGATGGCCGATGGGGCCGAAAGGTTCTGGAGTGGCGACCGCGTACCGGAAGGCGTAGCGTTGGAAGGCCTCCCACAAGGTGGACCGACGACCTTGTGAAGGCCGCAGGAACTCGTTGGATGCGAGAAGCACAAAACCGGTCGAAGTGGAGGTGCTTGGGGGAGGCCTATGTCCAGCAGTGGACGTCTTTCGGCTGAAATGATGATGATGATGATGATGTGTTTATGAAACAAATTCTAGAAAAAAGTAGCACAATTAGCATGTATATCAGAACCGCGGGTGTACTTTTCAGATCTGCCTAAATTTATTGCAATTATTTGGTACCTTCTGTGTACCTTTACGTACCTCTCTTGAAAATCTGTGTACCTACACCCGTACAGTGATATTTAAAAAATTAGGTACACCCGCCATCCTGATGTCAGAACCGCGGGTGTACTGCTAACTCATATATGTAGCTAAGTACACTCTATAAGTAGATTTGGTACCTCTTGTGTACCTGCAGAAACAAGTAATAAATAAAAAAAAAATACTGTCAGGTTGCTGCGAAAAGTAAAAAATTCAATTTTCTTTCTATGACGTTGTTATAATTGACACATTCTGCAATCATACATTTAGAGCTTTTTGTTACATAATTACAAAGGTCGTCATAGCACTGCCATCGCTTGCCTCTGAAACAATGTGATCTGTAATGGCCAATACACTTAATATTATCTGTTTTAGGACCCGAAGGTAAAAATTCAATAATACCAAGCAAGGTATATGTCTTATAGTGTAATGTTATACTACGAGGCACATCATCTAAACATATACTTTCGGACTGACTTAACTCAAATGACACAGTGTTGTGAAGTACATAACTGAATGTTCTTATTCCCTTGCAATTGTCGTGAATCAGGTGAAGTGAACACTTCACGCAATCTCCACGCTCATTTCGCCTAAGTTTTCATGGTGAGACGGTTACAGAATCGCACGGCGCTTGGAACTGAATGGAAATAATTTCATATTTTATTATTATTAATATCAGGATAATCATAAAGGAAACAGAGGCAACAAGGAAATATAATGACTGCGTCCTTGCACCAGAGTTATACAAATGCAACCAAAAATATTTAGTTTTGACTGCCTCGGTGGTTCAGTGGTCGTAATACGACTGCTGAACACGATGTTGTGGGTTTGATCCCCACAGAGAACAACAATTTGCGGATCACACAAAGTGTTGTCCTGAGTCTGTGTATAATTTGTGTCCATTAATTTCATGTTTTGATTCCCGGTATGGGCACACAATCACACTCACACTAATATTATAAAGGCGAAAGGTTGTGAACCGCGGGGCGCAGCTAGTAGTGACTAAATGTTATGCGGAGGTTCTGGATTCGGGATTCCTGGTATGGCCACAATATAAGCTTAAAGTGGTTGTTCTGGGTTCGATTACCGAAGATTGTTATTTATTCTCTGACGTCGTTACTATATTTTTTATAAAATAGTAAGAACGTCAAAGAAAGAAAATTGTTTCTTTTTTACTTTTCGCAGCAACCTGACAGTATTTTGTTTATTTATTACTTGTTTCTGCAGGTACACAAGAGGTACCAAATCTACTTATAGAGTGTAGGTACTTAGCTACATATATGAGTTAGCAGTACACCCGCGGTTCTGACATCAGGATGGCGGGTGTACCTAATTTTTTAAATATCGCTGTACGGGTGTAGGTACACAGATTTTCAAGAGAGGTACGTAAAGGTACACAGAAGGTACCAAATAATTGCAATAAATTTAGGCAGATCTGAAAAGTACACCCGCGGTTCTGATATACATCAATTAGCAATGTTGTGAACTTTTTAAGTATACTAACATCAATAATAGGTATATGTATCACAGTGTCTGACTTAGATACCTAAATAAAAAATTACTAATTATTATCTATGTACTTGTAGATAAACCTACAAAATCGAGATGTTATGACCTTTTTGCTTTAGATGTACTTACATAAAATAAGTACCTAATGAGCAGTACTATGTAATACAGAAAAAGGTACTTACTTAATAATAATTTATTTACGGGTAGGTACCTACTTAGGACAAAATTCCTAATCAACCCTGTACAAATCATTCCCATTTTTAAACAACCCAGACACGTTTTAAAATAAAACCAGCATTAGGTCGAATTTAAACCTGTCCTACATTTTGCTCTGAATTTCAGGACTGAAATACTAACAAATTTAACAGTGCCCACGTCAGAGCTAAGAATAAAACTGTAACCTTTTAGTGTTCCAGATCGAGGGGCCAGGTCGGCTGCAATTTGTAGATATGGGAGTTGTCTTCTGGTTTAAAAGAAGATATTTTAAAAGGTTAGTTTTGTAGCTGCCTATTTTAAAAGGTTAGTTTTGTAGCTGCCTATTTTAAAAGGTTAGTTTTGTAGCTGCCTATTTTGAATTTGTGAAGTATTTAATATTAGTTTCTGCCCATTTGGATGTTGGATTTTATTCTTTTTTGCGCGGAACTCTAATTATTTTTCTAAAATAAAAGTAAGCTTAAATTATTCTTTATAATATCAGCTATCTGCCAGTTTAAGTCCAGTCAAAATCGGTCCAGCCGTTTTGGAGATTAGCAGGAACAAACAAGGACTATTACATGAGACTTAAACACAACTGGCAAAATGTGGGTGTAGGTAAAAAAGAAAAGAAAATACGTTTTTGTGACAAACATGACGCATCAAAAAAAAATGCGGCACATCTACGCAAAACGGCCATCGCTCAGCATAATGCTTAATAAGACCCTATACGAGACAGAACCCCAGCGCTGGTTTTCACGTCAACCACCTGGTTGACGTCATCAAGTCAACGCCGGCTGTCGCTACTAGGTGCACTTCTGCCTGACCCTTCGGGGAATACAGGCGTGATCTTATGTTTTATAATTAAATTTGAACTTATATATGGTGAGAATAGAACCTATAATGGCACTGTTCGTGAAGCAGACGCTACAACACAAATTGTTAAACAATTGCCATGAACTAGCCCTGGGAAAGTGTTAATCCTACTATCACACTAATATTATAAAAGGCGAAAGTTTGTGAGGAATGGATGGATGGATGTTTGTTACTCTTTCACGCAAAAACTACTGAACGGAGTTGGATGGGCACAAAGATAGTTATATAACCTGGATTAAACATGGGTAATTTTTTTATCCCGGTGCGGTAGTACGTTCCCGTGAAATCCAGTCGGACTATTTCCGACCCCCACGCGGGCGAAGCTGCTGGCAAAAGCTAGGCTTGGTCGACTCTTCACGTGATCAGATGGCTGGCCTATTTTTAACCGACTTCAAAAAAGGAGGAGGTTATGTAATATGACCAAAACGTGTTAAAAAAAATTCTCAGTAAAATGAACAATTTCGATCAATAACTCACTATAAACATACACCCACGCAGGTTTAACGGGCATGTTATTAATAACTGAACTGTAATAAAAGCGTTGCCTATAAATAACATGAGCTTTTAAACGTTATATTAATAACTATTTTGAGCCCGCCGCATTTCATTTTGCAGTTAAAATGAATTCATTATTGTATTTATAGCGTCGGCAACGTTAAACGCATTAAAGGCTATTAGTGTCGCAGTTCCATATCAGTGTGGTTAATAATATTTTATTTATATTCTCGGTGTCGATCATGTTGCGAAACGTGACACCTTCTAACGATCAACTTTTGATTGGCAACACCGACTCTCCCGACTGCGAATCCCGGTAAACTCAGCTTGCGCGATGCAGGATTTAGCGTGACGTCATGGCGTCAGTGCGTTGCGTAGTTCGCATGTGGCCATGTAGATGCCGCCACAAGCTCCTTCACAAACTTATTTTGGGCCATTTTCGGCTGTGAATGTCATCAAACTCAAACTCAACTCAAACTCAAAGCATTTATTTCAATTAAACCAATTACAGGCACTTTTGAATTGTCAAGGGGTCGGTCAGTCAGAAAGATGAAGCTAGTTGCCCATTCCAAAGCGTAGGTACCTATGGAGAAGAACGGGCAAGAAACTCCATGGACACTCTTTTAAATCAAAATAATATGGTTACAAAGTCATGACGTGGCATTTGTAGCATAATTTCCAATAAACCTCGCTTTACAGTATAACAGTGTCGCCGACTAATTTATAAATTAACAGTATCACGTGACACGTCGCCTCGTGAATCGTGAATACATGGGTCTATTATTAGCGTCCATTAGCTCACCCAACGGTTGAAAATGGTCGGTGGTAGATAGGTAGGTAAGGTTTCGTTTTTGTTTACCGAGTTTAATCTATAATATAAATATGAATTGCTGAATGTGTTGCTAAGCGCAAATCTCGAGAGCAGCTGAACCGATTTCGCTAATTCTTTTTTTACAATATTCCTTGAAGTACGAGGATGGTTCTTACGAGAGAAAAATTTAAAAAATTGCCTGAAAAAAAAAATGGGCTACTTTTTAAACCGATATTCCCACAAGATCGACATTTACGCGGGTGAAACCGCGGGTCGCAGCTAGTTTTACAAAAATAAAGAATGACGAGCTCGGTCCGGATAGACTGGAAGTGGGACCCCAACATTCTATACTCGTCGTTGGGAAAAATGTAGGGAGATGAGATGATGAAGATAAAAGAATAACGAACTACAGTGCAAAAAGATATGGCCTGCTAATAAAGCTACGGCATGCCTTGAATGAAAAAAACGGTGAAGAAAAACATCGTGAGGAAACCGGCATGCCCTAGAACCAAAATTCGAAGATGTGTGACATCTATCAACCCACACTGGGCCCACTCCCCCCCTCACAGAAAAGAGACCTGTGTGACCCGCAGTGGGAACATTATATATGCTGATAATGGCATCCCTTAGATGGGTCACAACTATACTTAATTATGCTGAAACGGAAAATCTGATATCATTCAACTAATAAAGTATTCATCAACATATACACGTTAACACTCATCACATGCATACTTACACTCATCACATACACACTCACACTCATCACATACATACTTACACTCATCACATACATACACATACACACTCATCACATACATACTTACACTCATCACATACACACTCACACTCATTTCATGCATACTTACACTCATCACATACACACTCACACTCATCACATTCATACTTACACTCATCACACACACTTGCATTTGGTTACCTTTTAGTTCTAAGTTTAAATTTATTATTTCTACTGAAACCGTTGCATTTGTTAAAATTTCTATAAGTCATATTTTCTGTCGAAAGAGACTGGATCCTGCGACACAGGGTATCCTAGTGCGGGATCCAGTGTCATACCCAAATAATGTAACACTTATTTATGATTCAATAAAAACTTATTATTATTAAACTTATTATTATTATGTTTTGCAGGCTGTGAAAATAATACTCTTGGTAACATTTACATAAAATCCCCAACAGTTTTAATGACATAATACCTTGTATTTGTTAGTGCAAAAACACGCCAAGTCGCGTCCAATTATTATGATACATAGTTTGGTGACACGCGACGAAGATTTAATACCTGCACCAAAATTATGCAAATATGGACTCGAGTATGATATAAAAACATTTATTAAAAAAATTGGTATTGGTAATTTTCCAAGCTTGCTTCAAATTATTTCCCTGTCCCTTCGAGAGAGAGGGCAAAATAATCTACCACGCGGGCCCAGTGAGGGTTGGTAGATGTCACATGTCTAAGATGTTTTGCTTCTAGGACATGCCCGTTTCCTCACGATATTTCCCTTCACCGTTTTGAGATAGATGGGCTGATATTATTTACACAAAGAAAAGCGCCTGTCTGGTGTCGAACCCACGACCTTAAAACTCGTAAGTCGGGGTCAGTACCACTGGGTCTCCACTGCTCCCCGTCTCCATGCCTTTTAATCCAGTGTAGGAAACTATTAGTAGTACCACAATCCTCCATTGTATCCTCTTTCAATTATGTCTTGGTACTTTTCCCTTCAAGTTCGCGAGGCTGTTGTCATGACACCTGAGTACTGCGGCTTAGCACAAATCCCTGAGGCTTACCTCTGTATTCAATACATCTCTTCGCGACGTTCCTATTGTGAAGATGTACCGAAATACAGGATACTGCAGAAGGTTTGAACTAAAGCAACAAAAAACTGATTTATTCCGCCCTGATCCCCTGAGCCCCTCTCCACCCCCCCCCCCCCTCCCCTGCTAGTTATTACAAAAACAAAAAAACACTTCGATACACACATTATTTATTTATTTATATATGTCACCGGAAGATAACAAGATCCGCAAGTTTATAAATTTCCTAGGAAATTTATAAGTTCGGTAAGTTTATCAATTTGCGAAAATAATACAATTTATCTTTGGCTTAGAATCCTACGAAAGTTTATAAATTTCCTAGAAAATTTTGCGGTTCTTGTTATTTTCCGGTGACATATATGTATACTTTATTGTACACTAGAAAATACACAACAAAAAAAAAACGATTATTAATACAAAACATACAGTGGGCGGCCTTTAATCTATACATACCTATAATTATTAATATAATTACACTTTAACATTTTTTAAAGTAAACTTAAATGTTAATCCGTTACTCGAAATGTTGCTATTGCAATACTTAATTCATTCCGATATTTTTGACGTGCGTGTCCTTGCGTTCATCCATTGTGTGGAGTAAACCTTCTGGAACCATCTTATTGGTCGTGTGACGTGGACTAAGCATTTCTTCTAAGAGGTGAGGGTGTGTACTAATAAGTATACCTACAGTAATTCTGATATTAATCATTGTAAGACGCAGGCAGTTTGTCTGTCGCGTGTGTTCATTATTTATTGTTACGTCCCAACTAGCACACTAGTGGAAATAGCAGCCTATTTTGCAACTTTTAGCTGTACAGTAGCGCTTTAGGGGTTCAGAAAGTGGTTTTAAGTTCTACTATTGCTTCCGTAACTGCTCATAGCTGTAAATATCACTAGGGGTAGCAGAAACTGAACCAAATGCCACTCTAGGTTTTATAAGAGTTAATTTTACAACCCATTTGCCGTCTATAGCTTTAAAAGAGAGTTAAAACATGTATGTTAAAGCTTAAAGCTGCTAAAAAGCTTCTATTGCCGCTGCTGTACGCTTCAGAACTGCATAAAGACTTTAATTGCAGACTTTTTAACGGAACTGTATAAAAGATATATTTATCACTGTTCTGCCACTGAAAGTTTCTTTGCAGAAGTGATTTGTTCTTTTGCGCAGATTTAAGTAGGAATTTGATCGACTGTTTTACTAATAGCGACATTAAGGCTTCACAATAGAAGCAAGAGAGTAATGGACATTCCCTACTCATTTGGATAATTCTGCTATTTTTATTAGAGAAATCAGATTTTATAAAATATTATGTCAGTTTAAAAGAAATATGGATCTGAATGCATGGAAGTTCAAACAAAGAACTGGTGGATATCGCAAGAAAGTACGGAGTGTTTATCAGAATATGCAGAAATTAAAAAGGCAACTGTGTGTTAAGTTTTTTTTAACTCAATTACGTGAGAGTAATTTAGCTTTTATTTATAAAACTCTATTCATTTAATTTATTATTTAAGGGATTCATTGGAAACAAACAAAAATAATGCGCCAAGTTCGAGTTCAACAAACACAAGCGAGGGTCCCGTAGATTTTTTTTTTCTCAATTACTGATAACGGGCCAGTTACAGAGGAAAAGTAAGTTATAGCTTGGTGTGGCATATTATAAAAATAAAGTAAAATAACCTTCTTTGCTTAATTTATTGTTTCTTTTTTGTAGACTGGACTCGGCCAGCGAAACTGAATATAAACTAGAGTATGTCGAATGTGAAATAAAATGGATCTATCGCGAGCAAATACGAATTTGAGCGCTGAAACACAAATTTAGTCAAGTGGCTTTAAAAGACTTATTTCAAATTTTAAACCAAATTACTCCTAACGCTATGCCTAAAGATCCACGCTCACTACTTGGTACACCAAGAGAAATTACAATAAACTTCGTCGATCCAGGTGAATACTAGCAGCAGGAGTCGAATCTTCTATTTTACATAATTTTTTACTTTTTTTTGTTCGGCCAGTGTAACACTCCATGTTTTTCCCACTTAGATGGACAGATGCAAAGTTCTTGTTTATTTTGTTGTTCATTATAAGTTTGAATTATTTAGAAAGGCATTCTGAAAACATGGTAAGACATAGTAAGACATAGTAAGTGTTAAACAATTGAAAGAGCGAAAAATATAGAAGCAGCTACAAATTATCATCGTATTTTAGGGTTTTCAACGAGTTCTACGGATCTCTACACAAATAACTATTAGTGTGGTTCGATATCTGCAGTAAGTACGAAATAAAAGTGATTGTAAAGACTTGAACTGCATTAGTGGTACAGGTATTACTTGGACCTTCAGAAGAGTGAAACTTAGCGCTTTGACGCGCAGAGAGGAAGTATTAAGGTTGAAGTTGCAAGTTAAAGCTGCTTCTCATAGACGACATGTTTACAAGACAAATATGTGTCATTACTTGAGAAATTTATAGGTTTTTATCGCAATTTGTAGTAAAATATAACTAAATATAGAACCAGCAACTTACTAAATACAAATGTAGTCAAGTATGTAATTTCAATATCGTGTAGGTATGTGATATTATAATATTTATATAATAATATTTTACATATTTTACGATATTCTGAGGTAATTATTGAGGCGCGTTAAAAATACTCCAATAATATCAACTATATGCACGATAAACTGATCTGCGTTTGTAGCCACTTGCATACAATACAAAATATAGCTCAAAGACACTATACTTCACTTATTATTTATTTGTATTCAGTAATGTCTGACTCAGGAACAACAAATGTATTTAATAAATGAGAGACAAGGTGAATGATCAGTGATCCTTTATTCGTTCAGTTAAACCTGTCATTCATTCAATCAATAAGCGCCACAAGAGCTTTAGTGTGGTGTTAATTATTAGCTGTAGCTCATGTAGCGCTTTTATGCCACTATTATGAAGTTCTAATGGAACTATAGATTGCAAAAAGTTGTGCCCCTTTGGCTCCAAAGCAGCTGCATAAGGTCTGCAGTGCACGCTCTGGCGCTTGAGCTTGGCGCCTTTGGGAATAATCGGATTAGCTCCAAAGCTCTTAAGCAGCAGTTTGTGCTAGTTGGGGTCGGCTTGAGTGAAAGTTCGTGTCATCTTTGGTTTCATATTTTCTTTCTGGTGTTGGTAGTATAATGTCTTTTTCATTAGTAAAGGCACCAACGATACACTTTTTTTTTTTAATCTTAATTTTTTACTTGGGAAAAAATTATATAATAAATACCAATTTTACCATTCATATTTTTTGGTATACATTGTGGTATTCTGCAACCTGAACTAGTTTAACGTTTAATCGTGGCAAAAAAAAATCGTCAAATTTCTTTTTCGACAGTATCTGGACAGGCACTGAGTACTCGGCCCAGGTACAGTCGAAAGCTCGTCAGTGTAAAAAGTAAAATCAACGGGATAATAGCGTAACACACTCAATAGGAATGGTTTTCATTGTGACAGTTCAACAACATTCATTGCGTTATTAAAGTTGTTGAGCAGAAAAAATTTTGGAACATATGAAGCAATGATTATCCCTCAAAATTATTCAAATTGTGATTCATAGTGTATTCCGCAAAGAGTGCTCCTATTTTCAGGTAAAATGTTTTCCACAATAGGTACATATAATGGAGCTAACTTTCGTACTTTAAAACCCAGTTTGCGTTCCACCCGACAGCGCTTAACCCCTTCAGGAACACCATTAGGAAAGGTATTATAAGATTTAACGCAAAACTGAAGAAAACGTTGTTTCTCGGGTAAAACAAAAACTACGAGTTTCTTTGCACATTTTTTATTAAATACACAACGAATACAAACCTGAGGGAATTGTTGTTGATGTGTAACATATGTCACTTAGGGCTGATTTTTCGATTTTATTCGTGGAATAAAATTGACGGATGACAGATTTTGTATAAAGGAACTGTCTAAAATTCTAAATTATTCCTCGGATAAAATTATCTGGTGTTGGTAAAATCAGCCCTTACTGATTCAATAAGTAAATCACTTCATTTCAAGCGATTTCTTTCAATTTCCTTTCATGTAAGACTAAGGAGTTGGTTTTCGTTCGATGACATAGTTAGGCCCTTTGTACAGACGCCAGCACATCAAGCTACCCGAAACTGTCAAATTTTCCCAATCAACTTTGAACCTTATGCTTTAGCAATAAAGTTGAAAATCTATTAAAGAATTTGTAGCTTGATGTGAAAGTGTCTGTACATACAGACAATTTTCATCACCACTGCTCTCAAAACGGTGAAGGAAAACATCGTGAGGAAAACGGTATGTCCTAGAACCAGGCACCCACCAATCCGCACTGTATCCACGTGTCACCTGTACCAGCAGAGGAGGCCTGTGTCCCAGCAGTGGGAATATTATAAGCTGATTATGAAAATCACATTAAACCTATCTTCAATTCTTCATAATGATCAAATACAAGCCTTATTGTATACAAGCAAACCCAAACCTCTCTAAAACTTAATTTTGATTACAAAAATAAAATTATTCACATTAATTAACCCCAGACACCTTGTCCGTCATATTTACTAAACTAATTACAAAAATTTGAATTTTTCATAAATTATATTTCGACCAAAAGCAGTCCAGACTTAAATTAAGTTAGGGTCCAGACGAGGCCCATTAGGTACATAGCCAATTAAAACGATGGTGTCGTCTGTAAAGCCCGGTCTAATTGAACTAAGATTATGTACGAAAATAACTCCTACACAAAAGATATCAGTGCAAAAGGTTGGCTCGATACAACGAGCGACATAGCGCGCGTTGTCGCTCGTTGTATACAGGGTGAAATTGAATTCATGGGCATCCTTTTAAAGGGTCATTGTAATCATCATTATGAACAACTTTTACTATGGGACTAAACCTAAAATCGCGGAAAAAAAAAATCAGCTGTTCCTTCCATTTACGTTCACATAACTCGTCAAAATGTAGGGAAGAGCTGATTTGACCCCTTAAAAGGACGTCCATGAATTCAATTTCACCCTGTATAGACACAGAGCAGTGGTGGCCCAGTGGCAACGGTACAGTTGTAGGTCGTGGGTTCGAACCTAGCCAGGTGCTTTACTTTGTGTAAATCATTTCTACAACAATGCTATCAAAACGGTGATGGAATATCATCGTGAGGAAACCAGCATGTCTTAGAACCAAAAATTCGAAGACATGTAACATCTACCTCCTTCTGCGAAGCAGTCATGCTAGCGAAGGAGGTGGCGGGATGGCTGAGGGAGAGAGCCTCACGTCCGCGCGACGACTCCCGGCCACCGTAGGCGCGGGCCTGCGGACGGAGAGTAATGGGTAGCTCACCGTCCGATCAGAACCAGGCCCGTGCCGGACGGCGCGTATGTGTTCCATGCACGCCTCAAAGAGATGTCAGCATAAAGGAAGGGGCCTGTTAGGACCGAAGCCTGTCGGGGTAGCAGGATTGTCCGAAAGGGTTACCACTACCCCGGAACACAAAGGGCTAAGGAAGGAACACGGATGGGTTTTAGTCAGTAAAAGTCTGACACTCCCTTCCGCTCCGCAGAGCGGGAGGGGTCATTTGACGATTTCCCATAAAAAAAAAAAAAAAACAAAATGCAACATCTACCAACCCGCACTGGGCCCGCGTGGTGGCCTACGGATATATTTCCTCTATATCATAGAGGATGCCTGTGTCGAGCGAGAATTCGCTGTTGTGTAAGCGCACTTGCGACATGTTTGAGATGACCATAGAATGTAGGCGTCTATAATGGGTGCGCCAAAGTTCACCTAAATTTTCAACTCCGATAATTGGAAATCCGAAAATGTTCTTCCTAACATTTTTCATCCTAACAATCACAATTCCTAACTACTCTGTCTCTAATGTTCATAATTCCGAATCATTCAACTTCATAATGTCAGTAGCAATAAACATCTATTATACTTTTATTTGTTTTCCTATATTTTCTCAACATAACCATCTTTTACACTATTATTCAAAGTCATATCTTTTTTGTTTAGATCGTCAACATAGGATGCAAAAGCGAGCAAAGGGCACCCCGAGGTTTGGTTTGGTTAGTTTACTTTAAACCCTTTACACAGAAATAGCCCCGTGAAGCGGGGCTCCGTCGACATAGGATGACATAGGATGAAAAAAAAAGTTTTTATCATATTAGACTAAATAGGTTTTATGTTTATTGAGTGGTATATCAAACGATTTTATATTAATTGTCTGTTATTCTTATATAAACTAGTTACATTAAAATTATATCAATCGTTTATTATATTAACTGATCATTATATCAAATAAAATTATAGGTTCAGTTTTTATATCTTGTAAATATTAGAGGTTTTGTAATTATATCATATATTACTTACCCGTATAAACTCCCAGGCCATGAAAATATTATGGTAATTATGTTTAGGGATAAAAGCGTTATGATAAAAAACAGTAGGAGTTTAAAATATTTACATTAATGATATTATTTATTACAATTTTCGGAAACATGAGTGTTATGAACATCGCCGGTAGCACTACAAATAGTATGAATGAAAACTTTAGGATGAAAAATTTTAGGAAGAGTGATCATTCGGATTACAAATCGTTAGGAAGAACAATTTCGGGTAAAGAACTTTAGTTGAGCCAATATGGACCCGTCTATAATATGTGATGGCGCCTGTTTTCGCTCGTTGTGTGGAGTCAGCCTTCTGTACGATCTATCGATTTTGTGCCACGCCAAAACGCTCGCAGCCCGTTTCGATGAATTGAAAGCTAAGGTACAAGAATAACCTTACCCTTGAATGAATGAATAATTTATTTATTTCAAGTCTTAGGTAATATGAGTCTATAAATATTAAATGTACTTATAACATTGAATGGAGTTCTATTTTTGTTAAATAGTTTATTGTTCATATTTATAGATGTGAAGTTTATAGTCGATAAACATACTTCTACATGAAGAATAACTTTCAGCGTTACTGAAAATAGTGATGACGTATGAGTGGAAATGATGTTAGTTTTTTTGTGCATTGTAAGGCAATGGCGCCGATTTCCTTGTTCACAAACTAAACTAAATTTAATTTCATTGCATCTTTTTCTTTCTATTTCATTAAGAAAAAGACAGAAGATAAATATTAGTTCAGACCTGTCAAATTAGTCCGTGCCTGACGTAAATTGACGTATTTTTAATAGCCAATTTTTTAATCACGTCTAAATTGTCTATGGAGTATCTTAATTTGACAGGACTAAACTAATATTTATCTCCTGTCCTTTTCTTAATGAAATAGAAAGAAAAAGATGCATTGAACTTAAATTTAGTTTAGTTTGTGAACAAGAGAATCGGCGCCATTATCTATTTCCTACCACTGAAAATTTTCGACGGTTATTTAAAAAAAAATTGCTCTTCCATACATTTTGACCGCGTAGGTTTGTATGAAACAGCCGATTTTTTTTTTGTATAAAAAATCGTTTGAAAAATTTCTACGATATAACGTAGAAATTTTTCGTCGGTCCAGAATCATGTGCTGAATTATGTCATGGTTACCGTTGATATCCTGTCACCCTATAAAATTAAGATTCCGAGTGAAATATACAATATTCTTTAAAGAAAAATTCCTTAACAAAAAAGCACCAGATATCTATCTAAAATATAGTAAAAAGCCCGCTGACATAATCCAATTCTATAAAAAGTCGATAAAACGCCCGTAACTGTAGCATGGAGATAAAATTTAAATAGAATCACTAGTACTTAGTGGAAGCATAGAATAAGAATGTCTAGAAGCGTAGCCTCTTCTTAGAAGCTTTATTGTTGGGCGTAAGAAACGTTTTAAGTCCAAGTTTGCTTGGACGTAAAAAATTTCGCGGCGGCATTTTATCGCGCACTCGATTTTAAACTTTCGGTGTTGAGCCGAGAAATGAAAATCCAACAGATCGCATCCGAGCGTGTCAAAAAACACACACTGTTGAATTTTCAACTCTCGGCGCCAAACAGAGCGTTGAAAAAATCGCCTGTGCGAACCTGGGCCTAGTCAGGATTATTTCCGATTAAATCAGGGGTCTTATTATGACGGTTTTATGCCATCATGATTCCTAAAGGTGAGACAGAGACGCGGCTATACATGACCACCACGATGAAAAAGGGATGCTGCTATCTCATCCCTTTTTGGAACTGATACAATTATAGAGCAGAAACAGGGTGTAAAGTTCACTCATACTCTATAGAAAAGGGAGGATCCTCCGACCAGACGGGTGTTGTGTCTGGCAGGCAACTGCCCGATGATTCATGTCGGGCCGTTGTATCTATGCTATAGTTGCGCGGTAAACTCTGCTTGCGAGATGCTGGATTTTGCGTAACGTTAGTTTGACGCGTTGTTCGCATGTGACGTTGTAGATACCGCTACACAATGATGGCATTAATACTTCATAATATGGCCCCTGTACAGTTTTGGCAACCCAATTTAGGTTTGGCCGAGTGCGGATTGTCGAAGGACCGATGGCCGTTGGAATAGGTGAGATCTTGAGACTGGAGATCGCATATCAGCAAGCATAGTATGATACGACCACAGCGAGATGGTCTGATAACGTTACAACGGCCGTTGGAACAGTCTAAATAGGAAAGACGAAGCGACTTGGGAGAGGCCTATGTCCAGCAGTGGTTAGTGACAGGCTTTTTTTTTGGATGGGAAATCATCAAATGACCCCTCCCGCTCTGGGTGGAGCGGAAGGGACTGTCAGACTCTTACTGACTAAAACCCGTTCGTGTTCCTTCCTTAGCCCTTTGTGTTCCGGGGTAGCGGTAACCCTTTCGGACAATCCCGCTACCCCGGCAGGCTTCGGCCCTAACAGGCCCCTTCCTTTTTGCTGAAATCTCTTTGAGGCGCGCGTGGAACACATAGGTACGCGCCATCCGGCACGGGCCTGGTCCTGATCGGACGGTGAGCTATTGGAAGAGGCCTATGTCCAGTCCAGTCAGTGGATAGTGACAGCCTGGATTGATTTTTTCATTGAGATCGATAGCATCAGGTAATGGTAGATGATTATTTCCTATTAAAAACAGGAAAGTACACCATCATAGCTACTCACAACCGATCGATACGATCCTGTGCCGAATTGAACATCAATCAATGTTATCAAAGGCTATTCACAAATCCAGAACCGGAAATTTTTGTCAGAATTGAAATTGTGTCATTTTCGATTCGACAACCTGTCGTACAGTTGTGTATAACTGTTTCGTTTCTATAAAGTTTTCTTGTTCTGTGGCAGTCCTCAGTAGTCGAGAGCATAATCTTATTGGTGGCGGTAGTGACACGAGTGTGACGTCAATAAAACTCAGTGAGCTGTCGCCGTCGTCTTCACCATGTTTAGTATCCACTTATTAACTCCTGTCAACTGTTTTATGGTGGTCGATCTTGATAGGTTCAACAGTGGCTTTGGATTATTAACCCAGATGTTACTGAAACAATCTTTTCCAGGAAAGCCAGGAAACGGTGGCCTTTTAAGAGGCCCTCCGTAATATAGGGTCATATACACGTCGTACGTTACCCATACATTTTTGACGTTTAAACGTCACTTAACGTTAATCATCGGTTATAAATAAATCCTTATTATGTGTACTTACATCATATGTTTGAAGTGAAACTTCTTTACGCACGCTTGACTTGGGGAGTAAGCTGGCGAACGCGTGACGTAAGCGTTACGAAAAGTGTGATCGGGCGAGGCGAACGGGAGTTGAGTGGGGGATATAAGCAAGAGAAAGCAGTGCGCGCGCACATTTTCTTTCTCTCTTCCTCTCATAGCCAAATACGTTTGAAGTTTCACTTCAGTTGTGTGGTCATAAGCACACTCGGTTTTTTTTTTTTTTTACGTCGGTACTACATAATCTATATTATTAACATCATAGAAAAAATAAACAAGCAGGCCAACATATCACTGTATTCAATCCATTCCTGAAAGGAATTCCATTCGATATCACATTAATATTCGTTGTCTATAACTGGGGTATGGATTGAACCGATGACGTCAGAGCCCCATCGATCCGTCCTTTCTATATTCAACAGGCAATAGCTATTCAATTAATGTAAGGACTTTTCTACACTTCGCTTTATTTAATGTGGGTAGTTAGAATGTTGATTTTTGGAGGATAAACTTTTTTGTTTACGTTGGGTTTTGTAGAGGACTGGTTAGAAATTAAAATTCTGTCTGTTTTCGGTGTATAATTTTTTTTTGTTGACTTGAAAGAAGATGATTTTGCTTATCTGTATCTGTACTAATTAATACTAATAATAAAACTGAAGTTTGTTTGTTTGAACGCACTAATGTCTGGAACTACCAGTCGGAGTGACATTTAATAGCCCAATTCTTGAGGAAGGCTTTTCAAATCAGCTCGAATCCTTAGGAGATGAGCAAAAAAAAATCTGCGAAAATAATAAAATAATTATAATAGCGAACAGCGCAGGCAGGCGATGCGATGCTACGGGGCCGGTCGGGGGAATAAGATATTTCCCTCGGACGAAGTCGCGGGCCAAGCTAGTTTCACATAATATTAATACAGCTAGATTTAGTACCTACTATTAAGATTAATAGCATCTTTTAAAAATAATACATTATCCCCTCACAGAGAGGAGGCCTGTGTCCCAGCAGTGGGAACATTATAGGCTGATTATGATGTGATGATGATTATTTTGTGTATTCATAACCAATCGATTGATATTATATCCGCTCGTAAAGATCCTCAATAGATTATATGAATCTACAAGGACCACTAATAACTAATAGTAATATCGCCAATTTTCCATAATATACGTTTACCAAGCCGTCATTATCGAAAACGATAATGAAGATCGACATCAGAAGCAAGAAAAAAAAAAGAATAAAAAAATAAAACAGATTTATATTTAAAGTGTGAAAGCTTTTGCAGATGTTTGTCACTCAATCACCGTCAATCACGCATAAACGGCTGAATCGAAATGTAAATTGACAACACAAACAAACCGTGTCCTGGATTGACAAATAAAATACTTTTATCCAGTTTTATGAAGTCATCATTTACCTGCCTTTTCCCAAATACGTTGGGGTCGGATTCCAGTCTAACTAGATGCAGCTGAATACCAGTATTTTACATGGAGCGACTGCCTATCTGACCTCTACAACCCAGTTACTATGTAAAATGATACCCTTTGGTAAGACTGGTTATTAGACTTACATTACATGATATCACGAATGGCAGCCAGGACCAATGGCTTAACGTGCTTTGCGAGGCACGCAGGGGTCTTGGTATTTAAAGATGGTCACCCATCCACATACCGACCGCGGCAAGCGTAGCTTAACCAGATGATCGTCCCGTGCGGCTGTTATTACTTAGACACAAGCCCCATTAGTTTTATGAGTAAGTGACTCCGCATATATCCGTTAGAATTAGGGTGAAAGCAGGGGTAACAGCTAGTTTATTTATAACTCTATACAGCATCCTTTTAAGGGGTCATTGTACTCATCATTATGAACAACTTTTACTAGGGCCAAACCTGAAATCGCGAAAAAAAATCAGCTCTTCCCTACATTTTGACGAGTTATGTGAACATAAATGCAGCGAACAGCAAATTTTTTTTTTCGCGATTTTATGTTCAGTCCCATAGTAAAAGTTGTTCATAATGATGATTACAATGACCCCTTAGAAGAATGCCCATGAATTCAATTTCACCCTGTAGATGGCTGACCAAAGAAAGGAAGATTTAATCACAATATTATAGACCAAAACATAACATTATGAAAACAGAAAAATAAACGTGAAAATTCCAACATTTCTAAAGAAGTTTCCGTTCTAAGTATCTCTTTGCGAGCGACCTACATTTTCTTACTAAATAATTCGAGTCGTACCTGGGTGGCTAGTATAAATAGTTACAATATCAATACTTGGTTATAACCTACTGACCCAGAGCGTTTCTTTTCGAAACACTGAGAATTCTTAAAAGGTCGTTTACGGGTTGGTATTGTCTACCTCAAAATTTTACCACCTTGGGGTGGTGAGCAGCGGGGTAGTTACGTAACACACTATCAGTAGCAATGGCTTTAATTTTTACCCGACGGCGAAGCAAAAAGGAGGGTTATGATTTTGACCAGTATGTATGTATGTATGTTCATCTGTTCCTTCATAACTTCAAAAGTACTTATAATAATTTGACAAATGACGTGTCCTTAGAAGCATCTAAAAATAAAAAAAAGTTTTTTTTTTTATTTTGACAGTTCAACAACATTAACTGTGTTATTTATATTGTTGAGCAGACAACATTTTCGAACATATGAAGCAAAGGATTAGCAATATCCTTCAAAATGATTTAGATTGAGATAGATAGTGTGTTAAGCAATTAGGGTTCAGGTCAGGTTGACAAACACTTGCATGCTATACAACTTTACCGTCCAATTTGAGATTTATAGGAAGTTCCAATAGTGTTAATCATAAATCATTTATTTATTTGCAAACATGAGTAAGAGATAAATAGATATTTTTCCTTATAAGTAATAAAGTTGTCTATTTTTTTTTTTGTGTAGTTTTGTTAAAAGTGGTAAACGAGGTCGAATTTACGTATTTTTTTTTAAACTTACTGTACCTACCTAGATTTTAAATAATTAAGATCTCCTTATAATTGGAAGCGCTCACTTGTATTTTTCCCTCTTCTATACTTGCACGTCATTATGTAGCCTCTGTTGGAGATACAATAAATAAATGATTGGGGGGTAAAATCAAACAGGCTGCACAGTCTATGGCCACCTGCAATACCAGAGAGGCTTCGCATCGCAAGTGCCATGGACTATGACATAACAACACTGATCGGTGGCAAAAATAGGTTTTGTAATAAGTAGTACTTCCCCGATCGAGCTCAACAAAGAAATATAGTATTATGTAGAGCTATTTATGTGTATAATATAACATAAAATAATCAGCCCATAACGTTCCCACTGTTGGGACACAGGCCTCCTCTCAGTGAGAGGGAGTGGGCTGTAATCCACCACGCGGTCCCAGTGCGGGTTTGTAGATGTCACATGTCTTTGAATTATTGGTTCTAGGAGATGCCGGTTTCCTCACGATGTTTTCCTTCACCGGTTTGAGAGCAGTGGTGATGGAATAATTTACACAAAGTAAAGCACCTGTCTGGGTTTGAACCTACGACCTACAATTCGTAAGTTGCGGCCACCACTGCTCCTCTCTATTTATGTGTATATTTTTTTGTAATACTTGAAGATAACCTAGCCGGTGTAACACGTCTCGACAGAATACACAATGAGCACGTTAGAGGATCTTTCGGAGTAGATAACGGATAATCCAAAAGTAAACAGGCTTTTTTGAGATGATAGTTTCTCAGTAAAAACAGGCCTGAATATCCCTACGAAACGCTTGGGAAGAGGAAGATCTCTGGGGAGAGGTGGTCCAGTATCGAGAGAGAGATGAAAGCACAGAACTTAACTCTGACAACCCATGACAAGGCATCCTGGCGCCGCTGTACAAGAAGACCCGACCCCAGATGTTACTCGGATTAAGGGATGAAAGAAGAAGACTTGAAGATGATACTGTGTTTTCTAACCACGCTGGTGAATATAGTTCAAATTTGAGCACCATGTAAGTATCAGATAATTAATTTATATGTCATGGCTTCGTTTTTAATTCTTTTACCTGTTGTGTATAGTAATTTTATTTTAGGTGCATCGTCCTCACATATTATTATATAATTAACTAGCTTCTGCCCGCGACTTCGTCTGCGTGAAATTTCACCCTGCCCCCATTCACCCTCTTAGGGGTGGAATTTCGAAAAACCCTTTCTTAGTGGACACCTACTCTTCACAAAGAACGCACCCTCCAAATTTCATGTCTCTAGGACCAGCGGTTTAGGCTGTGCGCTGATATATCAGTCAGTCAGTCAGGACTTTGTATTTTATACATATATAGAAGTACCTATGCAAAATATTGTAAAACATTTTAAAAGAGTAACGGTGGAGTTTCTTGCTCATTCTTCTCCATACGAAAACTACCTTTTGGAAGGGGCGAATAGAATAAATTCAATTTTAATGTAATTTTTGACGTTCAAAAGTGCCTTTTATGTGCCTATTTGAAATACATGTGTAGGCTAATTATAAGGTTCACACTGCCAAATCACGAACACCACAGAGTTTTTGGAAAACGTTTATTACAGTCTTAGATCACAGATGTACAGTCAAAAACAACACGAAAGTATAGAGGAAGAAACGAAGAGAATATAGAGAGATGAGATAACACTATGACAACACAAGGAGGATTGAATTTAGGCGAAAACATATAAGCATGAGCGATTATGCGCGAGGTAAAAATAAGCATGCATTCGCCGTCGTATCAACTCAGCCACCACGTCCGTATATCACGTCGGGGTCACCAGTATAGAGGTATGAGGAACAGGGTGTAAAGTTCACTCATACTCTATAGAAAAGGGAGGATCCTCCGACCAGACGGGCAGTTGCCCGCCAGACACAACACCCGTCTGGTCGGAGGATCCTCCCTTTTCTATAGAGTATGAGTGAACTTTACACCCTGTTCCTCATACCTCTATACATGCTTTGACTTTGTAATAACGTAGGTGGATAAAACCCCGTTAACGTAGATACTAATAGATCGTACGTGAATTACAACAAAGCCAAAACAGAAGGCTAAAATTAGCTCCAGTGACTCGTACTGACTCTAAAGTTTAAATGAACTTACGAGTCTAAGTAATAACCCAGTTTAGCAAGAAAAAAAACTGTTGCCATTTATCAGACAGAGGACTACTTCGAAAGTACACATACCAAGACCCCTCCGTGCCACGGAAAGCACCTTAAGCCGTTGGTTCCGGCTGTCATTCGTGGATCTTTGATAGACGTTACGGGTTGTCAGAAGCCCGAAAGTCTGACAACCAGTCTTGCCAAGGGGTTTCGTATTTACCCAGTAACTGGGTTGTGGAGGTCAGATAGGCAGTCGCTCCATGTAAAATAATGGTACTCAGCTGCATCCGGTTAAACTGGAAGCTGACCCCAACATAGTTGGGAAAAGGCTAGGCATTACTTCGAACGTACGAAAGTGAGCATAAAGTCACGTTTTCTATGAAAAGTTCATGATATTTAATATTACATGTAATAAGGGTCTAACCTAGACGTGCCTACACGCCAAAGGGGGCCCCTGGGAGGGGCGGGGGGATTCGTAATGTCTGGTACTCTGGTTACCTGTTGACTACCTTCGTATTAATTCATTACGAAGGTTACTACGTGCTACGCGGTCTACGCCGCTACGCGGTTCGTAGCGACGGGCTACGCTGCTACGAAGCTGTTAATTTCAAATTCAAGTCATGACATTATTTTGTTTTTATTCATTATTTTAAACATTAAATGACCATTGAATACAATTTAGATAAGAGAAAATAGTTTTTTTTTAACATCCATTAAGATGAAATAAAATAAAATTAAAAAATATAAAGTTTTTAAATGTTCATTGTACTCAGATATTTGTTTAAAGACATTATAATAGCATTATTTTAAAAAGCTTTTTGAAGTTGCTGAAACTTAGGCTACTTTAAATAACGTCTGTATCATTAGGCCACCCTTAATCCTTCTTAAATTAACCACTTTATAAAACTAACTAGGTTTTATAACTGCTAACTATTTACCTCATGAAAACGACTCCAGTTACAAATGTAAAGACAGAACCATTCTCATCACAGATTAAAAAAAAAAAGAGTTAGGTATCATAGACAAAAGTAGTCCTTTCATTTTATGCTTTTAAGGGTGTTGTCAATAATGAAAAATCCTCAAACAATGTCGGGTCTTGTTTACCCAAAGACTTTTTAACTGACCCTTTGTTTCAACTTTTGATCCTATGTCAAGTTCTGTCATACATAGACTTAGCTCGCCTTGCCAGCAGTTGAAAAGGCGACTGATGAGCAAGGCCCTGGATTCAATTCCCGGATCGGGCAGTGTTGTTGGGAAATTCTGAGTAACAGGCCATAACCTTTTATGTTGCAAACTCAAATCACTAATGAGTAGCCCAATGCAGAATTTATATATTTATATAAATAAATAAAGAGTGTCTTGACCGGCCGTTGAGAGAATGATTTCCTGACACAAGTCAGTAGCGAGAATTCTAGTCTATACTTATAATAAATCTGTAGAGAGGTCAATTCTGTACATGAAATATATTTTCAAAATAACTATCAGGGGGTGATTAGTGATCGATACTGATGCCAAAAATGCAATCAGTAAAATTTTTGTCTGTCTGTCTGTCTGTCTGTATGTTCCTTATAGAAACAAAAACTACTGGACGGATTTTAACGAAACTTGGTACAATTATTCTTCATACTCCTGGGCAGGTTATAGTATACTTTTCATCACGCTACAATCAATAGGAGCAGAGTAGTGAAGGGAAATGTTAGGAAAACGGGAGAAGTTACTCCATTTTTTAAGCTTCCGTCGCGTGTGCAGCCTTAATGGTTAAAGTAACATAGAAATCATGTATCACGGAAATATTCTACATAAAATTGTCTAAAAAATATCCCGCAACAGCATATGTCTATCTTTTATGGTTGACTCACAATAACACGTGTAACTTCTGATAGCTTAGCAGTTCGGAGCATTCTGATTATATTTGTTTACTCTTACGCTTATAATACTCTCATTCATCCCTAATTTAAAAAAGTTAACATTATTACCTATTCAATAAAAAAAGAATCATAGAAATCGGTATAGAAACACCAAACTAAATACATGAAATAAGCCATCGCGCCGTCCACGTGAAGACTGAATCATGCTATAAGGATTATTTTTGTGTAACGGTTGCAGCGCTCGACACGGGTCGCGGCGGCGCGGTAGGGTATAAAAAGGCGGGAGGTCCGAGAGCGAGCTTCTCACACAGTATAATATACTGTGCTTCTCAGCTTCATTCAATATTTGGCTGTTGATGCGTTCAGAGCGTTCGAACTTATTGACAGACAATAATTGATATTGAGAAACCGTGCTTATCAGCGCGACTTTTAGTCTTTAAATAGTTTATTTGAATTTCTTTTGTTGTTATTTTGTAAAATAGGTATGAGTTGTTTTGGTAGTGTTTAAATATTCGTTCAAATTAAAAATTATTAAGCGTAGGTACTTTTATTAATTAAAGTAGTTATAAGTATTTATTTTTAAGTGAAGTAGGTATAGGTAGATAGTATTGCACAGGCGTTTCAGCTTTATTTTCATTTCTTTTTTGTTGTGAGTCGTATATATTTCTGGTTATAATTCTATAAGAATATTTTAGTTTAAATAGTCACTTAGATTTTAAGTGTAAGGTAGCTAAAGTTAGGACCACGTATTAGTTGTTTTGGTAGTGTTTAAATATTCGTTCAAATTACAAATTATTAAGCGTAGGTACTTTTATTAATTAATGTAGTTATAGGTATTTATTTTGAAATTTTACACAATGGTTCCCTTTATAATGTAGACAAGGAATTAGGAAGGATTTTTTTAAATTCAACCCCTAAGGGAGTTAAATAGGGGATGAAAGTTTGTATGAAAGTCCGTCAGTTTTAAAGTTAGGATCTTCAAATTTTGTGTTTAGGCTGACGACTAAAAATTAATTTATACGTGTCTCAGCGTTTTTGATAATACCAACCCCAAAGGGTTAAAAAGGGGGATGAAGTTGTGTATGAAAGTCCGTCAGTTTAAAAGTTAGGGTCTTCAAATTTTGTATTTAGGCTAACGATTGCAAATTAATTCATACGTGTCTCAGCGTTTTTGATAATTTCTCCCCCAAAGGGGGATGAACGAACTGACTGAAATATCAACGCACAGTCTAAACCGCTGGTCCTAGGGACATGAGTTTTGGAGGTTGTGTTCTTTGTGCAGAGTAGGTATCGAATAAGAAGGGGTTTTTGGAAATTCAACCTTTAAGGGGGTGAAAAGGGGGGATTTTGTTTGTATGAAAAATCTTATTTATTGAGTTAATAACCTTGAAACTTGGCACGAACACTTATCTAAGTAAATTATGAAGTTTGGAATTTTTCGTTTTTCTAAAATACTCCCTAAAGAGGTAATGGGGGGTGTCAAAATTTTAACACCCCCCGGTGTTAAAATTTGTATGGAAGAATTTTAACGCCCTGTCCGATTAACTTGAAACTCAGTATTTATACTAAGGACTAAAAATAATTAATAACGTGTATCAGGGTTTTACGAAAATCTACCCCTAACTGTATGAAAAGAGGTAGTTAATTTTAAAGGGGAGGATTTTACTGCGTGGCTTGATTAGCTCGAAAATTGGTATAAATAAACTTTGAGTCAAGTTATTAACATATCTTAAACGAATTTTCAAAATTCTACCCCTGTGGGGGTGAAAAGCGGGGATAGTTTCTTTGAAAAATCTGATTCCTTTGTTCTATAAACTTAAAATTGGCCCGAATACTTATTTATTTAAGTTAATTATAAAGATCATACCAACATACATTTTCGAAACTTTTAGAGGAAAGTACGAATTTCACGCGGACGAAGTCGCGGGCAGAAGCTAGTAGCTAATAAAGATTAAATTCGCAAAACACGTAGTCGTTTGTATGAAACTGACATGTGTCAAGAACGTACTCTCTCGTCGGCCGGACTGTAGTACATACAACCCGCAAGAGTTAAATTGAGACTTCGCTTGATGGCGTAAGCGCACGGTAGTGAAGCGTCGATGGCGAGAGCGGTAACAGCGCGGGGGCGGGAGGGGCTGCTCGGGTCTCAAGGGTTGTAAGTCACGTCGTGTACGGACCGCCATTGAAATACTTGTATTTTTTACATTCTGGATCATTGGTGATTAAAAATACAACTTATGGCCACATTATTTCTGAATCCATTATAATTATTAATTAATTCCTGTGGTATTTTAAATAAAAGGATGTGATATATAGTTTGCCTTAGGGAGGACATGTATTATGTCCGTCAGTGGAAGTTCTTGGCTGTGCAATTTCAAAACCTAGCAACTGACATTTCCACCTGTAAAAATTTGGATGGTGATAAAAAAACAACCCTGTATATATTTTATAATTAGCTTGTATAAATTCTTACTTCCTTTTAAATCTAAACATGAAGAAAGTATTTTCATCAAGATACGGTTAAACAAAAGATATTTCTCTTCATAATAATGCACAAGCCACTGGCTCTCCGAATTATTAACCCAGCAGAATATTCTACATGACGCGGATACTTAATAAAAATACTTCCATTGTTTATTTAGCTAAAAAGTCTGGCATAACCATAGATTTCATTTTTAATAGACTATTTTCGGCATCTATCTCTATTAGGACACATTACAAAAGACTTCAGAGGGACAATTCTCGTAATATTAAGAACGTTCACAGTCTGACCTCAGTCTCAATCTGTCAAAAATACCTCTAATTTTCCTATATGTTGACAAGTTTTTGACATTTGTTTGTCGCCGAGATGACAATTTTTTTTTTTTTTATGGATGGGAAATCGTCAAATGACCCCTCCCGCTCTGGGTGGAGCGGAAGGGAGTGTCAGACTCTTACTGACTAAAACCCATCCGTGTTCCTTCCTTAGCCCTTTATGTTCCGGGGTAGCGGTAACCCTTTCGGATAATCCCGCACCCCCGGCCGGCTTCGGCCCTGGCAGGCCCCTTCCTTTATGCTGACATCTCTTTGAGGCGCGCGTGGAACACGTACGCGCCGTCCGGCACGGGCCTGGTCCTGATCGGACGGTGAGCTACCCATTACTCTCCGTCCGCAGGCCCGCGCCTACGGTGGCCGGGAGTCGTCACGCGGCTCCCGACGCCCGGAGCGTCTACCGCGGCGACTGGGACGTGAGGCTCTCTCCCTCAGCCGTTCCGCCACCTCCTTCGCTAGCATGACTGCTTCGCAGAAGGAGGTGACCGCCTCCCACTCCCTTTCGCCCCGGACCATGGCTTGAACCAGGGCCGGACGCGAGAGGTCGCCGCCGCTGTCGATCGCCTCTACGAGGGCGCCGAGATGACACTGCGACTAGATTTTGAACGTTTTAAATAACGAGAATTGGCCTTCAGATAACAAGTAAAGAGTTATTATAAATTAGTTATACCTGAAGGTCGATTCCCGTAATTAAAAACGTTCAAAATCTAGTCGCAATCTCATCTCAGCGACAATCAATGTCAAAAACTTATCAAAAATGTAGGGAAATTAGAGGTATTTTTGACAGATTAAGACTGAGATCAGACTGTGAACGTTCTTAAAATTACGAGAATTGCCCCTTTAGTCGTCTGGGTTAATAATGACTTACTAAAACCTACCCAGTAAACATTACGGTCTATGAATTAATGAATTCATAGACAGCAGTTCTCGAGCTATAAGTTCGCTATTTAACAAACAGAGGGACGTGGAGTTTTATAAAATACAGGCTATGTCATGTCAGTGTCCCTGCGCTATATTTTAACCTTTTAATGTAATAAATTCAAACACATATTTGAGTATGTTTATTATATTTTTTATTTATTCCATATTCATCGAACGAAAGCCTCTCATCCCGCGACCTTGAGCCACAACAAAAGGGTCTGAGGACCTATAAACCCTTTTACGTGAATGTTTGTATACCGGCTCCATTGCCTTGTGTAAACATTTCTTTTCAACCCCACTTGCTCATTGTTCAGTCGAATAACAATAATACTTCAAATACAGCCGGTACCTGTCCGATTACCATCTGCACAAACAAACGAAGAGAAGAGGCCGGCGAACTGCGCATGCTAATGCGTAGTTCATACAAACGTAGTACCAACATAATTTGTAAAATCAAACATATTCTTAAGGTAGTGTGTATTTATTCCGATTGGATTACAGAATATCTAGGTTTCCAAATATATATTTTGAATGATCTCTGATATTATAAAGACGAGATATGAGGAATTTCTATAGAAAACATATTTTTCTCATATCTCGTCTTTAAATCAGTGTCCATTCAAAATATATATTTGGGAACCTAGATATTCTGTAATCCAATCGGAATAAAGACACACTAAATTAAGAATGTGTTTGATTTACAAATTATTTTGGTATTGTTTGTATGAACTACGCATGCTACGCCGGCCCCTTAAGTGTCTAGCTTTTAGCATTGTAGATAGCTGAAAATTTGCATTATTTTGTTTGATTTTCTTTGTGAAACCTACAGGAGGCAAGTTAAAACTTTAATTTAAAATGAAACTTCAAGGTTGATTGGGAAAATTTGACAGTTTCGGGTAGCTTGACGTGCTGGCGTCTGTACATACAAAAAATATATTCCTCCATTAACAACATAATGATAATTTCTGAAATAATTCAGGGCTAGATATAATATCTACGTAAGGGGCCGTCTCCACGAGCGAGAAAATCGCGGCGAAAGTCTCGCCGTGCAATCAAATTTTCGCCGCGATGATATCGCGCCGTGTGGAGACACGTTCTAAGAGAGTGTATAGAAAAATACGTGACACGACGATAATATCGCCGCGATTCTCTCGCTCGTGGAGACGGCCCCTAAGACGATCAGTCTAGACTGATAATTAAGTCAAGCCTAAATAATATACATTGTACATTTGTGAAGTACATAAGCGGGTGACAAAGACCTACAGAACATAATTTCAGTGACAAATCTATTAATCTTATAGATGTTTTTTTTTTATCCATAAAAGAGAATTTTCTGTAGGAATAAGGAAAATGTCGTGAAGAAAGACAAGAAAGTTTAGGGTTTGAATGTGGATGGCTATACAGGGTGTTACAGAAAGGGTATATCAACACAAACGGGTTGAAGAGTGTATCTCCATAGCTATTCACAAACACTCGATACGCTTCCGTATCGTATCGAACATTAATCATTGTTATCGTAGGAGTCTTCTAAACGCTGTTCACAAGTCCAAAACCCGAAAAATTTTTCAGTTTAAATCAAATAGACGCCCGCTATTCTTCCAACAGCTATTTGCTGTTGAGGGGAAGTCAAATCAGGTTATCGAAATGTCAGGTTTTCGATACGATAGCCTGTCGTATGGTTGTGAATCAGGGCTCTGGTCTAGAATCTCTGTACAAAATTTCAGCTCAAAAGCAGTAACTTTGAAAATGCTTAATATTTTTTTTATTTCGATAGTTTATTAAATTGAAATCATAAAAAACGTGTCACCGCACTACGAGGGTCATTATCCATTATCTATAGTGTGTCTGTGCGCCTAGTACACGCACATCACGCCGCCGCGCGCCAGTGCAGCGCCGTGATGTTGAAATAAAAATATATTAAGCATTTTCAAAGTTAATGCTTTTGAGCTGAAATTTTGTACAGAGATTCTAGACCAGATACACTCTTCAACCCGTTTGTATTGATATACCCATTCTGTAACACCCTGTATAAGTCGGGGAAGACCAAAGAAACGATGGATGGATTGTTGACCTGTTGTTCAACTGTTCATTTTCCCAAGAAACTTGCGAAGTTCAGAACTGAAGAGGTTTGCGGAAGGAGGACTAGAGACTACTCCGTCGCTCACAAAGTATTCTTGTAGTTTATTGTTTTGTTCTTATAGTTAAAGTTCTATTAATAATTATGTTCTTATAAAAAAATACTGCTTGTTTAATATTCTAATTGGTCGTGTAGGTTTGCTCGCCGTTTCTGTTTTACTTTTAAATGAGCTACAGACTGAGCACATCAAGCTACTACAATCTGTCAAATTTATTTAATAGATTATCAACTTTATCGCTAAAACATAAGGTTCAAAGTTGATTGGGAAAATTTGACAGTTTCGGGTAGCTTGATGTGCTGGCTTCTGTACCTACCTAATTTATGGAAATATGAGCAACGGACTTTAATTTTTTTTTTAAATACTTGTAGGTAGGCAAAGAAACAAGTATGCCTCCCTACAGCTTCAGTGTGCACCTGCTTTTATTTTATTGCGATTTTGTACCTAATACATAATATGTACATAGTTTATGGTTCACGAATACAACTGTGAATAGAACGCTGTACCAACCCTTCCTAGACAGGAACAATTTAATCAATCAACCTATTGTCGCCTGTCAAACCTCAGCTGGTAAGTATCTAGTGACGTCACACGTCATGACGAGACCGCCCGACAGACAGACGGAGTCAATTTATCACGGCAAGAGACAGAATGGATGGATAGATACAGAAGGCTGGCTCCAAACAATGAACGAAAACAGGCGAACGCACACGCAGACGCGTACACATTTATTTATTTACTAGCTGCGCCCCGCGGTTTCACCCGCGTAAATGTCGATCCCGTGGGAATATCGGGATTAAAACTATCCTATGTTCTTTTCCGGGACTCAAACTACCTCTATACCAAATTTCATCTAAATCGGTTCAGTGGTTTAGGCGTGAAGAAGTAACAAACATATAAACACACACACACACACACTCACAAACTTTCGCCTTTATAATATTAGTGTGATTTAAAATACAATTAGGAATACAATTTAAAATACAATTACAAATACAATTAAAATCACTACTCAACATTTTCAATGCACTTCAATGCTACTTCTGTGAACTTCATCAGTCTGCAGTGAAATATATCTACCTCCCTTGATATAAAATTAAACAATCTTATGGCGCGTGACAAGGGGGCAAACTTGTTCAGGTTAGTCCTAGAGGATGGCTCCAGGCAATCTCAATGGCAATCTCGAACAAAGTAAGTAATGACTACTCGCGGTCTCGCAGTGTAAGTTGTAGACGAGGGTCTACCTAAAGGGCGTTCTAATCCGAACTCTGCGAGTGTTCGGCATACATTAGGAGATAAACTCTATTTTCATTATTTAAGAGAATATAAAAAAGAGCAGGAAGTCCGCTCGGAGGGCTGACCCCGTCGTAATGTAACAGAAATAGTATAAATTCTATCCTAGGAATAATTACGAGACAATTATTACTGAATATGCCTTTTTTTTGGTCCCGGTACTGCAAGACCTACCTAGAATATATAGAAAGAGAGAAAATACGTTTATTTGCGGTGAACATGACGCAAAAAAGAACATAAACACAAAAAAAAATAGAATAAAAAGGAAGGTAAGTAAGGGAAACATGCGTCACATCCACGCAAAACGGCTATCGCTCAACATAATGCTGCGACCCACGTAGCGTGTCCATGTTTGTGTGGATTTTTGCTCGTTGTACGAAGCCAACCTTCTGTATCTATCTACTCTGTGGCATACCTTGCCCCTGACCTTGTCGTCTGATCGATACGCATTCGTCCTGGCGGACGATTTGTTGTACGACACACGACGCCCGACGCAAACGTACCTACCGATTATATGTATATTATGGTGACCGTCTGGAGATGAAAAAAAATGAATTACTTTATATAAATGTAAATAAATATACTGTGTGTGTTAAAATGTAATATAATTAAATGTGTGTTAATAAATGTACTTTTTTTATAAATATTTTTTTTTTGTTTTATAAAATTGTATTACTTTTTTTTGGTTTTGTTGGTGGTGGGCTTAAATATGTATATGGCTGTGTTAAATACATACATATACAGGGTGACAGTATTAGTAGTACATGTATTCAGCACACCAAGCGAAAAAATAATTGGCCGGTTATAAAATAAAACTGCTGTTTCATAGAAAGTGTCAACTAAGAAAAAAAAAACATTTATTTAGCACATAGTAAAATACACACAATACACCAAATACGTACATCAGATAGCAACAAATAAAAATCAAATAGGAAGTGTAAAGTCCGATGTAAGAAATTTAATTATTTATTTGAATAAGTAATACATATATCCTTAATTAACAAAAATAACAAAATTAAAACCTAACTTAACTAAAACTATATTCAAACTAAAATATAGCGTCAAAAAATTCATCCGCATCGCTGTCGACTGGTAATGTATCTACCCAAGAGACTGGCGGCATTACCACGTTGTATGGCAATGCTTAGCCTTTGGCCAAGGTAAAAGCCAGCCCTTGGGTCACGGGAAGTGTCAATCAGCCGTTTTGAAATTAATTTTGTAAGAAATTAGCAGGAAAAAGTGTGCCTCACGGCTGCACCAGAAAGGCCCAGTTCAGCAAAAATGCCAGACAACTATGTAGTCTAGCCTGACGCTGATTTTAATAACCGACGAAAAATTTCTAGGTTTCAGAATCATGATGTACTAAATCGGCTAAATCCATGGTAACAAATTGCGTGTCGGTGTCCTTGCCACCCAGTGTGTCTAATTACCCTCGAATCTATGTCACTGAGCCTGAACACATGTGAGCATAAGTCGTGTATGTAAATTAGCCTGGAGGCCAAAAATAAAGATGTACCATCTATTTGCTTGTTGCAAGCGTGATATAAGGCTGTAGGATAACCATAGATATCCGAGGATAACTCTATACATATTATAATGTCAAATAATAATCAAAGGAAATCGAACTGTAGCAAATTGGATGGATGGCCGTAAAAACGTACGAAACTTTTAAAAAACCTGTTGAATTAAAATACAGGTTAAGATACTATAGTATCTACGTGGCTGTCTTCAGTTAATTATTTGTTTGGTCGCCATTAGCCGCGCCTGGGAAGTCAGTGTACCTTCCACGGTCTCATTAAAAACACAATTAAGTCACAAATTGCGTTGCTGATGTTCATACTTTTTTTTTTTATCGGCGATAAAATTCGCCAAGGCTTAGCAAAGAGATTAATCTTTTTGGATTAGGTACGAAAAAGTTTGTTTGTGAGAGGTCAGACTTTGTTTTTGCGCTTAGTTTAATAAAGAAAAAGTTAGGATAAGCTTATCGTATTATGTAGGTACCTACGTAAGCAATTTTTCAATAATCACGGATATTTGATAACTGCTTTCTTATGCTCCCTTATTAAGTGAAAACAAAATCCAATAAAAAAATACTTTCCAGTCCTCAATCAACAATAAACCGATTTGAACCATCAAATAAATCACACAGCTTGACAACCAATAACGAGAGTAATTTCATATAAAAAGGTAGGTACTTAGGTATAATAAATCTTTTACCCTTAAAAGGTCATAAGATCTTGAAGAAATATCGTCACCTCGCAATACCTCTGCGAAAACTGCTAACGAGTTGAACACAAAGCGAAGTGACGTCAATACTTCAACAAGTAACAAGCTACGTAAGACTAACTTTATATCTGCATTTTTTTGAAGTGAAACTTCTTTACGCACGCTTGACTTGGGGAGTAAGCTGGCGAACGCATGACGTAAGCGTTACAAAAAGTGTGATCGGGCGAGGCGAACGGGAGTTGAGTGGGGGATATAAGCAAGAGAAAGCAGTGCGCGCGCACATTTTCTTTCTCTCTTCCTCTCATAGCCAAATACGTTTGAAGTTTCACTTCAGTCGTGTGGTCACAAGCACATTCGGTTTTTTTTTTTAACTAGCTTATTCCGGCAGAAGAATGCTTTGGGTATCATGGACTGTGTTTCGCACCAACACCTCTATACGCCAAGAACTCAACATCAAAAAGCGTCTATCTGTTACGGTCTAAACGCGCATCCTCAAATACTTCGGACATGTCTCGAGGCGTGAGGGAGACTCTATTAAACGCCTTGTCGTGCAGGGTAGAGTGGAGGGCACTAGACCACACGGACGCTCACCCATGAGATGGACTGACCAAATTAAATTCGCAGTGGGTGATCCCTTGTATGAGTGCACAAAAAATTCCAGAAATCGGAATAGGTGGCGAGAAATCGTGACGCGAATCACATCAGCCCCTAGACAAGAAACTACTTGAGGACCACGACCGCTCTGACAAGAGTGCTACGAAGAAGAAGATTCCGGCGACTTCGTCCGCGTGAAATTTCTTGTTGTATTATAATATAATTTTTAACCGACTTCAAAAAAGGAGGTTCTGTATTCGACCCGTATGTATGTATGTTTGTCTGCGATTTCCTCAAAAACTGATGAACCAATTTTGATAGTTCTTTCACCAATGTGACCTACATACTTTCAGGAAGGTTTTAGTATTAGTATACATTAGGTAATTATTCTTATGTACGAAGTTATATGCATAAATGTGCATCTCTGGCATTTCTATGCAAATTTTGATGAGCCTTCTAGTCAGTGTCTTCAATTCTTCAATGCACTAGTGTTAATTGAATTTGTGTGGGGTAGGTACAACTAAAAAGTGAAAAATAAAACTTTTTAACAAAAAAAATAACCAACTTCAAAACAAAACTACAAAGTGATAAATAACTTTAATTTCGCAAGTCGGTGTCAAAAACGAAAATAAATGCGGAACCAACGACACCGACTTCCGAAATTAAAGTTATTTATCACTTTGTAGTTTTTTTTTGAAGTTGGTTATTTTTTTTTTGTAAAAAAGTTTTTTAAGTGCATGCATACTACATCGTAGTATTAGTTTAATCGCTCCGTCCCGGCGCGGGCATCTAGCGACCCATTACAATAGAAAATCGATTGTGTCTCATTAGCGGGGATTAAGCGATTAAACTGCGTTAGACTCACCCTTTTTAACTTTTCTGCTAAGTTCACTTACGAATCTCATTCAACTGACCGCACACAATTCGAATCGAACTCGAATATATTTTATGCGACTGCGTGTAGATTTAGAACCCTAGCACCACAGATATAGATATATCTAGATAACGCAAGAGCAACTACTTCGCGTGCCAAAAATCGCACCAGCTTACGTTCGAAAATCATAAGCCGCCACTTTCGCGCTCAGTCCTGCGTACTGCTGGCTGGGTGAGCGTGAGCGAGAGCGCGAGCTTGTGACGTCATAGTAGGTAGTCAAAACGTGGCACGCTTAGTTTTCATACAGTTCGTGATGCTTGCGTTATCTAGTTCTATCTATATCTGTGCCTAGGACCCTTGACTGGCACTAACTACATAACTACTAAGTACGCTTGCTGATTGGCTACTGTATTCAACAGAACTTTGGCACTAATTGTTCTAGGAATAAGTTATCGGCTTGAATCAAACTTAAGTCTCTTAATTAATGATTCGAAGTACTCTATTCATGATAAACGAAGACCTACAGTTCTGTCACTCTGCTCCAACAGAAAGTATGAAGTTTTAAACACCCCGAATGTTTTCAAACGAATCCTAAAAGCATATTCGTGTAAAAAAATGGTATTTTATTATTGAATTGCCTCCATTTTTCACCATAAAGGGTTTCTCGAATAAAGAGCACGTACGCAAGCGATATTGACTCATTTGTTATTTCACAGTTGTACAGACGCCAGCACATCAACCTACTACAATCAAATTTCTTTAATAGATTTTCAACTTTATTGCTAAAGCATAAGGTTCAAAGTTGATTTGGGAAAATTTGACAGTTTCGGGTAGCTTGATGTGCTGGCGTCTGTACTATAAAAAGAGATTTCTCTATCGACATTCTGAATTTATGGTATGAACGTCAGATATTTTTGTTGTTTACGAAAATAATAATAATTTTGAAGGTACCTACTGCAACTATTTTATTTATGTAACCGAGGATAAATTTTCCTACACTTTCTTTCTCGGGATGTATTATTTGTAAACACATCGTACGGGCCATAACCCTCTTAACAAACATCTTTTTAACATAGGCGCCACGGACAGCCCCCTTTGCAGGGGCTGCCTTGACGCCGAGGAATCAGCCGCCCACGTCGCTTCTTAACGTGAAAAAATCCTCGGAACAGTGAGGTCGCTCCGTGAAGCCTGCGAAGCTCCCAGGAAGCTTCTGTGCTTCTGGATGGAGCTAGGCTGGCTTTGTTAGCCAGAATACCCACGCACAACGGACCAAATGGGAGTCTTAAGTGCGGAAAAGGTAGCCCCATCATCATCATCATTTGTAAACACATTATTCGATAAATGTGTTTATAATAATACGTTGATGTTGTGGAGATTGGAGCCTGTACTAGGAACACCTGTGTTACAGGTCTCCAGCACCTTAATTACGTTTCGATTTTGAAGGATATTGCTAATCCACTGCTTCATATGTTCGAAAAAATGATCTGCTTAACAACGACAACAAGGCGTACGCGTGGCAACGCGCGTCGTCAACGTCTATTGTCTACATTTCTTTTTTATTTCTCCTTTCGCAGGTCTGCTGGCTGTGCGGAAATCGTTTTATTTTTTTTGTGCGGAACCTTAATTCTTTTTCTAAAATAAAAGTACCCTAAGTTACTTTTTATTACATCAGCTACCTGCCAGTGAAAATCCCGTCAAAATCGGCCTAGCCGTTTCAGAGATTAGCCGGAACAAACAGACAGACAGATAGACAAAAATTGTAAAAAATGTTATTTTGGTATATGTACCGTGTATACATCCATATATGCATTTAGTAAAAAGCGGTTATTTTAATATTACAAACAGACACTCCAATTTTATTTATTTGTATAGGTAAGCAGTACCTTTGTACTCAAATACTAAAATGTCGGGTCTGTATCAATTTTACTTTGTGTACCTACATAAATAATAAAATAAACGTAAATATCACAATGAATGTTGTTGAACTGTCAAAATGAAAGTCATTGCTACTATAATTAGTGTGTTACGCAATTACCCCACAAGCCTCCAAACTACAATGATATAAACTAATTAAAATGTATGATGTAACTTAATTTAAATTACAAAATTCCGATGTAGACATTTTTAAACGCAAGTATATATTTTTATTAACCGACCTCAAAAAAGGTGGTTCTGTATTCGACCCGTATGTTTGTATGTCCGCGATTTTCTCGAAAACTATTGAAGCAATTTTGATAATTCTTTCATTAATGTGATCTACATACTTTCAGGAAGGTTTTAATATATAATATAATATATAATTGCGATTTTTTCGTGAAATAACGAATGCAACGTTGAAAATACGACACTTAACATAAACCTATGGGTTCGAAAATACTATTTTCGTAATAACATAAAATTTCATTCAAAAATAAAGGAGAAAATCGCCTTTGGGTAAAGCCAAGTGTATACATACTTTTAGACGTGACTGTACACGGTAAGGAACATTATTTGGATAGCTCTAATTAGATATAGAGAACGTCGAAACATTGGACTTATAGATGCTTCGATTTGTTGACCATTGTCTATTTTGTTAAGTATCTAGTACTGTTGAAAGGCCTATACACTAACCCCCTTACTAATAAACGTTGTATAGCGTCTGTATAGTTACACAACGCTTTGTCTTCTTCTTTCGAATGTAAAATTACTGAAAACTGAAAGAGAGAAATCGGTGTGTAACTATTCATCTGATATAATACGTTTATTAATAAGGGGGTATGTATACTACTAATAGTTTAATTTGAAATCATTTTATAAGCCAAGTATATTTAAAAGAGTACCTAACTGTGGAGTTTCTTACCGACTTTTCTCCATAGGAAACGACCAATTAGAACTGTGCACCTAGCTTCTGACGTTTCATAAGTGGCCATGTTTACCTATGTGAAATAAAACATTTTCAATTTGAATGGCTTCCAATATTCTTTATAAGGTAACAACATTCAAGGTTCAATATCTTCATAAGCAGTAGAGTATCTATCCAAACAGTAATAATCCAAAGTTTACCAGGAGACTGACGTCACACATCTGCCAATCTGAGCGAAAAGCACGTTCCAGTTTATATAAAGTTCTCAACGACAAATAACGTATGGAGTCCGCGTGTCGCTGTACTACAACTCCATTACGTAGGACTAAATGAAGTATAAAATGAAATTCAAACAACTTTGTAAATACGGTACTCTATTTGTATCTGGATTTATTTGAGAGTACCTCTCACAAAGTTATCGACTTTATGAAATACTAGCTTCACCCGCACAAGTCTCGATCCAGGACTCGAGAGCAGTGGTGGCCAAGTGGTAACGGCCGCGACATACGAATTGTAGGTCATAGGTTCGAATCCAGACAGGCGCTTTCATCATCATCATCATCATCATTTCAGCCGAAAGACGTCCACTGCTGGATATAGGCCTCCCCCAAGCACCTCCACTTCGACCGGTTTGGTGCTTCTCGCATCCAACGAGGCGCTTTACTTTGTATAAATTATTTAATCACCACTGCTCTCAAAACGGTGAAGGAAAACATCGTGAGGAAACCGGCATGTCCTAGAACCAAAAATTCGAAGACATGTGACGGCTGCCAACCCGCACTGAGCCCGCGTGGTGGATTACGGCCCACTCCCTCTCACAGAAAGGAGGCAGGTGCCCCAGCAGTGGGAATATTATAGGCTGATTATGTAAGTCTCGATGGGAATATCGGGATAAAAGGTAATTGATGTCCTAATCCAGATCATGTGCCAAATTTTATTCAAATCCGAACGGATTTGAATGAAATGAAAAACGGCGTAAGAGCCGTTTTTACGTGAAAGCGTATCAAACAAACGTGCAAAAAATTAAATCTTTTCTCTTTATTCTAATAATATTACTTTAGATAAAGTTAATCGAAAGATAAACTGAGGAAGAGTTCGTTCGCGTAGGATTAATGATGATACTCTCTAGGCATATAGAATTATGAAAAGTTCATTAAACCTACTTAATATTTCGATGAAATTAATGTCTACGTGTCTAATGGGAAAGGAAGATCAAGATATTTATAGATTCTATTATACAAAAGTAGTAGAAAATATATTTAATAAAAATAGTATTCGAGTACCAAGTCATATTTATTCAATGCGGTCATTTTTCTGATTTAATTTTACTAGTAATATCTATTAATATTAATTTATTCTTTAATATTATTTCTGAATAAGTATTTCGCTCTGCAGTATAGGACGCAGTACTTTAAGTATTCTGTGGTATAGGTTACCAATTACCATGCGACTAAACTTACAAAGACTAGGATTATAGACGAAATCCAAACTCCTAAAACATTTACTACTAAGATCGAGTGATCAAAACGCATGCAGTAGGTATTCTTCTACAAAGCCAGCATCTACGGAGCGTGAGAAGATAATTAAAAAATATCTGTCTCTCAACGGTCCTCATTCCTCAGTAGGTGAAGAACTCCGGACTGACGTAGAATGTCCTCCTTGACCCAATATTTGTCCTACAAAATCTAATTAAATGCGATCCATTGCTCGGCTGAAGAACAAACGGATGCTAAGCAGATAGACAATAATAGACAACGACAATGTTGAGAGTTCCAACGAGAAGTAAACAAAAATACATAAATAAACTCACACCTTCTTCCCTTGGGGGTACGCAGAAACTACAAAACGCCACTTGTTTATAATACGCGCCACGAAACACGAAACTTGACAAGCTCAGTAGTAGGGAGTTTGCGCAGGTAAGTCGTGTACGAAATAGTTATCCATAATGTGTATATCTATCTATTCAGGGATTTATCGATGACATTTAGATAAAAAACCGAATGTGCTTATGACCACACGACTGAAGTGAAACTTCAAACGTATTTGGCTATGAGAGGAAGAGAGAAAGAAAATGTGCGCGCGCACTGCTTTCTCTTGCTTATATCCCCCACTCAACTCCCGTTCGCCTCGCCCGATCACATTTTTCGTAACGCTTACGTCACGCGTTCGCCAGCTTACTCCCCAAATCAAGCGTGCGTAAAGAAGTTTCACTTCAAAAATCCTTAACAATATTATAATATTTATAATGAAATAATAATGTTTAAGATAAAAGTCAAGTCTCATCTTTCGTGGCGCGTACTATACGAACCTTACATAATTCTTTTGCTTCGTTTAGGTTCTTACGGTTGCGTACACGCACGCCCGGTTGCGAATACTGCGCTCCTGCAGGGTAATTGCGCAATACACTAAAGTAGGAATGGCTTTCATTTTGACAGTTCAACTATATTCATTGCGTTATTTAGGTACGTTGTTGAGCAGACGATTTTTTTTAAATATGTGAAGCTATGGATTAGCAATAGCTTTCAAAATGATTCAAATTGTGGAATAATTCGATTGATAATGTGTTACGCAATTAGATTTTTCTGAAAAACACCAAGAAGGTTGCAAAAATATCGATGTTTATCATAATGTATTACTTATCTCACTTTAGTATCGTATATTATAAACATATATTATTTGTTCATTCAGTAAAGTAAGTAGGTATTCTTAAATATTGTAATAGGTATCCAAAAACAATATTGAAGTTATTTCCGAATATAACTTTCCGACAAATCGTTAAATATTAAAATGGTAGAACGGACCGTCCGTCGCGTCGAATTTTGTACTAAGTAATTATTTATTCAGTCATTAGTACGCAGGAACTTACAATATACCTACTGAGTTGACATGGTAACTGAGGTGTCCACAATGTCCCGGACAAAGACCACAATAGTATACGCTGTCCAGAAATTATCGCATACCAACAAACACCACAATTAGATTATTATGTTATAATCATAAACACGCACGGAATTTACACTTTTATATATAAAAGAGGCTAACTTTATTGTATGTATAGATTACACCTAACTTACTATACAAAGGAAACTTAGGCGTCGAAGTAATCGTCAGCAACGTTGTGTATTTTTAGTATAAAACATTGTTCATTTATTAAATTAGTTACACTGATTGTGGGAGAAAATTGTGGTCGCATTAGATACAAATCTACGTATACACACATTCGCACACGTTATAAGGAACTGGCGTAGTAGGGACTTCGTCCATTTTGGTATTTTGTTTTGACTGTACAGCGAAAGTGTGACTGTACTTTACGTAGTTTCAATTTGGGAAAAGAATTACCTATATTGAAAATGACAGAAATCGATACAGTAAACCATTCTGATCAAACTACTTTCATACAGCATCAATTCAGTTAGAACTTGTAGTTAAGTAAAGTGCATTTCAACAAATTGTTCCTATGTCATAATGTTGGCTCCCCTGTCCTCTGCTACATGACATGGGCACAAAACACATATACTTCATAATATGTGTTTTGTACCCATGTCTGTCAAGATAGTTGGGAAGACGATTCTGCGGATTTTTTTAAGATTTATAAGGTTTCCGTGTTAGAATCATGCCCAAAACATTAAGGAGTGGTGAAGATCAAGAAGTGGTACTTATACATTGCTGCCAACATAACGGCAAAGGAATTATTTGTTGAAACGCACTCTAGTAAAGCGGTTTATTCGAGACAGCCACGACAATCCATGTCTTATGACAGCCCGCCAACTTGACAGTGATAGTTGACATACTACATTATTATAAAGTTACCATACACTAGAGTAATATTGACATACATAGCCCAGAAACTTTCAAATAACGATACATCAACATTTACCAACCATAAAATATAAGAGAACCATTAAAAACATCAAACATGCTGCAGTGCCGTCTGATTGATCACACAATCTATTTGAAATGTTGACATGGCTGCGAAAAATAAAATAAAAACATAAAAATAAAGTAAATATGTAAGTATCGCTGGAAACTTTTTCAATTTTGTGCCAGACCTTTTAAAGGCTCGGCCGAATTTTTATTTTTAATTCAACGAAGTTGGCATACCTCGTGCCAAGTCACGTCAAGATAATTATGTAATGCATTAAAATGTAAACGTCTAGGTTATTTTGATATGTAAATAAGTTACTGGCCCAACCTGTCTGTACATAATATTTTCTATTGGAAAGACTGTTTTGAGTCTGGATTTTTGACCTCCGACAAAAACAGGTACTTTTTTATTAAATTAGAAAACTTTTGACGGCCACAAACTCCTGACAGTTTAGACTAGGACGGCAGAACGGTTCTGAAATATTAAGAGTAGAGAAGTCTATTGATTGGAGTTAAAATTTTGGCTGTTTATGATTTAACCATTTTTGGTTTGATGCTCCAATTTTGCATTTGCCCTACTGTAAGTTCAATAGGGACGCCAATTGGCACCCAATAATTAGGTAAGTCACATGCACTTAGTACTTACGTCATCCTAATTAATATCAACGAGCAAGTGTAAATATTTGTCATAGTAATGTCAAGCTTTAGATAGGGATTACCGTGGTCGTGATTCCAGCGAACTAACAATCATATTTTATGATCATAACATTGAGATTGAAATTCAAAGCATCTAGTGTAACTTTGGTATTCAAATATTTCGCCATAGTCTTCAGTTCAACGGGTGTGTACACACAAAGTTAGAACCTTTTAACAAAGTAATTGGACCGTCTGGTGGAGTCGTGGACCCCGGGCCTTATTGCTCCTTAACGCGTTGTCTCACTATAAAGGAAAAGTTTAATTATACTTTAATATTGTTTAATGGTACTAGCTAGGGCCACAGTTTTGTTCGCGTGAATGTTTATAATTCCACTAAATTAAAGTGCGGCAAAATGTCCAAAAAATCTATTTTGTATCAACAATATTCTGAATTTGACACCCGATTGACTGAAACATGAGGCAAATCCGTAATTAATTACTTTACATTTTATTCAAATTAAAACCTAGACGAATCCTCCACCTCACCTCTAATGTTTAAGTCTTATCTAAGCTAAATAACTGTGGCTTTTTATTTATGTCTGTAATTTATATGGTGTACATAATAAAGAGTATTCTATTCTATTCTTTATGCGTAATAGCTACCACACTACAAACAAATATAATAATTACAGTTCGTACGACAGAAAAAAGAAGACAGTAGCTCAACAAAAAGACCTAAACTATACCCACCTAACTTTCTAGTCGACAATTTTCACGTATAAATTCGTCAACACTCGCGACTCTAGTTTGCGGTCGCACAAATCTTCTGAGAACACACCAGTAATTAGTTTTTAATTGGCACTAGTGACTCGCTAGGCTACATGGTTCCTCTCTTTAGCAAATAGACAAAGTTTAAGCGATTTTTCTGTTTACTGTTGAGATTTTAGTTTTGTGATTACTTGTTATCGCATACTGGGAAAGATAATCAAAGGATTAAAACTTGATCGTGGTTTCTGTATCGTCGTCGAAATTCTATGAAAGCAATTGTTTATGCAAGACACAGGCAGCGTTTGGAAAGCTTCGTCGTAGAATAGAACCTTTCAAATCGGAAAACATTAATATTCTTTGGCATTTAAAATAGGCATATTACGGCCGCCAGGAGAGTTTTTGACGTGTTTTCATGCCGTTATAGTAGGCTATAGTTTAATGTCCATCAGTAAATTAGCAACGTTATCTACTATTTAGTATTTGCATGCGAATGAAAAAATGTTTGAGTTGAAACGTAGCCTATTATTGTAATGTAGCGGTCACGAATACACTTTCGAATTCGCGATATGGAGTGCCAGTGGCGCCGATTCCCTTGTTCACAAACTAAACTAAATTTTATTTCAGTGCATCTTTTTCTTTCTATTTCATTAAGAAAAGGACAGGAGATATATATTAGTTTAGTCCTGTCAAATTAAGATACTCCATAGACTACTTAGACGTGATTAAAAAATTGGCTATTAAAAATACGTCAATTTACGTCAGGCACGGACTAATTTGACAGGTCTAAACTAATATTTATCTTCTGTCCTTTTCTTAATGAAATAGAAAGAAAAAGATGCACTGAAATTAAATTTAGTTTAGTTTGTGAACAAGGGCGCCAGTATCTGTCAAAACGTTGCTTATATTTATCCAGCTTTCAATATTAAACTAAAAATAACTAAGAGCGTGCCTAGGCCACTGATGTAACTGTCTTGATTTAATTTTAAAAGTGTATTATATCAATTACGAATTATAATATCCACTGTGGCAACACTATCAATATTGTAACAATTTTTTAAATGTATTTGCATTATGGCAACTGAATGTTTTATTCTACTTTGGCATCACTTAGAAATAACGGATTATATTATCGTTATTTAAGGGTGAGGCAAAAGTAATTTTAAATGGTAAAGTATAGCGGAGAGTTAGATAGTTGTTGTGGACTATGAAAAAGTACAGTTCATACAGTTGTGTGATTAAAAAGTACATATTAGCAAGAATAGAGTGTTTTCTTAATACTATGGACTTTTTATAATGCATAATAAACGTGCATCTCATGTCATAATAATATACCTGAATGTCATCATCATCATCATCATCATCAGCCTATAATGTTCCCACTGCTGGGACACAGGCCTCCTCTCTGTGAGAGGGAGTGGGCCGTAATCTACCACGCGGGCCCAGTGCGGGTTGGTAGATGTCACATGTCTTTGAATTTTTGGTTCTAGGACATGCCGGTTTCCTCACGATGTTTTCCTTCACCGTTTTGAGAGCAGTGGTGATGAAATAATTTACACAAAGTAAAGCGCCTGTCTGGGTTCGAACCTACGACCTACAACTCGTAAGTCGCGGCCGATACCACAGGGGCCACCACTGCTCTAAAAAATTCTCTGTCATAAAGAATTGTAAAATTCAACTCGGTTGTGTTCCTTGTTCCTGAGGGTGAGGCATGTCTCATTTCACGAAGATACATAATTGTGAGTGGTCTAGTAAGAAACGACTTCCCAAACCTAATAGTTGATCAATCGGGAATCTAAGATGTAATTGAAGGCACATTTTCAGAGAGTCAAACCATTTTAATCGGCCGTAGCAGTCTACGGCTGATTAAAATGGTTTGACTGTCTTTGAATATCTTTGATTATGACGATTATGACTGATGGACATGCTATTTGATGAGCTATTTGACTTCTTTATAATTTTTTATTTCTACCTTAATGACATTGAAATTTTTTCTATTCTATTCTATTTTTCTCTATGGCAATGGTGCCGGTGTCGACAATTCTGCCAGTGCCAGATGTGATAGGAGAAAACGTGGGGGAGAGAAATTGAAATTTATTATTGAAATGTCAACAAGAGTTGACATTTTTGTATTATTGTGACATTCTTTACTGTCATTCAAACGATTTGACGTTAATTTGTATTATTTTATTTTCCTAAAATTTTAAAATCTTTTCATTTGTGTAAATTTAATAATAATATTATGATTTGCATGCCCATGTGGACGGTAGAACATGAAGGACTCTTATGATAAAATATATATATACCTACTAAATACTCATGTTTGTAAATCAATAAACGATTTGAATTAATTTGTTACGAGATTATTTTATTAATTGTTTGCGCCATAATTGTTTTCATACAGTAGTAGTACCTACATATCTAGTAGGGTAGCAAAAACAGTTTTAACTCAGATCTGCTTCCAGTCTAAGCAACAGCTGTTATCATAAACAGACAGTGGTCAAGTGTAAACGAGGCTCGTGACATTATCATGACGTCGCAGCGTAGACTGTAGACAGGCGGCCAACTCATCAATCATTCACGGCCGCCTGACCCGCTTACTTTCCACTTTCGAACATAGCAACAGAAGTTTCACGTTGTTTGTACCTACGCATGGCAACAAGGTTGACCTACGTCATCTGTATGGTTCCCACGGAACCACTTTAAACGCTGTAGATGTGGGTGTTGTAGAAGAAGATGAGGACCAAAGTTAGTCTCAGACAGCATAATGTCAGTCATCGGAGTTTACCACCAGAATCAAGTTGTTTTTATTGTCTCAGAAGAAATGGAGATTTCAGAAAGAGTGCTTCAGTCAATGGTTCGATCATTTTATTTCGTTTAACTATCCCAAAGCTTATGTCATGTGATTATTTAAAATGCCTTTTAGTTTTAACAAAAACTTGACGTGACTTTGGCGCCGACCACACAGTGGCGCCCTCGTCGTTTTTTGGCCACTTTTATCCGTTTTAGTGATTAACAATGTAAAACTACCGTCTGTAATAATATTAACGTAACATAATCTTGTGGAGCACAACTTAACGTGCTTATTTTCTGCATTATCATCAACACTATCACACTATAATATTATAAAGGCGAAAGTTTGTGAGTGTGTGTGTTTATATGTTTGTTACCTCTTCACGCCTAAAGTACTGAACCGATTTAGATGAAATTTAGTATAGAGATAGTTTGAGTCCCGGAAAAGGACATAGGATAGTTTTTATCCCGATATTCCCACGGGATCGAAACTTATGCGGGTGAAACCGCGGGGCGCAGCTAGTAATATTATAAATTCTAAAGTAACTCTGTCTGTCTGTTTGTATGTTAACTTTTCACGCCTAAACTGCTGAACCGATTTAGATGAAATTTGGTATAGAGATAGCTTGAGTCCCGGGAAAGGATATAGGATACTTTTTATCACGATATTCCCACGGGATCGAGATTTATGCGGGTGAAACCGCGGGGCGCAGCCAGTTCTAAAATAAAAGAAATAACCAAAAAAACGATGATGGCGCCACTGTGCGGTCGGCGTATGGTTGGCGCCGTCTTAATTTTCGTATAAGTTATAACCCAAACTTCGGACATAATTCTGAGAAGTAACCCTTCGTTCCTTCCTTTCTTCACGACAAAAATCGTTTATTTATTTCTCATTTACAGCCCCGTACTTTGTACCACACAACACGTTACATTCACATCACTCGCTTCGCTTTCCATTACGCGTCTAATTCATAATCCGCCTCCATCACGAAGCTATGCAGCTATGAAGTGAAAATACGTATGAAAACTTCATGTAATATTCATCATGTGAGGCCTTGGTCCAGAGATATGTAAATGAAAATAATATAAGTGTCTAAACCATCTGTTAAGGTAAAAGCGTCCTGTTTTCCATTTCTGTCACTCAAAGAGGTAAAGGTAAAAACGTCCATTATAAAGTTAGCCTTAATCACTGTCCGCGACAGTCGTTTTTTTGCATATTTTTTTGTTTGAGTTTTTATGTGGGATTCTGAATAATAAAAAGGCTTTTTAAAATGTGTTTTTGTGGGGCGTAACGAGACTTATCTTTCAGAAATAAAACTAGTCTGATCGGATTACATAAGTACGAAAAAAGTCTAAAATATAAAGTACTAGCTACGCCCCGCGGTTTCACCCGCGTAAATGTCGATCCCATGCGAATATCGGGATAAAAAGTATCCTATGTCCTTTCCCGGGACTCAAGCTATCTCTGTACTAAATTTCACACAAATCGGTTCAGTGGTTTAGGCGTGAAGAAAAGACAGACAGACAGACAAGAGTTACTTTCGCATTTATAATATTAGTTTGGATGTCTGTGCCCATAATAACATTAGTTTTGTAGAATAAAAAACATTTTTGAATGTTTTTTTTTTATTGGATTAGCTAAAATGTGTTAAGTATAAGGATTAGTTTCAAAATCTGAAACATTTTTAGGAAAAAATTCTAAGAAATTTTGAGCTTTCTTTTGCCTAACCATTATTTTTTATTTGAATAACCCTAAAAGTTTTATAGTTACTGTCACAAAATACTTTAAAAGTCTTAAATAGTGAATAATCGCTTTCAGATAAATATTAATTTTGTTTGACATAGTATTTATTCGATGCTATTCGTAATGGCGAAGCGATTAATACCAATAAACTATGTTAAAAGGCTTTCAGCATTAATAAGGCAGGAGATAAATGTCACATTAATTCGTTTATATACTGTGACCTTTGTAACAGACAAAGACAACAGGCACACACACAATCACGTGCAAAATGATATACCTAACTAAACTAAGTAAAATTCAACAACGATTTTCTCCAAAAGTGCCCATTTATAGATATTGTAAGGTTGGGCGCATAATATTTAGTGTCTTTGAAAACGTACTACTTACTCGCCCCGTTGGTCTCGTGGTCGCAAGCGCGACTGCTGAGCGTGGGTCCTGGGTTCGATTCCCGGGTCGGGCATAGTGTTATTGAGTTTTTCCACTAGGATTTCTTAGTAACAGCACGGAGTTTGGAAGTTGGCGGTGTAATATTCCCGTGCCTCGAAAGCACGTTACCTAAGCCGTTGGTCCTGCGCCTGATCTCTCTCCGGTCGTGTTGGATTGCCTTCCCATCGGACTATGAGAGTGAGGGAAGAGGGAGTGCACGTATGTCTGCGTGCACACTTGTGCACTATAATATCTCCCGCGCCGAAGGCTAGTCTCCGTTGAAATTGGCCGCCGGCCGTGGCCGAAATACGGTCTGGAGGATATTTTTATTTTACTTACTCGTAGGTACTGTAAATTGTACCTTATTTCAACATTTGAATCGATACTCAACGAAAAATTTCGTATTTTTTTTAAGTAGTCGTTATTTGGGCATTGGTCTAGGCAGATCAACACCTAATTAAACGGTTGTAAATGAAAGATGCAATTAAAAAGTTTAGTATAACTACTTATCAACATTTAGCACTTACAACTCTTTTTCATTTGTTTTTAAATAGGTTCTAATTCCTATTTTAATTTACAATAGCTACATTCTTAACGAAAAAATAAGCGTTAACAATGTTCTACTAATTAACACAACACAAAGGTGACAATAACCTCGGCGAGTGGCAGTTTGCTCGACAACAAACGGTTATTTTGAATGAGGCCAGTTAAATGCAGCTTTGTGTAGCTTGTGGCAGTGGGCGACCTAAGTGTTGCCAGCGCGAAATAATTACAAACAAGGTGCCATTTCACACTTAGGTACGTACTTTTTTGTACGGTCAATCGCGAGTCAGTAGTAACGCTTCTTGAACTACGAAAATAGCCCTTACTGTTACGACTTAAAGGTCTGTTGTCAATGTTAAATTGTTACCTACTTAATCAGTGACATTTGATTCATAATCAGCCTATAATGTTTCCACTGCTAGGACACAGGCCTCCTCTCTGTGTCTCAGGAGTGGGCTGTAATCTACTAGATTTGCCCAGGTGCGGGTTGGTAGATGTCACATGTCTTCGAACTTTTGGTTCTAGGACATGGCGGTTTCCTCACGATGTTTTCCTTCACCGTTTTAAGAGCAGTGGTGATGAAATTATTGGTTAGGTACATTTGATTGAATCCCAGTAATTTTGGAAATGTGAATTTAAGATTTTAGAAGTTTGGTACTTGTTAGCACGAGGAGCAATAAGTCCCATCTCGGCACCTTCCCGTCTCGGTAAAAGGTGGCGCGTAGATAGACCATATCCTGTATAAATACATATGTATACAGGGTGAATTTCTCAAGTGGGCGTGGACGGCCAAATCCGAAACTATGAGGACTAGCGAAAAGTACTCAAAAAAGTCGCGGGCTCGATTTTGATGAAAACTAAAACTGCATCATTGGATTTTTGAAAAATCAATAGGTATTTCTAGCCAGGAATCGAACCTGTTGATTTTGAAAAAAAAAACACATACTGTATTATTACACCATTCGATAGTGTCGCTAATAAGGATCGAATTCTGGGAAGTAATGACATACGGCAAACTTAAGGAAAATGTTGAATCTTACTAAACTGCTTTTTATTTTGAAGTATTCATACCTACATTACGTATGTACCTTGTTCGAAATGATGCTCAATATTTTTATTAACACACCCGCAGCGCAGTTAAGCCGTTGGTCCCGGCTGTCATTCCTGGATCTTTGACAGTCGTTACGGGTATTCAGAAGCTCGAAGGTCTGACAACCAGTCTTAACAAGGGGAAGGGGTATCGTATTCCTCATAGTTTAGAATTTGGCCATCCACGCCCACTTGGAAAATTCACCCTGTATATACTCGTATATAGGTTACTTTTTATCTATAGTTTCTTTAAAGATGAGTGAAACTGTGACCAATATTCAACACGAACAACAATAACCAGACTAGCACTGCTGGGACAAAGGCCTCCTCTCTTCGAGAGGGAGGAGGAAGGTCAACATCCAGTGTTTAATAAACTAAGTACCTCCTACGAAGTTTATACAATTGTCTTTATTGTTCGAATGACACTTGAATAAGTATCTAAGTAACAACTTATTCAATAAAACAAAAGACAGCCTGTCTTTTGTTTTAGGTACTTGTATTCTCCATAACGACGGCGAAGTGCCAATAACTCCTAACTGACAAACTCAAAAATTTATAGGATCAGAAAAAAACGTTCAAAAATAGATACGTCTCGCGTCGGTTTAGTTGGGAGGTATTTCCACATTTTAATTTAATTCTGTTGCAACTAGAATACACTTAGGAGATTTCAGTAAAACATGCGATTAACGCCTTTAAATTCAAAACGATAAAAAAAGTGAATTTCTCAAAAAAAATCAGTTAGGAGGTATTGGCACTTCGCCGTCGATAAGAAACAACGTATGAAGACAAATCTGACCTGTAACAAAACATGGAACGGATTTTTTTTTTTCTAACCGACGTCATTTTAATCTATGGTTGTTATAATGGACCTCGGCAGGCAAAGCGTAGGCGTGTGTAGATCACGTTTCTTTTTTAATTTACACAGACGTCTGTATGATAATATTATGTGACCTTATCGTTCCGTCACGTTTCCGTCAACACGTGCAGGTTTTCATTGAACGTAACAACGCCTGTTTTCCCATTTCGCCAGTCCCATCCAATAGAGGGCAAGCCTATTGCTATCAACCGGGTACAAATCTAAATAGGTATAGACTCGATAGAAAAACCTAATTACACTTTGCCCAATCTGGGAATCGAATGCTCAAAAGTAGCGCTTGCGACCACTAAACCAACAAGGTATCCTAGCAGTATGATTTTAATTTCGTATTTTTTTTTTTTACTACAGTCCGGCCGTCGAGAGGTTGCGGTCCTGACACCTGTCAACGGCAATTCTAGTAGCTAATAAAGATCAAATTCGCAAAAGACGTATTCGTTTGTATGAAACTGACAGGTGTCAGAAACGCATTCTCTCGACGCACGGACTGTAGGTGGATTGAAAACCTCCTCCTTTTTATTAAATCTAGTTAACACCTCTCACTTGTAGTTACTAGATTATAACTCCGACCCTCCGATGTTGAACTTTCTGAGTTTGTCGCTAAGAGGCCACACGATGCGTCAACGGTGCGGTGCGGCACCGCACCGCAAATAAATTGAGCTATAGGGTGCCACACGGGCGGTGCGGCACCGCAGTAGAACGCTGTTTACCGTGGCGCGCGCCGCAGCGCATCACCCCTCCCCGCCTCTTCTCGCAGGTCACAAGCGCGGCGCGCCTACGGTGCTACGCCGCACGGCGGCCCAACGCATCGTGTGACATGGCATAGTGATTTGTTTGTAAAATGACGTTGCGGCACCGATATGAATGCACCATAAGGGTCGTAGCACATGAGGTTCTGATTAGCCTCGAGGGCAAAGGGTGTGGGCCTGTAATATATGTATAAGTGTATGAATAAGATTACACCAAATCGGAAACGAATCTGAGAAGCTATCACAATTTCAAATCAAGTCAGCTTCTCATTTCTCTTTCCACCGTTTCCTTCAGAAATATATTTGTCAGAACCTCTTCGTTAGGAAGGTAATGGGATCGTTGGATATTTTCTTTCCCATTATTTTGTTCTGTCTCATCGGCTGTGGGTTGTGATAACAAGAGCTCCTCGGGACTGTTAACGAGCAGTCTATAGGTCAAGCCGGCACTCGGCAGCTTCGTGTTCGAGCTTGACTAAGTGTAGTTTGGAGGTTCAAGAAGTTATTGAAGGCAGATTTATATTTCAACCATTTTTATTCAGGTAGGTTCGTAACTACTTGAGTAAAAATTGGTGCCTATTTATTTTTTAAACGAATTTGAGATACCATCATACACACTTCAATCGAAAATTGAAATGGAAAATTGAAAATTGAGTGGGTTAGTGAGGACAATTTCAGATCCAATACGCAAAGTCACCTTAAATCGTATAAAGTTCGATGATAGATCAAATTTTAGATCTCAAACTGTAAACTACTTGTTTGATGTTATCATCAAACAAGTAGGTAGTTTTCATATTCTCGAGCAAAGCTGCGGCCATAATAAGTATATCATAATAAGTATAACGGGTGTAAAAATACCCTTAACTAAGCCGAGAATCACGTATGTTCTTCCCAAACCTGGGACAGAAAGTTTCAAGGTATGAGAAGACAGAGATACTAAAGGTCAAAGTTGGATGAAGTTTTTTACGAAAACAAGATGTAATATATACTCCCGCTATCCCTATACCGTTGCATCTGCATGCATCACAACGTATTGCATGCCTTACATTGCGCACTAACGTAAACAGCGAATATTAACATCACACTAATATTATAAAGGCGAAAGTTTGTGAGTGAGTGTGTGTGTGTGTGTTTATATGTTTGTTACTTCTTCACGCTCAAACGGCTGGACCAATTTTGATAAAATTTTGTATGGAGATAGCTGACACCCTGGATTAACATAATAAGCTACTTTTTATACCGATATTCCCACGGGATCGAGACTTATGCGGGTGAAACCGCGGGGCGCAGCTAGTGGAAAATAAAAGTAATTTTCCAGCAATTATTTTTGCACAAATATTGATTGATGGATGTACATAATGCGTAAATGAGGGCTTCGTGATGGGTTTTTTTTTCTAAACTTTGAACCTAGGTGACCTAGATAATTGTCACGACGTTTTGTTCCAGATAAACACGACATTGACGCAACCTTTAATTTAACACCCAAATAACCAAACAAGCGGCAAATAATACAATTAATAATCTCATCACTGTGCAAGTAAACGTTTTACGAGTCTCCCAAATCCTTTGAAATAACGTTGTTTATCAAAATCTGTTGTGAGTCGAGAATTAATTGAATTAAAACTAAATCTTCGTTAATGTTGCCAGCGGACTGTTTAGAATTGCAAATGATACTAATAATAATAAATTTAATACTGAAAGGGGACAACGAGTCCCCTCTGTAATACCCAGGGGGTTATATTTTCCCGTATAATGAATTCACTAGGTATGTTTAAATTAATGATTGATTGGGTCGGTCATTGACTGCTATTGTCAGATTTGAGAACACATTATTAGTGCCTTTTCACACGTCCCGGCAACCGGGTAGCCGGTGCCGGGTACCCGGCGGCGAAGTGTATAGCCATGTATAGTCGCCAGCACATCAAGCTACTACAATCTGTTAGATTTCCAACTTTATCGCTACAGTATAAGGTTCAAAGTTCATTGGGAAAATTTGACACTTTCGGGTAGCTTGATGTGCTGGCGTCTGTATATACGTTAGCTTTCACATGTACCGGCGTAGTTTGCCTGGCAAGTTTAAGTGCCTTTTCACACGTCCTGGCAACCGGGTAGCCGGTGCCGGATACCCGGCGGCGAAATGCATAGCCATGTACGTTAGCTTTCACACGTAATGGAATGGGCAACTAGCTTCATCTTTCTGACTGACCGACCCCTTGACAATTCAAAAGTGAATTGAAATAAATGCTTTGAGTTTAAGTTTGTCCCAAATAAAATATTGTACTTTCTTTCATAACTAAATAAAAGCGTGAACGCGTCCTTACATCCAAAAGTTATTAAATTAATGTTCAGTAAACTGTTCGGGTGTGTTTTACAATCGATTTATGTTTATTCATGGATCGTCCAGGCTATACAAGCTATAATCGAATCGCCATTGTTGGTACCTACCGGACGGCTATTCAGACACTGATTTGATTTTGAAGGTTTATTTAAACCGCTTTTGTGATAGATGGTAAAATATTGGTATAGCAACCATGTGTACAGGGTGGCAGGGCCATCTATGCGCAAACAGTACCTAACCATGAATTCAGTACCTACGTAAGTCTAGACCCCCAGCGTAGAAAACTTACGTCGGTTATCAAAATAAAATCAATTGTTTCAATACCTACGTGGTAAAATGTATGGAACAGCTCATTCTTTTATTACCCGACTACGGCGAAGCAAAAAGGAGGGTTATGATTTTGACCGGTATGTATGTATGTTCATCTGTTCCCTCATACCTTCTAAACTCCTTGTAATAATTGGATAAATGAGGTATCGTTAGAAGCGTCTTGATCGTCCGCTGGTTATAGGTTATGTGACGTCACATTAAATTTAATATGGCGCCCTCTAACGGACAGAAAGTCATGACCTAAAAAAAATGTTTTTTTTAATCATGCCTTGTTGGGTATCAAAGGAAAGGGCTCAATTAGCACATTTAAAAAAATATAAATATTACTGATATAAGCCCCAAAATAATTAAATAAAAAATAAGTTTAAAAACTAAAACCCGCCTACTGAAAAGGATGAAACAAGAAAATACCTCCCGTGGTCGCATGCTACCATAGCTTAGTACAGCGGCATGCGACCACAGGAAGGTACTTTCTTGTTTCATCCTTTTCAGTAGTCGGGTTTTATTGTTTAAACTTTTTTTTTTAATCATAACGAAAAATGTCAACGGCCTTTGCGTTGAAATTTTCAGAATCAAGTAGGTACTAAATTCACGGTAACAGGTTGCACGTTGATGCCCCTGCCACCCTGGAAGTGTATATTTGTAACAGTTACATCGCAATCTACAATCTTCCCTAAAGAAGTGATAACTTTTCGTTGATTTTGGCCATTATGAGACTAATTAGACGTTGCGAATCCACAACGTCAAACTCAAAGCATTTGTTTCAATTGAACAATTTACAGGCACTTTTGAATTGTCAAGGAGTCGGTCAGTCAGAAAGACGAAGCTTTTCCAATTTTCCATCCCAAAGCGTAGTAGTTTCCTATGGAGAAGAATGGGCAAGAAACTCTACGGACACTCTTTGAAATTAAAATATTGTCAAAAAATATTAGTTACAACATCCATGTTTAAATTATAGGTGCATAATATTGTAAGGACTATGTAGAAAGATGAGCACGTTAAAAGCGTTCAGAGCAAAAGTTAACCAAAAATTATCGATTCTAAAATGAAGTAAGAAATTAAAATAAGCCGTGGAGATGACCAGTCCCAACTGACGGCGCCCGTTCACGAACATGACGCAAAAATCAGCACTATTCAGCTCAACTCAAATGATCCAACACCTTTTCAACAAACCCCTGGTTAAAGAGCAGGTTTGCAAAACGTTGCCGAATACCTCCTGCACCCTAATTGCGTAACACACTATCAATCGGAATCAGAATCATTTCGAAGCTAATTGCTAATCCATTGCTTCATAAGTTCGATAAATTTGTCGACTCAAGACGTAAATAACGCAATGAATTTTGTTGAACTGTCAAAATGAAACCGATTCTGATTGATAAAGTGTTACGCAATTGCCCAGCAGCTCTGAAAGACCCATTACCCATTAAAGAAAATCCAAGACTCAAAAAATTTTCACTATATTTTTTTTTCTTTCCCCTGACCTTTTCATGTCTCCACTTCATTATAACTTTCATCTAGACTACTTAAGGTGCCACTAGTCGATGTTTTTTTCCATATTTTCGGGAGAGTATTAAGTACTTACTCCACTATTTGACATTGTGCAACCAAAGTTAAACATGATATCGTTTTGTCTTATTATTAAATTTTTCTGTACGGAAACAGAATAGTAATATAAATAGCCATTAAAAAGTTACGAGCCAACAAAGATTAGTTTTTCTTGCTATTTTTAACGTAAGTTTGGGTGTAAATAAGTAATAAAAGACCTGTAAAATCTTAATAACAAAGTAGGTACCGACAAAGCTCACTTATCGAAAAGTTTAATAAACTTTATTTGTAATTGATTAATGCAGTGGTTTTTACATAAAACTCGAATGTCCAAAGCACTTTTCAAATTTTTTTACGCGCCTTTCAGTTTATAACGATGTTTCTGTGCGTGAGAACTAGACGTTGTGCGTGTAGACTAGCGTCTAACTGCTCATCACTGATACTATCTGTCGAACACGAAGCCAGATAAGACAGTGTGCTGTTTGGCTATGACCATCGGTGAGTTCGGGCTCGCGACTAGTTCCACCTTAAAAACACATTATTATGCGATGTTTTCTGAAAGTATGTAAGTTATATAAAGAACTCGTTGTAATTCCTAAGTGGTAAATGTTATGAGGCTTCGCACTTAGCTAGTCCACAAACAACACAGACATTACAAATCGCAAAGGACTGCTTTTATTAAAAATGTAATATCTAGATGAAAAAAAAAATTAAATGATAGTAAGAAAATGATGATGATAATTTGAAAAGTACCTAAGTTTCTATCATAATCACAATATTAGATAAGAAGCAGGGGCGTAAAACTTTTAATAATTAAATCAACAAAAACATCATTATAATTTTATTTTTTCTAACCGATACAGAGCTCCCCACACTTCAAACCCGTAGACATGTCTTTTTCCGGAATTTTCCATCCCGTTTGTATAAAATTACAAGTGACCCAGTAAAAGTTAGTCCACAAACATTACAGTATGTGAAGCGAGCACCATTTTCCGTACCTAACTGAATTAAGCAGAAAAATAAGGTAAAAAAAATACCTTCCCGTTTCAAAAAGTCTTAATATGAAGGCAGTTAAGGCGGTACCCCGACCAAATAACCTTGAGCATTCGCGACAGAGACAGAGAGCGACACGACTTCCTTGCACGAAAGGGATGCAGCGTACCCTGCGCACGCCCCTTTATCATAAAACTCGCAAAATTTATGGAATTATTTTAATAAAAAAAAGAATAACGATCTTTTTAAATAAATTAAAACATGGATTATTTAGATTTTTAAATTACCAATCCATTTGTGAAATCCTCAAATTAATAGAACGTCAACTTTAGCTAAAGATGCATGCAATCAATAATTTTAGTCAATTTTTTAAAAGGAGATTTTAAATGTATTAGTAACATATAAAACAAATAATAACGGACAATGTGATGATACTAGGATATCTAACATTAATAATGTGCTTTCAGATGTAGTTTATTTCTCATAATAATTGAGCTAATAGTCTCTGAATAACGAAGAAAAACGTGGTTTTGGTCGGGGTACCGCCTTAACTAAAATCTCGTGAGAAAGCCGACACGTTCGTAATAAAATGGCACGTGCCTTGACAACAACGGAGCCGTGCCACCTGTCGCGTCGGTGTGACTTTTGTGACGCTGGGTGTGAGTTATGTCACACTCCACTAAGTACTTAATGTGTACAAAATAGGACAAGCTCTTTAGTTGTTACTCTTGGTATCAGCAAATAGACCTGGGCTGAGGAGCTGACATAGTTTCCTGTACCTAGCCTTTTCCCAGCAATGTTGGGGTCGGCTTCCAGTCTAACCGGATGCAGCTGAGTACCAGTATTCCACATAGAGCAATTGCCTATCTGTCTTCAACAACCCAGCTATAAAGCCCTGAGTTAAAAAAAAACTAGCTAAAAATATCATGCTATACTTTTTTTTGTTTTTAGTGTGGGAAATCATCAAATGACCCCTCCCGCTCTGGGTGGAGCGGAAGGGAGTGTCAGGCTCTTACTGACTAAAACCCACCCGTGTTCCTTCCTTAGCCCTTTATGTTCCGGGGCAGCGGTAACCCTTTCGGAAAATCCCGCTGAGTCATGCTATACCTAATGTATGAAATCCCGATGACGTCCGAAGCTCAAGCGCCATGTAAAGATTGGTTTACTAACAGGGACGTGAAAAGGTCACGTAGCGTGGCTACGTCCATAGGTGAATGTTCTTTACACAGCAAACCCTCTCTGGGATTTGGACAGAACGCTAGTTTGCCACGAATATACATGACAAGAGAGTTCTCAAAACTGTGAAGAAAAACATCTTGAGGAAACCGGCATGTCCTAGAATAACATACGACTTTCACCAACCAAGGCAGATTGATACCCACTCCCCTTCACAGAGAGGAGGAATGTGTCCCAGCAGTAGGAACGTTATAATAGGCTGAGTATCCTAAGCACATGACATGAGATACCATACGTACGGTCAGCATCAAAAGTCGATTAACACTTCAGTTTTTTCAATCTTAGTTATTGAGCAAAATATTTGTTCCAAATTGCAGCAGAAGAAATTTTTTTAGAATATAAACTCTTTGAGAGTCTGTGAGAAACTAAAAAGCAGTTTATTGATAAAATTGATGTCAATTTAATAACATGTAAAAATGACAGTGTTAATCGACTTTTGCTGCTGACTGTACCATAGATATACGACTGTTTTTTACATTTCTATGATACGTACCTAAACATTGCTCGGGACACAATGACAAATGTTGAAAATGTCCCACGAAGGTTTAAAACTATCCCGATGTAACAACTATCGAACCAACACCGACCCAGTGTGATAATTCTTCCCACCCCACAAATAGCAGTCATGCATCGTCATCATAATTTTCCTAGTCTTTTCCCAACTATGTTGGGGTCGGCTTCCATTCTCATCGGATGTAGCTGAATACCACTATGTTACATGAAGCGACTTCCTATCTGACCTTTACAACCCAGTTACTGGGTAATACGATACGCCTTGGTAAGACTGGTTGTCAGACTTTTGAGCTTCTGACGACCCGTAACGACTGCCAAAGATCCAGGAATGACAGCCGGCGGGACCAACGCGAGCCACGAAAAAACGTAACGTAAATACGACGTCTTGATATATAAAGATGGTCACCCATCCACGGACCAACCGCGGCAAGCGTAGCTTAACATGATCGATCGCCATGTGCGGCTGTTATTACTAAGCCACAAACCCTACTATACCTAAACCGATATACCCGCGTAGGTGTACCTAATTCTAATTCCGGTCTGTATCGGACGCAAATCGTGTTATACCTAATCAATTTACTTCAAATGATCCCCAGCTAACCTAAATTGAGTTATGCTGCGGTATCTTAACATAGACCGTATTCCTGTTCAAGTTGTGCATTCTAGCGTTTATCGCTACCTTTAGTACCTAGTACACAGTTATAATTACAAACATATCATCATCATCTGCCTAGCCTCTTCCCAACTATGTTGGGGTCGGCTTCCAGTCTAACTGGATGCAGCTGAATACCAGTATTTTACATGGACCGACTGCCTATCTGACCTCCACAACCCAGTTACTGGGTAATACTACCTCTTGGTATTTATATGGTGTATACTAAAGAGTATAAACTGTATAATAAAGAGTATTCTATTCTATTCGTGGTAAGACTGCATAATTGCAAATATTATAGTGAGACAAATTACTATTTTAAGTAATTGAAATCTATTCGCATAAAAAAAAAAATAACTTATAGGCAACAAGTATTCGGTGAAATTTGGTTCTAAAATGAAGTGAGTTTCATCCTCCGTTAGATGAAGAAACCTGAGCTCCACATAATACCTAGATATAAATTTTGAACAAAATGCACTTCTGCATCCCAACGCTATATCCAAAGACAAACTGCTTAAAACTAATAAGGTCCTGGCTGCTTCTGAAATGCATGTCTTCTAAATATATTATTTATAGCATTTTCAAAGTTAATGCTTTTGAGCTGAAATTTTGTACAGAGATTCTAGACCAGATACACTCTTCAACCCGTTTGTATTGATATACCCTTTCCGTAACACCCTGTATTATCACGCCTTCTTCCAATCAAAAACCAGAATGCAAAAAATTTTAATCTCATTCTAAACTCTCTTGACTGTTCGAATGGAACCAGAGTTATTTTATTGCCAGCCTGCATTTCATAAGGTCGACTTTAGCAGACAACCTTTACAGTACGGTACTTCGTGAAAAAAAGAAAAGTCACGCAGTATATTTGTTGGCAGCCCTATCGCTCCGTAACGACAATCATCTATTTGCTCAAACGTGTACCTACCTAGTTGTAATGACAGAATCGATTATGGGTTCAAACCGGCTGTCATCGCTCATATTTTTCATCGCCCCTACAAAGAAACGTTTAATATCTTATTCATTCATCATATTCCATTTTAGGCGTTAACCTTCAAGAAAAAACGAAAAAAAACTTTTTGTTATTGCTTTTGAAGGAAGGGTACAACCTTCTAAGAAATATGTAACAATTTAAAAAAAACAGGCTTGGAGGCCGCGGAAATTGTTTCTGGAAACTTTCAAACAAGTACCTACATATTTTCAACAAGAATTTTTTTTAATAAAAATAGATATCAGCCTTATAGCTATTTATAAATACTTTTTACAGGCAATTTCGTGCCAAAAATAAAACGCTGCATAGCTACGCGAGTGGCGTAGCGCGTAGCACCAAAAGCGTAGCTAATTTGCTACGCGCCGTAGACCATGAAATCTCTGTACAAAGTGACTCCGAAAAGTTCTAAAAACGTGTTAAATTGCTTTGACTTACGTTAGCCGGTATTTTTGGCACCTTTTTGAACAAACGTAATTGAAAATCAATTTATAGATAATTGAGTTAATGCTACTTATTTAGCCGTCTTAAAACATTATACTTACCTTATAATATGTACTTAACTAAATTAGGTTAAAGTTTTTCTACGTAAATCTGACCGGTAATGTTTTTTCTTAAACTTTAAACTATCTTAATCTCTATAATAATTTTATTCAAATTAATACAAACTAAACTTACCGAGCTTTTCGTAAATAATCTTCAAAGTTCACCAAAGAGTATAAACAGTCTCGGTACTCGTTGCTACACCAGCAACGAATTAAAAAATAAAAAGAAAACAAATAATTTTAAAATTAAAAAGCGTTCGGTATACGAAATTTGAAATGAAGTTCGCGGCTTATTCCCGGTTGCGAGCGCTCGTCCGTTCGGTCGGAGGCAAGGGCGGCATCTGATACAGCCGATATACAGCCTATATTTCATGTCCGAAAGAGGCTGCTTTCGCGCTGAAAAGCTCTTTCAAATGGAACGACAACGACACGATAAATAGCTCGAAATAAATTATTTCGAGCTTCTGCCTTGTTGGTCTAAAAGTCACCCAAGTGACGGGCATAGGTATAGTGTTCGCATTCGATTCGATCTTCGGATTGAGCACATTGTTATTTGGATTTTCAATTACGATTTCTCAGTAGCAGCCCAGAGTCTGGGTTCGTGCCCGGTTGATGGCAACAGGCTCGTCCCTATTATATGGGACCTAAACATGACTGGCAAAATGCGGGTACGTCATAATTTATACAGACCGCTGCCTACCACAATATCTACGAACAAAAAAAATATAAGTTGTTGCCACTGCCGCCCATGAGATTTATATGTTCGTGAACGGGCGCCGTCAGTAGGGACTGGTCATCTCTTTGCTGCCATGGCTTATTTTATTTAATACTAGCTGCGCCCCGCGGTTTCACCCGCATAAGTCTCGATCCCGTGGGAATATCGGGATAAAAAGTATCCTATGTCCTTCCCCGGGACTCAAACTATCTCTATACCAAATTTCATGTAAATCGGTTCAGTAGCTTAGGCGTGAAGAAAAGACAGACAGACAGACAGAGTTACTTTCGCATTTATAATATTAGTTTGGATTTGAATTGTTGTTTTTTCTTATCTTTTCATTATGGACGCTTTTAATGTTCTTTTATCGTTCTCACATGTATAATTTTTAACATGAATGATGTAACCAAGACTTTGTAACTATATTATTTTAATTTAAAAGAGTGTCCATGGAGTTTCTTGCCCGTTCTTCTCCATAGGTACCTACGCTTTGGAATGGGCAACTAGCTTCATCTTTCTGACTGACCGACCCTTTGACAATTCAAAAGTGCCTGTAATTGGTTTAATTGAAATAAATGCTTTGAGTTGAGTTGAGTTGAGTTATCATGGAGAAGAAAAATTACGGTTGAAATAACATTACGTTTCTTCGGCGCCACCGCCGTATGTCTAAAACACTTTCAGTCGTACCCAAATCGTATCGAAAGCTTTCCGAAAGCTCCAAAGTGCTCCACTCTCTATCAATGGTTGTATAACTGCGCGCATGCGCCGGGCCGGCGGATGTGACGCGCGACGCGGCGGTTATCAATGAACCGGCCATCTTGTTGACGTCATACCATAGCGGCTTTATGCCATGTTTGTTTTCATTTTGGTCAATTTATAAGAACACCGGCAGTTCGTGGTTATTTCCACTAACTTTAATTAAAAATGTCGGCATTTTAATGGGTTGGAATTTTTGGGGAAATTATATAACTGAAAAAAGTTGTTAAGCGAAGAAAAACAGAGATTGTGCCGACTGGAGTCAAAATATTCCTGTTTTTAAACAGAGGAAATGCTTCTGTTTATATTTTCAGTAGTAATTTATCAAAACAATTACTTATATGGAAAATCTTTAGTTTGGACATGGCTTTTTAACTTTTTGTATGTTTAACCTCATTCCATCACAAAAGGACAACAAGAAGTTCCTTTGTGATGGAAAGTTTCATTATGATCTTTATTTATTCTCGTATAACACAAACCTTTTTCAGTTTTTATACCGTATTGTATAGTATTTCATACTTTTAGTATAATTCTGTGTAGGTAATCGATAGATTTGCCGGCCGGCTGTCAGTCAACGGGCTCTCACGCTTGACGCGGCACCTTCTGCTCTTGTATTGGCATTACCTATACAAGAATAGCTATACCTGTGGTATAAGCCTATCAGCATATTGGCCTATCAGCAAGATGGGGCTTCTTGCAGAGGGTGCACCTGACATAATTATATCCAAACAGAACAAACAGGTCCTGACACCGAAGTGGATATGGTCAGGTCATATTCAAAGAACTATGGATGAAAGTTGGTTACAAATTATTACAAATTGGTATCCAATATATAAAAAAGAAGGAAGAGTAGACCGTTTAAAAGATGGAGTGACGGCATCGTACAAATAGCCGGAAACTTATGACCCAGGCGTGCAAAGGATAGAGCCACCTGGAACGGTTTGGAGGAGGCTTTTACCGCAAAAGGCGACCCTTAACAATACTAACCTTATTTAAGTGCAAAACTAACATTACTAACAAATAAATATATATTACGTACGGTAACCATATATAAGTACGTGATAAACAGTACGATAAAGTACACACAAAACAGTAGATAAGAACTACATGTAAGGGATAAAATAAAGCAAATAAAAAAAATGTCCTAAATTATGTTAGAGAGCATAACATACAAAGTGGCAAAATCTACTTAGAGTGCGTCAAGGAAAACCCATAAAACATAGCTAAATCTAATAAAGCTTAAGGCACATATTATTATCTCAGTATAACTGTTATTCGATGTTACACTTTTCTAAGTCACGTAACACACGTAGCACGCCCGAACTTCCAGAAATGTTTGGAGATGTCTTCGAGCATGTACTGTGTTCGATGTGTTATACCTCCCATTGTGTCACCCCTTGTAAAATTTCTACTTTTATATCGGTAACTAACTTCTGCACGCGACTTCGTCCGCGTGAAATTTCAGCCTCCTCCCATCACCCTCTTTGGGGTGGAATTTCGAAAAACCCTTTCTTAGTGCACCTCTACTAGACCTCATAAGGAACCTACGTGGGAATCTGTAGACCCAGCGGTTTGGGCTGTGCGTTGATATGTCAGTCAGTCAGTTTCTTCTTTTATATATTTAGATATTTATGGTGTACATAATAAAGAGTAAAAAAATTAGAGCACGTTTTACTAAACTTCCTGCACTATGAGAGCAAATAACAAAGGTAATTTCATTAGATACTTTTCCCACGATTACTCATGAACTATGGACTTATAAAAAGTGAACAAAGACATTCCCTGCGCTATTTTAATTTAAAAACTCTGGTCTGTTTTCCTACGAAGCGTATCTACCTAGTTATGTGACTTATAATTCATCCGTGTAAAATGCTGCATTCGGTGAGACTGGAAGCCGACCCATACATAGTTGGGAAAAAGCTAAGCAGATAATGATGATCATCAGTAGCAGCCGATGTCTGGTCCCCATATTACATTGACAGTTGTGATTCGAATATACGGATAATTTAAGTTGGTAGTTAAATTGTTTCACTCCATTTGTTTTTGAAGTCTGCCTACCCCGGAGAATAGAGGCGTGATATTTTATAACTCCATTTCCTCTCAATTACTGACACCACGCGTGTAACTTCACAACAAGCTCAGTCATATTAGCAGCGTGCCTCCCATATTAATCACTTTATAAAGTTCAGCTTCCACGGATGCCACACAATCTGACCTCAACATTGCGAAGTCATAACCTGCACTATACTCCATTTGTTTAGGTAATTAAATAAAGGTAAACAAAAAAATCACGTGCCGTGGTTATCCAACTAAACGTAATACCAGTCTATTCAGTTGTCATGCTACGTCACAGTTGTACTCTTCAATTTAGCAACGTTATAATTCGTTAATAATGTTGCTAAATTGAAGAGTACAACTGTGACATAGCATGACAAGTGAAGTGAGTGATATTACGTTTAGTTGGCTAACTAAGTCACGTGGTTTTTTTGTTTACCTTTATTTAATTACCTAAACAAATGGAGTATAGTACCACTTCAGTGCTTGAACATGCGATATGAAGTGTAATTACACGTGCTGGTATTAATTAACGTGTTTTTACTCCTGTTTTCATTGGCTGACCTTGTTTGATTGTTAATGAAACTGGTAGTTCCACGTGTAGGATTGATGTCAAAATGATGCGGGTGGTTTTTTCTCCATAGAAACGCTCTCGCCTGTTTTCTTTCTGGTTAATGACCATAAAGCAATGATTTTTTTACCCGACTGCGCGACTATGTATGTATGTTTGTATGTTCCTTTGAAGCACTATACAGACCAAACTCCTGGGCCGATTTTTATGATTCACACGTCAATCGATTCCTCTTAGTCCGGCAAGTATCACTAAAGACATGACGTTAATGAAAATTCAATATGGCGACTACTGGACGCCATATTGTGAAAATGAAAAAAATGAAAGTGAACAAACTATGTCAAAAATATTAGGGGTTTGGGAAGACCGTTTTTTGATTAAGTAAACCGTTCGTGACTTATCAAGCTTTAAAGTACGAATATTCGTTAGAATCAAGTGTCCCCCGGGTGCGTCTCATATCGTATAAAGCAATGATTTCAAAAGAATATATATGTCAATGGTATAAAGTTATTTGGTATATTTTCATTTCAATAACGTTCACAAGATATAATAAACATGAGATATAACAACTGTTGATATAATTTCCTTACATATAACAAACATTTATATACTCTAAAACTTACTTCGTATAACGTTATTGGATATAACGTTTATTTAATCGAAAATCATTAGGTCTATCGTTTAAAATATATATTGATACCGTCATTATGGTTAACACCCCGATTCAGAGCAATCCGATTCGGACAGCTTAGGTTAGAAAGCCTTCGTGGCTTCCGAATTATTTCCGTTACCGTTACCGCACCCGAACTCAACGAACGCAATAGACGACGTAGGATGCAAGAGCGAGCGAAGGGCACCCCGAGATTCGGTTTGGTTAGGTTACTTTAAACCCTTTACACAGAAATAGGGGCCCCGCGAAGCGGGGCTTCATCGACATAGGATGCAAGAGCGAGCGAAGGGCACCCCGAGGTTCGGTTTGGTTAGGTTACTTTAAACCCTTTACACAGAAATAGGGGCCCCGCGAAGCGGGGCTCCGTCGACATAGGATGAAAAACAAAGGTTTTATCATATTAGACTAAATAGGTTTTATTTCAGTCCGGAATCATCTACTGCTGGGTAGGTTATAGGTCTCCCCTTTCTTCTGCCACAATTCCCGGTTCCGTGCGTCTCTCATCCTGGTGTTCAGTGCGCTATTGCTTCAGCGCGCTTTTGAACGGCCCTGGTTTCTTTGGCCTAACCTTGGCCACCACTCGGTCACAGCTTTACTCCATTGGCCATCTCCTCGTGCTAGATGTCCTGTCCAACTCCACTTCAGGCACATCGCCCTGTCCCCGACGATAACGATATTACACTAACACAAAAAACAGAGGGCAATTCTCGAAATTTTAAGACCGTTCACAGTCTGATCTCAGTCTCAATCTGTCAAAAATACCTCTAATTTCCCTACATTTTGAAAAGTTTTTGAAATTTGTTTGGCGCCGAGATGAGACTGCGACTAGATTTTGAGCATTTTAAATTAGGAGAGTTGACCTGGTATCTGACAGTAGTTTGTATTTCTTATTTACTTCATAACATTTATTTACAGTGATATTATTTGCTTTACACACAAGCTAACACTAAAATGTTACTAAGTACAAGTATATAAAAAAAGTAGGTAAGGTAGAAAAGTAAAAGTAAGCTTCTATTTACTTAGGTATCGTAAATAATGGTTGGAATTATTTTATGATAGATAGAGCAGTCCTCTGACCCCTCATTTTGGCGGTAACTTAAGGGCAGGCCCTTTTAAGTTAAATAATCCTCGCCTGGAGCTTGACCTAGCTTACTTATACATAGTTTATCATAGCCGCAAACTTTTGCCACTTTTTTTTTTAACCGACTAATATAAAAAGAAGGCATTGAGTGATCCTAATTGTTAATTGATCTGCGTTGATTGTTTGTTGATTTGGCGCCGGCTCAAAATTAGCTTAGTTAGACTGAACGGAATATTTTTTGCTTTTCAGTTTTCTTTCGTCGATTTAAGTTTTTATTATTATATTTTTTCATGTTTATCTTTGTTAACACACAGCTCAAAGAAGTGGCTTAAAATTGTCACCTACTTTTAACCTGTAGCTGCCCTGGGGGTCACGAAAAAACAATAGCTAAGTATTAATTATGTCTCAAGTCAAGACTTGATAGATGAAATGTAAATTGAATTGTCTTCTTCACTTTCAAAGCTGCCATTAAATTGATGGAGGACACTTTTACCTATAAATAAAAGAATTAAAAAATATATCTATACTTATAATAAATCTGTAGAGAGGTCAATTCTGTACATGAAATATATTTTCAAAATAACTATCAGGGGGTGATTAGTGATTGATACTGATGCCAAAAATGCAATCAGTAAAATTTTTGTCTGTCTGTCTGTCTGTCTGTCTGTCTGTATGTTCCTTATAGAAACAAAAACTACTCGACGGATTTTAACGAAACTTGGTACAATTATTCTTCATACTCCTGGGCAGGTTATAGTATACTTTTCATCACGCTACAATCAATAGGAGCAGAGTAGTGAAGGGAAATGTTGGGAAAACGGGAGAAGTTACTCCATTTTTTAAGCTTCCGTCGCGTGTGCAGCCTTAATGGTTAAAGTTACATAGAAATCATGTATGACGGAAATATTCTACATAAAATTGTCTAAAAAATATCCTTCAACAGCATATGTCTATCTTTTATGGTTGACTCACAATAACACGTGTAACTCCTGATAGCTTAGCAGTTCGGAGCATTCTGATTATATTTGTTTACTGTTACGTTTATAATACTCTTACTCATCCCTAATTTAAAAAAGTTAACATTATTACCTATTCAATAAAAAAAGAATCATAGAAATCGGTATAGAAACACCAAACTTATACATGAAATAAGCCATCGCGCCGTCCCACGTCTGAATCATGCTATAAGGATTATTTTTGTGTAACGGTTGTCAGAGCGTTCGACCTTATTGACAGACAATAATTGATATTGAGAAACCGTGCTTATCAGCGCGACTTTTAGTCTTTAAATAGTTTATTTGAATTTCTTTTGTTGCTATTTTGTAAAATAGGTATGAGTTGTTTTGGTAGTGTTTAAATATTCGTTCAAATTAAAAATTATTAAACGTAGGTACTTTTATTAATTAAAGTACTTAGTTATAAGTATTTATTTTTAAGTGAAGTAGGTATAGGTAGATAGTATTGCACAGGCGTTTCAGCTTTATTTTCATTTCTTTTTTGTTGTGTAGACAAGGAATAAGGAAGGATTGTTTGAAATTCAACCCCTAAGGGAGTTAAATAGGGGATGAAAGTTTGTATGAAAGTCCGTCAGTTTTAAAGTTAGGATCATCAAATTTTGTGTTTAGGCTGACGACTAAAAATTAATTTATACGTGTCTCAGCGTTTTTGATAATTCTACCCCCAAAGGGTTAAAAGGGGGGATGAAGTTGTGTATGAAAGTCCGTCAGTTTAAAAGTTAGGATCTTTAAATTTTGTATTTAGGCTAACGATTGAAAATTAATTTATACGTGTCTCAGCGTTTTTGATAATTTCTCCCCCAAAAGGGGGATGAACGACCTGACTGAAATATCAACGCACAGTCTAAATCGCTGGTCCTTCCTAGGGACATGAATTTTGGAGGGTGTGTTCTTTGTGAAGAGTAGGTATCGAATAAGAAGGGGTTTTTGGAAATTAAACCTTTAAGGGGGTGAAAAGGGGGGGATTTTGTTGGTATGAAAAATCTTATTTCTTGAGTTAATAACCTTGAAACTTGGCACGAATACTTATCTAAGTAAATTATGAAGTTTGGAATTTTTCGTTTTTCTAAAATACCCCCTAAAGAGGTATTGGGGGGTGTCAAAATTTGTATGGAATAATTTTAACGCCCTGTCCGATTAACTTGAAACTCAGTATTTATACTAAGGACTAAAAATAATTAATAACATGTATTCGGGGTTTTCGAAAATCTACCCCTAACTGTGTGAAAGGGAGGATTTTACCGCGTGGCTTGATTAGCTCGAAAATTGGTATAAATAAACTGAGTCAAGTTATAAAATTCCACCCCTGTGGGGGTGAAAAGCGGGGATACAGTTTATTTGAAAAATCTGATTCCGTTGTTCTTTAAACTTAAAAATTGGCCCGAATACTTATTTATCTAAATTAATTATAAAGATCATACCAACATACATTTTCGAAACTTTTAGAGGAAAGTACGAATTTCACGCGGACGAAGTCGCGGGCAGAAGCTAGTAATTAATAATATTCTAGTATCGCCTACTGTTTTAAAGTTTTTTTTTTATATTTTTGGTCCAACATTTGTTATTAGATTACAGATAATGAAAGCTTGTCTGTGCGTGACAGTTATTAATTTTGTAATCAATTTTAATAACAGTAGTAAAGATGCTTAAACCCCTTTTCAATATTGGCATTGCTTTAATGAAGTCATCTATGAATACCCTCTAATTAAGTAACAGGGTACACACGCAGGGTACACATAATTCTCAATTTTCTAAATTCAAAACACAAAAATATTTACACTCTTTACTTTACTCTGGATTTATTACAATAAAGGGAGACAACAATATGTCAGTGCTTTCGATTTAAAGCTTTTATTTACCACCCTTAATTCGAGGGTCGAGAAGCCCTTCCCGCGCTTGCGTGAATCAATAATGTACCCGTTATCGTGCTACTACTTGTAAATGTCAACTGTCATGTGAAGCTACTGCTTTAGCGTCCACGGATGGTTTTGTTCCTACATGATGACTGGTATGTTGTGGTTAGCCAGCAATGGACTTAACTCGATCGAATGGATGGTTGTGTTTGTAGTGGTTAGTAAATGTCATGGTACAGGTTCGCGCCTGCGCCCTGCATCCGATGGACCAAATTTTTAGCAAGTGTAATAGGAGAGCGGTGTAAAGTGCGTCTGTTTTGTGTGAAAATTCTATAAATAATATTAAAAAGTGAGTCTGTTTGATATTGTTGCGATTTGCATGTTGTGTAGATCAAGTTTTATTGATATTCAATGGATTATGTTGAAAATTTTCGTGTGTTCATTTTCATTGTGTGAAATTATCATTTTCTTGTGACTAATTTTCTTTACTTACCTATTTTGCTATGCTGGATTCATAAAATGTACTAAAAATGACAATTAAATAACAGTTTATTGCCCTAATTAACGTATTTAAAGGGTAGTCCACCGTATTCAATAATTTTCCAGTTAACATTAGATAATAATATAAATTTTGAATTAAAAGTACCTAAGCTGGTATAACTTCTACTTTTGTAGAAATAAGTACCTACCTATTAGGTAAGTAAGTATAACAAAGTACTAAGTAGTTTATACTCAAAGTTTAATTAATTTCTCACGTTATAATTAAAGCCAAAGATTGTTCCTTGCGAAACTCCAAGCATTTACCTAAACTCCTATAGTTTGTATATTTATTTTGTCAGTTCATTATTTCAGTCAATTGATCGTTATAATTAGTTAGGAGAAGGTACCCAATTTCGGGTGTTTTCAATCTAGAATAGATAAATAATAAGTAGGTATCTACCACAAAACTATATCCATTTATGTGTTATTCCTTAGTTATTGGTAGGAAGTTATCAAAAACATCCTGACATTCACGAAATCTCAGACTAATGAATATTCTCGAAATACAATCGAGTTGGATTTGTTCTATTTCTTAAACGTTTTAGTTTCAAACGTATACGGTTTTCTTATGTTTTCTAATTAGAATCATATGTAAAAGATTATCAAGATATACGGTCTAACAGAAGACAATATTTGCCCATCATCATTTAAAAAGTTATAAAAGTTTTCGATCAACGGAATTTTATGTAAAGTTAAAACCCGAAACTTCTGTAATAAATCTATCATTTTCTTTTTTTATAGGATGTCGTGCGGGGCGGAATGTCTGTCCCTCGGGCCACCACCGGACTCGATCCTGCACATGCCACCTCCTCCACTACCAGCCTTCCTAGCTAGTGCTGCCAACCTGACACCACCATGCAGGGCTTCCAAGTGCCCCCCTCACAGGAACAACGAGGAGAACTCGCTGTTCCCCGGAGTGGAATACCATGAGCTACCCAGACATGGTGAGATACGTATGTTGTCCTTTGATTAATATAAATCTTGTAGATAATTTCTCTCTATTTAGAATGCACACACTGAGTTTCCCATTTCAATATTTCACCTGGCTCCGACAAAAGGTGATCATCCGAAATAATTCACACCTATGCAAGATCATAGAACGCCATCATTTGACATCAGTTCAATCTTAACAACAAAATAATTGCATATATCCAACATCATCATGCTCATGCATGTAATCTTCAAAGTCATTGCATTTTTTCAATTAGATACCTACCTACACCAGTTACCTGTAAGCCTGTAAGTCCACGTACCTATTATACTTTTGATACAGTATCAAAACTTAAAAATGATTGTCAAAAAAACTACCACAATTTCACAAAAACAAAAAACTATCTAAAAACAAATGACTGAATTTGAAACTAAATTAACACGGCTTTCGAATAAAATTTATTTGAATTTCGAATTGCGCGCCAATCCACAGATAATTACATCAGAAAATGCTGGTTATAGAATCTCCAATTACATAGGTATAATATAATATTATTAATAATAGCTAACAGATTACTGTAAAACTTATTGCAGAGCCTGCTTCTAACGACGACACGTGGTTCCTCGTGCTGATCACCTGCTGCATCGCTGTGCTGTGCATTGCTGCCTTACTGGCCCTGTTCCTGCTCAAATGTAGAGAGTGAGTAGTTTTCATAATCGACTAGGTAGACCAATTTGACGATGGAAACAACTGCAACTACTAACTTTGTATCTCTATTTCTTCCTTCTTCTGGGCTCAAAACTAATATCCACTTTGAACTTCTATCTTCTTAACTCTCATTGTATCTTCTATTTTTCTTGCAGTTGGAAAAAATCTCATGGGTTTTTTCTCGACAGGGCCCGAGGAGGATGTAAGGGCGGCACTGGTAAAGCTTCCGGCTCCAACGCCCTATACGGAGGTGCGGCCATCGACTCGCGCGTGCTGTGGGCCGCGCTGACGCCGCGCGGCACGCGGCACTTCGTGGCCGACACCTACCCGCACGACGAGACTGAAGACCACCACTATGAGTGCGTCGAGCCCCCGCTATACAAGCTCGGGCCACCAGAAGACTTAGCCATCCCACGACACTTCAACGTAGAATACGAGGATCCTGCACCATTAATCGAAAGCTACAGCGACAGGACCGAAGAGTACTTTCGAAATGGCATGGACACTCTTCGCCGTGGGACACGACCTCTCGTCTCCTCTCCCACAAGGATCGAACGCCCGAATCTGCCTCCTCTGAATCTTCAGCCCCGCACTCTGAGGAGGGCCCCACACTCGCGCCGAGTAAGTGATGCGAATAACCCGGAGAAGTCGGCCATCTGAACCGAGAGTGGCGCGGTATTCTCCGTCGCCGATACTACCGATATCGATTACGATTGGCAGTCGATCGAGAACTCGAATGTTGATCGTCTCGTTTGAAGACCACTCTTTTCTGACACAATTAGTTCGAAACCTGAACTAAAGTTTTAAAATCAGCTCTGGACTTTATACTTAGAACGTTTATATCCGCATCTAGCACACTATGGGACAATTACAGATTTAGTGAAATAGAATAAATAGTTTGCGTACTTCTTTCAATAACGTTACTCACAAATCGCAACAACATTTTGCTTCAATAGAGCACAATAGATTTTTTAAGTAGATGCCTCTTGCTGTTTTTGGTAGAGTGGGTAAGCGTGTCTGTTTATTTCAAACTTATTGAAAGAAGTATGAAGACTACAATAATGTAGTAGGTACTGAAGGTGTTAGAACCAAGCTTACAAAGTGCATCAGTGTCCATAATACGAATAGCCTGTGTATGCGAACGTAATTGTAACTCGGTAGTCTCTAGTTTATTTCGTGTAAATATCATAGTTTTATAACGAATTTTATTTTATTCAATGTGCAATTGTATATGCTATAAAGCCTCTAGAACTAGTCTAATATTACGATCACAATTTCTAGTCATTCATCACACAATGTGACATGGTACTGTATGTCTATTTTAATCTAACTGCATCTGTAATAACTGTTAGAATATTTTATTTTATACAGTATGTATCATGAATTTTTGTACTTGTCAATAAAATATTATTATTTCTTCTGCCTTTTAATTCGTCAATAAATTGAATTTAAAGGGATTTTAGTCTCTGTATGGTATGTACGATCACCTCGCAGGGTATAATAAAATGTTCTGTTATGTACAGACACCAGCACATCAAGCTACCCGAAACTGTCAAACCCTAATCAACTTTGAACTTATGCTTTAGCGATAAAGTTGAAAATCTATTAAATAAATTTGACAGATTATAGTAGCTTGATGTGCTAGCGTCTGTACAATCCTCAATCCTGCAATCTTGCATTGCCGATTGGCAAAAATGAAGTAAGGTGGATTCGGGTAATTACGAAAGGATTTTTGAAGAGTTGGCGGCCATGTTTATATTTTAACTAACACTCAGAATTGGTGGAAGTAATGGTGCTAATTTACGTCGTTTTATTTACTTGAATATACAGCCTAAAGCTCTATTTCAAAGACTTTTATAAATATCCATAATATTTATAGATACGAGTGTTTAAAAATCCTAATTATTTTTACTTTGTACAGGTACAATTCCGAAGTATGTTCGGGTAATTCTGAATGATAGTTAAAAGTGGATTTTATTTAGTTTGCGCATAGAAAACATATTTCTTTTTCGTTCACATTTACCCTCAAAAAGAAATATTTCTCGATTTTGACCTCTCAGTAGCCTAAACATAAATATACGATATTTGTATTTCGGAATTACCCTACAAGTTGTCTACGGTAGTCAAACTTTTAGTAAGTAGGTACACCATTTGTACAAGTATAAAGAAGTATGAAATAAAAGTAAAAATTAAAAATAATAAAGTTTAATCAAAATGAAATGATAATGGCAATAAACAGTCATATTTATTTTTCGAAGATTTCAGTATCTCATTCGGTCGTTTCGTCATTTTTATTCGGACAAAAGTAGTCGGAAAGTTAGTATTTTAGCCACTTTCGGCAGTAGATTTAATATTTTGAGTAAGGACAATTCTTATTTTACTGTCGGACCTTTTATTACTATCCATTGCTTATATCTCCTTGTGTGTACCGGGGTGTTTTCTTTTTTATGTATTTATTAGGCATGATCCTGAAACAATTAAAAAAGTAATTAAGACTTGTAAGTATGTATTTATGTTACTTTATCTTTTACTTTACCTATGAATTGTGAACCTCCTTTTTTTTCGTCGGTTAAAAAAAACAATTTAAAAAATAAATTGCCTATCACATCAAACAAATCCTTTCATTTAACAAGTAGACAGTTTAAAATACGTTAGTGCACATTGAAAAGTTGTAACTGAAAAACCAATTAAAAACAAAAAATTAAACTATTCATAAATAAGGAACTTAAAGATTGAGAGCCACTGACCATTTCTTTGTAAAATCAATATCGGGCAATTCCGAATGGTTTATAATTCAGAATTACCCGAGTCGACTAATTCCGATAAAAACAAAAAAACTTTAGCTAGCGTGTCCTAAATCTACCCAACAGTGCACTAAAACGAAAATCTATCGAATTAAATAACAACCAGTTAAATAACTTACCAGATTTCTTAATTATAGATCTTCGGGTAAATCCGATAAACCAAAAAAGCGCGCGAAATATCACTCGTTTACAAAAAGGTCGTTAACATACCAACACTCGCTCACAGCGCCTTGAGCCAATGAAGGGCGGGGGTGGATTAAGATGGCTGCTAGGTGAATGTTGCTAGAGTAAAAAATATTGCCGCGTTTTCGAGAAATTTGTAATTATTGGAATATCCCGATTTTCGGAGTTAGCCGAATGCACCTTATAGCCTTAGATCATTATAGCGGATGGTCTGGTTCTAAAAAGGTCTTATACCATGAAAAAGGGTAAGGGTACGAATAGCCTGTGTACGCGAACGTAATTGTAACTCGGTAGTCACTAGTTTATCTCGTGTTACGGTAAACGAAATAAAAAATACAATCTAATTTGTTTCCGAACAAAATCACAGACACCGAAACGTCATTTTGTTTGACGTTGACTTGACAGTTTACTTTGACAAGACGCCATCGCATGCTGTTGCAGTGTTTGTTGACTGAGTTTTCCCAAAAATATGACAAAACTATTCTATCCCTGATAATCTAAGAGTGACTAAAAGATAGTTCTTACTTCGTTTTAGTAGATATAGTCTAACAGATAACCAAAATGTCGGAAGAAGTGATAAAACATTCGGTACACACATTGGTATTTAGATCTCTGAAGAGGTCTCATGATATGTTTCTATCTAACCAAGGACTGTTGCCGCCAATTGATGAAAAAGCGTGAGTAAACAACAAACACAAAACAATTTCAAATCAGCATAGAATCTATGCATGTCATAAAATAATTATTTATTTTAAAATACAACTATCGTCACGGGCTTACCTAATACAATAGTGTAAGTATAGTTATAATAGCTCACAATTAGATTTACAGTTATATATTATTAACCAAGAGTAATTTTACTAAATGCGGCCTGTGTGAATTCACTCAAAGTGCAGCTGAAGCAGTCAATCTATTGTGACACCGTATTGAGTCTACGCAGTGCAACTAATTAAATTGCACAACATTTGATAATCATTACAATAAAATCCTTTTTTCCTGTTTGTTTGCTAAAAATTTCTAACTTATTGTTTTCAGAGAAAAAATTCTAAAAGGTGTGAAGTCTCGTGACAGCTATGGACAAGTATTGGACACGGTACAGCTCGCACAAGCTGTCAAACAACAAGATGCCAGGACACAGCCAGATATACCAATGATAATGGAAAATGGTACTTTAATAGAACCTTCTGATAACTATGGCTTACCTATTTCTATTCATCCACTCACCCAATGATCTCTAACTAAACGTCAACACTCGCCCAATGATATCTAAACAAAATAACTCATCAAGATATCGGTATTATGACCCTTCTTTACACTACCGTGGCTATTCATAGTCATCTGACAGGCTATTGTACCGAAAATGACACATTTCAATAACCTGATTTGCTTTTCCCGCGACAGCAAACAGGTGTTGGAAGAATAGTCATCTTTTTGATTTAAACTGTCAACATTTTTGGGTTTTGGACTTGCAAACAGTGTTTAGCTTTAGGTCTTCTACAAATACACTGATTTATATTCTATATGGTACAGAAGCATATCGAGTGGTTGTGAATATCTAGGCAGGAAGATTACAGTCCAACCTTTTGGTAAAAGCCCTTAGTTTACATCTTATATTCTTTTAAAACTTCTAAGTTCTAAGCCTTGATCAAGCCAGCTTGTGGTGCATTATTAACTTCTATGAATTTGTTTTATAAACATGCGCCAAGCCTGTCCCTTTGTTTCTTATCACAATGTATGTATTGTCACCAAAGGAGATAAATAACCAGGGACATCGGATATAGTTGAAGTTAAGCAAGAAACCAATATGAATGTTTATGAATAAAATTTAATTAAATGAATAGAAACCAAACAGTTAATTTGTCAAATTAAATTTCTTTCGAAAACATCCAGCGCCCTGCCAACCCTGGTTTACTGGTTACTAATCTCTTTTGGTGACTACATGTTTATATGTACAAAATCCCACTTAAAAGTCAATTATTCTTCTTGTATGCAAGGCTTTATTGGCCCAGAACCGAAGGATGAATCCACATCAGATGGTTTGTGTGTAGTTCACAATAAGTATAATAGTTGTTATAGTTAGAGCTTGTGCATGCTAAAGTGGTGCATAGTTGTATGTAGAAGCTTTTGTAATCATGCTTATAAATGTGTAAGTTTTTTCTCAAATGCATATCTCTGGTTGGTGACCTAACAGCGATCTGTTTAGCTTTCTCATTCTCACCCAGTGTTTACACTTAAAACAAGTTCTAAAGACTATTTGTATACAAAACGTGTCAAAAAGGTAAATAATTTGGCGAAAAACTAGACATAATTAAAAAACAGTACACAACAAAACAATTTTTGGGTACAATTAATTAAAAGTTTAAAAGCAGCAGTAAGAGTGAGAGAAAGCATAAAGTCAAACCTTTCTAGCTCCCTCATTTTAAAGTTTAGTGTAATGTCGTTTTTGCAGCAAAAGAATAAAATTTTCCACATTAACTTGTAAAGTGTTATACCCTTCTTCCCCATGAGCGATGTCTGAAACAACATGGATACATGTTTATGTTTTCAAAGCAAGTATCACACCTTGTAACTATTATAGGTGTAAACGCGGGGTCAGACAGCATAGCTCATAGTAGCAACAAAAAGTTCAATTAAATCTTATTATACAAACATTAACATAACACATACCTAAGTAGATTGAATACCCTCAAAAAAAAAAAAAAATTACTTATATTCCCAAAAAAATAAGCATGCTTTCCAAATCATTTTAATTTCGCCCACTAACATCACAACTCTATGTTCCTAAGGAGAACTAGCAGAATCAGCGGCCCTCGGTTCAGATGCTGCCCTCCTTCCCTTTACGGGCCCCACTCCTGCCGCAGCCCCGCCCTCAGGCGCCCTGGCCGTGCCCAGGAAACCTCCCACGATGCCCAAGCCCAAGTGGCATGCACCTTGGAAGCTGTTCCGTGTTATCTCTGGACATCTGGGCTGGGTGCGGTGTGTGGCTGTTGAACCCGGCAATGAGTGGTTTGCTACAGGTAAGGTATATCTTGTAATATGATTGAAAGAAAATAATTTATTTATCATATCAGTCCAACAAAATGAATACCTAAAGAAATAATAAGTCAACACAGAGGTTTTAATTAGGTGCTTCCTGAATTAAAAATGATTTTGCTTTGTTGGTTCAATAGACCACAGCCTTATTATACCTCAACTAAGCGTAAAGAGTCCTCTATGAAACCTTAAAATAGCATAATCAGCCTATAATGTTGACCAATTTTGAAAAAAAATTGTATGGAGGTAGCTGACACCCTGGATTAACATATAGGCTACTTTTTATCTCGATAATCCCACGGGATCGACCCACTGCTGGGACACAGGCCTCCTCTCTTCGAGAGGGAGTGGACTGTAATCTACGAGCACGCGGGCTCAGTACGAGTTTGTAGATGTCACACGTCTTCGAATTTTTGGTTCTAAGACCTGCCAGTTTCCTCACGATGTTTTCCTTCACCGTTTTGAGAGCAACAATGATGAAATTATTGCATCTGCGTGGGTTCGAACCCACGACCTACAACTCGTAAGTCGGGGCTGTTACCTCTGGGAAAACCTTAGTATCTTGTAAATTATCCCAAAATTCGTGGCTGGCTTTCCGACGATTACAATTATTACACTCCTTACAATTGAATTGAAATGGTCGTCTTAATTTCTCAGGTGCTGCTGACAGAGTGATAAAGATTTGGGATTTGGCAAGTGGCAAACTGAAAGTATCACTCACAGGACACGTCAGTACAGTAAGAGGTGAGTTGACTTGTGTACCTTATTGTTACTTTTAAGCCACATAATATAACTAAGTACTTTTTTTTTCTTTTTTTTTGTATAGATTTTTAGATAATATAAGCTAACATATAAACTATTTATAATAATTTGTACAATTATATGAAAAAAGAAACAAAATAATCATAGGACATCAAAGAATTCGTCCGCATCGCTGTCAACAGGAACAGTGCCCAAAAGGCTGGCAGCAATAATATAACTACTTAGAGAAAATTTTACCAAATGCAAAACTAAAATTCTTTATAGCACTGTGTGACCTAAACCCGCACTTAAGTCACGTTTCTCTGTGACTTCAGTAATCCATTTTTATACAGAAAAGCGTGACTTAGGTGCGGGTTTAGGTCACAAGAGCTATAAAATAGTATACTTAAGTGTGACTTAAGTAATCTATTAATGCACTGCGTTTAGGTTCCTCTCTACGCTCGAACGCGAATTTCACGCCGCCGCCGCCGTACCATAATGGACTATTTATGCCACACGTATGGTAATGTACTATTGTGGTATTTCTGTTCTCAGGTCTAGAAGTATCTTCAAGGCATCCATACTTATTCAGTTGTGGTGAAGACAGACAAGTCAAATGCTGGGACTTGGAATATAATAAGGTATTTTTGTTCAATCCATACTTATTAATATGATTTGTAAATGCGAAAGTAACTCTATCTGTCTGTTACCTTTTCACGCTTAAACGGCTGAACAAGCGGCTCACAAGCAGACTGTGACCCGGGTAGAATATAGGAATTTTATCCTGGTAGTATGCTCCTGTGGGCTGATTTTTGACTTCCACCTGGACAAAGCCATGGGCAAAAGCTAGTATTCCAGTAATCATCGTTACCATATCAGCTGAAGATACGTTCACCGCTGGAAATCAGTGTTGAGGTTTGACCTGAGCAACAGCAGACGTAATAATAAAAAATATAATATTTTCGCTAAACTTAATTTTCGATGTATTCCAGGTGATCCGCCATTACCACGGCCACTTATCAGCTGTGTACACGATCTCCCTCCACCCCACTATAGACGTGCTCGTCACCGCGGGACGAGACGCGACCGCTCGCGTGTGGGACATGCGGACCAAGGCTAACGTGCACACGCTGTCTGGGCACACGGACACCATCGCCTCGCTCGCGTGCCAGGCTGCTGAGCCACAGGTATGTGAAGTAAACTGTTATTTTAGGGTCGGGACACATTGATCCACGGCCTTTCGCACTTTGCCGATTGAAAAGGAGCACACATGCTCTCTTTTTAACCGACATCAAAAAAGGAGGTTCTGTATTCGACCCGTATGTATGTATGTTTGTATGTCCGCGATTTTCTCAAAAACTAAGGAACCAATTTTGATAATTCTTTCACTAATGTGATCTACATACTTTCAGGAAGGTTTTAGTATATAATATATTAGGTAATTATTCTTATGTACGAAGTTATATGCATAAATGTACTGCATCTCCGGCATTTCTATGCGAATTTTGATGATTCTTCTAGTCGTTGTCTTCAATTCTTCAATGCACTAGTGTTAATTGAATTTGTGTGGGGTAGGTACAACTAAAAAGTGAAAAAAATAAAAACTTTTTTTTGAAGTCGGCTGTTTTTTTTTGTACTTTTTGTATAGACAAACCGTCGAACGCCATCGATCGCCGCCGGAGCGCGTTCGTCGCCATCGTTGCGAAGGGATGCGTACGTCGTTCCATACTTTGCTCTCTTTTTGTATGGACAAACCGTCGAACGCCGTCGATCAATGTGTCCCGAGCTACCGCCAACCAGCGAACAGCGTTGCTGTGTTCCGGTTTAAATTGTGTTGGTGTATTTACAGGCGTGAGACTTTCAGCATTGTCTCTTAGTATCGCTGATGAAAATATGCATAACATGGCGGTGACAACTTACGAGAAGTGTCGCATACTTGTATACCACTCAATAACGTAAAAAAGTCTACGAAATAGATTAAATTAGTACATCAATAGAAGTAATATTAGGTACAACGCTCACCTAACAAAACAACATTTTAAAACCATAATTTCCTTTTTATTTGCCAGATAATAACCGGCTCACATGACTCAACAATCCGTCTCTGGGATCTAGCAGCCGGCAAATCAATGTGCACGTTAACAAACCACAAGAAATCGGTCCGTTCCATCGTGGTCCACCCAACACTATACACATTCGCATCAGCGTCACCCGACAATATCAAACAGTGGAAGTGTCCGGAAGGAAAGTTTATACAGGTACGGTTGTCAGGGAGAAACTGAAAAAGGATAGAAAGAAAATAAAATCATTTTCTCTTTTATTTGGAGTTCAATAAATAGTATTCCATCTATGTATACAGAATCTATCGGGACACAACGCGATCGTCAACTGCATGGCGGTGAACCCCGAGGGGGTCCTGGTCAGCGGGGGAGACAACGGGACCATGTACTTGTGGGACTGGAGGACCGGGTACAACTTCCAGAGGTTGCAGGTGAGTTTGTGAAATTATTTTCTTTTAAATTAGCGTCTTATCCTTTTATATCTTAAAAGTTTTTTTCTTTTACTCAGGGCAAATGTCATCAGGCCTTTGCAACTATTATAGGCCTATATTGGCGCCGATTCCCTTGTTCACAAACTAAACTAAATTTAAGTTCAGTGCATCTTTTTCTTTTTATTTCATTAAGAAAAGGACAGGAGATAAATAATAGTTTAGTCCTGTCAAATTAAGATACTTCATAGACAATTTAGACGTGATTAAAAAATTGGCTATTAAAAATACGTCAATTTACGTCAGGCACCGACTAATTTGACAGGTCTAAACTAATATTTATCTTCTGTCCTTTTCTTAATGAAATAGAAAGAAAAAGATGCACTGAAATTAAATTTAGTTTAGTTTGTGAACAAGGGAATCGGCGCCACTGCCCCACTGCAGGCCAAAGGCCTCCCTTCCTGCTTTACACATGCAACTTCACTAGATTCTGGTATTATAATGAAGAGATTTTCGTCATCAGTTGCTTTAAAACTGTAGGCCGAAAAAATTACCCAACTACCGAATCATGGTTTCTTAAAACGTTTGAGGCAATGTTATAAAAGCAATTTCATGTATCTTTTTCTAAGTTTAGGCTATGACAGAGACACAACACGTACTGCATAGTATTCTTTGTGAATAGAAACCATAAATATTGCGTCGGATAAAGGAAAAATTATTCCCTTTTATCTTGCGTAATTATTCTGCCAAGTAAATCTATAGCAAGCCTTTCAAACAATCCCTTGTCTTTCCAGGCCGCAGTCCAACCAGGCTCAATGGACTCCGAGGCCGGTATCTTCGCGATGACGTTCGACAACTCCGGCTCCCGCCTCATCACGACAGAAGCTGACAAGACGATCAAGATATACCGCGAGGATGACACCGCGTCCGAGGAGACGCATCCTATCAACTGGCGACCAGAGATACTGAAGAGGAGGAAGTTCTAAATAGTTTTTACTATAATAAATGGAGATTTTTGACAATGATTTCGGTGTTTTTATATTATACTAGCTTGACTTTCATCCGCCTCGAAGTTAATTATACCTTAAAATATCCTATGGCACTCGCAAATATTGTAGCTTTCTATTGGTGAAAGATTTTTGTAATCTGATCAGTATTCCTGAGATAATCTCTTACAAACATCCCTTTCCTGACATGGAGTTGAACACGGACTAACGGATTGGATTACAAACATGTCAGCAAACGAGGATGATCAGCAGTTGGCCATGATAGCCAGACGCTGCCAGGGAGGAGTTCTATCCCTCCGCGTATGGAATCTGGTGTTTAACCTTTTGACATATTTCCGTGCCTCTACCGCTCGTGTCGTATTTCTGCGACAGAGAACATGCATGATTTTTTCGTTCTATTTTCGTCCTATTAACTGCGTGGTACAACTAAAACCATTATTAAACAGAGATATAAACTTTTTGACTATTTTTTAATCGATACAACGATTTCTCCTTATTAATTGTAGGTATTATTTTATCTTGATTGACAGTAAGTCAAACTGGAAAAGTCATTTTCACAACAAACTAAACAGGGCTTGCGTAACCTTGTGGCAGCGCAGGCTAATTCTAAGTGAGTGCAGTGATCCGCCCCATGATCACCTACAGGGCCGTGGTCTGGCAGCCCCGCACAAAGCTAGTTACAGTCTCCAACAAACTACAACGCATGCAAAGACTAGCTTACATGGCGACTATGGGCTGCATGAGGACTACTCCGACTGCAGCAGTTGAAGCCATGCTGGGAAACCACCGCTCTACCTGTTCATACAGCAGGAAGCGACGATGGCAGCGGTACGTCTAAATGCACTAAATCTTTGGGGTAAGAGACACTAGTTTTATAAAAGCACATTGCTATAAATTTTACGCACATTCCTCACATTGCTTTCATGTGTATAGAATCGCTATTTGTTGACGTACACTCGCCATCCTGATGTTCACGTTTAATAAACACCTCTTTTAATAGGAGTCACAGACAGTCCGCTTTGCAGGGCCTGCATGGAGGACGAGACATCAGCTCATGTGCTTCTAAACTGACAGGTGTTCGCCACGTATAGGGCAAAGTACTTCGGTAACCCAGGTACCCTCCGTGAGATTATCAGCAACACCAATTCGTTTCTGGCCTTCCTTGAGGAGCTGAGGTGGATTGAATAATAATATATTACGTGGAGTTGCGGACACCAGCCAGTAATATCTAGGCGCCAACTTGACGTGTCTCAGTAAAATAATACTCAAGAATTCAGTGCTTTCGTTTTATTGTTAAAAAATATTACATAATTATACATCATAATAATTGAGAGTTACAACCTAAAATGTTACAAAGCAAAGATATGTACGTGTCCGTCACACATGATTGAGTATCGTAAAAATATAAGTCTCATTCGCATGGAATGTCTACAACACAACATTATGTACTCTGCAGCTACAAAATAATTGCGCTTTTAATACTTCAGCTGTAAAGTTGGTATCCCTAGAACTGGCATCTTTGATCTTATGGCTTCACTTAAGGTACCTAAATGGCAGGAAAACTAACTTAGATCACTATTTTCTAGCCAATCCTAAGAACACACGCTATACTGTACACATTTTCATAATCAATAGAGAGAAATTCATTCAAAAATAATCAAAAAGTTTAAACAAACGAAACACCCACGTGAGATCGCTTTGACATTTATACAAATTATAATTGTTTAAATATAAATTGTTTTACCATCTTCAGTGCTAGTTATTTCACGTTAATACGCAAAAATTTATTTCATTATTTTCTTTCAGTCACGCTCCACATAAATAGTGGTAAATAAAGCATTATTTATTAGTTTTTTAAATCATAATATTGAAGCCTGTTTTAGCCCGCCAGCAAGCTTCATAATGCTCATAAAAAAATATAATAGCTAGGAGGTTCCAGACAACATTGTGTTCCTTAGCTGCAAATCTCATGAATCAAGGTTTTTTACAGAACCTAGATTAACCTGAACCTAGTTAACTGGGTCTCTTATATTTCGGAGACATTTCTGCCATTCATTCATTCATTCATTTCTGTCATTTTCATGTCTGCATCCAAGCCAAAATGCATCTTAAAAGATGCATTTCGGATGCATGCTCTTAATATTATTTATTTTCTAAGGTGGGAGGTTCTCTGTCATTTAACAATGTGGTATAAAAATGTTTGCTTCAAAGTCTCGACTAGAGTTAGTCAAGTAACTAATTAAACTTTTAATGGCATTTTACTGTTAGTCGTCTTAAGATAGAAGTGTATAACCACATCGAAAGCCGCAAACGATGAAATAACAAACCTTCACACAATATTATATGAGCCTCCTTAATCCCGCAGTCTACGTAAGTCTGCGTGTGTCGACTGATTATATCTCGTCGTCCAGCTCGAACTCTTCTTCGGGGAAGTCGCCGACGGTCACGTACACCGGTTTCACGAAGCCGCCGTATTTTGGTGGGCATGTGAAGTAACGTTTGTCGTTCACACTGGAAACACATGAAAAACTTTATTAATATTAATTTCTGTTAATATTAACGACCTAGACGCGTACCGCAAGGGTTAGATCGAGGTGGGTCTAGAATAGGATGCCTGGAAGGTCTTTGCTTAGCAGTGGGACAGTTTAGGCTAATTAAAAAAAAAAGATATTATTTTACATTATCGCGAAGTAAGAACATGCGATAAATAAATAAAAAAATTAGAACTTTTTCTACATAGTAAGGCTTCATACATTGTTATTATGTTATTTGGTTGCATTCGAGTAATGATGCGTACGTAATTTAAATGAGCAATGATGCCCACAAAACGCTTGGGTGTCAGAGAGTCATGTTCGTGAACGGGCGCCGTTAGTAGGGACTGGTTATCTCTTTGCTGCCATGGCTTATTTTAATATTATGGACGCTTTTAATGTTCTGCATCGTTCTCACATGTATAATTTTTAACATGAATGATGTAACCAAGACTTTGTAACCACATTATTTTGATTTAAAAGATTGTTCATGGAGTTTCTTGCCCATTCTTCTCCATAGGTACCTACGCTTTGGAATGGGCAACTAGCTTCATCTTTCTGACTGACCAACCCCTTGACAATTCATAAGTGCCTGTAATTGGTTAATTGAATTGTCAACTATGTATATGGTTGAAGCGAATCTGTATGTTCTTGGTGTAAAATTCTTCAAGTAAGAGAAAAATGGCCCACGATACGATTTACCTGAATGCAGACAGACTAACTTTATGTTCAATATGACTATCAGCGTAGGGTACGACTAAAGAAACGATGGATTGATTGTGTGGAAGATGATATGGCTAGAAAGGAGGTGACTACCGAGATGACGAATAATAGAAAGTCTGGAAGAAGACACGTTGCGCCGACCCAAATAAATTGGGGAAAGGCGTAGAGACTGATGATTAGTAATACATACGATCCATCGTTCTTCCCGAGCGGCTCGTCATACTGCACCCCGATCCACAGCCCCTTGGCGCCGTCCAGCGGCCCGTTGTACCGCACCGTGGCGCGGCGCGCGGGCTGCTGCGGCACGCGCACCTCGCAACGAGCGCCCACTAACACTGCCTCTGCTATCCTGTATGGAACAGACTTATTATTAGGACTTAAGGAGAAAAGACGATTTATATTAAATATTAGAATTGCACTACTTCATTTTCGCAGAAACTACTGAACAGATTTGGATGAAATTTGGCACAAAGGTAGTTTATTACCTGGATTAACACATAGGATACTTGTTTTATCCTGATAGTAAGTTCCTGTGGGATAATTTCCGAGTTCCACGCGGGCAAAGCCACTGGCTAGTTATTAATTAAGGGTTAATTTAAAGAATCTTCTAAGAGTTTAGATAGCAATCTAAATTGTTTCGTCTCGGAATTTGGCTAAAATAGCATTATAAATTATAATTCTCAATTACTTAGCCTCATCTTCAAGTTCCTTCTGCTGCTGCTCCTTGATTTTGTTCATCTCCTCCTCGTTGTACTTGCCAAGGCGGTTACGTTGCAGGAATGAGCGCACAGTGTCACCTTTCTTCTCATACTCTTCTTCAGATAAACGGAATCTAAAATTAAAGTGTAATTATTAAACACTTTTATTATAATGCTGAGTAGAGGCTGGAAAAATTAGCCTAGTATTAGTAGCATGGTCACCATAAGGTTATCAAAAAAAAAAGTACAAAATTTGAGTATGGTAAGCCAAACAAACAGGTTGGTTATCATAACAAACTCAAGTTTGTTTCGGCCACAGTCTCTTTTAAGGTCCAGAAATAATCTTGGTCAGATCATGTGAAGACCACGTAAACTGATGTCTGAAATGGTCTTTTAAGGAAAGAACCACACAGATTGAGTGGATGTATTTTAGCTCTGGGCTTAGTGCTCAAGTTAAACAAATGTGCATAATATTCTTGATATTTACCTGTCAGCACTATCAGAAGATCCTAAATCAGTTAGAAGAGCGAACTTGTCCACAACATGTAACCTCATGCCGTCATCGATAGGGTATGAGCCAAGCAGGGCCTCATCGTTGTCTATGTCGCATACGAAGGTGTTCTTTTTGTCATAGAGCTTCAGCTTCATTGTGGTAGCAGTACCACCGGTAACGAGTTCCAATTTGGTCTGTGATAAGATTTTTTTTTTACTCAGTTTGTATTGACTAAGACACTAATTACTAATTAAGAGGTCTGAATTATGGGAAGGCCATCATGTACAATTAATTGGTAATCATCATAGCTAATTCTATCATAATGTTTGGCGAGTGAGTAAAACTTTATTTTGAGTAGGAAACAAAAACTTTTAATACTTTTGTAGGTACCACCTCTGTTTTATATCAAAAACCAAATATTAAGAGTCACAAGGTCGCGGGTATACGAATATTTAACTTTTCTGAAGGAAAAATTTAAAAATCTGTGAATCATTGTAACCTTAAAATCCATGATGGTGATCCCTTTCTTGAATCTCCTCTCGACAGGCGCAGCATTTTCACTGTCAGACTTCGTGATAAGCACATTAACAAAATCCGGGGTAACTACTTGAATATCCGCCATAATTATTTAAGAGAAAATTTATACCGATTGACAAAAGAAGAAATTTTGATTCACACCACAATTCTCAAACAAAATTACAAAACAAACTGTCAATGTTGAAAGCCCCGATTCAAAATATACTTATCTCTTTCACTCATATTGTTTATAACAGTGATAATGAAAAGAAAATGCCTAATTTCTTCAGATATCGCTGGTATGAAACGCTCTATGACATTTTGCGTCAAAGAAATGACGCTGACGCATTTGTCGCAATCAATTCGCTCCGTTTTACATAGAAAGGGCAACCAACTCATTTTCTTAACTTTTGGCCAAACGTATCAACCACACATCAGTAGAAACAATTGCACTACGAAAATCACCATTATTACTACGACGTAATTGTCAAGTTGTTCCCACTGATGTACGGTTGACTGTAAAATTACCTACGCGTACAAAATGCCTAGTGGTAAACCGCGAAATTCAAATTTTCTTACGTTTTTTGCAATTTGCAGGTATCAATCGGTTGCATCTTGATAAAAAAATATGATTCGCGACTATAATAGATATGTATTTACAGAATTATAGTCATTAGAATCTTTAATATATCTCTTTAAGTTAGATTTGTTCTTATGGAACAAATGTAACTTAGAAAGATGTATTAATGATTCCCAGGTCGGGTAATGTTAGTGGGATTTTCCATTAGAAATTTCTTAGTAACAGCCTGGAGTTTGGTAGTTGGCGATATGATACGGATACCTCCGTGCCTGGAAAGCACGTTAAGCCGTTGGTCCTGCGCCTGATCTCTCTCCGTTCGTGTCAGATTGCAATGTGGTCCTTCAATAGGAACGCAAGTGTCCTATCGGACTATGAGAGTGAGGGATGAGATAAGTAGTGCACGGGTGTCTGCCCACACGCTTGTGCTCTATAATGTCTCCCGCGCCGAAGACTAGTCTCCGTTGAGATTGGCCGCCATGGCCGAAATAGAACTAATCTAAGGACTATTATTATGAATGCTAAAAATAAAATCTAGCCTGTCCAGAGCCGGGGTGTTACAATATTTGAGCTCGCTCTTGCATCCTCTTTTATCTTATTTTTTACTTCTACATCAAAATCAAAATCAAAAGTCATTTATTCAAACTAGGCTGAGAATCAGCACTTTTCGAACGTCAAAATCTGAATCATCTGAATGACTAATCAAGAGAAAACCTAACGAATCTGAGGCTGCTTACATTTTCAAGACAGCATTGCATCTCATAGTTTCTTAATTATTCTTAAGCTTGTAGGTACGCATGAGCCGACATCTTCTACTTCATTACTAAAATATCTAACATATCCAGTGACGGATTAACCCTTAATCAAATTAAGCAATTGCCTAGGGCATCACGTCTGGGGGGGCACCAGAAGAAGCACAAAAAAAATCCGTCCTTAGGGCATCACGTCTGACTTCCACGTCACCAAAAACCACACTAAAAAAAGTTTCTAGGACTAATTTGAAAATTCGCGCGTTTTAAGTTGACATAGAGTCCGACCTAGTCATAACCCCGCTCCCGTTTGCCCACTTGCTGCCCGCTAGTGCGTTCGGCAATTCGAATGTACCGGAATTGCGATCAGCCAATCACAAACCACCCCTTCCCGTGGGCCCCCCGCCTGGCGATTTATTTTCGTTGGATCCCGGTTTTGAATCCCAGTTTAATATTTTTGGCGTTGGATCCCGCAAAACATTATTATGTATTTCCGTTGGATCCCGAATGCTTAAAAAAAGAATCTGAATGCGGGTACTTTCAACAACAAAATTGTTTATAATAAAATGAGGGGTTCACTAATGTTTCACCAAAACTCCGTTGACAAATTTTTAGTTTACAACCAACGTTTCGTATACTATTTATTTCACAAACAACTCATTTTCTATATAATCTAGTCGTTTCTGGCACTCGCCGGCCGCTGCCGCGGCACCGCTCGTTTCGCTCGCTCGGCTCGTGCGTAGGGGTCACAGTTTTAACCTAACCTAACATTGTTTTTTTTTTAAATAATTAACCTAATCTAACTAGTTCGGTTCCGGGTAACCCACTAAAAATAATCTCTTTTTTTCTATTAGCGCAAGTCGATGAAAGAATGAGTTTTATTTTTAGGAACTTGCGTAATGCTAATGATAAGTCAATATGTAAAACGTTTTTATTCCAAACGTTGTTTTATGAGATAAAATGAATAAAAAATGAATTGCTTGTTAAATAACACGTTATTAAACAAAAATTTATCAGTTTAGTTTATAAGTTTAAGTATATGTCGGTTGCTACTATAGTTGCAAAACTTCTGAAAAATTCTGAATAATTCCGGAATACTTCTGGGAAAGTTTCTTTAAATCAGAATTATTCAAAATGAATTTAATTAAATTTTTTTTTTTTTTTTCCTGAAAATCGTATTTTGCATCACACGTCGATCGCCGCCGCGCTGCCCCTCTGTGCGCGCCCGGCTGCACGAGTCGTGCGTGCCGCGCGCGCCCGGCTGCACGCACGCACGACTCGTGCGTGCAGGCGATGGCGGTGCGAGGTGCGGTAAGAGGGGAGATGCTCCCTGGAGAAGTTTTCCCCCCGCGAGAAAGATTCGTACCCCGCAATCGAATGTTTCCGCCGAATATTTCGCCCGAATAATTCAATGGGAAATATTCCCAAAGTTTCGGAATATTTCGGAATACTTCCGAAGTATTCGACGGGAATGATTCGGAATTTTTCCCGCCAGCATCTATAGTTGCTACCGCGTCACCAGTCCTAACTCTCTATTATATTTTGGCTGCTGAGACCAAAACTACAAATGTACAAGTGTACAGGGATGTTTTATAAAATGCGGCTGTTACTTTAAAATATTGTGGTGTCTTACGACTACCACGCGAACGTTGTCGCGGGCAGAAGCTAGTGTTTGATAAAGGTAAATCACTTTTCTTCTGGAATGTACACATGTTGTTATAACATGGGATTCAACGGAAATAGCAAACGGGATCCATCGTTAATACCTAAAAAATGGGATTCAAAAGTGGGATCCAACGAAAATAAACGGTACATCTCATCATCTTATTTTACAAAAAACTAATGTTTTTAGGCGGTAAAGGTTTAAAGACCGATTCTAGTTGACATACGGATAGGGGGGCCCACAGGCGTGGATTGCTTAGGGCATCAAGTAGTCTTAATCCGTCACTGAACATATCCGAGGTGGTGGGTGCTAACATTCTGACTCATGTATCCTAAATTCTCTTGTAAGTTGTAAGTGTTGTAACTCAAGCTTTCATGCATAAGTTCACAAGGAAACTTCTGTATTGGTATACAGTATGGTCAAAAGAAAACCTATTTTATACAAATACCTAAATAGAATTGAAGTGTCTGTTTGTAATGTCAAAATAACAGTTTTTTACTAAATACGAAAGTTTATACTTTATGAAAAAAAACAAATGTAAATTTTTTTGTGTCTGTTTCTTGACCGATTTTTTTCACTGGCAGCTAGCTGATGCTATGAGCAGTAACTTAGGCAACTTTTTTTTATGGAAAAATAATTAGAGTTCCGTGCAAAAATAGGTACGAAAACCCATGAAATCTTGTTTTACGACATGCACGCGAACGAATTTGCGTGTACAGCTAGTCTTAAATAAAATACGCCACTGATTCTATCCCCCCATGGAGTTTATATCTAGAACATCTAGCGAAACAGCTAGCGGCCACGCAGTGTGAAAAGATCAATGACAATGGCCAATAGGTTTGACAGTCTCTAGCATTGTGGTCTCTAGGGTTAGAGGTAACAAACTATGGATATTTTTTTTTTTAATTGTGTGTGTAGGTCAGATTGAGAGAGAGAACCCGTAGGCTCGGAGGTAATGAACGCCAGATGACGCTAGCTGTCATACGAAAATTAAAAAATCCGTGACTGACAGCTCGATATAGCACCGAGTCAGTATTTTTTTTTGTAGCTATTGCAGTAGTTGATTGGCTTGTACACACGACGACACATCAAGCTACCTATACATTTCCAGTTCTAGCTGACCTCGCATTGTATAAGCTTTTCGTACAATGATAAGTCAGCTTATACTGGAAATGTATAGCTTGATATGTCGTTGTGCGTATCATCGAGAACTTTTCCACCTGGCCCCTGATTCACAACCATACGACAGGCTATCGTATCGAAAACCTGACATTTCGATAACCTGATTTGACTTCCCCTCAATAGCAAATAGCTGTTGGAAGAATAGCGGGCGTCTATTTGATTTAAACTGACAAAATTTTCGGGTTTTGGACTTGTGAACAGCATCGAGAAGACTCCTACGATAACAATGATTAAGTTCGATACGATACGGAAGCATACCTACCGAGTGTTTGTGAGGGGGCTGATCACTTAAAAATGTTTTCGCCTAAGTCCTGCGACGGCGCCAAGCCACGCTCTCCTAAAGTTTTCGTCTATAAGGGCCAAACCACACACGCTACTTTTAGCATTGGCGATCGGCGATTTTGCGGCTGCATCGCGTTTTGGCGACTCTCTGCGTTCGGACGCGGTATCGGAATCGCGTATTTTAGCGACTGCTCTGATGCTGCATCGCCATTTCGCGACTTCCTGCTTTCGGACGTGATATCGGAATCGCGCGTTTTAGCGACTGCTCCGATGCTGGCGCAAATGCCAAATCGCTGCGACCGGCATCAGAATGTGTGCGGAGTGTAGCGTTCAGCCGCTGTGTAGAGCTTCCGAAAAGTGACTGAATCGCCGCGTTTGGCGTTTTTAATGTGCAGTGTGGAATGCTTGGCCGCTTTTTAGCTAAATGCTCGCTGCATTTAGCTTCTAAAAAGCGGCTAAATCCCCGATCGCCGATGCTAAAAGTAGCGTGTGTGCTTTGGCCCTAAAGCGATAACGCAATTAGTTTCAACCTGCACTGCGCAGCTTAGAGACGCATCACCTGAGCCCTGATTCACAACCATATGACAGGCTATCGTATCGAAAACCTGACATTTCGATAACCTGATTTGACTTCCCCTCAACAGCAAATAGCTGTTGGAAGAATAGCGGGCGTCTATTTGATTTAAACTGACAAAATTTTCGGGTTTTGGACTTGTGAACAGCGTTGAGAAGACTCCTACGATAACAATGAATAATGTTCGATACGATACGGAAGCATATCGAGTGTTTGTGAATAAGGGGGCAGTACTCCTTTTGTGAATTTTACGGACGAACTATTTGAACTTGGCGCGCTTACTAGAGCGCTTCTATTTTTTGAGTGCAAGCAAAAATGAACTTAGTGGTGGTCAGGCGGATGTGTCCGCGACAGTACCTTGCAAGTCTTGGGTTCCATTCTTACAGGAATATTTGTATGGCCTATATTTGGTAGTAGTTGTCATAGATTTGTGTCGGGAACATTTGAGATTTGTCATGGTAAAAGCACCCACCACAGCATAAAATTATGAAAAATCATGTGAGAATTTGTCTACAGTACCAAATACATAAAAAGGATTTTTTTTTGTATGATACTTTGTCTCAGTGTGGACTTCGAAACAAGTTACTACTAAAATGACTATCGATTGCAAAAAACTTTTTTTTCGAAATCATAAATAATACACAAAAGAGGGTAAACAAAATCAGAATAATAATTTTTAAAACATTAGTTATGCTGGAAATGTTTGTATAATTTATGCAGGCACGTCGAGTAGAAGCTTCTGGTCTGCTGATTCTATTTGCTGAAGGCTCGGAAAAGCTGTAGCTGTAACGTGAACAAAAACAACGCACAAACTAGTCAATGTGTGCAAAAGGGACCCCCACGTCGACTGAGGACCCACGAAGACATGCTGCACTAGAATGGTCTAGAATGTTCCGGAATCTAATCAAACATAGCTCCAATGAATTTTGTAAAATTTTATTCAAGCAAATATGACAAACATTGAAGCATGCATTGAAATTATAATGTTTATCTACACAGCTAAAATATACCTAACATTGAAAAGTTTAAAATGAATGGAGTAGGTAAATCTCAATGATATAATAAGACTCACATCATAATTTTATAAAAATATGTTACATATAAACATCGATACTATGAAGCTTCACACACAGCGCGGTCGTCGCGCTATGTTCTTCAAAAGTAAAATATACTTATTGCCAGCCTACGATAAAACCTAAATCCATAAACAATTTAACTACAGATATAGTGCCTATATAAGTTTATAAAACATGTTTATGTTTATTATATCTATAAAATAGATTTAAATAGTCGGTTACTTTAAAATCCGTTCCCTACCGCCACCAAATTACCTAAGAAATAGAGTCAATTTTAAATCATTTATAGTTTTTAGAAAGTGCGAAATAGTATTTAACATGTTTTGGTGGTAATTTTGAGTGAAATTACTGCAACTAGTGTTGCCAAAAAAAGTGTACACATACAATTCGAGTTATCGAAGTTAGCAAAGTAAAAAATAGTAAAGAACTTAATAAGAACGTCGTAATGTGGACGTAACACAGCTAAACACATGAGTCCGATTTAACAGTACGATATAATTTATAAGGTGAATTTCCGTTCTTGTCGTCGTCGCAACTCTTCCGTATATCCGTGGCTGATTCGGGTGACGCGGCCGCCGCCGAGGTATTTTGCACACATTGCTAGCGATATAATATGTCGAAATGGGAATCATTTGTATTATATAGGAATAATCAATTGAACTACTTCATTATTATATAGAGTAATGTACTTTGTATTATATTGATTCCATTTCGACATTATGCAATAATAAAATAATGACGCCCGCCGAGTACAATTGTGCATATCTCTTTCTATTTTAGGCAAGTACTTGCTGTTGCAACATGTAGAATCGATTATAGAGTTTATTGAAAACTGCGTTAATTAAATTTGACCAAATTAGAATTCGCGGGAGACAAATATTCGTATTTTATCAAAGTTGATTCTGATCGACAAACCGCGGACATGTTGCAACGTCGCCGTGTTGTGTGCAAGCGTGCAATTGTTCTAGACGCGCGTACGAATGTGTATCATTAGCAACCGTACCTGGCCCGGGTCACTCGACTTGAGCGCCCAGGCGCGTTCCTCTTCTACGCCTCGCGTGCCGGCGATCAAAACAAAACACCACTTTGGTAACCAATAAGGCACTCGTATATTTCAACTTTTTGTTTCGTGTATAAAAAAATATCTTTGGCGTTAACGGTTTGGCGGTCGGTAGAGCGGTAGCTACGCTATGCGCTGAAGAGCTCTGTCGTTCGTTTGCTGCGCTAGAGTAGCTAGCGCTCCCTTCGCGGCGCGGTCGGGCCCGCGAGTGTCACCCGAATCAAGTCCACTGGATATATCCGACGTTCTTCATCTTCGGTCTGCGGCGCTGTCAAGCTCCCTCCTTGCTCTCCACACTACTCTGAGACTCTTCAGCTTCGTTCTCTTGAGAACTCTCACTCTGTGCTCTCTCCGGACTGAAAATGTCGCCGGTCTTCGAGACCTCACATGATTCTTCGCTTTCTTTTTCTACGACAGAAGGAGGAGATTGTGATTGAGGTGATTCTCGTTCACGTTCAACGGGTTGCACGGAGAAGCTGGTGTCTACAGCTTCGTCTGCGTCGTACAGATCGTTTGATGGTTGAAGCTGAGGCATGGCTGGCGGAGGGGAAGGCTCGGGAGGAGAGAACTCCGGCTTATCTTCCTCCTGACTATAACTCGCCTCCTCAGAGCGGTCCTCCTCGACGGGTGTTATATTACTCTCACCGCTCTCCTCACGAGGCTCCTCTGGTCTCTCGGACTCGGTTTCCTCCGAAGGCATGCTTTCGCTCATGTCTGCTTGTACAATTTGTTCGTCCTGACTAGTAGTAACGGTTCGCTCGCAAGACTCCGCATTCATGGAGTCGCCAGCAGATTCATCTCGAGTCTTCATCACTTCCTCTTGAGTCACTTCCTGTTGAGTCATTTCTTCTTGAGCCACTTTGCTGGACTCTTGTGGCTTATCATTGTCACCGTTGCCGGTAGACTCTGCCTCCTCGGCAGCACCCCATCTAGATTTTCTATCTCTATCCCGCCTATTGTTTCTATCACTTCTTTCTTCTCTCGCCGGTCTGGATCTGTTTTGGTTATCATCGCGTCGAGGATCGTTGGATTTGTTTTGGTTATCATCACGTCGAACATCGTTGGATCGGTTTTGTTGGCTGTCATCTGCGCGACGAGCCTCGTTGGGCTTGTTCAGTTGGTGATCGTCACGACGGCCATCGTTAGGTCTGTTCTGTTGGTTATCATCACCGCGACGGTGGTCATTAGATCTATTTGGTTGATTGTCGTCGCCGCGACGCGCGTCGTTGGGTCTGTTCTGTTGGTTATCGTCGAAGGGCCTCCTCCTGTCGTTGCGGTCCTGTCTGTTGAACCTGTTATCGTCATGGTCTCTGTTCTGTCTCCTGTCTCTCCGGCGGTCTTCCCAGTCAGGTCGTCTGTCACCCCAGTCTCTCTCGCGGTCTCTGTCTCCGCTCCAGCCTCGCTCGCCGAACTGGTCGCGGTCGTCGAAGCGTCCTCGCGGACGGTCGAAGAACTCGGGTGGCCCGTCAAAGCGCGGTGGACCGTCGAAAGGCGGCCGGTCGCCGTCGAAGGGAGGGCCGTCGAAGGGTCGCGCGCCGTCGAAGGGCGGGCGCGGACCTTCGAATGGCGGGCGCGGGCCATCGAAGGGCGGGCGCGGTCCGTCGAAGGGCGGTCGATTCATAGCGTCAAAAGGCATGCGACCGAACGGTGGTCGTTCGAAGCGTGGGCCGCCTTCGAACATCGGCGGGCCGTCGAAGGGAGGCCGCGGACCGTCAAATGGCGGGCGATTGAAGGGGGGTCCCATGCCGTTGAAGCGTGGGCCGAAGGGTCCCGGACCTGGTCCGGGTCCGTCCATCCAGGGTCCTGAAAACGACAAGAGATGGAACTTTAGGATAAGCTCTAGTGTGCTGGGCGAGCTTACATATGAGGTAACCTTGTCCAGCCATACCTGACATCTGGGGCCTAGGCGGTCCTCTCATTCTCAACTCTGTAAATGGAAATAGTCTTTAATAGACAAAACTTTGTTTGGAACAGACATATTTGTTGTTGCAAGATACTGTATAAGAATGCTACCACCAATGAACCAGTTATGAACAGAAATAATGTTAAGACAATAATTTTTAACCTTAAATAAATGAGGGACCCCATACAAATAGAATGATAAGTCACTTGTTGGTGCAAATAATAATAGGTTGCGGCGTTAGTATTTTGCTAGCAATGACAGTTTGAGGAATTGAGAAAAGCTCTAAAAGTTTCAAGCTTAATTACGTTTATTTTGTTATAATATAATAGTGTGCTGTGTTAACATTGACTTGTTTGCGTGACATTCACTCACTCATTTGTAGCGCATTTGTAACAAATCTATCTAACGCCTAGTAATGCTACTTTGCAGATTAGTAACTGAACTATAAAGTAATAGGCTTCAAACGTGTTCAGTATGTCAGTGAAATAAATTCTAGCAAAATTAAGCGAGACAATGAAAAGATATGAAATGATGGGAAAATGCATAGGAAAGACGAGTAACGTGTTACAAGAACGGAATAGCACTGATGAAAATATCTGACGAAAATGTAATCAAATCGATCAGAAATCGTACCTGTGGATGTCTTACTTACAAATAGCGTGCTTTGAATTTGATTTCAATACTTCAACCCGAAATTATAATAGATGTTTTTCATTTCATTTGACAGTTGAGAAAAGAAAGAAAGAATAACATTTATTTGGACACAGTTCGTGAAATACAAATAACTAAATAAAAATGTGAAAAGTGGAGGTTAATTTTATAACCTCAATTTTCGTAGATGGTTTTTCAATTTAATCATGTCATTCAAACAACAATCGTTGCAATAAATCACACTAATATTATAAAGGCGAAAGTTTGTGTGTGTGTGTTTAAGTAATATGTTTGTTACTTCTTCACGCTCAAACCGCTGAACCGATTTAGATGAAATTTGGTATAGAGATAGTTTGAGTCCCGGAAAAGGACATAGGATACTTTTTATCCCGATATTCCCACGGGATCGACATTTACGCGGGTGAAACCGCGGGGCGCAGCTAGTGATGAGATATAATTTTGAAACCTTGTAAATACATAATGAATGTGTTAAGGTATTGATTTAGTGAGTGATTGCCTGAACAGGGTTTGTTTACATTTTCATGAGATAATTTTGGAACAGACTATAGACGCTGCGCAAACGTGACGTAAATTCAATCCGAAAACGTCGACGCGTATGCAGTTACGCAGCGTCAACGTCTACGTTAGACATACGGTCAGTGCGTAGACATTAAAAGCTTGCACTACGATTGGCGTATTTGTCCAAATATTCGTATTATTTGGCCGACACAAAATATATCTTATTTCTATAATAATAAAATTGTTTTTACGTTATTGGATGGTTAACAAGCCGACGGACATTGTAAGTGGTCACACTTGTATTGACCTCCATAACCAGCGGCATTGCAGAAACATTGCTACCCTAAAGACAAAGCTGAAATGTCTCATGTGTATGTGATTTTATTTAAAGTTTATGTAATACCGAATTGACGCGAATGTTCGTACAAATACGCCAAGTGTAAGTTTTTTTACGAAAGCATTTACTAGAAGCATGCGTGTGTACACAGTACACTGCTACAAGGTTATTTTTGCGCTCAAATTATGTTGACAGGGCATAGTTGCTAAACATTTCTGGAATTGTTTATTAACAAAACAAGATGGCGGCGTTAGTTCCGATTTAGGCCACACGCCAAAATAGCCTTGCAGCGCTATACGTGTAAACCTTAGGGACAATTCTCGTATTTTTAGGAACAGTCGCATTCTAATCTCAAGTCGCAATCTGTCCAAAATACTTCTAATTTTCTTATAGTTCTGACAAGTTTTATACGTTGATTGTCGCCGAGATGAGAATAGATTGCGACTAGACTTTGATCGTTTTTAATGTCCGCGGATAAGTAGTGTCGTACCGGCGCGGAAGTGCGGCGCCATGTGCGGCGGCGTGCGGCGCGGTGTCGCCAGCGCGGTCCAGCCGCCCCCCGCGCCCTCCGCGGCTACGGACCAGACATTCCCGTCAAGTAAGGTATCAACACATTTCTTTTTACCCGACTACGGCCAAAGGATGGTTATGATTTTAAAACGCTATTGTTTTTATTTTCATCTGTCATCCCTAACTCATTAACTTCTTGTCATATTTTGACAAATGGTTTTCGTGTCACCGAAATTACACGGAATCTGTACGACATGTGGGCTAAAAATTTCAGATTTCCAAAATGGATAAAAAATTACGTGATTTCAGAGCCAAACTTTTCAAATATAGTGTTCTCTCATCATGCCGCACCTACTCAGCTATCAACTTTTAGCCCTGCACATGCTTAATCACAAACCCTCTGGGCTCCTCTACCATTAGTAGACGTGTGACTCCGACTACACGAAAACAGATGATAATTTTAAAATCGACATCGATGTCTCCTTTATAACTTTTTAGTTGGCGATTTTGGCGTAGTAGGGTTTTAGTTTTTTTTTTCTTCTATTGTTCATCACATCACCTTTCATCCTCTATCCACACACATCTCAATATTCGCAAACTCTTTAGATATAATCATTTCACACAGAATACATTCATCGTTTCTTTTTCGACAAAGTAAAAACATTGCATCCTGAAAACGAAGCATAGGAATGTGAACTTAATATCTTGTCATGGTACAATGGGTGCATTCCGAGTTAGGACTGTAATCGATATTATTGATTTGAGCGTGCTTAAACCCGTACCGAATTAAGTTTAAGCACGCTCAAATCGATTATATCAATTACATTCCTAACTCGGAACGCGGCAAATGTCATTTCCAAAGTGACAGTAGAAGAGGAAACATTTTCGCGTTTTTTTTTTCAACCACCAAAAATGTCACTGTGCCGCTGAGCGATATAAAGCTCACATTCCAATGTTTCCAGTCAAAAAATTTTTTACTAACTCCCGATTTCTCAAACGAAAATTCTCGACGCTTCAAAATTAAACGCAAGTCAAGTGATTCGATTGTCTGTTGATCATTCATTCTCTCATCACAAAAAAGCATTTTCAACACACTTGCTCGTAAAGTGGCTCTTAATGAACCGCTTTTAGGTCCATAATACAGTGTAATAAACACGCGTGCTTTTTACTTTATGTTACCGCACTAGTGCGGTAACACCACAGATAACTTTTTACTAGTCGGAGATGTGCGCTTTTTTAATCTCATCAAAGAGACTTCATGCCAAAAGGAATCCGCGGGCCATATTGCACTTTTTTAAATATTCTGAATTGTCCTTGGTCCCAAAATGAACTAAAATTGATTTACCTTAAATTGTCCGTAGTCCCTCCCGCTATCAAACGGAAAAGGCCCTGACTGGCGTTCTATTATTGCGGATTCTCACTGAACTAATGTATATTTCTCTATGCCAATAGTACTTTCTAATTCCATACTAACTAAACTACAATTTAACATACGACAGCACTACGATAAGACGTGTAAACATTATTTTGTGTTTATTATATTTTTTATATAGGCTATTTAGCGGTTTTTTCAATGCCTTTATTTACACCTGCTGCGCGCGCATCGCCAACGTGGCGCGCGGAAAGACAAAACCAGCGCGCCATTTTTTATAAAAATTAATAACAATACAAGTCTGTTTTTTTCCTCGCAAGTGTGTTGAAAAACGTCATATGAAACGCGTGTACATTGATCATTACACACATGTATGATAATGTACTTTTATTTTACGCACGCTTGAGTTATTTATAGGCAACTTTTTTTATTTTCGTTCCAAAAATCGGGCGTTAAAATAGAGATGATTGTTGTAGAGAATTGTGTAGTGGGCGATATCCAACGATAAAAATAACAATTCACATAGAGACATGCAAAAATATCATTGCATAGGAAAAAGGCAAAGCATAAATACATTGGGACTCCGAATCATCATCATACCAACAAAAAAAAAAATCAACGCTAAATAATCAAAACACTAACTAAAACCCCTCAAAAAAGAAAATTGTATCCTGGGCATTTATATAACATGTCGATCGAGCTTTAAGGTGCTATGCTATGGTCCACCAGAGAGATTTTCCACTTCAGGTGTGCCTGGGAGCAGTGAATGCTTATGCGAATCCCGCCCCCCCCCCGGCCATAGGTAGAGGAGGAACACCGCGGTGGTTTTAGCCGGTAAAAGTCTGCCCCTCTGTCACCCCCACGATAGAGGAAGTCCATGAGGATTTCCACAGCGAGAAAAAAAAAGTACTGGTGTGCCTGCACAGGAAGACCGGAGTGTGTAATAGAATAGACCTGTGCTGCCGATGTATTTTATAAGAATCTCACCATGAAAACTTAGGTGAAGTGAGCTGTCAATCCCTAGCATCAGGTGGAATGAAAGCTCACTCCACCTCACACGTCATGTGGGTCACCTGCACAGGCAAACCTCTCCGATAGACAGTAGCGTGGTAGCTATGGCCGCCATTAGACACAGACTGCCACACAGTTACGAGACAATGCCTAAACTCTACCCCCCCTCCCCTACCTTGCCTATATTTATCTATGCTATAAATTTTATTTCACTTTAATGCTTTACTAAGCCGACATTTTTTCCAGACTGAAGTCTCAATAGCTGTTTGGTTAATCTGAAGGTTATACTGGTTGTAACTTATCGTTTTAATTAATAAGGGGGCTAGTGTCATATTAGGAAGTGATCACACTTATCGACGCGAAATCACGTAACACCACACTTGTCGCGTTTAGTTTGACGTATTTGTCGCTTTTATAGGGTATTTGACTACTATTAAAAACATACATAAATGAATACTTATTTATTTAGTTACTAAAAAAGAATTGAAAAAAAAATATATGTAAGTAATAAAATCGGTGGAAAATTGGAGAAGTTGTTATGGTGGCTTTGAAATTATTCTTCGTTATGCAAAAAGATCATTATAAGTATCACAGTGTAATAAACTAATTATTACACTGTGATTGTACTGAATGTCGCGAAGTTAGCATGGCGCTCCTGATGTGTTGTGACGTCAGATGCTAGTAGTGCTGTCTCTATCTAGACTTTAAAACGCATACAACTTCGCCATTGTTCGGCATAAGCAGTGGCTTATTTATTGAAAAAATAAATAAAAGAAAACCCAGTCAAATACTCTATTGTATGGATATAAAGCTCTCTCTGATCAGATCAAGCAAATTCCGCGTCGATAATTGTTGTCACTCCCTTAAAGGCCGCGTATTTGCAGCACTTTAACATTAGCATTCATCAATATAATATAAGTTAAACTCACCACCGTCCATAGCAGGCGGAGGTCCATCATGCCTGGGCGGCACTCTGTCTATGAGCGGAGGCCTGTCGGGCCTCTGTTCATCGCGGGCCTCCTCCCTGTCGCGCTGTTCGGAGAACTCGTCACGTTTGTCTTCCCTCGCTGGTTTGCCATTAGCCATCTCCCAAAGACGTTCTTGTAGGCTTTTCTGGTCTGGGTTTTCGTTACTTGTTGGTGGACGCGGGGATTTATCTCGACTTTCGGGGCGGTCTCTGTGAATGAATGTTGTATTAGTATATGATTAACAGGATTTATTTGAATAGTTTTGATATAACTGGCAAAATGTGGGTAACTATGTTTGCAATTAATTTGCCAAAAATATAAACAAATATGAATTAATGGAAAAATAACTTTAATTCCTACACAATAAAGCTCAGTTTACGTTACAACTTCAAACATTTTTATAACTTTGTCAATATTAACTTAATTTTCATTGAAATAAAGTTGATATTTGTTTAACTTGAAATAGTGTGAGGTCATCTCATCATTCAGTTTTCTCATCTAGGTTATGATAACTTATTCTCTGTAAATGCCTCCTCCCATTCTATGCAGTCTCATTTTACTATAACAACGACAAATCAGCAGTTGCATGCTCTCTTTGAAAAAAATACACGGTGGATATGAGTTTTGAGTGCAGTCAATGAAGGGTTAATTATGGAAAATATTTAATTGATCCTCTAAAAACTTTTTGGGCTTCTAATGAAGTACACTTTCTTTTAGTAAATGAGCCTGTTTTTAACTTTCTGGCCTTTTCTCACAGTTGGCCGCAGTAACTAAGCTAGGGTACCCCGACCAAAAGAGTTAGGTTACCTGGCTATTTAGTATTTTTCAACACTAAAATAGGAATTATAAAAAGTTCATAAAAAGAGGCGCATTCATTATATCACACTAATATTATGTTTCTGAGTGTGTTTGTATGTTTGTTATTTCTTCACGCACAAAGGTCTGAAGGAATTTGGATGAAATTTGACACACAGATAGTTTATAACCAGGATTAACACATGAGATACTTTTTATCCCAATATTCCCACGGGATCGAAACTTGTGCGGGTAAAACCACGGGGCATAGCCAGTTCATTAATATTTTTGGGAAAATAAACTAGGATTTTTTGCGGTTCGATTAAATACATGCCGTTAATTAATTAACCTGGCTCAAAATATGGTTTTCTTTGTGATATTATAACTTGCTATACGTCAGTAATAACTGACGGAATATTAAACCTCACCTGTTATTATCTCTAGAAGAGAACCGCTCGCCTCGTTCTCTGTCTCTATCCCTGTCTCTGTCTCTCCGGTCCCGCCCGCCTCGATCTCTGTCGCGATCCCGACGGTCATCTCGGCCGCCGTCGCTGTGGTAAAAACAATTTTAATTAATATAAAACGCCAACGAATGTTGTATTCTATTTACCGAATTGATGTTATTTCCACTTAAACAAAAAAAGAATCCTTCATATTTGTGTAAATTAAGTTTATTTCAGAATTACTAATCACACTATTATCACATCACACTAATATTATAAAGGCGAAAGTTTGTGAGTGTGTGTGTTTATATGTTTGTTACTTCTTCACGCTCAAACGGTTGGACCAATTTTGATAAAATTTTGTATGGAGGGAGCTGACACCCTCAATTAATATATAGGCTACTTTTTATCCCGATATTCCCGCAGCTAGTACTATATAAGGGGGATGCGCTAGATAGCCCGCAAAATTCAAATTTTCTTACGTTTTTTGCAATTTGCAGTGTAATTTTTTTTTCAGTGTCAAGTTGTGTGTGATTTATAAACTTAGAGGGTTGTATTGATGATTTTAATAATTATAATTCTGTAAATACATACTGGTTACGCTCGCGAATCATATTTTGTTCAGCATAATATAGTAGCTCAACTTATTTTAACAACGTAACTCAATGCTAAAGACCGTTTTATTCCAAACAAATGCATTTTTAGGTATAACTCTAACTGGTGTCGGATCACATTATCAAACCGCAATAAATTCAACTCAATTTAAAAATGTGTTAGTATTTGGAACCAGTGGGCCTAGCACCAACGCGCGGAGTAAACGTTGATATTAAAATTGAAATTACTTGTTTCGTACATAGTGTATGTTTGATTTTTTTTTACTAATTATATTGTAGCGGTATCTACAACGCCACATGCGAACAACGCGTCATACTGACGTCACGCAAATCCTGCATCTCGCAAACAGTTTACCTCGCAAATAGCATAGATACAACAGCCCGACATGAAACATCGGGCAGTTGCCCACCAGACACAACACGCGTCTTGTCGGAGGATCCTCCCTTTTCTATAGAGTATGAGTGAACTTTACACCCTGTTCCTCATACCCCTATACTATATTCCGTTACGCTTATTTCGTCGAACGTTCGTACTAAGGCCTTATATCTTACAGATTTACTAGCATAGCGCCTCGCCTCCAACAAATCACTAACACTAGACATAAACCTATAATACATAGTAAAACTACCAACAAAATCTCTCTGATCGCCCCAAACCTCTCTCTCCCTGTCTCTATCCGCGCCGCGCCTATCTCAGTCCTAAAGACTGTTGTGTTTCAAACACGTTTAGTTGTCATTTTAGGTGTGACCCTAAGGCTGACAGGCTCTAAAACATGCAGGAACCAGAGCTTACAGATAAGGGGCCTGCCAGGGCCGAAGCCTGCCGGGGGTGCGGGATTGTCCGAAAGGGTTACCGCTACCCCGGAACATAAAGGGCTAAGGAAGGAACACGGATGGGTTTTAGTCAGTAAGAGTCTGACACTCCCTTCCGCTCCACCCAGAGCGGGGGGAGTCATTTGATGATTACCCATCCATAAAAAAAGAGCTTAAAGATTCACCAGCATAGCACGGGTAGCACCTCGCCTTCAACAAACCATTCACACAAGACATAAACCTGTTAATAATAAAGCAAACATCAAAAACTCACCGATCTCTATCTCTTCCTCTATCCCGCTCCCTCCTGTCACCTCTATCGCCTCTCTCCCTCCTCTCTCTGTCTCGATCCCCTCTTCTATCTCTGTCTCTATCACCGCCGCGTCTATCTCTGTCCCTGTCTTTCCTCTCGTCGTCTTGTTTGTCGTCGGGCGGCGGCTGATTCACGTTGAAAGGCGGCGGTTCCGACATGTTGAAGCCTGGTGGAGGCTCTGCCGAGTTGAAATTTGGTGGAGGTTTCGATAGTAGGGCTTGGATCTGCACGGGAGAAAGAAATGTGGTTATAGAAATGCTTTATTTATAAAGAAAGAAAGAAAAAGGAATTCTTGGGACTCGCAGAGGAAGAACATAAATATTAAAATATATAGGAAAATAAAAACAACAGTACATAGTATTTTAGATATGACTGTACAGGACTTGTCTCGTCTTGACATGCGACTTTGGCATAATGTGATAAAACTGTGGCGACCGTAGCGCCACTACACACGCACGGAGTGGTACAGGTGCGCGCGAGAGCGAGATGCAAGAACTCACGAGACCGCATGGCCACAAGTACCCGCAACACGTTCGCGACGCCATTACGCTCGCTCGCCCTTCAGCGTCTCGGGTCTCGTCTCACGCGCACCACCCATTCGCCATTCGATGTAACTGTGACAAGTACCTGTGTACGACCAGTGTTCATAATATAAAGTGGCTCGTACTTCATTTACTCACCGCCCTGTAGGTATGAGTTAAAAAACTAAACACTGTCAATCCTTTCAGAGTATACAAGTGTGATTTTTTTGTTAATTTCATACAACGCACTTTCACATTCTATTAGATTTTTTTATTAGCAGAATATGTCGTGTGCCTTTCAGTCTGTGCTAAATAAATGTATGTAGTTTCTGTCCTGCACTCACCTGATCAGGCAGCAGCGCGGGCGGCGGCGCGCCGGTGTCGTTGGCGTCGCCGAGCTCGTCGGCGTGGTTGTCCTCGGTGTCGAGGTCCATCGCGTCGTCGCTGTGCTGTGCGTCACCCGTCCGCTGTGGATAAGAGGGGTGTTTAAATAAATTCAAAGCGCTATTAAAAAAACACAAGTTTGTCCAAACAAACTGAACTTTGTTATGTAATAAGTAAAGTAAATTTTCTAAAAACACATTTTTTTACGCGTTTGGAAACAAATTATCAAACGCAGGATAGTCGCTCGTTGCTGCGGTTGCAGCGAATAGCCCACAGATATAGATATACCTAGATAATGCAAGAGCACCTACTTCGCGTGCCAAAAATCGCACCAGTTTACGATCGAAAATCATAGCCGCCACTTTCGCGCTCAGTCCTGCGTACTGCTGGCTGGGTGAGCGTGAGTGAGAGAGCGCGAGCTTGTGACATCATAGGAGGTAGTCAAAAAGTGGCACGCTTAGTTTTCATACAGTTCGTGATACTTGCGTTATCTAGGTATATCTATATCTGTGGAATAGCCGCTCAGAAACGGTCTAACTAAGTATCCAAACGAAAAGGAATGTGACAAATTGTTAAACGCGCATTCACTGCTAGGATTTGTTGTCGATGAATAATTTAACCAATCACGGCAGTACGCACGCTTGACCATTTGTCACATTCATTTTGCCATGATCTTCGTTTTATAAACTGGCTCTATTTACAGCAGAAAAATTTGTCAGTACTCACAGCAGGCAGCGGCACGCTGGGCGGCGGAGTGTCCCTGGCGTGCAGCGCGGCGTGGTGCAGGAGAGGCACTCCTCCCACCAGCCCGCCCACGCCCACGCCCAGCAAACCGCTCAGGAACCCACCCACCATGCCTGTGGACGACGAAAGGTTCATGTAGACAGAAACAAGAAAGAAAACCGTTAACGTTTTCGTTTTGAAGTGTTGACGGTTAATAAAAACGAGAAATAAAATAACTGCTCCAACAACACGCCATTTCCCTCCAAAAGGGTTCATGCAACAGCGGGGCTAAAAAGCTCATGCTGAAACATTAATGTTGAAATAACCCTATATTATCATCTTGCCGCCTTTATCCCACGTTAGCTCAAGTCGGCGCAACATGTTTTTTTCCTTAATCTTCCCTGTCAGCCGTAAATCTATCATTATTTCCTTTCTCTTTTATATCATTCTTCACACAATCACCCTTTGCTAAACCTGGAAATCGAATCCAAGACAAAATGCTGAGTTGCTGGGATTACCACACTCTTGTCAATATTTGTTAAAAAATTAAGTTTCAAGAGAAGTTGTAGCAAATAGTTATGGTACTTACGACCACTAGACCATCAAGACGGTTTAGCTCTGCTCTAGACCCACTTGCATCTCCAATCACTAAATATGTTTAACGCTAAACGCACTGCGGATCGGTTTCTCGAACTGGCTTCACAGATTTACGTGCGCTTGACAATTTGTCACATAAATTTTGCGTAAATTTTCTTTCGAGAAACTGGCTCTCAGTGATTTGTGTTGTTGTACATAGATAAAAGTTTCTTACCGGACTGCGATAGTGACTGCGGCGGTAAACCAGGAGGGAAACGTAGCAGCGGGCCCGCGGGCGGCAGGCCGGCCTCGTTCTGTAGACCTGCGATAAACGCTAACGCTAAGACGATGTATTAATGTTCTTAGCTACTGTTGCAAACTTTTTGGTCTTATTACAAGTAAATTATCCCCTTTCTAACATCAAATACAACATGGGACTATTCAGATTTAAGTTATAATAACGTTTAAAACTTGTTTTCGTAAATAAGTTGGAACTTTGATCTTCCATATCTCCGTAACCAGAAATTATAGTCCAATACAAAAAAAAAAAAAATTACAGTTACTATATAAGTGACTCTCGGCTTCGTTAATAGTTTTTTACATTTAATACAAATAAATAATGTAATATTTACCAGGCACTCCACTGGGCATATTGGGCATGTTGGGCAGGCTGGGAGGCCGGATGCCGGGCGGCATGCCCGGGGCCAGGCCGGACGGCATGCCCGCTGTCATGCTGTGGACATCAATCAATCTGGATCAATAAGCAGTAAAAAAAGAAACAAATTATTATACAGAGATAAATAATTAGTTACTTCATTAAAAAAAAAAAGGGTGTGAGTTGAGTAATTATTGTCTAGTATACACTACTACTGTATGCGCATTGATTTTGTTAGCATGTCAGAAGTACTGCGAGACGGATTTATCAGTGTTGTTAACTTTTTACTTGATGAATATAATATCTTTTATGTGTATGTACAAACTGTGTCTTTAATTTTTGTAATTGGTTTTGAATCGTTTTAATTAATTAATTAAATAAACAAATGTCCTGGAATTAAATTATCCAACAAAAAAAATCCTAAAAGGAAGTTAAGACTGACCCAGGCGGCGGCATCCTAGGTATGTTAATACCCGGGTTGGTCCCCGGCGGCAGGCCCGGGGCCAGCGATAGCGGCGGCGCACCCGCGGGCAGCCCGCCCGGCCCGGGCAGCCCACCCGGCCCGCCCAGGCCGCCCGGACCAGCCAGGCCGCCCGGCGCGGGCAGGCCGCCCGGGCCCGGCAGGCCGGCGGGTGGCATGGCCATGGCTCCCATAGGCATCGCGCCCGGGCCCGGCATGCCCAGCATCGACATGTTCTCCATCATGGATTTGGGGAGGATCTGCACAATAATATTGTCGGTTTATTTATGAGGTTAATATAAGAAATATAAATAGTAATAAACATGTCAAAAAAGCTTTGAACTTGAATTAGTAACTTAACGCTAAACGTGATAGTTTGCTTAACTATAATCTTTAGCATTATGTAGTCTAAGTTGATTTCTGAGAGACCATTGAAAATAAAAAAGGCCTGTATAAATCTTGATTGTAATGTAATTTGAACTTTGTCATAAAATGAGTTTGTCACACCAAAACTTAATAACTATCTAGAGATTCTTATCAAGATCATAGCTTAACTTTTTTTTTTATTTCAAGAACACATGACAGAAAAACTTACGCATATTTTTATCATTGAACAAGCCATATGCTCGGTGCTATTTTCCATTGACAAAAATGACAAACTTTCATTCAAACTTTTATCATCTATTAAAACCCCTTTAAGGTGCCACTAGTCGATATTTTCCTGTACAAATTTCGGTTTTTTCATAAAACTCGATTTTCCAAAGCACTTTACGAATTTTTTACGTGTCTTTCAGTTCGGAACGGTGTTTCTGTGCGTGAGAACTAGATGCTGTGCGTGTAGACTAGCGTCTAACTGCTCATCATTGATACTATCTCTGTCGGACACGAAGCCAGGTGAGACAGCGTTCTTTTTCGCCATGACCCCAAGTGAGTTCGAGCTCGCAACTAGTTCCACCTTAAGGGATGTTTTTGTTTGGCTTAATATGCAAAATTTCATGCTAAACTGTGTAGTTTATCTGTCAGTGAATGAATGAATTTAAAATATTGACGTGTAGACTTACCCTCGGCGGCAGCCAGGGCGGCAGCGTGTCCTCGTCGACGGCCCCGCCGTCCTCCAGCGCGTCCAGCGACAGCGCGCCGAGCGCCCAGCGCGCCTGCAGCGCCGCCCACGGCAGGTACGACACGCCCAGCTCGGCCTCCCAGTAGTCCTTCCACTCGCGCCCCTTCACGCCCTTGCCGGGTGCCCATGCCACCTACAGAATAAATCATATTACTATATTTCCACTACAAATATCAACTTGACAACAAAACAGTTGAGACCAACCAATGATGTCGTGCCAGCGACACCCAAGAAGAATATAGTCTTTATTACAATGAGAATAAAGTTGATTTCAACTTGACTTATTTTTCCGAAATCCCATTGCCAATTAAATTGTGAGCTCAGGTTAGTTGTGTTGTTTTAAGAGTCCCTATCAATTTGGCGGTCTAAAAACAGAAAATTCAATTTTTTTCAGCGCAAATTTCTCAATAAAATTAACTTATCTAGTGTTTTTTTTAAATACACAGTTAATTATCACCTATTAATCTAGTATGTCTACGAATTAAAATTTTGATGAGTACTTAATATAAATTAGGAAAAATAAAAATCTAACACACGTTTTTACGTAAGCATGAAACACCAAGTTTTTCAATTGCTTTCTTAGCCTACTGGAAGCAAATAACAATCTGAAAAAAAATCCTAAATACTGGGCATATAGTATATTAGTAAGTGTACAATTTATTTTTTTAAAGTTTAATGAATTAGTACTTGTAAAAAAATGTTGAACACGCTGAAAAAACCCAATAAAATCATGTGCAAAACCGTCGTCTACGCGTAAGAATTGATTGAAAATAACAATAAGTGTTAAATATTTTAAAATTTCAGGTGTTTATCTACCATACTCAATTTTTATATTTTAATTATGACTACTTATTTAATTGTAGTAAAATATCTAAATAATGCCTTATAAATCGATGCGCTCGCTCGATGCATTCAGTCGCGCCCAAGGGCTTCTCGACGACGGACCTGTGTCGCCTGTGACGTTCGCCGCTCCCGACGCAACTCGCGAATCGCGCGTGATTTTTTACTACAATTACTACGCCTAACCAGTTTTGAGACTGTAAGTATATATTTTTTTATTTTCATAGTGTGAAACTTAGTGATTTGTTAATTTTATTCATACATCATATTAATGTTTTGTATTGTTGTACTATCAGTAAAATAGTGTATATATTTTTAGAAAATGGGTCTAAAAAGTGAATTATATTATCAAGGAAAAATCAAAGGCAAAAAGAAAAAAGTTGAAAAAACACGAAAGGCATGTGAAGTTCTTAGGTAAATAATAATTGTTGCCATCACTTTAATTAAGAAAATTGTTATAATTTACTATTATTAATATAGGTAATCTAAAAATATATTAATTGTACTTGTAGAGAATTACACAGGCAGAAGTCCTCCAAAAATCTGATATTGCCTGGAACATCATCGATCAGCGTAAAGGATGGGGACACAAGGTATTTATTTTAAATAATAATGAAGATAATTCATTTTCTCACACATTTTTCATGGAACGGCTTTTTTATGAAATCTCGAGAACGGATTGAACAACATTTATTGGTTCTGAGGCGGTACCTAGTTCGCCGGGTCAGCTAGTTTTTTAACAAATGTATTATTCATTATTTTCAGTAACACTAACAAACAGGTTTCACCAGGCGCGTTATCAGTAGGTGAAAAGGGGGAAACAATGTATTTTTCAATTATTGATTATTGTGGAAACACTGTATTCTTTGTAATAAATTAAAATTATTTTTATATTCTATAGGGATGAAAAGGAGAACAAGTCACCAGGGAGTTCAGGAGCATGGTCACTTACAAAAAACAACAAAACTACGGAAGTATGTCTTTTTCAAACATATTCAGTTACTAGCAAATGGGTACTGTAATGTGTCTTAGCTATATGGGTGTGGTGAAAGGACATTATAATATTTTTATAGGGTACCCAGTGTCCAGGATTATAATCTATATCCGTCTGTACCAAGTTCTATGTAAACATGTTTAGTCTTATCGTCGTGATTGAGTAACAAACATCTAAGATTTTGCATTTAAAATATTAATGTAATTTCAGAACATGGATTTAATTCAAGAAACGCCTCTCCCAACGAACTTTGGTTCTCTCGATGATTCGTTAGAAGATTTAGTCGTGGAGTTGGATAAAGTACGTACTTACATGTACCAAATTAGAATAAAAAGTTCGAAACATTCATTTATTTGTCTTAACACTATTATCTACTGTACTACTTTATAGGAAAGGTGTGATCAACTACCGATATATGAACAACTTTAGTATGGGATCAAATCTGAAATCGAAGAAAATATCACTTGTTCCATATACATTAGTCGAGCGGGCTGAAAGGTTGTATAAAACAGCAGATTTTTTTGCGATTCCAAAGTCTCATAGTGAAAGTTGTACATATGGATGCTACTCCTCATAATATCCGACCACACCTTTCTGTTTCACCTGTTTCAATGATTAAAATAATAACAAACACCTTATATTATTTCAGCCTGCTACGCCAATACAAATTGAAGGAAGAAGAATAATAGACTACCAGTACTTTTTTGACCAACTCGTAGAGATTTCGCGACATTCTTTAAAATTTGGATGTCAAATAAGCTGTCTCCAAACAATTGAGGAAAAGCGGCAAGGTTTTTCATCAAAATTTGTATTGCGTTGTTCTATGTGTGAAAGTATTTTTTACCTAAACGCTTGCGACGAAGAAGAAAGTGGAATGGATATTAATCATTCTGTTGTATCTGGTACAATTATGGCAGGATGTGGCCGGGCAAATCTTAACGAATTAGCCTCCTCAATGAATTTGCCAACAATGAACAATAATATTTATTCCAAATGTCATAAAAATCTGCATGACTGGTGGAAATCAACCGCCGAACACACAATGAAAGAAGCAGCTGCTGAAGAACGTGCTCTAGCTACTGAAAAAACTCCCACTGGAATACCAAAGATATCCGTGACAGCAGACGCGAGTTGGTGTAAACGATCCTACCGCACAAATTATTCTTCGTTGGCAGGTGTTGGTGCTATAATAGGCATTAACTCAGGCAAAGTACTGCATATTGCTGTAAAAAATAAGTACTGTGTAGTTTGTGTGCGTGCAATAAATAAAAAACAAGATCCTCCTGAACACCAATGCAATGCGAATCATAAAGGATCGTCCACAAGCATGGAGCAAGCGGCGATAGTAGACGGCTTCAAACAGTCTGTGGATGTACATAATTTAGTGTATTCTAAACTGATTGCAAACGGCGACGCGAGTACGTATAAGAATATTTTGGAAAGCCGACCCTATCCAAATATTAGGTCCTTACATATGAAATTGGCGTTTTGTATGGAAGGAACAAAAAGTCGAATATTTTTTAATATAATATATTTAATTAATCAAAGTATGAACCATTGTTTTCAATGCACTTTTGCCATCTTATAGGTAGTTCATTGATCCCTTTACTAAAAAAACCAGTCGGACGGGAATCAATAAAATCTTTGAAGGCGATTTGGACTGCCCCATCGGAGTTGAATTTTTTCCCTTGCAAAAAGTTATCCAAATTGCGAAAAAAATGGTAATCTGTTGGAGCAAGGTCCGGGGAGTACGGAGGATGTCTAAGACATTCCAATTCAAGTAATGTAACGCAGCAGTCGACGCGCGTTTGCCGGTTTGCTTCAGTCAATTCGTGAGGTACCCACCTTTCAAGCTTTTTAATCTTCCCAATTTGCTTCAAGTGAATTAAAACAGTTTTATCACTAACATCGAAGCCTGCAGCTAACTCGGACGTGGTTTGCGATGGGTCCGCTTCCACAATAGCCTTCAATTCTCCATTATCAACTTGGGTCTCAGGCCGTCCACGGGGCTTGTTCTGCAGGTCGAAATTTCCAGAACGAAAACGTTGGAACCAAAAACGAACTGTGTTTTCTTTTGCAACATGACCGCCATACACATCATTCACCCTTCGAGTCGTTTCCGCAGCACTAGTGCCACGGCGGAACTCGTACTCGTAAATAATGCGATATTTTAAATTTTCCATTTTGTAAAATGAGTGACGCAAACAGAAAAAACAGAAGAAAAAAAACAAATGAATGACGGTCATCGAAGCACAAATACATGAGTAAATAGCTGTACAAATTTGAATTTGGAATTCCTTACCAAAGAGGAGAAATTCGTGATTAAAGTGGCCAGTACGAAAAACGCCAATTTCATATGTAAGGACCTAATATTAGCGTGGAAAAAATTGAGTGTTCTAATCATTTATTACGCAATTATAACGGAAAGAACTTGAGCTTGACGAAGGATACATCGATTCCAATAGGTGAACGAAAACTGCTCAACAGTGATCGCCTTAAACGTTTACGGATAGCCGTTAAATCAGCAGTTCGATATAGGACAGCTCAAAATCTGCCTTTGTCAGCCAAAATAAAAAATCTACAAAATGACATTTTAAACAGTCCAAAGCACATATTTGGGGAACACAGTAATTGCGAAGACTATTTCTGCACCATTGAAAAAAAACTGGAACCGAACAATGTACCGAAAATTAAAACACTGATGCAAAAACTGAAGGTGAATGCATCCAATTTGGCATATCATGCTCGAAGCCTCCTATACAACGTAAATAACAATAGAGCTGAGCAGTTCAATGCTATCGTCGCAAAATATATAGGAGGAAAACGTATAAACTATGCGTTGAAAGACTCTTACGAGCTAAGATGTTACGCGGCAGTAGTCGCTTATAATACAGGAACACCAATATATACACTAAATAAAACTATTTTCAATAAAAGCCCATCTGCTACTGTAAAAAAATTTGAACAGCAAAAACATATACAAAATACTAGGACGAAGAAAATATTACCAAAAAAACTTATTTTTTTTAACACTGACACTACTGACTACGGACAAGCATGTCAAAAACCTGACATGCCATCGGATGAATACAAAACCGCCAAAGAACTGTTTTTGGAAAATCTGAAGCAACAAATACAGGACCGTCACGAAATCGAAAGAGATACCATATTGCAAGCTGAAAGCGCTCTATGGCTGGAACTAAGAAGGTGTCTTTTAACAGCATCAAATTTTTCAAAAGTTTGCAAGCGACGTGAAAATATCAGTTCAGCGCCTCTTGTAAAGAACATGCTTTATAGCTATTCAATAAGCCACGTTCCAGCCATCCAGCATGGCAAAACTAATGAATCAATTGCCCTGGAACAATTAGCGAAGCAGGAAAATATCGTGATTCAAAAATGTGGGTTGCACATTGATGACAAATATTTCTTCTTGGGTGCTACGCCAGATGCCTTATTTGCTGAAGGTTTAATAGAAATAAAGTGCCCTTTATCAGCTTTTGGCATGAATGCCGATGACGCCATAAAAGCGAAAAAAATCAAGTTTTGGAGTGTTCAGAACGAAAGAACTACTGTAAACACCAAACACGACTGGTTCTTTCAAATACAGGGCCAGTTACATATAACAAAAAAACCATTATGTTTGTTTGCTGTGTGGACTGGACCGGATCAGCCTCTGAAAGTCGAAAGAATACTAAAAGACGACGATTTCTGGACAAATAAAATGGAACAAAAACTTAAAAAATTTTATATGACATGTTTACTACCCGAAATTGTTGACTCTAGAAAAGCACGTTCTATGGATATTCGAAACACCTCGTACTAAACTCCTAAGACGAATAAAATGCTAAATGCTAGTTCTATTCTAATAGTTTTTTTTTTATCATTGTTCCTCTCAACCTAAGCACCTGCCATCTAATCTCTTCACAACCCTTGGTTGACTGGTAGAGAATGCCTAAGGCATTAAGTCCGCCTTTGTACTTTTTTTTGTGCGAAAAGTTTAAATAAATAAATAAAATGCGTGTAAAGATACGTGTTATAATTTTTTTTCTCTCTTTTCTGTTAGTTTTTGTCATGGTCTTGTATTTATTTTTTCACGCTATTCTGAAATTAAAAACGTAATTATAGGAAAATATAAATTTTAATTAGATTAGTGTAGGCTAAAACAAAATAATGTTTTGTTTGAATAAAAGCAATCTTCAATATTAAAGTACTTCCTCCAGGTCCCGCCAGTTTTTTCCACCTTGTATACAAATAAATTGATTAGCTTTATAATACGACAAAATGGCTCGCTATACTATACTCTCATGGTCTGTGGTCCTGTAGCGAGCGAATACTACAGACCTCCCCGTCGTTCTGTATTAGGTAAACAATAACACGTGTAATTCGTTTCAGACGTACCTTATATTTATTCGCTGGTCACACTTTATAATTTGCTTTTACTATAGTGAATGCCGTACTAGGTTACCATATTTTTATAGGGTACCTAAACATAACATGTCATAATCACAATAAAATCCATCCAGTATTACGGAACCTATAGTAAGTAAAAACTATGGAGTGCTGATAATAGCGGTTACGGACCAAGATTATTTGTTCCCGCTTCAACGCACACTACCATTATCAGCTATAATTCGAACGCACACAGACACACTGCGCTCCGATAGTTACCTAATCTAGTAGCGCGCCAAAATTGATAGGGACTCTTAAACAGAGTTTGTCCATTTGTTAGTGCTATTGGTTCAAAAACCCGCAAAACATTCTTTTAAATCAGAAATTCGAATATTCTTTAATTAAATGAATTGGTCAAACATGTAAAAAGCACATACAAGGTTTAAGTCCTCTGGCAAATGTAAAGTTATTTAAAATTATGAGTTTAGTAATCATTTTTATTTTCTCTGCAAAACAGCAGAAAATAACTTGTCATCATTCTCTTATCCTAATTTATTTGGGGTCGGCGCAACATGGCCTTTTTCATTCATTCAATATGATATAGCTGGAAAAGGTGGCTTCCTTTCCAGCCATATGTCATACAGTCCATCCGTCGTTTCTTTGGTGCTCTCCCCTACTTTTATAGTCACATTCATACTCAAAACTTTCCTTACGACATTGCCCTCATAAAATAACTTTACACTGACCGTGATCTCCTTGGAATGCAGCTTATGCCTGTTGAGCTTGGCGATGGCCTTGGCAGCGTCCCTGCGTCGCTCCATGACGACGAATGCGCAGCCGCGCGGCGCGACCACGTCGATGGCCGCGACGCCGCCCACTCCGCCGAACAGGTCCGACAGCTCCTCCGGCGTCGCCAGCTTGGACAGGTGGCCCACCCACAGCGTTGTGCTGCACACTGAGGGACGGAACTATGTTTAGTAACGAGACCTCATACAAATTCACGTTCAAACTAAGCATTGAAACAGAGCAATTGTGAGCTTGTATCTTTCCAACGTGACTATATTATCGTGGGCGTCCACATCCCTCGCACCCGAGAGCAATTTATTATCGCGCATTGGATTTTCAACGCACTGCTCAATACCGACAGTTGAAAATCCCGTGCGAAAACGGGCATTAAGACTACTTGTAACATTGTTAAAACTCACCACTAAGGTTTTCTTTCTTGATTGGCGGCAAACCTTTCTTCTCCCTTTCCCTCTGCTTTTCTCTTTCCACTTCCCGCTCTTTGTAATTCTTTTCTCTGTCTTTGTCCCTGTCTCTGTCCTTATCTCTGTTACACAAAAAATATTCAAATGAGTAAAAATTCTCTACTTGATCCCATTATGTCAGCCACCACGCAAAATACCCGCATTGACGTGGAGTTGCGGACACCAGCCCGTATTACCTATTACCTATCTCAGCGACCTTGATCGCACTAGGGATCAAGTTAACATGTCTGATTAACTCCATTTTGTTTAATTTTTCTTTGGACCTTTCTACCCGCGTTTTAAAAATTGAAACACGTTTTATCTGGCTATTTGGTAAAGATAGAACATTTCTGTCAATCTCAATGATAGCCGATAGAAACGGTTGGTAAAAACATAATTTCAGCATGAAAACAATGTTTGTCATCAGTGCACACAAAATCTGTTTGGATAAGAATATGGGTGATAGACTATTCAAAACTATAAGAACATAAGAAAAGAAAATTAAACAATTTCTCAATTGGACAAAATTTTTGTAAGAATGACAGTTGTTGTCAATGCCTTAATGGTACACACGCAGCGCATTTCAAAATCTCGTCCACACACAGATTTTGACAGCAGATTTGCCGGTAGCAATTTCAAAAGGTTTATATGGACGCATAGCATCCCTTGTATCTTAGCTTGCATCATGTTTATGAGCTACTAAAGAAAATTTGTCTCTGCTACTGCTTGTTTCTAGCAACATTTATCATTTCTAGTTAAATTCTCACCTCTCTCTATCTCTCTCACGGTCTCTCTCTCTCCTCCGTCTCGGCGACCGCGACCGCGAGCGCGACGATCTCCGACGCCGGCGCGGTGACTTAGACCGCGAGCGATGCCGCCGGGACTTCGGCGACGGACTATTGAGAAAAACGCTACATAAATACGTTAGCTTTTTGTTAGTATTTTTGAAGTAGGTAGAAAGAAGTATAGTGAAATCGTGTAATCGACCTTGTAGTTGCTTTACCACTTTTGACAAAAACTCCCAGTAACTTGGAACTCCAATAAATAATAAATTTATATGTATATAGTGAAATAAAGGAAACACAACTATCACACAACGCCATCTAGTCCCAAGCTAAGCAGAGCTTGTGTTATGGGTACTAGACAACTGATAAACATACTTATATATTTCTAAATACATACATATTATAGATAAATTACACCCAGACATAGAACAAATGATTGTGCTCATCACACAAACATTTGTCCTGGGTGGGAATCGAACCCACGACCCTCCGGCATAGCAGTCAGGGTCACTAACCACTAGACCATCAGGCCTATCTCATGACTGTGAAATGATATGTATTTCTGTAAATTGATTCAAAAAACACTTAAACGTCACAAATAAATTATGTTTTAAAACTAAATAAGTTTGGTGTTTCCTATCTATAGCTATTTTGAGAAGAAAGACCGAAGCAAACACAGAGGCCAGCCTCTTTTAAAGTCCAGAAAAAATCTCGGTCAAGTCATATGAGGACCATGCAGATTACTGTCTTAGATGGTCTTTTGAGGAAAAAAACTTACAGATTTGAGTGGACATGTCCAGCCAGAGGTTACTAAGGTCTAAACTATAGAACTGTCACATTGGTCTTAAACGAAAAACAGACCTTAACATTTTATGACGTGCAAGTGACATTTAGTCTTAGGGTGATAAAGCAATTTCGAGGTCGACTATACAGAAGTCGGCAGTTTTTATAGCATATAATACACGGAGTTTTAGAAATACGTTCGGGAAAGTGTAGTCTGTCTGTCACTCATACCTGTATCTCTTTCAGTCTTTTTAACTGGAGTGCATAATTATTATAATGACTTGCAAATTAATTTCGCGCTTGCTTTTTTTTTATTTTTTAATAGAGCAAAAGAAAATACGCATGCAGAAAATAAGGCGAATTGTAGAAAGAAATGTATTAGCTGTCAAGAACCGGACTACCCATGTTACAAATAGTTTTGTATAGTCAAAATCGCTTAAAATGTGCTGCATTTTGCTTTTATGCTGAATTAATATGTGAGACACGTAATATTTACCTAGAATCATTAGCATCAGGTATTTCTATAACTTGTGGGCCGGTCTCCACAAATTCTATGTCAGACTCAACCATGTCATCTTTAGGGTCATTCTGTTTCTGTGAATCTTGCTGCGATCCCTGAAAACATATACAAATGTTAGTTTATTTAGAACAAACTCCTTACTAGCTAATCCTTCTTCAAAAATACATAAAAATTTGAGAGATAAAGGGAATTTGGAAAAAAATTCTTACCATGAATGAAAGGCCTTGATTTTGATTTTGTTGCATTTGTAGATCAGACATCATAGGCATCAGATTCTAAAACAATCAAGAATTAAATTGATTGTTACATTATTTTTTAATAATTATGTTAGATATTACATTAAATTTTAGTCATTATTAGATTAAATCAAGTTTTAGTCATATTAATAAATTAAGGGTTGTATTGAAGGATTGCCAGTCTTTAGCGAGAAGTCTGCACTATTATCGCGACTTAGGAATTGACCCCTTTTAGTGTCAAAGCAATTTGCTTATTGCCTTCAGGCTAAAGCAACTACTGGTTACTAAGAGTAATTATTAAAAAAAAATACTTACAGGTATCTGCATTCCAGTCATCATCTGCATTTGAGCCTGCAAACTTTGCAGTTGCCTCATGATTTCAGGATTTGTTAATATACTGAAACAATAACATATATTTACATAAACATTAAAGATAAGATAATCATTATCATTGATTAGCATAATTGGTAGCACCGTATCCAGCACTGTTAGAGGATACGAAACTAACGTCAGTGGTTATAACAACCTGTGGAATTGAGTCTATCAATATTCAGGTGAGGAAAGACATTTAGATGTCGAGTAGTGTTAGTGAAAATGGGCATAAGTGTCCTAAAGTAAATTTTTAAGGCCAAGTCATTTCAAGAAGAAGACTTGGAAACATGTAAGTGATTTCCTAAGATCTCATACCGTTCCATTTCCTTGTCTATTAGAAAGCTCTCTTTCAACATTTGTTTGATACAAGCTGTTGCAACTAAACCTAGTTGCAATCTCTTTAGTTGTCAAATAAAATATCATCCTGCCAATTTATTTGGGGTTCGCGCAACGTGTCTATTCCTTCCATACTTCTCAATTACTTATTAAATAACATAGTTCAGACGATATTCACCTTCCTAGCGCATCAGCCGGGTTCTGCTGCGGCGCGCTGTGGCCCGCGTGTGCGGAGTGCGACGTGTGGCTGGTGTGCGAGCTGTGCGTGCTGTGGCCGCCCGCTGGCTCGGGCGGAGCGTCGTCTTCACTCTCGTACTCAAAGTCGTTCAGCAGCTTCCTGTTAAACTTCGCCGGTTGGCTTGATGGTTGATCCTGGAACTAATGAGTAGACTTATAAGTTAAATACATTTATTTATACATATAATAAAATAGTAATGAAAATTTTTTGTCTGGATGTATGTTCCGGATTGGCGCCAAATGGTTTAACGGATTTGGATTAAAGGCACACAGATAGATTATGACCTGGATTAACACACAGGATACTTTTAATCCAGATAGTACGTTCCCGTGGGATACTTTCCGATAACCACGCGGGCGAAGCCGCAGGCAAAAGCTAGTTAGTAATAAAGATGAGATTACGCACTTGTCTAAATATTGACAAGTTAACTGAAAACCTATCGAGAATGTCAGCGGTGATTATTTTGATAGTGTTTTCTGTCCATGTAAGTTATCTCTTGTGAGAATAAAACTCTTGTTCTGCTAACAATTCGCATTTTATTTCTTTGTACACTAATTTATCGGGTTGGCACATTCGATTCAGCAGTATTTGTAGAAGAACAAAGCCGACCCAAAGTAATTTTGCTACATAAATATATTCGATTTTACCTAGCAGTCCATACTGCAGAGGAAGGCATAACTTGCGAGAGGCATCGTATGTGCTCATGATGCTCAGCATTAAGGGAATGTGAAGAAGAAGAATATTCGATTTTGCCGTAAGGCTGTGCCGAATGATGCCGACCCGAACATGTGTCTGGCACGCCTTGTGTTGACTTAGCATTAGCATTGATGTTCACTTGCATTCCAGAATGTTTTGACTTAGGCCTCATTTACGGAAACGCGGGGCGTCTCGCGTCGCGTGTGGCGTGGCGTCTCGCGGCGCGTCGGACGTTTTTTCTGTTTACGGTGGGGCGGCGCGTGAAGCGGCACGCATCATCGCACGCGTAAACACAAACTTATAGCAATATACGACCATGTTCATAGAGAAGCGAGACGGGAAGCGTGGCGGTGCCCGCCGCGGCGCCCGCGGCGAGTCCTCTAGCGTGTAGCGAAGCACGCGGCGGGCATCGCGGCGGCGCACGCGAGCCTCGATCAAATCGACTAGTTTTATGTTGGCGAGAGATGGGAGCGCACGTGTCGCAACTTGCAGCATGATCATATCATACTCCATTGCGACGGTGACTACGTCTGTGTTGCGCGATTTCTAAATAAGACTGACAGAAGATTCCGCCTCGGACATAGCTTCATCGAGAATTGCCGCTGCGTGCGCCGCCGCGATAAACGCCGCGTGGGACGCGTCGGTGCCATCCGCGGGCTCGGCCAAAAACGCCCTAATTCAAACAAACGCGTCTAAAATCGCTTCTCCGTAAACGCACTCATACAACGCCATATATTTGAATTCAGTGCGGGCCGCGCCGCTCAACGCAACGCGCGACGCCCCGCGTCTCCGTAAATGAGGCCTTATTGAATATATTTACATCCAAGATTAGAAAATTTCAAACTAATGTATTTTTATTTATTTTATTTTCAGATTAAAATAAATCTGATGATAAGATGATAAACATCTCCAGAGTTGGTATAATCTTCTGTTGAGTCACTGTTTTTTTTGTAATATTTTAGTACTCAAATTGTTTGATAAGTATTTAAATTACAAATTGTTGAATCTTTCCAGCCCGTATTACCTATTACCTATCTTTTTATGACATCATGAGTTCATAGAGGTCAAGACATGTTGATATGAAAGATTTATCAAGTAAATGCCAAGTTTCTGTTCCAGTCATTTTCTTTAGAACATAAGTGAGAAGTAATTTTATTCAAGTTATTCACTACTATCTGCGCCCCGCAGTTTCATCCTCATTAGTCTTGATCCCATGGGAATATTGGAATAAAAGTAACCTTTGTCCTAGTCCTTTGATCATAGTCTACACATGTTACAAATTTTATCCAAATCCATTAAGTGTGTGACGTTGCAAAACTAATAGTAGCGACATCTGTCATGGAATAGCGTTTGTCATGGTGGTTTACGGGACGCAAGATGGCGTTGGTGTTTTGTGTTTAATAAATTAATTACAGTTTAACAGTTAATTAAAACAAATAAACAAACATACATAATTCACCATATTTTTAATTAAAAAAAAAACAATGTCGAATGTATTAAAGATAAAAATCGATAATAAGCTTATATAGTCTGTGGAAGATTATTCGAGAAACTGTCAGATTGGTTTGGAAAAAACGGTGTTCCGTGTCCGGTCTTTTACGACCAAGAACACGAGCCTGGGGGCTGTTTGAGAGGGACTTTATATCCTGAGAGGAACGGGATGTGCCCAAATAACCCAATGGGGTTTTAGTATAAATTCCAGTAAGAGCAGAATCCTGTGAGTATTAAACCATTTGCTTTATTCTTGCTGGACAGCCTATAGCCCAGGTCTCTTGCATGTGTGTTCTGACACGAGGACGTTGTTACAGGTCTGGCTTGTTATGCTAGCCTTCTTTTGATTGGTGCTATGCGCAGCTAAATTGATGCCTGGATGTTGCGCCGTTGTGTGATGATTTGGAATTCATCAGAGCGCAGGCGGCTTTAAGGTTATCCCTTGCGGTGTGGTCATCCGACGTTCAGGAAGGCCTTACTCAGCCGGTTCCCGGTTATGAGGGAAGTACGTAGTTTTTTTTTTTTTTTTTTGGGCGCCAACTGTAACACTGGCCCGTGCGTAGTTTACAGAAATTAATTGGAAACAAGCTGATGATGGTTTCTATTTAAACTATACTACTCACCACCGTGCTAAAGTAAATTTATAGGGTATATACTGCTAGGGAAAGATTCAATTAAACAAGTACCTTCTTACACAATACAAGTTTATTGGAATTAATACAAAATTAAGGCACACATACAAACAAAGTGGCGAGCCACTAAAATAATGCCTCTTTCCCTGCTACTATGGCATTCACCCACACAACTAGTCTCCGTACCTAGTGGTATGGGTGAAAACCTGCATGAGACAATAGCAGTTTCTCAGAGTCGCTATGCGAGTCCGCGAGGGAATAGATCAATAACCTTACTACCTCACGTACATGTGTCGACCTATTTGGACTGTGCTCATATGGGGAAAATAACTAATATGCTAAGCAAACCCGAGACACAATATCTTACAACAACTGGTCTTAACACCTAGCCTTTTTACAAAAGGCCTAACTCTCTCATAGGTTAAATTATTATCTTACACGGATAACCTCTCAGTTTTGAACTCAGTTAATACCAATCAGTTAAAGTCTCTCAGTTGACCACATTCAGTTCATACCAATCAGTTAGTTCTGACCTCAGTCAGTTGACGGATCGTCGGTCCTTGGCTTCGCTCACAGGAGGTTCCTGTGAGCACACGCGAACGCGGCCTACGGACGAGATGGTGACGCTTTCGTTACCTGGAGTGGCGTACTTCCCTCATAACCGGGAACCGGCTAAGTAAGGCCTTCCTGAACGTCGGATGACCACACCGCAAGGGATAACCTTAAAGCCGCCTGCGCTCTGATGAATTCCAAATCATCACACAACGGCGCAACATCCAGGCATCAATTTAGCTGCGCATAGCACCAATCAAAAGAAGGCTAGCATAACAAGCCAGACCTGTAACAACATCCTCGTGTCAGAACACACATGCAAGAGACCTGGGCTATAGGCTGTCCAGCAAGAATAAAGCAAATGGTTTAATACTCACAGGATTCTGCTCTTACTGGAATTTATACTAAAACCCCATTGGGTTATTTGGGCACATCCCGTTCCTCTCAGGATATAAAGTCCCTCTCAAACAGCCCCCAGGCTCGTGTTCTTGGTCGTAAAAGACCGGACACGGAACACCGTTTTTTCCAAACCAATCTGACAGTTTCTCGAATAATCTTCCACAGACTATATAAGCTTATTATTGATTTTTATCTTTAATACATTCGACATTGTTTTTTTTTAATTAAAAATATGGTGAATTATGTATGTTTGTTTATTTGTTTTAATTAACTGTTAAACTGTAATTAATTTATTAAACACAAAACACCAACGCCATCTTGCGTCCCGTAAACCACCATGACAAACGCTATTCCATGACAGATGTCGCTACTATTAGTTTTGCAACGTCACAAGTGTGAAAGTATAACAAGCAAACATACAAAAAATCAAATCTTTTTTCTTTCTAATAATAGTTTAGATTTTGTGTTATGTTGTTTGCCAATCAAAACTTTTTCAACCAGGACTTACAATTTCAAATTGATGCAATTATGCCGGGGCCACACTATACAGGAAAATCGCGATAAGTTGTTTCTTATAGGCTGTTTGGTCCAGCCAATGAGCATCAACTTATCGCGCAAATCTTCGCATTATCGCGATAGTCTGGCCCCAGCATTAGAAGTTTAAATAGGTATTTTTACTATATGAATATTTACCATACAAAGTTATGCTTTGCATGGTAAATATTTGTACAATATATTCAACATTTACGTTATTGCATTTCATTAATACTGAGCAGATTATGTGAAAATAACTCAATATTAACGGTTATTTTAGACATCTCTGCTTTGTTGAAAGCTCTAAGACTTGATAAATAAATGAATTGAATATACTATTTACCTGATCACCCATAGGTGTGGAAGACTGTGGGGTGTGAAGCGGAGGTGGTACGGGTGATATCTTGCTATCTGAAGCATTGTGACTGATGTTCAGACTGCTCCCTGAAACATTCCATATGAAATTATTACTATATGAAGTTATTACTATCAATCGTGTTCATCATATTTTCCTTGAATTTAACAGAATAAAGTGAGATACAAATTCTTCAATATTTTAATTAGCAATGTAAATGGCGCAGGACTGGAAGGAGTGGACTGGAAAGTGCCTTTGAGTGGGACAGCGGAAGCTAGTAGAAAAAACTTTTAATGGCCAATTCAAGGGAAGGTACAGTAATCATTTTTGGATCCCACAAGGTCAAGAGTCACAAACAATAGATAATTAATTGTCATCTCCTTAGTTAAGGCTTTATAGATAAAACAAATGATCAAATGATAATACCATTGGCAGTGTTGTTTTGCTGCTGCTGTATCTCTTGGTGTAGTGGATGGTTGGGGTCTGCCATGTCCAGCAGTGGCTGGATGACTTGCGAGGTGAATACATTATTCTTCTGCCACAGGTTAAGTACTCTGATGATGTTGCGCTGAAAGGTTTTAATTTTTTTTTTTTTAAGTATTGATGAGTATGGCATGAATAGTCTAGCATAGTAAAGGTGTGTCCATATATCAATATGGACACACCTTTACAATGCTAGACTATTCAACTTTATGTGATTTATTAGAATATTTTTAGACAAACAAGAGTGAATACTAAGTATTGAATTTTTCAAATCAAATCAAATCAAATCAAATCAAATCAAAAGTCATTTATTCAAACTAGGCTGAGAATCAGCACTTTTCGAACGTCAAAATTACAAAAGACAGTCCCCCAAAACGCCCGCCCTTCGCCACTTCCTAGTGCTTTCGCTGGGGAGAAGAAGTGGCGGAACAAACTCCCCAGCAGCACAGCTGTCTGTTCAGTTAGAAAATAATTAATTTTATACAATACTATGTATGCAAAGTAATTAACATTACAGGACACAGAACCTTAAATTAAATTATTTGCCCTCACTTCTCGGTATCATTTTATGTATATCTAATACTGAACACAATCTTATGGTATCATGACTGAAAACATCACCCAAAACTTGACCAAATTTTACTTTATCAAAAGCTAAAGTAGCATAGCCACATCCAACAACAATTTGTTCAATACATAGATAAGAGAGGGACAGATTATAACCTAAAACATTAATTTTATGTAACTAACCTTATCTTCAGGAGGACATCTGAAGAGGTTTGCAAATGTTTGTTGCATGTTTTTTGCAAATCTTGGCGCGAACACATCCTTGTCTTGTCCGAACTGGTGCCGCGACTGTCTCACTATCGAATCTATCACGTAAAGACCAGGCACTTTATACTCTGGCTTGCATTTTTGGATGAACTTTTCAACACTGTGCACTACATGTTTATAAAACTTTATGGCCTTTATAGCACCTCTCGTGATTGCACTCATCTTCGCCTTTGATATAGGCGGCTTGTTGTCGTACAACGCGGATAACTGTAAGAAAAATTTTGTTAATAAGATGCCACGGAACAATTTGTTCAAGACGAAAACTTAGAAGCAAGAATACCTCCGCGTTGAACGATTTCACTTCCGGCATTTCCATTTTGGTTTTTGGTCTCCTTCACTATTATATTTATTAAATTAGATCGCCATTACAACTTAATTGCGAAAATAAAATCATTTTCGGAGGAGAATCAACATGCTCAAAATTACAAAATGGCGTGTACAGAATATGTTGTCTATGGATGAGTGGCATGAGTTGAAGCTTGCGTTCAGAAATAAACATTCATGTTCAGTACTCTATTTATTTCTATGCCAAAACATTTTCACAATACATCGATATTTTGACGAAAAATTGTGTGGTCTTTTCTTGCGTAAAAATGATAAAAATAAAAAAGTTTTTGGAAAATAATGACGATGAGACAGCCCGGCCAGGTTTTCGTTTGCGTAATAAACTAATAACACCAAAGAGTAAAGTAACTATTTAGCCCACTGACTTCTATTGTATTCTGAAAAAATAATTCTGTAAATACGTACCTTACGGCCTGGCTTAGCCTAGCTTAGCGCGGGGCGGCGAGCGGTAAAAACAAATATACCAAAATGTATGAATCATGCCACGACGCACCGCTCGCAGCGTCAACGCTACACAAAAGAAACCGCGCCGCTTGCCGCTAAGCCAAAAGTCGTGGCCGGGCGGTTATAGTTGCGAATCATATTTTGATCAAGACACAACCTGACATGACCTGAAAATGATTGCAAAAAACGTAAGAAAAGTTAAATTTCGCGGGCTACTACTACGCATTCACTTGTAAATTCCGTAAATCTAGCTACAAAATTGTTATGATGGCAACACTAGAATGGAATGCAGTGTTCGGTTGGAGGCGTTGCGCGTTGGAGTTTGAGCACTGCTGTTCATTTTACCGGGAATCCCCGACCATTATATGTACGAGTTTATATAATTGTTTTTATTTTATTTTTTTGTTTTTATTTAGTTGAGAGTTTTAGTCAATTCGGTTTAATTTTATTGTAATTTATTATTGACATAATCTACTCATTTCAATGTCCTTTAATGAGTTGATTGCAATATGTGGTTAGCTAGCGACCTCTACGAATGATCATATTATTCTTGCTTGAGCAACCGGCAGCAAGTTCGTCATGCTCCCTTAGATGTCATTGCTTGCGGTAGCGTCGGGGGTCGGGTTGCCTCCTTCCCTCAAATATGGCGAGGGGGGTAATGGCTGATCTTTGCGTTATGCTTGTGGTGACTGGTCGTCTTGCTGACCATGGTTTTATTGTTGTTATTAGTAGTAATAACTTGTTTATTTATTTTACTTCGATGGTCCTAGTTTATCATTTGTGACTTCAAGTGACAGCTATGTAAACAGAACCCAGCATTGCATATATATGTAAGCTGTCACGCCCTTTATACCTGGAGGCTTTTAATTGGTCAGTAACTTTTTTTTTTGGTTATTTTTTTAATTTTTTTTTGCTTGAGTACGTATAGTGTTTATTGTATTTGTTGGTATATTGGCGTGGCTAGTTAACCTATGGCAAATAATTTAATTTAAGGTTCTGTGTCCTGTAATGTTAATTACTTTGCATACATAGTATTGTATAAAATTAATTATTTTCTAACTGAACAGACAGCTGTGCTGCTGGGGAGTTTGTTCCGCCACTTCTTCTCCCCAGCGAAAGCACTAGGAAGTGGCGAAGGGCGGGCGTTTTGGGGGACTGTCTTTTGTAATTTTGACGTTCGAAAAGTGCTGATTCTCAGCCTAGTTTGAATAAATGACTTTTGATTTTGATTCATAGACAAAATAAATTATTTATATCTTTTTAACATTTGGAGCACTGTTGTTCATTTTACCGGGAGTCCCCGACGATAGATCCCCGACCCGTCAGTACAGTGCGATGCGCGCTCGAACACAGAAGTGTTTTCACTGTACTCGGCATGAATTTTATTTGCGTGTTGCGTGGCCATAGCCGCTGCCCGGAGTTCCAAACAACTCTTAGTCAATGAATTGCTGGCATTCCTGGTCCATGCTATCGACTGTAGTCGATTGTGGACGAGGTGAGCAGCAGAGATGGGGCCGAGAAGAGTATTCAAGATATCATCGATATGTCAAAGAAGACTGACGTGCACGATTTCGTGGCGAAGGTTGTACAGACGCCAGTACATCAACCTACTACAATCTGTCAAATTTCTTTAATAGATTTTCACCTTTATTACTATAGTATAAGGTTCAAAGTTGATTGGGAAAATCTGACAGTTTCGGGTAGGTTGATGTGCTGGCGTCTGTACATATAAAATTTTTATTTCTTTGGAGCTAAGTATACAGCCCGACGTCACGTTCGATAACGTTGACGTTACGCGGCTGTTAAAGGACATCACTTACTTGAAAGCGTAGATGACCAAGATGCAGTCCAGAATGGAGGTATCAGAAAAAACTATTTAATAATAAATTAAACGAAAACCAGATCAATATATAGGTATGCGACTTGGAGTGTAAGACGAGCTAAGGAAAAGGGAAGCGTCTACCAATGGTAAAAAGCAGCTGTAGTCGAAAGTAAATAAAATATGATGTAAGTAGGTAGGTATTGATTATTTTGGTGGGTGTTTGTTAACTTTTAAGTTATTTATTTTTTGTTGAAAACTGAAGGTGTGCGACAGAAGTAACCTGATCGGAGTTGAAAATCAGCACGAGGATAATTTTCCTGACTGAAAAACTTCAGAGATGTTCAGTCTAGATACATTTTATAATTGCGATCTAATCCTACTATCCTACTAAACTAATATCACATTAATTAATATTATAAAGGCGAATGTTTGTGTGTGTGTTCATATGTTTGTCACTTCTTCACGCTCAAACGGCTGGACCAATTTTGATAAAATTTTGTATGGAGGTAGCTGACTACGGCCACAGTATAAAAAGATACAGTAGGACGACGCCTTTGATCTCGTGGTACGTCTAGGCATTGTTGCGGCAGCTAGGGTTGTCTCAAGTAAACAATATTAACCGGTCAAGCGGCGCGCGTCTCTCATTGGCGACGAAACAATAGAAAATCAATTGTGTCTCATTAGCGGAGCTTGACAGATTCTTAATTAATTTATTTATTTGAGATCAACATCGTCTTCAACATTTTACATATCTCGGGACCACAGCTAGGGTCCCGGTCCTTTGGAAGGCGTACGAGGGGCCGAAGCGAACTCCCAGAGGCCCCTTAGGAAACTCTAATGAAATACATCATCAACATTATTATTATCAACAATAATTAACAATTTTCGCAGCCGCCATTTTGGATTTTGATTTTGACCTCATATTCGCTGTCAGCACCCTCGAAAACCTTGGAAACGACACCGATGATGAAAAATTTGAAAATGTTCGCAGCCGCCATCTTGGATTTTCGTTTTGACTTCACTATCGGCTTTAGCGTCCTCGAAAGCCATGAAAATGATACCCATGACGAAAAAGTTTAAAATTTTCGCATCAGCCGCCATCTTGAATTATGATTTTGACCCCTTTATCGTTATCAGCGACCTCACAATCCATGAAAATGACACCCGTGTCGAAAAGAAAAACAAAATAATTGAAAAGAAAAATAATAAAATATTTAATTTAAAAAAAAAAACTTAAGAACACAAATCGCAGATCTTTGAAGAGATGACGACTTGCAATCTTTTACAGCACACGTCGTATGCACCATTTTAATTATATATTATGCATAAATTAAAACAATAATAAAATCAACACCGAAAAGTCGATTTCGTCAACCCTGAAAGTGGTGTCCCGCTCCCGAACTAAACACGGCGGTGGTGACGGTGGCAGTATGCAGTTCGGGCCCGCGCCTCCCGCTTCTCACCCCTCACACCCCGCACGATTGCCCTGTCTAGACGTCTTCGTCGGACGACTATGATGTATAGGCTGTGATATTAGTATGGATTATTGAGTACTCAATAATTATCGGATCTAACAGCAGCGTAAAATTGTATTGTCTGTCACATCACTAATTTTTTTTTTATCAGTGCAGTGAGAGCTCAGAATAATAACTAACATAGAAACCACGTAAAAATAGCAATTGAAAACAGATAGCTGACACGTATTATGCTTATGAGCTTTCGCGTATGGTAGAATGAGACAAAAACTTCACTCTGTTTCTATTATTTTCATGTTGGTCACGAGTTGAAATGTCAACGGACTCCATTGGACACCTTTTAAAACGACTAAATTCAAAATAACATAATTAAGTTCGTTGTCTGTCACATTAGCATCTTGCTCACTTGGACGGGTTATAACGGCGAAAAGTTTTGCTGGCGGAATTGTGATAACTGCTAATTAAGAATAAAATTGTGCAGTAATTCCCTCGCGAAAAGGTGTTAACCGGTGTTGTGTTTGTGCGTCATGAAATGGCAATCTAACTGAACAATGTCTTGTGTGATTGAAGGATGTAAATCCCATTCAGGACGAAAAGAAAATAGTTCTGAAGAAATTACATTTCATCGGTAAGTTTTTCAATTCTAAGCGCATGAAATAATCAGAAAATACGTCCTAGTATTATAATAATATTGTCAATTCTATATTGTATTGTTTAAATTTCAACTTATAAGGTATTTTGCTTGAAATTATCATTTTTTCCTTATTTCAAATTAGGTTAGCTTTTTTGCTAGTGATGTGGTAAAATCGCGTACATTATCGATATTTTTTATGGCAGTCATTGGTTTCGGGCAAATTTTTGTAATAATATGAAGAAAAATAATGTTGAAATTTCATTACAGCTTCCCAAAGGATGAAGCAATTAGGAAGGAGTGGATTCGACGGAGTTCCAAGCGACATTGGACAGTAAAATCACATAGTCGGATTTGTTCCAAACATTTCACTGCAGATTCATTTGTGTCGAATATAAATATTAAATGGAGGCGATTGAAACACAATGCTTTACCTACGTTATATTTGCCGAGCTCTAGATCAATGGTAATGAAAATTTCCTTAAATTTCATTTAAAATTATAATAATAATCTTGTATATTTTGTACTTCACTCTTTAGTATCAACTTTATAAAACGAATGAACAACTATTGCGAAAACGATGTTAATATAATATGTTTTTAGACTTCAGAAGAAGTACATAAGTTTCTCAGTGAGACAGAACAAATTAAAGTTCCAAGTCTCCCATCAATTATGACTCGGGCTCATCTCCGCGAATTAAACGTACAAGGATATTCCGGGGTGAGCATGTAAATCTTGTATATTTTGTACTTCACTTTTTAGTCCTCATCATCTTGCTGCCCTTATCCCATTCTACTCTTTAGTATCAAGTTTATAAAACGAATTAACAAGTATTGCTATACTAAGGGCTGATTTTTCAATCATCTGATAACTTTATTCAAGGAATAGTTTGAAATTTTGCCAGTTATTTCATACAAAAACTGTCAAACCTCAATTTTATTATTTGAATAAAAGTTATCTGGCGATGGAAAAATCAGCACTTAATGGTATTAATAATTATTTCCTTTTTTCTTTAGACTTCAGAAGAAGTACAAATGGATGTCTGTGCGACAGAACAGATTAATGTTTCAAGTTTTCCATCAATTACGAATCGGGCACATCTCTACGAATTAAACATACAAGGATATCCTGGGGTGAGCATGCAAATCTTGTATATTTTGTACTTCACTGTTTAGTATCAAGTTTATAAAACTAATTGACAACTATTGTTATTTTATCTTTTGTTTTTAGACTTCCAAAGGAGGACATAATACAGGTGTCTGTGAAGCAACAGAACAGATTAAAATTACAAGTATGCCATCAACTACGACTCTGGCACATCTATGGGAAGTAGATGCACAGGGATACCATGGGGTAAGCATGTTAATCATGTAGTTAATATTATGTATATAAAACTTCTTGGTCTTTTTTTTACTACTCTCTATTTTTGTTTTTCTGTAGGACCCGCTGATGCTGCGATCTGAGACGACTATAGCAAGTGATAATTCGGAACCAATATATTATGGTGCACATCGCTGTACCGAGAGCAAAGATTGCTTGCTAAAAGTAGCAGAGTGTGAAAAAAGAAATAGAAAACTGCAGCAAGAAGTGACAAGATTTAAGAAAGTTTCCAAACAACGTCTCAAAAAAATTAACGCTTTAAAAAAACAGCTTTCACGTCTCAGCAAAAAAAATTCTAATCTATACAGCATCTTAATGGACAGATTAAAGGAAGAAGGTATTGAAAAGGAGTATCTAATGATGTTAGAAAATATTGATAAACATGATATCATCAAGAGGTTTTTACAAAAAGAAGCAGGTCTTACGCTAACTAAGGAGTACAGTCAGGATTTAAAAAAATTTGCAGTTACGTTGAACTATCTTTCCCCAAGAGCCTACTCATTTGTTAGGGAACAATTTCAAAATGTTTTGCCACATCCAAAAACCATTTCTGCGTGGTATAAGGGAGTTGATTGTAACCCTGGTTTTACTTCAGAGTCAATTGAAGCTATTCGGTTAAGAGCAGCAGAAAATTCGGAAAAATCTCTGTTTTGTGCTCTTGCTATTGATGAAATGGCTATTAGAAAACTAATTGAATGGGATAGCCATAATAAACATTATTATGGATTTGTAAATGTTGGCATAGACCTAGATTCTGACTCTGTTCCCATGGCGACACAAGCTTTAACCTTCATGGTTACATGCTTGAATGACACGTGGAAGATTCCTGTCGGTTATTTTTTGATAAAGTCAATCACATCAGAGCAAAAATCTGTTCTCGTTCAAAAATGTATTCAGCTCCTACGCGAATGCAATGTCACAGTTATTTCACTGACTTTCGATGGGGCTGCATCAAATATTGCAATGTGCAATGATTTAGGCTGTAACCTAGCTTCTGGATCCGTGTCGTTCCAGTGCGATGAATCAGAAGTATTTCTTTGGCCTGATCCTTGCCATAACATCAAGTTGATCCGAAACACCTTCGCAGATAAGAAAAGCATTGTTGATGGTCAAAATAATTTAATATCTTGGGAATGTATAGAAAATCTTCTACAACTACAAGAAGAAGAAGGTCTGCATTTAGGAAATAAATTGAGAAGGGACCATGTCAACTTCATTAGGCAAAAAATGAAAGTCCGTCTCGCGACACAACTTCTAAGTAACTCTATTGCAGATGCTTTAGAGTATTGTAAAAGCAAAAATATTCCCGGATTCGAAAATTGCGATGGCACTGTAACTTTTATAAGACTTTTTAATAATCTCTTTGATATTTTAAATAGCCGCAATATGAGGGCGAAAGGCTGGAAAAGAGCACTTACAACTTTCAATTTTGAAGAAACTGAGGTTTTCTTTGAGGCTGCTGAAAACTATATAAAGAGTTTGAAATTATTGGATGGTACACGTCTTATGACCTCTAACAGGAGAACTGGTTTTAATGGTTTCATAGTATGTATGAAATCCTTGAGGTACATATACTACAAAACTGTAACCAACCATAAGTTGCAGTACCTCTGCACATATAAAATGTCTCAAGACCACTTAGAGCTCTTTTTTGGGGCCATAAGAGCGAAGTGCGGTTTCAATAACAACCCTTCTGCCCGCACCTTCCAAGCTGCATACAAGAGGTTACTTGTGCATGCCCAGTTCAAAGATGGAGCTAGCGGGAATTGTATTCCCTTAGACAAAATTTCAGTTTTGAATTACCAACCATCAAAAAACTCAATTGATGTCATTAATCAGAGCAATGGGAATTCAATCCTTGTTAATGAGGATGACACTGAACTTGTGCTGCCTTACGATGTGGAATTAGTAGATCACGATTATATTCTGTCTTCTACATCACTCAGTGAATATTCCAAGGATGTGGTGTATTATATGGCGGGATTTGTGGTCCGAAAATTAAAAAGGGTTTTGAAATGTGAAACTTGTATCGAAGCCCTCTGCGATGACACAGTCGACAATGTAGGCAAAGTCACATTAATATCCATTAAGGATAGAGGCGGACTTATTAAGCCATCAAAGAATGTATACAAAGTATGTGAAACTGCAGAAAAATATATCAGAGAGTTAAAATCTAAAGTTGGACTGCAATTAGGAAAACATCAACATGTCATGGCCATTTCTAACAAAATTTGCCGGACTTTTATTAATACTAAAATTTTCGACGGCCTTGTTGATCATTCTTTAGAATTTAGTTTTGAAAATAATCATATAATTTTGTTGATAAAATCGATTTGTCAGCTCTATTTAAAAGCACGAATTCATCACATCATTAAACAATCTTGTATCCCGACTGAAAAGATAAGGACGTTTTTGACAAAAACTATTTTATTTAAAGGACAATAATTTTATAAACCTATCCTACATATAATTTGTGAACAAAGTGTGCATATATTGGAAGTACCTAAACCTGTAATTACTTAAATTTACACTTATTACAATGTAAAAAAAACTGTAAATAAAAAATATCACTTTGAATTACGTTTTTCCTTTTCCGAAAACCAGATAATGCTTTTCCCTAACTGACTGTTCCTCAAAGCTGATAGGAAAACCTTTCGTTGATTTACGAATTACGCTAAATAACGTTTTGATCTGTTATGAAAACATCTGATTTTATCTATCAATCGAAAACCGGATTGACGCTTTTGAAGATCTGTATTCCATTTCAACTATAGTATTTAAATTAAAACTACATCACTCACCGAACGTCCACTGTTGGACATTGGGTAGGTAGGGCCCTACGCAATATATTCATAAACTCAGTGTACATTGGATGATTTTCTTAGGACGAAACGTTTTGTCGATAAATATATTTCATCGACATAGTCAATCTCTAGCACGTCAATACCCCGTGACAACCTGCACATTTACGCAAATAGCATCGCATATGCATCTCTTTCTGATGCTTTGACAATGTCATATGTAAAAAAGAGTGCAGCGTATTGTACTTTGTTGTTATTTTTACACGGTTTCTATGCTTTAGTTATTATTCTGAGAGTGAGAGAATTCTATATCTATGAGTGAGAGTGACACTGTGACAGCAGTCAAGTCAAGAATTTGTCATTGTTTTGATCATTTATTTTGTTGTGGAAGCGACTTTGATATTTATTACATGAACCACTTATTTAGAGCCTGTCGCTTGCAATTTGTGTGATATGATAACTGATTACATAATATCGTTTATGAACTAGACAGTCACATTTCACAAAAAAAAGTTATTGTAATTACAACTCTGAATTATATAGTACCCGTGGTCAAATCTTTTGCTTGCATTTATCTTTAATAAAATTATTGAGCAGTATTTATAGAATAAACTGAAAATCAGAAATGGCTGATGAGTATGCGGCTGTCAAGCGTGGCAAACTGATTTTCAAAGGAGAAAAACCCAAGTAAGTGATTGCTTGCCCTGTTAAAATAACTTGTAGGTTATAATACCCGGCACGTAAGTTGGCAAGATATTTTGTAGTGGGGGAAGTTCGCGCATGCACAATTTCATACATTTTTACATGCGCGAACTTGAGACATGGGTCGGATTAGGTAAAAACGATACCTATTCCACCTAATCCTAGTATTTAAAAATACCTAATCCATTTACCTAATCCGAATATTTATTCAATATTGCCGCTGACCTGTTACCGATATTATGTATCGTATGTGGATTGGGTACAAAATATTAGGCAGGGATTATAGATGTTACGTTTCTGAAATATTATGGAACGGTGGATTAAACATATTTCGTTTTTTTATAGGGAAACGGTATTTAAAGTCAACGTGAATACTGTTGTTTTTAGTGATCAAAATTACCCTTCATACTTAGAGTGCGCTTGGTGCAGCGCATTGGTGTGCTATGTATAGAAACCTTATCATTATTTTATTAACATACATTTTAACCATATTATTACACGAGTTTCTGATTTCTACACATTTATTTTTAATAAAAGTCGTGAAAGTTTTGTTATTTTTCTTCGAGATTGGTATCATCTTAAAGTAACGCCACCTAACGACGACGTTTAGTTACGACATACACATCTCGAGCACTAACTAGTCTAGTAGTATTCTACATAGATGGCGCTGGCGCTGGTGCTGATTAAATTGAACCTTAGCTCCCACATTTTAAGGTTTGGAATATCTTGTGTGTAGACTGTGCACGAATATTTTGTGCCATACCTAATCTTCGACGCTTTGGATTAGGTACGGATTCGTATCGAAAAATACCTAATCCACGTACCTGTTCCAATATTTATGCCTCACGTCTACGAACTTCCCCCACTACGAAAAATCTTGCCAACTTACGTGCCGGTAACTGTACCTAATTTGAAATTATAACTATACAGTTTATACTGACTGATTGGGTTTGTCAAGAACCAGATAGCAATTCCCTGATTTCCCTACAGTTTATTATAAAAAAGAGCAATGTAATGACACCATAACACAATATTTGTATCTGTTGTGTTTTGATTCTATCACTACGTTTTCAGGGCAAAGAAACGTAAGCACAAGAAAAAAGAAAACTCAGAAGACTCTAACGTAGATGAGGATTCCCTGAAACATGGTGGTTGGTGGAAGGTTGAAAAGATTGAAGACATAACTGGCTCCGTGTCCATAGAATTTGGAAAAAATGCTTATGTATCAGCTTTAGACAATGGCTTGTTTACTCTCGGTGCTCCTCACGGAGATGGTGAGGGTCCTTCTCCTGAAGAGATCTTTACGGCATTTCCAGCTGGAGAAAACAAGTTTGCTTTGAAGTCTGGGTATGGAAAGTATCTGGGTGTTTTGAAGGAGACGGTTGTTGGAAGATCTGATGCTGTGGGGGCTATGGAGCAGTGGGAGCCTGTGTGGCAGGAAGGTAAGGGTTCTGTTTGACTATTTCATATGATATGAAAGGGGGTTAATTTATAGTACAGTCCATAGGACCATAGAAATAAATTTGTAACATAACTATAAAAATATTGCCAAAAAATAAATTTATTGTTACAAAATAAAGGGGCTGTCAATATTAGATTAGTAATCTATTAGCATGGCAGTTGATAATACCTACATTTGCAGACATCATTATAATATCGCACACCTAGATCTAAACAGCGATTAACTCAAAAAAACACTTTTTTCAGAAAAAGTTGAAAAACTGATTACCATCTCCCTGTGCACTACAGGAGTTTGCTGTATTGATCAATGCTTTTTAATCGCAGATAGAACAACGATGTTATAAGTTTTTGCATGTTTTGTTGGTCGCTAGGTAGTGAGTTAAGGAATTCGATGGTATGCATACCTCAAATATTTAGATTTTAGAGTTAGCTCTCTTTAGATCTAGGTGTGCAATATTAGAGTCCAGTCATTGCGAGAATCCTTTCTTGAAACCTGTCGGTTTCATACAAACAAATAAGGGGTTTATTTATAAACAATGATTAAAGTTAATTGTTGTTTAAACATCAAAAATGTATGGTTAAAACCTACTGCTTACGCAGTATTAATCCAACAGATATTTTCGACCAAATACCATGGCTCGTTTAATTTGTTTTTTTTTTTTTTCAATTTCATTGCGGTATTCTATCAGGTAGGTATTTATATTTCGTTTTGTTTTTTTCGAGCTCTGGGGGCAGAACTGATATGAAGTTGGGCGGTTAAAAGGTTAAGCAACATTTATGAATAAAAGGGTACATATTTTGCAAATTGATTATCTTTATTGGTTACTAGAGTTGTTGCACTGACAGTGTCAGGAACAAATTATCTCAATGGCCCAGACTAGTTAATCTACTGGGTAAAATAGTAGATATGGCTAAGATTATCCGTTTTTATTCCCAATTCAAATATTAAGTTCACTCTTGATATTAATTAAGACTATTTTAGACATATGCCATCCATGTTTGAGAAGCTCATTGGGCTTGTATCAGTTTTCTAGTCAGATAAAATTACAAGTAACGAAATCTGCTAGATTAGTTAGCCAGAACTTATAGAATCTAGAGGTGGTGTAAATGGCCATAAACCAACAATCTATCCTGGCATGTAGAAACAAGTTCTTATTCATTTTTGTACCTACATTCTTTGCATATAAATATATCTATTCATCTTCATCACACAATCAACAGGTAAAACAGCAATTCTGAGTTCCCTCAACAAGTTTATGTCCGTGGATCCTGAAGATGATGCGGTGGTGGCCCGGAGCACTGCAGCTGGGACTGATGAGTTTTGTAACATCAGGAGCAATAAGACTAAGGAGGTCAACAAGTCTGTATTGCCTGATGAGGAGCAGGCGGATTTGTCACAGGTGGAAGTTAACTATGTGTGAGTATGAATTTATTAAAAACAAATTGATGGAATTCAAATCAAGCCTTCCTAGTTTCCCATGGAGGGGGCATAACATCCGTTATGCCCCCTCCATGGGAAACTAGGAAGGCTCTCTTTCTATTGCGGCGTCACTAAGATTTAAAACAAACCTGAGCCCTGATTCACAACCATACGACAGGCTATCGTATCGAAAACCTGACATTTAGATAACCTGATTTGACTTGTCCTCAACAGCAAATAGCTGTTGCGTGCGTCTATTTGATTTAAACTGACAAAATTTTCGGGTTTTGTAATGGCGCAATTTCATTGGTCGTTAACTCGTTCGGTATACAGCATACGAGGAGTCCCCGCAGGCGAGATAACAACCAATGAAAGTTACAAGTCGATACGTTGTCGTTACACCGTCTGCAGAGATTCCCCGCTTGCTTTATACCGATCGTGATATCGACCAATGAAATTCATCGGTCGTTATACAGCTTGCGGGTCGTAAGTCAAATAGATACTTTTTCATTATTCAATTTCATTCGTGAGTGCTTGTTGGATTAGAAAGACGCTGCGCAAAATGGCTGATCGCTTTACGGATTCGCAAACCCAAAATCTTTTTTTCTCTTTCTTCAGTGAGGCTAATAGTTTCTTCTTCAATAAGACACAGACAGTCAAAATTGCTCCACATAACATTAATTGTTGATCCATGGCAAGAACGTCTGTTTCAGTGCCACTCTTTTTAATAACTGGCGTCGAACATGGAGGTTCTCCTACACCCCGCACGCGGACCCTATCGACTAATGAAAACGGTTCCCCGAATGCGGGCCCTGTGGCACGCGTTCCAGAAATCTCTCGCACCTGGCATGCGGACCCAATCGACTAATGAAAACGGTTCCCCGAATGCGGGCCCTGTGGCACGCGTTCCAGAAATCTCTCGCACCCGGCATGCGGGCCCTATCGACTAATGAAATTGCGCCATAATGGCGCAATTTCATTAGTCGTTAACTCGTTCGGTATACAGCATACGAGGAGTCCCCGCAGGCGAGATAACAACCAATGAAAGTTACAAGTCGATACGTGTTCGTTACACCGTCTGCAGGGATTCCCCGCTTGCTTTATACCGATCGTGATATCGACCAATGAAATTCATCGGTCGATATACAGCTTGCGGGTCGTACTCGTAAGTCAAATACTTTTTCATTATTCAATTTCATTCGTGAGTGTTTGTTGGATTAGAAAGACGCTGCGCAAAATGGCTGATCGCTTTACGGATTCGCAAACCCAAAATCTTTTTTTCTCTTTCTTCAGTGAGGCTAATAGTTTCTTCTTCAATAAGACACAGACAGTCAAAATTGCTCCACATAACATTAATTGTTGATCCATGGCAAGAACGTCTGTTTCAGTGCCACTCTTGTTAATAACTGGCGTCGAACATGGAGGTTCTCCTACACCCCGCACGCGGACCCTATCGACTAATGAAAACGGTTCCCCGAATGCGGGCCCTGTGGTACGCGTTCCAAAAATCTCTCGCACCTGGCATGCGGACCCAATCGACTAATGAAAACGATTCCCCGAATGCGGGCCCTGTGGCACGCGTTCCAGAAATCTCTCGCACCCGGCATGCGGGCCCTATCGACTAATGAAATTGCGCCATAATTGTGAACAACGTTTAGAAGACTCTTACAATAATGGCCCAATTTCATTAGTCGATAGGGCCCGCATGCCGGGTGCGAGAGATTTCTGGAACGCGTGCCACAGGGCCCGCATTCGGGGAACCGTTTTCATTAGTCGATTGGGTCCGCATGCCAGGTGCGAGAGATTTCTGGAACGCGTACCACAGGGCCCGCATTCGGGGAACCGTTTTCATTAGTCGATAGGGTCCGCGTGCGGGGTGTAGGAGAACCTCCATGTTCGACGCCAGTTATTAACAAGAGTGGCACTGAAACAGACGTTCTTGCCATGGATCAACAATTAATGTTATGTGGAGCAATTTTGACTGTCTGTGTCTTATTGAAGAAGAAACTATTAGCCTCACTGAAGAAAGAGAAAAAAAGATTTTGGGTTTGCGAATCCGTAAAGCGATCAGCCATTTTGCGCAGCGTCTTTCTAATCCAACAAGCACTCACGAATGAAATTGAATAATGAAAAAGTATCTATTTTGGCGCAATTTCATTAGTCGATAGGGCCCGCATGCCGGGTGCGAGAGATTTCTGGAACGCGTGCCACAGGGCCCGCATTCGGGGAACCGTTTTCATAATGGCCCAATTTCATTAGTCGATAGGGCCCGCATGCCGGGTGCGAGAGATTTCTGGAACGCGTGCCACAGGGCCCGCATTCGGGGAACCGTTTTCATTAGTCGATTGGGTCCGCATGCCAGGTGCGAGAGATTTCTGGAACGCGTACCACAGGGCCCGCATTCGGGGAACCGTTTTCATTAGTCGATAGGGTCCGCGTGCGGGGTGTAGGGGAACCTCCATGTTCGACGCCAGTTATTAACAAGAGTGGCACTGAAACAGACGTTCTTGCCATGGATCAACAATTAATGTTATGTGGAGCAATTTTGACTGTCTGTGTCTTATTGAAGAAGAAACTATTAGCCTCACTGAAGAAAGAGAAAAAAAGATTTTGGGTTTGCGAATCCGTAAAGCGATCAGCCATTTTGCGCAGCGTCTTTCTAATCCAACAAGCACTCACGAATGAAATTGAATAATGAAAAAGTATCTATTTTGGCGCAATTTCATTAGTCGATAGGGCCCGCATGCCGGGTGCGAGAGATTTCTGGAACGCGTGCCACAGGGCCCGCATTCGGGGAACCGTTTTCATTAGTCGATTGGGTCCGCATGCCAGGTGCGAGAGATTTCTGGAACGCGTACCACAGGGCCCGCATTCGGGGAACCGTTTTCATTAGTCGATAGGTTCCGCGTGCGGGGTGTAGGAGAACCTCCATGTTCGACGCCAGTTATTAACAAGAGTGGCACTGAAACAGACGTTTTTGCCATGGATCAACAATTAATGTTATGTGGAGCAATTTTGACTGTCTGTGTCTTATTGAAGAAGAAACTATTAGCCTCACTGAAGAAAGAGAAAAAAAGATTTTGGGTTTGCGAATCCGTAAAGCGAACAGCCATTTTGCGCAGCGTCTTTCTAATCCAACAAACACTCACGAATGAAATTGAATAATGAAAAAGTATTTGACTTACGACCCGCAAGCTGTATATCGACCGATGAATTTCATTGGTCGATATCACGATCGGTATAAAGCAAGCGGGGAATCCCTGCAAACGGTGTAACGACAACGTATCGACTTGTAACTTTCATTGGTTGTTATCCCGCCTGCGGGGACTCCTCGTATGCTGTATACCGAACGAGTTAACGACCAATGAAATTGCGCCATAACAATGATTAATGTTCGATACGATACGGAAGCGTATCGAGTGTTTGTGAATAGCTATGCTGGTGTCCTCATTACGATATCTGATCCATTATGATTGATTATGACTGACTAAAAGTGACATTCATTTTACAGCAAGAAGTTCCAGAAATTTCAAGACAAGAAGCTTCGTTTGAACGAGGGTGGTGTGTCAGAGCTGAAGAAAGCAAAGACAGAGGGCAACCTGCACGAAACACTATTAGACCGTAGGAGTAAGATGAAAGCCGATCGATACTGTAAATAAGTACAAATAGCATGTAAATAGAGAAATATTATAATGTAAGACATGATTTTCCATTACCCACGAAAGACAAACTTAGGGCCGTATTACAGAACCTTACTCAAGACTCAAGCATTACTTCAAACTAGTTTCAACCAATCAAATGGCTTTAAGCGAGTTTTAAGTAATGCTCGAGTTTTGAATGAGGTTCTGTTACGGACCTTGAGTTTGTTTGAGCAACAGACTGAGGTATGTTATTCCAATTTCAATGACAACTACAAATACAGTAATCAAATTGTTTAATGAGAGCAGAGTTACATACAAGTTATAATCAATAAATCAATGGTAAACAAAACACAATTCACTTTCAAATGTTTTTATTTATTTCTCATTGTAATAACCTCCGGTACAATGGCCTAAACGATTTGCGATAATTTGGATACACGGTATTTTACAGAGAAACCATTTACTTACAATCAGAGAATTTGAATATACTACCTACGCGTCTTATATAAAACGATATCTACACCTAAACCTAGTGTTTAGACTAGACATAGAGCTAGTCTATTGGAACATGATTCGAAGTGGCCTCATTTATCCAGTCTAGAGTTTGTGGTGTAAACGGATTTATTCTATTTTAGTTTATGTGAACGTGTGATACATGTCTAGCATTAGTCTTCAATAATCTTTTCAAAAATAATAAGGACTTACTCTATGAACTTGTTAAGACTAAGATACTACTATACATAAATAGCAGATGATTCTATCTAAACAAATATTATTGTTAAGGACATATGAATGTTACTAGAGAGAAATGCTAGGGGATGTATCGCACATTCGAGTTACAGTAATTATTCTATGCATTGTGTTCAAAATCAGTCGAAAGGCCATCTGTTCCAGATACCAGACAATGTAAGCATTTTATAGAATCGTAATACATTACACTAATCCCACCAAAGATTCCTACTGGTTCAAAATAAATATCCACATATCCTGGTCAAAAGAAAGTATTCTCCTTGCCTGTTGTACTGTTTTATTGCAAACATAAAAATAATGTTCGGTGGGCAAATTAATATAATATTCAATATGTTTTAACAGATTTGATATAATGATTACGAGATTGCGTATTTTATTCTTTATATCAGAGGAGCATTGCAAAATCATAATATACATACATCTAAAATAAATGCTAAAAATATACACATAAACTTATCTCTACTAATTTATTTAATAATACATAAAATACAAGGTTTGTGTACTGACCATTGAAATATGAAGCTCCTCGAGTGGCCAACCAATAGCGTAAGTAATTTTATATTTACATAATTTGTGAAACAATGGAAAAAGTGCAGCATGCTTTGCATAAATAAAGTACAAGGATAGTCATAAGCAAGACTTATTACAAAGAAAAACTGGTGTTATAAACAATACCTGCTTGTTTTATTTTTCGTAAAAAATCGTCGCGTTCTCACGAATTAATAATATTTATAGACCAAAACAAACACACTAAAATGTTCTCACTCATTTCCACAATTTGGCATAAGAGTGACAGAATGCCTTCTTTCTACACTAGCATTGTTAGAAAATAAATAAAAATATCGATGTGGTGTCTTATCAAAGAAAAACGAGAAAAAATGAATGTGACAACGCTAGAGTAAAAAGCGAGACAAAAGTTCATTTTATACACATAGTTTTTTTTAAACAATACTGTGTTTCAAGTGTCACAGTAAAGTAACGCGATTATCGCCCGCGATAAATATTACTGACGTAATAATTTAATTTCCCTGCTTTCATCACTGTTAATAAATTACATTACAGACCCCTTATGGCTCAAGTATTATATACTAAAGAAATCAGCGAGTGAGTTTGTAAGTTGTTAAATAACAGAGTACAGTATGGGAATATCTGGTATATTTTTAAGGCTTACAACAGTTTAGACATGACACTGATTCCGAAAGTATTTCAAATCAGGATTTATCACCGCAACTACTCTATTTCAATACTGTGACGTAAATTATCGCGATCCATTAAAATCTTTCATTATTCACGGAACCCAAACTCAGCATTATACAGGGAGATTTTTTTTTATCACCATCCAAATTTTTACAGGGTGTTCTACCCATGAATATGAACAACTTTCACTCTATGGGACCAACTCTGAAATCACGAAAAAAAAATCAGCTGTTCAATACAAAAGTTCAATACCTACTTGACCAAAATGTATGAAACAGCAGATTTTTTTTTTCGTGATATCAGTTGGCCCCATAGTGAAAGTTGTTCAAATTCATGTGTACAACACCCTGTAAAAATTTGGATGATGATAAAAAAAATCTTCCTGTATAAAACTTGCATGTTTTTATTCCTAGAAACATTTTGGACAGACCGTATCACTGAAAACCCCCAAAAGCTTATAAATAAAACCAAAAGGCGATAAGATTAGTTTTCAGTTTTCTTTCTTCAGTATCAATGTCATGTCTGTATTTACAAGAGGTTCACTGGAGGTTCCGACTTACCGATGTGTTGTGAGAGAGCAACAATCCATAAAGAACATTTCTTTTCTTAACCTAGATCTAACATCCCTTTTGATTTAGACCTTTCATTCCTAATCAAGTCTTTTCCACTCTTATATTGGCCATTTCATTATAAAACCTATCCACATTGAATGTCAACCAAAGGTCCGGCATTTTTAAATTTGCCAAAGATGTAAACAATGGCTGCTCGAAATTGAATAAAATTTTGGCAAATTTAGAAATGCCGGACCTTAGACATAACAATGATTGTTCCAAGGAGTAGTAAATAAATGGAGTGCTGGCATTGATTGTTACTAAAAGATTGATTGACACGAGGGTGAACTGAAAAACTGTTTACCAGGATTTACTATAGACAGGGCTAAAATTTCCAATGTCGATCTTTAATCAAGAAATATTTGTTTTTTGTTTTTCCATATAAAAAATAAAACTGCCAGACCTCAATTTTATTTTCCGGATAAAAGATACCGGCGGCGTAGTAAAAATCAGCCCACAGCCATAATCAATTACAACGATTGGTAAATTAAACCAACGCAAACTAATCGCCAAACTAGGCGTTTGCCTACACCTGGGAGTCAGCCCTCAGGTACAGGCAAACGTTTGGGGCTGACCACCAACACTGATCATCTAACTGAATCTATATATATAAAAATGAAACCCGTTTTCCGTTGTCACGACATAACATGAAAACGGCTGGACCGATTTCGATGAAATTTGGTATAGAGATAGTTTGAGTCCCGGGAAAGGACATAGGATAGTTTTTATCCCGATATTCCCACGGGATCGACATTTACGCGGGTGAAACCGCGGGGCGCAGCTAGTAATAAATAAAAGCTCAGCACTCCACGCACGCACTGCTCCCGGCCCCGCCGCACTACTCACAACACTGGCCCCACCACACTACTCACAACAATAGCCCTGCCGCACTCCTCACAACACTGGCCCCGCCGCACTACCCGGCCCACTGGCCCGCGCCGCGCTCGGGCCGCGCTGGGCGGCGCGCTGGGTGCTGCCTCGCTCTCAGCTGTGCGCCGGCATGGCCGCGTCGCCCGCGCGCTCGGCCCGCAGCCACTCCACAAACTCGTCTAACATTACTGGCCCTGGAAGTATAGAAATAATTCGTTACAATGTATAGTCCTCCAGACCGAATTTCGGCCAATCTCTGCGGAGCCTAGCCTTCGGCGCGGGAGATATTATAGAGCACGCATGTGTGCTGTGTGCGTAGACGCAGGTGCACTTTCTTCCTTCGCCCTCGCCCGGGAAGCAGGCGCAGGAGCCCGGCCGCGCGTTGCTGGCTACATTGATAATACTGGTGGTGATGGCTCTTCTTCTATTCATCCGCGAACCCATCACAGTCCGGCTTTGCGTCCAAGAGTGTTGAGAGCAGAGAGTGTGCGAGAGAGGTTTTAATAGATTGAAAAGTGTAAATATTATGACACAATATACTAACACGCTCCGTCGGCGTCGTATGTATTAAGCTGCGTGTCGACTGTCCGACTGAACTCGAGGATATTGCACCACTGGTCGCGGTTGACGACGCGGTAGCGACGCTCGCGCTGCAGGAACTCCGCCAGCGGAGGGCGGAGCGCCCAGCGAGGCAGGAGCACTCCCAGGAGCGCCCGGGCCGTGCTGGTGTCTAGTGAGCGCTGGTCCTTATCCTGGAAAAGGTGAAAGCTTGTGTTAGAAAAAAGTTACGGTGAAAATGTAAATCAAGAAATTGTGCATTGTATTGTCTGATATAGCAGTAAATAATTAAATTGAAGTCGACCGAGTAAAGTTTTGACAAACGTGTTCGAGATTTTATTTATATGTAACTAGCTGCGCCCCACGGTTTCGCCCGCATTAGTCTCGATCCCGTGGGAATATCGGGATAAAAAGTATCCTATGTCCTTTCCCGGGACTCAAATTATCTCTATACCAAATTTCATCTAAATCGGTTCAGCGGTTTAGGCGTGAAAAGGTAACATACAGACAGACAGAGTTATTTTCGAATTTATAATATTACTATGGATTGTAAGTTTAATAATAATGTATTATACATAGACATAAGCCTGGAATAAATTTACTAATTGATGGTGAAAACTGCATCAAAATCCGTTACATAGTTCAGAAGAACAATGCAATCACACAGACAGACACGAAAAGCAACTTTATTTTATTTTTGGTTTGCTCTGGTATGGTAGTAAGCAATCAAATCGAAGTCGAGAGCACAAACGCTTAATCAACATGATACTGGTGCCATTTTTATTCTTGGAGTGTTAACTGCGTTAATTTCTTTATACGAATACATAAGTTGAAGTGTCTGTTTGTAATGATACAATAACAGCTGTTTACTAAATGCATATACCGTACTTAAATAAGTAATAAGTATAACAAAATACCAAATTTTAACATTTTTGTCTATTTTTTTGTTACAGTTTATATCCGAAACGGCTGGACCGATTTTGACGGAACGTTTACTGGCAGATAGCTGATGTTATAAGGAGTAACATAGACAGAGATACTTTTGTCCCGGTAGTACATTCCCGTGGGATAATTTCTGACTTCCATGCGGGCAAAGTCGCGGGCAGCAACTAGTTTATTTATATGATGATGATACAAACTGTACTTACCCTAGCAAAATCATAAGAATATCTGTAAATGGCCTTAAACATATAGGGATCATTGAGTAAGCTGCGAAGGTATTCTATTTTGTTCTGCAATTTGTGAGCACTGTCGCATTGTAGCTCCGTTAGTCCTGAAACAGATTAAAGCATCGATTTAATAATATATTTCTTTGTTAATAGTAGTTCATTTCTACAATATGGCACGAAGTTTACGAAAATTATGTCCACATGTAACTAGCGTTCTTCACAATCCCTACGAAGGTGAAGGATTACAATAATATAAGCATTTTTTTATTTGCTGAATGTGCCTGTTCTTGACTTCAATCACGCCTGATGTATAGTGATGGATAATGTCTATGATATAACAAGCGTGCCCAAGAGATGTCTGTTCATATAATACTAGCTTCAGCCCGCGACTTCGTTCGCGTGAAACTTCTTGTTTCCCCCGAGCCACCCCGTCGTATCTCATCACCCGCCCGCGCTATCACTTAACGTTCTTTTTGACTTTTTTTCTTTTTGCTCGGCTCCTAAGGGTCATAGCGTGATGTTAAATAGCCTATAGCCTTCCTCAAGAATTTGGCTATCAAATGCAAGAAGAATTTTTCAAATCCGACTGCTGGTAGTTACAGAGATTACCCCCTACATACAAACTTACAAAATTTTACCTCTTTATAATATTAGTATAGAAGTATCAATCAATCATACTGTATTTTATTTCTTTAATTCTATTTAATGATCTATTTTAGATATCTAGTTGAGAAAAGAACTTGCAAACCTACCTTTTATCCATTCCTCTTGTGTGAAGTAGCCCATTTGTTTTGCTCCCATTTTGTATGCGATGACCAACATGACGACGTTCTCAGGATCCACACCTAAGTCTTCACAGAATTTTTCCATGCCTTCCGGACCTGTACATACAAAATTTTGCATGCTTTAATTATAAGCAAAACACGTATGATCACATTTTGTATTGTAACACCTTTTTATACCGTGTTTTAAATGTCAAAAATGAGTATACCTACAAACGGAGTGAATTGGGATGAAACTTTAAAATGGATTTTAGTGTTGAAATAATATAGTTTTTTGTCGACAAGGGCACTTAACTGTTAATTATAATACAGCAAACACTGTGGAGTTCTTTCTGGCAACAAACTATACTATTTCAATGTTAAAATCGCTTTTAAAGTTTCGTCCCGATTCACCCCTGCATCCCTATTCGCCCCGTTTGACGGTACTGTTGCTTCTGAGACGAAATGTAGTAGAATAATTTCACTATCAGTCCTACTAGTTACTAAATCAATGGCATTCAATAACTGGAAGTAGGACGTCCGTAGGCATCGGCACACCGCACAACCAAGTCAGGCTGTGGATGATGATCATGATGATGATAGAGTAAGTAACTCACCCAATACTTCTGGGTCCAGGGCGGTTGTGTATTCTTTGAACCATGTTAAACATTTCTTTACGCTAAAACTCGTGTCTTCTGATTTGGAATGTCGACGTGAACTGAAATTGACAAGTAAATAAATTCATTAAATAAATTTTACCTAGCTGGAGTTAATTAGAAACAACTAGATGATCTTATAAAGGTTTCGATTGTCGTTTTAGGGTGGGAACCCTAAAACACGCAGTGGATTGAACAATGTTACCTGACTAAAACATATTTGGAATTATATTAAATTTTTATGGTGGTTAGGCACAAGATGCGGCTATCTAAGAGCAGTATTAGTCACCACCGGTTTTTTAACGTCTTGCACTTGTTCACAAGTGAGGAAGAAGAACGAGGTTGGTCTTACCTGCTATTTCTAGATCTCTTGTGATGATGGTGTTCGTCAATGGCGGTCGCCCCCGGCAGGACTTCGCCCCCGCTCGCGGGAGCGCCGCTCCGTGTGCGTTTACTGCAACGTGGCATCGTTCTACCACCCTGTCCAATAAATTACAGGATACTTCAGTATTATTGTTTTATTAAATAAAGCTTAGACATATGTTCCATATAAAGAGTACTAGTATCTTGTAGCACCTGGGTGACTTTGAGGGGGGGGGGGGGGGGAATTACAAGAATTTATACATTAAATGGTGTGTAGGTACCGCATGCCGCTTACGATTACTAAGGCGCTCCGGTAACCTTGCTGACAACACAATACAATAAGATTGACAACATAATTATACTATCAGCAGAAGGAACACTGCATTTTGTATACAGTGTTTCTGTTCCGCAGAATACATTCTGTAATGGGTCGTGATATGTTTCTGTGACACCTATTCTTAAGCAGTTAGTGCTTGATGTTTGACCTATTATTTATTATGTTTCATTGGCTGGCCTGGCGACACTAGCAACATCAAGGGATTTGCTATGTGTTATCAACGAAATGTCTTGTAAACTGCATAGATACGTGATACAGGTTATAAGTACATAATTTTAAAAGGTTGGCCTTCTGTTCATATTTCGAAAGACTTCGCTGATGAGTCGTGTTTATAACTATCATGCCATATTTGAAGATGAATCTGAGAAAGTAGGTACATATCAATTAACCTTTCAACCGCTATTCATCCTTTGTTGTCAACCAATCAGTTTGTCAATGTCATCAACAGAATACAAACATCACTTGCTTATTAAAACAAAATACTTGTGATAAAGACAGAAACTATTCTACAGACACATTTATCATAAGATAGAATTGGAAATAAAGTTGTACAAAGCTTTGATAGTAATTGATGTTGGAAAATGTGGTTTATGATTGTACACACAAAAAATGTAAAGCAAAACCCCAAAGATGTGAAATATTCAAGGGAACAATAGCCACGTTTCAATAAAAACCTAGAGCTGCTGGTTGGTTGGGAACCAGAAATTAACAAGAGACTTTGTTTTTCCAACACAATGCTATGTTTTTGAAAGGGCTGTTATGTAAGGCCAGGAGTATGTTTGCTTGTTTTATAAATTATGTAGAATCCTACTCTGGGATTAATCTTGTATAATTTTCATATTTATACTCGGTTGCATACAAATGATTAATTTGAAAGCTTTTTATTTTGTAAGTTGTCTTTCATTATTTTATTGGAGTACTGCATAACTGAAAATGTCATTAGAATGGTTTATACAGGCCAGTAAAAAGTTTTTTTTTTTGTTAATGTCCTAATTCATGTTTGTAAGTAGTAGTATTCTATTTCAATTGAGAAAATATTCAATTTATGATCACACAGAAGAGCAACGAGGAGGGAGATTTATCCTAGTATGTTTGACATCTAAAATCATTATTTAGGTTGATATCACTTTGACCATGAAATCAAAACAACTACATTTTTTTGTTGTTATCAAAAGCACATTTCAATAAGTCTTTTATTTAGTTGAATTTTTAACATTGGTTTACTGTTATCTATCCTTAAAAACAGTCAAAATAAGGATCGTCGGATGATTCCCCATTATGTAAAGTCAACAAAAGAGATAAGTATGCAGGATCATCGGATATAGTTGAAGTTTAGTACGAAACCAATGGATGTTGTCGACTGAAATTTAATTTGATAAATGAGCTGTTCGTTTACTATAAATAAAATTAAATTTTATTCGAGAACATCAATCGGTTTCTTAATAAACTTAAACTATATCCGACGATCATGCATACTTATCTCTTTTGTTGACTGTACAACTTTATTACATTTTGCGCATATTCTGAATACAATGTTTCCAAGACATTCAGTCACATAATATGCAGTAGTAAATAACTTATTTACATTATTGTCAGTGGCCTTGAGAAAATTGTTGTTTGATGTTTTCATTAAATGTGAAAGAACTGGTATAATCAGTGGTTATTTATGTATAAATTTATTAGCCTACACAAAGTTGAGCAATATAAGTATTGTTGTTTCTTTGAGCAAATATTACATATAATAAAAAAAAATAGTGAACATTGAAAAATGTTGCAGTTGTTTTGCATTTATGTAAAAGAAAACTTGAGTCAGTCAGAATGATGGTGAGGATTTAGCTACAATAATGGCCATAGATTTCTTAAGTGGAGAGTAACTATGCTCCACCTCTTCTGCCCCAAAACATGCAGCCAGTGCGCTGCCACCAACAATGCCATGGAAGTGGTGATGTTTTGGACCAACAAAATTAAAATAACTGTTGTGCCAGTGTCACGAAGAAGAACTGGAGAGCGCCAATTGGCAAGCATACAGTGGGACTCTATCCCAACTAGATGGACCAACCACATTACAAAGGCAGCCGGGAACAAATGAATATGGAAGGAACAGTATTGTGGTACAACTGAGGTTGAAGGCCTTACAACAAAACAACATACTTTGCACCCAATAAGATTATCAACAAAGATAATGAATTCTAAAGGCCATCTTAGTGTTTTTGAAAAAACAATCTTTAAATCTGAATCTCCCTCACTGATTATTACCCATCAACATCAATAATTAGTTATAATTGCTGAGTAATTTATGCTGCTGTATTCATAAGCGAAACTGGTTTCTTTACTTGATAAACATAACTGTGACACTGAATTCAAGATTAAAGATGATTCGGCACTTTTCATGTCAATGTTTAAATTAGTGGGTAAGCATTTGGTTCAGGTTGAGACTAGTCAACACTTTTAAATTAGGTTTAATTATAAATGCAATTATTCATACCTTTTGAAGCTTTTCAAATAATTGTAAGAACTATTTAGTGATTAGGAAATATTTTTTTTTTTTGGAATTTTGTTTATTTATTTCAGTACCTATATTGACATGTTGCACGCTTATTGTTAAAGTGACCGAATTAAAAAAACTTGTTTTTTGGGGAATCGCAAAAAACATTTTGCAATTAGGACTTTGGTTGTTTATTTGAACATAAATGTTACAAGATGTTAGTTGCATTGTTATTTTTATATTTTTTTAATGATAGAATATGAATCACATATTTCACAGATGCCGTTGAATTAAAGATGACAGTGTATCAAACTCATTTATGACTAACTAGCTGCGCCCCGCGGTTTTACCCGCATAAGTTTCGATCCCGTGAGAATATCGGGATAAAAAGTACCCTATGTCCTTTTCTGGGACTCAAGCTATATCTATACCAAATTTCATCAAAATTGGTCCAGCCGTTTGAGCGTGAAGAAGTAACAAACATATAAACACACACACTCACAAACTTTCGCCTTTATAATATTAGTGTGATTTCGAATTTGGTCACTTTAATACTAAGCAAGCAATGTAAAGTGTATCATTTCAGACTCCTACAAGTGCTGCAGCCATTACTTTATGAGTAAATGACTAACTTAATGTTTCGTTTGATTAATATGTTTCAGTAAACACAGCTTACTATTCTCACAGCTATGTGTTGACAATACAAAGTTTATTTCCACTTATCTTTGCAAGACAATGTACAATACTCCAACAAATAGTGTTTCCTCTTGGAATCATCTCTTAAATATGTAGAAGTTTTACCTAAATCTAACCTTGCGTGAGTTAGATATCTAAACAGCTGGGTGTGACAGAAACATATGATATAGGATTCATTATAAGCATTTAGAGGTTATACACATAATATTCGTGACTGCACTCCAATAATACACATAAAGCCGATTATAAGACTAACAAACACACAATACAACCGATAAATTACAATAATAAAACACCCACAGCAATGGAATCAGCTAAATGTTTACCTACACACCTCAAAGATCAAATTAAATGCCTTTGATGATGTAGCACGCACTTTTACGGTTTATCTTAATGAAAATTAATCAAACTTACTATTGGTGGCAGATTCGATATGAAATTTGAAAACTTAAAGGGGTTTTCGTCTCCTATTTTGCGAATTTTGCAAGTACAGCTTCACGAAAAAAATGTCTTCTTGACAGGTCGATAATAACCTGAAATAAAAAAATCAATGTGGGGCAAAAGAGAGAATACATTCAATACAAATGACTATGATGATATCATGATCAGTATTTCGGTTATTTACTGAAGATCGATAAAAATGTTAATACAAAACGAAAGGTGAAACGTTATATTTTGGAAGACGTCCCCTACAAAAATTTTGCAAAAATCTTACCTTTTCTTTAAATATATAGAACAATAATATATCCAGTACTATTTTAAGACAAATTAATAACTATTAACACATTTCCACGATACTAAAATTAATAAATTGATGAACCAAACAGCAGACACAGCGGCTGCGAAAACTCATAACGAAGTGAACGTTTAGTTACTGCATTAACTTAAGACGTTCCATTTATTTGCAGCCATTGTTTTACAATTTGTTTAAAAAAAATACGATTAAAATTTTTCTTAAGTTAGTGTTACATACACATTATCACTATTTTTTAATTAAAAATTGTAATCCCAAGCTTATAATGAAAGTGAAGATATTCTAAAGCTTTGTTTTTAAAGCGACATCGAGTGGTAACTAAACGTAGCTCGTAGCTGCATTATTTTTTTATTGGAGAAAATTTTTTTACAATACACAGGTTTGTAGTTCCAATATGGTTCCAATATTATTTTTTGAAGAAGTCTCTACCTTCTAAATTCAATGCATTATTTATCTAGGCGGTTTATCTCAATACCTATTATTAATTTGCAGGCAGGATATAGAAAATTAGGACAAGAGCGTAGGTAAAAAGGGTAATTTCCTCGTCTGACAACATAATATTTTGATAAGCTAAGTTTGCGCGCAACTGTTGCAGCATCTGTATAACATTCGCAGGAACAATTGAGTAACGGCGGGTGATCTGTCAACACCTTGTAAAGAATACTAAGTTACCTGCTCTGTGTGCATAAAATTCCCACAATACTGCCCTTGTTTGTTGCGTCAAGTTCCGGCAAAGAATACCAATGCACTTCTCCCTGCCGAAGTCTGTAACACCTGTATTTACAATGGTACCAACACGTGCAAGAGTTCCGGTTCTTCTTACACAGCTCACCCCACCCTACCTCTTTGAGACGCGATGGAGACGGTGTTTTACTTACACAACATCCGATCCAGTTGCCGGCGCCCCAAACGGCAATCTTACCTCACTCGTTCCATCGCCGACGAGTCGTATCCGACCGACAGATGGCACTGATCGATATCTAGTGAAGCCATAAAACTTGCGAGTCGAGTGGTGGACAAAATACCATGTTTCACCATCACCTTTTTATTGTTAAGGGGTAAACATATCCCTCACCCTTAGGCAGGCCGCAGACATCCGATTTCCTGATCAGGAATTCAGATTCGGAGACCCTGAATGCACGCATTTCATACAAAATCGTCTCAAATGCCGGGGCCACACCAACGGGAAACACCGATAATTATCGCGACGACGGGCGTTAATCGTAGGTGCAGCCACAACTTATCGCGATAATTATCGGCGTTTCCCGTTGGTGTAACCCCGGCATAAGCGCATACGTTCTTATATTTTCCGGACGGAAATATTCCAGAGCCCTGATTCACAACCATACGACAGGCTATCGTATCGAAAACCTGACATTTCGATAACCTGATTTGACTTCCCCTCAACAGCAAATAGCTGTTGGAAGAATTGCGGGCGTCTATTTGATTTAAACTGACAAAATTTTCGGATTTTGGACTTGTGAACAGCGTTGAGAAGACTCTTAAGCATATCGAGTGTTCGTGAATAAGGGGGCTGCCCCCTTATTCACAAACACTATATATGGCGCTTCCGTATCGTATCGAACATTAATCATTGTTATCGTACGAGTCTTCTCAACGCTGTTCACAAGTCCAAAACCCGAAAATTTTGTCAGTTTAAATCAAATAGACGCCCGCAATTCTTCCAACAGGTATTTGCTGTTGAGGGGAAGTCAAATCAGGTTATCGAAATGTCAGGTTTTCGATACGATAGCCTGTCGTATGGTTGTGAATCGGGGCTCTGATCAGGAAACCGAATCAAGAAACCGGACGTATGCGCCCGGCCTCAGGTCTCCGAATCTGAATTCCTAATCAGAAAACCGAATTAGGAAACCGGACGTATGCGGCCGGCCTTAAGTAGGTAGTCTGGACTGGTCAATATGTCAGTCAAAAGACAAAACTGTAGGTACTAATTTTGTGACTGGCTCACCCTGGACATGCAAGGTTTAAAGACACATGGTGTTAGCGCGGGGAACAATGAAAGAGTGGATTGTATAATGGTTTAATACCATCTGGTTTACAAATATAAACTTTCCCGGAAAAACCGAAATTTTGTCTGTCGCGGTGGAGTCCGTTGAAGCGAGTGGTCATCGGGCCGAGCCATGTCGTCGCCGCGACGCGGCTTAGCTTGCCGATGCATTATTACTACGGGAATAACGGGATGATGCCATACTTCATGCTAAGAAGAAAAAAAAAAGAACCTACCTGCAATATTATTTACTAGCCGACCCGACAGATGCTGTCCAAAGGGGTTTGAAGATTTTTGTATGGAGGGTGGCCCTAAGGTCGGCCGCCATTTTGATTTTTTTTCAGAATCGCAGTGCACAACAAAAGTTATATGTTTAGATAGAGGACACTTATACAAACAAAAAATGTTTTATAACATAATATCCTAAAGCGTCAGGTTTCGGAGTTATTGACCGAAATATAAATCGAAAACAACAAGGATTTTTTTGTTTTTTTGCCCTCCAGGTAAGCATATTGAACTATTGAGGTAATAGAAACGTTATGAAACCTTTATGGAGAAGAAACAAATGAAGAAAGACATTTTTTAAATAAATAATTAAACACGGCAATTTATAGTTCGTTTTTTAATCCCAGAGACTAATCTGACATTTAAGTCTTTTGTGTTTTCGTTTTTTTGAGTATAGAAGACACTTGCCAGATTAGTCTCTGGGATTAAAAAACGAACTATAAATTGTCGTGTTTAATTATTTATTTAAAAAATGTCTATTCTTCATTTGTTTCTTCTCCATAAAGGTTTCATAACGTTTCTATTACCTCAATAGTTCAATACGCTTACCTGGAGGGCAAAAAAACAAAAAAATCCTTGTTGTTTTTGACTTATATTTCGGTGAATAACTCCGAAACCTGACGCTTTAGGATATTATGTTAAATAACATTAATTTTTGTTTGTATAAGTGTCCTCTATCCAAATATATAACTTTTGTTGTGCACCGCGATTCTGAAAAAAAATCAAAATGGTGGCTGATTTTAGGGCCAAAACCTTCAAACCCCTTTCAATAATTTGTTTCTTCTCTAACTCAAAGCATTTATTTCAATTAAACCATTTACAGGCACTTTTGCAATGTCACAAAGTCGATCAGTTAGACGAGAATGTTGAAGCCAGTTGTCCATTCCAAAACGTAGAATAAATAAATTATACTTAATTCGTACAAAAATCCAACGAAAAAAAAACACTCAGTTTTTTCCCGAAGTTTTCGGCTAACTTTTTAATTTTTTTTAGGGTTCCGTACCTCGAAAAGAAAAAACGGAACCCTTATAGGATCACTTTGTTGTCCGTCCATCCGTCCGTCCGTCTGTTTGTCTGTCAAGACCCTTTTTCTCAGGAATGCGTGGAGGTATAAAGCTGGAATTTATATCAAATACTCAGGTCTACTGTCCCTTAGTGCTGTGAAAAAATCAAACTTCTAAGCCAAACGCAATCAAAAGATACAGCCATGTATGCTGCAAATTTCCGCCAATTTACACTCGCAAGCGAATCATAACCTACAGGGTACTTCCCGTGAAATCAGAATCTTGAAATTTGGTAAGAAGCAATGTCTTATGGCACAGATAAAGGAAAAATTGTGAAAACCGTAAATTTTTAGTTACATTATATAATAAAAATATTTTAAATAATTTTAAACTTAAATTCGAAACGATAGAGAGACCTTTATCTTTAATTTATGCTCCTCCAGCTTTCCATATTGTAATGTTATAGATTTCATTTTACACTAAAAATACCATAACTATGATTCGATTGTCGTGCTGGGTGAACTTTTACTTACGGAACCCTCGGTGCGCGAGTCCGACTCGCACTTGGCCGGTTTTTTAGGTATTTAGTACCTAAAAAAATTAAAAACCATATCTATCCAAACTGTTACGAATATTAAAAAAAAAAACAACCAAATCGGTTCAGCCTCAGCCGTTTGAGCCAAGTGATGTGTTTACCGACAATTAGCATTTTATTAGGGTTCCGTAGCCAAATGGCAAAAAACGGAACCCTTATGGATTCGTCATGTCTGTCTGTCTGTCTGTCTGTCCGTCCGTCCGTATGTCACAGCCACTTTTTTCCGAAACTATAAGAACTATACTGTTGAAACTTGGTAAGTAGATGTATTCTGTGAACCGCAGTAAGATTTTCACACAAAAATAGAAAAAAAACAATAAATTTTGGGGTTCCCCATACTTACAACTGAAACTCCAAAAATTTTTTTTCATCAAACCTGTACGTGTGGGGTATCTATGGATAGGTCTTCAAAAATGATATTGAGGTTTCTAATATCATTTTTTTCTGAACTGAATAGTTTGCGCGAGAGACACTTCCAAAGTGGTAAAATGTGTGTGTCCCCCCCCTCTAACTTCTAAAATAAGAGAATGATAAAATTAAAAAAATATATATAATGTACATTACCATGTAAACTTCCACCGAAAATTGGTTTGAACGAGATCTAGTAAGTAGTTTTTTTTTAATACGTCATAAATCGAAAACCGCAATTTACCTTTCACAAAGTTACAACGAACTACAAGAACTTTTATATTATGTTACTTGCTGCTACGGAACCCTTCATGGGCGAGTCCGACTCGCACTTGCCCGGTTTTTTTTTATTTATAGAAGGCTAGCTTCTGCCCGTGGCTTCGCCCGCGTGGACAGATGTCGGAAATTATCCCACAGGAACGTGCTACCGGAACAAAAAGTAGCCTAAGTATGTCCTTTCCCAGGATGCCATCCGTCTCCTTGCCAAACATTATCAAAATCCGTTCAATGGTAAAGGTGTGAAAAGGTAACGTATGGACATACTTTCGAATTTATAAGTATGGATAGATAGATTACAGATGACGCTTGCAAATCGACCAAGATACAAGTATAAATTCTAGGTAAAACACACTAAAATCCAACTTATTAATCAATCTTGTTAAACTAAAATCCTGAATATCGTAAGGAACTTCACCGTCCAGTAGTCACAAAATATTTGTATAGGAAGGCACTTTCTATAGGTAGCGTCCCTACACTTGTAGTATTTAGAATGGGAAACAAAGCACCTAATCTAGTAAGAGGGCGCAATTTACGAGGGTGTTGCACCCCTCGCTATCTGCGGTGCACAACCCCTGACGCGACACGACGCGCCGTCTAGATTTAGTGGAGTACTCATTATCGATTTTAATTCATTTGAATACTGCTCTTTGGCCCCTCTAACGTCACATCTCTAGTAAATATTTGGCGGGAATTATTTTTTCAAAGTGCGTAATGAATGGCGCCACGCATGATCCCTTTTGTTTCTGTTTTTTTTTGCTTGTTATTTTATTAGTGGATTGTTTTAAGGGAGTTAGGAATCAGGGTGGGCTGGGCTTTCAGGTTAATAAGATGGAGCAGTGTTTATAATTTTATTATAAAGATTATTAAGTGGTGCTTTATTTAATTTCTCTAGGACTATTTAGTATTTTCTCTAATATCTAATAATAGTCCTCTAGACCGAATTTCGGCCATAGCGACTAATCTAAGCGGAGACCAGCCTTCGGCGCAGGAGATCACACTAATATTATAAAGGCGAAAGTTTGTGTGTGTATGTATGGGGGTGTGTGCGTGTGTTTAGATGTTTGTTACTTCTTCACGCTCAAACGGCTGAACCAATTTTGATAAAATTTTGTATGGAGGTAGCTGACACCCTGGATTAACATATAGGCTACTTTTTATCCCGATATTCCCACGGAATCGACACTTATGCGGGTGAAACCGCGGGGCGCAGCTAGTAACATACAATTATAGACTAGTGCACAAGTGTGTACGCAGACACAGGTGCACTCTCTCTTCCCTCACTCTGATAGTCTGATGGGACGGCGATCCGACACGATCGGAGAGAGATCCAACCGAGACACGACGTGTCACACTACCAATTTCCAAACTCCGGGCTAATGGAAAAACCCAATAACCTTTGCCTGACCCAGGAATCGAACCCAAGATGTTACGCTCAGCAGTCGCGCTTGCGACCACGAGATCAATGTGTTGTGTATTTCAAGTTGTAGTTCTACAAAGATGGGATTTCGTAGTAGTCGTGTATGTCGGTAGGTTTGTACCTACAAACGTAGATACCATATACCTAGGGTGTATGTGCCAAAACTTTGCCACAGACACCTACCTACCCTGCCTAGTTATAAGTAGGTACTTACATATTTGAAGTATCTAACAGAAGTTACAGCCTTATACAGGGTGTTACAGAAAGGGTATATCAATACATACGGGTTGAAGAGTGTATCTGGTCTAGAATCTCTGTACAAAATTTCAGCTCAAAAGCAGTAACTTTGAAAATGCTTAATATTTTTTTATTTCGATAGTTTATTAAATTGAAATCATAACAAACGTGTCACCGCACTACGAGGGTCATTATCCATTATCTGTAGTGTGTCTGTGCGCCTAGTACACGCACATCACGCCGCCGCGCGCCAGTGCAGCGCCGTGATGTCGAAATAAAAAAATATTAAGCACTAGCTGCGCCCCGCGGTTTCACCCGCATAAGTGTCGATCCCGTGGGAATATCGGGATAAAAACTATCCTATGTCCGTCCCCGGGACTCAAACTATCTCTATACCAAATTTCATCTAAATCGGTTCAGTAGTTTAGGCGTGAAGAAAAGACAGACAGACAGACAGAGTTACTTTCGCATTTATAATATTAGTTTGGAAGTTTGGATTTTCAAAGTTACTGCTTTTGAGTTGAAATTTTGTACAGAGATTCTAGACCAGATACACTCTTCAACCCGTTTGTATTGATATACCCTTTACGTAACACCCTGTATTTAACGAGAACAGAAACCATATTATTTTAAAGAATTTAAAGTTCAACTTATCATGTTGATTACACCACCCGACGCAATAAAGAGTTGAGTTCAACATTAGTTGCGACAGCTTGTCAGTAATGCTTGTCAGTCGAGGCTCGAGCCCTACTCTGACCCCGCATGACTGAGAAATTTAGTTGCAGCCTAACATGGGTACTAACAAACACGTGCCTACATTTCTAACTATAATTAAGAAAGTTTAGTAAGTTAATTTATCATTAACATCGTGTAGGTATGTACATTTCCTTAAAATGTAATAGGATTCCGCTTATGTCCAGTCCAAAATGAAGGAAGTGTTCCATTTGTAAATAAAATTGTAAGTTTATTTAGCTTACGAATTAGAGGAAAATATCCAAATAACATTAAAAAGGTCTTCGACCCAAATATTTTAGGCAGAATTAAAATAGAACACGAGCCTGAAAAGCTGTATGCCTATATTCCGCAGTCAAAACTTATTAAACGTACCCATGTCGTCCTAAACTTTGTTATTTTACGCTTCTCGAGTCTCAAAGTCATTATCGTTATCTCCGACATTCCCGTTGTTGGCCAAGAAGAAAACATTCGAAATACCAACCCGTAATAATTAGAGAAACATTCATTGCGAAACGTCGGGGGAGCGTTTCTGTGATCGTCGGACGGAAAACCGTCATGCGTTGCGTAGCCGGCGCGTCCATTCAAGCCGGGTCGGCGGCGGCGGTACGCCCCCGCTTCACCCTATTTTCACCCCAATGCCCGCGTCCCTCATGGAAACAATCTTCAGTTCGCGTTTCACCCGCACTTCGGCAGCCCGTCGCTTGCCGGCTGCTCTGCGAAAACACCGCGATCTTTCCTGAACTAGTGCAATATTCAAAACAATTCGAATTTGAACTTGTGTTCCATTTGCTTTTGTTTTTCCGAATGTTACGAACCCCTGTTAGTGTTTTGTTTTATTAACTAGTGTTGTATTGTTTGTAATTATATTTTCGGCGTGTGTTGGTGTATAGTTTGTGGACATCCGCATTTAGCGAACTTACGTAAGTATTTACTGCATTGCGTTTTGATCTGAGTTTGATTAACCTTTATTAAAATTTGTTCTTAGCGAGAGCATTACCTTTGAACTTTACCTCAGTAAGTAAAGACCAATTTATTATAATTGGAGAGATAATAGAATGGCGTCTGACTTTTATTCGTAACCTTTGAAGTGATCGTGAACCGAAATAATCGTTGCTTTTAGTGTATTTCAACTGAAAAACTTAAGTGAGAGCTCTAACAGGCAATTTGTCTGAAGGCCCGCCTGAAGTCGATTCAATTAAGGACGAATTGGGTCGCCGGAGTAGTCGGTGGTTGTAAGAAAAGGCAGGCTGTATAGTTCACTTATTTATTATCCTTGTTTGCCCATGTGTGAGGGTTCAACAGCCGTTGTGGTGAACATTTAGCTGGTTATTTGGTTTACCATTTGTTATGTCAACTGAGGAAGTAAAAGGAAATGTCGGATATCTTTAAAGGCTTAGGTTCACAAACTTTTTTTTAGATAGGTTTAGGGTAGTTGTAAATTCACGGCAGTTTGATAATGTCAAATGTGAAGTGCTGTGAAGAGAGGTGGGTATGTTTTAATATTTTTAAGGGGAGTGATTTCTCGACCCTTATGAAAAATCGAAATCATAAAGCTCCTTTTTTACGGAACTCGGCAAAAAGGAGAATTGGATTTCATTACATTAAAAGCTCAACGTCTCCAAGGAACAAATGAAGCTGTAATTTATAAAGTTTTCCCTCAAGGGCAGGAACAAAAAAATCTTTTAATTGTTTCTGAAAACCTACTTTGTCTAGAAAACGCTGAATTTCCTCAGTGTACTTAATAAGAAGAGCTGCCATTGCGTTTCTTCATCAGCCGTGACGCTGTAATGCGTTCCGAAACGTTTGGCAGCCATAATGAGTCTATTAACGTTCATACTTTACCTTTGAGGATACGCAGACTTAGGAAAGGCGCGTAGTGTCTGCTATAGCAATACAAAGCATAGCATCGCCTCATTTGAGATACACCCTTGTCAATTTTTATAGTGATCAGTAGTGCAAACAAAGCTATTGAATGCTCTTCAGTATCCACACAGTAAGTATATTAAAATACGTATTTCCATTTTTAATTGGTGATGTTCTTTACAAAGGCCATACACATCTTTTAGAGAGGAAATTTGCGTAGTACTCCAAACCAGCGCGCTGGTTTGGAGTACTACGCAAATTTGTAGGGACAATTCTCGTAAGGGGTTAGAAGATTTTTGTATGGAGGGTGGCCCTAAGGTCGGCCGCCATTTTGATTTTTTTTCAAAATCGCGGTGCACAACAAAAGTTATATATTTAGATAGAGGACGCTTATACAAACAAAAAATGTTATTTAACATAATATCCTAAAGCGTCAGGTTTCGGAGTTATTCACCGAAATATAAGTCGAAAACAACAAGGATTTTTTTGTTTTTTTTCCCTCCAGGTAAGCATATTGAACTATTGGGGTAATAAAAACGTTATGAAACCTTTATGGAGAAGAAACAAATGAAGAATAGACATTTTTTAAATAAATAATTAAAAACGGCTATTTATAGTTCGTTTTTTAATCCCAGAGACTAATCTGACATTTAAGTCTTTTGTGTATTCGTTTTTTTTTTAGTAGGTACCTATAGAACTTTGACATTACACTTGTCAGATTAGTCTCTGGGATTAAAAAACGAACTATAAATTCAAATTCAAAATTATTTATTCGGGACAACTAGGTCCATCGGTTAGTATACAAAAACTTAGAAACTATTGTTAGTACTTAAAATACAATAACAAAGAACAACACACATCCATCAATAAACATCACAACACAATTCACAAAAAAAAATCACAAAAAGCCCCAACAAGATAGCCAACAGCTATAGTTTTCAGGATGCTGTTGTGACTCCCCCGCACCCTCCTCATAAGAGACACGACTTTTTTCCGAATGACGGCATGAAAACCGTTAGTCGGAGAATGCGCGAACATCATTCTCGGAGGCACTGCAGAAACTAGGAAGTCCCAACACCATCCTGAAAATATTATTGTATTGGACGCGCAATGTGTCCAGGGATTTTTTGGTATAACTAACCTATAGACTACCCGTGTGCAGACCCTGACAATACGCTTTAAATAGTGTGATCTTGACTTGGTCCGTACAGCGAGCGAATCTACGGGCCAGCATGTTGCCACGGACTGACAGAGCCCTGCGCTCCCTCTCTATGGCAACATCATCCTTAAGGCCGTCGGTAAGGTAATGTCCAAGGTACTTAAACTGCGACACCCTATCCAAGTTTACACCATTCAAAGTAATGGATGGAACAGATTCAGGACACCTACTTGCGGCCTTAAAGACCATGTACTGACTTTTCTTTACATTGTAAATAAATTGCCGTGTTTAATTATTTATTTAAAAAACTGTCTATTCTTCATTTGTTTCTTCTCCATAAAGGTTACATAACGTTTCTATTACCTCAATAGTTCAATATGCTTACCTGGAGGGAAAAAATACAAAAAAAATCCTTGTTGTTTTCGACTTATATTTCAGTAACTCCGAAACCTGACGCTTTAGGATATTATGTTATATAACATTTTTTGTTTGTATAAGTGTCCTCTATCTAAATATATAACTTTTGTTGTGCACCGCGATTCTGAAAAAAAAATCAAAATGGCGGCTGATTTTAGGGCCAAAACCTTCAAACCCCTTTATGAATGTTCAAAGTCTGATCTCAGTCTCAATCTGTCAAAAATACCTCTAATTTCACTACATTTTTGACAACTGTTTGGAGCAGTGGTGGCCAAGTGGTAACGACCGCGACTTACGAGTTGTAGGTCGTAGGTTCGAATCCAGACAGGCGCTTTACTTTGTGTAAATTATTTCATCATCACTCAAAACGGTGAAGGAAAACATCGTGAGGAAACCGGCATGTCCTAGAACCAAAAATTCGAAGACATGTGACATCTGCCAACCCACACTGGGCCCGCGTGGTGAATTACGGCCCACTCCTTCTCACTGAGAGGAGGCCTGTGTCTCAGCAGTGGGAACATTATAGGCTGACTATGTTTGACATTGATAGTCGCTGAGAGGAGATTGCGACTAGATTTTGAACGTTTTTAATTACTGGAATTGGCCTTCAGATGTTTGATTGTAAAAGAGGCAAAAGGAGAATGTAAGGATTGAAGCAGGCGTTCTGTATGATTCTGCCTAGGCACAGGAAAAAAGGTCGAGTATGTATGAGTGCGCGGCAGGCCCAGAAAAAGATGGCGGGATGAGCTGGACTCCTTCTTAAAGGATTGGCCCACAATCGCGGTAGACCGGGAAAAGTGGAAAGAGAGAAGGGAGGCCTTTGCTCTGCAGTGGGACAACGCAGGCTTATAATAATAATATGTATGAGTGATACAACTCGCTACAGAAATGAGTAGGTAGGGATTGCTACATACACAGTGCGGATGCCGAAGTTAGCTGTTACCTAGGCTTAGCAGATGTTTTAAGAGGTGTGATGCCTGCGGCTTCGGCCGTGTTGATGTCGGGTCGGCAGTTATCAAACGGGAACGTACTAGGTACCGGGATAAAAATTTCATCCACAATTGTTAAACCGTTAAGGCTGAGGCCAAACGCGCGTAATTTTTTGAGCTGTGAGTCGCGTAAAATGAGTCGCGGCATTTAAGCTGCAATCGGTTTCATACTAAAGTCCTGTTTGTACCACACGGCGACGCAAAATGAGTTGTCTGCTGACTCACGTACGTTATTTCAACCGAATTGCGCTCGGGTTGAAGGAGGTTAGCGAGGCAAGCGTCAGTTATGTTACAGAATGCGACTGAAGTTACGTCCGTCCGTCTGGCATCCTAACCGAATTTCAGTTGAACGTAAATTGCGATGCTCAAAATACACGACTCACAACTCAAAACATTACGCTCGTTTGGCCTCAACCTAAAGGTTGTAAAGATGGACAGACAGAGTTACTTATACGTTACGATCGCCTAGGTATTCTGGCAGGTCTAAACAGAGTAGATACTTACGTCATGCATGACGTATCACAATGGCTTTTACTGAAAGTAGATGACAAGGGGATCATGTCTCGAGTATTCTTCGTCTAAGTAGACGTAATCCGGCTCTTGTGAAGTGCAAATGCCCCGCTTGGTGCTTATACTGCGTCTATGCAGTTTTTATGTTCAGCATCAATGGACTTAGCCCGTCTCTTCGAACGCAGTCGCAGGCGTGAATATAATGTCGTGTATATACAAATTACAATGTCAGTGTGAAAAACATTATGTAGCAATAATAGCTTAGAAGTGGAATTATCATCAATGGCACGTAATTTGTGAGCAGCACCGGTATCTGTATCTATATTTAGTATTATATAAAATTCCAAGTCCTGACTGACTGATATATCAACACACAGCCTAAACCGCTGGTCCTAGAGATATGAAATTTGGAGGGTGTGTTCTTTGTGAAGAGTAGGTATCCACTAAGAAAGGGTTTTTCGAAATTCCACCCCTAAAAGGGTGAATGGGGGAGGGCGAAATTTCACATGGACGAAGTCGCGGGCAGAAGCTAGTTTAGTATTATAAAGAGAAAATTTTTGATTTTTTTTGTATGTTCGTTTGTTACGCTTTCACGCTGATACGGCTGAACAGATTTGGATGTAATTTGGCACATGGGTAGTCCATGACCTGGATTAGGACAAAGAATAATTTTATCCTGATATTCCCACGGGATCGAGACGTATGCGGGTGAAACCACTGGTCACTCCTTGTCACAGAGAGAATCTGTGTCCCAGCAGTGGGGCTGATTATTATGCATGTATGGTCTACGCCTTTTCGTAGCGTGTCGTAGCACTCGTAGCGGGCTCTACGAAAAGCTCGTAGACATTTTCACGAGACTTTTAATCTTGTTTCTATATTGTAATAATTGTAGATATCCTCAACAGAAAAACAAAGTTACTAACTTCTTTTAGCCGACCTTTAAAAAGTAGCCTAACAAAATAACAGTGTTAATCCAATTATTCTTTAATTTTTATTTTATAAATTTTCGTCGGTAGAAGATCTAAAGCGTTTGAGAGGGAATTATTACAGGCGGTTTCCAGCGGTTATTACTAATTATCACGCTCCATTTCCTTTTAGCGAGGGTGTGTATAATTTTAATCTATACTAGCTGTGCCCGCGACTTCGTTCGCGTGCGTGACCGAAAACGTTTTAACTTTTTTGCGCGGAACCCTAATTCTTTTTCTAAAATAAAAGTAGCCTAAGTTACTCTTTATTACATCAGCTATCTTCCAGTGAAAGTCCCGTCAAAATCGATTTAGCCGTTTCAGAGATTAGCCGGAACAAACAGACAGACTTAACAAAAATTGTAAAAAAAAAATATTTTGGTAGGTATATGTACCGTGTATACATCCATATGCATTTAGTAAAAAGCGGTTATTTTAATAATGCAAACAGACACTCCAATTTTATTTATTTTTATAGAATAGATGTATAGATACTGCCAGTTAGGTGCACCTATAAACAATGTAGGAACTTATTCTCTTGCAATTCTGCCAACATTGTCTTACAGGAGCATGAATATATGTTTTAGAGTACAAAGTTAGGTTTTATAACCTTTTTCTGGCTGTTTTGTGTGTACATGTTAGCCTTTTAAACGACGGTTGAATAGTCTATTAATATAGCATAAGTATGGCAATACATAACACGTTTTTTCTATGTTAAGTCCCGGTACATAAGCCCTTAAAACGTTGTTTCTAAGGATTAAAATGCAGTGATAGTCAAAATTATAAAGACAACTATATTAATGAGGTGATCAGTGGCCTGTTTCCAGCCTACAATGTAATATTAATGAGCATTAATCCAGTAGAAAGCGACACGATTATAATTGATGAGATATTAAAGAATCTAGGACGATACTATTTTCAGAACTGCGTCATCACTCATTAGACTACATTATTATCTGACATAATTAGATTAAATACTGAAAGTGGAGCTTCTAAGATTAAGGGGACTACATGACCTAAAGCGCGGTCACTGTCGGACTGCATAGAAAAGAAAGAGAAGCGCGATGACACAACCCTGGTAATTTATTGCAAAATATGAAGCATTTATCTATTTACAAAAACTATTGTTTGGACTAAAAACTAAAAAGTTTGGAGGATTACGGCCCACTCCCTCTAAAAAAGAGGAGGCCTGTGTCCCAGCAGTGGGAACATTATAGGCTGATTATGACGGGCAGGAGATCGATGATGAATATGATTGAAAGTAGAGTTTTTTTAGACCAAATTGTTACTCCATTTACGTTATCACTGCTACCTACATCTATAGTTATACTACTAATAAAAAAGCTGAAGAGTTTTTTGTTTGAACGCGCTAATTTCTGACGCTACCAATCGGAATTGAAAAATTATTTTGGCGTGATAACGTCTTATAAATCGATGAACGCTGGCTGCACGCACGAAAAAGCATGACTCATTGTCACGTTCCGCCTGAGCCGAGCATGCAAGCGAGAGCGCGGAACAAGCGATAGAGAGGCACGATATGACGTTATCACGTAAAATTATCGACCGTAAACCGACTTTACAGACAACCAATTTTTTGTATTCGATAAATTGCCCAATTCTTGAGGAAGGTTATAGGCTATGGCTATTTAACAGCACGCTACGGCCTTTAGGAACCGAGTAAAAAGAAATTCAGAAAGATCGCTTAGCGAAAACCAAGTAATAGCGCGGGTGGGAGATGCGATCCGACGTGTTGGGTCGGGGAAACAAATACATTCAAGCAAGCAAGTTGCAAGCAAGCAAGCAAGCAAGTTGGGGGCAGAAGTTAGTTGATGATAATTTATTTATTTTTATTATTTATTTATTTTCACAAAAAGCTTTATATACAGGGTGTGCGGTAGTTAATGGATAACCTCTTCAGGGGTCATTGTACTTATCATTCTGAACAACTATTATTATGAGACCAAACCTGACATCGCGAAAGAAGAATCAGCAGTTTTCTACATTTTGACGAGTTATGCGAACATAAATGTAGGGAACAGCTGATTTTTTTTTCGCGATTTCATGTTTCGTTCCGTAGTAAAATTGTTCATAATAATAAGTTTAATGACCCCTGAAGAGGTTATCCATTAATTACCGGACATCCTGTATAATGAATTGCGGTTGGAGCCTCCTTTTAGGCAAACAATGCCTGTGTTAGGAGACTCCAAAAAGATAAAAAATAAAGGAAGTGACATAATTATGCATTAGAAGCGTAGGTATTTGAATTATTCTATGAAAATGTTAAATATATAAGGTGTAAAAAAATTAACTGCAAGAACTTTAAGAGGTGCTTTAGACCATCGAACTGAACAACTTTCACTATGGGACCAACTCCGAAATCACGAAAAAAAATCAGCTGTTTCATACAAAAGTTCAATACCTACTCGGCCAAAATGTATGAAATAGCTCATTTTTTTTTCGTGATTTCAGAGTTGGTCCCATAGTGAAAGTTGTTCAGCTCGATGGTCTAAAGCACCTCTTAAAGTTCTTGCACTTAATTTTTTTACACCTTATATACATATAGCTTTATTTGAAATCTGAAGGTGAAAATGCAGCCACAACACTAATTGAAGCCCCAATTTAGGTGCTGTAATTAAATTGTGCTTATTAGTGGCCCGATTGTCCTTTGTCTTGCCTTCTATTGAAATAATAATACATTTGTCTTGCTTGAGTCGACTTAGCTCTCCAACTAAGAATAGGTGCTCTGAGAGTTTATACTTTAGTGAATATTTTTGATTCCTCAAAACAAGAACGAAGTTGCACACGCACACACACACTCGTATATAATAGAAAGAGACAGAGAGAAGAGAGAGAAAGAGAGAGAGGAAGTCGCATGGAAGTCGCATAACGCTTATACCTTACAGGACGATTTCTACCAGTCTACTCCTACCGCTTCGCTTCGTTCCAAAAATATGATACAATCACCAACGTTTTGTCATGCATGGTACTAGGGCGCCAGGAAACTATAGGAGAAGACAGTTTATTTGACACAGATTCTCATGTATTCTGTCTTCATCGTTTTCTTTTCGTCTCTGATAAGAATTGTGAACAAATCCGTAGTGATTGGTTTTATTTGAAGCGTGTTTGTGCTGCAAACGAAAGGCTTTGACGTTCAAAGACGTCAAGCACAAACGCCCCGGGGAAAAATTGAATGCATCTACATAGATTACGAGGCGTTACGTGTAACTAGGTACTTATCTATACGAATAGATGTCAGTATAGTAGGTGCACTGGTTACGAACAAGTAATTTGTATCATAGGAAGAAATAGAAAATTAAAAAAAAATATACAGAATAGAGACTTATGTCCAGCAGTGGACTGCGATAGGCTGAGTTGATTGATTGATTGATATAGAGAATAATAAGGAGAAATAGGGTTTTATGGGCACGATTGCAGGGGTATAAAAGCGCAGGATATCAGCAAATTTTATTAATTAAAAAAAAAATCTATATGCACACTATAATATTATAAATTCGAAAGTAACTCTGTCTGTCTGTATGTTACCTTTTTACGCCTAAACCACTAAACCGATTTCGATGAAATTTGGTATAGAGATAGATTGCATCCCGGGGAAGGACATGGCATAGTTTTTATCCCGATATTCCCGCGGGATCGACACTTTTGCGGGTGAAACCGCGGGACGCAGCTAGTACTTATATAAAATTCAAAGTCCTGACTGACTGATATATCAACGCACAGTCTAAACCGCTGGTCCTAGAGACATGAAAGGAGAAGGGAAAGACTCCATAGTTTCCTGGGCCCAGGTGTTAACTCAATCAAACTAGCTTTATTTGTAAGTGGATATAATAACAAGGCCTCATTGAAAATTTGGTGAAATTTGGCTGTCTAGGAATCAAGTTATATGAAATATAGTAAAAGTGAAGTTAGTGAGGAACATTGTAGTTTTTTGATGTTATTTGCGAAATATTTTTTAATGGTTTTGGTTGTATAATGGTTTTACGCATGGAGTGCAAGTAGAGAGCCTCCATGTGCGACGTGTTGAAGATCCTGACACGTTTACATTGAGAACGGAAAATACGTGCGCACTCACGACGAAAGAAAACGAACGAGTGCCGGTCCCAAAGTACTTTTTGATAGGTGCCGGCATGGTACAATTATATAATTGTTATACCATGGGTGCCGGTTTTTTTCTACCTGTCATCTGTCAGTCGGTGACATGGAGCGTTGTGCTCCATGGTCGGTGACCAGCACAGATTACTTTAGACTATACTGAATGGCCAGTGTTGCTAACAGAAGAAAAATTAAAGGAACTCTATTCGCTATGAATCGATTCTACGAGAAGATTGATAAGCATTTGTCACTCGATTTTCATACATATTCTGAGATTTTACCGATTTATTCACTATCGATTACTTAGAATTCAGGCATGTACTTTATCGATTATTTAATTTCACAACTTAATTTAATTTTTCTCGCTTCCTAGATAGAAACATGGTACTGTATTTTGTGACTTCCTTTAGAAAAATATAACGGTTTTTTTAATACCCATTTCAACTAGTTAACTGCTGGGTCCAGGATTTCCCATCTCCTTTGGAGGGTGTGTTCTTTGTGAAGAGTAGGTATCTACCAAGAAAGGGTTTTTCGAAATTCCACCCCTAAGAGGATGGATAGGGGGTGGATGAAATTTCACGCGGGCGAAGTCGCGGGCAGAAGCTGGTTAGTTTATAGAATTCTTGGTATTCATTGGTTGTTTCATTAAATACACAATATGCTCCAAGTTTTCTCGACTTTTCTTTTATTGGTCGTTATCATGATAATAATATGATTGACACTTGTTTTGTTTATGATGCTAAATTTATTTATTCTATTGTAAATTTTAGACAATCATTGTCAACACTGTCATAATCAAAGTCAAAGGCGCACTCATAATTCGATCGTAAACTTGTCAGAGGGCTTGAATAAATTTACGAAGAAACAAAATAGTACGAAGATTTATTCTTCAAAGCTTTATCAATATTCAAGTCCTTTGTTTTACTGTTATATCTTCATAAAATATCATCTGCCGAACCTTTTTACAACTTAGGGTCGGCTTCCAGTCTAACCGGATGCAGCTCCATACCAATATTTTACATGGAGCGACTCTGATCTGACCTCCAATACGATACCTCTTGGTAAGACTGGTTGTCAGACTTTTGGTCTGCTGACGACACGTAACGTCTGTCTAAGATCCACGAATGACGGCTGGGACCAACGGCATAACGTACTTTCCGAAGCACGGAGGGGTCTCGGTGTATAAAGATGGTCACCCATCCACTGATCAACCGCGGCAAGCGTAGCTTAGCCTGATCGATCGATCCGTGCGGCTGTTATTACTCGAACCCCTTATATCTGCATACAATAAATGTGATAAAAACGTGTTATTTTGAGCACATTACCGAGAGAGCTTTCGCTTCACGGTGTCGCGTTTCAACAAAGGGGTGAAGCAGACTGTGACGTCACAATTATTACAATGTATCTACATATTTATATTGCTGTAATCGGTGTGAAAGCCTATTGTTTTGTGGTTATTGAGACTGTTACGGATGTGTTGATTGTTAATCGGAGAGCGGTGATTTTGATTGGTTTTTTGTCAAAGAGAAAGAAGTTAGAAGCTTTGGCTTGTTTAGCTACGTCTGCATCCTGTTTCTGGAAATAGTTTGCTTTTACCAAAGATTCTTTTTGGCTTTTACATAGAAACACTGTTATTTTAAAATTTGGCAACATTACGAAAATATTAAAAAAAAAAACACAACTCGAATTCTCATTTTTGTACCTACAAATTAGATCTGCTGTGTGCTATCTTTGATTTCATTCATGAGGATTTCCACACAATAAAAAAAAAGTATGATAACATGAAAAACTAGTTTAAATTTATGTCCAGAGTATGCGTGCACCGTAGACGTTACGAATATAAAGTGCACTATATCAAGAAACAAACGCATCCAATTGTCCTGTTTCTGGCTGATGCAGCAGGCTTTGATGAATAATAGTACCTCAAAGCCATTGGCCGTAAATGTCAGCAGGTCGCCAGAGTACTGCACTGCGGTCACACTCACCAAGCCAAGAGCTACAGCATTTATAACGTACAGTCTGTTCGAAAACTGTCTGGTGAAAGAGTAAACAAACCCTGTTCAAGTTACTTACGCAATCAATTACTAAAGGGAATTCGTAACACATTCATTCTGTATTTTAGAATGTTTTAAGTTTATATCTCAGCACATTTTCCAATAATGATTATTTCAATAACATTTTTTCGTTGGTTTTACAAAACTGTTGAAAAGGGGTGTATCTCTGCCAAACCTTTCGGGGGATACAGTACAGGCGTGATGTTTGAATTAAATTGTAATTGAAAAATCATCGACGAAAATCTATACAGGAAGATTTTTTTTATCACCATCCACATTTTTACAGGGTGTTCTGGTAGAACACCCTGTAAAAATTTGGATGATAAAAAGTTTGGATGAAAGTTGTTCATATTCATGGGTATGAATATGAACAACTTTCACTATGGGACCAACTCTGAAATCACGAAAAAAAAAATCTGCTGTTTCATACATTTTGGTCGAGTAGGTATTGAGCTTTTGTATTAAACAGCTGATTTTTTTTTTCGTGATTTCAGTGTTGGTCCCATAGTGAAAGTTGTTCATATTCATGGGTAGAACACCCTGTAAAAATTTGGATGGTGATAAAAAAATCTTTCTGTATACTTATATAAAATTCCAAGTCCTGACTGACTGACCAATATATCAACACACAGCCTAAACCGCTGGTCCTAGAGATATGAAATTTGGAGGGTGTGTTCTTTGTGAAGCGTAGGTATCCACTAAGAAAGGGTTTTTTGAAATTCCACCCCTAAGAGGGTGAATGGGGGAGGATGAAATTTCACGCGGACGAAGTCGCGGGTAGAAACTAGTTGAGGTTAATTAACCCCAATTGTCAAATGAAAAAGGAACATCTTTAAGGTGATTTAAAATTTGTATTTCAGGAATTTGAAGTATTTAAACAATCAAATCAAGCATTCAATGTTTAAGGACCGATACTAGTTCAGATTGCGAAAATTGCCTTAGCATTAACGGCTGTAGTTCCAACAGTTCTGCAGTTTTCACTTTGAAATTAATATACGATAAAGATGAGGACTACTGCGAGGTGTCATCGGTTGCGAAAACACGATTGCATACAATTTTCTCGATACAAAGAAGTCTCAAAGTTACCTCTAAACCGCAAAATAAAAGGAGAATATTCAATGAAAATTTTCAAATTAGGCCATGAAAATTTGCAAGCTAATCGAACTATGCATAAAGCAGGTGTCATAGGTTCGTTTTTATTTTTCTAATCGTTAAATTTAACGTAAAAAGATGAGATCCGAAATATCCAGCTTTATAACCACTCATACCTTGAACCGCTCTGCCGCCCGGCCCCCGACAGGACCCCGATTCAGTATTTGTCAGTACCGCTTCGGCTATCAGACGGGGAACCTGTGTCACTTTGCTTGCGCTCAAAAGACCCGATTGACAACGTTTTATGTTCTGAAGAAATTATGTAATAAAGTAAAATGAAATATAGATGTAAAATATAAGGCCTCGTATTTTTATTTTTACCAAATTTTGTAGTTTTCATTCATAAAATAATTTTTGAAATGGTTTAAAATCGTAATCTCATGTCAATGTCAAAACATTGTCAGAAATTTAGGGAGGTAAACGTACCTAATTTAGACAGTTCCCAATGTGTAATGGTGTTTTCAATATATTCAGCAAAACTATTTTTATAAATAATTTTATCTATTTATTGATACAGGGTGTAAAAAGACTTATAGCCGTCGTACATCAAACTAAGAAACATTGCACAAAAGATCTGTGACAAAAGTAATTGCTGGAAATCGACTTTAATTTTTGGTGTGAAAATTTGCTGTATGCGCACTACCACAAACAGCAAATTTTGCACCTGCATGTAACTGTACAGGGGTCCTGGAGGTATTTAAAGTTGTGTTATAATATCAAAACTTGTTTTCGTAAAAAATATCGTTTATGCTCACTAGTTCCTTCGCGTAGTTCCTTTGAAGGAACTACTGAGAATTTTTGGATCAGTAGTTCCTTTGCAAAAGCTGAAGGAACTACTGAGACTAGATATTTCCTTTAGCAGTTCCTTTGAAGGAACTACTGAGAACTTTTTGATCAGTAGTCCCTTTGCAAAAGCTGAAGGAACTACTGAGAATAAATAGTTCCTTTGAAGGAAATTAACATATATAGTGCTGCCCGCTGCTGCCGCATGCAGGACCGTAGGTTCGGTAGGAAAAGAAAGAGAAGCGCGATGACACAACGGTGGTAATTTATTGCAAATATGAAGCTATTATCTATTTACAAAAACTATTTAATAAAAAACAATCCATCACTGAATGCAGTTTGGCATCAGAAATTTAAAGGTATATTTTTAATTATAATTAAAAATAAAATACTTTTACAAACCATTAAAGTAAAAATACTTGCATACGAAATTGTTCCATAGACTCTTACCACACCTCGGACACTCCATACAACGCTCGCAAAATAATTACCTATTACTACTACATAAACAAATGAAAATGCGAAATCTTACAAACAGTTTATGTAAATACGAATTCGGAAAAGCATCACAATATCCAACCATCGTGATTAAAACTCAAATAAAACTTTTAAATCGCATAATTGTGTGTTCGTATCAGCAATACAGCGCTGCGGTTCGCGAGCGCCCTTGCTAAAGAGTCGGCGACGAATACCTCGAAGTGCGGGGTGAGGTGCGGTATCTGATATGAGGTCGAGGAAGGGAGTGTCCTTTCTGTACGTAGTACTATTAAGTATTCTGTGCTCTTACTGATAAGGAGCATGATTGCATTTGCGAAAACAAACGCGGTTGTTGAACTATTTGAGTACCTACGTACTTGTGTGCGTACTTGGAAGCAAATACCTGGTGTAAAAACCCGGTCGCATAAATACGTACCTTCCCTACTCGCCCGATCACACGTTTCCGTAACGCGTTCGCCAGTTTACTCCCCAAGTCAAGCGCGCCTAAAGAAGTTTCACTTCAAAAAATTTTTGACAAAAAATACCGACTCCCAAAAATACTACAAAGTGAAAAATAACATTAATTTCGGATGTCGGTGTCTTTGGATTTGTATATTACTTTTTTGCCACCGACTTCCGAAATTAAAGTTATTTTTAGTTAAAAATCTTATATATCCAAAAAATGTATGTAATGTGCCGTCCATAAAACATGGAATAGAAAGTGAAACAACTACCATGGAACAACTAGCATCACAATTTAATATTAAAAAAAATAGAGCCTTGTGGTCTTTTTATTGATAAAGAGTTACCTTTTCTAGGTGCAACTCCGGACGGAGTTGTGCAGGGAGAAGACACAATAGTAGAAAAAAAGTGTCCAATTTCTGCATTCAGGACTTCGTTGGACGATGCAATAGATTAAAAAAAATAAGGTTTTGGAGGAAAACGAAAGATGGACTTTCCATAAATTTGAAACATCCTTGGTACATTCAGGTGCAGGGACAACTATACAAACTGGTAGAAAAACATGTATTTTTGGCGTATGATCGGGATGTAAAAATCATATCAAAACTGAAATTATACAGAAAGACGATCATTATTGGGCAAAATTCATGAGACCTACTTAAATTAACAAATTTTTACTCATCCATCATACATGTTGCCAGAGTTATGTGATCCCAGACATACACCTAATGTGGAAATTAGGGATTTAAGGGAATTCACATAAATGTTCTTGTTTCGTCATTCTCCTCCTCTTGATTCCTTTTTTTTTTAATTTAAATGTTTTCATCAAAAACAACTTATTTTAAAATTCGTTCTATTCCAAACCTCCGTTAAAGCCAAAATGTATGAAACTTTATAATTGACATCAGTCATTCCGATGACGTATTATTATGCGTTATAACTATAGTTGCAAAACTTCTGAAAAATTCTGAATAATTCCGGAATACTTCTGGGAAAGTTTCTTTAAATCAGAATTATTCAAAATGAATTTTATTGAAATTTTTATTTTTTTTTTGCTGAAATATCGTATTTTGCATCGATACTAGCATACAGTTGCCTCATCCCATACAAAGATATGTCCCGACGTAAAGAGCAGATTTCATCTGGCAATTATTCTAGCTATTTTTGTGCTGCTGCTACGTACTCCTATTATCAGTGATATTATTAAACAAAACAAAATTTAAAAAATCGAGATGTGAACCTTTGAAATTTAATACAGCGCCATCTACTGGTATAAATATTAATTGTGCATTCCAATCATCTTTGAAATTTGAAATAAAAGCTTATTGTTACATCATAATTTTGGTGTGTATAAGAGTTGATTATGTATGAATAAACCTTATAAAAGTCAATAAAAACTTGAAAATTACACTTCAACCATTAATCAATAAATGTCGTGCCATCTAGTGACATTTATTTGAAACTCTTTGTTAGCGGTGATGCAGGCGATGGCGGTGCGGGGTGCGGTAAGAGGGGAGATGCTCCCCGGTGAAGTTTTCACCCGCGGTGAAAGATTCATACCCCGCAATCGAATGTTTCCGCGGAATATTTCGCCCGAATTATTCAGGAATAAACGTGTTTATTTGTTATGTGGTGGGTGAATTTATTTTTCAGTGGCACATAAGTAAGTAAAATATAAATGTTTATTTTATTATAAATATGATTGATTAAGTATAATATATTATGTTGATATTTTTATAGGTAAATATGTTATCCTGCGATTAACAGGATTTTTATTTCTTTGTGCTATTTTTGCAAATGCTATTTTTCTAAATGTTAGGTACAGTCACGTCTAAAAGTATGTATACACTTGGCTTTATTCAAAGGCAATTTTCTCCTTTATTTTTGAATGAAATTTTATGTTATTACGAAAATAGTATTTTCGAACCCATAGGTTTATGTTAAGTGTCGTATTACAACGTTGTATTTGTTGTTTCACGAAAAAATCGCAATTGAAAATTGCCAAGTGTATACATATTTTTAGACGTGACTGTACTTGGTTGTGGAATAAAAAACCACCGAGCATATTTGATTTGTTTTTTGAAAAAGGATTACCTATGTTTTTGATTAGTTTGTATATAGCTCTTCTGTTCGCATCCCGAGTATTCGCGAGTCACATAGATAGGTATTAATCATTACTTATCTACTTAACGCGTATAAAATTCAATAAAAACAAATAAAGGCAAACCTTGCAAGCAAACACGTTTTGATGCGGTTTTTAGAAAAGTACCTATTTGCTATACTTAGGAGTAGGTTTTGATATATATTAACTGACTTCAAAAAAAAGGAGGTTATGAGTTTGAACCGTATGTAGGTGTGTATATTTTTAAAATCTTAACCCATCATAGGTAACTGTACTCAAATGAGTACAGCCTTATCCCGAAGTGTAAATTACAGATCTTGTAAATTTTAAGTGATACACCTTATTATTTTACTTTGTTACGCTGTACTCAATCGAGTTCAGTGACTTTTAATAGGTTAATACAATTTTCCCGGTTTTTTTTTGACAATTGAAATATTCCCAAAGTTTCAGAATATTTCGGAATACTTCCGAAGTATTCGACGGGAATGATTCGGAATTTTTCCCGCCAGCATCTATAGTTATAACCATTGCGTGCTCTTGACAGTGCTGGGTTGCCAGCTGTTTTAGAACCCAATGGCTCGCGACGATTGGAAAAGACCAGACAGATTGACCATAATGCCTTAGAAGTTAGGTCGGCCTTTGGTGTGTAATGCAACATGTATCGACTACCTTGCGCCACCCCATCTTCCTATTACGGTTGGCTGTGCTAGTGCAATTACTGCGGGTGCAGAAAACCTCAAACAGCGCAAATAGATACTCTAATCTTATTCCGACTTATATGTACCAGCCGTTTGGGGCTGATACACTAGGGCCATAAGGTCGGAGTGCCTACTTAATTTTTCGAGAAATCGCCAAGCGATTGGTCGACTCTTCACGTGACCAGAGGACTAGCCTATTTTTTGGCCAAAGATTCAGCAAAAAGAAAGTAATTTTAAGGCTTTGTCATGGCAAAGGATTTTATTACTAATCAAGTTATTTTGAATCTTATTTCAATGAGTTTAGAATTCATGTTACTTTATTTCGATACCACGATGCCGGGAAATGACGCGAAGTGCCGCGGGACGCTGCGGCATGACGCGACGCGCCAGGGATGCTGCGGCATGACGTGTCATGCCGTTTCATTCCACGTAATGCCGCGGCGCGCCATTGCATCCCGCGGGACGTGTGGGTCACGTTGTGTCGAGGAATTATGATTCCTAAGCTAGTTGAAATAAGATTGAAACTTGTGCTGCGGTCATTTCGGTTAATGGGACGCAGTCCGGTCTGTGCGGGCTTTCAGCAGGATGCCACGGAACGCCGCGGGATGCCGCAGCACAACCTGCCGTGGCACGCTGTCAGTGAGCTGAGCGCCGGCTCTATTTGGCTGTCGATGTCTTATGGTGACAGATATATGGCGGTAGAGCAATGGTCTTTAGTCGGTCATAGAACACTAATGAAGTAGGTACTTATATTGCGGATTTCGATGTAAACTGTATTTGCTATGCGAATGATGAGTGTCTCATGTTTGTTTTGTTATACCTACTTATTATTTACCTGCCCATTTAAAAGAATTTTATATATACTGTACATACAATGTGAATGTAATAAATTAATGTTAAGTTTAATCATTTTATTTCTTGACATCCTTCCAACAATAGTTCAGTTCACCCTAACTGAATCAGTATGTCAGTGCGAGTGGGATAGAATGATACATAGCGCGGGGAAGTGGGGACAAAATCTGAATTTTAGCTGAACTATTACAAGCCCTTAAGCACAGAATACTTAAAGTACGTTTAAGTGACACTACAAATTGGGATTTGCAGCTCGGTACGTTTTCTGGTCCAATTATTTACATTTTGAGCCACGCTTGACCTGAACTTGAACTGTTTTTATAAGGAATTATTTATGTAATTAAAAACAAATTTGAACCCCATGAACTGTCCTTAGAAACAAGGGAAAATTCCCTATCTCCGATCTACAACGACAGTTATCTTGATTTTATTTATGTATTTGTTTATGTGATTCCTGCTCCCACATACGCCGTACACTTAAGCCTTAATTAAACAGTGCCTATGTAAACTTAACGGACACATAGTAAACAAAACAAGCGTACAAGTTTACGATCCTTGGTGTCATGTTCACTTGACAGCTTTCACTTTAAGTCAAGTTTGTTGAGCGCCCCTATCACGAACGTGCGACGTAAACGTAACGTAGCGTAACGTAAACGTAACGTAAATTGGAACGAATTTTGAATCGAAAATAGAACCTGCCCCGTATCACTTTCACTTTTGTCTTAGCATCAATCAGCCTATAATGTTCCCACTGCTGGGAAACAGGCCTCCTCTCTTCGAGAGGGAGTGGGCTATAATCTACCACGCAGGCCCAGTGCGTGTTGGTAGATGTCACATGTCTTCGAATTTTTGGTTCTAGGACATGCCGGTTTCCTCACGATGTTTTCCTTTAGCGTTTTGAGAGCAGTGGTGATGAAATTATTTACACAAGGTAAAGCGCCTGCCTGGTTTCGAACCCACGACCTACAAATCATTAGTTGGGGCAGTTAAATAAAGTCTTAAAACTTAATCGTTATTATTATGTGCGAAAAGAGTATTTTCCATTATTTTAATCGTTCGAATTCTTTCTTCGTTCGAATTATAGGCCGTTCGTGCTAGGCTCACAGTACTCAAAATTCCAATGTTGTAGGTACGGTCTCAGAATTAGTTGGGTTAGCACACCGACCCTGCGAAATTGGTTTATAAACTTGACACGCTTGAGGACCGTTAATTGAGATAATAATAAAACGTGATAAATGTATTAGGCATAATCAGCCCACTGATAGGACATAGGCTTCCTTTCTGTGAGAGAGAGTAGGCCGTTTTCCACCACGCGGGCCCAGTGCGGGTTGGTAGATGTCACATGTCTGCGAATTTTGGTTTTGTGACAAGCCAGTTTTCTTGCGATATTTTCCTTTACCGTTTTTTTTTTTCCTTAAATGTATTCTTGAAACTTAAAAAACATCTCATGTTACCAAGCGATTTCGATAGGAATTCGAGGCTTCGAGCAAGACTGAAGGCAAAACGGAATAACAGCCAAACACTACTCAATTTAACGAGTCTCTCCGAAATGCAGCGCTGCAGTTTTCATGGCATAGTGCTCCATATTCTAGTATAGCCCAGGGCCTTTAGAGGCATTTGTTTCGTTTACAGTATATTTTTTTATTTCAATTAGTTGCCTGTGCGGGTCGGAAGTTTTTGTTCTTTTCTTTCACTTTATTTGGAAATTATAGTATATTTGTATGTTATATCAATAATTACCTAATTTAATATTAGGTATAAATGTGAAATTAACTCTGGCTGTTTGTCTGTTACCTTTTCGTAACGGTAGAACGGATTTGGATGAAATATGGCACACAGATAGACCATGACCTGAGGTAGGACATGGATACTTTTTATCTCGTTAACTTACTACGTTCCAGTGGGAACGTAGTAAGTTAACGAGATAAATATATAATACCCGAACTCCACGCGAGCGAAACAGAGGGCAAAAGCTATAATTACATATCGGTATGTGTAAACTGTAGGTGAACCTAAATATTTGTTTCATCAGTCTTTTTTGTGTTCGAGAGCTCACTTTTTGGTATATCCAGTTAAAATAGAGTAGACCTGCCGACCTGCCTATCTGCTATGTCAAAGTCAAAGTCAAAGCATTTATTTCAAATAGGCACATAAAAGGCACTTTTGAACGTCAAGATGTGTTTTTGTATTCAAGTTCAGGGCCGTCTATGTGGTTTTGTATTCAAGTTCAGGGCCGTCAGTCCGGACATACCTACTATTCAGTATTCTCTGCTACTAGGTCAAACGCGCAACTAGATTGACATTAGAAGGACTAAGTATATTGGAAGCTTCACGTCATAGAATGTGAGCTAGTGCTTTTGGGGACGTCTGTGCAGGCTTTGAGTATTCGGGACAGTATTTTCAGGTAAGTAAACACTATTTAGGAACACACTATTCGGGTGGACCCTGGCGTTATCTAATAACGTCAGGTACCTAGGTCTGTCGAAAAAAGAAACTCCTTTTGAAGTTTAACTAATCGTTTTAGGTCTTCTTCTTGTCTTGTACGCACGTAGAATAATTAGATATGTACTTTGAGATAGGACTAGATACTTTAGTACCTATCTTGTGTAAATACTGCAACAGGGTTTGTCAAACAACTCGTGGATCCTTTGCAGAAAGGGTTCCAAAGTATCTGTTTGCTAAACACATATATTTGCCCTAAACGGTAGTTGCAGATGCGACAACGACCCCCAAAACGGGAGATAGAAAGTCACTCTGCCAATTAAGTCTATAATATGTATAATATACTATAAGCATCGTAAAACCTCTTAGTTTTCTCGAAATATTATCCCTTTTAAGCAAAACCCTGGAATTGAAAAATCAACAGAAACTCCGAGTTGCGGAGGACAATTCGAAGGCAATCGTTCGCGGTTAGTTGCCAAATAGATGGAGCGATCTCATAAATTCGTCTCGAACGTTCCGTCACAGATACCAACGCGGATAAATTGCACGAATATTGAAAGCGAGAACCAAGATTTAACTGACAATGGGGCGATACGTGATTGTAATAATTCTGGTTTGAATGTGTGATTTAGGAAGAACATTGGTTTATGTTGTGTTTTGTTTGGACGCATAATTGTTCAACGACTGTTTTATACGAGTACATAGCTTAATTCTGCTCAAAGCTAAGGCGTCGGAATGACAGAGATTGTAACTTCGAATTCCATTCGTAGTCTTTTTGATTTAAATCTGCTTCTATTCCAAGTGTTATCTAACTTTAGTTCATGAGTAAACAGGTTTACTAGTCGAACCTATTAATGTTTCTATCTTTACCTGACAATAGTAAACTAGTACAGAAGCAAGATATACATATTTGTCAGTAGCAAATATGTATTTGTGTATTTCAACACTTAACACCAGCAATTCAAACAGGCATGAATAAACATTTCGCCACCATTTCAAAATCTTACATTTTCATCTACATACCAACTCGTAATTGCTAACGAGATACATACCAAACTAAATTATTATATAACATCCGTACATTTGACAGGCTAACACAATTACAATGTGTTCTTAGTAGAAAGTCAACAAACATGTAATTTGCGATCAGACAAATTAATATTGTGTGTTTTGGGAGACATGAATGAATGCCGAGATGATTGTGTTAATAGAGGATTTGTTAGTGAGAATGTTGTTAGTGAACTCCTTAATGCTTATGTAGCCCTGGTACTTGATCTGGATGAATCGTGATATCTTGTAAATTTATTTATCTACACCTATGCTATAAATCCTCTATAAAAGTTTCTGAAACAGTTAGCTTATTGCCAACATTAAAACAACCAGTGACATAGTAACCATAATATCATCAAAACGAGTGTTATAATGTTGTACTAAATTTAATTATGCAACTCCTTTTCAAATGAAAAAAAGAACATTGTCATGCACGCGCATTTCACAAAAGACCACAGCGCCGTAATTTAAAAAAATAACTTATAGGTTATTCGAATTCACGTCGTATCCCGCCGGCCGCTATTTTTGTTCGATATTAGTATTGCAAAAAACTGTTTCAGAACCTTTATAGAGGATTCATATCATGGGTGTAGATAAAGTCTTGTATGCAACTGTAATAATAAGGTATTAAAACACTCATCCTGTTTTAATTCCCCTTATTATACAACATTAGCATAAATAACTATTTAATAGTCATTGACGGTACATAATTTAGTTCTAGATAAAATGTAGGTACCTATCTGAAAGCCTAAGCCTATTTGTATAATGATCTCTTTACATCTTTAGGCTATTTAAAATTCGTCTAGTTTCTAGGCGAGTCTGTATCTATTTATTTCAATCGATTTTTGTTAACATACAACTTCTGAGTGTATTTTCCGATACCTACACTACACATGGAAATGCCATTCAAATCACCTCTCTATATCTTTGATCGTTTCGTGGGTGTAACCACTTAACTACGGAAATCGAGCTATTGTGAGCCTTCTAACATGTTAGTAAGTATATCATTTGCCGCTTGCTTAGCAAAACGCCTTATCCTAACCATAAAGAAATGTTTTTCTTTATGTGTACCTTCTATGATAATTTGTCAACCTCACTGGCAGCATTTCATTTTTTTACACTTATTTTTTATTTACTTTTAAGAAAGACCCTTGTCAGGTTTTTATGCCTCGGTGCTATTCCAATCTTGCGATGTTTGTTGTATAAACTACGGTAGGTAAGCTTTGATTAATGATGAATTTTACGCGGGATTTTTCCTTTGCTGATTTTTAGGTTAGGTTTTATTATTACAGTGAATTTGCAAAATATTGGACTGTTTTTTTGTCCGTGTAGGTTTTAATATTGCCATGTTTATGCCAACATTTTCTTGGCCCAATTCGAGTATCTAGCGCAAGGTTTTTCTAGACAAGTAGGTATAACATATTATCATGGACTAACCTCCAAAATATGTTCTTGCTAACGTATTACCTAAAGCTTTTTAGTTCCACAACTCTTATTTCCAAAAGCAAAGAGTTTAAAATTGAGTGGTAAAATGATACCTCACGAATAGCTTTGGGTGCCAGTTTCGCACCTGAATGACCCTTCTCACCTTAAGCGTTCCGTTTTTCATAATTTGTGCGTTAAATAAAAAGCAGCAGTTTATAAAACTGTAATCCGAGTGTTGTTGTCGGTTTAAAAATTGCTATTGTCAAGAAAAGTGACGACTTTTCTAACATGTCTATTTTATTTTTTGCGTTTTGATTAATGTAAACTTGCCATCTATAAATATAAGTAAGTACCTACTGTCGACGGATTTGATATTTTTATTAATATCCGGTGTCTATGTATCGGTTGACTGCTTTTAAATTTCCGCCACTTTTACTGGAAAAATAAAATATAACGAGGTCGAAAATATTGAGGCTCTCTTTCAAATTAAATGCTTCATAAGATTTTGAACATAAAAGTAGAGCTAATAAAATACTAAATCCAATATCTAAAATTCCTTCCATGACATGCTATAAAATCGAGTGGCCATACGATCCAGTGTAACCGCCTGCCTTAAGAGCTATCAAACGATCGTAACACTAGGTTTTTGCCAATCGGAAGCCTACTCTCTGAAGCCTTTGCTATAAAACTTCACGTCATTTTCAGGCTGACAAGTAGACTGTAAAAGAGAGCAAAAAATCCTTTGTTTGGAAATTCCAAAGAAATAATGGATTTTGAGATTGTGTTCAATCTTTGAGAGCGCGGGTTTTATTAATAGTTGTCATGACAATGCGAAAAAATGTTGTCGGATTGAGCTGTGGGCAAAATAATCAGTATGTGTTACGACTCCGATTACGGTAACTTTTGAAAAGGGTTTTCAGGCTCTTGCGCTGCATTTGTGGTGGTCATTCTGTAGCTTTGTCAAGAACGCGATAAGACATCGATCCAACCTCACTTGTATATTAAAATGCTGTATTTTGAAACAATTGTTATAGTGCTTCTGTCCTGTTCTATGTTAATTTTTTTTAAACTTTTGCCGATATGTACCCTTGTGGTTTGAGCTCTTTAGCGTTTAATTAATTTGTTCTATTTATGAGATAGGAATATCCATCAGTGCTAATTAACAAAATAAAAGCACTATTTTAAAAATTAGAACACAAACACGAAATAAAGAGGGTGCACATTGGCGGAATCAATTTGGTCGGTCCAGAGACCGTGAGTAGAGTGGCGTTCCAATTAAAAACTACTCTTTATAGTCCAGTGAACACCTGACCGGTAGCCGGCGGACATAAATACAAGGTGACACATACATACGAGTACCTACACATACACATGATTTTAGTAACTGGTCCACAAAAATTGAGGTACATTGTAGTGTCGTTTGTGGGTCCCTCGTTAGTATAGCAAGGGAGACTAAATATGATTATAATTAATGAAAATATAGTGCTACGATTGTGGTTATTACAAGGTAAGGTAAAATAGGTAATAGGTAATACGGGCTGGTGTCCGCAACTCCACGTCAATGCGCGTATTTTGCGTACGGTAAGGTAAAATAACATGCAGATAGTGGTAAACTAATGCTTTTTATAATTCACCAAGTCCCAACATGTAGACGTTATGCAAGTAAGTAGGTATGTTAAAGGCACAATTACCAGCGCTTCAATTTAGTTTTGTCCTCAATTCGTCGACCCTGGAATTGTCATGAAAACAAAACACTACGTCTTCACCGAGACGCATCATTTACTTCGTGGTCTGCGTTTTATCACATCACTTAGTCACCCGTTGAACCTTTGACCTATAGGGGGAAAAACCGTGACACATATCGCAACAAAGAGACTTTGTATCCAAGACTCTTGAACTTAAACCCACAGAGAGTCTTGAACTTTTGTGGCTAACGAAGAAGGTTTCGAATACTGCTGCGACACCCTCAATATCTACATGGCTTTGACCAAAACCTATTCCGAGTATCCGTTCTAGAGATATGAACCTACTAGCTAGCTAGTATTCTAGTCTATTCTAGCTGCGCCCCGTGGTTTCACCCGCGTAAATGTCGATCCCGTGGTAATAACGGGATAAAAAGTAGCCTATATGTTAATCCGAGGTGTCAGCTACCTCCTTGCAAAATTTTATCAAAATTGGTCCAGCCGTTTGAGCGTGAAGAAGTAACAAACATATAAACACACACACACACACACTCTCAAACTTTCGCCTTTATAATATTAGTGTGATTTACCGATGTAAGCAGCCCATTCTGTAATATAGTTTTTTGAGAATTGAAGTATCGATACGATTCAATATTGAGTTTCAATTTACTCTGCAGGGCATTACTTGATAGATTAATTTCGTCGAGAGTCCAGATATCTGATAGTGTTGATTCATCGACTTCTAATCGAAACCAGTGTAAATGCTGATGTATTTCAAGTGATGTTTCGATGTTCCAACCGAGATTGGAGTTCCTTTGTTATTTGATCAATGGTTTGGCTTTGTTTCTCAGGAAGGCAATTTAACTACAACTCGGCTTACAAGGTGATGTCTACGCTGTGATGTTTTTGCGGAATTCGCCGTCATTATCGTTTTATAGGAACGTACTAGCTGTGCCCTTGACTTCGTTTGCGTGCGTCAGAAAGGAGAATAAAAACTATATGTATAGGTAATAATATCAACTTAATTAGCTAGCTTTGAGTGTCAGAATGGTTACTAGTTATTTACTGTGTATGAAGTACCTATGAATATGGTGTGTAGGGAAAGGGTTTTATGAAGAAAAGCACAGAAAGACAAGACTGGGCATTTATTTCAAGAGAAAACTAGTTGTCCGTTCCAAAACTTAGTCATCATGGAGAAGGTAGGACAAGGAAACTCCATGGCAGCTTGTTTTAAAGTAACGAACACAACGGGATCCCTTCTTTTCGCATAATGTTCTTTGTCCTAATATACTTCGGCATAACGATTTTGGCACAATTTGTTTTGGCATAATAATACTTCGGCATATTTTTTTTAGGCATACATTTTATGTAGGCATAATCATCTTAAAGACTAATTTGTTTTGGCATAAATTTGATTCGCATAACGTTAGTAGGCCTAATGACTATTAGCATAACGTTAGTAGTCCTAATGACTATTAGCATAATAATATTTAGGCATACAATTAATATAAATTATACATAACATTATGTAACTTAAACGATTTTTCAATCGCGAGATAACTTTTATCTGGAGAAAAAACGACATTCCGATTTTCAATACTCCGAATTATTTCCGTTACCGTTACCGCACCCGAACTCAACGAACGCAATAGACGACGTAGGATGCAAGAGCGAGCGAAGGGCACCCCGAGGTTCAGTTTGGTTAGGTTACTTTAAACCCTTTACACAGAAATAGGGGCCCCGCGAAGCGGGGCTCCGTCGACATAGGATGCAAGAGCGTGCGATGGGCACCCCGAGGTTCGGTTTGGTTAGGTTACTTTAAACCCTTTACACAGAAATAGGTGCCCCGCGAAGCGGGGCTCCTTCGACATAGTATGCAAGAACGAGCGAAGGGCACCCCGAGGTTCGGTTTGGTTAGGTTACTTTAAACCCTTTACACAGAAATAGGGGCCCCGCGAAGCGGGGCTCCGTCGACATAGGATGCAAGAGCGAGCGATGGGCACCCCGAGGTTCGGTTTGGTTAGGTTACTTTAAACCCTTTACACGGAAATAGGGGCCCCGCGAAGCGGGGCTCCGTCGACATAGGATGCAAGAGCGAGCGATGGGCACCCCGAGGTTCGGTTTGGTTAGGTTACTTTAAACCCTTTACACAGAAATAGGGGCCCCGCGAAGCGGGGCTCCGTCGACATAGGATGCAAGAGCGTGCGATGGGCACCCCGAGGTTCGGTTTGGTTAGGTTACTTTAAACCCTTTACACAGAAATAGGTGCCCCGCGAAGCGGGGCTCCTTCGACATAGTATGCAAGAACGAGCGAAGGGCACCCCGAGGTTCGGTTTGGTTAGGTTACTTTAAACCCTTTACACAGAAATAGGGGCCCCGCGAAGCGGGGCTCCGTCGACATAGGATGCAAGAGCGAGCGATGGGCACCCCGAGGTTCGGTTTGGTTAGGTTACTTTAAACCCTTTACACGGAAATAGGGGCCCCGCGAAGCGGGGCTCCGTCGACATAGTATGCAAGAACGAGCGAAGGGCACCCCGAGGTTCGGTTTGGTTAGGTTACTTTAAACCCTTTACTCAGAAATAGGGGCCCCGCGAAGCGGGGCTCCGTCGACATAGGATGCAAGAGCGAGCGCTTGAATGCTGCATGCTGCATGCTTGCTTGTTTGCTGCATGCTCGCTTGCATGCTTGCTTGCATGCTGTATGCTTGCTTGCTTCATGGTTTCTACAGCAAAAAAATAAAAATATGTTTTAATATCATTATGCGTAAATAAATTTATGCTTTAGGATATTATGCTTAAAAAAGTTATGCTTTAGAACTTTATGCTTAATAAATTTATGCTTTGCAATATTATGCTTAATCATTATTATGGTTAGAGAAATTATGCTTAAAAAATTATGCGTAAGCTGTTATGCGTAATTATAGTATGCGAAAATATAATTATGCCAAACAAAGTTATGCTAAGTTATATTAGGTCTTAAAATTTTATGCAAATGGATAGGGAACCGAACACAACACATTAACAACACATTCTAGGGGGTCGTGTTATTCGATGTTACACTTTTCTAAGTCACGTAACACACCCAAAAATAGAGTCTCACGAAAAAAAACCACGCATACGAAGTCGCGGGTAACAGTTAGTATTCATTATAATTCTACATATTCCAACACGTGCATGTAGGAAAACATTTTTTTTTTGCGCGGAACACTAATTACTTTTCTAAAATAAGCGTAGCCTAAGTTACTCCTTATGAAGTTATGACATAAGCTATGTACCAGTTAAAGTCCCGTCAAAAACGGTCCAGCCGTTTCGGTGATTAGCCGCAACAAACAGACGGACAGAAAAAAAAAATTAAAATTGTGTTTTTGTTATAAGTACCGCATATACTTTCATACGCAAAACTAACTAGTCTCCTCTGCACCATTGATGGTGCAGGTCAATGGTGCATACGGTACAACGGGGCATTTGCATAGTTAAAAGCTGTTATTTTGACATTTAAAACAGACACTTCAATTTTATTTTACTATTTGCCGTAGTACAAATACGTTTTCAGACTTGGCAATTAGTGTTAAAGGTTGACTGGAATGATTTATGAATGAAAGTAAATAGACAATCTATGTTCGACAATCGATATAACAGTACACAACTTTTGACGGCCGAACAGGTGAAGGAATTACCACGCTACGATCGTAGCACGGGCTACGCAGCTACGCAGCACCGTAGCAACTAGCTGCGCTACGCTAGATGAAATAGTCTTTCTACGATGTTTGTTGTAAAACATTTTCGTTTTTTTTTTGTTTTACAACATATTATTTTATCATATTCTTCTTATTCATATGATAAGACACGTGCTACATAAATCTTTTAGAACTTTAGCAAAAAATTAATCAAGGTTGCGGATTATAGAATTCGTGCTTCGTATAATTTTTAAATCGTGTTAAATACAATCATCATGATGATAATGGACTCAGTTAACTGGGTTTTACCTCAATGTTTTCAAGATAAACTTGTCTTAGAAACCAGAAGCGGAATATATTGAAAAACAAATTACTAAGTACCTAACCTACAAAGTTATATTTCTTACAAATCATTTTTAAGTATCAACAAGCACATAGGTAAATAACAAGCGCATGAGAATTATATAACATGACCCCAATCAACACTATAACGTCCCTAGAATGCGCCAGTCTATCAAAAAGTACTCTGTGAATGCGCCCGTTGCATCCGAAACCAAACAGCAAGCAGACCCACAGCGCCCGTTGACAGCGCACCATGCCTTTTTCTTATAACTGTCACTCGGACCGTGTAGGTTGGAAGAAGGAGTATTTAAGACTAGCTTGTTTTCAGTCTATTAAAGTGTAAACTAGGTAGTATCTGCTAGATGCTTCGGCGTTTATTAGCTTCGTCGCCTCGCCATCTAAAGTTCTAGTAAACGTTCTGGAAGCAAGTTCTCCACAATAGGGTCAGGGGTCAGGACTCTGTCGGTTGGAACTCGCAAACTTAAGGCTATGTTCATCTGCTGGCAAAATAGGGTTGATTTACTTGGTTATTGAGATATGTTAACGCTTTCATGCTGCTTTTTTGTTGGGTCGATAAAGCGTTCATTTTTACTTACTGAATCATGTTTCAAACTCAAACTCAAAGCATTTATTTCAATTAAACCATTACAGGCACTTTTGAATTGTCAAAATTAAGTAGTCGGTCAGTTAGTCAGAAAGTTGAAGCTAGTTGCCCATTCCAAAGCGTAGATCCCTATGGAGAAGAACGGGCAAGAAACTCCATGGACACTCTTTTTAAATCAAGATATTACAAAATCCTTGGTAAATTATTCTTGTTGCTTCTATATGTGAGAACAAAGTTAAAAAAAAACACACACAAAGGAAGAAACAATACAAGAAATAAGATTAAAAATAAGCCTTGGCAGTTAAGAGATGACCAGTCTCAACCGACGGCGCCCGTTTACGAACATGACGCATGGTTATTGTTTAATTTAAAACGTTCAAAATCTAGTCGCAGTCTCATCAAACAAATGTCAAAATATTGTCAAAAATGTAGGGAAATTACAGGAATTTTTGACAGATTGAGACTGAGATCAGATTGTGAACGTTCTTAAAGTTACGAGAATTGCCCCTCTGTTCATTGGTAAATGTATATTTAAATTAAATGTCGTTTCTAATTTGAGAATACTTGAATATCTCAAAGTAATAATAAAGGTGAAGAGTTTGTGTGTTTGAACGTGCTAATCTCTAGAACCAGTCGGTTTTGAAAAAAATCTTTTTGCATTTAATAAAGCCCAATTCTTGAGGAAGCTTATAGGCTATTTAAGACCCTTAAGAGCCGAGTAAAAAGAAAAAGAAGTCGCTAAGCGAAAACGAAGTAAGCGATCCGACGTGTTGGGTCGGGGACATAAGAAATACACGCGGACGAAGTCGCAGCCAGAAGCTAGTTGTTGATAAAATAAAGATAAAAAGAAAAAGATTTACGATTTCAAGTAATCCGATGCAGTTCTACTTTCAAAGACGAAACCCTACTAGAACTATACATCCCTAATACCAGCGCATTCTCCCAGCTGAAACGCGTAACTATAAAATACGTACATAAAATCAATTTGATGTGTAGACAGCTCCCGTACGTAACACAATTGAAGCCTTATGTCCTTGTAATCAAATATGCCTCCGCGAATGTATTAGTGAGACGAAGCGTCGCTCGAACTAAATAGTATCGGTTTCAAGTGTATTATGTATAGTTTAGGTATGTGTCTTATGTAGATACGCTCCTGAAGCGACATTTGAAGAGATATGTTGAATATTAAGGTGGTTGGTATGTGATATATGTTGAACTAGCTGTGCCCCGCGGTTTCACCCGCGTAAATGTTGATCCCGTGGGAATATCGGGATAAAAAGTAGCCTATATGTTAAGCCAGGGTGTCAGCTATCTCATTAATTTTTTTTTATCAAAATTGGTCCAGCCGTTTGAGCGTGAAGAAGTAACAAACATATAATGCCTATGGCATTAAGTCCGCCTCTGCACATTTATGTGCTTGAAGTATTAAATAAATAAATAAACACATACACTCACAAACTGTCGCCTTTATAATATTAGTGTCATGCGATTAATATGCTTTGGTACTATTCGTGAAATAGCGATCATTTTATTGTCTTGTTCATTTCGCAAATATGTAAATGTATCCTATATTGACATCAAATTTTAGAGGTTAGAAAGACCCTTTGGTTGAGTTTATCAACTTCTAGCCAGGTTTAATTCATTTAACTGAACAGTTAGTTACTCTTAGCCTGAATCATCCCACTGCTGGGCAAAGACCTCTCCCCATGACTTCCAGCTGTTTCGATTTAGGGCTAAAGTGGACCACTGATCGTTCGTTTCCTCCAGCGGTTGCATAACATGCTACCATGATTAACACTGGTTCTTAAATTAAGAGCCACAAGACTGAGTCTTAATAAATATTCGGTAATCAAACTCAAACTCAAAGCATTTATTTCAATTAAACCATGTACAGGCACTTTTGAATTATCAAAATTAAATAGTTGGTCAGTTAGTCAGAAAGTTGAAGCTAGTTGCCCATTCCAAAGCGTAGATCTCTATGGAGAAGAACGGGCAAGAAACTCCATGGACACTCTTTTAAATCATGAATATTACAAAATCCTGGGTACATTATTATTGTTGCTTTTATATGTGAGAACAATGTAAAAAAACACAAATGAATTAAAAAAATAAGATTATAAAGAAGCCTTGGCAATTAAGAGATGACCAGTCTCAACCGACGGCGCCCGTTCACGAACGTGACGCGTGGATCAGCACCATCCAGCTCAACATCTCACCATACAGCTCATCAATACTTAATATCAACTTCTTGTAAATCGAGATACATAACTCCCATAAGTACAATTTATTCGGGTCATTTAGTTAAAAACAAATAACTAAACAGTATTCATGTTGAGACCACAATTAACAGCATGTGGGACTTCGCAGTTATGTCTCTGGGCACTTAAGTCATTAGGTGGATAACTGCGAGTTATAACTTGAGTTAACCCCTCTGCGGTTAAGAGAGAGTGGTCGGGTTTATAGTTGGACAACCTGCCCATTTGTAGGGTTATTTGGTGTTTATAGCGCATATAATATTATGAAACAGGTGGCTTGGTAATGTAGTATAAGTGGTAACTGCTCCGTTGGTGTCGTGGTCGTAAGTGCGACGGCTGAGCGTGGGGTCCTGGGTTCGAATCTCAGGTCGGGCAAAGTGTTATTAGGTTTTTCCTTTAAGAATTTGTTAGTAGCAGTCTGATGTTTGGAAGTTGACGGTGTGATACCCCCGTGAAAGCACGTTAAGCCGTTGGTCCTGCGCCTGATCTCTCTCCGGTCGTGTAGGAGAGCGTGCCGTCCCATCGGATTATGAGAGAAAGGGAAGGAGTACACTTGTGTCTGCATGCACACATACTTGTGCACTATAATACCTCCCGCGACGAAGGCTAGTCTTCTTAGAGATTGGTTGCTATGGCCGAAATACGGTCTGGAGGACAATTTTTCTAATAGGTGGAGGACTTCTTCAGTGTTACCAACATTGGAGAAGAAAGCTGCATGAGAATAGCTAAGGTTGGAAATTGCAATGATATTTGTGAAGAAACTGTTTTCGGTTTTCCTGCCTGAAACATGGAAACATCTGTCACTAATCTTTTCTTTTTTTCTGACAAATATTATTTCGACATAACTAGAGTCGTGTTAGTTGTTATACAAAGTTGTTTCGAGGACTATTTTGCAGAACGTTCATACGTTCATCTGCATAACATTTGACTACCGATGAGAAAACGTCAAAAGCCCTTCACAGTTCGGTATAACCCTGAGCCGTCGAAGTGCCGACCAAAAGCGAAACTGAATCATTTTCATGACCTAACACGAACTGAAAGTTTCGATTGACGCCGAAAAATCGAATTTCACGCCAATATTCTTCATTCCCGGCTTTTTTCCTTTCTGATGGAAAAGCTGCGCGGATGAGCGATAAAACCTGTAACTTCGCGTCTGCTGAGTTAATAAAAGGCAATGTGATAGCGTGATGTAGCGTGCGATGTCACTGCGAATGCTCAATTTGTTTTTGAATACCGAATGCAGGACGACGTCCAATGTCGTTCGATTTGACGTGAACGGCTAGTTCCAATGAAAAAAATAAAAACAGGCCAAGTGCATGTCGAACCAAGCACGTCGAAGGATACAGGAAGGTAGTTGATGAATTTATCGAATTTCTCCCAAGAACAAACTTAACTTTATAGTTAAAAAATATTCTCCCAAACATCGATAAACGTCACGGTCAAATCTCCAACTGCAAAATGTAAGTTTGTAATCGCAAAAAAAGTATTTTTATAAGTGATAAAACTAAAAATTAACGATTTTCGGACTTTTTCCTTTACTTGTGCTGTAAGACCTTGCTTCTTGCCAAATTTCATGATTCTAGGTCGACGGGAAGTAGCCTGTGGGTTTTGATTTATTTGCGAGTATCAAAATATGTCGCATAAATGGCCGTATTTTTTTATTACGTTGACTTAGAAGCTTGATTTTTTAGAGCTCCACGGGGCGACGACGTACGAACGACGACGTACGTATTTGATATCAATTTCAACTTGATACCTAAACTTACGTATTCCTGAGAAAAAGGGTCTTGACCGACGACTATCCAAAAAAGACTTTCCCTTACAATTTTTTTACGTCTAGGCTCTAGCGATATCTACAACGCTACATGCGAACAACACGTCATACTGACGTTGTGGAAAATCCTGCATCTCGCAAGCAGAGTTTACCGCGCAACTAGCGTAGATACAACAACGACCCGATATGAATCATCGGGCAGCTGCCCGCCAGACACAACACCCGTCTTGTTGGAGGATCCTCCCTTTCCCATAGAGTATGAGTGAACTTTACACACTGTTCCTCAACCCACTTCACTGTTCTTGTGTTGATGTTGTTCAAATTATTTATGCGAATAAAAACTTTTTCATTTTTTTTCATACCTCTACAGGTATTTTAACTGACATAAATTTAAATCGATTTTTATTGATCAATAGGAGTCGTGAGTTTTTCTCTCAAGCTTCTATCAAGAAGTAAGAGGAATGCACGGTAACTTATTGTTGAGTTTGTTGTAAACTGCGTGTTTCTGCCACTGCACTATGCTGTTATTGAACTTTGTAACCTTAAGTTAGTCTTGCCAAAACTTTCCTTTTAGTCGGCTTTAGTGAAATAGAAAACAAACACTAAATTGTTTGTGAAAGGTCAAACCGCAACCTATCACGACAGGGCAGGAACAAACAACTCTGAGGATCCATCTATTGGACACACGCATCCATCACGATGACTGACATTCGATTTCTCATCCCTGACTTATCCCTGTTGATATTACAAAGTATTACTTAGCCACTTACAGGTACCTTGTAAAATACTGGTAGATACATAAATGACAATGTTTTGAGTACCTCTGAAGTGGCAATAGGCCGTCCATATTAGCCGTAGAACCGATGACCGTTGGGTAGACGTGTTCTAGATTTGGAGACCGCGAATCAGCAAACATAAGGTAGGGCGCCCCTCAGGCTAGGTAGAGCGACCATCTTCGTGGGGTGGCTGGAGATAAATGGCGTGTAAATGGAGAGTCTTATTTCCAGCAGAGGACTGCTGTAGGCTGATGGTGAGCACCACTGTCTGAAGTGTATAAGTAAAAACAAAAGTCGTAAAGGCTTTTACCTGTCTTATATAGAAAGAAAGAAAGTAAATACATTTATTTAGCACAGACTAAAAGACACACAATACACCAGATACATACAACAGATTAAAAAAAAATATCAATTCGAATGTTTCAGAATTTCGATCTTTTTATTTTTTTTTTCTTTGTTTCGTCAGCCTTTTTGTCAGCGCCAAGGCCTGCTCTTTTTAATATCTCAAGCGTGTTGATAATAAGTTCCACATGACCTCAAATATAGACGACTAACGTCACTTTTTTCGGATTTTTATCAAGGTGAATTTTCTGCAAGCGCTATGTCATGCCGTACTATCTTTTCTTTTATGGTAGGTTAATATTAAAACACGTCTAAGGAAGCTTCTTCATCATCTGCTAATTGATTGGCAACCGCACGACCAAAGCGTGCCATTACTAATATGTAGTTAGTCTGATTGGCCGCAAGCCGTCGGCCAACAGAACCACAGCAGCCAATTTCCCTTAGTTGATTATTGTTAGTTGCCAGGCAACACATCAGTCCGTAAGCTTATGACGTCAGCTACGATCTCAAACAATTAATATTTGCACGTTTGCACTAACCGAAGCCGCATAACGGGCAAGTTAACGTAAATGATTAAGGAAGCGCTGTCGTATATACTTAAAATATGTTAGGAGGATCGGCATCAGCATAACTATAGACTGTGATAGTTAAAAGGCTTAGCATGCCTTTGAAATAATCTTCAAGATCTTTCCTTGTGGGCGGGATTCATATTCGGTTCATCTTTACTACCTTATATAATCATGTAAGCAATTAACCCATGGGTCATCCAAAACGGCCCCAAATGCCTTCAGAACCCCCTGAAGTCTCCATTAACCTTCCAAAAGCGCACATTAATACACTCATTTCATTACTTTACATCAGCGAAAACGTGCCCTCGAATATGGTTAGTTTACCTTTTCTAACCTCCCCGGTTTCGTACGAATTTGACGTATTTTCCCTCAAATTACAACCTTTTGCGTAGTTTGTGTCCCTTAGGAGTGTATTTCGGCCTCAATATTACCTTGAGGCCTGAAAGGTGAGGCCTCTGGTGTAGTAAAGTATTCATCGCAATGATTCTTTGTGGGGAAGTGAAAGACGTTTTCCGCAAGCATTGTTATGGAGACAGATATGGGCTATTTGCTTCAGGAGTTGACTATTTAGGGAACAGTAACATTCCCTAAGTAGTGTGTCGTTAGGTTGTTGCGGAGCAGATGAGAGGGATTCAAAAGTTTGAATGGATGGATTCATGGCTTGTGGTAGTCAGATCGATAGCAGGTAGCACTAATTTAATTCGTTTCGCGCGTCAATGGTTAGCTAGTTTTGATTGAATTCAGGAATATGGTCTTAACCATATTCCTAGTTACTAATAACTAGGGTATTTTTTACTTTAACTAGCTGTACCTTAGGTAGGTGCAGTTACAAGAAGTTACGGGACTGCCGCCTTATGGAGCTTGCAAAATCTGTCATCATCAAAAATGTGTGATCAAAATCTGAGTATTGGAGTATCTCTATAAGAGATGTCAGCATAAAGGAAAGGGCCTGCCAGGGCCGAAGCCTGCCGGGGGTGCGGGATTATCCGAAAGGGTTAACGCTACCCCGGAACATAAAGGGCTAAGGAAGGAACACGGATGGGTTTTAGTCAGTCTGACACTCCCTTCCGCTCCACCCAGAGCGGGAGGGGTCATTTGATGATTTCCCATCCATAAAAAAAAGAGTATCTCTATGTATTTGATATTGACCACAAAACGGAGCTGACTCTCCACGACCTAAGTAAAAATTAAAAGCAAATTGACCCAACCGACCCGTACAAAAACTACCCCGAACTAATGGTCTCGTCGGCCCAAGCTTGAGCAATGACCTTCTATACAAAAATTACTCGGTAATGAATCAATCCCTTCCAAGAATTTGTTCGAATTACACGAATTATTTCTACTTGGAAGTTTATAATAATAATGGCTTTCTGAAAGTTATTAATAATAAAGATGGATCGAGTTATAAAGATATACATAGGTATACCTAAAAAAAATCGTATCTATGCTGAACCTTTGGTATGGTTAAAGTAGATTTCAAAGCAGGCAAAGCCTGGAGCATATAAAGTATACAAGTATAAAAGAAAGCAGTAGATACTTTGACTATTACAGTAGGTAATTTTATCTCACGAAACGACGCGCGCTTCACTTGTGATTACCAAGTGTATAAATACGCTGTGAATGTTTGCGTGAACACGAGTAGCGTCAGCACATAAAACACAGACGCACACACACACACAATTCCCACTTCGCCATTGTCTCGGACGGTAGCGAGTTCTTGCGCTTACATAGACATTCATAGCGTGTTTTTACTCATGGTGACCACAAATAAAGCGCGTGTCGCTTCGGGTGATAAAATAAAAATACTGTAGTAGTGCTGTGTTGTGTGTTTTGTTCTTTCATCCCATTACTGACGTTAGTCTCTATTTTCTTTTTATTAAAGGAAATAATGGGAACAGGATAAGTCGTATAGGTTTAATCCATACTAATATTATAAACTAGCTTCTGCCCGCGACTTCGTTCGCGTGAAATTTCTTATTCCCTCGACCCATCTCGTCGTATTGCATCACTTGCCCGCGTCTCCTGCTCTATCACTTCGTTTCCCCATAGCGCTTTTGCTCGGCTCCTGAGGATCATAGCGTGACGTTAAATAGCCTATAGCCTTCCTCAAGATTTGGGCTATCAAATGCATGAAGAATTTTTCAAATCCGACTGGTAGTTCCAGAGATTACCCCCTACATACAAACTTACAAACAAATTTTACCTCTTTATAATATTACTAGCTGCGCCCCGCGGTTTCACCCGCGTAACTTTCGATCCCGTGGGAATATCGGGATAAAAACTATCCTATGTACTTTCCCGGGACTCAAACTATCTCTATACCAAATTTCATCGAAATCGGTTCAGTAGTTTAGGCGTGAAGAAAAGACAGACAGACAGACAGAGTTACTTTCGCATTTATAATATTAGTTTGGATAGTAATAGTAATATAGTAATAGTATAAATTCGAATGTGTGTCTGTCTGTCTGTTACCTCTTCACGCTTAAACCGCTGAACCGATTTCGATGAAATTTGGTACAGAGATAGTTCGAGTCCCGGGAAAGGACATAGGATAGTTTTAATCCCGATATTCCCACGGGATCGAAACTTATTCGAGTGAAACCGCGGGCGGTGCTAGTAAATAATATATTACAAGTAACTGCATTAGATATCCTCGGTTGGATGTGTCACTGAAATATGTAATTCTTTGCCAGTGACTACACGCCATTTCTGCTGTTCTCACGGGGATCAAATGAGAGAAATGTCTACACTTTGAAGACCTTGACTTTCGGTTTTATTCGTTATTTTATTTAGGAAAATGTTGGCCTCCTGAAGCTGTCACTTTTTTCAGTGTAACATTACATAACATCACGCATGTAATTTACCGAAAGGTTAGGCAGAACCGGCAGCGGTGAACTATATAGCAGGTACCTTCACCCACATTTCGCCAGTTATGTTTTTTAAATACCATGTAATAGGGGCGAGTCTTTTTCAGTGAAATATCAAACTAAACATTACGAAAGAACACATGTCATGCATATTACACTGGTGTATTGCTACCATTACATAAATCACAACATAATACAGCTATTAAAAAATAATTACTTTGTTGTATAATAAAAGCGTGATATTTACACGGTAACGACTAGGAAAAAATGTGGTTAATCCATTAGCTGTCCACCCTTAAAACACGAATATGATAAGAAAGGAATTCATTAAATACACAATATCATGGTAAAATTTGACCGTAGACATAGATGTTGCATTTTATGGGCACCAGGGGGCGTTCGAATCGTGATCGTAAATTATAAGGTGCAGTATTGGGCAAACCAGAGGTGTAGGGATAAACATGGGGTGACGATGTAAAGCGCGCTGTGCACTGTGCGACTGTTGATCAGGAATAATGTTTGCGCAATTTGAAAAGCAGTGTGCACTGTAGCAGCTTTGTTTTTTTTGAAGTGAAACTTCTTTATGCACGCTTGACTTTGGGAGTAAGCTGGCGAACGCGTGACGTAAGCGTTACGAAATGTGTGATCGGGCGAGGCGAACGGGAGTTGAGTTGGGGATATAAGCAAGAGAAAGCAGTGCGCGCGCACATTTTCTTTCTCTCTTCCTCTCATAGCCAAAAACGTTTGAAGTTTCACTTCAGTCGTGTGGTCATAAGCACACTCGGTTTTTTTTTTGAGTTTGTGAATGTTTCTATTGTAGTACCTAGCGGTTTTATTTATATTATTATATCTGTCAACAGACATGACTCAGTTATTCAAGGATTGTGGGAAACATAGTTTTTAAATAAACATACTTAAAGTCATATGAAAAAATGTAATACCTCATCCATCATTATTCTCCTACCCTTATCCCAATATATTTGAGGTCATAAAAAATATAGTACCTATAGGAATAACATTAGTTGCCCCAACTCGACTATTAATATAAAGCGGCTTTAATCCGTCTCGCCGGACCGCTAACAGGACCCTTTATTAGGGATAAATCAATATTCAGCCCTAAGTTCATACCGTGACGTGATCGCATTTTGGCGCCGCTCCCGATTCGCCTGCACCACATATCGAGGGTATAGTGCTCAAACCCAATAAGTACGAAATTCGAAACGGCGAAAAAAATTAAGAAACGGCTAAACGTGGTGACTTTATTGGGTTATTACCTTAAGTAATTATCTATGATATACTCTCAGATAATTACTTAAGGTAATAACCCAATAAAGTCACCACGTTTAGCCGTTTCTTAATTTTTTTCGCCGTTTCGAATTTCGTACTTATTGGGTTTGAGCACTATACCCTCGATATACGATACATGCACACATGCGTACGTACAAACATTATCAGTTTAAGTAGCTTCATTAAAATAAAAAAGCGCGATAAGGCGACAGAAAAAGCGAAAATCCATAAAGTTAAACTGATCTTTTTTTATTTTATAGCCCAGTGTTCCAGTATCAATTTTTTTCTGCCAGTATTTTTAAACGCAGCGTTCTGTTTTTGAAAATATTTCCTATGAATGACACTATGGAAGTCTGCATCCTGCGGGGTAGTTGCGTACCACAGTAATAGTAGCAATGGCTTTCATTTTGACAGTTCAATAACATTCATTGCGTTATTTACGTTGTTGGGCAGACAATTTTTTCGAACATGTAAAGCAATGGATTAGCAATATCCTTCAAAATGATTCAGATATTGATTGATAGTGTGTTACGCAATTAGGGTGCTGGCATTAGATGCACACATCCATGCATTCTGAGGATTTACGAAGATGGTTCGCACACATACAGTAACAACGCCACGCAGGCCACGCTATACTAGCGGCGGCCATTTGCATTGTTTAGTTAGGGGTGTTGTTATTTTTTTAATCGATTGCGGTAGGTCAGCGCTCTATTGATCCGGCCACGTTACAGCTGAATAATTAAGTTTTGGTCAACAATGGCAAACTGAATTGTGTTCTGAAGGTTGTTGTTACAAAGTTTTGTTCAAGTTATAATTAGATTGCTTTGGCGTAGTATTAGAATATTAGAGATTGTTCTTCAATTTAGATAAGTTTGTTCTGCGCTTTGCTGCCTTCTCGTATAAACTTTAACAGATCTAGATTAATTCAGAATTGTTAAAACTTAATAAAAAGTCCAAACTTATTTATAAACTATAATAATATTATGTACAATAGGCTAGTTTCCTAAAAAATTCTAATTAGTCCGTCAGTTAGATTATCGAAAAATAATGGACCCGTATTTTTTCTTTTGTCAATCAAACAAAAAATGACAAAGATAAAGCACGTCAAAATTCGTCGTGACGTCACGCCGTGCGACACTTTTTAGCACGGCGTGACGTCACGACCCCCCACTCCCAAATTTTGACGTGCTTTATCTTTGTCATTTTTTGTTTGATTGACAAAAGAAAAAATACGGGTCCATTATTTTTCGATAATCTAACTGACGGACTAATTAGAATTATTATTTTTTTACCCAGGACACTACCCTATTATATGAATAAATAATCATAGGCCATCAAAGAATTCGTCCGCATTGCTGTCAAGAGGAACAGTGCCCAAAAGGCTGGCACTACTAAAAGCTAAACGAGTTCTAAAAGTTATAATAAACTGAATTGTTACAACCCTACTTTGACAAATACGTTTTCCAAAAAAATCATCAGGTACAAATTGGACTCCAATTCTCTTGACAAAGCGCCGTAATAACTCAAATTCATAAAACTGTGACTTCTCGTTACTTGTACTTCGTCTGGGCTCACCCTCACAACGAAGGGCTCCCCTCGTAGGGCTGTCGCGTGACAAATGCATTTTATTTAATGTGGACAAGATTACAACTAATTTCGTAGCGTGTGTTACAGAAATAAATGTGGGATCGCTTTATCTGTTCCGGTTTTTTTTTAATGTTTGTTGTGTTTTTAAACTGAAAACTTCATTAGGCGCATTTTGCGCTCTTTTTGAACAGTTAGCGAAATTGAACTGTCACGCTCGGCGGTGTAATTGTGTAACACACTATCAGTAGCAATGGGTTTCATTTTAATAGTTCAACAACATTCATTGCGTTATTTACGTTGTTGAGCTGACACATTTTTCGAACATATGGAGCAATGGATTAGCAATATCCTTCAAAATGATTCAGATTGAGATTAGCGTGTTACGCAATCAATCTGTCAAGCTCCGCTAATGAGACACAATTGATTTTCTATTGTTTCGTCGCCGATCGGCGAACCGCGCCGCTTGACCGGTTAAGGTGCTGGTCGGTGTCTTTGAATATGTACCCTCATTGCGTAACACACTATCATTCATAATTAGATTCATTTTGCAGAATATTTCTATTCCTTTGCTTTATCCCTATCGTGCGATCATAAGCACACACCCTTTTTTATATAGGCGTTGAAAGATTGGGATAATCATGAAAGTGCACCGGAAAGTTTTAGCGATTCCAGTGTAAATAATCTTTTTTGTGAACAACATCATACTTTACACGCGACTTTAGGCGACCTTGGACAGACCATTTTGGCACTAGCTAGAATGCAGTAGTCATAACGCGGTTTTTTCTTATCAAACTGCAGTTGATCTAAAGTTAGAATATCGGAGTTCCCAAGTCTTGGTATTAGACTAACCGGTAAGTTAGACTAAGAACCGAGTCGAACATAGTTGCAAGAAAACTAGGCTAATTACGAGTTCTTAACTGTCTACTGTGTGGCTAGCCCAGTAATGTTTCTTTAAACCAGTATTAAGTTTCTTGTAACTTATATTGCTAACTATTCAATACAGTAAACTTTTCTTCTATAAAAGTAAATGGTAGGATGTTAAAAGTAAAGTTTGCGGTACGTTTGTGGAGTCGATGCGAACTGCCCGGGCGTGTTGCCACTTTTAACTTTAACTTATACTCCGAACAAACAAGTTTTTCCTTGTTCCCGTTTGACTTGTTTCATATTACTTTCTTTGTGCTAGTTTCTATATTTCGATGCTGGACTACACGTTTTGGTCAATATTTTTCCTTTTCAGTTGTTGGTATGGAAATTAATAGAAACCTATTGTTGTGTTTTACATTTTTTACATTTAATGTTAGAATCTTGTCAGAATACTTGTAACAAAATTAAGCAACGTTTGCATACTCGACTCATTTATGTTTTTTTTTAATTTTCAGATCAAAGAAAAACTTTCCCGTAAGTACACAAAACCTAATTAAAGATCCGCCTAGTAACAATGTTGTGGCAGCCCTGAAACCGGCGCTTTTATAATTTGCGCGCGACACCACTCCAGCAAGGGTTATCAAACATTCTCAACTTCATTATAAACGGCGAGAGCCCCCTAGCGGCCGTCGCGCGAATTACAGAGCAAAGAAAATGATGGACGTTTGCGACGCGCGACGGTAGCTATCGTAACATTTCTAATGTTACGGCTTTCGAATAAGGGGTGTGATTTGCTTTACAAATCGTCAGGATCCGTGAAAATGTTTTTTAAGCACTGGATTTCGCTACGCGTAGGTACCTACTATAAGGACATTTTTTGGATCCCAGCTTTGTTGAAATTAAAACTTTTTTTAATTTTTTTTTTTATTTGAAATGGATTTGCTCTTGACTCTAGTCTAGGTCAGAGGTGACAGAGGCAAAGTCGACGATGGAGTGAGCTTACCCAGAAGAAGTCTGTTCACTCTCACTTTGAAGAGATTCGGGTTGTATGCGCTCGGAAACACAGACACAAGTAGAGAGTTTCACTCTTTTGCTGTTCTATACACAGACACTATCCCGTTCCCTTTAGAATTACTAATTAATCGTGCAAAATTGTGAAACTAAACAAGTCGAACACACTAAAAACGACCATTTCGGCATTAAATAAACTGTGCTAATCAGGTTTCGAGCCCTAAATAAACCTATTCGGCAGATTTTATTCCATATGATTTTAACATAAATGCCTACCCTTTATCTTGTTAGTCTAACAGCGGCCATTCACCTGTTAATCCAACCCGGGATTACTAGTAGATGATATTTGCTCTGCTCTTTACCGACATTATATTCAGTGTCTTCTCAGATCAAAAAACCTTTATGACAGAATATCTTCGGCGGTGTTTTATCTGTGACCATAAACCGTCCTTGTTTATCGTCGCCATGATTCCCTAATAAACTAATATTTACGCACAGATCGTAGGTATGTAATTCGATTTTGATGGTGATAGCAATGTTTTCATACCGCGTTTTGCCGCGGCTCGGCGGTTTGTGGGTCGTAAAATTTTGTGGTTGATTGCCACGACAGGTGGAACGGGAATTACAAAATAAACATATCACGAATCCGTCCCGCACTCACCTATATACCGGGATTTTAGTCACGTATTCCCAAGTATACGCATCATTCTGTATAAAACCACATTTTTATGTCATAACCGTGTATAGGAATCAGGGCGTTGCGAATTCGTTGCGCAATATACAGGGTGATTGGAAGATGGGTGCAAAGCTTTAAGGTGAAGATAGTATAGACAATTTAGGACCATTTAAGCCATGGTTGTCTTAGACGAAGTCTTACCAAATTTTTTTAACCAAATTTTTAAGTTTTTTTTCGGAAATTCTCAAAATTTAATGAAAACTGCATAATTATGGCCAAATTGAATGATAAATGAATTAATTTTTTATTTATTTAATTAAAGTAATGTGTAAGCAACCAAGCAAAACATGTTTTAGGCTTCTGTGTCATTAGACATTTTTTTTACAGATATTTAAACCTCAGAAAAAATAAAAAATTTGTACAATACGTCTTTTAAACCTTATTTAAAAAAAAAACGGAGGGTGCTTTTTTTGTTCAAACCTTTTTGAAGACATGCTTGATAATCGCTCTTTCTTTTGAGGTATCATTTATGCGGATATCTTACAAATTATTGAAATTAGGACCTAATAAACCAAATCGAGGGAGAAATTTTAAATTTTAGGCAGTCTAACAAAACACAAAATTTTTGCTTAAAAGAATACTTTATGTGCTCGAAATGATAACATTGTTCAATTCTAAGAATTTTTGGCACATGCAGGAACCAATTGAGGGGAACCCATTGAGGGGATTCTCTAAACAATGGCCACCGAGCGCGGTGCGACGGCATTTCCAGGTAGAACGCCCAATGAATAGCAAAAAGCGATAAAGAGTTGGTTTTTACAGCAAAATGGTCTTAGTTACTGAGGCAACAAAGTCGTTTTTCTTTAGTCAGGGTCAGTCGGTCTGTGATGAAGCCGTTACATCTTTTACTTATTAGTCAAACTACTGCCCTTGTGAGTGGACGTTGTCGTGTTGATTCACAATTTACCGTGTTCAGTTGTAGCCCTTTGCGTTCCTGCACGTGTTGTTTGCGTTAGTTTTGAACTTTTTTGTTTCACCGTGTCCAGTCGTAGCCTCGCGCTCCTGCACGTGTTGATTTTTGACTTAATTGTGTTGAGTTGACGTTTAGTGCGCTCCTACGCCGTTTTTCTTAATTGTTAAGTGACTATGGCTACTTTTTCCAATCAAGAATATGCGGATATAGTATTTATGTACGGTAGAGCAGACGGCAATGGATCTTTGGCGCGACGGATGTATCAAGAGCGCTATCCGAATCGCAGGATACCGAATGTCCGAGTGTTTTACAACACGTTTCGTCGTCTTGCCCAAGATGGGTTTCACCGCGTGGAACCTGGAGTCAACCCGGGCAGACACGAAACTGCCGTCGACGAAGACATTTTAGCAGCATTTCAAGCGGATCCTACTACCAGTACTAGAGCAGTAGCTCGAAATTTAAACATTTCTCAATGGAAGGTGTGGCATACAATGCACCAAAATGATAAGTATCCGTTCCATGGCAGGAGTGTGCAAGGTCTAGTAGAGCAAGATCCTCAAAGAAGAATTCAGTTCTGCCGTTTCCTCCTCAACAGAGACATCGAAGATGCGTGGTTTCTGAAATCAATCTTGTGGACGGATGAAAGTAAATTTTCAAGGGAAGGTATTACAAACTTTCACAACATCCATGAATGGGCCGACGTAGACAACAATCCACATTTTAAGAAGCAGGTGTCATTTCAGATGAAATTCTCTGTGAATGTATGGGCTGGAATAATTGGCAGAACATTGATTGGGCCCCACTTTTTGCCTGATCCATTGAATGGCGAAAATTATTTGCAATTTCTGCAAATTGATTTACCACTGCTGATAGAGGAATCAGGTGTCCCGATCTTCGAAAGAGACCGAACAGTCATCTTTCAGCAAGACGGCTGTCCAGCGCATTGGACTTTAAATGTAAGGGAACACCTCAACAATTGCTTTCCTGATAGCTGGATCGGCAGGGATGGACCCATCCCTTGGCCCGCTCGCTCCCCAGATCTGACCCCGTTGGACTTTTTCGTGTGGGGCCGGGCCAAGGAACTGGTGTATAACAACAAAGAAATTAACACTAGAGAAGAATTGATACAAAGAATAAATTCAGCGTTTGAGACAATGAAGCAGGAGATGATGTTGAAAATAACGACTACAGAAGTTAGAAGACGGGGCCGTGCTTGTATTAGGAATCACGGCCGTCATTTTGAACATGAAAAATAAATAATTTTAATTCAAATGTTGTTTTAATTAGTCTGCCTAAAATAAAAAAAATTCTCCCTCAAATTGGTTTGTAGGCCCTAATTTCAATAATTTGTAAGATATCCGCATAAATGATACCTCAAAAGAAAGAGCGATTATCAAGCATGTCTTCAAAAAGGTTTGAACAAAAAAAGCACCCTCCGTTTTTTTTTTGAATAAGGTTTAAAAGACGTATTGTACAATTTTTTTATTTTTTCTGATCTTTAAATGTCTGTAAAAAAAATGTCTAATGACACAGAAGCCTAAAACATGTTTTGCTTGATTGCTTACACATTACTTTAATTAAATAAATAAAAAATGAATTCATTTATCATTCAATTTGGCCATAATTATGCAGTTTACATTAAATTTTGAGAATTTCCGAAAAAAAACTTAAAAATTTGGTTAAAAATATTTGGTAAGACTTCGTCTAAGACAACCATGGCTTAAATGGTTCTAAATTGTCTGTACTATCTTCGCCTTAAAGCTTTGCACCCATCTTCCAATCACCCTGTATTATATCGCACGCAGTCGTTGCGGGGGTGCCTTTATCGTCGCACACTTCTCTTCATCTTTATTACGAATTTATTACTCACCCCCAAGAAATAATGCGAATATTTATGGCTCTTGTATTAATGAATTCCCCTAACATTTTTTCCATTACAATTCCATATTTCTCTGAAACACAATTTAGCGGCACAATAAAAACGCCTGCATAAACAATGAGAGCAAAATGTTTTCTTCGCCTAAAGTTAACTTTCTATTGTTTTTTTGTCAGGCGCTTCCAAATGAACTAACAAAACGGAACGATAAATTGTCGAACAAAGACTCGACTTCATTGGTTCCAAATCGTTCTAGTCGTAATGTGTTGAGATGTCCCCGACAGACGTTCGTTCCATTTACTTTGTGTTCTCTTTGAACAGCGTTCTTTGAAGGCGAAGTAGAGTTAATTCAAAATGTAGGTCTACACCAAGTGGTCGTATTTTACCGGACACACCTTGCTCGAGTGATCGATATTGCTGATTTAGGAGGCAGTAAAGAAAACGTTGTAAGTACGCGTGCGACATTTGAGAGGGATTTGACGTATGGATCAGTTCGCATGAACTGCTTCCACTTTGAGTCGTTAGTAGAAAAATGGCCGTCATTTTTTTTAATATAAGTTACTTGTGTCGTAATAAATAAGCGTGGAGTTTTTATTTGGCTCCATGAAGGCAGGTTGATTTATTATTCAGTAGGACTGTTACGGTTGTAGATTTTAAGCAATTGGTATACAAGCTTCTCGAAACTCATTACCTACTGGATACAATGTTACAAAGGAAATTACACAAATAATATGGTACCTATTTGTCTTAAGTTACATAATGATGCTATGTCACTGCCATCAAAATATGGTAAGACATTGTAATCATCACAAATTAAAGATTAAAGAATGAAAATTCAGTACCTTGACTGAGACTCCCAGTTTTCTTCAGAATTTTCACCCTCCCACAATTTCGCGGAATTCCTTTAAGCGTTTGTCACACAATAAAGATTACGTGATGGTTTGATTGGTCCCAGTGGATTTGTGCTAAGGGTAGAGCTAGAAAGTCAGCAAGGGTAGACGAAGTAATTAAAGAAGGCGGGAGTAAAGAGGGCAAGGGTAAGAGTCAATCTGAGATATTTTCTTAAAAAAAAAACGATAATGGATATTGTAAATATAAATATTTCTTGACGATTTTCTAAATACGCTATCACCGAGTAAGTAACTAAGTACCTATGGATGATTTCTTAAAATAGAAAAGGATTGATTTTATTACTAATTAATATGAATCAAGTCGATCTTGATCCCACCAAATGATATGAAGTTAGTATCAACACACGCAAAAAAAAAAACATTTAAAAAACCCGGTAGCAAAGCAAACCAAATACATAGGCATTTATTTATAAGACGATTCTTTTGATTTAGTGTAGTGTAAAATGTGTAGAAATAATAGTGACGGTGACATACTTAATTAAAACACATTAATAAAGTGTTTATATAATTATTTCAGACTCTAAGAAAGTGGAAACGACTTGTTTAAAGTACAATCACACTAAGTAATATATAATTATCACCAAGATAGATTAAAATAGCTTACTAGTCTTATAGGCTATATTATAATTAATTATTAAGAACCTGGATTTTTTAATAGAGGATAAAACAAAACATATTTTCAGTATAAATCAAGGGTTAGATTAACACCATTGTCATTGCTTTCTTGTCCGCAGATTTTATAACCGTTCCTTCCCATAAAATGTTCTAGGAAGTTTCGTGAATGCCCACCGGATCGCGTGACGAGGTGGAATGACGGAGCGGTTCGTGTGCTCGTCCTTATAATTCATTGCCATGTGGCATGTTTGGCCATGTTTGTTGTTTTGCTCAACAGACAAATATACTTCGGAAAGAATTGCAGTGGACCGTCTGGCTGAAACTTTCAGGTGATTTCGTGGTCTTTTTATTAGGTTAGTTTCGAAGATTGTGGATAAAGATTGTGTTTGCAATCTTTAAAGTTTAAAGGTGATATCGTTAGCCCGGCGAGGTGTCTGCGCTTTTTATTTAGTTTTCAAGACCTAGGTATGACCGGCGTCATGTTGCCGTAGTTTAATCTTTTTAAAGGGACCATTTTCTTTAGAAGGTGGTGGTGGAGTCTTTAAGATAGTGTTGCCCTTCCTGTCGTTACGACGAAGTATTGTTGAAAGGTCGTTGACTTGCATATTGAATTTTATTCTTTAGCGGTAAAGTTATTTCAACCTTAGCTTTTTGCTACTTGGTGTAAACTGCTAATAAGGGCGGGATTTCTTTCCAACTAAAGCTTGCCTGGCGTAGCTGTTAAATGGCTAATTAGCCTTTACTTATACGGGTTGTTAAGTTATTTCTGCATGCATGCAACTTAGAAATGCATTTAGAAGCACTTGGTAGTAGATGTATATCAACATGACCTATAATTGCGGTCATTCGTGAGTTCCACAACAGTGTTGGAGGTTATACTGTTGTTTTAATTATAAGTGAAGGTTGATACAGCGAACAGTCATAAACAGGACTTTCAAAATGGCGCAACACGCGACCGCATACCGCTTTGTGTTCATAATATTTTCATAACTGAAAATTTACTAAGCAAGAACTTAATTAAAGTTTCTGAATGAAAAATGTTGTTTGGCAAAGTGTCAGTGGTTTAAAGAGCAGTGTATCATTAACTAAATCCATTAATTTATTAGCCATTCAGCAACATTTAGAAGTACGTTTGTACGTAAGTATGTTCTCATATTGTATGTTTATATTTAAACTAGCTGCGCCCCGTGGTTTCATCCGCATACGTTTCGATCCCGTAGGAATATCGGGATAAAAACTATCCTATGCCCTTTCCCGGGACGCAAACTATCTCTATACCAAATTTCATCTAAATCGGTTCAGTGGTTTAGGCGTGAAAAGGTAACATACAGACAGACAGACAGAGTTAATTTCGAATTTATAATATTAGTATGGATATGGATTAGATAATTATTTACACAACAAAATGGTTTGTCTAATCAAATACCTAAAACTGTTACGAGCCCAGTATTCGGAGTAGAGAGAAGTCACATAGAGTACAAGTTGTTTTTATAATAAAATTAGTGTTGTGGTTGGAATTCAATTCGCTCAGCAGTCGAGTCATTCCATGAATAACGCTGTCTGGTCTGAAGGAGCCGTTAATTACAGTATTGCTTACATAATTTTACAACTTATGAAAATGACTTAGTTTAAGCTCAAGGCCAAAGTATTTAATCTAATTGGATTTCACTGACAGCAACGCAAGGGCATGAATTTAGTTTCGTTTGGGATGAAATTGTCTAAAATCATGTACCTACATTTGGATTAAGCAAATTAAAGCCTATGTAAAGCTTTTTAGTTTTCAAATTCAAAATATTTTATTTCACATAAACTTGCCTGGGTAGGGAACCTACTTAATAAACGTCAGAAGCCAAGAGCACTATTCCAATTGGTCGTTTCCTGTGGAAAAGAGCCGGCAAGAAACTCCACGGACAGACTACTTTTAAAAAACTGAAATCTTAACTCTTGGTAAGCTCGCTTAACGTCGAACCGGCGAATCAATACGCAAGTTGACTGTAACTGTAAGGTTTCAGCTTATCGGTTTATTAGCGACCTTACGTGCGTGTGGGTCGTTGACACCTACTCGTAGGTATGTATTGAATATTTTTCTACCGGTAGGTAAAAAGCCCTAACTACTTTGAGGTTGATTTTCAGTAAACAGTCACTTTAACAGTATGTATCTGTGGCTACAAATGAAATATGGCTTTATAATCTAGACAGAAAGATAGAAAATGCCTTGCTGACGTGCACCTACCACCATATTTAATTTATTTTTGATAAAAATGGTACGTCTTTTCGCCCAATGACAGTATTTGTTTGTTAAAAAAAGGCTACCTTCATGAACTGGCAACTTCTAGATACCTACTAGCTTCTCTGTCGGTGTTGATTCAACTCTTGCCTCTGCTAAGTTAATAAAATTCCTGGGAAAACCAAACTTTGCTTGTGATATCGCACTGCTAACACAAGACTGTATCTACTCAAAAAAAGACAAGTTCGAGATTACTCATTCTTCATAATTTTGATAACCTGCAATCTCTGAAATTACTCATAATTAAAGAAACCCCTTAATTTTATCACTAATTTTAAAAGTGTTCACTTTTCAGGAAACGACTACCTAATCAGTTTTCCATCATTCCTGAAAAAGCTTCATTTTGAGTTGATACAGTCTTGTGTTAGCAGTGCGATATTGGTTTCGAGAAAAACGGAAATTGCATAGGTCACGGTCAAAATAATTTTGTGGCCTTGTATTGTCAGTTTTCATAAAGCATGAAGTAAAGGTTCGGAAAAACGGACTCGAACATGCTGAGAAAATGCAAGCTTGAACCATAATGCTAGGACAAGTTCAAGTTATACTACTTACCTTGTTACCTAGGCAAGAACAGGGGGTAGGTAAATATTAATTGTAACCATCAAAAAGCCAGACATTTAAAAAAAATAACTTTAAAAAAAATATTTTTTATTTTCTAACTAGCTGCGCCTTGCGGTTTCACCCGCGTAAATGTCGATCCCGTGGGAATATCGGGATAAAAATTAGCCTATATGTTAATTCAGGGTGTCAGCTACCTCTACATATATAAAATTTTATCAAAATTGGTCCAGCCGTTTGAGCGTGAAGAAGTAACAAACATATAAACACACACTCACAAACTTTCGCCTTTATAATATTAGTGTGATAAAATCCCCTTTAGTCAAACAGTCCGGGCAAATGACAAGGCGGACACTAATTAAGTGGTCCTTACTAGCATATCTGACTATTCTACTAATTAGCAGTCGCCTCCATATATCGGCAACCATATTCAATGTTGTTTGGTGTTTGATCGAGTTACGTGCACCGGTTACGTTTTGTTTCGTTTAATAACATCGAGCTTGGGGCAAATACACCATAGTATTGATTAGCAGCACCGGCATCGGTTCACAAATAATACATTACCTCAATATGTAGGTACATAAAATGTTACTACTCAATAACTTCTATATTGTATGAACTTCCATGTTCTGAGTCTTACGAGTAGGTGTTACAATATTTAAGTGTTTTGGAAACTACGGCCGGCAGTCGACGACACTTCGGAGCGTATTATGAAATGTTAGGCAGGAAGATGATACGACTTCCTGAATCCCCATGAACCTAGTGTGTTTGACAAATCACTTATTGTTCTGTCAAATGCAGCAAGCGGAATTGTCAATCAGTGTCAATAGTGACTGTAATTCGCAGTCAGGAACATTTCTGCCAAGATTGGACTTTTGTCAAAAAGTTGATTAAATGATTTCACCGAGTTCATTTCTAAAGGTTTTTTTAGTCACGATGAAAGAAAGCTATGTTATAGATATTTTTTATACAGGGTGAAATTGAAAACATGCGACAAATCGAAATGGGAGATGGTACTCATCATTATGAACAACTTTTACTATGGGACTAAACCCGAAATAGCGAAAAAAAAAAAATCAGCTGTTCCCTACATTTATGTTCGCATAACTCGTCAAAATGTAGGGAACAGCTGATTTTTTTTACAACATTTTTAACAACTTAAACCATGTGTATCAAATGTGGATCCACGCGAGACACAAAATTGTTTCTATAAATACGGCATTCAACCGGTTAGAAGACATAAATCAAGCGTTGTTAAGACCTCAACATTAAAGGACAGTCATGCCAGCCAATCCATCGCATCGTTAGGAAACAACGAACGTGTTCTATTTCAAGCAATTTAGCGGCAGAGAAATAACTTTTCACCCCTCGTCACTTGTTTGTTTCATTATTATTGGAGAGAAGCTTGGATGTTTCATTTTCCCACCCACCCATACATACGTAGACATACAACATAGGTGCTAGGTATAACATAATTCTGGGTGCCAATGATGTGGACGTCATTAATCACAGGGTTGCTCTCATTCATCATGTTGCCACTTTAGTATTTAACACGGATATTTAAGTACCTACATATTTTTCGAAGCTAAATTTTATGAAATTTCAGCTTTTTTTATTAGTGTGAAGTGATGTGACAGTTTTCATATTAACGTTGTGGGCATGTGGCTAGAATTTTGTCATTCGTTTTTGTTGTAATTTTTTATTTTATCTCATCATTTTGCCAATTATGTTGGGGTTGGCTTCCAGTCTACCCGGATGCAGCTGAATATCAGTATTTTATATGGAGCGACTGCCTATCTGACCTACACACTCCAGTTATTGGGTAATACGATACCCCTTGGTAAGACTGGTTGTCAGATTTTCTGGCTTATCTGACGATCAATCAATCAGTCAATTACTTTGTATACCTACTATTGTATAGAAGCAAGTGTTTGTTAACTGAACAGACAGCTGTGCTGCTGGGGAGTTGGTTGCGCTACTTCTTCTTCCCAGCTAAAGCATTAAGAAGTGGTGAAGGGCGGGCGTCTTGGGGAGCTGTCTTATGTAATTTTGACGTACGAAAAGTGGGGATTCTCAGCCTAATTTGATTAAATGACTTTTGATTTTGATTTGACCCTTAAAGACTGTCAAAGATCCATGAATAACAGTCGGGACCAACGGCTTAACGTGCTTTCCGAGGCACGGAGGGGTCTTGGTATGTAAAGATGGTCACACATCCACGTGCCAAGCGCGGCAGGCGTAGCTTAACCTGATCGATCGAGCCGTGCGGCTGTTAATACTTGGCCACAAGCCCCTTCTTTTTTTGTGTGTGAATTATGCATGGTTTTGGACCCCATAGAGTCGTAACAACAACGACGCGACGTTCGCTGAAAGGCTGTCATGACGTCATCAATGTTGTGTGGTACTAGCTTTAACGTGTTATTTATTTAATGGTAATGCTGCCATCCTTTTTGGGCACTTCACCCATTGACAGCGATGCGGACGAATTTTTTGATGCCCAATGAGCTCCTGTCTTTTTCTTTTTTCTTTCTTTTTATTAGTTTTTATTATACATTTGTGTATAATATCTATACATATATATTTTAGTGTTAAATTGTTAAACATATTTAAAATATCCCAAAAAATATTCATCCAATTTAAAACTTTACTGTTTCTGTAATATTATTTCGATTACTTTAGATAATTCCAGTAAGGCGGTCATCGATAACTACCTTAACCCAGCAATATTGGTATTGGCTTCCAGCCTAACCAGATGCGGCTAAACATTAGTATTTCCCATACCCTTCCAAACCCAATTACTGCGGAATGTTGATATCTTTTGGTTAGGCCGAACGTCAGGATTAATATTAAAGAAAGGTATTATAGTACGACACAACTTGAAAGTTTCATTCATTCAAACGACCAAAACAAGTAAAAGAAACCGTTTATTTTCACCCCATACACAACTCGTTAATGACTTACCAACTGAACTTCGACAAACTTTAATACGACAAGATTTTAATTCGACACTACGGAACTCCGACACGTCTTCATTTCGACAATACTTTAGTTCGAAATACCGGGTAATTCCTGCCTGGGACCCCTTCCATAATCATTTAGACAGGTGATGTGCAGGTCGGGTCAAGGACTATAACAGAGTGAATCTTCACTTTTCATCAAACATTGACCTGTCATAAGAGTGCATAGTAACCCGAGTTCGTTTTAAACTTAAATCACACTAGTTTAAAAGTGATCGTCTTTGAAGAATTTAGTTGCTGAAACTTCTAAGACGTGTCGTACTGTACCAGCATATAAACGTAGAATGACGTGGTAACTGCTAATATCGATTCCGATGAACTTACTGAACTTAACTTGTTGACTGTTTCATGGAAACTTGGACTAGAACGCTGTAGTTGAGTTTATGAGTTGTGCATGAGATAGCCTGTGATCCTGCACAAAATAGACCATCTAACTGGGAACTAGTAACGCTATGACGTTGAAAAGCGATTACCATTCAAACTACAAGAGTTGTTATGGAAGTTTTTGATCAGTTTTCGATAACGTGCTCCGGTGGGAAAGCCATGTTTTAAAATATGTCTTCAAGAGTAAAGACTCCTTGGATTTTGTCACGGATTTTATTAATAATAATTGCAATTTATTTCGGACAGAATCCATAAAAGGGTTAGTAACAATCCCAAAATAAAAGTGTTAGTAACAATCACATTGACAGGCCTGATGGTCTAGTGGTTAGTGACCCTGACTGCTATGCCGGAGGTCGTGCGTTCGATTCCCACCCAGGACAAATGTTTGTGTGATGAGCTCGATCATTTGTTCTGTGTCTGGGTGTAATTTATCTATAATATGTATGTATTTAGAAATATATAAGTATGTTTATCAGTTGTCTAGTACCCATAACACAAGCTCTGCTTAGCTTGGGACTAGATGGCGTTGTGTGATAGTTGTGGAATATTATTATTATTATTATTATTATTATTATTAATCCCAACATAAAAGTGTTAGTAACAATCCCAACATAAAAGTGTTAGTAGAAATCCCAAAATAAAAGTGTTAGTAACAATCCCAACATAAAAGTGTTAGTAACAATCCCAACATAAAAGTGTTAGTAACAATCCCAACATAAAAGTGTTAGTAACAATCCCAACATAAAAGTGTTAGTAACAATCCCAACATAAAAGTCTTAGTAACAATCCCAACATAAAAGTGTTAGTAGCAACCCATCCTCGTTTACTACACAAGATATTTGTGTAGATACCTGAGTAGGTTGCAGCAGTGGTGGCCCAGTAGTTAAGGTCCCGACATACCTGTCTTAGGTCGTGGGTTCGAACCCAGGTAGGCACTTTAGTTTGTGCAATATTTATTTATCTCATCACCACGCCAATTCCTTCAAAACGGTGAAGTAAAACATTGTGAGGACACCAGCCTGCCCTAAAACCAAAAATTCAAAGAAATTTGATATCCACTAACCCACATTGGGCCCGCGTGGTGAACTATGCCCCACTTTCTCTCACAGAGAGGAGCCCTGTACCCCAGCAGTGGGAACGTCATAGGTCGATTTTGCTCGTTAATTTTAGTTATAAAAAGGCACAAGAACTTTTAAATTGTTTCCTATTCCATGAGAAACTGAATAGAATAATGTATGTAAGCGTCTTCTTTTTCAATAGATAACAATCTGAACCAACTGGAATGGAAAATGGCGGAAATAGACTATTACTGTGTTCCATGCGGTTGCACTTACCCTTGAGTTAAACTTTTACTATTGGAGCACGGCTTTATTCTATGAATATTATTATGCTTAAGGTACGAGTATATTACAAACTTACCTATATTCTTATTTACTTAAAAAATATAAACTGGGATCTACAGATCAGTCGTCGTTAATATCAGCAGAAATAATTCTATGAATTTTATCGTGCAAGTGCTTCTAAACTGCCCGGTGGTCGCCACGTACAGAGCAAAGTACTTCGGTAACCCAGGTACCCTCCGTGATGAGACGGTCAGTAACATCAAGGCGTTGCTGGCCTTCCTCGGGGAGCTGGGGTGGATCGAATAATCGATTTTCTCATCCGTACGCAAAATACGCGACATCCGCCCGTATTACCTATTTAATTTTATCATGCATGATATCTATTTTCGTATTTATTGTATTTTATAATTATCGTCATTTCAGCGGCAAGTATATTTAAAGCGTAAATATTGCGCAAAATAAAAATCATTTTAATAAAATTGGTCATACGGTCAAGCGCTGACTAAAGACGGAACGGACGGACTAATAGTTGGCTCGATAAAAAAATCGCAAAGATGACATTAAATCGATATTTCGAACGTATTTCTTAGTAAAAAATTATATTACGAAACCATCTAAATAATATATCAAAATATAGGTTTTAATATTTTCCAGCGCTGGGTAAGGAAGATTTTTATATAAGTGGTTACTTATTTTTGTAAGAACAAAAACTTTTTAACAAAAAATTAAACCTCCGAAAAAACTGAAAAGCAAAAAATAATAAACTTTTTTTATTTAACCTTAATAAATAAGTTCTTAAACTAATGCAAGTATACCTAAGTAATTTAGAGTCGGCGCCAAACAAGCAAATTAATTCGTTGCGAGTGGTCGTGCGGAGAGCGCATTTTTTGTTTGAAATGTTAATGTTTATCGCTATAGATTTCACGTTGCTTATTTCTTTAAATTTAAGGTAATTTTAAATTACCTTAAATTAAAAACAATCAATGAACAAAGATTACTAAATTACTAATTTAGTAATCTTTGTTCATTGATTGTTTGGCGCCGACTCAAAATTACTTAGGTATACTTGCATTAGTTTAAGAACTTATTTATTAAGGTTAAATAAAAAAAGTTTATTATTTTTTGCTTTTCAGTTTTTTCGGAGGTTTAATTTTTTGTTAAAAAGTTTTTATTTTATAATTTTTTGAGGCTATAATTTACTAATTACTATATGCTTAATGTTTGATTACTTTTAAAATACCTACCTTACTTTAGACATTAACTGTTATATAATCCTACTTTAACTATTATTTTTTGTGTAATATAATACTAAATAATATAATGTAATACTTAAAAAAAAGCAGGCTTTATATACCAACATAGATAGGCCTTTTATTTTAATTGTAATACACAGCTCAGCATTAAAATCTGTGAATGAACAATAAGTCACCCCTATTTTCCCACCCTTAGGGTAGGTTTTTTTTTTCCAAATTTACATGGGACCAACTTCGAAGTATGTCCTATCCAACAAAAGAAGAACTATCAAAATCGGACTACTCTGTAAAAAGTTAAGCGTGGTCATACATTACAATCAGTGAGTGAACAATCAATCATCCCCTGTTTTCTAACCCTTAGGGTTGGAATTTTTTTTCCAAATTTATATGGGACCAACTTCAGGGTATACCCTTTCTAATAAAAAAAGAATTATCAAAATCGGACTTCTCTGTAAAAAGTTATGCGTGATCATACATAAAAAAAAAAAAAAAAAAAATATACGCGTCGAATTGAGAACCTCCTCCGTTTTTTTTCGTCGGTTAAAAATTAGACGACATTGAACAGTTCAAGCGCTCACGCCTGCCGGCAAGTGTCTGCGAGAGAGAGATGCTCCGATACGTATTATGCGGGGAGTGAGGAAACGTTATAAAAACGGGAAAACCTCGCCTTAAAGACACTATTATTACACACATAAAAACACTGTAGCGGTATCTACAACGCCACATGCGAACAACGCGTCATACTGACGTCACGCAAATCCTGCATCGCGCAAGCAGAGTTTACCGCGCAACTAGCATATATACAACAGCCCGACATGACTCATTGGGCAGTTGCCCGCCAGACACAACATCCGTCTGGTTGGAGGATCCTTCCTTTTCTATGGAGGTTGAGTGAACTTTACACCCTGTTCCTCATACCTCTATAACACAATGCATGGTAATAAAAACAAGAGCGGCAATAGCTGCAGGCTCTCTTTAAGCAGTTAGTTCAAGGGCTTGATGCAGAAAGCGGTACTCCTGGATACAATACGCTTGTGAGGAGGTACTGCATACATAATAGCTCCACTAGCTTGGACACTGTTCTCGAAGCAGGTGGTCAGGATATAAGTTGAACCTGCGTTGAATGGCACAAGAATGTGCAGTTGATAACTGAATAATGGTACAGCGACATTTCAATACCTACTTACTGTCTGTTCGCTGAGAGTTGATAAAAATTATATGCGTGCCTCGTACCACGAAAACGGCAGAAGCGGGAGATAAGCGACAGCCGCCATACAGTTTGCGATAATTAAGCGACAGTCGCTATTCGCACACGTATCATAATATTTATCAACTCTCAACGAACAGACGTTATATCATGAAGGAAGTCAACTTTAAAATCCTCAGTAGGTAGATTAATAAATAGGTACTTCTCTAATAGGGCTGTTTACCTTCAAGATAGGTCATGTGTATATAGGAATGGGTTTACCACAATGTAGGAACACGGTCTGATTAGATTCACGATCTCTCCTTTGTTGGGTTGGGTATTGTATTATTATATTGTATCGGGATTTGATTATTCATATATTATCTAAATATCGATTATGGAATAATTTACCTGTTGTGTTCGGTGAGATGTAAACTGTTGATCATATCTCTCGGGTCACATAATAATTACTTAGATTGATGCGTTAGTAATGAAAACCTCAAAGTGAATGCGAATATTATTCTGTAATACGCTGTTCTATTTTGTAAGTTTGATTCTTTCTTTTTCATAACTTAGCATAAGGGTCCTTATTTCATGGTGGAAGCCTTTACAAAGTCTGAATACAGACTAAATTCTGAGGTCCGCAGTATCCTTTCCGTAAATTTGATAAGCGTACACTTTTAACCCTCTTATTTATAAACTTTGCTTTTAATCAAGAGACATCTAAATTATGGTTAAACATAGGTACGCTAAGGGCGGGTTGTTTCACGTCCACTTGACGCACGCTTATACGTCTAAAATGGCGCTAACTATCGTCAAACCCAAAAAAGCGTTGTTTCAAATTACAAATACAAAAAGTATGGCCGTGACTTACGTCAAATAATAACGATTACGTAATCGTTATTATTTGATGTACGTATTACGTTAACCAACCGTTTATAACAACCGACCCTAATTAGTCATTACTTAACATTAAGCAACGTTTATAAGTATAATTATCTTTTGATTGGGGTGGTTCCCGATTATGTATAAAAAAGCCTTAATAAACGGGCACGATTAAGGCTGCGTTTCCACCAGAAACGAGCGAGGATGCGTAACGAGAAATGTGTGTAAAACTAACTAATAAAAACGCTTAGTTCAAGCTATGAAAATGAAGTGATGTTATTGGTTTGTTTCACACACATCCCTGGCTACGCATCCTCGCACATATCTGGTGGAAACGCAGCCTTAAACACTGGTAACGACATGTAAACTGTGTAAAATGTGACGACGGTAAGACGGAAATCATTGAAACAGCAATTTGGGTTGACATTTCCCGAATTTATTGGGCTTTACAACCCATCCTTGTATACGGGGATGTAGAGAAGCAAAGCTCGACAATCCACATACAAGTTCGCTGGCAATGCAGTGACGCTGCCGGTCAGCGGCAGGCCAGTGATTCATCTGTGACAGTTGTGGTGCGAGCCACAAGTCATGATGTTATTTATAGCTCGATCCCTGAATTTGAAACTAGTCGACAATCATTTGTACGGAGGGTTTATAGTGAAGGTAATAAAGAGCAAAGGGTTATTGCTACTACTGTCTAATCCTGTGGATTAGCTAGAAGATGGATATAAGATTATTCGATGGCGAAACTCCTTAGGACTGTGCAGGAACTTATGCGTTTAAGAAAATTGTTAAAACAGGAACAGTAGATAATCTTCCCAAAGTATCGCTCATCTGACTAAAGATTATAAAGTTACTAGCTGCGCCCCGCGGTTTCACCCGCATAAGTCTCGATCCCGTGGGAATATTGGGATAAAAAGTATCCTATGTTCTTACTCGGGATGCAATCTATCTCTCTGCCAAATTTCATCCAAATCCGTTCAGTGGTTTAGGCGTGAAAAGGTAACATACAGACAGACAGAGTTACTTTCGAATTTATAATATTACTAGCTGCGCCCCGCGGTTTCACCCGCTTAAATGTCGATCCCGTGGGAATATCGGGATAAAAAGTATCCTATGTCCTTTTCCGGGACTCAAGCTATCTCTATACCAAATTTCATCTAAATCGGTCCAGCCGTTTGAGCGTGAAGAAGTAACAAACATAAACACACACACACACTCACAAACTTTCACCTTTATAATATTAGTGTGAAGTGTGATAGTATGGATGAGGATGTAGTTAGGTATCGTTGATTAACTGTACCTACAAGAATAAATCAAATTGAAGTAATGGACTCCAGAGCCCCTTATAAAGGTTGGATCACATGTTTTGGGAATTCATCCATTGTACTCCGTCTACATTTCCGATGAAAGCAGTACCTCTATAGATTATAGTTACGAATTCGTACCCATTTCTCAGCCTATTCAAGTTGCCCGAATGGAGTATTTTGTATAGAATAGGAAGAAACGACGAAGACGGAGAGGTCGTCCCAACAATACTTACTGATTGTTAATATTATAATAGAGGACATCATTTTATATGTTGTAAGTAAACCTGAGTTGAGATGGATGGCCACACTAAACGGATAGGAGATTAGGCTAGATTTTTTGCTGTATAAGTCTACAATAAAGTGAATGATTACTATATCTTAATGTTCTTCTAGCTGGACTAGTAATGTGTTTGGGTATTATGTTGTTTGTAACAGATCTTCGTGAGTCCTAATGTCTTTTAGAGAGGTTTGGGACAGCGTCTTTATGATTTAATACCTAGGAGGAGGCAGCGTCGTAACAAGAATTTTGTGGGGCTCAACAGTTGAATTCGAGTGGTAAGAACTTTCGCGTAGTACGTGTAAGTATTATAATAATATTATAATAAATAATAATAATAATCATTTTATTATCAGGCAGCTGAGGCCCATAGATAAAATACACAAAATAATCTTATCTATATCTATACTAATATTATAAAGAGGTAAATCTATACTATATACTATAATTATATATAATTATTAATTATAATATTATAAAGAGGTAAAATTTGTTTGTAAGTTTGTATGTAGGGGGTAATCTCTTTAACATCACGCTATGACCCTTAGGAGCCGAGCAAAAAGAAAAAAAAAGTCAAAAAGAACGTTAAGTGATAGCGCGGGCGGGTGATACGATACGACGGGGTGGCTCGGGGGAAACAAGAAGTTTCACGCGAACGAAGTCGCGGGCTGAAGCTAGTGCTATAATATACTAATATATATATATATGCTATATTATGTATCTTATAATTAAGATTAGATCATTCTCGTATTTGTTTTGTAAATTCATTCATAATATTTTATTTAAACTGGTGCCCTTGTGGTTTGCGGCTGAACCTATCTGATGGTAGCCAGTACAATCATTGACTGCCAGTATCATATTATAATCATACGGATCGCCACAGATACAGATGATTGGGATGTTAAAACCAGAGATAGATAGGTTTTTCTACCTCCAGTATGCCAAAACTGGTGATAGATAGGTAACTGGGTTCGGCCGTTACTGCATTGTTCTATCAAATAGATAGAATGGAATACTCTTTATTATGTACACCGTAAATATTACAGATTATAAATGTATAAATTTTACAAGAGGTAACAGAGGTGTATACCTAAAAATACTTTTAGGTAGTCGCAGAGTATTCGGTTTACACGAAAGTTGTTATTTTTTCGAAGATCTCCCGTTATCTATATTCATGTGCTATATTTTGAAATCAGACCATTTATTATTTCAAACTCAAGTAAATAATCTAATTTTCTTTCACGTTACCCGGGCGACATTGGAAATGGATAACTGGAATTAAACAAATTAATTGACTCTGTTTGAAAGTAAACTTCGTTACCGGCTTTTATTCTGTATTTCAAAATGATTTATTCATTCAAATTAACGCCGGGGAAATAAAACTATTGAAAATTTTCCTTTTAAAGATGGCGGGACAAGCTTGACGCCTTGACTGGATCCACACTAGCTCAAGACAGAGAGGAGTGGAAAGGAGAAAGAGAGAAAGAGAGGTATTTGCCATGCAGTGAGACAACACATAAAAGAACTTTCCAAACATTGATTACCTACTAAAAACCCACAAAATCTTTAACCATTCACAAATTTAACTAATCTAGACGACTCATTGTTTGCGAAGGAGATAATTCTACGGAAACTCTTTAATTTTTTAAACTCGGAACAACAAAAGCTCATCAAATATCCTGGCACAGCATATTCGCATCACATCGATTTCCGTCAAACTCGACATCCTAGTTCACAACGCCTAAATTATGTAAGTGCCGACAGACTAATAGCGATTGCCCGCCGGCTGCCAGATCCTGTCCTGTCTGCCAGACTGTCAGGCCATCGCAACCAGACCTCTAATATATATTCGAGCCGCGAGCCCCATGTTTATGGCACATTGAATTAATTTGCTATTCGGCTCAGGAGGCAACACGAGTTATTTGCTTAGTTACTTTGAAAGATAAAAATAATTACGATTTTGAAGCTGCTGGTTTATATGGGCGTTTTCATTTTAAATGGCGCAGGTGGTTTTTGTCGTTTTTTATTTTTATTTTTTTAAATATTATGTGGAATATTATTATTAAAATATTATAAATAAAGAAAAAAAAAGTACATAAACACTATATTCCAAGTTTATTATTCCTTGACTGATCAAATAAGTTACACGAAAATTAAAACTTGCATTTGGTCAAAATGTTACGATACAGACCAAATTGTTGAAATTTTAAATAAAGATAAATATCTATTGACTAAGTAGTAATATTTAATTTCATTAATTGATATCATAAACTTATACTGAGCGTTTTTCTCATTTAATTTCCAGCAGTTTATTTGTTATCGCGATTTGATTTTTGTTACTAAAAAGACATTTTTAGCCTGACTTACTTTAAAAAAATAATTTTAGAAAATAAAATACACATTTCTGCACTTAATTATTACATTTAATCATAACATAAATATATTTTTTACAATAATTCAAAATTCAAAGTGTCCTAAAACAATAATAAAAACAATAATAATTTAAAAGGTTGTTTTTTAAAACCTGCGCCATTTAAAATGAAAATGCCCATATATCAAGAATAGAAAAACTTTGAATATGAAAGCTGAGTTGTGTAATATTTTTTTTCGTTATTATCTTTGTTGTTTCAATAAAAGTTGTGCTAGAAAGCCTTTTATACTGTTAAAGATTATATTGAGCTGCTCCAATTTTTACATACCTACTGAATGTTATTTTTAGGGTTCCGTACCTCAAAGGGAAAAACGGAACACTTATAAGATCACTTCGTTGTCCGTCTGTCAATACCCTTTTTCTCAGAAACGTGTGGAGTTAGCAAGTTGAAATTAATAAGAAATGCTCAGGGCTGCAATCCCTCAAAACAGTAAAAAAAAATAAACTTCTAAGTCAACGCAATCAAAAGACGGGCGTTTATGTTCCGTCACAGAGTACTTAATAGTACTACGGATCCGTTTATGCTGCGTATTTTGACACTCGCAAGGGAATCAAAACCTATAGGAAATTTCCCGTTGACCTAGAATCGTGAAATTTAGCAAGAAGCAATGTCATGTAGCACAAGTAAAGGAAAATATCCGAAAAAAGTAAATTTGTAGAAACGTTACAAAAAAAAAAATCATATACCTTCAAAGTACTTGTGCGCGAATCCGACTCGCACTTGACCACTTTTTTATACATATACCTACACTTTGACATTTGATGATTATTATATAGGTACACAATGACATGAATATTTACTTTGTGAAGTAAAATATTATAATAATATTACTATTTTGATTCATATGAATGTGAGGACTATGTAGGTATTTTTTTTTCCTCACATAATCTGGCAGTGCGCGTACTTGATGCGGCCTACCCAAATGCTCTTTCTTGTTCTTTGAGTCAATGAGCTCCTTAAGTTCTGCGTTGTGCTACACGATGACTGACAAATGCGTGCACTGACTGGACAGATCCACTCAAATCTGTGTGGTTCTTTCCTCAAAAGACCACCTCAGTCTGATTAACCTGCATGATCCTCATATGGCCTGACCTAGATTATGTCTGCACTTTAAAATAAAGTGACCTCTCAGTTTCTTTCAGTTTCTTCAGTTTCACCTTTTTTTTTTCAGTTTCTTTTTTCAGTTTCTTTCCCAGTTTCTTTCAGTTTCTTCAGTTTCACCTTCAGTTTCTTTCTCTCCTTTGACAGGCCTGATGGTCTAGTGGTTAGTGACCCTGACTGCTATGCCGGAGGTCGTGGGTTCGATTCCCACCCAGGACAAATGTTTGTGTGATGAGCACGATCATTTGTTCTGTGTCTGGGTGTAATTTATCTATAATATGTATGTATTTAGAAATATATAAGTATGTTTATCAGTTGTCTAGTACCCATAACACAAGCTCTGCTTAGCTTGGGACTAGATGGCGTTGTGTGATAGTTGTGGAATATTATGTGGAATATTATTATAGTTTGTTTCGATCTTTTTTCTCAGAGTCAGTAGGGAAACACCAATATCTAGTTTAAAAAAAACGTAATTTAATTTTGACGTGTTAGTGTTTTTTGAACCAATTTACAGAAACAATTATTTCATCATTTAATAATTTGGAAACTCTAAATAAGGATAATTTGGAAACTCTAATCAACAAAATAAATGAACAATTCATTGTTATTACCGTACAAAATAGACGTGGCCTGTTTTCAGCGATACTCGTATAGGTACACGTAAAATCATAAAAACTTTTTTTCCGTAACTCAAACCGGCCACTTTAAAAACTTCTCTTTGTTTGATAAATGGGAATTTTTGTATTTATCTTTTCTTGTCTGTCGGTAGCGGTACTATAAATGTTTGTTTGAAAACAAGCTTTGTAGTTCCGAGTATGGAAACCACAAATAATGAGTTTTAGCTGCCTCCGCGTTATTTTTGCTACCCAGCTTGTGGTTGAGTTTAGCGTGGCATGTGAAACAAAACTGTTAAGTTCACCTACATAACAAGTGTATATTTATCAAAATTTCATCATCGTATGAGGTAAAATGTAAAAGAAAAATGATCGCGAATCTCAGAGGGATTTGTGATTACCGTCCTACAGTATTTGGGCTTCGTCACAACTGTCACCGATCCCGACTCTACACGATTTAAAATTATCTAACAAAAAGTCCCGGCAGTCCGTCTTTACGTCACACCCACGCCATCCTACGTATTTTGTGTGAACTATTCTCTGCAGGGAGCGGGAAAAAACATAAATAAACATACACATCTTTAATTTACTAATGATACGGATCCCCAGTAACTTATTTACTGACTTTTCCTGCTTTCCACAATAAACTACAGCTTACTATTAAAAGCATTATACAATCAAACACAATGATTCCCAGACATCTTTCTTATTCATCTTGAAAAGATAAAATAGAATCGAATTCAGCCGTCGGGCTTAACCGCGGGAATCTAATCACATTTACGGTTTTGTACTGTTTTATTTTACAAAAGCCGAGGATTTACTTCATTTTAAATTCGTAAGAATACGGTGAGCGACAATAATATTTGGAAATTATTTTATTTTTAATGTTATCATTGCTTCAGCGTGCTCATGAATGTTCATTTTAGCGGCATAAATGTATGTGTCGCATAATTGAAGCTGGAGTCTGTTGTGATGTTTTGAGTTATTGTCGAGCAAACGTTTCAGGCTATTGGAAATGAGATCGGAGAGATAACATTACTTGAGGAATCTCAATGTATTGCTTTTGTTATTCCAGAAAAAGAATATCGTTGAAACGATATTTCTTCCTACAATGTAAAGTGAGCGAGTTCACCTATCGTTTGCAAACATCGTAAAACTCCATTTCCATCAGTTGAATCATAAAAATGTCAGCACACCGGTCTATAAAATACTATTTTATTTTCAAACCCAGAATCCCATAAAATATAGTTTAATGTCGCTTGTGAGCAATCTGATTGCAGTCCAGTCCCACATGAGTCTCACTAATCTAGGGTATTTTCTACATTTACGAGTCGGTCAAAAGTACCAGGCTACTAGGTGCACATAAGTAGGGGATATCTGTTATGTAAGTAATGCGGTGGCCGGCTCAGGTGACGTCACGGGGTAACGAACCGCTTCGAGATAATAACCTACTTACGGGCAGTATGTCGAGTGGATTTCTAGTTATATAACCGGGGGAGGCATGGACGTATGGGAGATACGGATTTATACTGATGAATTCCATTTTCCGGTCTGTGTCCATGTACTGAATACGTGCACTAGATAATAACAATCGAGAACAAACAATGCGGTAATTAACATACTTGGTTTGCTAATTAGACGTGTTTTGAGTATCAATACCTACATGAAGAATGCTATTAAACAAAAAAAAATCAGCTGTTCCCTACATTTTGACGAGTTATACGAACATCGGAACAGCTGATTTTTTTTTCGCAATTTCAGGTTTGATCCCATAGTAAAAGTTGATCATAATGATGAGTACAATGACCTCTTAAGAGGTGGTTGCTGTTTTTCCAATAACCCTGTATAATTGGACACTGGAAAAAACTCATTTTAGAGCAGTTAATAACTGGCCGTAGACTGTCTTCTACGCCGTAGCACTTCGTAGCAAACACCGTAGCAAATGCATTATTTTGTGTTGTACACAATTGGCCGTAGTAGATCTAAAAACTCAACATTGATAAATGCGACTCCCTTCATCAATGAACTAGATACGGCTTAAAGTTTCGCTCGGCTTTTTAGAAAAAAAAGACAGTATTTTCCTTTTAATTTGAGCTTGTTTTTTCCAGTGCAGGGGTTTAAATTCCAGTTCTATTGAACTATTGTGGTATCTGCGGGTTCCATTCTCTTGCGGAGATTTGTTCAGTTTAGCTGTAGTGGAACATTGATGCTGGTACGTGAAGAATGCGCGTTTATTAAAGTTTTGCTAGGCAGTAGACCGGTACTGTATCTATTGTGCAAGGCAAACAAAGTAAGCCTCGGATAGCGGGGTCAGACACGGGTGGATTGTTTCATTGAATGTTTTCTGGTTTAAAGGTATTTAATAGAGAATAATATTCTAAATGATGCCGGTATTATGAGTATGCCGTTAGTTAAATGACACGAAAAAGGTTACGTCTCTCAAAATACGAATATGTGCTATCATTGCGTCCCATTTTTTTATTAAGTCATCAGCTGATCCGGCAAACTTCGTACTGCCTCAGAATCAATAAGAACAAAATGTATGAGTAAATGAATAATCTTCATATTTTTTATTTATTTCGTGATTCCCCTGTTTTTATAGTTATTCTGTTATTCAGGGCGGAGACGAATCCAACAAAATAGAGACCTAAAAATCGGTCCAGCCGTTCTTGAGTTATAAATGGTGTAACTAACCCGACTTTGTTTTATTTATGTAGATTTAACCACAGCCAGGGAAATAATAACATTAGGTCAATCGTTTGGAACTAGGTTCTGTGTTGGGTCTGCGATTTTGGGTACACATTTTTCTACGATTACAAAGAAACGTAAATAATGTTGGTACCTTTCTATAGTTTAATAAATAGTCCCACAAACAGACCGGACCATTGTAAATGATATAGAAAAGTGTCAGTCGTATATTTGTACGGTACCTGTGGACTTCTGTGCGCCTGGTACAAAGGGGAGCTGGGTAGGGGAAACCGTTTAAATAATATGTAGCGACTGGACCGAGGGGTCGGATGGTCGGGACGAAAAGTGCACTGTGTTAGAAATATTGTTAAAATGTTTGAGTAAAAGATATTTGACAAGTGACAGACAGTTTTATTTAAGTTTCTTCTAATGATGGCGTACAAACGCATAAATAAAGCTTTCACACACCTCAACAAATCTGCAATATTGGAGTGAAAACTTCTTTAGCGGCGCGCGGCGTTGTACACCTTTTTTGTAATGGGTAAAAAATGTTAAACTCGCGTCAGGACATGTGACATTGATCTAAAATTCGTAAGATGGATGGAGAGTAGACAGCCGGCGCGGCGTAGGAGAGGAAGTATCCCCCTCTCTTTCTACGGCGCGGCGAAAATGTATGCCTGCGGTTTCGTTTTCACTTTCACACTTCAAGTTTTCACTTCTGCCGGCACTCCCGGAGTGCAACCCGTCTTTTTTATTATTTTAACAGGGGACTGAAACTTACTCAATCATTTTAGTATATTGTAGTCCACCACTGGATATTATAACCCACTTTTTCTCACACAAAAGTCATTAAATTCTACACCTTCAGCATTCAATCTACTTATCCAAGATGTCAAACTTGCTCGCGGGAGTGCCGCTACGTTTGTCGATTCGCCGCGTGAGTTTACAAGCCTTCGAGCTTTGGTTAGACAGACATTCTAGAAACTTCAAGTCGTATCTAAGCTAACTTATTCATTGTTCACAAGCTTTAAGTAGCTGAAACATGCATGAGTTTATAGTGAACATCAAAACTTTCACGATGTTATTTCTCACCACGTCAGCAATTTCTGGTCCAAGAAATATACTGGCATCACTCCAGTTTGCTCATAACTTGTAATTGCAGAAAAGTCGTACGTCTATGCCAATGAAATAAAACCACCAATCATCCTAAGGTAGACTGGTAGAAAATGCCCAAGGCATTAAGTCCGCCTTTGTACAGTTTTTACTTGTGCATAAAGTTTAAATAAATAAATAAAAATAAAATAAGTGTTTAACACACATACACGTAATGATGTGAGCATACGACTGAAATGTTACTAACTTAGAACAGTTATATCGTCTTAATAACTTCACTCTTCTAAGCAAAATGGTAACTATCATTAAAACCATACAACAAACACACCCACACAATAAAGAACACATACACACACAACCGAAACACGCACACATAACAAAACACACACACACACAAATAATAACACGCACACGTAATAAAGAGTACTATATTCTATTCTAATTTAGTGTATGTTTCTGAGAGGTTTATCCAATACCTAGATCAGAAAAAATAATTCGTATGAAAAATCTAGAATTAATAAACCAAAAAAGGTTTTGTTCACATCTGTACCAAAAACTCTTGTCTCATTTCCCTCTCGCAGGTACAAACATCAAGCTACTTCAATCTGTCACATTTCTTTAATAGATTTTCAACTTTATCGCTAAAGCATAAGGTTCAAATTTGATTGGGAAAATTTGACAGTTTCGGCTAACTTGAGGTGCTGGCGTCTGCACTTAAAGGGGGTGGCTAAACGATACACTACCGTAACAGTATCGGCTACTAATCGAATCGAATGTCTGACTATTATGCCTACCTACATGTGCCTTTTTATTACACATACGATGTTGAGGCAAGCGGCTAATTAGGGAGGGTTTGTGTTGCCGCTGTTTTACTTATTTACTTTATTTTCTGGACTTTTCCCGAAACAGAGTCGCTGCGGTTAGCGTATGTTGGCACTGCTCACGACATGTGTTTATGAGGAAAAGTTGTGTTTTTTACACCGGAAGCACCAAAATGCGGGTTTGTTGTCAGCTTAAAAAAGATTTGTTGCAGATCTTAAATTGAAAATATCATGTATAAGTAGAACTTAACACGCTATAAGTAAGCAGGTAGTCATGTATAGCATAGTTTTAACTAAATTTTATGTATTTAAAAGGGTAGTGTGACCAGTGGCATAACGCATTTTGATCCTAATCATTGAACCGCCTTGTATCGCAAAATAAACCGGTCAAGTGCGAGTCGGATTCGCACACGAAGGGTTTCGTACCACCATACAATATTTAACACTACAATATAAAAAAACCACGTTTGTTGTATGGGAGCCCCCCTTAATTTATTTTATTTTAATAATTTATTTTTTAAGTGAATATACAACTAAATATTCTGTGAATATTTCAAGCGTCTACCTGTTGCCGTTATTAATATCGAGCAAATAACGGCAAAAAATCACGTTTGTTGTATGGGAGCCCCCTTAAATATTTATTTTGTTCTGTTTTTAGTCCTATTTGTTGTTATAGCGGCAAAAGAAATACATCATCTGTGAATATTTCAACTGTCTAGATATCACGGTTCATGAGATACAGCCTGGTGACAGACAGAGAGACAGACGGACAGTGGAGTCTTAGTAATAGGGTTCCGTTTTTACCCTTTGGGTATGGAACCCTAAAAAACCGTAGCACACAGCAAAAACACCAGTCTAAATTACTTTTCACTTCTTTTACCAAACTCACCGCAACCATTTCTTTGCAAAACAATTTTATATTTATTATACCGCTGAACACAGCTGGTTTGCACACACGAATTGCATCTGAAAATTTAATCTTGTTACTACATTTTTAGTTCTTATTCGTACACCGTAAATTCAGGCAGCTTGCCCCAAATGAATAGCTCCTACAGAGCCGGCCGTGAAAAGTGAATTCAAACGAAATAGGTACTGTTTATTTAGCGATGTCCTCGGCGATCGTTATTTTTGCATAAACCCCTCGGAATTAATGCGGCAATGAAATACTCGGCGGACAGTTTTGGAAGGGAACGCTGGAATTATTCTAAAATTTTTTGAACAGGACATTTATATTGAAATGAAGAAATACTCGTATGATATTATAATTTTCAAGAGATTTTAGAAAGACTAGCACGTAAGTATGTGCTTTGGTAAATCTCTTGGTGTCGTAGAAAGAAATTGCGTCGGTAATAACTTCCCATCTGGTAGGCCATGGGACAGATTTCCATCTGGCTTCTGTAGTCTGATTTCTATAAAATACCAACCAATAACACAGCATGAACCACTTTTTCATAGTTTCAGCAACATAATCAGCCTATAATGTTCTTACTGCTAGGACACAAGCCTTCTCACTTCGAAAGGGAGTGGGCTGTAATCCACCACGCGGGCCCAGTGCGGATTAGTAGATGTCATATGTCTTCGAATTTTTGGTTCTTCACCGTTTTGAGAACAGTAGTGATGAAATAATTTACACAAAGTAAAGCGCCTGTCTGGGTTCGAAGCCACGACCTACAACTCGTAAGTGGCGGCTGTTACGATCGCCACAACTGCTCTCACTGGTTTCAGCAAAGATGTTGAAAAATCGAACAAATTTTCACGTATCAACACCGTAGATCCATTGATTAGCTCGGTAGCCACCCAGCTAACATGAAACTCGCTTTAAATAAATATGTAAGTATTACAATATGTTTGCACAACAAACAGCATTCCGAATTTATTGTTTTAGTTGCAAAAAATAAATTGGTATCGCCAATCGTCGGCTGATCAATGTTTGTTCAGCAAACAGTGTCACGTTTGTTATTAATAATAATTTTATTTTTCGTTTCACATAATGGTAATTATATACTTTCAGGTGCACATTTTTTTCGAAATGTTCTGGGTAATCTATACAGGGTGTTCGGCAGAACGTTGAACACACGAAAATGGCAGATAGGTGGGGTCGGCTGCTACCTACTCAGCACAAAAAAAAATACCTAGCCCCCATAGTTTTATTTTTTAATTTTTTATAGCCGATTTTACTATTTGCACCAAACAATAATTTTAGATGGATTTGCCAATAGTCGAGACAAAAACAAAAAAAGTGTTGCCAGTTTCGTCTATCCTAGATAAAGTTATAGGCCTTGAAAGTTCTAAAACTCATGAATTTCGGTAATAAAAAAAATAAAAAATAAAAGAAACTATGGGGCCTGAGTAAGTTTTTTTGGGCTGGATAGGTAGCAGACGACCCCATCTATTTGCCATTTTCGTGCGTTCAACGTTCTGCCGAACACCCTGTATATAAAGCGAAGGATTATTTTGTATAACAATAACTATGCTTCAGCGGCTCTGTTAGCTAAATTTTTATAAAAACAGGCAGAAGTAGTCCTTCCCTCGGTAAATTATCTCTATTGATCAGCAAGGAGTATCGTGTTCCCACTATGTCGTGACGATTAATTTATCGTTGGACGACTGCCGTCCCTAGCTGTTCCCATTATATCGACTGTTTATCGTCACTGTGTCGTCAAAATATTTTATCGTTGAACGATTGTCGTATCTAGCTGTTCCCATTGGATCGTGACGACATTTTTACTGTTCACGAAAGTCACCTTGTTGTTTGCAAATTAGTCGCCTCTATGTTCTTATGAACATCAGTAGTGGTATGAACGTGTGTACGTATGTGTGATACGTGTCTGTGTGTGATACGTGGCAACGATAGATAGTCGCAATAACGACACATGATTTGCCATCACGATAAGTCGTGAAGTTTTTTTCATCGTTTTAAGACTATCTTGCTAGCTGTTCCCATTGACTTGACAATCTGTCGTCAAAAAAGTCGTGGACGACAGTTAATCATGTAGTCCTATATGTGAACACCTCCATTCAAATACACAAGCCACGACGCTTTAAACGACACGATAATCTGTCGTCACGACTTAGTGGGAACGGGGCCTAAAACTTACCAAACACAACTTTTTTTTATCAATTTATGCGAACGTTTCTTAACGCAAATTCTGTTCGTATGTTTCTCCCCAAAGCTCTTCACTTCAGAAAGTCCGTTAAATACATTAAAACGTGTAGTACAATATTTTACAAAATGAGCCCCTCTCGCACCCACCACACTCATTCGATGCACCTCCACGAAACCATGCCTATACCAATTAATATTAAATGCCAACCAAAATGCCAAACGCGGCCATTCGTAATTAAGTCTGTGAAATTAAGTTACAGTCATTTAACTTCTTCGAAACTTAAATTATTCATTGTATTTTGTACTTAGTAAGTAGTTTGCGAATAAATGGATGGATTACCGAGATTTAACCATTAAAAGTTTGTTCATCCAAATGGGTTTCAGCTTCAACTAAATTGATTTGTAAAAAGTTATTTTGATTGCCAACTTAGATGAAGGCAGAGTGAAGTCCTTCATGCGTAATAATGGTATTATGTTTTCTGAAATATGAGCAACTGAACCGATTTGCGCGAATACCCTTTGTCAAAATTCCTATTGTGTTGCGGTTGTGGCAATAACTTTTAAGTAACTGGCAATTCGACATAATGAATATAACTTCAAAACCAATTAGGTACCATCACTAAATAGGAGCCACTTTTGAATATAGCACATACTTGTTCCATGCTTTTAAATTAATGTAGCTATGTAAATAGAGAGTTTGTGGCAGAATAACAACCTCAGCGTTTTTTTTTTATAAATATTTTTTGATGCTGGCTGTAAAGATTTTCCAAGGCTATAAATAAAAAGAGTTAGAATGTCAAATAGATTTAAAACTTTACGATTCTCTTTTGTTTTTCTAGTTATGTAATCCAAATAACAAATAAATAATGAAAATGTGGTAATTGTTAGCATAATATCGCACCTGACGACAATTTAAACTTACAAAAGCAAATTTTATTTTTTAAATCAGGGACAAAATAAGTTATATTGCGGATTTTACGCCAAGTTTACGATTTAGAAGTTTTTTCATCAAATAAAAAGTTATTTCAAGTTACATTCGAGTGTTGACTGCCCTATGCAAAGTTCGTTGACTCCTAAGTGCCGAAAACGTAACATTTCCTCAAGATGTCTAAACAACGAGCAACTGTAACATTTATCTGGGTTTCACGGGGAACTAGACTCTATTACGACATGATAAGGTTGAAGTGTAGTTTCGGGGGTGCAACAATAGAATAACGCATCTCTAGAGAACTGGGGGGTATAAATTGAACAAACAATGTATTGCAAAATGGCTACGGAATAACCTACAGTGGAGAGAGGTGAGTGGTACTCAAAGTTTTATATGTTAATTTGCCTGCAGTAAGTTAAACTGTTTTTTGTTTGGTTGCAAAGAACTTTTGTTTACATCGATCGTTGGTTTTAGTAAAAGTTTTGGTTAGAACAGTGTTATAATTAATCGGTAAACAGGCAAATTGAAGAGCTGAACAGAAGTTCCTACAGCTAGGTAATGTGTTGCAAATCTCAGTTGAAATATATGACGGAACGTAAGATTAAATGTGCATACACAAGAGCGGCATGCGTCGACAGCAGAAGCAACTGCAGCCGTCAACAATGTGTCGCTGTATTCGGTGTTCAAATACACGAGCGGCATGTGTTCGACGGCAGTCGCTGACACGCGTTGACGGCAGCCGTTGACACTCGACGACTGCAGTTGCCTCTGCTAATGACGTGTGTCACTCGCGTGTATGAGCACTAAGAAAGACCCCACAATCTTTCTTTATCTACCTACTCGTATTTCCGAAGCACGTTATACTCTGCATACTTTATCTTCAGCTGATTTATCAATACATATTTAAATTTTAACCGTATTGGTACGACATGAAGTCCTTTAGACATAATTTTATCTCTGTACTTTAGATCCGGAGATTAACACTGAGCTAACTTTGAAGGAAGTTCAAGTTTTGCATATATCTAGAGTCTCCGTACAGTTTAACTTGAGATAAGTGTATCGATTACAAGATCGCTGCCACTTTACAGCTTGGGATGCTACCAGGGTAGTAGAAGTGGCGTGGAGATTTTGGTTCATTATCATCATCATTTCAGCCGAAAGACGTCCACTGCTGGACATAGGCACCTCCACTTCGACCGGTTTTGTGCTTCTCGCATCCATCGAGTTCCTGCGGCCTTCACAAGGTCGTCGGTCCACCTTCTGGAAGGCAGTCCAACGCTACGTCTTCCGGTAAGCGGTCACCACTCCAGAGCCCTGATTCACAACCATACGACAGGCTATCGTATCGAAAACCTGACATTTCGATAACCTGATTTGACTTCCCCTCAACAGCAAATAGCTGTTGGAAGAATAGCGGGCGTCTATTTGATTTAAACTGACAAAATTTTCGGGTTTTGGATTTGTGAACAGCGTTGAGAAGACTCTTACGATAACAATGATTAATGTTCGGTACGATACGGAAGCATATCGAGTGTTTGTGAATAAGGGGGCAGAACCTTTTGGACCCATCGGCTATCTGTTCTGCGAGCAATGCGCCCTGCCCATAATATCGTACAGTGATTTCGGTTACATTACAAATATTACAGGGCTAGACTAGGTCAGTCCGTGCCGGGGGCAGGGCTTATTAATTAACTAACTAAAATCTTAAAGTAGCCAATTAAAGTAGTGAGTCCCCATGGAATAGAAGATCTCAATGTTATACTTAATTTAGGTCAAGCTATTTAGGAAGGCTGTTAATTTAAGTGAACATGATTGTTTCGCTAATTTAAGGCAGAGTAAATAATTAAAATAAGTCTTTCTAATATCTTTAAATAAATATGTAGAAAATAGTTTAAGTTTACACGGACGGACGGAATTAAACATCAGTGTACTTACGTACTAAGTTTATATACTCGTGCTTTTTTAACCTATTTCTAATTAGGGTGTTTATATGTATGTTTCGACTTTATTTAAAAAAAAAATACAAATTCATCTGTCCACATCCACTTCTATTCTAATCTTTAGTGTGTTCCGAATCGAACTATGTTAGAATGTTAACTATAGTCTGATCGGCGGGGCAATTGCGTAACACATTATCAATCGGAATCAGTTTCATTTTGACAGTATTGCATTATTTACGTGTTGAGCAGACTCATTTTTCGAACTTATGAAGCAATGGATTAGCAATTGGCTTCAAAATGATTCAGATTCCGATTGATAGTGTGTTACGCAATTAGGGTGCCGCTTATAGCTTCTAATTTACAAATTCTCATGTAGGTAATCCTACCCTTTTTGCTGTGCCGTACAGGGTCCATAATGATCTAAATTATAGATATAGTTAGATAGATAAACCATTTATCCACCACTACCACTACCTAAATACACATTATGGAAAAACAATAAAGATATTGAGTATTGAGTATTAATTCCCCAATTCGCTAAGTAAACTAACATGCCAGCATCCTTACCAGTACCATATAACTATGTGGAACTCGCAAGCTACAGCTGCCTCCCAACTTTCATTCCCTCATCTTTGTTGGTTTTGTCTCAGACAATAGTTCGTCGAGGATTAAAATTTAATTACAACAGCCTTCTGTTAGTGACAAGTTTCCCGCAGTTTTCAGTTTTAAAGGGAAAGCTTGAAGAATTGAGTAATAAAGAGAGACATGGCCGATGCTTTGTTTACATTTTTGATTTTCTGCTGAGGCTGTTTAAGTATTGTTTTGTTGAGTTTTAATTAAATTTTGTTTTTGTGTTGTTACAATAGTAGGATGACAGTGCATATTAGAACTTCGTCAACAACGATTTGTTTGTAAACAATGGCCCCTTTTCTATCTATAGTAAAGTAACTACCTAGTTAGTTAACTGCCATTTTCTTCAAGTGTTATTGATTAAAGCAGTTGCTGATGACTGGCTATTGACGTTTAATGTTATCGATCCTTTTATTTCGTTAGCTAGTTTTTGCTCATGGATTCTTTTTTAATTCAAACGTAGTTTACTATGTCCTCTCGATTCCACTGTTCTATTACATTACCTCTCATAAATCATCCAAAATCGCACCCACTTTCACATTTATAATTTATAGGTAGTGCGGATGAGTAAAACTAAATAAATCATTCAAAGGTACTCAGGTAGGTAGTAACCGCAATGAGATCGAATCCAATCATGTTCGTTCAACTGCTGCGGCACAAACATTCCCATCGCAAGAATGTTAATTAACAGGAATGTTTAATTTATTTTAATTTGTCGTTGATTGAGAAATTAAATTGAGAAGAAATTGTTCTGGAAAATTTTACAACTTTAAGGTTTACCACTCAACAGTGAGACCCCCCACCCCCTCTCACCGAGAGGAGGCCTGTGTCCCAGCAGTGGGAACATTATAGGCTGATTATGATGATGATGACTCAACAGTGCGTTACTGCTCTAGGTGCTGACGGCAGAAACGGTTTTGGGAAATACTAACTAACTAATAATCTTGGTCCTAGTTTATCACGAATTTAGTGACAGCAAAATGTTGTACAAACGCCAGCACATCAAAGTACCAGAAACTGTCAAATTTTCCCAATCAACCTTGAACCTAATGCTTTAGCGATAAAGTTGAAAATCTATTAAAGAAATTTGACAGATTGTAGTAGCTTGATGTTCTGGCATTTGTACACGGTTTTTTATTTACGAGAAATTGTTCAGCCGTAGGTAATCGTACCGGATGTAGGTAGACAGAGTGACAGAGAAATAAGTATAAGTGCAAAATAATGTGGATGAAACATTATTTCTAACATTTTCGCAAATACTCCGTAATTCTTCCTACATTTGTCCATAAGAGCATTTACATGTAGACAACAAACAGAACCATATTAAAACACATTAACATAGAAGTATAGAGATGTAAAGCTGACAAATTACCTGTTTTCCAAGTAGGTTACGTCGTATTTAGGAGCGAGCTCTAGTTTATTTGGCAGCCTTCGCCATGTTTGTTTATCCCGACGAAAATGTCGTACCTACGTTAACATAGGGTCATGTTTTTAAATATTAGTTCTGGCGTTTCATTTATTCTGGACAGAGTCGCAGATTATTTCCAGGCCGACGACTGTTTACCTGGATATTCTATGTAGGATTTAGGTCTGCCATATCTTGGTATTTTTATTAATGTGTATGTCTAGACTCTTTACCGTAATATATTTTTTGCTTTTATTCTTCTGTGACTATATTATTATTTATTTTCTTTTACAATACAAAAGCAAGTGCTAGTATTATTTTTTTAATGTATTATCCATTTTACATGATCTTTGTTCTCAAAATATATTTTCACTAGCTTCTGCCCGCGACTTCGTCCGCATGAAATTTCACCCTCCCTCCATGCACCCTCTTAGGGGTGGAATTTTGAAAAACCCTTTCTTAGTGGATACCTACTCTTCACTAAGAACACACCCTCCAAGTTTCATGTCTCTAGGACCAGCGGTTTAGGCTGTGCGTTCAAATATCAGTCAGTCAGTCAGGACTTTGAATTTTATATGTATAGTTAAAGCGAACCAACAAGTGTCTGAAGCCTTAGCGCATTTGTGACTTTTATAGCATATATTTCCGTCAGTACAAAACCATTTCACACACATGTCGCGTGCAAACATCATCGAAAAGGATCCCAAAACGATTACTCGACACAAGTCTATCGCCACGAGTATTTTTATGGGCGATAGTTTGAGAACCGCTGAGCGATGACCCTCTCAATATTTCACGGCAGATCGCACCCCGCTATATCCCGGCTATCCCCGGCTTGGTGTGGTGGACACTCTTTGTGCTTTTTACCACCTTTATTAAGATTGGTTGGGTGCCGATGACTTGAGTTTTTGTTGTTGAAAATTTAATGACATTACGCAGATAAATTCTTATTTTTTTAGGTTTCTGCTCTTAATAAAGACTAAATACAATATGGACCCGTGTTTCTTCTATATCTTTGCTGGCTTTGAAGTCATTAAAATACATGCTATGATACTTTAATGACAGCAAGTATTGATTGAGGCGTAAGCAGCTTGTAAGCAGTTGTTGGTCGAAAAGAGGGGAAAGAGGGTGGCAACAAGTGAAGTGAGTTTAAAATGAGAGGGAGATTTTGCCTAAGAGATAAAATGAACATGGTTAAACTATGTGAGGGACCGAACTTCAAAAGATAGAAGTGTACAATTTGCATAGAACTCTTTGAATTCATGATAATGAGGAAAAGGATGTTTGCTATTACAATCTGAACGCGTTTATCCAATTCATATTGAAAGTATTCTGGACGGAATCGGGAGTGAATTTAATTCAGTGGGACTTTAACTCCAGAATAAAATCAATTCGCACCCACAAATAATAATGCCCATTAATGCTACCATCGAATTTTTATTACGGCAACCTCATTAAGGAGAATGGCGTATCGCCGAGCGCAGTAAAAAAATAAAACAGTCCATTAATTTTTATCTATGAACCGAAACATAGGGGGTGTTTTTAATAGGGAGAACTCCGATACTCCATCGTGATTTCAAGTGCTATGAAATAACATTTGAAACCTTTAATAATATCTCGAAATAACATAGCAAATGGAATACAGTGTTTGTTTGTTGTCTTTGCAGTGGGAGCTAGGAATATTAGATGCTGTCGAATGGCACGAAATACAGCTTGCCGATATTACTGTGTGCTCAGTTATCCCGAGGGAATGTTGAAAAGATAGATACAGTTCAAAATAGTCAAAAGTGTGTCTCTCGGTCAATGAGTTTAGTACGTTCTTTAAAGCGTCCATTCGAAATCAGCATAAGTACCGTATATAAAAATAGTAACGGTAGGTAGAATATCAACTCTGCGTCTGGGAAGTTTCTAAAATCTGCAAGTGTCATCGTGTGATCGTGGAATATACAGGGTGAAATTAAATTCATGGGCATCCTTTTAAGGGGTCATTGTACTCATCATTATGAACAACTTTTACTATGGGACTAAACCTAAAATCGTGAAAAAAAATCAGCTGTTCCTTGCATTTATGTTCACACTAGCTTCTGCCCGCGACTTCGTCCGCGTGAAATTCGTACTTTCCTCTAAAAGTTTCGAAAATGTATGTTGGTATGATCTTTATAATTAACTTAAATAAATAAGTATTCGGGCCAATTTTTAAGTTTATAGAACAAAGGAATCAGATTTTTCAAAGAAACTATCCCCGCTTTTCACCCCCACATGGGTAGAATTTTGAAAAATCGTTTAAGATGTGTTCATAACTTGACTCAAAGTTTATTTATACCAATTTTCGAGCTAATCAAGCCACGCAGTAAAATCCTCCCCTTTAAAATTAACTACCTCTTTTCATACAGTTAGGGGTAGATTTTTGAAAAACCCTGATACATGTTATTAATTATTTGTAGTCCTTAGTATAAAGACTGAGTTTCAAGTTAATCGGACAGGGCGTTAAAATTCTTCCATACAAATTTTAACACCCCCCCATTACCTCTTTAGGGGGTATTTTAGAAAAACGAAAAATTTCATACTTCATAATTTACTTAGATAAGTATTCGTGCCAAGTTTCAAGGTTATTAACTCAATAAATAAGATTTTTCATACAAACAAAATCCCCCCTTTTCACCCTCTTAAAGGTTGAATTTCCAAAAACCCCTTCTTATTCGATACCTACTCTGCACAAAGAACACAATCTCCAAAACTCATGTCCCTAGGACCGGCGGTTTAGACTGTGCGTTGATATTTCAGTCAGTTCGTTCATCCCCCTTTGGGGGAGAAATTATCAAAAACGCTGAGACACGTATAAATTAATTTTCAATCGTTAGCCTAAATACAAAATTTGAAGACCCTATCTTTTAAACTGACGGACTTTCATACACAACTTCATCCCCCTTTTTAACCCTTTGGGGTTGGAATTATCAAAAACGCTGAGACACGTATATATTAATTTTTAGTCGTCAGCCTAAACACAAAATTTGAAGATCCTAACTTTAAAACTGACGGACTTTCATACAAACTTTCATCCCCTATTTAACTCCCTTAGGGGTTGAATTTAAAAAAATCCTTCCTAATTCCTTGTCTACATTAGAAAGGGAATAATTGTGTAAAATTTCAAAATAAATACCTATAACTACTTTAATTAATAAAAGTACCTACGCTTAATAATTTGTAATTTGAACGAATATATAAACACTACCAAAACAACTAATACGTGGTCCTAACTTTAGCTACCTTACACTTAAAATCTAAGTGACTATTTAAACTAAAATATTCTTATAGAATTATAACCAGAAATATATACAACTCACAACAAAAAAGAAATGAAAATAAAGCTGAAACGCCTGTGCAATACTATCTACCTATACCTACTTCACTTAAAAATAAATACTTATAACTACTTTAATTAATAAAAGTACCTACGCTTAATAATTTTTAATTTGAACGAATATTTAAACACTACCAAAACAACTCATACCTATTTTACAAAATAACAACAAAAGAAATTCAAATAAACTGTTTAAAGACTAAAAGTCGCGCTGATAAGCACGGTTTCTCAATATCAATTATTGTCTGTCAATAAGGTCGAACGCTCTGAACGCATCAACAGCCAAATATTAAATGAAGCTCGCTCTCGGACTCGGACTTCCCCCCGCCTTTTTATACCCTACCGGCACCGGGCTACCGCCGCGCCGCCGCGACCCGTGTCGAGCGCGGCAACCGTTACACAAAAATAATCCTTATAGCATGAATCAGTATTCACGATGGCGATGCGCGATGGCTTATTTCATGTATATGTTTGGTGTTTCTATACCGATTTCTATGATTCTTTTTTTATTGAATAGGTAATAATGTTAACTTTTTTAAATTAGGGATGAGTGAGAGTATTATAAACGTAAGAGTAAACAAATATAATCAGAATGCTCCGAACTGCCAAGCTATCAGGAGTTACACGTGTTATTGTGGGTCAACCATAAAAGATAGACATATGCTGTTGCGGGATATTTTTTAGACAATTTTATGTAGAATATTTCCGTCATACATGATTTCTATGTAACTTTAACCATTACGGTTGCACACGCGACGGAAGCTTAAAAAATGGAGTAACTTCTCCCGTTTTCCCAACATTTCCCTTCACTACTCTGCTCCTATTGATTGTAGCGTGATGAAAAGTATACTATAACCTGCCCAGGAGTATGAAGAATAATTGTACCAAGTTTCGTTAAAATCCGTCCAGTAGTTTTTGTTTCTATAAGGAACATACAGACCGACAGACAGACAGACAGACAGACAGACAGACAGACAGACAGACAAAAATTTTACTGATTGCATTTTTGGCATCAGTATCGATCACTAATCACCCCCTGATAGTTATTTTGAAAATATATTTCATGTACAGAATTGACCTCTCTACAGATTTATTATAAGTATAGATAACTCGTCAAAATGTAGGGAAGAGCTGATTTTTTTTCGCGATTTCAGGTTTGGTCCCATAGTAAAAGTTGTTCATAATGATGAGTACAATGACCCCTTAAAAGGATGTCCATGAATTCAATTTCACCCTGTACTGTTCAAATAATTGCAAGCGAAATTGTTTTATATTGCGTTTATAATAGGTACTAAATAGCTACTTCTAACTATTTACGTTGAATACAATATGCTAACTCATCTATTGTAATGAAGTTGTATGATTTCGATCCTTATTTTGATTAACTCATTATACTGAGAAGGCCACCATTATCTAACGAACAATTACTATGAGCATCGCCTATGTTATTACTTTAGACAACATAATATCAAGGCTGTTCAAACCTTCAAGTGCATACAACAATGGAGCATCCTTAAGTGACATACATACATACATCGTCCCCTAACATTAGCCGCCATGTTACGTGCTTCGGCATTAGGAACCTTACCTCTATTAACACACAGTTTAGTTTCAGTTTTGCCATGTAAGTAAATGGTTTTCATGACAGTATCAACTCTAGAGTTCTGTCATTTTGGAATTCGCGACTACATTCTACATTGTTTAAACTTGGTCGTGTAATAATAGGTGTACAGTCAAGGCAAGAGTGGATTAATATTTAGGTTGGAGGGGAAAAAGTTCGCCATAGTAAAATATAACGAAATATTTCATGAATTCATCATTTAAGCCGAAAGACGTCCACTGCGCGTACCGGCAAGCGTAGTGTGGGACGCCCCCCAGCTAGATGGACGGACGACCTAAAGAAGGTGGCTGGGGTAGACTGGATGCGGAAGGTGGAGGACAGGGTGCTGTGGCGCAGTCTGGGAGAGGCCTATGTCCAGCAGTGGACTGCGATAGGCTGAGTTGACGTCCACTGCTGGACATAGGCCTCCCCCAAGGAACGCCACTTCGACCGGTTCTGTGCTTCTTGCATCCAGTGACTTGCGCCAGATCATCGGTCCACCTTGTGGCAGGCTTTCCAACGCTACGCTATACTTGAATAAATGTGTATTTAATTTTGTAAATTGGTTCATACTTTTACACGTCAAAAATAAATTATGATGGTCCACGGAGGGCGGTGTTTTCAATCCGACTACTCTAAAAAGACAGACCGAAACCAACTCAGATGTCACAGTCTCTTTGGAAGTCCAGACATAATCTTGGTACAATAAGAAGAACGATTTTTTAATTGACAAACCCTTACTTTTATGTTGACGCTACATAATTATATTGGCTGTATTCGCTTATACACGTGGTTGTCAATTTGCAACTTTATTAGCGTTAGGGCGGTCCCCGACCACTATAAATTAATTTGTTAGGCGTTGACGGCATGTCCATGTTGCTACTTTGATTCCTTTGTTCATCGTAGGTGCAGTTATGTACTTATGTAATCGGGGGTGGATTATTGACAGTATCTATTCGTTAACTCAAATAATTACTTATGCACAAGTAAATAGATGTATACATACGGGCAAATAGCACTTTTCAACTCTTGACAAGTTTTCTGGGATTAAGGAGAAAAAAAAAGAGCAGGTCGCGGTGTTTTAAAGACCACGTAACTACTTCGAAGATTCATAATAATAGATAGGTACCAGCCCATTATTGTTCCGTACAAAGGCGTTTGCTCAAGAGGGGCTGGCGATTTCAGACTTACATTAACTATTAGGGCCTTATCACACTAGCGGTTTGCGAGCGGCTGCGGGGCGTGGCGGGCACGCAGCGAATGCGTCGCGAATACGCCGCGGCTGCACAGCTAAGACGTCGCGGACGCGTGGTAAATTCGCAACGTTTTCGTCGTGTGTTTGTATTGATACACTCAGTAACAATGGCGCACAGTAACATTCGCGGCGATCTCGTTGCGCTTCCGCAACGAATTCGCTGCGCATACGACGCGTGTTCGTTGCGCGCCCGCTCAGCTTTGAGGACGCTTGCAATCCGCTAGTATGATAAGGCCCTTTGTCTCAGATTTCCTCACGATGTTTTCCTATACCGATGTCAGTAATATCCAAGATAAACTCAGAAAGGAAAATATGAATTAAAATTTTTACACAGGTACGTTACCCGGATTTTATAACCCACAACCTCCTGCATGAGAGACGAGGCCTTACCCACTGGGCCATTACGAGAGTAAGATACATGGCTTTCTTAAATAAAAAATCATCAATGTTCATTACAATGTACCTACACTTTGTTATTTACTTACACAAAATCAGGTAAAGTTATAATTGATTTTTTACATTTGTTTCAGGTCTGGTTTAGCTGCGCAACGAATACCGGTAAGTTTCAATATTTTTGGTTACCCTTACAAAGTTATTTAATTCGTTCGAAGATACGAATACTTGTTGCTATAGAGCTACTTTTTTCAGCAACAACAGTCTGAATGTGTCGATACGAACCAATGCTCTAATCCGCTCAACTGTTGAAAAATCAGATTTATAACATCATCTGCCTAGCCTTATCCCAACTATGTTGGGGTCGGCTTCCAGTCTAATTAGATGCAGCTGAATACCATTATTTTACATGTAGCGACTGCCTATACTGACCTTCACAACCCAGTTACTGGGTAATACGATACCCCTTGGTAAGGCATCGTCCACACCAAACGTATTGTCCGCAGCCGACTGTGAGTATAGTGAAGTGACAACGCGAAGTGCGTAATAGCGTATAGTCGGTTTGGTGTGAACGAGAAGTTAAATATATATGGAATAGCGCCGCTGACTGTGAGCACGTTTATCGTGCTCACAGTCAGCGGCCGACAATGCGTTTGGTCTGAACAATGCCTAAGACTGGTTATCAGACTTTCGGGCTTTTGAATACCCGTAACGACTGTCAAAGATCCACGAATGACAGCCGGGACCATTGGCTTGACGTGCTTTCCGAGGCACGGAGGAGTCTCGGTACGTAAAGATAGTCACCGATTCACAGAACAACCGCAGCTAGCGTAGCTTAACCTGATCGATCGACCTGTGCGGATGTTATTATTTAGCCACGGGCCCCTCCAATAGAAATTCAATTGTGTCTCATTTCATTAGCCACGTTGAGCTTATATTTTATTAGCTTTTCTTGTAAAAACAACTCACTCCAACTTTTAAAACTAAATTACTTTTCCACACGACAGCAAAGTAAACAAGCTTCCATTGTTTACCGTACAAAATACACACATCAAAAGTGTCTAGGGATCAACATATATTTTTGCAATAACTTTTCTCCTGATTGATATTAATTAAAATTTTCTTTAAGGATTCATCAAATAAAGTGTTTTCGTTTGTCACAGTAACGATAAACCAAGTCACCTTTGCATTAATAAAGAAATTTGCCATTTTCCTAATAAAGGGATTTTTGACATTTGAACCACTAACACAAAAGTTCGAAAAAAAGACTGAAATAACAGTTTTCTTTAAAATTTTATTGGGTAACTTAAACAATTAATAATCCGTGTTTCTACCGCGAACACTAACAACACAAGAACATCGGTTTGGCATACTCAAAATGAGTTCATCCAAATCACGCTGTGGAATGGCTGCCCATGTTCGTTGCAACAACAAAAAAAGGTCTTCTTGCGACTGGATACCCTCCATATTCGGCAGAGCTCTTCTCTGTAGCATATAACATGCATGCTCAATCGGGTTCAAGTCTGGCGACTGAGCAGGCCAGGGCAGGACATTGATGTTAGCTGCGGCGAGAGTCTGTCTTACAACTCTTGCGGTGTGCGGTCGTGCATTATCATGCATTAACTGAAATAAGGGACCGATTTGCACTTGTAGAGGAACGATGACGTCTGATACAATCGTCTCAGCATAAATTTGAGCGTTGAGGTTGCCTCTGATCCAAATCAACTCAGTTCTTCCGCCGATCCAAATACCCGCCCATACCATGATGGTTCCACCACTATAAGGATGGACTTCCTGGCAGGATTTTAATCGCTGTTGGCGTCCAGGGGTTCTCCAGTGTCGTATACGTCTTGTATCCGGTCTCATACCAAAACGAGACTCATCAGAAAAGCACACGAAACGCCATTGTTCTTCTGCCCAATTTCTGTGTTCAAGAGCCCATTGATATCGAATCCTACGATTGTGCATTGCTATAGGTGGTACCCGTAGCGGTCTTCGGGAATGAAGGTTCACTTCATGCAAGCGGTTTCTGACTGTTTGGTCGCTAATTAAGTTCCCTGAAGAGTGATGAAGCCTCACGGCTAACATCATGGCGGTTATTGTTGGAGCTCTTCGAGTTAAGATTTGAATGTATCGGTCTTGTCTCCGTGTGGTGCAGCGATACCGTCCTCCATGGCGCTCAGCCACGGTACCAGTGCTTCGGTATCGTGTCCAAAGTCGACTGATAACACTCTGACTTGTATTCAGAGCTAAAGCCACAGTACGTTGCCGGGAACCAGCTTCTATCATTCCCACGGCTCTGAGCATTTCTTCCCTGCTTAAATGACGTCGCCGCTCCATAATAACGTTAGTTTTAATCAGTAGTAGGGAAACAGTAGCACTAATAATGTCTTCAATGCGTTGTATGTTTTTATAGGGAAAATATTGACAGCTGATTTTCATCTTTTACTCGAATTTGATTCACAGTTCCTGATTCAAATTATGAAATGCACCAAAAAGGATCCATATAAATTTATAAAATCATAAATTTATTACAAAGCCACATCTCAATCTCAAGAAATCCGCATAAAAATGCTTGATCCCTAGACACTTTTGATGTGTGTATTACCTCCGGAACAATGTTAGAATATTTCAGTTTTACACTTTTAATATGGAGGGTAGTCGTCAAAAGGCGCGCGCGCTGTGTTGTGTGTGACGTAATATTATGTGTTTTACGATGTACTGCGGGTCTGCGGCTTATGAGAGTCACTCGGGGGATTCGGAGCTCCCTTTACTGTTATGCAAGCCTCTTATTAATATACCTTCGCAGGTGGCTGTGGCATTATCGTTTTCACTTTATAAAGTTTTGAAAGTTTTGATTGACTGAAAGGCAAATGACCTTCCATGCGGATATCTTTACTGCTGGAGAATTTTTTGCGCCACTTTTTCCCAGCTAGGTCTAGGCGTTCTATTTTGACGTTCAAAAAATACTGATTCTCAGCCTAGTTAAAATATAATGTATTTTGATTTGATCTGAATAAAGAGATTCAGAAAGGGTTGTTCTTGATCACATGCAGACCACGATTGGGAAACTAGGGTGTGCCATAGAGTTAAAAAAAATGAAATATTTTAGGTGGCCGTTATCAAGGATTGTCATACTAAAAACTATCACATAGTAAAATTTTTACGCGAAAAGAAACTGTGAAGTTATTATATTGCCTTTTTAACAATAATTAATAGCTTTTGATGTTATAGTATGGTGAATAATTGCTCAATTTCCTTATCCTACCTTTCATGCCGAGACTAAAATCAAGAATTTAATTAAGATTAGTTTATAATATTAATTTTCATACATTAAGTCCTTTGCATGTACTATGTAGTTAATTAATGTTGTGCAAAACAAACTAAAGTGATTATGAAACAATTTTCTCATTACCTTTTTTTATTTTGAACTGAGAAAGTGGTTTTCCTGTTGTCGAAAATTAAATTTTAATTATAATCAACAACAAAAGCTATTTTAAATTACCTTATTAATTTTAAATAAATTTTGTAGTTGATTATAATTAAAATGAAGGTTGGTTTAGATGTAAGACTTTAAATTTATTGTTATTTTTTTAAATATATAGTGACGGAACAATATTAATCTAAATGAAAATGGGCTAATGAATAATTTTCAAAATTTGCATCTATTTATCGATTTGCCATTATTTTTGACTGTACATTATTTTTGGGGCCTAATAGCTATATGTACTGTTTATATCTGTCTAGACTATCTACACATATTCAAATCCACGACGACGATTTCGACTCAACAACAATGAATTTACAAATTGTAGGTTACAATGTAGGTACGTTATCTACCAAGTATCAACATTTCGTATAAAAAAATTTCATCCATTCTTGACGTCTGAAAAGCATACGACAAGTTCTACCTATCTATAATTGGTCCTTAGCAAATTCTAGAATTCTTACATTACTGTTTCTAACCTAAGTAGCGTTACACAAAGAACACTACAGTAAATCAAATCATACAATACAACGAGGTATTGTGACAAAGCAATACGATTCTTTGTCTACAATGTCGAATACATTCTCGTACGTGCGAGGAAGCATGAGAAAATTGGCGATATAGAAATAGTATAGCCAACTGGACTAGACAGGTACCAGGACGATTTCCGTAAACGCACGGCACGTGAGTCGCGATGCACTGGAATTGTTTTTAAATAGAATGCTTACGATTAGCTTTTGTTTTCTATTTTTAAAACAGAACACTATGGGATCATCTATGTATATATATCTATCTATGTATACACGCTTTTTAGGGTTCCGAAGGGTAAAAACGGGACCCTATTACTAAGAATCCACTGTCCGTCCGTCTGTCTATCTGTTATCAGGCTGTATCTCATGAACCTTGATAGCTAGACAGTTGAAAATTTCACAGACGATGTATTTCTGTTGCTGCTATAACAACAGTTACTAAAAACAGAATAAAATAAATATTTAAGGGGGGCTCCCATACAACAAACGTGATTTTTTTCCTTCGTGGGCGAGTCCGACTCGCACTTGGCCGGTTTTTAAGTCTGTCTGTGTGATCGCGTTGTTCTTCTAAACTACGAAGCAGATTTCGATGCAGTTTTCAGTATCTTTTAAAGAACGTATTTCGAAAGGTTTATCCTAGGTTTTGGTTAACGCCTACACATAGATGATAAGTGATAGATGACTGCTTCTCGTTGATATAGATGATAGAGATGATAAATAACACAACCTTCTGCGGTGAGTGTTTAATCGATACGTTTACTGATACAAACGATAAGGTGCAGTGATACTTAGTGCGAATGTTACAGTTTAAATACAGTATAAAAGTGCTGACGCGCGGCGCGGAAATAATTATGTATATAAAACAAAATTAAACCTGTACAGTTGTCTGTACAGTTTATGTGTATAATACGTACATTAATATTAAACGCGCTTATTAGAAAGAAACCAGCACAGGTCGGTAGTTTAGTTATAAATTAGAATTTACAGAAAAAAGGGTTTTATGAAGTTTGGAACAAACATTTTATTTTTGTTTAGGAATAATTTATCTAAGATTGATTGGAATTCGTTTTGATGTCTTTAGGTATGCGTACACCTCAAACATGCATGATCATGTTAATCCATGGGACGCAAAGATTTGACACAGCCCTATTCAAACTTTATGGCGGCTCGGAACGTAAAACGAGTAACACAATTCTGGAATATTTTGCAAATAATGAAACGCATACCTTTATAATAACGATACTACGAGTAACATCGGGTGTTCAAATGTTGATTCAGTTATGTAAATAAACTACCTAGTGTGTATTCACAGTATGCGTGTATTTATTGTTAGTGTAAATAACGAAACATTCGAGATAAAAAAATATCTAACTAGCTGTGTCCGCGACTTCGTTCACGTGAAATTTCTTGTTCCCCCGACCCACCCCGTAGCATCGCATCACCTGCCCGCGCTATCACGTAGCGTTCTTTCTGACTTTTTATTTTTGCTCGGCTCCAAAAGTTTATAACGTGATATTAAAACCTATAGCCTTCCTTAAGAATTGTGCTTTCTAAAGCAAAAATAAATTTTCAAATCCGACTGGTAGTTCCAGAGATAGCTTCAAATTAACAAAAAAACTCGTCAGCTTCATTACTAGTATAGATTTGAGGGTCGCCTTTTGAAGGTTGTTCATCTCTGTAACAAAAACGCTTAACTAAAAACCTAAATCATAAAATGTCAGGCCTATTTTTAAAGCCAACAAAGTTGTCAAAGTTTTCATTAACGCTGTTTAATTTAGTGCTGAAGATTTAAGGCCATCCGTCTACCGTCTATTAAGCTAGAATGTCGCTGGTTTATTTACGCCCCACCCCCCGATACTCGTTTACAGTGTAAACAGAGTAAATTGTTCTGCCACCCCAAGTTATTATGCCGCCGCGGTATTACCGGTTTACGATGTAAAGATACTGCTAGACTGTGGACAAATTAAAGTGGGTGTTAACCAAATAGATTTGTAGCGTTTTTTGTTATACTTTTTGCTCTTTTAGTGGTTCTGGTGTGGGTGTAAAAGGTTGCAGCAATTTGGCTGTTAGCTTTTAAAAGCTTGTGTGTTGCAACAAATCCGAATTAGAGAACGATTTCGATTCGATTGGTTGATTGGACTTGAAAATAGGAACATTTCTGGAATACTTTAACGATAGCGATATATTATTTATCACACTATCACATCACGCTAATATTATACAGGCGAAAGTTTGTGAGTGTGTGTGTGTTTATATGTTTGTTACTTCTTCACGCTCAAATTTTGATAACATTTTGTAAGATGGGAGCTGACACCCTGGATTAACATATAGGCTACTTTTTATCCCGATATTCCCACGGGATCGACATTTACGCGGGTGAAACCGCGGGGCGCAGCTAGTACCAAATATTTCTTCCCTTTTTTTTTTCATCATTATCAATCAACAGGGTATCGCGGACCGTGCTGCACTACTGAATACTTATAGGTTTTTTTTACGAAATTTAGTTAATAGACTATGTGACCTTATTTTTATTTTCATGTAAGTACCTTATATGCTGCAACATCAAGTACCTACACATTCGAATAGCAAAGCTACCTTCATAGTTTGCCTGTGCCCTGCATACGATCAACCCAAATTGTCGTCAACACAGTCAAATCGTACACGACAGCTTCCTTTGAAACAATATCTTCCTTTAAAATCTTTCAAGCATGCTACATTTCCTTCAATCCCTATCTATTCTCCTCTAAAACCCGATGTCCTGCAAGAATTATCGTCACAAAATCTCAGCCAGCATGGCCGCTTTAAATTTAAAACGCTTTGCCTCAGACGGTATCGTGAGCCGTCCCAAAGGTTTCTGATGAATAATTTATGGACTTTACTTGTACTCTATTATTATCTTGCACATAGAATTTCGGGGACTATTTTCTGTGTTAGCCGTTGTAGGTAAATGTTTATAAGGCTAGTCTAGGGAAGGTAGATGAGGTAACTGAGACAGTTCGTTTTGCATGCATTAGCAAGTTGATAAAGTGTGAAAATTCTTGAAATATACCTACCGAAGACAAGACGAGATGAGTCCAGGAGCGGAGACCGCGTATCGGCAAGCGTGGCGTGGGACGCCCCCCAGTTAGATGGATCGACCTTAAGAAGTTGGCTGGGACCGACTGGATGCGGAAGGTGGAGGGTGTTGTGGCCCAGCCTGGGAGAGGTCTATGACCAGCATTGGACTGCGATAGGCTGAGTTAATTGCTTGATACCTATCTGGCAGAACTGAAAACCCTCTCCTGCACACGTAGCATAACTATTATCTCTTTTCTACGAAGACGAAGTGAAATTACTTTCCTTCATTTTTGGCATGGCGCCGTATAAGTTTTTCTACAATGTGACATTTTGTCTTTCTTTTTACGGTGTTCATGCTACGCGTGCTGTTAGTGACTAAAACAACAAACGAATTTTAATTTGATTGTAACGGGTAGATTAGCATCCTTTTATTAGGTCATCAACGTATCAATCCGTTTATGTATTCATCAAACGTTTATGTGAGCTGACTGCGAGGTGCTGCATATTTTTTTTTTTTTTTTTTTTTATTTGAAATGGGCTTGCTCTTGACTCTAGCCTAGGTCAAAGGTGACAGAGACAAAGTCGACGATGGAGCGAGCTTACCCAGAAGAAGCCTGTTCACTCTCACTTTAAAGAGATTCGGGTTGTATGCGCTCGGAAAAACAGACGCAGGTAGAGAGTTCCACTCTTTTGCTGTGCGCATTATAAACGACATTTGCAAACGCTTAGTGCGAATTGGTGGAACAGCAACCAGGTAGGGATGGTAACTTGCAGTGCGCCTGGATGTCCGAAGGTAGAAGGGGGCCGGTGGAATGAGGTCGTGGAGTTCTTGGGCACACTCACCGAAGTACAGTCTGTAGAAGACCGACAGGCAGGCAACCTTGCGGCGATGAGCCAAGCTGTGAAGCTTGGCATCCACCAGTTTTACGTCGCCAATGAGCCTCTTAGCTCTGCGTTCCACCGAGTCAAGCGCGGCAAGTTGGTATTTCGCTGAGCCATCCCAAAGGTGGCTGCAATACTCCATGCAGGATCGGACTTGTGCTTTGTATAGGGTTAAAAGCTGTCCAGGCGTAAAGTATCGTTTCACCCTATTTAGGATGCCCAGCTTCTTGGCCGCAGTTTGGGCTTTGTACTCGATGGTGGCGCCGAAGTTGAGACTAGATGTCAACTCCATGCCTAGAAGCTCGAGCCGATCAGTTACAGGAACAGATGTACCCCGAAAAATAGGAGTCTGGTCAAAACGACTCCTTTTGGCGGTAAAAAGACACGCCTGTGTTTTGGTGGCGTTAAAAGAGACCAGATTGTTATCACCCCACTGGGAGACAAGGCTTAAGGTCAAATCTGTCCGCTCTACCATGGCCTCTCTCAAGGATCGAACTTCGGACCCGCTGGCCCCTGCATTGGACAAGTATCTCTCTGAAACTGTACTGTCATCCGCGTACCCAACAATACCAGGCTGAAGTAGGTCATTGATGTGCAGCAGGAAAAGAGTTGCAGAGAGAACAGACCCCTGAGGAACTCCGGCATCAATAGCCATAAGGTCAGAGGAGCAGCCATCAACGACTACTCTGATCGACCGCTCACTAAGGAAGTCTGATATCCAGCTACAAAAACCAGCTGGGATGCCATAAGCAGGAAGCTTACTGAGGAGACCGGCGTGCCAGACCCTGTCAAAGGCCTTCGAGATATCAAGCGATACAGCAAGTGCTTCGCCGTGTTTCTCGATGGCTTCGCCCCAACAGTGCGTGACATACACAAGTAGATCGCCAGTTGACCGCCCCCGGCGAAAGCCATATTGACGGTCACTGAGGAGATCATTGTCTTCAAGGTAGGTCAGCAACTTACTGTTCTACTGAACAGTAAGTTGCTGACCAAAGGTTAGGTTGAGGTTATGGAAGGGTACTCCCTTTCCATAACCTTGCACAGAATGGAGGTAATGGCGATCGGACGGTAATGGGCAGGGTTTGCACGGTCGCCCTTTTTGGGCACTGGTTGAACATTTGCAAGCTTCCAGCATTTCGGCACCGTTCTTTTTTCAAGAGAGAGGCGGAACAAGCGTGTCAATACAGGAGACAGTTCAGGCGCACATTGCCTCAACACTCTCGCTGGAATACCATCAGGCCCGCTTGCCTTGTTCACGTCTAGACTGCACAATACTCTTCGGACCTCTTTAATGTGAACTGCGATCTCCGGCATCGAGGAGTCACAATGAGGTACAGTGGGTGGTTGCTTGGAGCCAGCGTCCAGACGTGAATTGCTTGCAAAAAGAGATGCAAATAAATTGGCTTTCTCACTTGCAGAGTGAGCCAGTGAGCCATCAGATTTCAGCATTGGAGGTAAAGTGGAGGTATTTTGGCCATTGGGTATATTTTAGCATTTAAATAGACATTCGTTGGTAAATTCTCCTTGACTTCATCATTGATATAAGTCCACCATTCTTGTACCTACTGAAATAAAATGAAAGTTCGCAGGAACATCAACGCGCAACCTGCTGCCATGGATTCAATACTTGATTCTGAAACCCACTGCGTTGAAATTTTTCATCGGTTACTAAGAAAGTATTAGCTGTTTCATACATTTAGACCGCGTAGGTGTTGCACTTTTATTTGAAACATTTTTGAAGTGAAACTTCTTTACGCACACTCGACTTGGGGAGTAAGCTGGCGAACGCGTGACGTAAGCGTTACGAAAAGTGTGATCGGGCGAGGCGAGCGGGAATTGAGTGGATCCCCCACTCAACTCCATAAGCAAGAAAAAGCAGTGCGCGCGCACATTTTCTTTCTCTCTTCCTCTCATAGCCAAATATGTTTGAAGTTTCACTTCAGTCGTGTGGTCATAAGCACAATCGGTTTTTTTTTTGATAATCGACGAAACATTTCTTCGCTAGGGGTTCTGGAATTATATGCTGAAATCATAGTAACCGGTTGCGCGCCCCTGCCACCCTGTATTAATGACGATACAAAAATGTAGAAAAACCTGCGTAGACATCAGAACATAGGCCCCAACAATACCTATGAACATCAGTCAAAAAATTAGTCATAAGTACATAAAAAAATTGTAGTAGTTTTTGTCGATATCAATCGTTGGTTGTTTCGATTCCCGATACAATTAAGCGACAATGGCGACGGCCCCGGGCGGCCGTCTAACAGATTAAAATAGGTATACAATGCTCTAAAATTTGTACTGTAGAAAATGTTTGTTTTTTATTATGTACTGGCGTTGTTTTATGGATATTGGAAACCATAGTCGGCAGGGCTCATAAGTGAAGCATTCGTCGTTTCTTTTTTGAAATACAAAATAGAGATACGTACATCATAGATGTTTGCCTGCTAACTGTACTTAGAGATTCGGCAATTTATAATACATATACGAAGTTAAAAAAACCGGCCAAGTGCGTGTTGTCTCACGCAAAGAATTCATAGTATTCTTCGAAAGAACTATAAAAACAAAGTTATCACTGCGGTTGTAACCTATATCTCAAAAACGATTGACTAATATAAATTATCCCGTAATGTATAAAAAAGTCATTTAGAAATATTATAATAATATTATTTATAAGTCTTTGTAATTATGGGGTCTAGCGATAGGTACCCATAGTGCATTTATTTTATTTCCTACCTCGGTTACATGTATAATAGGGAGTGCCACACTTCGTAATTTCACTGTACCATTGTTTAGCGGTGCATAGATGACACCTTCTTTTAAATTTTCATCGACATAGGACTACCTATCTGTATCACATTTTACTCTAAAATGGCTCTGTAACATCCGGCGGCCGCAACAGACGGACATGCCGAAATTACAAGGATTCCATTTTTGCCATTTGGCTACGGAACACTACAAACAGAAAACCAAGAACCATTTGAGTAGGGTGGTTCACGCGAAATCTGCAAGAATGGTCTTCCCTGAAATAAAAATCGTAGGTAACCTATTTGGGAACTACTATCCCCGAATCCCGACTTTCTAAAATAAATCTTCTCATGCGTGAGTTTAGTTTCTCTAGTACCTATTACTTGTAACATTGTCAGTGATAGAATGTTGTTTACAACGTAATATATCTACGAAACTAACCAGTTAGCCAGACAAGTTGTGTACTACATTTTTTATCGATACACTAATTTGTTGTACGAGAAATACAGTGTTTTTTACATACATATAGCTTATACCTACTCGTACAGTTTAAATAGAATCGGTCAAAGGACTAATTGGCGAGGTGTTTCGTGTCAAACAAAACTAAATGCGCGGGTATACCTATGTGAAATACGAACATAACACATGTGAAAAGGGTTGCAGTCATGTCATGTCATTATTGTTTACTCGAGGGTTTTAAACCTGAAATGTTGTTCCCCAAGCTATGTATTTTATTTACAGATTGTGTTTATTATAATGGAGTGCCAGTTTTGTCTTACTCATTAGTGAGTTGATGTAATATTAGGTGCTAGCATGGTGATTTAATGATCATACAACGTTTTTCTAATTCATTTTGGTGCTGCAATGCAAATTAAGGTTTGAGATACACTAATTCACTTACATGAAAATATAAACTGTATTAGAGATCCTAAATTACTCTATGAAAGAGACATAGATTAAACAAGGTACGATTTGTAAAATATGGTTCGTGTCCGAGTTTTATCTGTTCATCCCTAAACCTCGGAATATACTCAGGAACAGGTAAAAAAAATACTAAGATTTCGTGTTTAAATTCAACGTAGCTAAAGTATCAACCAATCAATCAATTCGTTTATTTGTGAAACATAGGTGTTTACATAAATAGGGGGGTACGCTAAAGTAGAATCTGTTTACTGCAACGCACTATATTTAGGCAGATATTCCTGAAACATGCTCTCCCACAGGTCGTTTTCTTCCTTGTCTGGTGATTGGCCAGTAACCAGCTGATTGCCAATGTTCAGGTAATCCTGCGCAGCCAAGGTGTATGGCTTCCATTTTACTCCAAGGCTGTCATCTGGGGTTGGGTTGCTAAAAACAACGTGAAAATTAAATTACATGTTTATAATATGATTTTTTTTCATCACGGTGATCATGCAGACTGGCTAAAAAATGTGTTTAGAAAGAAGTAGGTTTCGCCTTAGTGTACGTTGGCCATATTAGAATTAATGAAGACAATATTAAGATTATGCTTGGTCTTGTAGGTCTTAATTAATCGATACTCGATCTATTGATAAGAAAATAATAACAAGAACCTAACGTTAGGCTTATTTTGCTATTGCTATGAGATTAACGTAACCTTCAATGTCAAAATGTATGTACGTAGGACAAAAGTTAGTTGTTCACCTACCCGTATTTGGCGAAATTCGTCCAGAGCTTAGTGACCCTGTCGATCAATTTGAAAGTGTCCGATTTTTTATCAACTTTCTTACTGAATAGTTGTATTGGGAATAGATATGTCAAATCATCGCAATGAGACACCACCTCCATATCTTTGGTAAGATGGTCGACGCCAAATACACTGCTGAAACAGTTCCTCTCAGATTTACAATTGAACTTGTATAAGTATACTTTATTCTTCCTTGAGTTCAGTTTAGCTGACAGCATCACACCATATACAAACATGTCAGTACTTAAGAACTTCATCATTTGTACAGAGTTATTCATTGAGACATCTTCATCTTTGAAATAGTATTTTTGTATCTTTCTTGCAGCTTTCAATTGATCACCAATAGTACAGTTTGTCTGAATAATTTTAGGGGCAAATATTTCACGGTAGCGTTTAGCTTTAGCAAGTATATCTTCCAAAGGACCACCAATGGCTATTGCTATCAGTCCTTCGTCTTGGGTATAACCGGTCATAATATCAACACCTTCATGTGTTTTGTTTCGAATAGCGTCAGTGACATCTCCATAGAAGAACCTTTCTTTTCCAAAATCTTTCTCATCTGCTATGCCGAAATGGATTTCATAAGGTTTTTGTGCTAGTGTAACCTGTAGATTTAAATTGATAAGAGCTTTGAGAGGTTGTTTTTTGAAGAATTCGTAGAGCTCTTTGTCGTCTTCTGACTGGCATCCTAATTGTTTGGCTAACAGCAAAGCTTTTTCTCGGGGTTCGAATGCTTGTGACCAAAAGCATGTAGCTGCGCCACTCTGAGGTATTGCTCGCTTAAAGAGGCCTTTAGACATTGGTGATACTAAATGATAGCAAACACTTCCAGCTCCAGCACTTTCGCCAAAAATTGTGATGTTCTCAGGATTTCCACCAAAGTGGGCAATATTTTTCTTCACCCACCTGAGTGCTGCCACTTGGTCTTTCATACCAGCGTTACCAGGGACCTCTTCGGTGTCAAGGCAGAGAAATCCGAGGACCTCAAGTCTGTAGTTAATTGTGACCAAAACTATACCGTGTCTGATAAGGAATTCTGGACCGTAGAGGTCATCATTACCACTTCCCCAGACGAATCCTCCTCCATGAATCCAAACCATAACAGGGAGGGGGTTGTTGGGTGTAACGTCTGGTGTATATACATTGAGATACAAGCAGTTCTCACTCATGTTTCCTAGATTAGGGTTCGTTGAGTTGTACTGATAGCAAATTGGGCCAAACTCGTTTGCCTTACGTACGCCTTGCCATGGTTTAATTGACTGTGGAGCCTGAAATAAAAAAAAATGGATATACATGGTTATTTTATTTCTCTTCAGGTAACGGAAAGTTTTACAAAAAGATTAATATTGAATTAATCAAAATCAAATAGATTCTCTATGCGATTTTAATTGAAAGGTCACAATGCAAAGTGTTGCAAAGCGCAAAAAAGATTGTAAAGTATCAGATACAGTTAAGTACAAGAAATTATTTAATACAACTAAGTTCAAACGCACCTGTAAACCTAATAATAAACACTAGCTTCTGCCCACGACTTCATTTGCGTGTTTTAATATAAAATATATTTTATGGCACTTGGCAATAGCGTAGCTATCTATCAGTAAAAGATTTTTTGGAATCGGATGTTTGGTTTCGGAGATTTCTATATCTAAACTTACAAACATTACCTCTTTATAATAATATTAGTGTAGATAATTCATCAGTGTATGTGTGTGTGTCAGTGTATATGTGTATTTTTAGACTGTCATACTGAATTTCGACAGTTGATTATTTCGACAAAGTCCGAATTTCGAAAAACAATAGTTCGGCTACTCATTGCTTCGACAGAACATATAATTCGACTAGTATTAGTCCGACAGAACATACTTCGACCACATACACCTTCGAAAAACACTACTTCGACAGTACCCTTCTTCGATATGCACTTGTTCGGCAGATCTCCATTTCGACGGAACATACCTATTACATTCGACATATACTGCTCTGAAATGCGACATTAATAATAAAATTGAGATTCGCTTTATGATTTTAGGTACAAAATAAAAACATAAATAATCATTAATTATATTGTTTAATTAACCAGTAACAAATCTTTGTACAGTTTAACCATTTCTTCAGATAACTTAAATCGTAACTAGGGTGACCGACCATAACAGATTTCTCATTTTAAGTGGCAACAGCGTTAAAACTGAAAAAAACAAATACACTCTCCATTGTATATAACTTTCAATAGTCATAGAACCTTTCTTATAAATTCGACTAGTATAAATTTGGAAATTAAAAATCAACTTGATTCCATCATGACTTGTTTGTGACGAGTGTCATACTGAATGTCGACAATGAATCAAATTGAACTGCCAAAAGCTCACACCCAACGAAAATTACAAAATTCGAATTTGAATCTTTAAAAATTAAGATGGCCAGTAACAGAAATAGGTTGAAATATAAAAACCAAAAACAAGGTCATTTTTGCAGAAGTAATGCTGCAGTAGATATATTTTTTTATGTTGTTCTTGACATTTGTGTCATTGTTTCTATTTTATATCGGAGACAGAGTGACAAGTGAGTTGTTTTAATTCTAATCATGTGTTCATGCGAAATTGTGTTATCACAAAACGGAAAGTAGCAGTTGATAATGAACGGTTACATGTACTGTATAAATAAAGTGCGTGATAATGTGTTTTATTGGAGCTGCTTAGAAAAGTGCTATAAAAATGTGACGTGTGGCTTAAAACAATAAAGCGTGAAGGTAAACATTACGTTGCAAACGAAACTATAAATTCAATTCACACAGCCATATACCTGATCCTGAAAAAATTAGAATACGTAAATTACATCGGAATCTCGAACAAAGTGCCCGATGTAGCATGAATCATCATCATCATCATCATCATTTCAGCCGAAAGACGTCCACTGCTAGACATAAGCCTCCCCCAAGCACCTCCACTTCGACCGGTTTTGTGCTTCTCGCATCCAACGAGTTCCTGCGGCCTTCACAAGGTCGTCGGTCCACCTTGTGGGAGGCCTTCCAACGCTACGCTTTCCGGTACGCGGTCGCCACTCCAGAACCTTTCGGCCCCATCGGCCATCTGTTCTGCGAGCAATGTGCCCTGCCCACTGCCACTTAAGTTTGGCAATTCTTCGGGCTATGTCGGTTACCTTGGTTCTCCTGCGGATCTCTTCATTTCTGATTCGATCCCGCAGGGAAACTCCAAGCATAGCCCTCTCCATTGCCCTTTGGGTGACTTTCAGCCTTCTAATAAGGCCCATTGTGAGCGACCACGTTTCAGTGCCATATGTCATCACTGGCAACACGCACTGGTCAAAGACTTTCGTCTTGAGACACTGCGGTATGTGGGACGAGAAGATATTGCGAAGCTTCCCGAACGCTGCCCAGCCGAGTCGGATTCGACGGTTGACCTCTTTCTCGAAGTTGGACCTACCTAACTGGACAGTTTGTCCTAGGTAAATATACTCGTCCACGACTTCGAGTGTAGCGTCTCCGATCTTCATGAGAGTGGGTGTTACATGGGCATTTGACATGACCTTCATTTTGTCCATGTTCATTTTCAGACCCACTCTTTCAGAGGCTCTACTGAGGTCATCGAGCATTGTACTGAGGTCCTCCATAGTCTCAGCCATGACTACTATAATTATCGTCGGCAAACCGAAGGTGAGTTATGTACTCGCCATTGATATTAATGCCAGCTCCTTTCCAGTCCAGAACCTTGAAGACATCCTCCAGAGCAACGGTGAACAGTTTCGGAGAGATAACGTCTCCCTGTCTCACACCTCGCTGCAGAAGGATAGGTTTCGAGGTCTGGTCCTGGAGTCGGACTGACATAGTGGCGTTTTCGTACAGACACTTCAGCACCTCGATGTACCGATAGTCGATCTGGCACCGTTGAAGAGACTGCAGTACAGCCCATGTCTCGATCGAATCAAAGGCTTTCTCGTAGTCCACAAACGCTAAGCAGAGAGGCAGGTTATACTCTTCGGTCTTCTGTATAACCTGTCGCAGCGTATGTATGTGGTCTACGGTGCTAAAGCCTTTACGGAATCCGGCTTGTTCGGGAGGCTGGAAGTCGTCAAACCTGCGCGCGAGACGGTTCGTGATGACTCTCGAAAACAGCTTGTAGACATGGCTCAGAAGTGAGATGGGCCTATAATTCTTAAGAAGGGCATTGTCACCCCTCTTAAAGAAAAGTATCACCACACCTCTGTTCCATGCCTGTGGTGTTTTACCCTCGAGTATGACGGAATCAAACAGCCTCTGAAGGGCCTTAAGAACGGGTTTTCCGCCGGCCTTCAGGAGCTCGGCCGTAATACCGTCATCACCCGGTGCCTTGTTGTTTTTAAGCTGCTTCAGAGCCATCCTAATCTCGTACAGGCTGACGTCCGGGATGTCTTCGGTATAGTGTCGGGTCAATCTAGCTCTTGGGTCGTTTGCCAGACTCGTAACGGGGTTGCTTGTTGACGTGTATAACTGTCCATAGAACCTCTCGATCTCTCTCAACAGCTCAGGTTTGGCGGATACGATCCTGCCATCATCAGTCTTCAGTTTCATAAGCTGGCTCTGCCCAATAGACAGATCTCTAGCAAAAACCTTGGAGCCTCTATTTTGCTCTATCGCTTCCTCAATACGGTCTGTATTGAAGCGGCGAAGGTCGCTTTTCAAGGACTTAGAGATCTGTCTGTTGAGCCGCCGGTACTTTAGAACATCATCTGAAGATTGCAGGATCATCTCGCGCCTCTCCTTCATGAGCCGCAAAGTAGGATCAGAGAGCTTATTTTTCGTATTCGTACGACGGGTCTTGAAGATCTTAGACCCAACCGTATGGACAGCTTCCACGAACCCATCGTTATATTCGTCCACGGAGCTCCCCAGGCACTCGAAACGATTCTGAAGTTCGAGCTGAAAGCTCTCGGGGTTTTGAACCTGGATCGGCGCTGGGCGGAGCGTAGACCTCATTAGTCGAGACCTTTCTAGCTTTATATTTAAGTTCAATGTGCCTCTTACCATGCGGTGATCACTTCCGGTTTTCACCGCGTTGATCACAGAGACATCATTGAATATTTGCTTCTTCGTCGACATAATGAAGTCAATCTCATTTTTAGTTACACCATCCGGGCTCTGCCAGGTCCACTTTCTGTGCTCACGTTTTCTGAAGAAGGAATTCATCATAAAGAGGCCTTCCTTCTCCATAAAACTAGCCAGTAGGTGGCCCCGGTGATTCCGTCGTCCAACTCCAAATTGCCCCATTCGCAGCTCATCATCGCTTCGTTTACCCAGTTTCGCGTTAAAGTCCCCCATGACAACGGTGAAGTGAGTTTTAGAGCCATGCATGGCTCTGGAAATATCCTCATACATGGTCTCCACCTCATCGTCGGGATGTGACGAGGTCGGGGCGTAAACCTGTACGACCTTCAGCGAATACCTTGCGGATATTCTGAGTATAAGGTACGCCACCCTGGTCGACACACTCTCGATCTTCACCACGTTGCTCACAAGGGACCTGTGGACGATAAACCCGACACCACCTTGGGACTGCTGGTCGCCCTCCCGGAAATAGAGCAAGTTGCCAGATTTAAGGATTATCGAGTCCTCCCCCTCTCTTCGGACTTCAGATAATCCCACTATGCCCCATCGCAACCTGCTCAATTCTTCCTCGAGTTCGGAGATCTTCTCGTCGGTCCGGAGTGTACGCGTGTTGTAAGTTGCCAGGTCCAATTTCCGTTGATTTTGGTAGCCGGATCTCTTCCGGGGATTCTTAGCACCCCTTGCCTCACCGTGGCCTTGGCCGCTACCGTAGCCAAGGGTAGGCGGGCCGCCGGGCACTAGGGGCCAAGTATTTTTTGTGCTTGTCATTGGGGGGATTTGCCATAATCGCCACGCTTGGCATGCGGGTTGGCGATCGCAGTATGATGGTAAATGCATAGAGAACGCTGCTGCCCATTCTCCGGTACGTCCTTTAGTCGCCTTTTACGACACCCATGGGAAGAAGGGGGGTGGTGCTATTCTTTAAGTCCGGCACCACACGGACTAATATACATGAATAACCCATGAATAACCCAATACAACTAATACAACAATGTAGTCAAGACATTCTATCTACTAGTGCGCCGTATATGCTTAGTAATAACTTTAATTTCGGAAGTCGGTGTCGTTGGTTCCGCATTTTCGTTTTTTGACACCGAATTCCGAAATTAAAGTTATTTATCATTTTGTAGTGTTTTTTTAAGTCGGTTGTTTTTTTTTGTAAAAAAGTTTTTACTTTTTAGTTGTACCTACCCCACACAAATTCAATTAACACTAGTGCACAGAATTGAAGATACCGACTAGAAGAATCATCAAAATTCGCATAGAAATGCCGGAGATGCAGTACATTTATGCATATAACTTCGTACATAAGAATAATTACCTAATGTATTGTATACTAAAACCTTTCTGAAAGTATGTAGATCACTTTAGTAAAAGAATTATCAAAATCGGTTCATTACTTTTTGAGAAAATCGCGGATATACAAACATACATACATACATACGGATCGAATACAGAACCTCCTTTTTTGAAGTCGGTTAAAAAGGCAATGTAAACAATGATAAACAGAACCAGAAACAAGGGACTACCAAAAGTTCCTACCAAGCTGGAAGATCTGCAAATTCCTGAGCAGTAGGTACCAAACAATCGATGGAAAACAATTCATGATTGGTCATTATAATTCTGGCGGTAACATTGTGCTTGTTTTTAGTACAGAAGAAAATTTGAAATTGCTTAGTAATTCCAATTTTTGGGTTATGGCCCAGTAGTATTTGCCCAGTACTATATGTATACCATACAAGGCAGAGTCGGGCCAAAGAATAGTACCAATGGAATTCTTTCACTCGTATACGGTTTCATGAACAAAAAAAAAGAAAACTGTTACTACATTTTTTTTGAAATAATACAACGCTACGTTATTGGAAAATTCAACACACAATTAAAGCCACAAGTCATAATAACCGATTTTGAGAAAGCGGCAATTATTGTTAGTAAGCGTGCATTTCCCAGCGCAAAGAATAAATGTTGTTTTTTTTTTATTTGAAACTAGCTTCAGCCCGCGACTTCGTTCGCGTGAAACTTCTTGTTTCCCCCGAGCCACCCCGTCGTATCGCATCACCCGCCCGCGCTATCACTTAACGTTCTTTTTGACTTTTTTTTCTTTTTGCTCGGCTCCTAAGGGTCATAGCGTGATGTTAAATAGCCTATAGCCTTCCTCAAGAATTGCGCTATCAAATGCAAGAAGAATTTTTCAAATCCGACTGGTAGTTCTAGAGATTACCCCCTACACACAAACTTACAAACTTTACCTCTTTATAATATTAGTATAGATGGGCTTGCTCTTGACTCTAGCCTAGGTCAAAGGTGACAGAGACAAAATCGACGATGGAGCGAGCATACCCAGAAGAAGCCTGTTCACTTTCACTTTAAAGAGATTCGTGTTGTATGCGCTCGGAAAAACAGACGCAGGTAGAGAGTTCCACTCTTTTGCTGTGCGCATTATAAACGACATTTGCAAACGCTTAGTGCGAATTGGTGGAATAGCAACCAGGTAGGGATGGTAACTTGCAGTGCGTCTGGATGTCCGAAGGTAGAAGGGGCCGGTGGAATGAGGTCGTGGAGTTCTTGGGCACACTCACCGAAGTACGAGAGGAGAGCCAATATTAGAAAAAAGTCACAGTTCAAAGAACTCGGATTTTATTGACAAAAAACAGTGACTTTTTTTTTAACCGACTTCAAAAAAAGGAGGAGGTTATCAATTCGACGGTATGTTCATATTGTTATGTTGTAAGTGGCTTTTTTATTTAGAAGGGATTATAAAGGAATAGCATTTATTAGTACTTAGAGAATCCCCAGCATAGGGGATCGTAGTGGAATGTTGAGTGCTGTGTAGTCCCCTAGGGGACTGGTCTAGGGGATTTTAGTGGAACGACTCGTTTGTTACGCGATTACTCCGTCAATTGTGCACCGATTTTCAAAATTATTTTTTTGTTCGAAAGGAGATACTTCTGAAATGGTCCCATAGTCACCAAGTCTGGATCTGATGATTGGATCCTGGAGAAATCGAAGGAACTCTTCAAATATTATAGGCACACCTATAGCGATTTGGGTATTTTTTATAGTAACTCGTGCATTTGCTCTCGGAAAGCACCATTTGGTGAAGTGGAACTGATGATGAAGACCACAGATGGACACCGGAACTACTCAATAATATCTAAGTATTTCACGGGTTGCGATTCAATTACTTTAATATGGTTGCTAAGCAATTTATGCTCGCCACGATGTGAATGGTAATATGGAGCTGATGGTGGACCAGGAGAACTCCTCAACAATTAACTTCCCTGCATCGGGAAAAGCAATATTTTGTAAAAGGCGATGAGCATGTTGACACTGGCTATTGTAACTTAGATAAATTATAAGCAGACCCACTAAAAATCGTTAAATAAAAACTTTTTAACAAAAATACAACCGACTTCCAAAAGGTTTCTTTTGGAAGTCGGTTGTAGTTTTGTTAAAAAGTTTTTATCTAATATTGCCTCAACTGTAAAATTTTATAATTTCGTTTAGTAACGGTTTTACTTTAAAAGTGCGATATGTTCTGTCGGAGCAATGAGTAGTCGAACTATTGTTTTTCGAAATTAGGACCGTGTCGAAATAATTACCTGTCGAAATTCAGTATGACAGTCGTATTTTTCTGTCAATTAATTAGTCAGTAACAGTAACATTTGCATGTATTTGAACCTGAATTTTTCTTACCTTGAACCGGAGGTCTCCTAGTGGCGGCTGCGCGTACGGGATGCCCTTGAAGCTGCAGTACGTGCCGCCGTACTCGTTGTGCACCATCTCTCCCTCCAGCAACCCCTCACTCACTCTCACTTGCACCATCGTCAGACTTCTTCAAAAAACTTTTGTTCTAAAGTGTCTACCTTGAAAAAATATTAGTAACTAAATTTAAATCCGGTTGCTGATCCATAAATAGGTAACGAATCACCAACACAAAAAATCCAAACTTGAAGTAATTTATTTTTGAACTGTTTAGATTTATAGCCTCTTGTTGCTTGTTACCTAATCGGCCGGAGCCTCGAACATTAGTTTTTCTACTACCGAATGTGCACAGCAATTCTAATATTCAATTATAATTAAAATAATATTTGGTAAAAAACGAATTATTGTTATGTTAGTTTGATATATTAATTTAATTTATCACCGTCTCTAATCAATTTGAGCCGACACGCGTCCGCTGTGGAGTGAACAAAAGACGCTATTTTTGTACTACTGTGATGAAATTGAGGTATTTCTGAGATTGCTTATTACACTGTAGACTCATTATGAGTATGTACTTATGAGTATGTACTTATGACACGCCTCACTAATGACTGTACAATTAACTAAACGCTTTAGGCAATTCGCACACTGCACCGCATCACGCAGCGGGGCGCAGATAATGCACCCACGCGCGTGATTTTTAACAAACAAATTCAATAAAAACGCACTCACACGCGTGGAATTTGGCTCCGTATCCCGCACACCGCTGCGTGAAACGCAGCAATGTGTCAATCGCCTTAGTCAACAAAGATAACGATGCATTGGCTAACATACATAGCTACGCACGACTCAGCTCTTACCTACTATATCATCCCAGTCAATCTTCCGTGGGTTCCCGCCTGTTTACCTAGAAATTCTTTTTGAAGTGAAACTTCTTTAGGCGCGCTTGACTTGGGGAGTAAACTGGCGAATGCGTTACGAAAACGTGTGATCGCGAGTAGGGAAGGTACGTAAAAAATAGCTGGAAATACCTGGTGTAAAAACCCGGTCCCGGTCGCATAAATATGCGACCGGGTTTTTACACCAGGTATTTGCTTCCAAGTACGCACACCGGGTACCGACTCAAAATACTTGCAAGACTATTAAGTATCTTATACGGCTACTCGCTCAAATACGTAGACCTACTCCTTTTGGAACAATTTCGTATGCAAGTATTTTTTACCGACTTCACAAAAAGGAGGAGGTACTATGTTCGGCTGTTTGTATGTTTTTTTTTTGTATGTTTGTTCATCGAATACTCCGCCAATTGTCGACGGATTTTCAAAATTCTTTTTTTGTTCCAAAGTAGATAGTTTTGAGGTGGTCCCACTGTCACCAAGTTAGGATCTGATGATGGGATCTTAGAGTAAGCGAGGGCAACCTTTAAATTTTATAGGCTCACTTATTGTTTTTCGCATATTTTACGAAGTATCTTGTGTATTTGCGTATGGTTGTCACCATCTCAGGTAGCTGGGCTGATGATGGAAGTTACAACTCCTTAACAGTAAGAAGTTACTCGAACAGGCAAGGACTGTTTTAGTCAATTGTTTTGATGTTTGATAGGGCATTTGCCACATTTGGTCTCATGATCATCAAGTCATGACCTGATGCTGCAGTCAGGATAGTCTGCAGAGTACCTAACTCCTCGACAACTAACAGCAGATATATCGTGTTAAGGCTCATTGAAAAGGGCTCGATGTGTGGATAAACGTACTGTTAATGAGGAACACCGAAGTACATAAAGACCTGATGCTGAAGCCAGGAGCATTAGAAAAAGTAACAACCTTGAAATTACAGCACCGTAGTCGTGTTTGGGCTCATTTTAAACAGGACTAAATTTTAAGTTCAATGCAATGTTGACAAGTCTGGCCTGATGCTGCAGCCAGGATTATCAGCATCTAGTCTAAAAACATCAGGGCAGGATTTGATGATGGGATCCTGGAGAAATCGAAGGAACTCTTCAAATATTATAGGCACACCTATAGCGATTTGGGTATTTTTTATAGTAACTCGTGCATTTGCTCTCGGAAAGCACTATTTGGTGATGTGGAACTGATGATGAAGACCACAGATGGCCACCGGAACTACTCAATAATATCTAAGTATTTCACGGGTTGCGATTCGATTACTTTAATATAGTTGCTAAGCAATTTATGCTCGTCACAATGTGAATGGTGATACAGAGCTGATGGTGGATCTGGAGAACTCCTCAACAATTAACTTCCCTGTATCGGGAAAAGCAATATTTTGTTTGTAAAAGGCGATGATCACTAGGCTATTGTAACTTAGATAAATTATAAGCAGACCCACTAAAAAGCGTGAAATAAAAACTGTTTAAGAAAAAAAAAACCGACTTTCAAAAAAACACTACAAAGTGAAAAATATCTTTAATTTCGGAAGTCGCACAGTATTTCGTCTAGTACAAGCTAGCGGGACAAAATTCATGCCGTCATTTCCAGGAATCCGTGATAAGAACTTGTAAACAACCCTTCCCAGGTAAGGAATTCTAAAAAATAATTTGTTTGTCACCTCATTAAGTAATTTTGTGGAGAAGTCAATGTTAATTAAAAAGGAAGTGCAATTTTCATTCGCAAATTAGTTGAATTTTTAACACACTTTTGACAACATCTCCTAAAATTGATAGCAAAGTGAAACGATTTTTTTGTGATGGATTCTACTGTTGAAGGTATGTACTTACTTTTTTGAACTGTTTTAAAAAAAATACATGTATATTTTTGCTGTAATTTGAGTTTATAAGTATGTTAAAATAATCCCACCTATTTTTCCTTAATTTTAAAGTTTCAAGGGTTGCAACTTTTTGTATCCACATGTATCCAGCTTGATTCTTCTGTATGTTATAAATACAACATTCAGGCATAGCTACATACATATTGTGGCGCCCGAAAATGCCCGCAAGTAAAATTATTTACTTTGTTTCAGAACGAGTCGTAACTATGACAAAATTGGAGTTTTTCGAAGAATGGTTAAAACTGAAAGAACAAGTCGCATTATTGATTATGTATGTGTACAACATAATATATCGGATGCTTTTGAAGAATCTCAGATAAAAAATTTCAAGCCTTTCATCAAAATTGAACGAAAAGTGGACATCTTCTAAGTGTTCGAATGATAAATTTCTCATCAAACATAAAAATTGGTTATAAGGATCCAGAATCGAAATTTTGCAGTTGATTGTCCCACATTCATTACCATCCCAATCAACATCAGTTCGCGAATTTAGTGAGGGGGATTATTCATTATCAGAAGATTCTAGCGAATTGGAGAGTGGTGATGAGGAATCTTCGCATGATGACTATTAGATTCGACTTGATAGAATTATATTTTAATGTAAATATGTTTACCTATTTTGCTATATAGTCATTTTTTATAATGTTTTAGGTTTAATTTTCTTATATTACATAAACTTAACATGACTGTAGTTAAATAATTTTTATTTTGTATTATGAGTTCTTTTATTTGTATAGATAATTGTTGCTGTTCTTGGACTATTATTGCATGTTATTTGATAGATTGAACAAATAAATACCTATTTAACACATATTTATGATTTTAATTTTAAAGGCGAAAGTTTGTGAGTGTGTGTTTATATGTTTGTTACTTCTTCACGCTCAAACGGCTGGACCAATTTTGATAAAATTTTGTATGGAGGTAGCTGACACCCAAGATTAACATATAGGTTACTTTTTAACCCGATATTCCCACGGGATCGACATTTGCGCGGGTGAAACCGCGGGGCGCAGCTAGTTTTATATATATAGTACCTTACAGGCATAATAAGTAGGTAGACGCAGCTAATTAGAGCAATCAGAGATAACAGTAAACAAAAATGTAAAATCAGGAGACTACTTCCATCTTGCATCTACACCATTTGACGTATACGCATACAAAACACAGAAATCCCCTCTATTTCTCTGCAAAACAGCGTAAGACACACGGATATCGAGTAAGATACCTTAACACATTGACTGCCAGACCACAGACACAATAAAAAATATACATAAGCAATTAAAATAAGTAAAAAAATAATTTTGTCTCGCTAGCTTGTACTAGACGAAACACTGTGAGTCGGTGGCAAAAAACTAAAATAAAGATCCAAAGACACCGACTTCCGAAATTAAAGTTATTTTTCACTTTGTAAAGTTTTTTTTGGAAGTCGGTTTTTTTTTTCTTAAAAAGTTTTTTTTACTTTAATGGTTTGCAAGTATTTATTTGTAAACGCGATTTTGCTCCTTATTTATTCGAAGTCATTGATCAATTTCCTATGCAAGTAGTTTTACTTCCAACGGGGCTTTTGAATACGCGATTGTATTTCTTATCTGTATGAAGTTATGGATCAGTTTTCTATGCAGATAGAAAATACTTGAAAGTATCTCGCTCCGTCGTGCCTCGACGCTCGAGTACGTAGGTACTCAAATAGTTCAACAACCGCGTTTGTTTTCGCAAATGCGATCATACTCCTTATCAGGAAGAGCACAGAATACTTAATAGTACTACGTACAGAAAGGACACTCCCTTCCTCGCCCTCATATCAGATACCGCACCTCACCCCGCACTTCGAGGTATTCGTCGCCGACTCTTTAGCAAGGGCGCTCGCGAACCGCAGCGCTGTATTGCTGACACACAATTATGCGATTTAAAAGTTTTATTTGAGTTTTAATCACGATGTTTGGATATTGTGATGCTTTTCCGAATTCGTATTTACATATACTGTTTGTATGATTTCGCATTTTTAATAACATGCGATTTAATAACCCATTATTTACAGATAAGTCATTTAAACTAAACTATTTTATAGTGTTTTTATTTCATTACGAACCCGACTATATAAATAAACAATTGAACTACATGGTCACTTCATAATAATGCACACGTTCGGGCAGCGCCGCCGCCGACGTCGTTCGGTTCCCCGACACAAATTGCTTTCCGCGCCATTTTTTTTTACGCTACTAGATTTCACGCACACATTTGCACGTATACAAACGTCATTTGTTTATGTAGTAGTAATAGGTAATTATTTTGCGAGCGTTGTATGGAGTGTCCGAGGTGTGGTAAGAGTCTACGGAACAATTTCGTATGCAAGTATTTTTACTTTAATGGTTTGTAAAAGTATTTATTTGTAAACGCGATTGTGCTCCTTATTTATAGGAATTCACGGATCAATTTCCTCTGCAAGTACTTTTTACTTCCAACAGGGCTTTTGTTTGATTACGCGATTGTACTTCTTATTTGTATGAAGTTATCGATCAGTTTTCGATGCAGATAGAAAATACTTGAAAGTATCTCGATCCCTGGTTTTAGGCCCTGGTTTCTTAAGGTGGACGTACTTGGAAGCCCTGGTACTCGATTTTGCAAGTACGACCCATGTCTAAGGGCTACGGGCGAGGCGAACGGGAGTTGAGTGGGGGATATAAGCAAGAGAAAGCAGTGCGCGCGCACATTTTCTTTCTCTCTTCCTCTCATAGCCAAATACGTTTGAAGTTTCACTTCAGTCGTGTGGTCATAAGCACACTCGGTTTTTTTTTTTGGACTTGTTTTTTTACATCCAAATCCGTTCAGCTGTTTCCAAATCCGTAAGAAACAAACGAACTCACTTTCGCATTTTGTATTAAGTTAGGAAGTTAGGATACTCGTATCATTGTTTACTTTGACAAGTAGATGAGAAGTCACGACCTGGCTTCTATCTGTCAACTATATAGGAAATACTTGTCCTGTCCATTTATACAGGTCAAAATTGTCAGGTCACTAATGATGGAGTCATTATGTTACAAACATACACGAACTTCATAAGTGTCCTATTAGACAAAACTAAGGCCGTTTTGAATGAGCTCATCGTAATTCACCTTCATTATGTGATTGAAACAGAGTGAGGTAACGTGCACTGTGCAGTGTAAAGCCCGGTTTCCACCGCGAAAGAGTAATGAGCCGGAAATGGCTAAGCGGAGCGGACTTCGTTTTCATGAAATAGATTTGCTTTTCCACCAAGAAAGAGTTTAGTCGTCTGGTTCTCTCTAGAAATGAGCGAGCTCATTTTTACTCTTTTTTCCCGCTGAGTCATTTCCGCTCGACTCTTTGTTGGTGGAAACACATGTAAGCAGTTTTCTCTTGAGAGGTAAAAGAAGTCGTCAATGGGTCCGCTCCGCTCGCGATGGAAACCGGGCTTTAAGGTTGCTGATGCATACGTAACGTGTTGATACCCGGACGGAACGGGACGAAATTTTTTGGAAACATCGTATCATAGAAAATGTATACGAAAGAGCATAATATGTCATGGGTGCACGGAAAGGACGGTAACGTGGCACCCAAGAGACGGAAAAAACACCCTTTGTGGTTCATCAGTAGTTCCTTTGCAAAAGCTAAAGGAACTACTGAGACTAGATAGCCCCTTTAGCAGTTTCTTAAAATCACCACGTTCCGTCTCCGGTTTCCACGTCCTAACGCCGTCCAGTATACAGCGACCTTTATTCTCTAAACAAATATTACCGAAAAAAAGATGTTGACATGTTTTCCGAAGCTTTTTTTTTAATATTAATAAATTCACTTTCGAATTGTACGCGATCACTTGAGTGAGGTCTAAGGTGAATTTGACAGAATAGTACTAATGACCAATACGCAATAATAAAAACTTTTTTAAAAAAAAAACAACCGACTTCAAAAAACCACTTCAAAGTGATAAATAACTTTAATTTCGGAAGTCGGTGTCAAAAAACGAAAATGCGGAATCAACGACACCGACTTCCGAAATTAAAGTTATTTATCACTTTGTAGTGGTTTTTTGAAGTCGGTTGTTTTTTTTTTAAAAAAGTTTTTATTTTTCACTTTTTAGTTGTACCTACCCCACAAAAAAGTAAACAAAAAGATCGTTAATGTAGACAATGTAGATATTTTTTTAGATTTTTGTTGATTTTTCAAAAACCGCTTGTCCGATTTCAATAAAATTTTCATGGGACCATTTGGGAAGTATACCCTTTCCAACAAAAAAAGAATTTTTCAAATCGGTTGGCAAACGACGGAGTTATGCGCGAACAAACATAAAAAAAAAGATGGGTTGCACTCCGGGAGTGCCGGCAGAAGTGAAAACTTGAATATTAACGTTGAAATAAATCAATTATTAATTTAAAAAGCTAACAATCTTAAAATAATAATATGTACAAGTATATAAAAAGGGAAAATCCACCACCACCACCAACACCACCACCACCACCAGCACCACCACCACCACCACCACCACCACCACCATCACCGCCAGCACCACCACCACCATCACCACCACCACCATCACCACCATCACCACCATCACCACCACCACCATCACCACCACCACCAGCACCAGCACCACCACCACCACCACCATTACCATCACCACCACCACCAGCACCGCCACCACCACCACCACCACCATCACCAGCACCACCACCACCACCACCACCGCCACCACCACCACCACCACCATCACCATCCCCACCACCACCACCATCACCATCACCATCCCCACCACCACCACCATCCCCATCCCATCCCCATTCCCATCCCCATCCACATCCATCCATCCATTATCGTGTCTCACTTGGTTCACTTCGGTTGGCGCCGCCGTAGAAAGCGAGGGGGGGGGGGGGGGAAATCTCTCCTGACGGTCACGTGTCCTGACGCGATGCCCTGACGCGAGTTTCACATTTTTTACCCATTACAAAAAGTGTGCAACGCCGCTAAAGAAGTTTACACTTCAAAAAAAAAAAAAAAGAAATACAAACATTCGAATTGAGAACCTCCTCCTTTTTTAGAAGTCGGTTAAAAAGCAAGAAGAAGGAGAGCAGTGGTGGCCCAGTGGTATCAGCCGCGACTTACAAGTTGTAGGTCGTAGGTTCGAACCCCGACAGGCGCTTTACTTTGTGTAAATTATTTCATCACCACTGCTCTCAAAACGGTGAAGGAAAACATCGTGAGGAAACCGGCATGTCCTAGAACCAAAAATTCGAAGACATGTGACATCCACCAACCCGCACTGGGCCCGCGTGGTGGATTACGGCCCACTCCCTCTCACAGAGAGGAGGCCTGTGTCCCAGCAGTGGGAACGTTATAGGCTGATTATGTATGTGTGTGGTTAAAAAGTCCAATCCTTCTGTACATGACGAAAGGTATTCGGCCTACAGTGGAATAATATCAAAGTCTAATATAAAAAAAAAGTATCATCACTACAACGGTGCTTTTATGACAGTGGGTACCATGATTTATCAGTATTGGCACTTTTTTCAATATAGCCAACCCTCTCTCGAAGAATGGAGGCCTGTGCCCCTGTGTCTAGATAAGGCTAACTAGCTCAACTGTAGCCAATTTCAACTTCTAAATTATTAAAACTTATGTTTCAAATCAATATTATTTCAAGTTAAACAAATATCAACATTATTTTAAATGTAATTAAGTTGATTTCATTGACTAGTAGCACTATTGAAAAAGTCATAAAAATGTTTGAAGCTGTAGCGTAAACTGAACTTCATTTTGAAGGATTTAAAGTTATTTTTCCAGTTTTTTTTTATTTGCTTACATTTTTGGCAAATAAATCGCGAATATCTACAGATTATAATAAGGACAATATACACATTTATATTCGGCTCCACTGGCGCACAAAGTGTTACGATGGATTTAGTTACTGATTCTGAAACTTTGCTATTCCATACATTTTGACCGCGTAGATTTTAACTTTTCTATGAAAAGGCAGATTTTTTTTTTACTGACAAAAATGGCTACGTTCCTTGTCTTACTTCCTTAAACATGATCTGAATTAATGGTTTCAGTTGGCGCTTCGATGTCCCTGCCACCCTGTACTGTGCCTAGACAAATACCTAATTATGGGCCTAGTTTACATTAACCTTGACATTCAGCGATATTTTGCGTAGGTAATTATGTATGTAATTAGCTGAAGTATCATCATACTGTTCCTGATGATAATTACTTTACTTTGTAAGAAACAGCTGTGTTTGATCTCGTAATTAACTGTTGTAAGCATATACTTCGTGTGCTAACAACTGAACAAACAAGTATCTACACAATAGGTAACTTTTTGGTTCTACACTTCTATAAGGCTGGCTGCATACGTACGGTTTCCTGATCAGGAATTCAGATTCGGAGACCCTGAATGCACGCATTTCATAAAAAATCCGGACGGAAATATTTAAGAACGTATGCGCTTAGAGAATTAAGAAACCTAATCAGGAAACCGTACGTATGCGGCCAGCCTAAGACTGTGTCAATAGCGGCTAAATGATGATGATGTCTTAAGAAATGTTTGACAAAAGAATGAGTCGAAAAGCGGAAAGTAAACAAGTAAAACAAACTTCAAGAAATAATGTTTATTAATAAAGTTTCTGTTCAGGAGGTGCTCGTGGCTAAATGACAGATAACAGCCGCTCGGGTCGATCGAAGGTACTACAATCTGTCAAATTTCTTTAATAGATTTTCAACTTTATTACTAAAGAATAGGGCTCAAAGTTGATTGGGAAAATTTTACAGTTTCGGGTAGCTTGATGTGCTGGCGTCTGTACTACACTTGCCGCGGTCGGTTCGTGGATGGGCAATGCCGTTGGTCCCGGCTGTCACTCCAAGATCTTTGATAGTCGTTACGGGTAGTCAGAAGAACCCAAGTCTGACCTTACCAAGGACTATCGAATTACCCAGTAACTGGATTGTGGAGATTAGATAGGTGGTCGCTCCATTTAAAATACTGGTATTCATTCATTCCAACGTAGTTGGGAAATGGCTAGGTATATTGAATTACTAGTTTCTGAAGTGGATTTTTTTCTCTTCGACGTGTTTATCAGATTAAATTGAATTGTGTTGCGTTGTGTCAAATATACACCTTGCATTAAAATCTGACACTGTTCAAACAAGTTATATCCCCTTTAGGAGCGATGTAGGCTCAGATGAAGGTAATGTTTTTGTATAAGTACCAGATATAAACCTTCAATGTTACTTTTGACCTTTGCTACCAAACATAAATTGATAGGTACCATGTACTGATACTATTGAATATAAAACATGCATGGTAACACAGGATCTAGGCAGCTTCAAGTGTCCATTCGGATAAGCTCACTTCACCTTTATATGTAGATCGGCTGTTTAGCGACTTCCCTTCACACTATGACACAGCATAACATATATATCACACCATTCACATCCATAAATTATTATTCGGAGGTATAGGCAGAGTAATGCGTATTACACTACCTTTCAATAGTTTTCCAAGTAAAAGTGGTTGAAAATAGCTTGAACAACTACCGAGAACTTCGAAATAGAAGAACCTAATAACCCTTTACTTACCCGACCCAGCGATCGAACAGCATTCCTAGCCCAACAAAGATATTTAGTTATTCAGAAATCCATGTTCCATAATAAATTCTTGGTAAAGACATTGAGGGTCAAAGGTTTCTATTTGAACAGTTAGGCACATCATTCTGATCCTGGAGCCGCTCCCACTGTTATACAAACAGATCCTTCGCAAATATTGAAATTGTATTTGCACGCCAATATTAGTTCACGAATTTTGTGATAAGTGTTGCCAATTATTAGACCCTCGGCGATAAGGTCAGACTAGTTCAAGATAAATAGTGAATATTTTGTTTCTGAGAACGGTTTTTTAAAACCTTTATTTCCTATAGAATACAGTAAAAACCAAAAGGAACAGTATGAACGTTATCGAAGCGAAATTGTTTTTAACCGGTCAAGCGGCGCGGTTCGCCGATCGGTGACGAAACAATAGAAAATCAATTGTGTCTCATTAGCGGCGCTTGACAGATTAATGTCAGCACTAACTGACGGGGTCCGGTAGGGCCGATGCCTGCCAGGGTCGCGGGTTGTTCGAAAGAGATACCGTGGCCCCTGGCACAGGCAACTGAAGGAACACGGGTGGGTTTTTAGTCAGTAAAAGTCTGACACGCCTGCGCCCTCCCGCTCCGTCCAGAGCGGGAACGGTTATTTGATAATTTACCATAATAGGTGCCGTTCTGTAGTTTCTACCTACTCCCATGGGTCTGAGTTTATGTGTGTACAGTAAAAAAACCGCTACTTCCCCACTGCTCAACTAGATTGCTCAACTAGTTGAGCAGTTGAGCTGTAGGACATAGTTTGTATTACCGAACATTTTATGCTCTATAGCTCAACTATTTTTTGCTCAACTTAGTTGATCAGTAGGTCATCCTGTTATAAAATCGAACAATATAACCTACTGCTCAACTGCTCTTGAGGCACTGGCCACTAACGAGCCCTCACGGCGGCGGGGGATGCTGTTGCCCAGGGTGGCGTCGTCTTCAGGCGTCGACTCCAGGGCAGGGTATTGAAGGCATTGGCGATGTCTAAGGACACCGCCAATGCCTTCAATACCCTGCCCTGGAGTTGCACCAGGGAGGCACTCCGGTATCACCGGATGCCGACCTACCTCTGTCGCGTGGTTGAGGCCTATCTGACGGACAGGGTCGTCATCTACCCCGGTCATTAAGGAGAGTGGAACCGGCGAGAGATGTCCTACAGGGATCGGTCCTGGGGCCGCATCTGTGGGACATTGGGTACGACTGGGTGCTGCGCGCCGACCTCCCTAGCGGCGTCAGCGTAGTTTGCTACGCTGACGACACGCTGGTCCTGGCGCAAGGGAGGTCGAACCAGGTGGCGGCTGAATTAGCGACACGCGGGGTTGCGACAGTCGTTGAAAGGATCCGGCAACTGGGACTCGAGGTGGCCTGGCTCGAGTCGACTATGAAGTATCTGAGACTTGTCCTTGACAGCCGGTGAAACTTTGTAGAGCATTTCCGTCGTTTGGCTCCCAGACTGGAGCGGGCCGAGGCTGCCTTGAAGCGGCTCCTGCCCGATCTAGGGGGTCAAAACGCCTCCTGCCAAAGGCTACGCTTCAAAGAGATGTCAGCACTAACTGACGGGGTCCGCTAGGGCCGATGCCTGCCGGGGTCTTGGTGATTTGAATTTTTTATTTCTAGTCTATAAATATAGTTGTGCAGTTTTAGTTGATCAGCGGGTATTACCCACTGCTCAACTATTCATAGTTGAGCAATTACCAATTGAGCCATTGGTATTACCTACTGCTCAACTTTATACAGTTGAGCAATCTAGTTGAGCAGTGGGGAAGAAGTGAAAAAAACACTATAATATCTATTCAACTTTAATTAGTTCCTATAGTAGACACAAGCACGAGATGAATAACAAGCATGCATAGTCAGCCTATAATGTTCCCACTGCTGGGACACAGGCCTCATCTCTGTGAGGAGGGTGTGGGCCATAATCCACCACGCGGGCCTAGTGCAGGTTGGTGGATAATTATTCCAATGACAATGTATAATTAAAATCTAATCTGATCTATATTATTTAGAAAGTGTAACATAACATGCAGCGATTAACCATCTAGCTGCTTTAGATGACAATATTTATTATCTGTCAAGCTCTGCTATTGAGACACAATTCATTTTTAACCGACTTCAAAAAAGGAGGTTCTGTTTTCGACCCGTATGTATGTTTGTATGTCCGCGATTTTCTCAAAAACTAATGAACCGATTTTGATCATTCTTTCACTAAAGTGCTACATACGTTCAGGAAGGTTTTTGTATATATAATACATTAGCTAATTATTCTTATTTACGAAGTTATATGCATAAATGTACTGCATCTCCGGCATTTCTATGCGAATTTTGATGATTCTTCTAGTCGGTGTCTTCAATTCTTCAGTGCATTAGTGTTAATTGAATTTGTGTGTGGTAGGTACAACTAAAACATAAAAAAGAAAAACTTTTTTACATAAAAAAACAACCGACTTCAAAAAAAAAATACTACAAAATGATAGTCGGTGTCAAAAACGAAAATGCGGAACCAACGACACCTACTTCCGAGATTAAAGTTATTTATCATTTTGTAGTGTTTTTTTCTATTGTTTCTTCGCCGATAGGCGACGCGCGGAGCTTGACCGGAGAAGTATAAAACCCCAATTGAGACTTCTGTGCTACGTTTATTGATAGCTATATTTGGGATGTCCACTTGTCCAGCACATAGTAAACAGGTCAATCAATTACAACAAAAAAAGAAATCCTCCGTAGAAGAGAGCGGGAATTACATTTTTAGTTATCAAAATGTTAATAAAGGGCGAAACTAACATTGAGTACTATCTGCTACACAAATACATACCTACATAAGAGCTTATTAATTACCACCATTGATCAGTCCTGTGAGTCTGCTGGACTGGCAGTGAGTTTACCTTTCACCCTCACCTGTAATTCCTAACCACTATCCGTCTGTTACCTTAGGTCTCTTGGTGCAGACATCCTGTACTTATTTATATATTTATTTATTACAAATTATATGGTAGGTTAGGGCTGTAGGGCTTATAGGACTTAGGGCCGTAGGGACTGTAGGGCTTATAGGTCTTAGTTTAGGTTCTTTCAATTTACCATATATTCATGTACAGCCGCAACCTTTATTAAGGGGTGGTTGTACAACCATTATTTAACGACGCCAAAAATCACTAAAATGATCTTGTCGCTCCCAAAAAACGAACAGCACCTACGTATTTAAGGACTTTAAGAAAGAAATGTATACCAATATGTTTACTGTCAGCTTTTTTTTATTAAGTATATTAATGACAGTTGTTGTGGCAAAGTAAAGATTAAGTCAAGTCAGCTTCAAAAAGCTGTATCTTACAAAATAATGCACGAAAAATTCTCTTAAAATTCCAGTCCAGCGTATTCGAAGATGCTCTTCCAGAAAATAAGAGCTTCAGCGTCAGGTGCTGTTTTCAAAGTTAGGGTATCCCCTATCTCCACGTAGGCTTTGGTCGAGTTGTTGTATTCCGGCCAGATTGTACCAAGAGAGGAGTCAGGCGTTGGGTTACTGTAAATCCAAAAAGCATGGTTGAAAAATTGTTCTGGGTAAAAATCTCATTTGATTTGCTAAACATTTTTTTGTTTGTTATTCAATGAAACTTAATACAATATAATTATATTCATTGTATTTCTGTTTTTTTTCTTTCTTTGTAGACACACTGCTGTCCTGCGTAACTTAATTATGTACATTCTGTTAATATACCAGCTGATAATTTGAATAGTAGGTAATAATTATCCGCTGATTAAAAAAAAAACAAGTAATGCCGATGAATAAACACAAACAATATCGTATTACTCACCCATATTTTGCGAAGTTGGTAAACACTGCACACACTAAATTAATGAGTTCATACGCTTTGGTGTTTTTCTCAACCTTTAAATTTTGTGCCTTTGCGTAAAACAAATACATCAGGTCATCCAAATGGGCAGCTCCTTTAATCCCGTACTTCAGTCCAGGTCTTGCGTAGATGTTTCTGTTTGATATACAGGCGAACTTGTACATGTATCTGCGACCATTACCAACCTTTGGCAAATGTGAAACGAATCTGTTTACGTCGTAGACAAAATACGCATGACTAGCATAGGTTACAAATTCCTTCATTACTTCTTCTTTTAGAGGTTTTCCATTGAAATAATATTCGTGTATCCTCTTTGATACTTCTAAAATTGTCTCCGGAGTGCATTTCATTAGGATCTTTCTTGGCACCAGCAGTTCTGGATATCGGTTGGACTGTTGCAAGATTGATTGTTCCATTTTAGGTATATCAGTTGCGGCTTCTATGGTTGTGTATCCAATAAGGATATCTACATCGTTTATTCTTTTATTTTTCAGAGCCTCCAGAGGATCTTCTGTCAAAAAATGCTCTTTGCCAAAATCTTTTTCTACAACTGGAGTGAAGTGGAACAGCTTAAGTATATTATTGTTGAACTCTTCAAAAGAGAAGACTATTGGATTTGTCCCTATTAGTTTTTCCACTGGAACGCTTTGTAAGAATTCCAGTAGTTCATTTGGGTCATTAGTCTCAAAGCCTAGATCTTTGCCAAGTAAGAAAGCGCGCTTTTGAGATACAAATGACAAAGACCAATCGCAAAATGGGACACCACTCAATGGAGCAGCTTTCTTGAAAAGACCCTTAGACATAGGTGAGATAATATGTAGACAGGTCGATGCACCACCTGCGCTCTCACCAAAAACGGTGACATTGTTGGGATCTCCGCCAAAGCTCCCAATATTATTTCGCACCCATCGCAAAGCAGCAACTTGGTCTTTTAATCCAGCGTTTCCAGGAACTTCTTCAGTGTCTAGGCATAAGAAACCGAGTGCTTCTAATCTGTAGTTAAATGTTACAAGTACTACGCCATGGGGGACAAGGAAATCTGGTCCATAGTTTTCGTCGTTACCAGAGTCACTCTTGAAGCCCCCTCCGTGGATAAATACCATAACTGGCAATGGAGATGCCGCCATGATATCCGGGCTGTACACATTGAGGTACAAGCAGTCTTCATTTCCTAGTTCAATAGCGTCAGTGAATATGCACTTCTGAGGGCATTTGGGTCCGTGTTCTGTAGCTTTTCGTATACCTTCCCAAGGAAGGGCTGGTTGCGGAGCCTGGAAAAATAAGATTTTTTTCTATAGCGAGCATATTCCATAGCTGCCATGAGTATAACAAGTATCATTTTATGGGATATACGTTTGCGTAATGATGCAAACGATTGCCATGTTAACCTAATCTAGTACGAGCTTGTTATTTACTTAATGCCAACAAGTACTAAGGTTGCTATAAATCGTGAATGAGAAAATATATCATGCTGATTACTTTGACTCATTTGTGTCACCATAATAGTTCCGTATATAAAAAAAAATTGGAAGTAATCTCTTGAATTTTAATGGAACCGGCTTTGACTTAGCATCTGTATGTCAAAATGTAACAGGACTCATAATTAAATAGCTAGCTAGTTGAAATCTTTACAGAATACTTTGCTCAATCTCAAACTCAAAGCATTTATTGCTATTTAACAATTTACAGGCATTTATGGAAATAGGTAACAATAATATAATTAACGCAGATTTTTCACAGATAAGTGCGGGGAACGAACACTGGCCGGGATTTTGAATTGGATAAACTAGCGTTTCATCACTAATTTCAATGATTACACCGACTTGATACATGCAAAACAAAACTTGCAGCTCACCTTAAATCTCAGTTTCCCCACCGGTGGCTGGGCGTAGGGGATGCCTTTAAAACTGTAGTATTTGCCATCACCTGTGATGGTCTCCAAGAGTTCCCCAGACAGCCATCCTTGTTGCACTCTGACTTCTGCCATTGTCACTCAACACTGTAAAAATAACCCAAAGTGATATCAGCGCAATAGTGCCCAATATAACAAAAAAAAAACCGAGTGTGCTTATGACCACACGACTGAAGTGAAACTTCGAGAAAGAGAGAAAGAAAATGTGCGCGCGCACTGCTCTCTCTTGCTCCTACACTGTGATACAGACAATAGGCCTGCACTGTGCTTAGATATATACGGAACGTATTTGGCTATGAGAGGAAGAGAAAAAGAAAATGTGCGCGCGCACTGCTCTCTCTTGTACCTACACCGTGATACAGACCGAATTAATGTACCCATGCAAAATATTGTACCTAAACATTTTAAAAGAGTAACGGTGGAGTTTCTTGCCCGTTCTTCTCCATACGAAAACTACCTTTTGGAATGGGCGACTAGAATCAATTCTATTTTAAGATAATTTTTGACGTTCAAAAGTGCCTTTTATGTGCCTATTTGAAATAAATGCTTTGACTTTGACTTTGACTTTGAGACAATAGACCTGCACTGTGCTTAGATATACGGAACGTATTTGGCTATGAGAGGAAGAGAGAAAGAAAATGTGCGCGCGCAGTGCTTTCTCTTGCTTATATCCCCCCTCAACACCCGTTCGCCTCGAGTGATCACACTTTTCGTAACGCTTACGCCACGCGTTCACCAGCTTACTCCCCAAGTCAAGGGTGCGTAAAGAAGTTTCACTTCAAAAATACGACAAATAAGAGAAGAGCTATTAGTATAGTATTTTATGGCATTCGTATTATAAAATAAATCGTTACTGAACTTGTCAACTTTTCTGTAGATTATTAAGAGGATCAATGCAAACACGTTTAAAATTATGATTTAAAGTTTTGAATCGGGCTACAAAAGTCATTGAACCTGGACGAGTTAAATATCTATGAATCATCAACATCTGCCTGGCCTTTTCCCAACTATGTTGGGGTCGGCTTCCAGTCTAACCCGATGCAGCTGAATACCAGCATTTAACATGGAGTGACCGCCTATCTGACCTCCACAACCCAGTTACTAGGTAATACGATACCCCTTGGTGGTTCCGCTTGTCAGACAAATATCTATGAATATCCAACCAAAAAGTCCAATGTACGAAAAACACTTTTACATTTACCGGCGTCTTTTTATTCACTTGTAAACAATTCATAGTCTCATGTTGTATTTAGACTATTTATTCTAACAGTTTAGTGTGTACCAATTTATAAACGTATTTATATTGTATTCAATAAAATATAAAATCCTTACCAAATCCTTGTCCTTAGTAATCGTAATTACAATATAACGTTATTTTAAACACGAACTGACGCCGTCTTTGTTGCGACATGGACGGGTTACTGGCGCGGGCGCGTAGACAAGCTTACCTACACACACCTATTATCGTTATGTAAGTGTAAGCGGAGGTTCTTGACCTGTGTGTAGTGGGGGCGATTTGCCCAAAATAACGTATGTATTACATATAACTGTCATGGATCACCATTTCTTTGCCGGTGAATTTAAGTTACGGCACAGAAAAAAAGAATGCGTTTTGTACTTCCATGGGTTTTGCTGATTTCTGATGTTTGTGTTGTTCAAACGGGTTCCTATTAGCTATTAGCCAATGCAGCCCGTAGTCGCATGCCGCCGTAATTATAATTTAGGCCACAGGATATACTACTTAACTTCATGCGTTCAGTTTTTTTTTTAATTTTTATTCAACATAACGCAAATACTCGTACCTAATTATAATTTATACCAAGTAATATGTTGGTCTATTGAATTTTAATTTATCGTAATTAGGTACTTTGAAAGTGTTCAAATGAATTATTGTCTAACACATAATAAAAAAAAAACAGAAATAATTAAACTGGAACTTATTCTCTTTTGTCTCAAATAATTCCCTAAATTACGAAAAAAATATTAGTTCTACTAAACACATATTTTTTCTTAAAATAGAAAGAAAATAAAGAAGTTTATATAATTTTGTCAATAAAAAAGCTTCGGAACATAAAAAAAATTTTTTCGGCTGTAACGTAAAAGCTTTGGGAACGGTCATTCAACATGTAGATCAAAGTATCAGTTAAATAATACTTTTGTCTACATATATGTACATGCCCATGTATGTATCTCAGTACACGTAATACTATTGCTCTGTAACTTCTGTCAAGTTATGCTAATCAAAGTATAGTTGACTATTATCATTTTAAATTCATTTACAACTTTCCAATTTTATAGAAATAATAAAGAAATAAGGTAAAAATTTGGGATTCGCAAACAAAACTACAAGTATACAACAAAAAAAAACTTAACCCAAACATCTTTAGGTCAAAATACCTATAGTGTGGCGACAATTCAATCTTTACGAAAAATAATACAATTTTATTGAATGAATGTAACAGAATGTCTTAATATTCTAGTCCAGCGTATTCAAAGATGCTCTTCCAGAAATCCAGAGCTTCGGCTTCAGGTGCCGTTTTAAGAGTAAGGGTGTCTCCTATCTCCACGTAGGCTTTGGTCGTGTTGTTGTATTCCGGCCAGATTGTACCAAGAGAGGAGTCAGGCGTTGGATTGCTGTGAACAGAGGTCAAGGTTTAAAATCTTTACGGTCGAGGAAAACTTAATATATGTATATTTGCATAAAGATTCATTGTCAAAGTAAACTTGTAATGCAAATTAAATGTAACTTCGGCTGAGACTATGAAATTAAATTAAATCGTTAATTTGAAAAAGTTATGTCATACGCTATCATTAGAATTAGAATGTTGGGTTGGCTTATCGCGACCGAATATTTGAGTAGTTTAATTTTTATATCAGTGAATAATACAGTAGCTGGCCTATTATCCACTGATATAAAGATCACACAAAATAAACAAAAAAGATTATCACAATTATCACTTACCCATATTTTGCGAAGTTGGTAAATACTGAACACACAAAATTAATCAGTTCATACTCTTTGGTATTTTTCTCAACTTTCATATTATGTGTATTTGCGTTAAACAAATACATAAGGTCATCCAAATGGGCAGCTCCTCGAATCCCGTACTTTAGTCCAGAGCTTGCGTACACGTTTCTATTTGATATACAGGAGAACTTATACAAATATCTTCGACCATTACCAACCTTCGGCAAATGTGAAAGAAATCTATTGACGTCATAGACGAAACACGCATGATTAGCGTAGGTTATAAATTCTCTCATAGCTTCCACTTGGAGAGGTTTCCCTTTGAAATAATATTCCTGTATCCTCTTCGATACTTCTAAAATTGTCTCTGGAGTGCTCTTCATTAGAATCTTCCTTGGGACCAACAGTTCTGGATAACGGTTGTAATGTTTCAAAATTGACTGTTCATACACAGGAATTCCAATTGCGGCTTCTTCACTAGTGTGTCCAATAAGGATATCTACATCGTTTATTCTTTTATTTTTCAATGACTCCAGAGGATCTTCTGTTAGAAAACGTTCCTTGCCAAAATCTTTTTCTACAACTGGAGTGAAATGATAAAACTTAAGTATATTGTTGTTGATTTCTTCAAAAGATAACAGAACTGGATTTGTGTTTACTAATTTTTCCACTGGAACGATTTGTAAGAAATCTAGAAGCTCATTAGGGTCATTGGTTTCAAAGCCAAGGTCTTTGCCAAGCATGAATGCTCGTTTTTGTGGTACAAATGGCACAGACCAATCGCAAAAGGGTACACCACTCATAGGAACAGCTTTCTTGAAAAGACCCTTAGACATAGGTGAGATAATATGTAGACAGGTCGATGCACCGCCAGCGCTCTCACCAAAAACGGTGACATTGTTAGGATCGCCGCCAAAGCTCCCAATATTATTCTGCACCCATCGCAAAGCAGCAACTTGGTCTTTTAATCCAGCGTTTCCAGGAACTTCTTCAGTGTCTAGACATAAGAAACCGAGTGCTTCTAATCTGTAGTTAAATGTTACAAGTACTACGCCATGGGGGACAAGGAAATCTGGTCCGTAATTATCATCGTCACCAGAACCGCTTTTATAACCCCCTCCGTGGATGAACACCATAACTGGCAATGGAGAGGCGGGCATAATGTCTGGGCTGTAAACATTTAGATACAAGCAATCTTCACTTCCTGGTATCATAGCTTCTGTGAATATGCACTTCTGAGGGCTTTTAGGTCCATGTTCTGTAGCTTTCCTTATTCCTTCCCACGGAAGAGCTGGTTGGGGTGCCTGGAAAAATAATAAGTATTTAATGCCTATAAAAGGATTTGCAAATCCAGGTATAAATATTATTGCATAATCTTAACCACTATGCAATGTTTACCTTGACGATAAGTGTATTCTCAATGTCAACAACTTTCCAGCCATAAAAAGTAAATGAACATAAATTACGTGTTGTTTACTTTGTTCCATTTCTGTCATCGACTCATCCTGTTGGTTCAGTATATCAAAAATGTAACTGAATTGGCTTTATTCAACAACTTTCAAATTAGTTACCTGTAAGGCAATTCTTGCGTGTACACTCGTATTATGACGCATTCGTCATTGCCGCTCGTATCCTATGTTGCTTATAAAATGTTGACATTATCCCGAATCATAATATATTTTCAATACAAGTCGATCGTAAATCACGAGTGTAGGGACAAACATTTTGCCTTATGCGTCACATGAAGTAATCCATTCAACATAACAATGCAATCGTTAACGTACTTTTGACCATCTTTAAATGACTGGTCCCGACCAGTTTTTGCATGTCGCATGTTGTTTTTTACATGTAAAAATCTAAGGCATGTTGCATGGCTTGCCTGCGAGAAATGCTCGAATCAACATGCCGAGAATAGCTCAACTTGATTTTTACGAAGGAAAAGTACCTACGAATTGAACGACAATAACGAATACGAGATGCGAGAGAACTGCCTTCCTGTTGATCTTATAATTGACAGTCTTGCGTTTTGTCTTTAATCATGCGCTAATAAATGCAAAGTTATGCAACAACTAGCTGCGCCCCGCGGTTTTACCCGCGTAAATGTCGATCCCGTGGGAATATCGGAATAAAAGTACCCTATGTCCTTTCCCGGAACTCAAACTATCTCTATACCAAATTTCATCTAAATCGGTTCAGCGGTTTAGGCGTGAAAAGGTAACATACCGACAGACAGACAGATAGACAGACAGAGTTACTTTCGAATTTATAATATTAGTATGGATGGTGGTGCACACCAATTTCGTTCATGCATGTTCATTGAGTACCTACTTACTGGTTTTTAAAACAAAAGATGTAGCTAACCTTGAATCTCAGTTTTCCTAATGGTGGTCGAGCGTAGGGGATGCCTTTGAAGCTGTAGTACTTGCCATCACCCGTGACGGTCTCCACTAGCTCTCCAGACAGCCATCCTTGTTGCACTTTGACTTCTGCCATTGTAACACTGTAAAAAACATAAATAAAATAAAAATAATTATTCTTTTTGCTTTGTATACAGTTCCTTTGCGAGCACATTCTGTAGCGTGTACGGAATCCTTAGCTTTAGAAAGTGTTGCTTTCATTTGGATTAAGGATGTGTGGGTGTGTGTGTTAGATGTGTGTATTGGGATGAGAGATTTTGATGATTACTACTAATTCATTGTTTTAATAATCTATAAGAACTTATCATGGCATTTTTTTAATAATTTGACTCGTACTGACATATTTAAAAAAAATTAAATAGATATTTGCATGACATTGTCCGAGGCAAATGTAATGATTCGTTTTTAATTATACTTTAAACATCTCTTGCTTGCTTGTTTATCTTATCTTGTCTAATGTGATGTTTTTTTTGTTTGTAATGTACGATATTTAGTTTGTAGGACAACAGTAGGTACTTTGGATGTTAATTGAATAGTAAATAATCGGCGTACGGAATATAATTAGTGGTAAAGTGTAAATTTCTTACTGACTACAAACGACAAAACAAATATGGCTTTCAAGAATTATAATTTATTTTTTAGATTAGAATCAGTCTGACTTGGCCTCAAATATCATGATTTCATGAAATAGTCATTCAATAGGGTAATAATTATGACCTTAGAGAGATGTATTGATGATTTCTCAAATCAAATCAAATCACTTTTATTTGTTAACACAGGTAAAGAAATACAGATCTTGAGTTTGGTGTATAGAACGCTGCTTTTTATGATTATGTTTTCTATAAATAAATATTTGCTACGGCCTCGTATCATATATTATCAAGATCAACATACTACCTGATACTGACCTGCAAATTGCAAAAAAGACGTAAGTAAATTTTAATTTCACGGAACTTTACTTTTCTAAGTAGTCCTAGGGGTTTTTGATAAACTGATTTGTACACTTTCAATCAATTAATTCAGCCTATTGCAGTTCACTGTTGGACATAGCCCTCTCCCAGGCTGCGCCTCAGCACCCTATCCTCCGCCTTCCGTACCCAGTCCGTCCGTTTATCTAGCTGGGGGGCGTCCTACAGTACGCTTTCCGATATGCGGTTTCCACTCCAGGACTCGTCTGCTGTTTACTTATTCTGCAAGCTATGTCAGTAACTCCGGTTCTTTTCCGGATAATTTAATTACTGATTTTATCCTTCAAAGAGACTCCGAGCATAGCTCGCTCCATAGCGCGCTGAGCTACCTTGAATATGTGGAGTAGCCCGACCGTCAGTGTCCACATTTCGGCACACTATGTTATGACGGGCAGGACGCACTGATTGAAGACCTTAGTCTTCAAACACTGACGAGAAGACTTGCCGGAGTTTTTCAAATGCTGCCCAACCCAACTGGATGCTTCCTGCATTCTTTTATTTCTTCCTGTCGAGAGGCTCCATTTAGGCTGTGCAGCATGTGGTCTAGCTATTCCAGTGTCTCTGCCATTATGACGATATCATCGGCAAATCGAAGATGTCAAACACCACACACTTTTTTGTACACTTTATTGCAATGTAATTCAATGTTAAATGAAGAAATATTCTTACCGTGTCCTGAGTACCTACTCGAAGTTATAATATAGTTGTTTACTAGCAGTGGGAGTAAGACGCGGTACTCGTTCCGAGGTAGGCCGGCTACTGGCGCTTGCGCATAACAAGAACATTTATTGTTTAATCGCGAAACAACTACCTATAGATAAAGCAGAGTTATGTAAGATAACGGTCAGACCGGACATACGCTATCAATATGTATAATTATCTGCATTCTACTGAGGAAAACAGAACTGTACTAATAATCATGAGAGGTGTGTCTTTATCATCGACTTGAAAAAAAAAGGAGGAAGTAAACATATTATAAACATCTGGCGAGTTTTTTTTTAATGTAGGTACTCTGAGTCTACTGGGATGATTTACGTGATTATATTTTAAAGGATGTTGGACAAGATTTTTACAACCATCCACGAGCGATGACATGTCTGTATTGGATAGGTATTTTTAATTGAATCAATATTTGTTATGGCAGCGTTCTTGAAATGTTTGTCCGTTCGGAGTTATAAACACACGAATCAGGGTAAAAATAAATACTTATTTTTTTAAATTATTATCTTACTATTTGGGATAAAATAACAACAAATTAATAACCGTGGGGAGCCCTCCCCCTTGTAAACCCGGTTGAAGCGGTGCGGGGGCGCAGCATAAGCACAGGTATTATCTAAGTGCTCTAACCTAAGCCACCCCTCTCCCTAAAACTGGTATAATCATTGAAATAGGAACTCGCGCGTTGGCCCCATATAAATTTTAACTTTGATTTGGGACGCTAAGAGCACAGTATAAATATGAACTTTCTACTGTGCTAAGAGTTAGCTTCAAAAGAATAAATTAAATATTTTAATTCACGCCATCTATGTTGATGATATTATAATATTCACATAGCAAGTACTGGCACACGAATTTGTGTGGGTTACCTACCACCACAAAAAAAAAAAAAAACCTTCAATTTCGGAAGTCGGTGGCAAAACGTGAAACAAAAGTAAAGACAGTTATTTTATCAATCATCCATTTGAAGAAATACACCTAATTAGTAATTACAAGTCATCCTGTGTAAAGGAATAACGATGTCATTCTCATACAACCACGATAGTAATACACAGTCCGTCATTATTTATTATGACTTGGCTAATTGGCCGCGTGTTGAGCTCATGATCTCTGTTTGAGATGGAAAGTATTCGGGCAATCACGGAATGAATTTGTGATAAAACAGTAAATTTGTATATCATATCATGTAACAGTGTAACAGAAAAAATAATGTATCAGCCATTATCCTGGTATACACTTATTTCCTGGATTATTATTTTTATATAATCCGTTCATCTTCTTTTGTTCTACTTTTCTTGATGGCATTACATTTACCCATAGGTACTTACCTTGTTAAAGGCCTAGTTTCTCTGCTTTTCGGCTTTTCATAATTCCTGGCACCATCAAATTTCTATTCACAACATTTCCATTACATTTTTCCATTCATTTAATTTTTAACATTCTCATCTTATCTATTGTCGTCACACCACACGTATTCCTTACATTCTCGTCTCAGTTGCATGAGTTGCCTTTCATTCATCCCTGTTGTATTATTAACATTCCGATCCATACTAGGTAGCAAGTCTTATTATGGTCTTGTAAATTATCTGCTTTAGTTTAATGGCAATGCAGGAGTCGGAATTAGCTCCACTGATCGCCTACTTTAACACCCCTGTGTTAACTGAGTGTTTGGCACCCCGGTATATTTCGTATTTCGTTTCGTTTCGTTTTCGCTTAGAACAAGAGAATCGAAGTACAAAAAATTTGAGTAGACTGGCTTCGCAAAACATGAGAACGTAATGATGAAGTTATGGATATGCTGACTTTCTCTTAATTTTCGCGATTTTGAACAGATATAATATCACAAATGTAAACAACAAGAACCAAGGTAACGGCTTTTATGCTAACATAGTTTGGAAACCTACATGATCACTATCCCCTATCACTATATATGATGGCCATCCCCTCCGTGCTAGTGTTGCCCAAATTCAGTCTTGGTCTTGCAGTCTTGGTCTTGTTCTTGCGTTTTTGCAAGACCAAGACCAAGAACAAGACCGCGTATTTTTAGCAAGACCAAGACCAAGACTGACCGTGCAAGACTTGAGCAAGAACAAGACATAGCCTGCAAGACTCTTGCGTCTTGCAGCTAGGACTTAGCGCTATTTCACTGAGTAGTTAGGTGTAACAGTTCGGTGTATAGGTAGGTACGCTTAGGAATTCTATGAGACGCAAAAAACTGTATCAAAGAATATGAAAAACTGGACCTATGCGCATTACGACTAATACCATAAACATAGCGAATAAAAAAATATCTATTAAAATCAAACTGAGTGCATGCATAGTTATGTTTTAACCATCGGCACTTTGATAATGCGGCATCAAAGGTTTTGTACTTACTTCTCAAAGAAATTTGCCGCTTTTCGGAAGTACATGGTTATGATACACGCGCCGCACAGTGGAACGAATGTATGGGAGCGGTTGGACGTAGACATGTCCGAAAAAAAAGAGTAAAATTATGCCAAACTAATGATGCCATCTTATTCGATTACTTAATGCCTTCATAACTTGTGGTGATGAATTTCTTCATAACTCCCATATTTCGGGAGTAATTTGAGAAAATGTGAAATTTTACTATGAAAATGAGTGTATCGAGCTCTCTCCCTCCTGATTCCGGGCTTGTTTCAAGTAGCGGTCTCTAATATCATAATGCTTATACTAAGAGCTATATTTAATACTAAGACACATAGTGCGCCAAATGTGCACTTTCTGGGATAAAGAGTGATGTTTATTTTATAACACAATTTTTTTATTTTTTGTTTATTTTGTTGATTAAAACCGTTTTTCTAAAGGTTTACCTTATTACAATAACATTTCTGAGCAGCCAATTAGAGAAGATATAAGCTAATTAGGATATATAATTAGGGACTTAAGGTTTACATATAAAACTGATGCACTAATGATTACTGATAAGAACATTGCTATTATTTAATTACTAAATGGCTCTTAATACACTAATTTAGCATGCATCATTTACTAATTATCACAATAACTAATTACCTTGCAATATTTAACAAAGGATACCTGGGATACCTGGATTTTATATAAATAGGTCACTATTAGTAACTTTAAAATCAGTGTTGATTTACACCTCGTTGTATCCAAGCTAATCTCGCAATGTATTTTCCAAATTTTAATACAAATCTTGATATTCACGTTGCTTTATGCGCACGCGCACATAAAGATTTACGCGACTTTAACTATTTGTTCAGTGTTTTAAAAGATAACAGTTGTGTTCAGTTATGTGAAAGTGCTGAAACAAGTTTAAAAGACTGGTGTCGTCGATTTTGCTACCGCATTTATGCAAAATGGACACAGTCTGGAAGAAGCACAGATAAGTTTCGGAAGAAACATGAGATTTGGCTACAGGCTGCAATTCAATGGCCGGAATTACAGAATGAAAATATGGAACCTTCTACAGAAAATATAAGTGACGTCATCGAGCCCATAATTTCTCCTGCTAAATCTGATGCTTCAACTTGTACACATCCTAGTCCTCGTAAATCTTTTGAGGACCTTAGTAACCGGCAAAAAAGAAGACGCACTGAAGATAGTCTTTCATGCAGCAGTAGCAGCGCTGAAATTATGTTTTCGGCCGAAAGGGCGCTTCAAAAGGCAGGACAAAGCGATACAGCTTATGTTATGAAGTACTTGACGGAGAATCCAGAAGAGGCCTCAAAAATCAAAGCCTTCATTGAAGGTAAATCAATTCAGGTACGGGAAATATCCCCTTTGAAGGCATTGGCTCTTTATGTATCGATGAACTTATCGAAATGGCGCTATAACACTCTTCGGGATTTCAACACTCAAGAAGGAGCTCTTCAATACCCGAGTTACTACATGTTGGTTAAAGAAAAAATTAAGTGCTATCCGGCCAAAGAAGATCTCACAGTTACAGAGAGCTCTGCAAAAATCAAATTACAAGCCTTGATGGATTTAACCTCAAGAAGACTTATTAGGTCGTTAGAAACCCCTGTTGATCCCAATCAACAGCTCGTATTGACCAGCAAATGGGGTTTTGACGGATCATCTAGCCAAAGCATTTATCATCAAAGGACGAGTGAAGATGAGCAAATCGATCTTGCTAGTAATTTTATGATTAGTCTTGTACCACTGCGGCTCGTCTCAAAAGGTGTAACAATTTGGGAAAACGAGCGACCATCTTCCACTTCATTTTGCCGGCCAATATTGTTTAAGTTTATAAAGGAAACCAAAGAAAATGTGCAGAGAGAGATGGCTGAAATCGAAGCAGAGATTGAAGCCTTAACTCCATCCACCATCACTGATGGAATTAGTGTCAAACACCAACTGCTGTTGACAATGATTGATGGTAAAATTCATTCCATTATATCCAATACAGCAGCTTCAGTGTGTGACATATGCAAGGCTTGTCCTAAAGAAATGAATAATTTAGAGTTAATCAAAGATAAACACGCAAACGAGGACATGTATAAATATGGCTTAAGCACCCTTCACGCTTGGATTCGCTCAATGGAATGCTTATTACACATTTCCTACAAATTAGACATAAAATCATGGCAAGTAAGGGGTGATATAGCAAAAAGGCAAGTTGATGACAGGAAGAAAAGAGTTCAAGAGGCTGTAAGAAGAGAAACGGGCTTACTTCTCGATGTTGTGAAACAAGGCAGTGGATCCACCAACAATGGCAACTCGGCAAGGAGATTTTTTGAAAACTACACTAAATCTGCTGAACTGACCGGAATAGATGCTATGCTTTTAAGAAAAATCTGTGTGATCTTGCAGTGTATTTCATCAGGAGAGAAGATCAACGTAACTAAATTCCGAGAGTTCTGCTTTGATACTGCTAAGCTTTACGTGGAGTTATACCCATGGTATTATATGCCTTCTTCACTTCATAAAATTTTAATGCATGGGCCAGACATAGTTCAGAACATGTCAATTGTGCCCATTGGTTTTCTATCCGAAGAGGCATCTGAGGCTAGAAATAAAGATTTTAGAAAATATAGAGAGGGGCATTCTCGAAAGCATAGCAGTATCTCATGCAATGAAGATATTATGCACAATCTTTTACTGTCTTCTGATCCACTTGTTACAAGTATCCGTCCAAAAGGAAATAAGTTTGTAAAAAAATCTTCTTTTAAGGAATTTTATGAGCTTACGGATTCTGAGAAAAGTGATATCGAATTTGTTAACATAAATGATTTAGCGGACATCGATTCTGAATTTGAATTAATTGATGATGATGATGATGACGAAGATAATTAAATGATGTTATTGTTTTAAAATGTGTAACTTAGTAAATTAGAGCTTACATCTTAATTATTTATTGTACTTTTAATGAAACTAGGTAATTTATTATCAACTTACTTAAAAGTCATACTCTCATCAGTTCTTGTGAATATTTTTGTTAATATATATTTCTGTATATATATAATATATTTATAGACCTCTTAATAAGTCTGTCTGCGGTTTAAAGTAAATACAAATGGGGAAAAAACGATTTTTTTTTTTAAATTTTCATTTCCTTTTATCCCAGAAAGTGCACATTTGGCGCACTATGTGTCTTAGTATTAAATATAGCTCTTAGTAATAGCATTACGATATTAGAGACCGCTACTTGAAACAAGCCCGGAATCAGGAGGGAGAGAGCTCGATACACTCATTTTCATAGTAAAATTTCACATTTTCTCAAATTACTCCCGAAATATGGGAGTTATGAAGAAATTCATCACCACAAGTTATGAAGGCATTAAGTAATCGAATAAGATAGCATCATTAGTTTGGCATAATTTTACTCTTTTTTTTCGGACATGTCTACGTCCAACCGCTCCCATACATTCGTTCCACTGTGCGCCGGCGGCTTCTTTTGAAATCTAAAACAATCGTTGCCGCCACGCCGAAATCATAACATTTGACACTATTTGATTGCCGCCATAGGGCGTAGGTATACTCATGCAAAATAATTTCCTAGTAGAGTACCTACAGGTGTTCCAAAGAATAAATAAGTTTCAGAGTGCTTAGAATGAAAATGAATACATTATACTGATCACGCAAGTAGTATTATGATTAGGATAAAATGGTAAGGATAGGTAGTAGATGTCATATTAATTCATTCTAGTAAGTATTATATATTATTATAATATTGATTACTTATATGGTTTTAAACTAATTACTTAGGTACTATTATTGTACATTTAGTCATTATATTTCTTAAGTTTTTACAAGAAAAAATAGCAAAAAAGTGTTCAAATATCACCCGTTTAATAAATATTGTAGTCACTTTTAAATATACTTGAAACGTGTAAAAAAATTCTACAAAACTAATAAAATAATATAAAAAGCGTAGGTACTTACCTACTAATAAAATAAAAAGCCTGCGATAAGAGTTTTGTATTACTTACCAGCCCGAATACAAATGTAAGCTTATAAATCATAAATGTTTATTAAGAAACAGTTACTTCCATGGAAAACGACATATAGGTCAGTTGATTTTTCGAATTTCTTATCAAATCTTCAGTTATTTATTAATCTGCTTGATCTTTACTATGGCTATGTTAATTCAAGCTCACAATGTTCCAATTCTAATACGTTTTTCTAAGATTTAAAGTAAACTTTAATAAATAGTAATAGACTAATAGGTAATTGCAAGACTTGCAAGACTCTTGCTGCAAGACCAAGACCAAGACCAAGACTGGGAGCGCAAGACCAAGACCAAGACCAGGTGTATTGGCGCAAGACCAAGACCAAGACTGGCTAAGTCTCGTCTTGTTCTTGCATTTGGGCAACACTACTCCGTGCCTTCACATGACATAACATAGTCAGCCTATAATGTTCCTACTGTTAATTCTCCTCTCGGTGAGAGGGAATGGGCCGTAATCCACCACGCGGACCCAGTGCAGACTGCTAGATATCAGATGTCTTCGAATTTTTGGTTCTAGGATATGCCGGTTTCCACAAAATATGAATTGCTTTAATGTCAAATAATATTATGAATTGTCAGGTTGTGACCATTTTACGACTTTTATTATGATTCATAATGTTATCCTTTTATGATTCTGCCAAAGTGGCCTTTTAGGCCCCCTGAACTTATTAAAAATCTTTTACCAAACTGATTATTTATGTATTTGTTCATCATTAATTTTATTGCCAAAAACGGTCTGTGTCATCTCCAACACATTTCATCATATTGTGGTTATTAATTTCATTTATATTAAAACTGATATCTAGGTATAATAATAAGTAAGAATTGTATTATTTAATTAAAATTAGTTAAAGAATTATAAAAAATAACTTAAGTATGTGCATAATGTTATAGCTAACTTTGCATTGTAATAAGAAAACATATTTAAATAAGTACGTAAAAACCCACTATTAATCTTGAGTCGCTATACGAGTTATTGTTATATCAGTTTTTGTGACTCCTGATTTGCAGATAAAGCTATCGTCGAATAAGCATAATTCTTCTGCTTCTTTCCTTAGATTTCGCCCAAACTGAAGATCTTTTGACTACCATACCCTAATTTTGTGTTCCCAAAATAACGCACGCAACCTCATACACACACCCCACTTCCACATACACATATGTACATACACCCTACACTCTTATACATCCTTTGCATGTTTCCTACATAAAAAAAAAATAAAAAATAAGGCAACTGTTTTTCGCTGATGAAAACCTCATGCAAAGGATGAAAATACACAAATAACGGAATAGTGACAATCATCTATTGATTTCATGTAAATCAGGCTTTATTTAAAATGCTGCAATAATAGTTATTTTCAACACACTTGCTTGTAAAGTGGCTTTTAACAAACCGCTTTTAGGTCTATAATGCAGTGTATGAAAACGCGTGCTTTTTACTTTATGTGACTGCACTAGTGCGATAACGCCACAGATAACTATTTACTAGTCGATGACGTGCGCTTTTGAGACTTCATGCCAAAAGGAATCCACGGACCATATTTCGCAATTTTTTTTAAATAGTCTGAATTGTCCTTCGCGAATAATACCGCCTCGGGTATAATGATCAACATACAAAGCACACATGTCTCATAATGTACTATTATGCAACTGTATAATAAGGGGTATTAAAACATGAATGTGGGTTTATCACATGAGTGTGAGTGGGCAAATAAAATTCAACAAATAACACGATAAAACTATTTTATTTAAATTACATAGGTAACAATGAATAAATAGTTATTTATGCAACTGTGTTAATACCTAATTATGTACAGTTGCATACAAGACTTTATCTACACCCATGATATGAATCCTCTATAAAAGGTTCTGAAACAGTTTTTCTGCAATACTAATATGGAATAAAAATGGCGGCCGGCAGGATACGACGTGAATTCGAATAACCTATAAGTTCCTTTTTTAAATTACTGCGCTGTGTTGGTGAAACGCGCGTGCATGACAAGGTTCTTTTTTCGAAAACGAGTTGCATAATGAAATTTAGTACAACATAATAACACTCGTTTGGATGATATTATGGTTACTATGACACTGGTTGTTTTAATGTTGGCAATAAGCTAACTGTTTCAGAAACTTTTATAGCGGATTTATAGCATGGGTGTAGATAAATTCTTTTATTTATTTATTAAAAACTTTATGCACAAGTAAAAACTGTACAAAGGCGGACTTAATGACGGACCTTTTTGGCGCAGCCGTGAGGCACACACTATTGTTGTCTGAATCATTATTTTTTATTTTTATTATTAATTTTATATTTTCACGAACTGTGTCCAAATAAACATTTTTCTTTCTTTCTTTCTTTCTAATGCCTTGGGCATTTTCTACCAGTCTACCTTTCAGTCTGTCTTTTGATTTTTTTTTTAAGTAAAAAATATATACTAACCGTCATGGCTGATCTTCGTACTGCTGAAACAAAACAACTAACTCACTATTCCAAAATCCATTCCAATACAATCCAAAAAGTATTAATTTGGTAAAACTTTTACAATACAATAGTTTGTGTGGAGTAGCATGTTTGCACATGACTTGATAAATTAGACATGGGATCGTGAAATGTGCAAATGTCATGTTACCTTTTAATAAATAGGTAACATCACAAATGTTAAGGAATTTAAAATAAAAGTTTATTCTGTTGTTAGAAATTGTGCACTCACATTTTGCCATTTATGCCCAAATCCCATGGAATTGGGACGAGTTTATTCAACTCAAATTAAATCTTGTTTTTTGCCATGATTTTGTATACCGGTATATCACACTTTTTAGTAGGTAAAGGTTTTTGGTATCATAGTGAGAGCAGAACACTGACTCCTAAAGGGCGCTACACACGGCTAAGATACTATAATATTTTATCTTAAGATACAATATCGCTCGCCATACAATTCAATGGACCATAACACACGACGAAGATAATATTTATTTTATATTCCATTGAATTGTATGGCGAGCGATATTGTATCTTAAGATAAAATATTATAGTATCTTAGCCGTGTGTAGCGCCCTTAAGTCACAGGATCTCCTAGTTTGGGAGTCAGGGTTTACTCTAACTGTATGACCTTTATTCACTGAAATCACAATCATGCGACTTAGTTTTTAATTAAGCATTGTTGAAGGTTTTTGTATAAATATTTTTTTTTTAATCATTCAAACGTTTATTTTCAATTAATCAAATGTTTATTTGCTAGAAATACATTGTTTTTTAGGGGTTCCGTACCTCAAAAGAAAAAACGGATCACATAAAGGATCCTCGGGGACGCGTAGATGTATGAAGTTGAAATTAATATAAAAAATATGTAGGCGCTGATTAACTTGACAGGACTAAACTAAAATTTATCTTCTGTCCTTTTCTTAATGAAATAGAAAGAAAAAGATGCACTGAACTTAAATTTAGTTTAGTTTGTGAACAATAGAATCGGCATCTATGTCTGGAAAAGTACAATTCATTTGTATTGCTTTGGATAGCTAAGGGTTTGTGGAAGTTTTTAAAAATACCTACTTTCGGATCATTGTCACCCTTTCTTATTTTAAAGACTGAAAATCTAGAACGAATCTTGTCGAGCAAAAATTTTCCCTTTGAGATAAGTTTTACTGTTTTAGTCACATTTGGTGATCTTCAGATAGACATTATTTTTTATAGTACTAAGACCAGAATTTAAGGATTTTTTTTTAAAGATTATTGAAAAAAGGCTTTTGAAATTTTTCTTTGAACGTCGTTCACGGACTACGTGTATGAACATGAGCGCCTGTCAATTTAAGCTATGCAATATTATTTCGTTCGTAACTTTTTTCAAGAAGTATGAATGAATTGAAACTTGAAAACATTAATAAATACTTACTGCCTTTCGGCGCCTGTGAAAGCACGCTTGAATATAAAAAACTATCGCAATTATTTTTTTTTTTTTCAAGCACCGCGCGTCTCCAATTGGAGACGACGCGCTAATAAAACCGGTCAAGCTGTGCTTGACCGGTTAGGAATATTGTTGCTAATAGGTACTTTTTCACTATTCTGCCGCGCTAATTAGAAGTGCAGTAAGGAGGTTATTCGTAACCAAAATAAGGATCAAATCACCATATAGAGCTCATTACGAGGATTCAGAATGTATGAGTAACTCAATTTTCCAAAAAACCTTCTTTACTGCGTTTCTAATTAGCGCGGCAGTATTAGTTTGTTTGTTGGGCAGCTACAGCGTGGACATCGCTACTTACTGAGGATTCGTCGTAGTCAAACTCAAACTCAAAGCATTTATTTCAATTATACCATTTACAGGCACTTTTGAATTGTCAAGAAGTCGGTCAGTCAGAAAATATGAAGCTAGTTGCCCATTTCAAAGCGTAATACGTACCTATGGAGAAGGACAGGCAAGAAACTCCATGGACACTCTTTCAAATTATATTTATACAAAAATACTAGTTACATCATTAATGTTGAATTTATAATTATATGTGAGAACGATGTAAAAAAAAAAGACGTACACATTAAAATCGTCCAAATAGTAACAAAAAAACAATCCAAAAATAAAATAATTAAAAATAAGCCGAGGAAGCTAAGTGATGACTAGCTCCAACTGACGGCGAAGATTCACGAACATGACGCATGGACATGGATCAGCACCATTCAGCTCAACCATTTTGAAGGGAGCTAAACGATCCAACACACACGCCACCATCAGCGAGACATTTGAGTGAGCATGACATACTATCAGCCGCCAGGGCACATTCAAGTCAATGAAAGACATATTATCCGGTAAATGGTATCTCTATAGTACATAGAACTCACATCTGTGCTATGCAATTATACAATAGGTACAAAGGAAATTGAGTTTATACAATGCAAAGATAGACTTACAATCTTCAGCAGCTTCAACAGTATTTTCAAGTGTTAATCAATTAGGTGTTGTTTGGTGCAGGACCAGCATTGAGCCAGGCATTTTATGAGTTGGAGATGATGGTCTTTTCCATGTCATAGACTGTAATTTTGTTTCGAGATCGTAATGGTGAAGCCAAGATTCGTCTATTGTTATAAATCGAGCCAAAAAACGATCAGGATATTGTTGCAACAGTTCCAAAGAACCTCCGGAAATATTCAGTCTCTTTGGTTTTTGGCGAGGATACTTTTTCATCCCCAAGCGTTCATGTAAAATGCTATGCATACAACATGTTGAAATCTTTGTTTTTTCAGCAATAAAACGTACCGTGACACGACGATCTGCTAAAACATTTTTTTTTACTTTTTTAACACTTCTACGGTCACTGCTGTCGTAGGGCGCCCCAAGCGAGGGTTATCTTTGATGAATGGTCTTCCACGTTTGGATTCGGTGCAGCAATGTGAAACTGTGGAATACGGCGGAGCATTTGCTCCTAATGTATCCCGAAAATCTTTCTTGACTTCTTCCATGGTAAAATTTTTCAAGCACAGATACTTAATAACGGCGCGTACTTAATTTTGTTCTATTTTGGCCAAAAATCTGCAACTAACCGCAAACAAATGACTTCTATTATTTAAAAACAAAAGATAATCACTTTTTTAAAGTATACAGCAGATATTCCAGCTTTACCACCCAGTATTTACTTTTAATACCTTCAAAGAGTTTATATCCCGTTCATGTTTTATTGGACGCCCCTCGCACAGCTACAAAAGTTTCGTTTTTATTCGGATTCATGCGTATAAAATTGTTGACCAATCAATCCTGAAAGGTTGCCACGTTTTCATATTTCCCCAATTTGTGCGTATGTTAACAGTTATACATTTTCCATATTATACGAAGGGAGCCGAGGGACCGAGAACTCTGTCAGTAGAGGGACAAGGTCATCGCGGTACCGTACACAAAGGGACATGTAATCAATAAACCAATACAGTAAAACGGGGCTAGTTTGAACAGGCGGGGCTACTTTGACAAGGCATATCACAACGCTATGACGCGTTCCCCACACCTCGCGCCTTGCGCAATATTACTCGAGGTCACGCACACTTGCTGAGCACACGTGAAAACCGATTTTGGCGCTCTGTTAAAGTAGTTCCAACATCTGTCAAAGTAACCATGGAAGTCAAAGTAGCCCCGTTTTGCCGAATGCCGCAGGAAGTGACGGGGTCTGCTGTAGTGGTCCTATACCTGGCGGAGGAGCAGAAGATGGCCAATAGTAATTGAAGGAACACAACGTGGTAGTTAGACTCTTACAGACCCTCCCGCCCGTTCCGATGCACGCGATTTTTTTTTGCGTGTGGTAATGCTCATGTCGCGAAATATTACAAAAGAACACCTTTTACGGTGGCAAATAGTGGAAAAAAAAACAAGTTTTTTATACATATTTGTACAAATGGCCGAGTCTTCTTTGGTATTAATGAACGAAAAGATGTTAGTATTTTGATTATAGTAATATCAGTATAGGTAGTCATAAATATGTATAATATAACTTTTACATGTATTTTTAACTATCTATACTATATGTATAGATGGTTAAGTCGAAGCCACTCGGCATCGACTTCGTCACATTCAAATTCACTGATCTACGAAAACTATTATTAATTACCTAATAGAATTGAATTAGAATTATGTAATACTATGTATGACACAGACACTCAGCACCTACAGGATGAATTGCTTGTTAGGGAATATGCTCTAAAGGAAATCTTTAGTAAATATGAGGCTTCTCAACAAGACCTGAGTAAGCGCATGCAGGAGGCTAATGAGCTGGCGGACCTGGTCAAGTATAATGCGGAGAGGTATGAGTCTCTGACAAACAACCTCTCTTTTAGCTGTACCTGTTCCCAGGGATCGCAGCCTCAACCTATTACACCCACACCCACACCGGCTCCGCCAGTAGGTAGCTGTATTGATGATCATAGTAATAGTATTTTGATTAACACTACTTATGTATTTTCTGACAAATTTGGTCAAGGTTTTGGTAGGTTATTTAATCAGTGTTCGCAACAATATGTAATTAATAATTGTTTACCCGGTGCCAGTATTAGCCAATTAATTAGTAATATCAGATTGACAAAAATAAACCCTAGTTCAACTGTTATATTATTATATGGGGATAGTTTAAATGTTAGAAAAAAGGACATAATTGAATGTGTCCATTTGATGTTACATCTTAATGAGACCAATAATTGTAAATTTATTTTTTGTGCCTTGCCTTATTCCTGTTATTTATCTCATGAGCAAAATAGGCATATATATAATTTAAATATGTTCATTTATAATAGGACTTGTCGTCATAATGACACTATTTTATATTTTGATTGTAATCAATTCATTACTGATTACAAACTGACAAATTATACTATGTATCTGCCACCTAGTTGTAGGAGACAAATTGCTAATCTTTTAGCATATAATATACCCAGTGACTCTGGTACTTGTAGTGTACCATCGATTACTGTTAGTAGTGGTACTAACACTGCTTTTGATACGCCTTGTAGTTTAAACTATTAGGTGCGACAACGGGTCAGCCGCATATGTTGAATGTTGTACATCAAAATATGCAGGGTCTGTCCGGCAAAGAACTAGAATTAAGTTTATTTATGGAGAACTATGATGTTCAGGTGTTATGTTTGACTGAACACTGGTTGAAAGAACATGAAGTAGTGTTTATCAATGATGATAACTTTACCGTACAGAGTGCATTTGTGAGAAAAAGTGCTATTCGCGGTGGCTCTTTAGTTCTTGTTTCAAACAAGTTGAAATGTAAACAACGTTTAGATTTAGTTAATCTTTCAATCGAGCGCACTATAGAGTTGTCTTGTGTTGAACTTGAGCAATATGTTATAATTTGCGTTTATCGACCCCCCTCTGGGGATTTTATTAGTTTTGAATCAGTCATGGAGGATTCTCTCAATAGGTTGAAATCAAGTAACAAAATTATTATTTTATGTGGAGATTTCAATATTAATATTTTAGATGTTACTCCATTAAGTATTAGACTTCTCAATTTGTTTAGGTCTTATAATTTAATTAATTTGTTTTTTGAACCTACTAGGATCACGGCATCTTCGTCAACTTGTCTTGATAATATATTTAGTGATTGTGATGCCCAAAATAAATTAGTGTTAACCGACTTAACGTCCGACCACTGTGGTCTATTAGCTAGCTTCCCCATGCCATTGAATAAAAAACCGCATAAACTTGAATGCAGGCCTTATACAGCTAGTCGTTGCAAAATGTTTAAAAATAATATATCTCATAAAATTACACCATCTATAGTAGAACATGAGAATCCTAATGAAATTTATGGTGCCCTTTTTGATGTTGTGCAAAAAGAGTACCAATCTACTTTTAAGACCAAAACCATTAACATCAATGGATCCTCTGTTGGCTTTAACCAATGGGCTACTCCAGGTATTTATAAAAGTAGAGCGAAACTTTACGAGTTATATGGTTTGAAAAAATACAGGTTTGATACTGCTTTCCTAGAGTACGTAAAAAATTATTCAAAATTATTCAAAAAGATTAGTGCTTTTGCTAAATCAAAATTTTTAAGCGAAACAATTAAAAATTCTAATAATAAAGTAAAAACCACTTGGAAAATTATTAAAAATGAAACTGGTAAATCAGTTAAACAAGAAAAACAACTTGAGATTATGGTCGACAACAAATTAGTTAGTAAAGCAGCTGACGTAGCTGAGGCATTTAATGAGTTTTTTGCCAACATACCTATAACTACGACTCGCTCCTTAAATTCGTCCCCGTCTAAAGCTGAAAACCTTTTGCATAGTAGTGTACCTAAATGTAGTCGCTTATTTAGCTTCGAACATGTAACCCCGCGTGATGTAGTTAATGTTTTTAACACACTTAAGTCTAAAAACACCGGTGATTATTGGGGCATCTCCGTTAAACTTTTAAGTAATATAATAGACATCGTAGCCCCCTATTTAGCTGTTACTTTTAATAAATGTGTTGATTTAGGAACTTTTCCTGACCTCATGAAGAGTAGTAAAGTCATACCGTTATTTAAATCAGGTAATAAAAATGACGTTGGCAATTTTAGGCCTATTTCTATCTTACCTGCATTTAGCAAAATATTTGAAAAATTAATACTCAAGCAGTTGCTAAGACATTTTAATTTAAATAGCCTCCTTCATAATGAACAATATGGCTTTACAAAAGGTCGTTCAACCACAGATGCGGGTGTTGCTTTGCTGAAACACATATTTAATGCATGGGAGAAATCTCAAAATGCTATTGGAGTTTTCTGTGATCTCTCCAAAGCCTTCGATTGCGTGCACCATGACACGCTTTTACGTAAACTACGTCATTACGGTGTCCAAAACGAAGCTCTCAACGTAATAAATTCTTATTTACATAATAGGTTCCAATGTGTAGATGTTAATGGTGTAAAATCTTCCGGGCTACCAGTTCAGTTAGGTGTACCACAAGGCTCAATACTGGGTCCATTCTTGTTCTTAGTATATATCAATGATTTACCATTCCATTTAAAGGGCATCTGTGACGTTGTACTGTTTGCAGACGATACATCTCTTATTTTTAAAGTTGACAGGAATAGACAAAATTTTGACGACGTAAACAGTGCACTATCAATAGTTACGGATTGGTTTACGTCAAATAACCTAGTTCTCAATGCCAAGAAAACGAAATGTGTAAAGTTTGCCTTACCAAATGTTAGAAATCTAGGACCCAACATCGTCTTAGATAAAGTGGTGCTTGAAACAGTGGGCTCGGCAGTTTTTCTGGGAATAACAGTAGATGCCAAACTTCAGTGGGGACCACATATATCAAGCCTAGCAGGAAGGCTCAGTTCGGCTGCCTATGCCGTCAGGAAAGTAAGACAATACACTGACGTTGATACAGCTCGTTTAGTCTATTTTAGTTATTTTCACAGCGTTATGTCCTACGGTATTCTGCTGTGGGGCAAAGCCGCTGATATACAAAATATATTTGTCCTGCAAAAACGAGCTGTTCGAGCGATTTACCAGCTAGGCGCCAGATTTTCTCTAAGAGATTTTTTTAAAGATATTGGTATTCTCACGGTTGCATCACAGTTCATCTTTGCCAACATCTTATATGTTAGGCAAAATATACACTTGTACACTAAAAACAGTGATACTCACAATGTTAACACTAGAAATAAGGACAAACTACGTGCTCCCTTTCACCGGCTTCATAAGGTTCATAACTCATTTGTTGGGCTTGGTATTACCTTTTATAACAAGCTACCTTCTTCCTTGCTAGATTTGCCTTTTAATAGATTTAAAGCTCAAGTAAAATCCAACCTTTGTTCAAAAGCATACTATTCCATCAACGACTACTTAAACGATAAGAATAGTTGGTCGCCCTGATTAACTCAAGACAATTATTATGTTCTTTCTCCAGAATTAGCTTACTGACAGGTTATATGAGTTTATATAATTGTTTTTATTTTATTTTTATTTTTTTTTTGTTTTTTTTAGTTGAGAGTTTTAGTCAATTCTGTTTAATTTTATTGTAATTTATTATTGACATAATCTACTCATTTCAATGTCTTTTAATGAGTTGATTGCAATATGTGGTTAGCTAGCGACCTCTACGAATGATCATATTATTATTCTTGCTTGAGCAACCGGCAGCAAGTTCGTCATGCTCCCTTAGATGTCATTGCTTGCGGTAGCGTCGGGGGTCGGGTTGCCTCCTTCCCTCAAATATGGCGAGGGAGGTAATGGCTGATCTTTGCGTTATGCTCGTGAACGGGTGCTGCTTGTGGTGACTGGTCGTCTTGCTGACCATGGTTTTATTGTTGTTATTAGTAGTAATAACTTGTTTATTTATTTTACTTCGATGGTCCTAATTTATCATTTGTGACTTCAAGTGACAGCTATGTAAACAGAACCCAGCATTGCATACATATGTAAGCTGTCACGCCCTTTATACCTGGAGGCTTTTATTTGGTCAGTAAGTTTTTTTTTTGGTTATATTTTTAATTTTTTTTTTTTGCTTGAGTACGTATAGTATTTATTGTATTTGTTGGTATATTGGCGTGGCTAGTTAACCTATGGCAAATAATTTAATTTAAGGTTCTGTGTCCTGTAATGTTAATTACTTTGCATACATAGTATTGTATAATATTAATTATTTTCTAACTGAACAGACAGCTGTGCTGCTGGGGAGTTTGTTCCGCCACTTCTTCTCCCCAGCGAAAGCACTAGGAAGTGGCGAAGGGCGGGCGTTTTGGGGGACTGTCTTTTGTAATTTTGACGTTCGAAAAGTGCTGATTCTCAGCCTAGTTTGAATAAATGACTTTTGATTTTGATTTTGATTTTGATTTAATACAAATAGATACGTACTAGCGCGTACATACTTCCGTTTTCCTTCACAGAGATAGAATAGAGGTAACATCTAAGCAAATAATTCAAATGCCTTCACTTCAGAGGCGGCTCGTGACAAAATTGTATGGGTGTTCACTTGAAAAGTCAAAGTCAAAGTTCCTAATTTATTTGCAGTAAATGTGGTACAAAAATTTTATAAATCTCTCATATATTTTACCATCATGAACATACCTCACAATGAACACTAACTGTTGAATTGTAGAACAATCTGTAGTCTCATCTGCCTGAATGGCAACAAAGTTGGCTTTTTTAATTTGTTGTTGTATTTCACTTATGCAAACCTCGTAGATCGCGTCTAAAATGTCGTTTTGAATTGATTTTGAAGTACCTTACACAAAATACTACACAATCTATTAATCTTCGTAAAATATGCCTGTTTTCGTCGACACGGTCATTGAACTCACGTATGGACTTTCGGTACGCGGAATCTAGTGCTTTACGAATGTCTTGTCGTCCGATAGACGCTATTGCAGTTCATTCAACAAATGATACCGAGATTGTGAATGTTATTTCATCTTCATTGAAAGATGAACTAGGTCTTCAACCCCCGTTTCTGTCCAAGCAGTCTCACCTCCGCCGGCCGTGCCCGCTTCAAACAAAAGACACGGAAAACAAAATAGTTTGTTACTCACATCACAACCACATAACCACGGTGTTTTCACATATTGTTCGGATTTAAAGACACGCGTATATGTTTTCGTTTTTGTCGTACATTTTTGCGTAAGTTTAAGTTCAGGCCGTGGCGGTCCCTTTGCCTTCAATTCAAGCTGAATTTGTAACGTTTTTTCACAGTTTTTAATGAACTCCACATTATAATTGTCCATTTTAAACCTCACTAGTAATAACTGATAAGTATAGTCTATTGCAACACGTTTTAAGCGATTATTAGTTAAAAAAAATCCCGAATTACATTCGCGCGCACGCATCTAAGTTGACTAGTGTTTGTTTATATCAGTGGCAACGTCGCGCGCAATCGCTGTCGTGCCACAGGTCGTGCGGGCGGGCGCGCACGAGCGATAAAATAACCGGCAACGTCGCGTGAGCGGCGCTCCAAAGTTGGCTATTTTTTCATAGAAAATCTTTTGTTTCACGCGCAGGACTAAGGCGAAATTTCTCTTTCACTCCTGTTGGATTTCGTATTAGGCAATGTACTAAATCTTGTTTCATTGGAGCGCAATCGTGAGCGCTCCGCTTCGCGCGTTACCTATGACATGATGGTGTATGGGATGACGGGTATTTACAGTAGTTCTTTACGATAGATTTTAAATAGTAATATTATTAATGAAATTATGGAGTATAATTTTATTATAATTATTTATGGGAGGGAGTTCACTGCACCAGCGCTCCTTAGGGCGAGCCGCCTCTGCTTCACTTACTATGGTAATGAGCAATCCGGCAGACATTGCAGGATTTGTTAGGCCACCTGAGGGAAATAATACATCATTTTGATTTAAGATGGCACCGCCATGCAATTAATTCTAACATAAATTGTGAAAAGGACATTTTATATCGAATGGATGTTTCAGCCAGTTTTTGTACGTTTCATTAATTTTAATGTCGGTTTTCATCGAGTTTCCTTACGTAATTGGTGTTTATTTTTCGTTGAATAATTTATGTGTCCTCGGGGGTATTTATGCTCTTACTGTTTAACGTCAAGATAATTTGGAATGAAAATATATCTTATCTTATGGCTGTGTTACGAAGTGGTCTTGTTTTTACCCATTAGGGATTATCAATTAGATAGGGATTCTAGATTTGATCCGATCGACTGAGTGAATTCTAAGTGCCAAATACTAGCACAGGATTAATACAATCCACTGCTTGCCTGTCACTTCGCTTTTATAAAATTAGTTATCTTCCAATTAATCTAAATCAGAGTTTTTCGATAGAGCCAAAAATATGGGTCTTTATACGTCGTTGCTTGGTGACGCGTTGATATTGATAAAACGAACCTTTATCAAAGCAGGCGATAAGGCCACGACCCTTGATTACATGCTGTGATGAGCGAACAGTGCCCTTTAATTATAATGTGTGGAATTTATAACTAACTAGCTGTGGCCCGCGGTTTCACCCGCATAAGTCCCGATCCCGTGGAAATATCAGGATAAAAAGTACTTCTCAAAGTCAAAGTCAAAGTCAAAGCATTTATTTCAAATAGGCACATAAAAGGCACTTTTGAACGTCAAAAATTATCTTAAAATAGAATTGATTCTAGTCGCCCATTCCAAAAGGTAGTTTTCGCATGGAGAAGAACGGGCAAGAAACTCTACCGTTACTCTTTTAAAATGTTTAGGTACAATATTTTGCATGGGTACATTAATTATATAATAACATGTGAGGACGATGCACCTACAATAAAATTACTATACCACAATAGGTAAAAGAATTAAAAACGAAACCATGACATATAAATTAATTATCTGATAGATACATGGTGCTCACATATTTACAAACATGGTACAAGCAAAACGATTTTAGTTAAAAAACAAAATACAAGTAATAAGTCAGGGTGTGAGTAATAAATGTAAAAAAAAAAAAGAATAAAAAAATTTACAATTAAATTAGCAACCAGTTTGATTTTGTCTAGACTCTAGATTGTCCTATGGAGCAGGACCAGCATGTTTCCAAGCGTTCTTATCTTGGATATAATCTTCTAATTTATAGTATGCTTGTTTACAAAGTGTACCTACGTTTAATATGAGTTTTAAATTTTCTTTCATTTAATTGCAATATATCACAAGGTATTTTATTGTAACATTTAACACAGTACCCCATAAAAGATGACTGTATGTACTTTGGCTAATCTGAAAAATGGTTGATGAATTTTATCTTTATTTCTTGTATTAAAGTTATGTCTATCGCTTATTTTATTAAAAAGATGTAAATTTTTTCTTACAAACATAATATTTTCATAAATGAATTGGCAAGGTACCGTCATAATATTAATCCTTTTAAATAGTTCCCTGAGAGATTCGCGGCGACGTAGATTATAAATGGCTCTGACAGCTCTCTTTTGCAAAATAAAGATGGATTCAATGTCAGCAGCTCGACCCCATAGTAAAATGCCGTACGACATAATGCTGTGAAACTAGCTAAAATAGACTAAACGCGCGGTTTCTACATCTGTTAACTGTCTTATCTTCCTAACAGCATAAGCGGCCGAGCTAAGCCGCCCCGCAAGAGATGTTATGTGAGGTCCCCATTGTAATTTCTCGTCTAGCGTGATTCCCAGGAAAACCGTTTGATCAACAAATTCTAGTTTTTCTCCATTCAGTATGATGTCACATTCGCTACTTCTAACATTTGGTAATTTAAATCTAATGCATTTGGTTTTCTTTTCATTTAGTACCAAATTATTTACCGTAAACCAATCTTGGACCTGAAGAATAGAGTTATTCACGTCGTCAAGATTTTGTGCCCGTCTGTCTATCTTAAAGATCAATGATGTGTCATCTGCAAATAACACCATCTTCGGTTGATTTTGAAGTATCCTATGTCCTTTCCCGGGACTCAAACTATCTGTATACCAAATTTCATTTAAATCGGTTCAGCGGTTTGGGCGTGAAAAGGTAACATACAGACAGACAGACAGAGAGAGTTACTTTCGAATTTATAATGTTACTAGCTGCGCCCCGCGGTTCTACCCGCGTAAATGTCGATCCCGTGAGAATATCGGGATAAAAACTATCCTATGTCCTTTTCCGGGACTCAAACTATCTCTATACCAAATGTCATCTAAATCCGTTCAGCGGTTTGAGCGTGAAGAAGTAACAAACATTTAAACACACACACACTCACAAACTTTCGCCTTTATAATATTAGTGTGATTATAGTATGGATTTATTGGGATTTCAAAAGATATACCATACTAACGAACAAAATAATCTTTATACTTAACTTGTAGTCCGATGGTTCGGCAATATGACACGACCAGGGAGAGTGAGGGAAAAGGGAGTGCACCTACCTATGTGTGTGCACTATATTACCTCCTGCGTACTTGGCTAGTCTTTGTTGACCCCGGCCGCCATGACGGAAATTCAGTCGGGAGTATATTATTATAACTCGTAGGTTCAGTTCACATCGCGACGCGACGCGGCGCGCAGTTTTTAAGATAGCAATACAATTATAGACCTTATCTACTACAAAAAAAGGTACACATCAGAGCGGAAGGCCGCGCAGCGCCGCGCAGCGCCGCGCTGCGCCGCGCGGCGTAGATCGACGTAGTAGGCACACAGAATTGTGTACCTTTTTGTGTAGAAGGTAGGTCTATAATTGTATTGCTATCTTGAAAACTGCGCGCCGCGTCGCGTCGCGGTGTGAACTGACCTAAGGGTCAGTTCACACCGCGACGCGAAAATAATGGCAAATAGGCAAAGGTAAGCCTTTGCCTATTTGCCATTATTTTGATGATAATAATACGATGTTTACTTACTAAAAGGTCTAGCTTCAGCTGTATTCTAGATGATAATGACGAAGCTGAGAACTAGGTTAAATAATTAATTATTTAGTAAACAAGATAATATTTTCATAGTCTGAATAAACTTTTAACATAAAGTTTAGACGCTTCTTCCCCACTGCTCAACTAGATTGCTCAACTGCATAAAGTTGAGCAGTAGGTAATACCAATGGCTCAATTGGTAATTGCTCAACTATGAATAGTTGAGCAGTGGGTAATACCCGCTGATCAACTAAAACTGCGCAACTATATTTATAGACTAGAAATAAAAAATCCAAATCACCAAGACCCCGGCAGGCATCGGCCCTAGCGGACCCCGTCAGTTAGTGCTGACATCTCTTTGAGGCGCGCGTGGAACACAACGTGCCGTCGACTCGGGCCTGGCCCTTACCGGACAGCGAGTTGCCCATAGCTCGCTGTCCGCAAGCCCGCGCCTACGGTGGCTGGCACCCTAATTGCGGAGTCCCTAAGTCCCAGTTGCCGGATCCTTTCAACGACTGTCGCAACCCCGCGTGTCGCTAATTCAGCCGCCACCTGGTGCGACCTCCCTTGCGCCAGGACTAGCGTGTCGTCAGCGTAGCAAACTACGCTGATGCCGCTAGGGAGGTCAGCGCGCAGCACCCAGTCGTACCCAATGTCCCACAGATGCGGCCCCAGGACCGATCCCTGTAGGACATCTCTCGCCGGTTCCACTCTCCTTAATGACCGGGGTAGATGACGACCCTGTCCGTCAGATAGGCCTCAACCACGCGACAGAGGTAGATCGGCATCCGGTGATACCGGAGTGCCTCCCTGATGCAACTCCAGGGCAGGGTATTGAAGACGACGCCACCCTGGGCAACAGCATCCCCCGCCGTGAGGGCTCGTTAGTGGCCAGTGCCTCAAGAGCAGTTGAGCAGTAGGTTATATTGTTCGATTTTATAACAGGATGACCTACTGATCAACTAAGTTGAGCAAAAAATAGTTGAGCTATAGAACATAAAATGTTCGGTAATACAAACTATGTCCTACAGCTCAACTGCTCAACTAGTTGAGCAATCTAGTTGAGCAGTGGGGAAGAAGCGAGTTTAGACCCGCTACCAGGACTTTATGGCCGTCGAATTTCAAAAATATCATCTACCACCTAAAACAAATTCTTCGACTACCCGCATTCCAACATCGTTATTTCTACTTCCAAGAAAATAAATAAATGGGTATCATCAAACGAGGGCTGGATAGGTAAACTTTGCAATAATGCTAGAAATATCTTATTCCGTTATACCATTAAAATGCCGTCTAATTGCCGTGGAGCCCTGACGACTATGCTTTAAAGCATAAGCTCTAGCGGGAAATGATAAAGGTTTGACAACTATCTTTGGTAATAACCTAAACAGTGCAACGGGGATCTTTTGGCGCCCGAATGACGTTATCAGGGGGGCCCTGTCTGTTGGTAAACATCCGTACGAAATCCGTGCAATTGTTTTGTGAATGATGTGGTCAATTGGACCCGCGGGTCCAGTTGACCAAAGACTCCTATAGTGAAATGTATCGAAAAAACAAGATAGCGGCGTTACTTCCTATTTTGGCCACGCGCCAAAAGAGCCCATAGACTATTCGTGCATTTTTAGCCAACTTCCAAAAAGAAGGAGGTTATTTAATTAGTGAAAGAAGAAACAAGTTTTCCGTTGAACACACTACTGCAATAGCTATTTTTTTTTTGTTGCGTCCACTGAAATTGTCCCTTGCGCCTAATAGCATTGCATTTTAAAGTCTATTTATTTTGGCTGTTATTTACATGTAAGAGGCATCATTATTTTAATTTTTCATAAGGTATGATGAAGCCGGCTCCGCCAACATCTTGAACCATACTCCCTGCTGACCGTCGTTTTAGCATAGTAATGGGTATATCCAGAATAACGCTGTGCTTACCAACGTTAGTTATAACGAGATTTCACTCCGCTTCGACGGAACCCATTATAATTAATCGCTACCCTTCGGACTTGGTTCAGCTTGTAAAACTTTGTCTGCTGATTAATTCTAGAATAAATACTCATTTATGTTTCGGTTATAGCTATTACGTAACAAATGATTAAAGTTCATTTTTCCTCGTTTTCATTTCGGTGTATTTACATAATATATAAGCTTATCGCTATTAGCGGGAGAAGTGCCCGGCTGGCGGCATTGCCAAGTTGTACGACGACACTACATAATTCTTTGGCCAAAAAATAGGCCAGCCCTCTGGTGACGTGAAGAGTGGACCAACCGCTTGCGCTTGTATCTCAAAAAACCAAGTGAGCACTCGGACCCCAAGTTCAACTCCAAACGGCTCGAACATATTATTCCCAATAAGGTTGGGATATTTTCGCCGTTTGAGGTTTTCCGCACCTGCAGCAGCCTCCCCAGCACAGCCCGCCGTGTTAGGAAGATGGGATAGCGTAAGGCTGTCGACATGTTGGTAACCCACATCAAAAATCTGCCTAACTTCTAAGGCATTATGGTCATTCCGTCTGGTCTCTTCACGTTACGCATCGTCGCATTGTCGGTGTTCATTAAAATTATTGGAACACACGTCGACATTGGCGATTGTTGCCTTTCAAGGCACGTCTTTGGATGGGAGAGTCAGTGTTGCAGATGATCTTTATTTGTGACCTGAAGTCGTTTTCCTTTTTATAAAAAATACAATACAAAACAATAGATTTAAGGTCGAAATAGTCACGCAATTACTTGAATCGAGCTAATGTTACGTAGCAATGCATTCTCGCTCCAATAGGCTAGTTTCCTAAAAAATTCTAATTAGTCCGTCAGTTAGATTATCGAAAAATAATGGACCCTTATTTTTTTTTTTTGTCAATCAAACAAAAAATTACAAAGATAAAGCGCGTCAAAATTTGGGAGTGGGGGGTCGTGACGTCACGCCGTGCGACACTTTTGACTTTTTTGAATTAGAATTATTATTTTTTTACCCAGGAAACTACCCTATTATGTATGAGAAGAGACCGGAATGAGAAAGCTTATAGTGGATAAGACAGAGATTAAAACAGAAGAAGAACTAGCAGGGGATCGAGGGGGACATCAGACCAAAATAACTCGTGAGTTCTCGTCTGTTAACTTACCCTAAAAAAACAAAAGAAAGTAGCTATATATTTTGTTGTATTCTTACACATCGGAGATCGATCTAACAAATGTCGCAGAAATTGCTCTACTTTTTGTCTGTACTCCTAAGGGACGAAAACAACTTATTTTTGATCTCTCAATGGAAAGATTCGTGTTTAGGGAAGGAACAAACCTGTATTGGTTTACTGAACAATAATGTTATTGGAATTCAAATATAAAAAGTGGTATTTACATAATATGCATGGTTACTGATGACAGCTTTAAATGTTTTTTTTTTTATAAATTAAATACACACAACACAGGGTGTAATCTATTTTTTTTTTTTAATGAAATTGCAATTGACATTTCATTTTACTATTTTCTTTGTTGTAGAACTATTGTTTATTTAATTAAAACTGTAAAACGGTTTAGGTTATACAAAAGGGCGCGTCACTCATGTGATTGTTTGGGAAAACATTTTTCAAACGCTTTTCAATAGGTATGTTCCGTAAAATAAAAAACCGGCCAAGTGCGAGTCGGACTCGCCCATGAAGGGTTCCGTAGCAGCAAGTAACATAATATAAAAGTTCTTGCAGTTCGTTGTAACTTTGTGAAAGGTAAATTGCGGTTTTCGATTTATGACGTATTAAAAAAAAAACTACTTACTAGATCTCGTTCAAACCAATTTTCGGTGGAAGTTTACATGGTAATGTACATTATATATATTTTTTTAATTTTATCATTCTCTTATTTTAGAAGTTAGAGGGGGGGGACACACATTTTACCACTTTGGAAGTGTCTCTCGCGCAAACTATTCAGTTCAGAAAAAAATGATATTAGAAACCTCAATATCATTTTTGAAGACCTATCCATAGATACCCCACACGTACAGGTTTGATGAAAAAAAAATTTTGGAGTTTCAGTTGTAAGTATGGGGAACCTCAAAATTTATTGTTTTTTTCTATTTTTGTGTGAAAATCTTACTGCGGTTCACAGAATACATCTACTTACCAAGTTTCAACAGTATAGTTCTTATAGTTTCGGAAAAAAGTGGCTGTGACATACGGACGGACGGACAGACAGACAGACAGACATGACGAATCCATAAGGGTTCCGTTTTTTGCCATTTGGCTACGGAACCCTAAAAAGGCAGTTTTTTATTCTGCCCTAGTCCAATGAAAATATTGTTATTATTGGCAATGACTCGTACTAAACCTATTGTTTATTTCGCTTTATTAGCGATGTCCTTCGCTTCATAAAGTTCTTTAGTCACGACAACGAAACTTGAAAACAATTTGGTTACGGCTTACTCCGTGTTGGCTAAATGGAATCAAAATTGAGAAAACAACATTTGCAAGTAATAAGTTATCATTGAAAACTAATAATAGGGTATTAGATTTATACCTCAAATTGATTTAAGATTAAATAATCCATAGTTTAATATTATAAATTCGAAAGTAACTCTGTGTGTCTGTCTGTCTGTCTATATGTTACCTTTTCACGCCTAAACCACTGAACCGATTTAGATGAAATTTGGTATAGAGACAGTTTGAATCCCGGAGAAGGACATAGGATAGTATTTATCCCAATATTCCCACGGGATCGACCGCAGGGCGCAGCTAGTTGTCTATAAACCCAAAATAAATCCTTGTTAATAAATACTAGCGGCCCGCCCCAGCTTCGCCCGGGTGCAATTTTTTTTCGAATTTCCAAAATTTTCTTTTATACAAACCTTGACCAGGCAATACCGAACACAACAAAAAAAGAATGGAAAAGAAAGGTGCAGTCGTTCGGATGTTATGTGTGTACATACATTTCGGCGATTCATTTTTATTTATCATCATCTGCCTAGCCTTTTCCCAACTATGTTGGGGTCGGCTTCCAGTCTAACCGGATGCAGTTGAATACAGTATTTTATTTAAATAGATTACACGAACCTTATATAAAATATATACCACAGATATTATTACCTATGTTGGTACGTACTTAGAAACATTAGAAAGACTCACAAAGGGACGCCAACGTTATTTTCCTCTCAGCGAATCCTTTCCTTTCGTCAGCATTTTAATTTACTAATGCGTGCTCTTTGATGCGAGTGATCTGCTTTCATATTATCTGAAGCTCTGGTTTTGAGGCTCTCACGAAAATTCTCAAGGGCCAAGTTGATTTGAAAGAGAATGTTTTTTCCATTATCATAATTATGAGTTTTTCGTAATGTTCGCTTGTGAATATTGCAATCAGTTTTATTTACGACAACATTGTAATCACTTTTCATACATATCACTTTTGAATAGAGCAACGGGGAATTGAAATACTGAACCAATATATAAATCAGCCTTTATTTTTTTATAAACATACTAGCAGTTACCTACGACTTCGTCTGCGTGTATTTTGTATTCATCATTTCTTATACAAATATCTAAGGGGAAAAGTCAAATTTCAAATTTGATAACGATAGGTTTTAGGCGTGAAAGGCAACAGATAGATACAGTTATTTATTAGTATGAAGTATGGTTTGATCCTTATTTTGACGTCAAAATGGAAGAACCAAGGATTTTTTTAAATAACTACGTACCTATTCATTGAGGTAGCTAAAATTATTGCATAGATAGCAAATACTAGATTTACAGTATTAAACTTTTATGTACGCTGATTTGAAATCCAAGATCACTATTTTTCTTCAATCTTCTCAAATTGTTTCTGTACAATTACTTATTTACCGATACACAACAGTCGTAAGTTTACAACAAAATCATGAAGATATTGTTTTACCCATTGATGTATTCACAAAACACAATCCTGTGTCTACACGTGTCATATATCCAGGATTTATGCTGACCCTTTCCAGCGATAAATTTTCAATATCTACTAAAGGCTGTGTCGAGGGACTGGTGTCCTCTGTCAAAGTCAAGGAGAACCACAGAAAGCTTAGGCTCGGGACTTCAAAGGGACAAAGTTAAGAATCGTGGAACCGGAGCCTGTCTAATAGCCATTCGAAGCATTGCTGACTGATTAGGTTGCGTCAAACTTAGGTATTGCCACTTCGGGATATTCTCATACTAGCTCACCCGGCTAACTTCGTATCGCCTAGGCCTCAGAATCAATAAATATGAAATGGTCAATGGTGGTGGTGGAATGGTGGTGGTAGGTTATCTTTAAAAAATCGCTCTTAGCGATAAGTCCGCCCATTGTGTCACCCATTGTAAAGTTTCTATACTTATGTCCATAATTTATATGGTCTACATAATAAAGAGTATTCTATTCCATTTTAATGTATGAGAAAATTAATTATCTTCATACATTATTTTTCGAAATGTTTTCCCATGTTTTAATAGTTATTGTACTATTCGGGGCAGAGACAACCAAAAAATCAAAGATCATAAAAAAATCGGCCCAGCCGTTCTTAAATTATAAATGGTGTTACTATCCCGACTTTGTTTTATTTATATAGATAGATTTGATGCTTGAAATTCAACAAAATGACGTTTTTAATCGTTACTGAAACTCTAACCTACTCAGACATTATGACTTGCTTCATTTCTCAACTACAATATTTTTGCACTAACGATGTTCAGTCAATACCACAGCTTTCCAGCTCGACCTGGGTAGTATTTGCGGTCTACCTCGACATCGCTTTACAGGGTGAATTTCATTACATTTATCAATTAATTACTATCATGTTTATTATCTTGCCTACTGTTAATTCAAATACATTACTGCTGATATCTGATTTCGTTATCTGGTCATTATGAGTGGGCAAAATAGGATTAATTGCGATGTGAATTATAATTCAAGTATCTAAGTATATTATTTGATGAACCCTTATAGATTTGGACGATTATAATATTCGTATTAATTCAGGTTAGATCATAATACATTTACCAAAGTGTTTTGTAAAGCAAATTATAATATTTCATTGCAAACAACATGAAAATATAATAGCGAAGTTCTTTAAATTCGGGCATCGGCAGTCTTTTTTTATCTATTCTGTTCAAGTGTCTTTTGTCTGTGTGTTGTGTGTATGTTCCCCACGGATAAGCATCTTCGGACGGCGGCGTCATTACGTCAGCGCCGGCTGTCGCTAAAAACCAGCGCTGGGGCTCTGTCATGCATAGGGTCGGAGCATTATGCTGAGCGATAGCCGTTTTGCGTGGATGTGACGCATATTTACCTTACCTTCTTTTTTTTTGTATTTATGTTCTTTTTTGCGTCATGTTCAGCGCAAATCTACGTATTTTCTTTCTTTCTTTCTTATGCACATCATACATTTTACATAGAATAATTGTTGGTTTTTGTACAGACGCCAGCACACCAAGCTACTACAATCTGTCAAATTTCTTTAATCGATTTTCAACTTTATTGCTTAATCATTAGGTTCAAGATTGATTGGGAAAATTTGACAGTTTCGGGTAGCTTGAAGTGGTGGCGTCTGAACATGAACCCTGTCAGGTAACTGCAAAACTCAATGTTGGTTTTCTGTTGAGTCAGAAACATTGTGTCAAAACTTATCAAAACGCATTCATGTATTTATAGATAACAAAGGTAAAAATCTCGTATCCAGAATCACGCGAAAAAATAAACGCGAAATATTTTTCTTGATATTATCGTTCCAATGTCACGGTATGAGTTATTTTGTGACGAAAATGTGACGATTGCCATCCAGGTGGCGACAATTTGCGGGATTAATTCTCGCTTCCCGCATCCCGCCTTGTGGCGAACCGACGACGACTCGTAATCTGCAAGACGTTATGCTTTCATAACGTATAGACCTCATTGCCGCTTTAATTAAAGTTGATTGTTTTGTTTTAAAGAAGTTATTGATAGAATAAGTGATCACTTAGCTTCTTAGAAAGCCTAAACAACTTGAAACTTACAACACGAGTAGGTACGAAATAGATAATTACTACAAATTCTAAACTCAACTGTGGTTATCCACAGATAACCATAGCTGTCGTAAAATTAATTAAGTGTTACCACATTTGAAACATTTATTAAGATATGGCTTTGGCCACTTGTGGGTAATTTTCTGAATTGATGAAATTTCCTCATATTTGCCAAAAGGCTCCATCATCCCGTCAGATATTTATATATTCACTATCAGGACATGTAACACTATTGCACAGAATAACTTTCATTCGGCCTGAATATCCTTTTAGAAATGGCCCAAATCTGAGTTTTCAAAGTCGTCAGATTTGGGGAAAGCCCACAATTTCTTCGTCAGATTTGCCTATTTAAGTCATTATGGGTTAGGCCAGATCCGATCATGCTAAAATCAACGCCTCTGAAGATCACTTTATTTTTTACCCTTTTTTGAAATCTGAAAGTGGACTCCTGACCACGGGGCACCTATCAGAAACTTTTTAAATATATTTTCGGTGTTCTCTCCTCATGCCAGACCTACTCAGCTATCAACATCTCGCCCTGAATATGCTTGCTCAAAAACCCTCTGGGCTCCCATACCACTAGATATGACTCAGGGCAAAAATGTTTATCATAAGCAGAAACAGCAAGACAATTGGAGCTGTCAATTTACTAAAGCCAGTTCCTGCTTCCCCTTTAAAATCCCTGTGACACAAAACTATCTTTCTGAATTCAGCAAGAAAATAACTGGACAAATTGAAAAGTCACTACGCCAATTACTGTTTCTAGCTGAAATTTAACACGAGAACACGAGCAAAGCTGTGAAACGGGATCAAATTTCGAGTGCAAAGTCTGCAAAGGCACGTCATTGGAGCTTCTAACTGGATATGCCACTGGAACGACATATCCCATCCAATTTTCCATTTGAGTTCATACGATTACAGTTTCCAATGGCTGCTGTGTCGTCGATAAACAGACTTCAATATCTGCAGAAGCGATTCGGGTACCAATCCTCTCCACAAGGGATTCGGATTTGAAAGTGCATGAAGATTGATAAGCTTACTGTATAACTGTGTGTTGGAATATAGTACGATTTATTCAGTCTACTACGACATATCATGATTTATGAAGGCATGGGATTAAGTGGGATCTTTGAAATTATTCTGATATTAATGAATATGTAGGTAACTAAACTAAATTCTTGGTCACTGGGTCGTCGTAGGGATAGATAGATTTGTCAGTTTCTAAAATATACGCAATTACGCAGTGTACTGCCGGTTTGTAAAAATTTCACCGTGAAAATTTAAGTGAAGTGAGCTGCCATTCCACCCGATAAGTTAGGGATTCACACTCTTGATACCTCACTTCACCTAGGTTTGAATACCTCGGCTGTTTAAAAACTCAATCGACAAATAAGTAATGCATGATGTGCTTTACCTGTAAGAAATTGATACACTAGTCTATATAAGTCTATTGGATGTATCTCATATCTTTGTATCAGTGTATTCAATTGTTGGTGGGACAAATAAATAAAATAAACTGACAAAAAATTTACTGTAGTCACAGATATAGAAACACCTAGATAACGCAAGACCGCCTACTTCGCGTGCCAAAAACCGCACCAGTTTACGATCGAAAATCATAAGCCGCCACTTTCGCGCTCAGTCCTGCGTACTGCTGGCTGGGTGAGCGTGAGCGAGACAGAGCGAGCTTGTGACGTCATAGTAGGTAGTCAAAAAGTAGCACGCTTAGTTTTCGTACAGTTCGTGATACTTGCGTTATCTAGGTATATCTATATCTGTGACTGTAGTACATACCTATTATAAGTAACATTTACATATTGTAGGTATGACATGGTAACAGACTTTTCACAATCTCTTCCACAATAGTCTATTCAGAAACACCAAAAATAAACTACCCTAAATAAATTAACTTTCAAAATAAATACCGAAAAAAAATACGCAAACAACGAAGCATAAATGGGATCATAGTAATTTAATTAAACAACAAATCATCAAACAACCGCCCACTTTATCTCGTGGACACGACATAAATACATCTGCCAGCCTAAAATTCAATTCCCAAATGTTTGGAGGTACTTTATCCTTTAGAAACTGTCTCCCCCGAGGGCTTTTACTCGGTTTAGGAAACTAAAAGGGCCTACATTAAAACTAAGTTCAGCTGACCGGTGACTCGCCGGCAACCGTTAATTTATAAAACATTTTGATTGAACGGCTAATTAAATAGTTTGGTTTGGGCATTGAACAGAGTTCGCCCGTTTATTTTGTTTTGGAAATGTTATTAATTTAGTTGTTTGCTACTTAAAATATTAAAAGTTTGACTGCTCGTAGGTACTGATACTACCTTTGTTTATTCCAGAATTTATTCTAAACTTTGAGTCTAAAACAATTCCATAGAGAGAATAATGAAAATATGCAAATTCATCAGTAGTGTTTTAAAAATATTGTAGGTAATGCCAGGCGCTAAAACGCCCGAGTATTCAAGAATACATGCATTTCGTTTGAAAATTGTAGGTACTTATAGGCAGTTATGTGAAATGTAGCTACATATGCGCATACTACTATGCGTCGGTAACGGTTTCGTCGATCAAGAGCTAAAGCGTAAATACATTTTTAACATCTCAATGCCCGAGAGTGCTGTTAGAAAGGGGTGGTGGCCAGTGAAGACAAACTCATTCTCAATTCTATTTGGTTCGGACGTAAATGGTAGAGTGTTGCCTCAGGGATATAAAGTAAACGTGTATCTTGTATAATGCAAGCGCTATCGATGGAGAAGACGGGGTTACTGCTACAGACATACCATGTATGCACAAATTTTGTACAGGGTGGTACAGAGTTATGTATTTTGAAATTTCACATACCAAATTCGGTGGAGGTACCGCCTGAATATGGCAAGCGTTGGGTCGATGTTGTATTTTATCGATACACAAGTTTCGAACATGAGAACAGCACTATATTAGTGCTGAATTATGGAGTCGATATAGATGACGTTCAGAACCAAGCCTAGTGAATAAATAAAGATTTTCTGAAAGAGCAGCAATAACAAAGTAGAGTAAATAAAGAAGATCAATTTTACGGAGCCATCATACATTATTCTACCGACTTACGCGCCATGCATTCTGCACACACAGCATTTGTACCTATTATTGTAAATAATATGATTATATGAATTTAAATAAATAAATGTTTAGCGAACGTTCAAAGTGGTCGGTTTTATTTCATCATAATCTCAATAGAATCGCCTCGTTATCGTATCAGTAAGTGTAGGGATCCCCTCTACATCAATCAATTTTGACGTTCAAAAGTGCCCTTTACTAAGTGCCTATTTGAAATAAATAATTATTTTGATTTTGACGTTGATAAACACAAATATCAAACAAGCAGTCGTAGCTTCAAACTCTTATGAAGAAATCCATAACAAATCTCGCTAAAAACAATTTAATCATGTACTAATTATAATATTTTCATTACCAAAAATGATCAAAAACCGTTTGAAAGAGAAACCTCGACCAATGTTGTTAAAGTTAATTGCTTTGATCAGCTTTCGACCCCAATTCAGATTAGTGTAAATTGATTGCTGCCCCAAAAAAAATCACTTATGTTAATGAGAATTATTTTGTACGATTACGATTGCTTGACATTGAGTTATTGTTTATCATGTATTTCAATATAATTCATTCGGACAGCATATAAAAATTATCATGTGTATATTTACATTGATATAATAATATAAATATATATAATTTAATTACCATTTTAAATAGCGATATGTTGTATTTTTATGTCTCTAGGCTTGCATGAATTCAAGGTAGTCATTAGTGTTATTAAGTACTTCTTCTTGTATATATTTACATAATATGACCATCTGGAATAATGTACCTTTCAAATGGTGAAAGAATTTTTAAATAGGAGCTGTGGTTCCGGAGATTACCCTTCACATATAAACAAAATTACAAAATTCACTCCCTGTCTTTATAACATTTGTAAGGTGTGTATACCTAATTATGATGTTCCTTGGTTGAATGATCACAAGGTCAAGACAGTAGGTATCTAAATATTAAGTTATTACACAAATCGCTTAAAATGCCAAGTATTTGGAAGTAAGAGAACTTACTGCTGATTAAAACGTGGAAATCATCATTAAACCAATAATAATCGAGCCTTCTAAACATGTATTATGTCACAGATAAACGCAAATTAATTTTTCGACCAATTATAAAAGTACTTAATTCTAACGTAATTTTCTTTTTCACAGATTTTATCGGGCAACCGAAGCTTCAGGCGGGTGAGTACAAAATCTTCCTATTTTGATTCGATTTATATGTAAGCCAAAGTTAATTAGTTTAGTTTATATCTAAGCCAAAGTTTATTAGTTAGTTCAATTTCGAGGCAGTTAAACAAGACAGAATACATAAAACATTAGCCTTGCTATCTAAAAAAAGTTGCATAATCGAAACTGACAATAATATGTATGATTTACTATGTGGACTTACCAAAATGTACTCTTCCCGGGTTAACTTAATATGTATTTCTAGAAATGAATCTATTATTAAAATGTTCTCTTCAACCAGAGAAAAGCCATCTTATTTATTTTAAAGGTCAATCATTTTAATATTTAGCTTAGCCTTCGAAGCTGACATACTCAGCCTATAATGTTCCCACTGCTGTGACATAGGCCTCCTCTCCATGAGAGGGCTAGTGAGCCGTAATTCACCACGCGGGCCCAGTGCGGATTGGTAGATTGTCAGATGTCTTCGAATTTTTGGTTCTAGGACATGTCGGTTTCCTCACGATGTTTTCATTCACCGTTTTGAGAGCACTGGTGATGATACAATTTACACAAAGTAAAGCGCCTTACTGATTCGAACAACGACCTACCTCAAATAATTTATAAAAAAAAAAAAAACATGACTTGTTGCTTTTGTCCCCAATTTTGCTCGCGTTTTAGGAGATTCAAATGAAGGGTGTCCTATGTGTTAAGGCTTGGAGTAACATAAAGGACACCCTTTATATTATTTACTTCTTTTGCAACTGTAGTCTCTATTAAAATGCATCCACCCGTCACTCGTATCGTCATACACTGTAAGTCCATGTTACTGCATCTGTATTCACGTCACGTCCAATAAATGTGTTGTATACGACATTCGACACTGTTTCATTACCGTTTGTATTAGTTTACGATGCTAATCCTGTGACTTCGGCTGCTTTATTATGTTTTATGTCATAATCATGTCGGTATGCCTATAACGTTTGATGTGGCTTGTCGTCGTGTGCATTTTAAATTAATTTGGTGCTCTGTGCTCTATTTAAGGATGAGTGTATTCATTAATGGATAATACTCGTAATCAGCCAGAGTCCTTATAACTATTGAATGATTTACAATTTCAATATGGCGATTTATATGGCTCTCCATATAAAGGGATCTCTACCCCTAACCAGCGTGCTCAAGGTGAACATTGAATTGAAAATACTCCGAGTATTCTTAGATACCTATTTTCCAAAATGGAAAACTAGTTTACAAATAAATCATCATCAATTTATCTACCTACTGCACAATTAATCATGCAGTATGTAGATAAATTGTTATGAACCGCAGCAAGAGGAGAAAAAATTAAACATTTTTTTTTTAAATGAGGAGTAAGAGTCATTTTTATTTTCCACAATGGTCCTCAAGTTGCGAGCCGAGCTCTTCCACGATTACAATCGTCAGCTTGTTTATTCTTGTTAAAAATATGGGCTTTTTTATTATTATGACCTTAATTTTATAAGAGATGATGAAAATAAACCTTTATGTGTAGCGGAAATAACTAAAGACACGCCATAATGTGAGATAAGAGATATTAACTTAGCCAATGTAACATAGTTAAAGATTCTTTTATGTTTGAGTACACAGGAATATTACCTACTTACTGATTAACCTACCTTTGGATTTATTGACTTGTGTTGCTATTACTGATAAGTCCTTCAGCCCTAAGGCACATTTTAAATGGAGTACGCTTCTTGACTTACTAAACAAGACTTGGGACTATCCCAGGTGGAAATTCAATATTAATCACAAGCGCATTACAAGGTAACTCCAAAACCTCTGCATTAATTATCACTTAATTAATTAACTACACGTTCTAATCAGTTATTGATGTCATTCGAACACCGTCATCAGGTCAATGTCAGTCAACTCCGACGTGACCGGACTGATGATCGCCGAATATCCTCTATAGCGTCCTTATCACGCCATTTATGATACAACAAAGCACCATAAACTCATCATCATAGTATAAATTGGTCTGAAATATGAAGACCAGCATCATTCAACTGCTCAACATCAATCATGAAGTTCCTAGTCCTGTCTTGTGTTGTGATCGGAGCTCTAGCTGAGCTACCTCGCTTCAGACCAGCGAGGTTCAGGTTCCAGCGCCAAGAATTAGCTCCGACTACCACTGACTCACCAACGGAACCAACCACCGAGCCATCAGGACCTTACCCAGCGTCAGGGTGGAAGCCTGCAGGAGAACCGTTCACACTACCAAACGAACAGCCTGAGAAGCCTGCTGATCAATACGGAGCTCCTGATGCTGGGTACCCTGCTTCTGGATGGAAGCCTGCAGGAGAACCATTCACACTACCCAACGAACAGCCTGAGCAGCCTGCTGATCAATATGGAGCTCCCGATGCTGGGTACCCCGCTTCTGGATGGAAACCTCAGGGACAAGCCTTCGAATTGCCGAAGCAGACGCCACCAGCAACCAGTTACGGCGTTCCTGACAACTCCTACGGAGTTCCTGATTCCACTGAAGTTCCAACCACTGATAACCCTCTAGCGGAAAAATTAGAAGGCCCTGTAGAAGTGCAGAAGAGCGTCGGAACCTATTTCGTCTTGCTTCCCAATGGCCAGCTGCAGAAAGTGGAGTTTGTGACCGAAAATGATGTTCAGAACATGAAGTACACTGCGAGGCTCCAGCTGCGTAAGCCTGCGCCTCTTCTAGTGTTCAGGCCTTAATTTGTGATGTTTTAAAGTTATAATAATTATTTTAATAAAGTGTTTATGTTTATGATTTAAAGTGAAACTTTAATTTTTATTTCTATAAAGGACAAAGAAAGTTAGTTTTAAAGATATTAAGAGAGAACTTTTAAAAACAGCAACCAATAAATTTCATAGTAAAAATTCAGTTAAAGTAAAATATTAAACGCAGAACATAGCAATTCTATAAATCCTCTTCATATCAATTTACATTACTGAAATGACGCATTAATGTCAAAAGTCATGAGCGAAGTGCCAGCTCATGACTCTTCATTGATGCGACATTTTTGGAATACTTTGAGCATTAATTGTATCGAGAATTTATCAATAACGGCGCATTGGTATGAATTAAAGCTTTTTATTAATTGCATTGCAGTAAGTGCATTTTCAATTGCATTCTTCGTTGTGATGCTCACCTAGGCTTGTTAGCTAGATAATTTTGTGAAGCTTATACCTACCATGGCAAGGTTTAAAACTTTTAATACAATCTTGAAGGAATTTAATAGAACTATTCTAATAATATGGCTTAGTTATTTTGGATAAAACCTTTATTTGTTGTCATTATCATATAAACTGTGTCAATAAAACGGTTTAGTTAAAGGTTTCCTTGATATGTATTGATAGTCATTATCATTATGCTAATTAGGGTAAAAATTTAGTATCGTTTGGCACGAGGGGGGGGGGGGGGAGTGAGGGGGTGTCCCCTCTCCCCTGGCACCACTTCCATGAAAAGGTAACACACCGTTCTTGAGAAAAACAAAATATTGTAACCCAACCTCAAAATACTTTAAAGTTCTCAATGGTTTAATAAGAAAAATAATAACGAAAGGGATGGCGGGGTCTGAGTTCGCTCGCTGTGCTCGCTTACTAGACCCCGCCATCCCCTTCGAACCTAACCTGTTCGAGTCGGGGTGCCCCAGGTCCCGAGCTCGCTTCGCTCGCTCTTGCATCCTAAGTTCTCGTACGACCAGTGGGGGTAGGTACACTAATTTTCTTCTGAGCAGAATTTATAGGTTGTTATAAAAACAAAATATTCATATTTTTTTTTTACGTTTCGTTTTATCGATTTTGCACGATATACTAGGACAGATTTGGTTGTCAATCGCCAATTGTAAAGTTTCGTTTTCTATCTGATTTAACGGAAGATTAAAAAAAAAAAAAAAAACTCGACAAATATGCATTACCTTTTAATAAGAGTGGTAGCGTTATAATCGGGGACCTAACCCCTACCAGCTTTAACCCCTTTTACCCCCAACTCCTGCCAAACGCTACTAGATCCAACCCGTAGGTAATTAGTAATATCGTGGTGACCAAATTAATACGAGTAGTTCACGAAATCTCCAATTTTTTTCCTATCTCCGCTGTAATGTTGTTGAGTTTGTTTTCCATTTCCTCCGTTACTTACTGAGTATGAAAGATACACAGTGCGTGGCAGGTGACGATATTCCCATGCGGATTTCCAGAATCAACCCAAAGAATTGGGTCATGAGTGTCTTATAAATGAAGCTACTTTACTTGAGTACTAGTATTTAATGCATGACAGAACTTTCTACCACCTACCTATCTACCTTAACTACTTAAAAGAATATACTTATACAAAAAACTAAGCAAAACATTATTTAATAAAAAAAAATAACAATAATACACATTGTGGAATGCAATAGCAAATATTGATCTTCAAAACAAAAGTTTTGGAAAAAGATTGCTCAAGCTTTGGTCATCTGTCTAGTTTTGTTGCCTTGTCTAGACTAAGAATCAGCGACTTTCGCTAGGTACGTCGTAAAAGGCCGTAACTGCCCGTTTCCCGAAGCCATACGAGTAAAACGGGCTGTTTTGCTTACCAAGATACCAGTCGTAACCTTTAGAAATGCCTAGTGGGTTATGGCAAAAGATTTTTTGGGCAATCTTATTTGTGAACAGTTTTTTAGAGGATTAAAAGTTCTCCTGTGCCAAGAAAATTATCGTCATCATTTCAGTCGAAAGACGTCCATTGCTGGACATAGCCCTCCATCAAGCACCGTCACTTCAACAAGTTCTGTGCTTCTCACATCCAGCGGATTCCTGCAGTCTTCACCAGGTCATCGGTCCACCTTCTGGGAGGCCTAGGCTTCCAACGCTACGTCTTCCGAGGAAATATGATCTACTTACTTAATAAAAATCTTAAATTCATTCAACTTAAAAAAGTTAAATAGGTTCGTAATACAACCTGTATGTTTCCATGTACCTACCCATAAATTACTGATAGAAATAGTAAATATTTATTGTCCAGGTAATAAAATAAGCAGGTTCACAGTTTAACTGCAAGTTAAGACAACATAAGTAGCTTAGTAGACAACGCGCAGTTTAAACCGCTAAGTCTAGAAGTGTGAATTTTTGCACAAGAATATAATTCTTAATATAACGAGGGTGAGCTAAGGCCGGATTTTTTAAAATTTATGGCCTAAATGGATTAAATAGGGGATGAAAATTTGTATGGCAGTTCATCGTAAGATATAATAATGTACAGGATGAATTTTTCAAGTGGGCGTGGATGGCCAAATCCGAAACTATGAGAAATAGCGAAAAATACTCAAAGGAGTCAAAACTAAAACTGCATCATTGGATTTTTGAAAAATTAATATTTCTAGCCAGGAATCGAACCCGCAGATATTGAAAAAAAAAACACACTGAATTATTCGATAGTGTCGCTAATAAGGATCGAATTCTGGGAAGTAATGACATACGGCAAACTTAAGGAAAATGTTGGATTTTAATAAACTGCTTCTTTCTCATACCTACATTACCTGTACCTTGTTCGAAATGATGCTCAATATTTTTACTAACACACACTCGCTTGTAGATTCTCGGACATGCGCTTCCGCGTATCCATCTTTTTGGGGTGGATAAACGGAATAGCCCGAATCATGTACTGAACCCATGGTAAAAGGTTGCGCGTTGATGTCCCTGCCATCCTATATATTTTATAATACTACTCCCGTGATTTTTTTTTTATACATAGGTATCCAAATCCAACCAATTTAGCTGGCAATGGACACTTGACTCTACACACTTTTACGCACTTTTAAGCTTAATATTTCGGATTCCCTGAATCGAAGAATGGTTTTTACACACCCGCAATATTTTTGAAATGGCCTATCCAACGAAACCCCACTTCAAGAAATAAAAATCATCCCAACTTTACGTGTAAGGGAGGTACACATTTTTTTTTAGATTGATTCATTTTAGCACTTTGTCGGCATTAATTATGTATACCCCGCGAAATTACAGCTTTCTGTACTAACAGTCTGACTTAAGCCACAGACAGACAGATGGATTGACATGATCAAACTATGAGGGTTCCTTATTGACTACTGAACCCTAAAAACGGTTCCACAATAGTTGCTGAACTGAATAATAAGCTCGTAAGTGGTCTAGTCTTGTGTTATTCTAATTTGATTGCCCGATATGGTTTCAAGTTATTCGCAAACATTTCGTTTGGAGGCCTAACGCTTGTTGTGAAGAAAACATCTTGACTTAGAAACGGCCTTGACAAATACGATAATTATTGTTCGTCGTCTACAGTTAGGTACTGTTGTGACGCTAATTTCCAAGAATAAACTGTTTTAACCCAGTTTGTATAGCTAATTAATGTAAGAGCTTCAAACTAAGGAGTTTTTTTTTTAAGTATGATGTACGATGTACGATGTACGATGTTGATGGAAGTTCTACTATAATCTTGATTTGTGATAGAAAATTAGGTATGTAGGAAATAAAAATAACTAGTGCGCTAACTGTAACCATAAATTCAGCATAATTATGATTGTAGATCACATGGAATAGAAATAAGTCGTAGGTTAAACAAAAAATGTTCTTCCATACATTTTGTAGGTATTGAACTTTTCTATGAAACAGCAGATATTATTTTTGATAACCTCTGAAAAATTTTTCGCTAGGGGTCTAGACTCATAATAATATCACAGTCTATACATCTTTTATACTGTGATAATATGTTGAATTGAAGGTTACAGTTTGCCCATGCTTTGGTTAAAAAAAACCTATATAGTTTTATGTGTTTTTAGTAAATGCATGTTCTGTTCAAGACTATCAACGACCTAAACTAAACTTTCCAGAGATGATACACTCCTCGTAAACTAGGGTCATCTTAAAACCTAACGGCACACATGACCATCACTTTGCATCACTCAAACCAGCGGAGCAATTGCGTAACACATTATCAATCGGAATTGGTTTCATTTTGACAGTTCAACAACATTCATTGCGTTATTTACGTGTTGATCAGAATTTTTTTTCGAACTTATGAAGCAATGGATTAGCAATTTGCTTCAAAATGGTTCAGATTCCGATTGATAGTGTGTTACGCAATTAGGGTGCAACATACAGACTTCACGATTTTATTGCTGTAGGTTACAAGAAACTGCCTCAAGCTCCCAGCTCCATTCATTAAGGGGTGGCGGTAAACGTCAGAATCTCCGCAATAATTATGTCATTTATAATGGAGACGGATTTTAATTGCTCTGCCCGCATTCATCTGCTGGCATTCATTCGCTTTGGCTGTTTATGTGTGAGTGTCTGCCCTTAAAATTAAGGCAACTGTTTTTGATGTAGGTCGAGTCATTTCGTTTTGGGTAATGATGCTGTGTAATGTTTAATGAGTGATGATAATTTGAAGCTAAAACCTATTATAGGTCTACCTCTATTCAACTCAGCATTCATTTAGACCAATGACATCGCGTTATCAGAAGCAGTTATCGCTAGTTATGAGCAGTGAATCCAGAAAGTGACTATCAATCTACAGTCCCGGTATTTCTCAGTAAATTGGTTGCTGAAACCTGTATATACCTATAACTAAGAGCCACGCTAAAGATTCCGATATTCTGTCAGATGGGTCAGAATACAGACTTCATTTATCGAAGACTACAAATAATTAAATAAGCGAGAACATATTTATTCATCGAATCCAGAACGTAACACAATAACCATACAAAGCTTGAATGACGACACTAACCGTCTATTCACAGACCATCATAAAAAGGATATGATTATAACCCACCTGTTATCACAATGGTCAACATACCCCCATGCGTGTTATCTGCCATATCACAATGCCATGTCCACAAACTAGAAAAACGAAGTGTCCGCACGGACACTTCGTTTCTAGTTTGTGGAGACTTCCGGTCGAAGGGACTGTACTAAACACATCGTTTGCATGCCAAATAAGCATTTGGGGAGATAAAGAACAATATTATAGAGTTTTTCTGTTGTCGGTATAAGGAAATTCTGTGTCATAGTGTGAAATCTGTTATAAGGAAGATTTTTCTTCGTCTTTTAGTTTTCCTGTTTTTGGCCAAGGCCAAGGTCGCTATTTGGTTTTACGCCAAAATATTATAACCAAGTCTTAGTTTTTCTTGTGAACAGTTACTGTTGTACCTTGGGTAAGAACTGATGATGGGTTAAGAGTAAAAGTTTTTACTTCATAATCAGCCTATAATGTTCCCACTGCTGGGACACAGGCCTCCTCTCGGTGAGAGGGAAGTTTAAAGTTTTTACTTAAAAAATCTTAACTTCTTTTTTTATGGATGGGAAACCATCAAATGACCCCTCCCGCTCTGGGTGGAGCGGAAGGGAGTGTCAGACTCTTACTGACTAAAACCCATCCGTGTTCCTTCCTTAGCCCTTTATGTTCCGGGGTAGCGGTGACCCTTTCGGACAATCCCGCACCCCCGGAAGGCTTCGGCCCTGGCAGGTCCCTTCCTTTTTGCTGACATCTCTGAGGTGCGCGTGGAAAACTTACGCGCCGAAAAAAAAAATCTTAACTTAAGGTTAAGATATGAGATCTTGCTGCTATGCTTACAATATCCACTATTTTCTTTCATAACCTTCCATTCATCTTCATGTATTCCTAAATAGCGACAAGCCAATAAAAATGACTGCACGTAATAAGAAATAAAAGTTTGTTAGAATAATATCCTTTTATTTACCAGTAGATACAACAATTTGCGTTGTTAGTCCATAATTAGTTGAATGATGATGAATTTTTCATTCGCAATCTCTGCTTTAGGCTCATACGTTGCTGTCGACCTGAAAATTAATCGTAATATCAGGTTATGAGTTTGATGCAGAATCCACAGATTTGCTTAGGTACCTAACTTTTTTACAAATAGATATTTAAATTAAGGAGTCCAAAGGGTGTGACAATATTGACATGATTATAGGTCGGGTTAATATCCATGCAAGCGAAGTTCTAGGGGATAGCAGATAACTAATAAACGCTAAAACGGATGACCAACTCGAGATCCTAACTTCAGAACTTAGGATAGTCCCTAGAGCATAATGCTTATAAATTATGGGCTAGGTACTAAGCGGTTATGGTAAATTCAAATACTATTGTTCTAACGCATATAAGGTAATGCTTTATCATTTTAATGTGACTTTTTCACTAGGTTAAAGTATGGCAAGATGAGAAATATTGAACAAGAGAATAGGACAATCACATATTCCTTCCATTTTAACGTTCGCCGTAATAAAATATGAGTGCAATCCACACGTATGTAAAAATTTAAGAGGAATCGAATGATGGGTGATGGATTAAAACGGTAGTACGAAGTAACGTACAGACACCAGCACATGAAGCTACTACAATCTGTCAAAGAACAATGGGTAAAGTTGTATGGGCCCCGTACCCAAAAAAAAAGATGACTGTAGCATTATGAGCTATATCGGTATGCGTTGCCCTCATGGAGTAGTTTAATTAATCCTAAGAGAGTATGTCTGAATTCACTTAGAGAAAAAAGATATTTAAGGAAGTTAAATTGGTTTTGAGAAGACGGTACCCAGAGACAAGGTTAATTGTAGCTTTATTTATTTATATTTATTTATATTCAAAAACAAGTAACAAGGACTCAAAAAATGTTAGTAACAATATTTCTTACAAACTACGTTAGTAAACTTAACCTACACACTTAACCTAACACTGCAATACTGGTTAATGCAAATCCCTGCTACAAGCTCAACACTGATGTGGAAAGCTTGCAGCAGCGATTCACATATAAGCAGTCCAGTCTGCTCGCGACACACCGCAGTATAATGTTGGGGCTGGCCCGCACCCGGCGCACCAGGGAAGCGCATCTTTTTCGCATCGTAGCGTAGAAGCAATCGACACGAGCTTCAGCAAACATCCCTGAAGCGCTACAGAAGCGGAACAGCCCCATCAACACCCGGAACGCATTATTATATTGAATGCGAAGGGCGCTGTACGATTTTTGAGTGTAATCTACCCACAGGCTGCACGTGTAAAACGATGTACAATATGCACGAAATAGGGTTTTTTTAACTATTCTAGAACAACGTGCAAACCTGCGAGCGATCATATTAGCTCTCACCGACAGCGCCCTTCTTTCTCTTTCAATATCATCATCATCTTTGAGGTCAGCGGTCAAGATATGTCCCAAGTATTTCACCCTATATGCCCTACTAAGCGATACCCCATTCAACTTGACCGGGGGCATATTATCAGAACATCGACCGCTGACGCCAAAGACCATGACTTCACTTTTAGTGACGTTGTATACCAATCCATGATCCAATGCATACTTTTCACAGATGGCTACCAACCTCCTAAGCCCACAAACCGAGGCGCTCAGCAGCGCCATATCATCGGCGTAACTAATGTTGTTAACACACACATCGTCAATGTAACAGCCGGCACGCTCTCTGCTAAGCGCCTCGATCAGCTCATTGACATATAGATTGAAGAGCGTGGGTGAAGTCAACCCCCCCTGCCTCACCCCGCACTCCAACCTATACGGCTCCGAAAAAGCCCCTGCCCAGCGCACCTGATTGATCTGACCTCCATACCAGCTTTTAAAAGTGCTTATCAACTCTGGAGGCACTCCAGCTTCCTCTAACTTCCTCCAGAGGATACTGTATGAGACCAGATCAAATGCCCTGGATAGGTCGAGGAAACAAGCATACGTAGGTGTTTTCCTAACTGAATAGTACCTCACAGCCCACTTTAGACACAAGATGGCACTCTCAGTAGACAGTCCAGATCGAAATCCGAACTGATTATCGTGCAGCTGAACAAAGCTATTAAGTTGTCTGTTAAGCAGGCTGTCAAATACTTTTGCGATCACCGTAGCAAGAGAAATGGGCCTGTAATTATTCAAGTCCGCGCTGTCACCCGTTTTATTTTTAATAATGGGTACTACAATCGTTTTAGTCATAGGGCAAGGCAAATACGCATGACTCACACAAAAGTTGTAAAACATTGCTAACACTCTTGGTAAATGAGGGCCCGCAAACTTGAGGTGCTCGATGCTCAGACCATCGTGACCTGGAGACTTGCCTCTGGACATACTGTTGACAACACGTCTAACGTCTTTGGCTGTGAATCTTGTTCCAAGGTCACCATGGTCAACCACATCAGGCTCAAACACGCAGGTACCCAGTGGTGACTTAATCCTAAAATGTTCCTTAAAGAGGTCAGCAATGCCTACGGGATCGCTCTCGGCACTGACCGACACAGGGAGGCCAGGCTTACTGCTCAGCCTGTTCGTGTGTTTCCAAAACGAGCGAAAATCATTGCTTGAATGTTGTGAAGCCAAAATATCAATTTTTATTTGCTCTTCATTATTTTGACACCATTTCAAGCGAGACTTAAATATTCTCTTAGCTTCACGCATATCACAAAATATGGGACCAGCAGAAGGCTTCCCAAGGTCTTCCCACAGGCAAAACTTCTGCCTGGCGTCCCTGTAAGCCTCACCAACATGCGCATTCCAACCTACCACTACTTTCTTTTTCCCCCGCTTGTTGGGAACGCTTGTTGTTTATGAACTATGTCGGTATTTGTTGACCTCATGGAGTAGTTTAATTAATCCTAAGACAGCATGTCAGAATTCACTTGGAGAAAAAAGATATTTAAGGAAGTTAAATTGGTTTTGAGAAGACGTTACCTTCCCAGAGACAAGGTCAATTGTAGCATTATGAACTATGTCGGAATTTGTTGACCTCATGGAGTAGTTTAATTAATCCTAAGACAGCATGTCTGAATTCACTTGGAGAAAAAAGATATTTAAGGAAGTTAAATTGTTTTAATAAAATAATAGGAAAGTTCATTATCTTTATTCATTATTGTAATTACCATACTTATATTGGTTTTTATTCAATACTAGCTGACCCGGCGAACTTCGTACCGCCTTTAATTTTTTTTTTTGTTAATTTTTTCCCATGTTTTAATAGCTATTCTGCTATTCCGGGTGAGATTATGAGCTATGTTGGTATTCGTTGCCCTCATGGAGTAGTTTAATTAATCCTTAGTCAGCATGTCTGCTGGCAACCGCCAATGCAGCATAAAATTAGATACAAAAAAGAAATAAAAACAAAACAATACAAGTTCTAAATCTATTTTAACTAATTTTTAATCAAGTTCTGTTAATTTTCTAAATCGCTGGAGCCTTATTGAACACGTTCCGTGATCCATTGTAGAATAATCCACACGCTTACAACATTGTCGAAATAATAGAAGACAGAATTAACGTTTCCAACAGGTTTGATGACTAATATATATGTTGTGGACTGTAATATCAACCGCCAAAGGGTACGTTTCACAGCGATGGAAGAAAGCGATGTACCATTTCCTAGCCTCAACGAGGAGGAACTTATCTTGTTCAGTTTAGGCACATACCAATTAAAACTCGCAAAATCATACGTGTCAGAGCATTTGCGAAGAGTCATGTAGGTACCCTATAGAGGTATGCGTAGAACCAAGTCCTAATATGAGATATGGCGCAAGTGATTGACTGTCGAGTAATTATTATTTAGTAAGATTATTGTAAAAATGGAAAATTATACCTGTGAGACCTGCTGGTGAAGTGTGTTTAAATAGAAACATTTTCAAACGGTTGATTGATGTAGTTTTTTTTGTGCATACCCTGTCTGAAATCTCTGTGCACGCCACTGCATGATTGCGACCCTCGTGTGTGCCGGGAAAGATAAACATATTAACAACGAGGTTGTTAAACGTGAAATGTGGACTCAGCGATCATTGTGCCGATAGTCGCGACAGCCTGTGGCTTAATAGCCAAAAACGTCGACTAGCACCTGAGGAGGCTCTCGTTGGGCAGCTGGATCAAGGACTTGATTCAGAAAGCGGAACTTCTCGACACGACCCACATTATCAGAAGGTTCTTCTCTCCGGAGCCCTGATTGCCGATAGCTTGGACCTGTTCCCGATACCGGTGGGCTACAACTTTTTTATATTTTTAAATGTTTTTATGTTCTAATATTTAAAAATATAATTTATCTAAACATGCATAATGAAACAAAGGAGTTAAAATAATAATTAATGAGAATAATTAACGTTCTATTCTTTTATTTTATTCTATTTAATAAAACAATTTAACTTCCTTAAATACCTTTTTTTTCAAGTGAATTCAGACTTGCTGTTTTAGGATTAATTAAACTATGAGGTCAACAAATACCGACATATTTCATAATGCTACATTTATCTTTGTCTCTGGGTACGGTCTTCCCAAAAACAATTTTACTTCCTTAAATATCTTTTTTCTCCAAGTAAATTCAAACATGCTGTCTTAGGGTTAATTAAACTACTCCATGGGGTCAACAAAAACCGACATAGTTCATATTGCTACAATTAACTTTGTCTCTGGGTACGGTCTTCTCAAAAACAATTTAACTTCCTTAAATATCTTTTTTCTCCAAGTGAATTCAGACATGCTGTCTTAGTATTAATTAAACTACTCCATGGGGTCAACAAATACCGACATAGTCCATAATGCTACAATTAACTTTGTCTCTGGGTACGGTCTTACTCGTTCTCCTTTCTTTAATAGATTTTCAACTTTAAGGTTCAAAGTTGATTGGGAAAATTTGACAGTTTCGAGTAGCTTGATGTGCTGGCGTCTGTACCTACTGTTAGGTATGATAAAAACCAAATCCAAATACCGATTCTCAAAGCAACAATGTCAGTTAAATAATCGAATAAACTTACGATAGCGTGCCAAACCCTCGAAGTAATTGTCCTTTATTATCCAGAAGTTGACAACCCACTGAATTAAGCCTCTAACGCTGAGAAATGCCAGAAGTACTGCGATCCAGGATGTGTCGTCAACGTTGAATATCCCTGGTGTGATCGGCTTCTTGTTCATGGCACGCAGGTGACCCTTGTTCGCCAGATAGCGGAGTAATGCAGCTGTGGTATTAAAAGTAAATTATTATATTCGAAAAATAAAGTAACCCTCCCCTATATTATGGTCGATATTTGACGAAAGAATAATTCTAAGCGAATGGAAAATCAAATTCCATGTATGCTATAAACTGCAATTTCTGACAGGCTACTTTATTTAGCGGCTATTCAATTTTAGGATCTGATGACCGTTCGTCACATTGGCTATTTCGTCGCTATTCCTAATAGGTCACTCTACAGGGTGAAATTGAAAACATGCGACAAATCGAAATGGGAGATTGTACTCATCATTATGAACAACTTTTACTATGGGACCAAACCTGAAATCGCGAAAAAAAAAAACAGCTGTTCCCTACATTTATGTTCGCATAACTCGTCAAAATGTAGGAAGCAGCTGATTTTTTTTTCGCGATTTCAGGTTTGGTCCCATAGTAAAAGTTGTTCATAATGATGAGTGCAATCTCCCATTTCGATTTGTCGCATGTTTTCAATTTCAACCTGTATATACAGTACCCGGCGATAAATATTGCACATCGACCTTTGGAAAGAAACAATCGGCTAATTTCGGTTTCGTAGTGAGTTATCTCTGTCGCACACTACCTATGTGACGTTAACTGACGTTTTGTCAGTCGTTGTTCAAGTGCGATAGAGTGCGGTCGCGTCCAGTTCAAAATATATATCTAGAGTTGTTAACACCCCCAAATTTAAATAATTTAAAGTTGTACTATGGCATCTTTAGGAAAAATAGGGGAACCTTTTTATTTTACCCCAACCTAAAGCAATAATTTATAGAAAAATTGGTGTATTTTATACAAAGAATAAAAAGAATTATCAAAAGAAGCAAATCATAATTGTTTTAACAGCTCCTAATAGATACCGGACTGTTTGTATTTCGTGCGACAGAGATAACACTCTACGAAGCCGAAATTAGCCGATTGTCTCTTTCCAAAGATCGATGTGCAATATTTATCGCCGGGTACTGTATGTATATTTACTCCTGCCCTCTTTAACAGTGTCCATTAAGGCCTACTCTTAAGTAAAGGAATAAATTCCAATTGAATTTAGGCTCGTCCTAGCAGAGGGAAGTGAACAGACAGATATCCAGTCAACGCGTGCAGATTAAACATATCCGTCTGCGTTCCAAAGCGGCCTAACTCTAGAGTGGGTGCTAGTTGGCATCGATTACTAAGAGTCGGGTGTGTGGCCTTATTCAGGGCAGTTCATATAATATGCTAATCTTCGTTCGCGATTTATTTGCCAAAAATGTAAACAAAATATATGAATTAATGAAAAAATAACTTTAATTCCTACACAATAAAATTTAGTTTACGCTACAACTTCAAATTTTTTATAACTTTTTCAATAGTGCTAGTCACTCTGAAATTGAAACTTAATTATCATTGAAATAAAGTTGATATTTGTTTAACTTGAAATAGGGTGGGGGGTGTGCAGCACTGCGCATTTTTACTATACGTAGGCCGCACGTCAGGGGTAACAAAACTACCACGCCACGCACATCATTCTATTGAATCTCAGGTCAATGCTAGGCCAGCTCAAAGTCAAAGTCTTGTCGTTCACATTATAACTCCACCATAAAGGAAGCCTTTGGATATAGGGAGGATGTAGTAATAATAATTGACAATGTTTTGGATAATTTGGCTAGATGATACGTAGTTTGTGACCGTTTTGTGGTCAAGTTATTAATATTTTGAGGTACTTGGTATTGGTATTTGTACCATAAAATGGCAGCAATAAATAAAAAAAATAAAAATATATAGCTTTAAGCTTTTCAAAGGTTTTTTTAGAATAACTTTAAAATGATGACAGGCACTAGAACCTTGTTCTAATAATATGTAAGTATATCCAACATAGTAAATGATAAGTTTTTATAATTTTTCACTTCTCATGCTCTAAAAGTCCGTCTTTATGTTGTGCTTAGGCGACATAAAATCGCTTTTTATGTTCTAGTGCATAAAGTAAAATTTTTTTCTAAGACTAAAGTAATCAGGCCCAACAGCCACACGCACAATAAAACTTCGTAGATTAAAGTCGTGATTTATTTCATTTTCTTTAATTTATACCACTTCCGTGTTTTCTATCGTTAATTTAATAAAATCAGGTAAAATAGTTGTCATTTATTATTTAAAAAGGCAAAGAAACGTTTTCATTTTTTGGCAGTATGAAGTACCCAAGTCGAATGACAAATGTTGAAAATTAAAAAAAAAACTTTTAGAAAGTTTCGTGGCGGTATTATCTGTGGTGGCGGGAATTAGCTATGGATGCTACATTTTTGATTAATTATGTACTGTATACTTTATGCCTGTTTCATTTTCTCGCAATCGAAGTGAAAAGCAGAGTGTATAACTCAGGCATAAACGAGCCATTTTACCCTTCGACTTAACTATCCACCCTCGCCTGCGGCTCGGGTGGATATAAACGTCTCGGGGTAAAATAGCTTCTTTTATGCCTTAGTTGTACAATCTACTATTATGTACAGCCTAGTAAAATGTTTAAATTATTCATTATAGATAATGTAAAAGACTAAAGAACAAAATTCGTCTCAGAATAATTCTGTAAAATTGCTTCAGAACTCTATACCTGTTCTAAATTGCCAGAGTTTGGAAGATATACGTTTTTATTTCATACTAGCTGCGCCCCGCGGTTTCACCCGCGTAAATGTCGATCCCGTGGGAATATCGGGATAAAAACTATCCTATGTCCTTTCCCGGGACTCAAACTATCTCTATACCAAATTTCATCGAAATCGGTCCAGCCGTTTTCATGTTATGTCGTGACAACGGAAAACGGGTTTCATTTTTATATATACATATATAGACTATCGCTGCCTTTGATAGGATAATGGAAGTCGGGTTTCATACAGATGCCGCAACGGATCGAGTGCTTCATCTGATATCTTTGTACAAAAGGGGATTTACTGTTCCGCGTTCGGATTGCGTATGATTTTTTGTTTGTTACAAAAAGGACATGGCCGGAATCTTTAGAGAGCTGTGCCCTAACAAAAAATATTCATGTACACTGACTTAAAGTACATCATATTAAAGCCTACAGGTGTGTCTTTATAATAGTTTAAGTTTTATGATCAGAGAAGAAGCGAGGGATACTACAAATAGGATACAAAAAAAGCGCCTAGACATTTTGAATAGCAATGATCAATCTTTTCGAGTTTTATAGACAAAACAATACGAGAAATACAATATTATCAATGGATATAAATGCCGTTTCTTCACTAGCCGACATGACATTTATTCACATCGATATCAGTGAATATCTAATTCTATGAAAATGTATGAAAAAACTCAACGTGTCGTGTCAGCTAGTGACGAAAGAGCCAAAAATCAAAATACCAAGTAAAACTTATTAGAAATCATATTATTGATGTATTGGTAATAGTCTCTGGCTAGACCATTCAATCGTTGTAGGCAGGCCGCGATAGCGAAGAGCTCGTCGTCTACAGATGTTTCTGGATATTATGACTTCCTCATAGTGACTTGGCAAAAAATATACAATTGGATTGGCAATAAAACACTAAAATAGCACTTGAATTTTTATTTAAGTACCTATCTAATTAAGTAGCTAGAATAGACACTTGCTTATAAAATGTATAGCTACTTGTTTTACAGACATTTTAGAAAAACATCATTCCAATTACTCAGACAAGACACATACAAAGTCAAATCATTTATTTCAAATAGGCACATTAAAGTAAAAAAATACAATAAAACGAAATTGATTCTAGTCGCCCCTTCCATAAGCTAGTTTTCGTATGGAGAAGAATGGGCATTCAATCTTTTTATCTACTCTTACGTTTGAAGCCTATTCATTTTCAAAGATCAACAAAATGTTATCAAGGAATGAGGCTGGTGCCGTTATATTTGCTTGATGCCTGGCCCAGCCCAAATACCATAACAACGTCATGACATTTTTTTTTTTATGTATGGGAAATCATCAAATGACCCCTCCGGCTCTGGGTGGAGCGAAAGAGAGTATCAGACTCTTACTGACTAAAACCCATCCGTGTTCCTTCTTTAGCCCTTTATGTTCCGGGGTAGCGGTAACCCTTTCGGACAATTCCGCACGCCCGGCAGGCTTCGGCCCTGGCAGGCCCCTTCCTTTTTGCCGACATCTCTTTGAGGCGCGCGTGGAACACGTACGCGCCGTCCGGCACGGGCCTGGTCCTGATCGGACGGTGAGCTACCCATTACTCTCCGTCCGCAGGCCCGCGCCTACGGTGGCCGGGAGTCGTCACGCGGCTTCCGACGCCAGGAGTGTCTCCCGTGGCGGCTGGGACTTGAGGCTCTCTCCCTCAGCCATCCCGCCACCTCCTTCGCTAGCATGACTGCTTCTAGATGGCTCCCTGTCATGTCATGTATTTTGTAACTGCGGTGTTAGAGTGGTTACAACATGCCTTCGCATTCGATTAGTGACCACACTACAATTCAGGCACCTTGAAATCGTGAGCGTCAGAATCCAAATAATCTAAATAGTAAACAAAAAAGTCCAGTAAGCACAGCAGAATATTAACGTAAACGAAAGTCCGATAAACGATAGCGTGGGTTCAAGTTAAAATATCCAACAGGGTAACATAAACAGAATACAGTAATACGTGCGGTCAACGCAAAACTACACAGAGCACAGGCACGGTAATGTCACAGTAGGTAATGTCATCTATTATCATGGTAATGTTATCATATCAGTATTTTTAACCGACTTTATTAACCGACTTTAAAAAAGGAGGTTCTGTATTCGACCCGTATGTATGTATGTATGTATGTTTGTATGTCCGCGATTATCTCAAAAACTACTGAACCGATTTTGATAATTCTTTCATTAGTGTGATCTACATTTTTTCAGGAAGGTTTTAGTATATAATACATTAGGTAATTGTTCTTATGTACGAAGTTATATGCATAAACGTATCGCATCTCCGGCATTTCTATGGGAATTTTGATGATTCTTCGACTCGTGTCTTCAATTCTTCAATGCACTAGTGTTAATTGAATTTGTGTGAGGTAGGTACAACTAAAAAGTGAAAAATAAAAAACGAAAATGCGGAACCAAAGACACCGACTTCCGAAATTAAAGTTATTTTTCACTTTGTAGTGTTTTTTTTTTGAAGTCGGTTGTTTTTTTTTATCTTCATACAAACGGTTGGAACGCGAGTCATACCTACGCAACTCGAGTTCGGTATACCATCGGTAAACAAACAGACGCGAATGCGCCACAGTGACGAATGGACGGTGTGATGATTTTGTAAGCAGTAAGGCTATCTACTTACTTATGTACTTAGCTACTTACATATTATTGAATTAGACGAAGTATCATAATGAAATGATTATGAGAGTAATAAATGGTAGGTACCTACCTTCTGATTTACATTATAATTTACTTTTTAAGTAAGATTGTGTAGTAGGTAGTTAGAGGTTTTGATTCGAATTTACAATCACAAAACTAGAAAGAAACTCAAGTAGGTTGATGAAATTAAAATACTGTAGGCGGGCAGCCCTATCGCGTGTTTACGTACCGCGCGGGTGTAGGTAATTATTTCAAGAACAAGGCCTAGTCACAATACTGTTAGATAACATTACCGTGGTACAAAGCACTGAGTGACAGGTGACAGACGTGAAAAAAATAACTAGGACGTTCGGATACACACTCTTGAATATAATTATCGATGCATTATGCGTAACGTGATCAACATCATGACGCACGGGCCACGGCAGCTCGAAAAATAATGTCTGCAATAATCGTGAAAACGTTGACTTCTACAGGTATTTACTTTAGCAATACGATTCTGGCAGTCGCGGGTATTTTTTTATTTTAATGTAACCTTCAAGCGTGCTACATATACGGTGTTTGTCTTATGCATGTATCCAAACGCACATGCAATTTGTATTGCATTGCTAAAAACCAAAAAAATCAATTAACACACATATTTCTTTGCCATTTTTTGTCGCCTGCTCTAGAGAAATGTAATTGTTGCGATTAATTTTAGTATATTTAAGAAGTAATTTTCATATATTAATAATTACTGTACATTTATGTATTCTGAATTGATTTGAGGGCAGAATCCGGCCATGTCATTTTTTATTCAAGTTTGGGGTGGTTGTGTTTGGGGACTCCCTTTAAGCAATTTTTGCCTGTGTTAGGAGACCCCGATTATTGTGATTTTCGTACTTATCAGGATGGGCTGAAACAGTAGAACAGCGAATTTAATTTAAATTAAGGTTTTGTGTTTAAAGGAAACTTAAAATTAACTCCAATGTTATTTATCTTGTTTGTGCATTCTTTATTAGATACATTGAATTTACTGGTTAACTAATGCTGCTTGCCTGTAACTAACCGTTATTAGTTAATATTTTAAATAACCCAATTAAACTGCTTAATATATGAAAAATCATCACAGACTTATCCTCATAATAAATAATAATAATAAATTGTTCATTGCCACAAATTTCAAGTACATTGCACTGTATACAGATTAAAGATCTTAATTTAGCATTAGGTAGATAAGTACAATAGATCCGACCCTGTCCCCTAAACAAGGCTAGGCCTGTATCTTAGGGGGCAGTAACCGGCTATAAAGTATGATTATATGATTCTATTGTGGCAGAGGTGCCAATGGACTGTGTCAAGTGGGTGCATTTTTTGATCTTGTCATAACAGTTCATATGACTTACTTACATTCGCTGTACGTAAATTTCGCGTCAATAAGGAACATCACGGCGTTGATCATATCCGCAATGAGCAGAGTCACTCCGGTGATGGTGAACGGTAGCAAGGTGACATAAAAGCTGCAGGAGCGCTCCCCTTGCGTTACGTTAATGATGGCAAATATCATCCAGATCAGGTGGAGAGATAACCAGAGCTGGACATTGCTGAAATCAAGATAAAGCTGTTAGGCAACTCAAAGCTGCTCTCTTCTTCAAATTGTTTATAGCAGGTCAAGTAAGATGACTGTTTATTAAAATCTATTTTAACCTTATGGCTATCAAATTTCAATGTTCAAAGATTCGATGTTCCTCATTTCTTGAGATAATAATTATAAAAGACTAGCTGCGCCCCGCGGTTTCACCCGCATAAGTCTCGATCCCGTGGGAATATCGGAATAAAAAGTATCCTATGTCCTTTCCCGGGACTCAAGCTATCTCTATACCAAATTTCTTTTAAATCGGTTCAGCGGTTTAGGCGTGGAAAGGTAACAGACAGACAGAGTTACTTTCGAATTTATAATATTAAGTATGGATTGTGAAAAGTATCTATGGAAAAACATCTACCACCACCTCTGTTCTAAACCAATGCAAGCTACGACTTACGTTCTAAATCTAGCAGCAACGTGATTCTTCACAGGCCACACCACGCTGGTATACACCTTCTCAACGCTCATGCTCGACGTCAGGTTGTAGAAGTGTATCCTTCCACAAGCCTCAGGATCATACAGGTACAGGATCTTCATCATCGTGATCTCGTGAAGCTCTGACTTGCTTGGCTCGAACTTGCAGCCCAGAGTCAGCCAGCTCATTACCACGCATAGCAACGCTGAAATAATTTGTATAGAATAGAATAGAATACTCTTTATTATGTACACCATAAAAATTACAGACATTAAATATATAAACTTTACAATGGGTGACATAATGGGCGGCACAATGGGTGGTTGTATTTAGGGTGATTAAGGTTCAAACCAGGATGAGGCTGGGGATTGGCACATGAAAAGAGAGGCCTGTGCACAGCAGTGGGTGAATTCAGGCTATGGGTGACGACAACACCAGAGTAATTTGAACCTATTATATTGCTTGCATGCTGCATGCTCGCTTGCTTGCACCTGCACGCCTGACAGAATTTCATAGCAAGCCGAAGCCGCAGTGGTGAACAAAAGCCGTCTGCGACGATTAGCACGCATGGGACCGCCGGAGACTCGCAGCCGGAGCCGTGACAGAAACCATGCCTGCTGCATGTTGCATGCTCGCTTGCATGCTGCATGCTTGCTTGCATGCTTGCTGCATGCTTGCTTGCATGCTGCATGCTCGCTTGCATGCTTGCTTGCATGCTGCATGCTCGCTTGCATGCTTGCTTGCATGCTGCATGCTGCATGCTCGCTTGCATGCTTGCTTGCATGCTGCATGCTCGCTTGCATGCTGCATGCTCGCTTGCATGCTTGCTGCATGCTTGCTTGCATCTGCACGCCTGAGAGAAGTTCATAGCAAAAGCTTTGTAATACTTTGTTTTAAACACATTACTGATATAAATAAACATGAAATAATTTGAATTTAGGACTTATAACTTTTATTGAAAACGGTTTTAAGTGTTTTGTTTATTATTGATTGTAATATTTATGACAAACAAATTTAGGGCATATTGTATTTAGGGATTTCAATTTTATGGCATGTGATATTATGTGACTTTTAGTTCGGGGAAATTATCATTCGGACAAATGATGATTCAAACAAAAAAAAATTGTAGCACTTTAGATTATGGATAAAAAAGTTAGGTAACACAATAGAGGACCTGTAATAACAGTCTAATTAACACTGTGATGAAATTAGAAAATTCATAAAATCCGAAGTACACTTACTTTGATATAAAATAATCAGCATGCTCCAAAATTCTAATGATCCCATAATTTCAGGTTATTATTGCGACAGTTATTAAATAACATAAACCTTTTCCCATTGAAGTCCACACTCGAAACTCGTTACAAAACGTAGCCGAGACAATCTAGAGGGCAAACAAATTTCAAGTGGGCCGCGTACCAATTTGTGTCACTAAAATGGGTCCGCCCCATGTTTTGATTACAGGTAAAGTCCAGAATTAATGGGTAACGTCTCCCGCCGAGGTGATAATGAAAAATTTAATAGCGTCCTTCTACCAATGTTCGAAATTGAATTTGTTCCAAGAAGAGAACCGCTTCATTTCATTTCTCGTTATCAAACCATTGCTTGCTAATCAAGATAATAAAAGACAGTTACTTTTTATTTAGAAAAATAATGTAACATTCTGTTGAACTTTCAATTCGCAGCATTTCTTAATCAAATAATCTTTGTTTTACTTGAGGCTTTTGTTGTCCAGGCTGGTACACAAGAACATTAGTGTCAGCTATGTCTATTTGCTTTGGCTCAGGAAAACGTTGATACTTTTCGTTATAAAACTTCTTGCTTAATTCTCTCCTTACAATTTTTCGTCTTATTGTCCTCATTACTCTACAAAAGTATACGTTCATCATGAAGATAAGGACACCTCGCAGCCAGCAGGCAGCGGCTACGATCGGAAGCCAACCGGCGAAGTCGTTGTACGATTTTAGTTTCAAATCGGTCGCCCAGCCGCTATACCTCAAAATCATTCCTTTGTCTAAGCTTTGCTTGATGTGACTGACGTAGACGACGGCCATTGATAAGTCGAAGCAAATCATGAATATACAGCTGTATATGAATATGGAGAGCGCGATTTTTACCGTGCGCACGTGCGTGCTGTTTTTGATGATGACTCGAAAAATAACGGCCATGAAAAACCATATAATGTGGAAGCCAGAGCTCAATGCTATGTAACTGCAAAAGAAAGTATAAGAATATAAGGAAGATCTTTTATACAATAACATTTTATGAAAGTTCTACTAAAAGGGTTTTACAAAAACGATGGTCGAGCTTGTTACTGTTACGAAATGTACTCTGTTTGTATAAATGAGAAATCTCTTGAAACACCTAATTTCAGCTGTATGTATATCCTAGACAATATTATAGTAATAATGCAAATGTGTAAGCAAAATTTTTGCTATCTCAGTATAACGAAGTCAATTTGAAATAAAATATTATTATGCAAAACGCGCTGTATTTCGCATATTCGTCTAGTAGTTTTATGAAACGTAAAAAAGATCGGATTACATGAAAAGTCTGGCTACTGTTCTTTCATAAACGGAGATACTTTCTTGAATAAAAATAATTAATCATAAACATGGATCAATAAATATTATACAAATACTTATAATTTTATTATAAAATATAGAAGTACTTACTCCCTAGTTTTAGCAGTCAGACGAGTAGCCACGGAGGTTATCGCCGGTAACCATTTGATGGGAAGGATGTTCAGGCCGTGGGTATCGTTGCTGAGCTGAAGGTTAGCTATCAGCTTAGGTTTCGTAAGTTTATGCCTGCAGGCCTCGGAGTCATACAGATACATAATGCGAGTCAGTTTGGACCAGTCATCTGTTGAATTTTCAGGGGACCATATACAGGCAAGGATTGAAGTGGCGCCGACGCATACTATAATACCTGAAGAGAAGAAAGTTAAAGTTCAGTGAATATGGCGGATTTTAAGCTATGCTATCGTTTATGAAGTGCAGAATTTAATGACAGCAGCAATTAATGGTCAAAGGATATATGCCCCAGCCCTAACTCGATGGACAGATATCCCGTGACTATTGTTTGCATTTTTAAGACTTCATAATATAGAGATACGGAGTGCCGCAAAGCAGTACTATCAACTGCACGCGTTCGGGAGAAACTTCGCTGTCGACTGTTGTGATTGGTCACCTCCCAACAAACACGCGCTGGTCAATATGTGCGTACTGTTAGGATAGCGCTCCGTGGGTCCTTTTTAATTGAAACACTTTATTTTGCTACTACAGAAACTAATTTAATAAAAAACTGTATACATACAAACATACATACAAACACACACACATACACACACACACAAAAAACATATATACACACACATACACACACACACACATTCATACACACACACGAACACACACACACGCACACACACACACGCACGCACACACGTACATTAAAATACATATGTTTTGGACGAAAATTGTGGGTTGACTGCGCTGCTTGCAGCGAGCAGTTTTATATAGTACAAGAATATTCAAATCAGCAATTTTAATGTAGTGATGGAAATTATTTATAACAGTACGCACATAACAGTCCTGACAAAAATTAAAACGTAAGATCTTAACAAGAATTATTTACACTGTAGGCAGATGTTATCAGCCATGAAAGCACATTTATTCCTATCTTTTGGCTTCAAGGTAATGAGAGGTTCATCGGCGGCTGCATCATCATAGAACATGATGAATATTCCGTTCCACTCAACGTACAATAAAAATATAAATTTATATTTCTGTATTAATAATTTGCTGTCAGGCTGTCAGAAAATAATTACTAGGTATGACAGTGACATGGTATTGTGGCATTTTGTTTTGTTGTTTTTCGTTCCCGGCAGTCCTACTTAAGGTATCAAGGAACTTTTCGCATTATTTTATTTAAATTAGTATTTTTTTATAACAACGCGTTTTAATCTTGCGATCAGTCCAAATGCTTGGTTTGTTATATTATAAAGACATCACTGACCTCCACTGACTTTAGAACATTAAACTTCAAGTCATTTTGAGGAAATCAAGCCTACCTATCGGTAAAACCATGGTACAATTATATACTTTTATACCATGGGTAAAACAATCTACATAATACGTGGTATCGGCCCCGATTTACTAGTCGTCGTTGGTTTGAACCCAGGCTTTATTTTGTGTAAATGGAAAACATCGTGAGGAAACCAGCATGTCCTTGAACCAAATATTCGAAGACAATGTGACATCTACCAACCCGCACTGGGCCCGCGTGGTAGATTACAGCCCACACCCTCTCGAAGAGAGGAGGCCTGTGTTTCAGCAGTGGGAGTATTATAGGCTGATTATTCTTAAGCTTATGCTGACACTATACTTATTGGACTGCTATAAGAATCATTTGGCGCTCGGATGACGTTGAAAAGGGGGCGCTGCTGGTAAACTTTTGAGCAATTGTTTTGTGAAATGTATTGAAAAATACAAGATGGCGGCATTAGTTCCGATTTTGGTCACGCACCTATATATCCTTGTATAACTATAAGCAAGCTTCTCATTCCTCTCAGATATGAGATGTTAGTGATGAATGATGATGATGTTATGAAGATGTTGTTGATGTTGTCTAAATAATATTTTGGATTGCATGCATTCTTATGCAACATGTCCCGAAATTAACGCACATCTCCAAACACTCCAATTGGAATATTATGTTATGTATTGTGAGTGTACGAGTAAATTGTGGTCACATTACAAATTGAAATCATAAGTTTACAAAAAGTGTACACATGGTTCAGTAGTATGTATTAATTTAGGCCTATAATAAGCTTAGGTATAGTAATCTGGATATAAACTATGGTATGACAAATATGCAATAACAGTCAAAGTCAAAGTCAAAGCATTTATTTCAAATAGGCACATAAAAGGCACTTTTGAACGTCAAAAATGATCTTAAAATAGAATTGATTCTAGTCGCCCATTCCAAAAGGTAGTTTTCGTATGGAGAAGAACGGGCAAGAAACTCCACCGTTACTCTTTTAAAATGTTTAGGTACAATATTTTGCATGGGTACATTAATTATGTAATAACATGTGAGGACGATGCACCTACAATAAAATTACTATACCACAATAGGTAAAAGAATTAAAAACGAAACCATGACATATAAATTAATTATCTGATAGATACATGGTGCTCACATATTTACAAACATGGTACAAGCAAAACGATTTTAATTAAAAAACAAAATACAAGTAATAAGTCAGGGTGTGAGTAATAAATGTAAAAAAAAAAGAATAAAAAAAATTACAATTAAATTAGCAACCAGTTTGATTTTGTCTAGACTCTAGATTGTCCTATGGAGCAGGACCAGCATGTTTCCAAGCGTTCTTATCTTGGATATAATCTTCTAATTTATAGTATGCTTGTTTACAAAGTGTACGTTTAATGTGAGTTTTAAATTTTCTTTCATTTAATTGCAATATATCACAAGGTATTTTATTGTAACATTTAACACAGTACCCCATAAAAGATGTATGTACTTTGGCTAATCTGAAAAATGGTTGATGTATTTTATCTTTATTTCTTGTATTAAAGTTATGTCTATCGCTTATTTTATTAAAAAGATGTAGATTTTTTCTTACATACATAATATTTTCATAAATGAATTGGCAAGGTACTGTCATAATATTAATCCTTTTAAATAGTTCCCTGAGACATTCGCGGCGACGTAGATTATAAATGGCTCTGACAGCTCTCTTTTGCAAAATAAAGACGGATTCAATGTCAGCAGCTCGACCCCATAGTAAAATGCCGTACGACATAATGCTGTGAAAGTAGCTAAAATAGACTAAACGCGCGGTTTCTACATCTGTTAACTGTCTTATCTTCCTAACAGCATAAGCGGCCGAGCTAAGCCGCCCCGCAAGAGATGTTATGTGAGGTCCCCATTGTAATTTCTCGTCTAGCGTGATTCCCAGGAAAACCGTTTGATCAACAAATTCTAGTTTTTCTCCATTCAGTATGATCATATGAGTCAGAAATAGAAGTCTGTAGGTAATGTAGTGCGTTGCCTGATCTAGGTTTATTTAAACCTGTGTTTCAGGCCAAAAATCTACGCATGCAAACAGTCGCACATGTACAGACGCCAGCACATCAAGCTACCCCGATCTGACAAACTTTGATAGATTTTCAACTTTACTGCAAAGCAATAAGGTTCATAATTATTCAATTGGGAAAATTTGACAGATTGGGGTAGCTTGATGTGCTGGCCTCTGTACAAGGGTCTAGCTAGGTACTTGATCCATTTTGGTTTGTTTTGACTGTAAAGCGGAAGAGTGACAGTAATTTACGTAGTTTAATTTTTTTTTTTGAGATTTTTTTACCTATTCTGAACTAACTACTTTCATAATGTACGTTATTTCTTTACGCACGCTTGACTTGGGGAGTAAGCTGGCGAACGCGTGACGTAAGCGTTACGAAAAGTGTGATCGGGCGAGGCGAACGGGAGTTGAGTGGGGGATATAAGCAAGGAAGAGAGAAAGCAGTGCGCGCGCACATTTTTGTTGCTAATGTTAATGTTTCATGCTGGATTATATTCGGACGCAATGTGAGTTGTTACTACTTAAATAACTTGAATTAAATTGTTAGACATGTTTGAGATGCATAAAAATGGAATGGTGATACAGATCAAAACTGCACACTTTAAAAACCTGCTGTTCATGCAGTTTTAAGACTACCCGATAAAAACAAAGTTAAAATGAGCTGTTAAACTAGAAGAACTAAGTTGGGAGCTTGCAAAGAGTTATGTATGGATGTGGACGTCTGGCTAATTAACTGTCGACAGTTTTATGTCTTCCTCAGACGAGCGGTAGGCTGCTAAAACATAGGGGGAGGTAGTGGGTACCGGCGCGGGCTATTAGGTTTGACGGAGATTGAGAGAGCAGTTTCCTTGAACGTCAAACGTGTTTTGTTTTCTGGAACTATAGCAATATTTTATGCGTCTGGTTGTCTATTGATGACACGGTCGATGGGTGGTGAGCACAATAACGTGTAGGTTGAAAGAAAATAAACACATTTTGGTTAAATTAAATTGTTTATTCTGTTAATTGGACTGGATATCGGAATCATTTAAAAAAAAAAGACGGGTTACACTCCGGGAGTGCCGGCAGAAGTGAAAACTTGAATATTAACGTTGTGCATTTTTGATATTTTTCATTAATAGATGCACTTAGTTAAATTTCCATATTTTAAACACTTTATATACACGAATTTAACAATACACAGCAGTGTGGCCCATACACAGACTGTCGAGCCATCAGCTGTCTGCACGCTGTAACATAAACACACACGAACATTCGCGCAAGCACCCTGCGCCGCCTAAACGAAACAGCAGGCATACATTTTCGCTGCACCGTAGAAAGAGAGGGGGATAGAATAGAATAGAATAGAATAGAATACTCCCTCTCCTACGCCTACTCCCCGTGTACGTTACCCCAGCAAGAAAGTGTCTCCTAGAGTTATAGGAGTAGAACGTATAATGTGTACCCTATCTGCTGTAAATGTGCCCCAACATAAAAAATGTGTGCCCCCTGTCGTTTTGGAATAAAACGGAAAAAACGATTCTTGCTGGGGTAACGTTTTTCTAGCAGGAAAATTCTAAACGAATGATCGGAGAGAGAAAAATTGTGCATGGCCAGAGAGCTTATATGTGTGCCAAAATGTGCCCCCAAAAATAAAATCTGTGCCCCTTCAGGTTTTCGAGATATTGCATTTCCTGCTGGAGTAACGTTTTGATGAATCGTATATGTCTACAACCATTGCATGTGCCCCTGTAGACTAAACATACACGAGTAGCTCTTAATGTGTGCCCCTTTGTGCCCCAATTAGATTTAAGAAAATATTTATAGTTTTCAAGTTATCGCGGTTTTATGAAAACCCGAAAAAACATCGCAGCGCCTAAATTAGACAAGGCACAAGTTCGCTGAAAACTGTATTCGGTCCTTCTTGACGCTAATTATAACCATACAAAGTTTCAAAACTGTTCATGCATGCGTTTTTGAATAATCTCGCTAAAAGTCAAAACGATGGTGTCATAACTTTGACGGCAAAATACAAGGAATTGGCTCAATCCCAGATGTGTAGGTGTAAACCAAAATCATGTGCCTTTAGTCAGAAATATATGGTGAAAATATTCAGCTTGAAATGTTTCGCATTAAGTAAATATAAACAAAAAACCAAAATATGTAAGCAACGGCTGGTTATCCGACGAAATATGAATGACTACTAAAAAGCGACAGATTCATACATATCGATGACCTTCTTTATTGGACGTATTATACCTAAGCTGTTGTCAGTACAGTCGCGTTCAAAAGTTTTGGGGGCTAATTAAAAAATATATTAAATGCACCTTGTGATTATAATAAATGAAACAGCTTGTTGATGTGGAAATTATTATTTTTATTCCCTTAATTTTAATTCTTTAAGTAATTATTGCATCAAATCACAGATCAAAGTTCCTACCTATAAATATTAGAAATTATTTGCACATTGTGTAGTCATTGTTATTTTAATCACAGATCAGTTTTTCATCTAAGTCTAACATATAATTAGTAAATTCGCATCACAAAAAATCACAGATCGGTATTAAGTATAATATTGTGTAAAAAAAATATTAAATTTTAATTGGCCCAAAACTCGAAATTGAAATTTTGATAATATTATCTTTACGTTTTAAAGTTTCCTGAATCTATTAAATTTACACTATTTTTATAGGATGTAAGTTTGTATATATCCGTGGATATAAAATTTTGTACTCAATTTTTTCCAGAAGTACTCTAGCAATTAAGTTGAAAATACAGTTGTGATAAAATTTAGCCCTGAATAAATAGATATATTCCGCCTGATCGGTCCGCCAGAACTTTTTTAGATACATATATTCTATAGATCAACAAAACTATTACTTACATCATCTAGTTAGAAGTTTATGCAACTTGCCAATAGGCAAAATGCCACTCCTCCCTGCTTGGTGTTTATATTATTGTTGTTATAGCTGCCATAGAACATTCTGTAAAAATCTAATCAAGTATTTAGCTATTTCGGCTAAAAAGATACAGCCCTGTGACTGTGACATGTTGAGTGTTGACGGATTGTGGTCGAGTCTTAGTTTTGGGGACATGAATTCTTGTCATGAATTATTTTTTTACATTGTAACTAGAAGTTATATTTCATCAACCTAGCACAAGAAGAGAATTAAATACGTATTAAACAAAAAAGAAAACAAATTACTGAATCGATTTTGATGAAATTTCTATTGGACCAATCGGAAAGTATGTATATCTTTTCAGATGAAAACAAAACAAACATGATTTAGAACATTTTTTGTTAAAAAATAAATAAGTATATAAAGTAATGAAAAAAATCCAAGTACTTGATAAGCGTACAAGTTTTAAATAAGTCAAAACAATGGCATTAAATACTTACCACCGCAGATCGTGCCATAAAATTCAACACCCCTACAACCACATAATTGTTATAAAATGCTTAATACGCCACTTTCAACCAACTTAAAAAAAAAGTAAACAAACAGTATCAGTGCAACTGCGTGACTCAACGTAACAGTTGGTAACAGTGTCCTTGGCGTCATAACATAACTGCAACTGTTTACCAATACCAAGAAAAAATCCAAACGCACTTCCCAGTCAATAAACACTTCGTACCTATTATTCATAATAGAGCGACGTTACACGTAACTGTCTTTGTCACACTAACACCGTACGCGTACTAGCTGTCTCACTTTCTCCAAGCTAGACAAAGCGACTCCTTGCGACACGACGTCAGCGGATGCCGCGGGGCCAGAGATATATGCAGCGGTGTGGGGAGGCGAAAAAAGGGAATCTTCTATTAAGTAAGGTGAATGCTCCAACCAGCCCGCAAAATTCAAATTTTTTCTGTTTTTTTTTGTTCCTACGCCTTTATGAACTTGTAGGGTTGTATTGGTGATTTTGATGATTATAATTCTGTAACTACATACGTCTTACAGCCGCGAATAATATTTTAATCAACATACAACCTAGCACTGGCCTGCAAATTGCAAAAAACGCAAGAAATTTTGAATTTTGCGGGCTGGTTGGAGCATCCCCCTTAATGATGAAAAACATACTGTTAATTTATCTAACCTACGACTTATCAATAAATATATATATATATATAAAGACAAGTACGGGCTTTTTATTTATATACAAAAAAGAGCTACCTCTTTTTAGTAGTAGGTATTCATCACACATTTCATTTTTTTTTTTAAACATTGGGACCAATCAAATTTTGGGTCAAAGACCTGGCAAATATCTGGATGTATTTCTTTCGTTCACACATAAATTACTGGATGTATTTAATGAAATTTTGAATCGAAAGATAGCTTACCTTGGAATAGCACTTAGGCTACTATTTATAATGTACTTAATCATGTGTAAGGTCATAGAAACAGCTAGTTGAATATAATCCAATAACAACTTTATTTTATTACTTATTACTTTTCTACGTCAGTGTACTCAGGCACAACACGTGTGAACCGGTTAGTGAGTAAAGTAAAGAAGGTCATCGATATGTATGAATCCGTCGCTTTTTAGTAGTCATTCATATTTCGTCGGATAACCAGCCGTTGCTTACATATTTTGGTTTTTTGTTTATATTTACTTAATGCGAAACATTTCAAGCTGAATATTTTCACCATAATAAATATTTCTGACTAAAGGCACATGATTTTGGTTTACACCTACACATCTGGGATTGAGCCAGTTCCTTGTATTTTGCCGTCAAAGTTATGACACCATCGTTTTGACTTTTAGCGAGATTATTCAAAAACGCATGCATGAACAGTTTTGAAACTTTGTATGGTTATAATTAGCGTCAAGAAGGACCGAATACAGTTTTCAGCGAACTTGTGCCTTGTCTAATTTAGGCGCTGCGATGTTTTTTCGGGTTTTCATAAAACCGCGATAACTTGAAAACTATAAATATTTTCTTAAATCTAATTGGGGCACAAAGGGGTACACATTAAGAGCTACTCGTGTATGTTTAGTCTACAGGGGCACATGCAATGGTTGTAGAGATATACGATTCATCAAAACGTTACTCCAGCAGGAAATGCAATATCTCGAAAACCTGAAGGGGCACAGATTTTATTTTTGGGGGCACATTTTGGCACACATATAAGCTCTCTGGCCATGCACAATTTTTCTCTCTCCGATCATTCGTTTAGAATTTTCCTGCTAGAAAAACGTTACCCCAGCAAAAATCGTTTTTTCCGTTTTTTTCCAAAACGACAGGGGGCACACATTTTTTATGTTGGGGCACATTTACAGCAGATAGGGCACACATTATACGTTCTACTCCTATAACTCTAGGAGACACTTTCTTGCTGGGGTAACGTACACCTACTCCCCATCCGTCTTACGAATTTTCGATCAGGTCACGTGTCCTGACGCGAGTTTAACATTTTTTACCCATTACAAAAAAGTGTACAACGCCGCTACAGAAGTTTTCACTTCAAAACTAAGCTGGATGGAGTTCCTTTCTGACTGCCCCTTAAAGAATTGGCGAACCAAACTCAAGGGTCAAAGTCTCTTTTAAAGTCCAGACATAATCTTGTTCAGATCATGTGAGGATAATGTAGATTAGAGCCTGGAATGGTCTTTTGAGTAAAGAACCACACAGATTTGAGAGAACCAGTCCTGTCGGCGCATGCCTTAGTCAGTAATCGTGGAGCTTAACTCAGAATTTGAGGAGCTCAACGATATTACTACTTACGAACTGTAGTATTTAGCTTATGATGCCGATGGTTTCCAAAAAATAGCCGATGATAGACAAGGTACGCAGACTTCTAACATGCTGATGTAGGTACGTCAAAAGCCGACTATTATAATAAGTTTGTTCTGGTATGAGCAATACGATAAAATTCCAGGGTGATAGAATTAGTTGTTGGAAAGGTTGAAAAGAGTAACAGAAAGTTGTTTAGCAAGGTTGGAAGTGGAGCTGACTGTCCATGATACGCTAGACGAACCTAGTTTTAGTATTACAATTCTAGAGGTTCCTTTATAATCAAAAGGCTATTGTGCTCCAAATGCATTTGGAGCACACTGCGTTATAGGTATACAGCGAGCAAAGGGGTTCATCAACCTGCATGTTTGATATACGATTTAATTGTCAGAATGCATGTCAATTATCTGCCTTGTTTGCTAAACCAGTTCCTGTAATTAATCAGAGCTCAATAGATACAAAATTAATTTCAATCAAGCAATTATCGAGTAACTGTATTGGCAATAGTTGATGGATTTATCAGCCATGCATGTTGAATATTATATTAGTCATGTTTGTAATAGGATCAATGAAAATCTGTAGGTACTGGCTTCGGTTTAGCGTAATTGTAACAATGCGATAATTATACAGCCTACATAATAATTATTATTGTTTAGTTCACAGAAAGACTTTTAAGTACAGTATGTTATTGTAATTTTTTCTCAATTAATCTTTTTATGTATGTTAAATGTTCCACGCTCTATTTTTGTAAATTTTATGACTAATTTTTATTGACATGTAATTTTAATAATTATGAATAAATGAACTGAACTGAAAAGGATGACAAATAATTTATGTGTGAACAGATTTAGTACATTTATAATAAATTGTATTAACACCTCAATCGGTTATTTATAAAAAAAAATGGTTCCAGTTGTCTAGTGAGAATCGTTATGTTATTATTTTATTTTCATTATTAGTGTAGACTAGCTTTTGCCCGCGACTTTGCGGGGGATGTCGGAAAATATCACACGGGAACAAAGTCAAAGTCAAAGCATTTATTTCAAATAGGCACATAAAAGGCACTTTTGAACGTCAGACATTATCTTATAAAATAGAATTGATTCTAGTCGCCCATTCCAAAAGGTAGTTTTCCTATGGAGAAGAATGGGCAAGAAACTCCACCGTTACTCTTTTAAAACGTACCTACTACCGAAATTAAAAGTACCTACTCTATTTATGAATCCAGGTTATAAACTATCTGTGTGCCTCATCTAAATCCGTTCAGCCGTTTTGGCACCCATCAGGAACATACATCTAGATCTAGACAAACGGAACAAAAATCTATGAACTATATTACTTACAATTACGTTTTATATATCAAAAATATTCTATGTACAGTTTTGATTTCTTTACTATTTTATTATACTTATAGATTTCATGGAGAAGGTTTTACACGAAAGGTTTTAATTTGAAAACACGTAGGTACGCATAGCAATATTGATTCAGACAGGATGGTATACACATCTGATATTTTTGTCTTAAAAAAGTGATTTAGCCCGTCTCAATGCCGTATGTTTACACCAGTCCATGTTGACTGGTATTAAAACAGGTAGTTCAGCTGCACTATAACTCGCCTCCAGCTAAAAACTTTATGTCTCAAACGTTTTATACCTTTTAATCATTGAAGAAACGCTTTTTGATGGCTTTAGAGATTAGCTGAGAATAATGACTAGCTATAAGAGCGCTTAAAACTTTGTTAGAGTGGAAGTACTGTGAGCTAAACTTCGTCGATAAAGACCTCATATTTGTGTAATAACATAGCCTCCGTATGTGATGGCACACCATATAGCAGTTTGTCCCCCCCAGTTCTTTGTTGACTCGCAAATGCAAAACAGTTCTATTATATTATTTCCTTCAAAACTCACAAAGTTGATTGAAGGATCTAAATCCTTCAGGTATTCTTTGCTTAGCACATATCAAACAGGTCTTCAGCCAACCAAAGCTGTGTGTTATTTACCTCAGTAATAGCTAGCAGATGAAGAAGGCCCATATTGGTCCATTGCTGGACTTGTAATTTCCTCCTCAATTTGCGACCTATAATAACCATGAAAATTATTTCCTGTAAAAAAAATTGCCACAAATTGGACAAATAACCACGAAATTGGGTCATCTTCGAATAGCGTGTGGCGTCGTATGCAATCTCTTAGCAACCGCAGACCTACAGGAAGTGAGCAAAGGATTACAAACAGCCAGGGCAGTGGAATTGGATATGATCAATCGATTTTCGGAATAGAAATCTAGTTTCTTATCGGTATGCAGTTTGTGGAGAGTCAATTGGTAAACTTAAGTATTTTAAACAAAATTATAGGTTATTAATATTGTGGTCGGAGGCAATTAGAGAAAGGACAAAAACTAAAGTCAGAGTCCAGAGATCATTAGATGCGAAGGGAAAGCTGTAGCAAACATTTTTTTTTATTTTACAAGTTGAGTTCCACGGAATGTATTTTGCTCAAGTTGTTAAAGCTAAGAAAACTCCTTTTTATCTGTCTCTAGCTTTTATCTGCGTGAACTAAGAACTATCAGGTACATTGTGTTTTTGAATGATTAAATTTTTCTGATCCTCTTTCTTTACCAAAGTATTGTTGCGTTTGATTCTACCGACATAATTAATTAAATATTAAACAAAGTATAGAATATTTTTCTAAGATAGAGGTAGATGGTTAAAATATCTTTATTGTGCACTAAGAGAAAAACATTAAAAGCAATTTCTTTCATTAATATCATGCAGTATCTACTAAAGAAAGAATCATGTAATTCAGACTAGCAATAAAGTCTACCTCCCACTCCTCTCTAAAACTCAAACCAGCTACTATAATAATTGCCCTCAAAAAATCGATCCACCTAACCTAAATTGCCACGAAAGCGTAATTAAAATGAAACGCTACCAGTGCAAACATACACAGATACGTTCAAATTCGGACGCAATCAATCATGTTTGAACAAGCTTACATATTCTCGCTTTCAGCATGTTGAGGGTACTCGAGAATACTCCAGGAAAGGGATGAGTGTATGGACGGATCGTTGTTGTAACATGTCTCAGGTCGAGTTGGTTTACAATTATTGTAAAGTTGAATCGATATCTGTTACTGTTGGAAAATTCTCAGATTGCAGGGAGGATGATGATACAAAAAACAGGTGGTTGTTTTGATTCAATTCTATTCAATAGTAGGTATTATGAAATTGATTTTAGATAGTTTGTTCCCAGAATAAATCCTCTAATAATAATCTTGAAGTAAGAAGTTTATGAATTGTTACGAAATGAAGTCTGGCTTAAGTTGTAAGTGTTGTAACTAATTGGTTTATTTAACTAATTGAAACTAGTAGGGACTTAAGATGTTATTTGTTTACTTTCTAAAGCCTTTTTGTTTTGATTAGACTATCAAAGTATTAAGTTTCTTGATTGTTACGAAAATGTAAAAACTGTGGATGGTTAAAATTGTTTTGATGGTAATTTTGGCCTCTAGCGTTAACATTTAAAAAAGTTCGTTAAACGATTTTTTATCAAAGAATTGTGTTTACTTAGGTACTTCGTTTCAAAGAAATCGTTCAATATTTTAGCTGAAGCACAAAAGCCTACAGTTATGTGTATCCTTTTATTAAAATTACTTAATTCCTTGTACAGTAATACAGGGTGGTAGGGACATTGACTCCAGGTTGCCATACCACCACTAATAATATTATTTTTCATTTCTCATACTCGGAAAGTAGTGTTTGTTTGATCCAAATAGCGGGTGGAAGACGCTGCTTCCCACCACAGGGCGGGAAAAACTCATAGTAATTACTTCCCTCTTTAGGGTGGGAATGAATTTTAAATATAGAACTGTAGCACGGACTGTAGTCACCTACGAAATTTTTTACATAAATTAAGAAAAATGCTGCAGTCTTGTGAGTGTATAAACAGCCAGTGTGAATTAAAAAAAAAAACCTATTAAGCGGGACAGCCCGCGGCGATGACGCGGTGTGTTCCATATATAAAATAAAAAAAAGGCAATATTATTATTTGGCGGGATACTAACCCTGTAAGCTGTACCGAAATTCAAAAACTTTGAATGTTATTGTTATCAATAAATATTTTAGAAAAACTACTACTTTTTACTTTCCTTATATTCGAAATGAAAAGTAGAGTGTTTAACACGGGTGAAAGTCATCAATTCCTACTCGGGCTATAGCCGCCCTCGCTGCGCTCGGGCGTCTAAATGCCTCGTATAGGAATTGATTCCTTTCGACCCTTGCATAACAATCTACTATTTCATAGTACCTTTTTTTTTGATAATCGACGAAAAAAATACTAGGCTAGAGGGTCTAAAATCATGCGAATTCGTGGTTTCAGTTGCGCGTTGATGTTCCTGCGGCCCTGTATTATCTCTGATACAAACCCTAATGCAAAGAAAATAAAGATTATTGTGAAATCAAATATTAAATAACTGAGAAAAGGCACCATACAAATGATTCCTATTAAGATCCTATATTGTATTGTTTAATTAGAGAGCATTGCTATCCTACGCCGTCATGCTAGGGAGGTGCCGTTCGCTCACTTTTTATCGAGTCATCATCTGCCTAGCCTTTTCCCAACTCTGTTGGGGTCGGCTTTCAGTCTAACCGGATGCAGCTGAATACCAGTATTTTAAATGGAGCGACTGCCTATCTGACCTCCACAACCCAGTTACTGGGTAATATGATACCCCTTGGTAAGTCTTTTTATCGAGTAGTCGGGTAATTAAGTTTAAAATGATAGAATATTAACTTGTTCGAATAAAATTATAATTTTATTTCTTAGATAGTCCCCCACAGTCTTATTTTAGAATATATAAAAGACTTGTCAAATCAGCAAATCTAAAAATATATTCTAGACCTGCTAAATAATTAGGTAACTAATAACTTCAATCAAGATATTAATTAACCTTTGTTAAACACGAAATACTTCTATAACCAGCTATTAAATAACTCTGATCGCTTAATTAGCCATGAACCCTATTTGAAATAGTTTTGGACAAGTTTGGGCTTAGTCTATAACTAATATAAACTGTAGTAAAAGCTGAATATAAATTAATGAATATAAATAGATTTTTGGCCGTTTTGCCATCCTGTGTGAACCAGATTTGTCCTTTGGTGGCTTTTATTCAAAACTCGTAATTCGATTCCCTCTTTCACATGATTAGACCATTCCAATTAACTTTGTTTCGATCAGCATTCCAATGGCAGGTGCGTTTAAGCGACAAACTTCATTTGTTGATTGAATGAAATAATTGAATGCTGTCGTGATGAAAGCGATGACAGCAGTAACGTCACGAGGAACGTGAAAATAGAAATAGGGAGTGCCACTGTCACTATTGAAGGAATGGTACTGTGTATTATTGACCAGCTGTGTATCGATAGGGCCTTATTAGGTATAGTCAACCATGTCAATGCATTACCACTTTTGACAACAATTCCCAGTAAACTCAAACTTCACTTAAGTTAAAACAATCTTACTGTCACATAGACTATTAGGTCTTGTCGTTATATGCTGTGCACGTGACATTCAGCCTTAGGGTGATAAAGCAATAACGAGGTCGGCTATATTAAAAAGTAATCAAAAAACCATATTATCAGCAACTTCTATTTTGTCGTTGACATTGCCTAAATATCTAAGTCTACATTACACCAGATAGGAAATAACGTTGAAACAAGTTCTGAGTTCATTTATCAATTCAATATTACAGTTAAATGCTTTTACCGAAATCCACCATCATCACATCTCTAGCAGAGAGTACCGAAACAGACATTTAGATCAATTATATAGTAGGTAGGTACGTCAGACATCATGTCGGATTTCAGGAAACCGCAGACATATGGCTACATACCTCTATTCTATACAGCCTACTGAATTCTGACGACATATTGAATGGTTGGCATATTGAGGAACGAAGCTATTGATTGTTCATTCCTATTCTGTGTAGATATTGGAGGTAGAGGTTAATCAGCTTATTGACATTTTGCATATGTAGGTGTGCAAAGTTTATCATTGCACTCGAGGCGAAATTGCAGCACAAGACAAAGGCGAGGGCTAAATGGGGCCGGCAGTGTTTTTGTGAGTGTAATTTATAATTAGCTGACAAAAAAAAACATACTTTATTTATTTACATATTTTATAAATTCGCGAAAATAGGCATTAAAAGGCATTAAGACAGGAAAGTTATATGCGGCTAATGTCTCACACTAGTGCGGTTCAATGGTTCACTACACTGCATTGTGCACCTAAGAGCGGTGCAATAAGACGCACTTTTGGAGCAAGTGTGTTGAAAATTCCTTTGTTTTTCTTATCAAAACGTATGTTCAACCAACCATTGGCTAAAAATGTAAATGCAGTTTCTTGTCGAATATTTCTATTGGAAATAGCAATGGTCGGTAGTAGAAAGTTTTATTTCCCATCGCCTATACTGCAATACCATTTCTATTGAACCTATGTTTTCAATCCACAGGTTTTACCAAAAAGCAGTCATTCGGTAACTATTGAATCCTAAAAACAAAAGACCTGACCCGAATAGTTCCAAAACTAACATTTTTCACAACAATGAATTTGTTGCAAATGTGCAGTTTTATGACATAACGATGGCATAATGTGCGATAATAGGTCCGTAAGTAAAACGGTTCGTAATTACCAAATCGGGACACCATTTGTTATGTTAATCCGTCGAAAGTGTTGTCAACATTTTTTTTGTTCTGTTTGAGCGTTTAAATTGGTTTTGCGTTGCTTTCGTGTGTTACCGTTGATTTTCTGACAAAAGAACTTGTGAACAAATGGTAGATGTCAGTCATCTAGATGTTACACTTGTCAGGATTAGGGTGTTTTGTGTGAGGTTCAGTAAGCCTCAATGATGTAAACATCGACAAGAATCTACAATCATTGTTCTATAATATTGTAGCCACAGAACATACGAGTAGTACACTTTGGGTACTTAATTATGGCTACACATTTATAAAATATCACACTGATTGTAGACAATCAAATTAATTCTTGTCGATGTTTACATCTTCTGTACTCTTTTACTATAGCAGGTAGGTCTTAATTAGAGCTATTTTATCCAAAAGCAGTCAATCCGCACCTTAATTGCGTAACACACTATCAATCGGAATCTGAATCATTTTGAAACAAATTGCTAATCCATTGCTTTATAAGTTCGAAAAATTTGTCTGCTCATCACGTCAGTAACGGAATGTATGTTGTTGAACTGTCAAAATGAAACCGATTCCGATTGATAATGTGTTACGCAATTGCCCCGCTGGTCTTGATTTTTGATTCCCTTAATAAATTAAATTTTAATAATTTTATGAAAGCATTCTGTCATAAAAGCATCCGGATTAAAAAAAATTCTGGCTTCTTATAATGATTGCAGCAATATATTTTCACTTAATTAATTAATTATTGCCTCTTTACGCAGGGTAGTGTAAATTAATTGAATTAAATATTTTGCCTTTATTAAATTCAGTTTTCATTGCACTGAACATTTTTTTTTGAATAGTTCGAACCTATCGTGGTGATGAAAACGATATTTTACGTATGTATGTGAGTTGTTTTCACTTCAGATTTTCTTTTATAGTCTATTTATTTTTATATTACTTTTGATCATGTTTAACTTTGGCTAAGTTAACAAAACTTCGTACCTTTTAAATACTTTTCTTTATAAATGTTGTAATAGGTGCCTATTTAGTTAAATAGACCTTAAGCCCTTGTATTAACGAAGCTATTACGAAAACAATTCCTCAACAGTTTATTCAAGCAGTTGTATGCAAATACGTTAGATTTTGCTTTCAAAACATGAAGCTCTATTACATCAACTTCAACTACAACACTCATAAAATAGTCAAAACACATCAAATTATGTAAAACAAAGACATTTATTTACAACCTCTCTGAATAAATTACATAAAAATATATTTGGTGGTTATTACCATTTACCGTACTGAAAACGATTCAGTATAAATATCGGGGAACGACACTGAACAATAAATTCGTTTCAAAAACGGTATTTCCGTATCTCTGTATCGGGTCTGGTATAATCCTCGCAAATCTAAATTGCATCCGTTTGGGGGTAACATTGGTTGAAAGGGTCTGGAATTAGAATAATTGCACGTAAGCCGCGGACTGGTATTGGGGCACGGCTGTGTACACGTACACTGGGGCGCGGTCTTCATCCCTGTACTGAAGACGGGCAGTGTACGCCATGTTTCTTGCGTCGTTTTGAGTTTGAAACTGCACTTTCTGGAGCTGAGCACCAGGCAGTAGCACATAATACACACCTTGAGCACTCACTACTTCAGTGTCCTTCTGTGGCGCATCTTCAAGATTGGCCTTCTCAACATCAGCATCTTCTTGTTCCTTGACTTCTTCCTTCTGTTGTTCACCATCAGCTTCTTCCCCCTCCTTTTCTTTAGCTTCACTCTTCTCAGGAACACCGTATTGAGTGTTTGGGGCGCCGTATTCCGTTTGAGGAGCCGTGTAAGTCTTCAGAGGAGCACCGTAGCTATCGTCAGGAACACCATATGAGGTTGAGGGAGGAGAAACTTCCTGGCGAGCTGGCAAGTTGAATTCTACTGTGGGTCTGAAGCCAGCTGGAGCGTACGGGGCGTCGCCGTTTTGTGATCCGTTTGCGTCGCTTTCAGCACCAGATTGAATTTCTTGCCTCTGGAACCTGAGTCTGTATCGAGGAGGTTCGGCTGCCACCACAGCTGCGAGCAGGAGTACACACACAAAAGATTTCATGTTGAACTGATTACTTCGACTGACTGAAGACGAATGATGCTGTGGTCATACTGCTCCACGCTTATATACATTTCCCTTTTTCAAAGTTTCTGCGATCACCGGATGTGTCATCTCTGCACCATGATCGATATTCTGGGCGAGTGGACCGCGACATTGGCCTCCTAACCGACGATCATTGGTTGTGTAACGGACTATTAGGACCTGTCATTGTGCGTACGTGATTTGCGTACAGTTTACTTAACAAAATGTAGTTGTATCAATATTCATGAATGTGGAGTAAACTGCTTTCTTTTGCTTCACTAATTAGTGAATATTCGGCTGATTGTGGGCATAATGGGTCGGCTCGTGTAATCACCGCCCAAAAAGACTGTGTTGCCAGTTGGCTGACGTAATTAAGGCACCGAGGGTAGAATTGTATAGTGTCTTTAATATGTAAATAGCGATTAGCAGGTGGTTGTTACAAAGTAAAATTGTTCTTGTGTTTCTTCACTTTATTCTTCTTTATTCTTATTCTAGCCATAGTTCTATTTGTAAGAGTTATTTATTAATCGATAATAATAATTATCAGTGGAAAAATAATAAATGAAATTATGCCTAGTAGTCATTTTGACCTTAGTACCTATATTGAAATGGGCCATTATTTTCAATAACGTTCATTTCAATAGTTTATTTTAATGGTTATAGATACTATTTTATACTAATTATAATTATCTACATTTTAATGAAAATTAAACACGATCCTGTTTAACGTCGTTACCATCATAAAAAAAGATAATTATCATTCAAATATATTAATAGTTAGAAAAATTGTTGTTTGATTACCCATTTTTATTCACATTCTTATAACGCCAGTTCATAATACAATCATTATCAACCAAATTCGCCCAAAACTTCATGCAACCGTAACATAACTACCGCACAACGTCGCCCGGCTAAGTTGTACAATAGCTCCAATTACTATAAAGTCCAATGGTTAGCATGTATTATGCGTGGTGCATATCTCCTTGGCAGTCAATTATGGCGTTAGTTGGCATCAGGTGCCAATGCTACTGGCAAACTGCGTGACCGAATTCGAAAACAGTGATTCATTTGGGCTATTGTTTTTGTACTGTGCATACGTCAGGGTTCTACATAGCGGTTGTTGGTTCTGTAATGAAAAATGTCTAGCATTTCTACACAGTATATGCTGGATAACGCTACTGGTTTTAATTTAGTAATCTTATTTTAGCCTCCAAGTAAAAAAAAATAATTGTAAATGTAGGATAACGAATTGCTCTCGGGACTCCAACGAAAACCTTGATGATAATGCAGAATGATGGTTTTGCAGCTCAATATTTCCAATACTGTGGTAGGTATTCTTATTGTGAAGTCATATTTAGTGGAGATCCTGAAATAAATAAATAAATCACGTCGAAATTGTGAAGTAGTGTGAAAATGTTTTTCCAGATGTATTCAATCTTGTAAATATATTGTAGTAGTCTTGTCTAGTCCATTACAAGGGTAACTTTTACAAATTTTGTTTGTGTTTAGCCAGTTGGGTAAAACAAAACAACCCAAAAGCTGATTCAATCTTCAAATCAAGAATCAAATTTTTCTAAGAAAATAGGTCTCAATAAGTCCTTCTTAACCGACCTTTCTTTGTGAACATGGTAGGTACAAGAAATTTCTAAAGTAGACGCCAATTTTCACATTCATTCATAATTCGTTCACACATCATAAGCTTCAAAGGGATCCTGAATTAATATTCGATTCGCATCCACGAATAAATATAAAAAGGCGTTAAAACATTTTCGAGGCAACGCGACGTGCCGATTCCCTCATGCATGTTTATACGCAAAATGGTTGCTTGACGTTTAATTACCCGGGAATATGGCGTCTGGCGGCATATGGCGGGAAAAGTCTGCGTTGATATGACTATTGATATTTTTGCTTTAGTTAAATATGTACCTATGCTTATGTGTTAGAGATCGTCTGCGGATGATATTCGCTTTCATAAGTTGAATAAACGATATTTAATCGTTTCGGAGGTGAAAAAAAAAAAACATGTGATCTATGTTTTCATCCAAATGACATGATGGCAGTTGACGTTTAATTACGGAGTCAAATTCGTTCAGCGCGTGTTACCGTTTGACAATATTATTTTATTCGATGTAAAAATGTTTTTTTACTTGTTTTATTATTTTATATCTCTGTTATCAACTAACATGATTACTGTTATTTTTGAAGCTACCTTTACAAGAATCAATATTTTATTAACTCTATTATGGGACACTTTATTTTTACCCAGAACTGAGTTACTAAAAGATGAATCTATTAGTGAGAAGTCTGAAAAATACACAATATTCAAGACTGCGGCTAACGAATTATATGGCACGATGCTAAAAGTATTGCTCAGACAAAAATGGCTGCCTGTCGTTTAATTACGCGGTCTAAAATATCTCGTCTAGCGATAGGTATGTGTAGGCGTCACGTGTGTGTGACAGGAAAAAGTAATGAAAAAAAAAAAACATAATTTCAATTCGCTTTTTATCATTTATCACCAATGTTTGGACTGCCTAAAATAAGTAACAAAAACAAAAAATAGGTTTTTTATGTCAGAAAATTATAAGCACTTGGCCTATATACAAATATAAGTAATTTAATTGGAATAAAAGCAAACAGATCCATAATCACGAACACAAAACAAAAATAGGTTTATATTATGATAGTTAAATTAATAATTAAATCTATACAAATTCGCAGGATAAATATGAAGAATCTTAACTACAGATTTATATTCATTGTTAAGTCGTATAGATATTCTGTAACGAGACTTTTAATGGATAAAGGCCGCATGCGATGAAATTATCCGAAAATAGCTTTTAACACTGCGGAGCTTTTTTCGTAATAAATTGGAAAACTCTACGAAATACAATTGTATTTTATTTCGACTCCACGTTCCTAATTTTATGAGGAATCCATTTGGGGCTAATAAATCAGGTTTGTTATTTCGTGTGTTTTTTTGATCAAAACTTTTAATTGTATTTTTTAATGTTGAATAAAGGGATGTTCCGTTTTGGTATTAAATCATGGCGTTCGACAAACTCTGGATGGAAGTGGAAATCTCTTGATTTTATACATATATTCGCTTTGTTGCTACTACTGAAAAATGCTGGATATTCAATGGGGAATGTTTTGGACCACATTTTGCTTTTCCTGGTTCCATAATATGATACGACCAAGCCTTTTATTCAATTTCGTAGATTTTTCCAGTCTCATATTTTCATTTGTTGGTTTCGTTATTTATTGTGAAGCCTTAACAATTCTAAACCAGTTTCAAATCGCTTCTCATTGGATGGTTGGGGCGCTAATTTGGAGGTGATTGCTCGTCGTTTACAATTTGCATACATTTCCCCTGATTTATTACAATTTTGCACGCTGTTGTGAACAATGTTCCCGGAACTGTTATTAGGGTTCCTGATGACGTCATCGCTGTCATATTAATTCGATGATGTGTGAAACGCATAGAACTGATGAATTAGAGTCAGTGTAACTATCGCTGGAATCACATTTTCATATTTGATGGTCTATTTTGTGGTTCCGGTCGAATCTCGTTGTAATTGTTCTGTCAGGGTTGACGGGTGAAGTAGGTAGATATTAATAATGACAAATGGAGATTAGTGAACCACTACTTTACTAAGCTAGTCGGCAGTTTAAAAAGTTTTAGGTGTTCTAAACAGGGTGAAATTAAATTCATGGGCATCCTTTTAGGGGGTCATTGTACTCATCATTGTGAACAACTTTTACTATGGGACCAAACCTGAAGTCGCGAAGAAAAAATCAGCACTTCCCTACATTTGACGAGTTATGTGAACATACTCGTAAATGCAAGGAACAGCAGATTTTTTGATCGCGATTTTATGTTTAGTCCCATAGTAAAAGTTGTTCATAATGATGAGTAAAATGACCCCTTAAAAAGATGCCCATGAATTTAATTTCAACCTGTACAATTAATGACTCAAGGTAAACATCTTACTAGTACAAGTAGGTAGTATATTAGGCCAGCAATCAGTCTTCGATTCTTTAAAACTAGCTCTAAGTAAGAGGTAATTTATTCGTAATTTAAATTAGAACTAGGGCTGATTTTCCCAAAGACAAATAATTTTATCCGAGGAATAGTCTTTAATTTTTAACAGTCCTTCCATACAAAATCTGTCAGACGTCTTTATTCTACGAATAAATTATAACTATCGATTGAAAAATTTGCCCTTAAAGTAACATTGGTAGGTAACCAATCAGACGCATAGTGACAACATGAACTTCTCAATCCAATCACGATTTTCCCGCACGTAGTCAAAGGTAACATTCCGTTCTTCTCGAAGGCTCACTATTCGAATACTTCCTTTTTGTTAACCTCGCATGTTGGGTCGCAAGCACTGACGTCATTATATAACCTATAATTTTTGCCCATGTCCCTTGCGCTCGATGGAATATTTTCCGCGGCATTGGTAATGAGGAAAGTGGTGGAATTGATTTGTTTTATGTTTTTGGTACTGGTTTTCCTAGTGTTCTGCCAATGTCTATTGGTTTGAAGGAGAGTTCGTGCTCAAACTCAAAATAACTGAAATGAACAACCTTCAAGAGAAGCACCAAAATCTACTTCCAATCGCCAAGCCGAGGAGCAGTGTCATCTTGTTGTCTGACTGACCTATATTACCCAAGGACATGTGGTAGGTACTTTTCAATAGGCAGGTACTTAATTCGTGCGCATACGAGACAAAAATAACCTATTATTTTATGGAATACCAAATGGCTAATGTTTTAAATGTTTTGGTGTTTCTTTTGTATTTTCAGTAAAAATAAAGATTAATTTTTCATGAAAGAGAAATGTTACAGGTATCTACACCTACTTCCTTAAATAAAAATAAATCACGCAAATACATACATAGTTCGAGCTAGCTACTCGTAATTTTTCTCTTTCACTCAATTACGTTTCATTCATTAATCATTCCCTTGAACATCTGAGGTAGGAAACTTTTTTCTACTTTGTATTAACCAAAATAAATTCGCCTCGGTAATCCTTAAATGTATTTTTTCCGTATTGTCTTTATCACGATTTGTTATCTCGGATTTTTTTCATTCCATGTCTTTTTGCGACACATGAGTTGGCCTATTTCGGTCATGATTTTTATATCTAGGTACAGTATAATTATATCAATCATCATCTACTTAGCTTAGCCTTTTCCCAACTGGGTTTGCTCCTAGTCTTTAAAAGGGATGCAGTTGAATACTAGTATTTTACATGGAGCCACTTAGGCAGTTGCTCCATGTAAAACACTAGTATACTGATCTGAGCATGGTATTCTGTAGGTACCTACCTTTTTTTTATGGATGGGAAATCATCAAATGACCCCTCCCGCTCTGGGTGGAGCGGAAGGGAGTGTAAGACTCTTACTGACTAAAACCCATCCGTGTTCCTTCCTTAGCCCTTTATGTTCCGGGGTAGCGGTAACCCTTTCGGACAATCCCGCACCCCAACAATCCCGCACCTACCTATGTTTTAATGTAAAGCAACAAAGACTAGGTATCAGACAGAGCTCGGATCTAAATAATAACCACGTCAATATGCGAGGATAAGTTAAATTACGCTCTCCGTTGTCATTTGGAAGGTGGGTGAGCATTCTCGAGAAATCATGTCTCTCATCTGCTCCAAGGATAAGTCTATGGTGCTAGAGTTAGCAACATGTAATATTCTTCTTCTAATCTATTCATCATTATAATCTTTTATCATTATCTTGACATCATCACTCACCTTTTAAAACACCCATGGATATACAAACTGTAGCTATTTAGGGTCAAAACCTTTATTATATTATATTATTACCTATATCAAAAATCAACACGGCTACAAAACCCTCTAACCGACACATAGCCCATATTTCAAACAAAATGAGTCACATTTACGATCTAATTTCCGAGAAATAGAAATCAAACAGGGATCGTTCGCTGGACAATGTTAGCGTATTCATAAACCCAATATAACTTTATGTAAGGTTATAATTATTATGCTTTGAATTTGGGAGCTTATTCCAATTGTTTGGGTTTAGAAGCTAATCGAGCTGTGTGTGATATTACAATATCTAGACACAAAATTAAGTACACAAGTCATGCAGTAATGTTGTACATGTGGTAAACTATTCAATATCCTGTTACGTTACACTAAGAATCAAGCCACATTTATGTAAACCTTCTAATTCTTGATAATTCAAAAGTGCCTGTAATTGGTCTATTTGAAATTGCTTTGAGTTTGAGTAAAACGTGTTAAAAATAACACTAACGAATGAAATGTTCCGCCGCGCTTTCCTGGAAGGCCTTAATTTGATACTTGGTTTGGCAGTGCGGTAGTGTCAATTAAGATAGATACTTCACTTTTGTCACTTATTTATACATTTTCAATAACAATGATTCATGTTGAAATTATTATTGTATCATCCTATTTACTTCCAGCAAAAACAACATGATCAAACGGCTGCACCGATGAATTATCAAATACCTAGTATACAATAATATTTTCATTCGGAATTACAAACCCTAAAACTAAATAATGATATAATTAATTAGTGTTTAACGTTTCCTAACGCAAATAACACGCATTAAACTTCAGCATTGATTTTGCTAAATAAACAAAATTAAAATCACAGCTCTTAAAATCGGATTGAGTCTGTAAGGGAGAAGCGACCAAAAATGTAAATAAAACAATCACCCCTAACTGTTAGCGGGTAATCGGACCCGAATCGTAACATTGTAAGAAGGCAAATCACAAATAAAGTATCAAATTGATTCCTAAGTCTTCGTGCTTCGGCCGATTCAATTTGAAAGTCAAAAAGGGCTCTGGAAATATTTTCATTGCGCACCCAATACGGTGGAAAACGGCTCGGGCCGGCTGGGTTAAGGGATGTCAAAAGATCAAACGTTTTATGATTTTGTGGAGTTACGTTTAACATATTAAAAACATATATTATTCCACCGGTAAAAACAAATATTAGGTTAGAATTTTTTTTAAGAAGAAAGAAATGTAGAAGTAAATACACACTTAAATAAAGTCCTCCAGACCGTATTTCAGCCACGGCGGCCAATCTCAATGGAGGCCTTCAGCGCGGGAGATATTATAGTGCACAAGGTGTACGCGCAGACACAGGTGCACTCCCTCTTCCCTCACTCTCAAAGTCCAGACACGACCGGAGAGAGGTCAGGCGCAGGACCAACGGCTTAATATGCTTTTCGAGCCACGGGGGTATCACACCGCCAACTTCCAAATTCCGGGCTTTTACTAAGAAATTCCTAATGGAAAAACTTAATAAACACTTACAAAGTAGTCAAAAGCCTCGTTCTAAGGTTATTTTTTATCAGAAACCCTCACGATACTACTGATTTTTCCTTTGCGTAAACCCCCTTAATAATCATTTACGACAACCTACAGAAAGCAAAGGGTTGTCCTCGTCTCTCACAAAACGGACCATTGCAACCATGGGACCACTTCGCAAGAGGAACGACTGTTATAAACGTATAGAAACAGGAAAAAACTGCAAGAAATAGCAACAAGTAGATTACAACACGTTTTTAGACGGGACATCAAAGCTAGGGGCAACCCTAAGCCCTTTCGGCCCCGTTTGATCCCCAACAAACAGTTCGCCGTATTGTATACAAATAAACTGATTTCCTACTATCACGCTTATACAATTTATTTCGGCAGCTCTTCATAAAAATTTATTTATATTGATAGCTGTTGGTATTTAATTAAAGAGTTAATTTTGAATTGAGCTAGTACATTTTTTCCATATATTAGCAAACGAAGACAACAAACAAATTAATAGGTATAATAAACTTTTTGTGTGACATGTTATGTCTCACCTAAGACAATATCATAAGATCAACGACAGTTGTATATTTAAAATTGCAGGAGGCGTACCATAACTGTTTTCTGTGTCCTAAATTGCATGTCTACCTACTGCAGACACTGCAGCCCTTTGTCGTAAAACCACAGCCTCGTTTATTTTCATAAGACAGTTGCTCTCGGATAACAAAACGCATTCAATTAATCTGATCTTTTGCACTTACACTGATTTAAAGACGAGTTAGGTATGAGAAAAATATTTTTTCTATAGAAATTTGAAATTCCTCATATCTCGTCTTTATGTCCTTTCAGAATATATATTTGGGAACCTAGATATTCTGTAATCCAATCGGAATAAATACCCACTACCTTAAGAATATATTTGATTTACAAATTATTTTGGTATTACGTTTGTATGAACTACGCATGCTACGGCGGCCGGCGGCCCCTTAAAATAAAACAATGAAAACATTTCGATCTATATTATTTTATTTGTCGCAGTAAGTGCGCAAAGTGAATGGTTTTTGAATAACAATTAGTTGAGTGGACGTGTTTCGACACGCGTCACCGCTCGTGGTAGCCATTGTGTGATGGCTCTATTATACCATCGCAGTGGTGATAGGTCTTTTATTGTTATGACACTGTGATTCAGCACTCTCTATAACGTATACTATAATATGAATAGCTGAATTGAAAAATACTGAAGAATAATAAGGGAAACAGCCGAATTTCCTAATGAGGGGAGTCTCTTTAGGAAGCGGTTGTTACCCTTTTCTTTCAGGCCCTGTATTGTGATAGTTTTAGATACTATCTAACAGCGCTTTTTTACGAATATAGAAATAAATCACAATAATTTCTCTGAAAGACATTGATTAAGATTGATTTTAGATCTTTATCACCATTAATTTAATTTGGATATAATTATTCTTCACCATTTCCGCCTGTAACGTTAATGAGTTTCTATCTTTCTAGAACTGAACTAGATCAACCTATGTACAGCTGTTAAAAGGTAAATCTAATTTATATTCAGTATAATTCATCCGTAAATTATAACACGGTTGAACTGTCAAAAGCCTTTGATTTTCGCATGCAAATGACCGATGGCTGTACCCGAAATCCGCAACACGAGAGGATTTGGTGATATTATGAATCCCACGTTCAACGGGACATGCAAAGAGCAGATAGCAGATATTTATAGATAATCGGGTTACATAATTACAGAAGTAAAGTTATTTAACAGAGATCAAGACACTGGAACGACGTAGGAATCCATCCATAGTTCCATAAGTACTGTAAATGCGATTGTAACTATGTCTGTCTATCCCCCGCCGCTGTCTGTGCTTGTGTGTATCTGTGTCCCAGCAGTGGGAAATTATACGCTGATTATGATGAAAAAAAATCTACACGGTAGCTAGGTAGCTAGTGCCTAGATCAAGCACCATTCACTATACAAATTATGTACGTACGCTACCTATTTTATCCATAAAGCTTTGATTTGATGAAGCTCGGTTCATTATCTCCTCGAGTCCCGTAACACCCACCGAAACATTCGAAAAATTCTAAATCACGTTCCAATAAATTCCTACATCACAGAACAGGTCACCTGATCCAATCTGGAAAACAGATTGGGCCTTTTAATTTGTCAGTCTCGTCGGATCCGCTCGGATCCGGTCGCAGCTAACTAATGGAGTGGGAGACAGATTGTAGCTGTGTCGCTGCTGCGACTTGACCATTTGTTTGGGAAAAACCTTTGTTAGATTCGGTTGAAAAACTAGGAGTTCCGCTGTTTTTGTGTCGGTGCTACAGCGCTTTTTTTGCCGTCAGCGGCTTATGGATCTTAGCAAATTGGAATGCTTTGTTTGACTTTTTTCAATGTTTTGAATATGTAATCAATTTAATGTCTTAAGAAAGTTAATTGGAAACGTTAGTGCTAGGTAGCATTAACGTTTACTACTACACGTTTTACAGGTAACTAAAACTGTTTTTTTAGCAATCAGTTGCTTATAGCAATTCAGGTCAACGTGTACATAATTAAACAAGAATTACCCTTAATTCATCACTTACAGAGGAACTAATTAGCCTGTCTCTTCTGTCTAAAAATAGCCAGACACTCACAAAAAGCTTTTTACTTTGTTTAAATTATATAAGAACTCAAGACTTTAGCTTCAAAATACATATTATTACCTATTATCCTATGGACCTTTGTTGTCTGACACATAATATTAAGGAAATTCTAGACCGAAGTTGAGCACTCTCTCTAGACTCAGTCTGAGCACAACTCTTATCTAATGGAGTGGGCACAGACAGATTGGCACTACAGTCGCACTTTGTGAAAAAACATGCGCTTTTATTTGCAGCCATCCTTATTTGTACGGCGGCAAACGTGTTCCTATCTACGTCACTAGTTTAAGGAGCTCCTTTGGCTGCTGATAAAATGAAGAAATCACTTTTGTCCTGTCTTTGAAGTTTCTGAATTCATTGTATCATAGGTACTTATAAAAATGCAAAAGTGCATATAAACCACTGAACTGACCGTTATGTTAAATAGTTACTTGGAGAAGGACAAAAGGTATATTTTTGTATTATTTGTATTATATTTGTATTAAAAGGTGATGAAAAACAAAACACGCAGACGAAGTAGCAGCATCTAGTTTTAATATAAATTCAAAAATAGTAAAATGAGGAGCGAACATATGATTTTATTTCAGGACTATGGACTATGGTGTACATAATAAAGAGTATTCTATTCTATTCTATGATAAAGTTACAGAGTATTGGCAATATTTTAAATCTGAAGCCGTATTAGTATTTATTGGACTAATGAAGTATCTGTATATCGTAGGTAATAAATGTCTTCGAAACTGTTTCTTTATTGAATCTGTTAGTTTTCTATTTACCGAGAGTGTCGCGAATAATTAGATACTGAAAATGGATAACGGACTACTTGAGTTTTCTGAAATTGTCAGGCAGGACTGACAGGTAGGAAACAAATCTGTTTATTTTTAGCGAAAAAACCTTTTGTACTCACTTGAATTTACTGATTAGTACGGATGTTTTAGGTCGAATTTTACTTGAGTAAATGTTTGTAACTGCTAATATGTGTTTTATCGGATGTGATTACATGAGAATAATTTATCATTTTGAAGTACCATTCATCTCATAAATTAACCGCTATTCCAATATAAGTAACGGTGGGTAACGAGATGATAATAGATGACCATCATGAAGTCAGTTCTAAGTATGTCAGTTTATTATTTTACTTTGTTACAGGGTATAAATAAAGTACCTACCTTTAACATTTAACATTGGTTACAGTTTTACTGTCGTTTTAAGCTATTGCAGGGTTTGACGCAAAATGTGCACTTCGCAAAAATGTGCACTTCGCAAAATGTGCACTTCGCAAAATGTGCACTTCGCAAAATGTGCACTTCGCAAAATGTGCACTTCGCAATTTGTGCACTTCGCAAAATGTGCACTTCGCAAAATGTGCACTTCGCAAAATGAGTGTGAATTTTATCACAATGGGTCAAAATAAAAACCGTTTGCTTACACTATGCTTTTTTTATTATTTAGTCCTGACACTCCAACAGGCCTCTCTGCAACGATGTCGAATTGACTGGCGCTACATCGAAGTGTTAAGATGTTTGTATGACACTGCAACGATGCAGGATCAGAAAACCAGCCCCATCCAATTGCTCAGGGGGTTAGACAAGGGGATGTAATTTCCCCTAAATTGTTTACCATCGCGGATATACAAACATACATACATACGGGTACAGAACCTCCTTTTTTGAAGTCGGTTAAAAATGGAATGGGTCCCGACTGCTTTCAACTTTTGTTTAATTTAAAACAGGCTTGTCTTTTTTTAGTTTTTTTTTTAACTTAAGTTTTTTACCGCAGTCGGGTTTTTTTAGTTTTTTTTTAAATTACTTTTTTTAAATTCCAGCTTTTTATTTTACAAAAAATGTGAAAGACTTTATTTAATTTTTTTTTAAGTTTTGTCACTTCGAATTACTTTAAACCATATAAGTTGTATAATATTTTTGTTGAAATCACCTTTTAAAACCCTACATTTTGATATCCCCTCGATGGTATTAGAAGAAAAAAAAAAAAACCATCAAAAAAATAACTTGTAAAAAAAACCAAGTCTCGCAACTCAGTTCTTCTACCGTAGGGACCTTCTGTCTTAAGTTATTACGTAATTAGCTAACCTAACAACATCTTATAGTGCCATATCATTTTTAAGTTTTAAATTAGACTGTTAAGTGCGATTGCCAAGTCAATCTATTTATTTAAACTTCCTTTTTAGGGTTCCGTAGTCAACTAGGAACCCTTATAGTTTCGCCATGTCTGTCTGTCCGTCCGTCCGTCTGTCCGTCCTCGCTTAATCTCTGTGACCGTTAGCACTAGAAAGCTGAAATTTGGTACCAATATGTATATCAATCACGCCGACAAAGTGGTAAAATAAAAATTGGAAAAAAATGATTTATCTCTCATTTACTATAAATAAATATATTGTGATTATTATGTGTATAGCTGACGTGTACTGAAAATACATAATCAAACATTTCCTGAACGTGGTTACTTTTTTACAAAGAAACTACTGTTATCGTGCTATTATGAATATTTAAAACCCCGGCAATTACTTCTTTTGCGGGTGGATTGCAAAGTTTTAAGTTTTGTATTCGTTAATGTTATTTGCGTATGAAGTAAAATGTTAATTTTGTTTTAAAGAAAAACAATAGCTGCTTAGTTTGTGTTTCAAAGTTCTTATAAGTTTTATAAATATTCTCAAAGTAAGTGAAATCTTTGTAATTTCTTATTGAGAAATTTTCTTTAACCATATAATCGTGCAAAATAATAAAAAAGCATAGTGTAAGCAAACGGTTTTTATTTTGACCCATTGTGATAAAATTCACACTCATTTTGAGAAGTGCACATTTTGCGAAGTGAACATTTTGCGAAGTGCACAAATTGCGAAGTGCACATTTTGCGAAGTGCACATTTTGCGAAGTGCACATTTTGCGAAGTGCACATTTTGCGAAGTGCACATTTTTGCGAAGTGCACATTTTGCGTCAAACCCCTATTGCATAGCTTTTATCGCGGGCTTTGAGCGCGGCGACCGAATCAAGAAATTCCGTAAGGAAAATAAACCTAACACCCCCCACTCCGACCGGCACAGCGGTGCGGCATTGAAAGCCGTGCATCGTCTAACGTCGCATCAGTTCGGCAGACTTCGGCACGGTGTTTGTGTGCGTGCTACTAGACATATGCGTGTAGACTGTACGAAGCTCGCATAAGTTGATAAAAAATGCTATGCAATAGCTTTACCGCGGCAGTCCCCGAGTGCCACACGTATTTTTATTTTGTCTACGAGTATATTCTGGAAGCAATACTGAATCGCAATCTAAAATCACGAACACATCCTTTTCCACCCTGTATAATCTTCCCATAGGCTATAATTGCCCGTGGGTCCGTCTTTGTCTACCCAAACGAAGCAGTTAAAATGTTAAACAGAGCTAATATTGCCCAAAGGTGGAGGGATTGGCATAATAGCTATAACCCCGCAGGGATTTATAGTGGATTTAATACGTGTTCGGGACCCGCCATCCACTCGGGAGAGATGTGGTGACTGGAGGCATCCTCCACAACCCTTGCGACCTCGCTTCTACAATAAAATATACACACACGTGTATGTATATTTTATTTGAAACTTAAACGTTATTAGAATAAGATTTCATTTCCTTTGATAAAAGTGATGCGAAGTGTGTTGAAGTACGTAGCCTTAAAGCTGAATAGGGTTTAATATCAAAAGAAGGAGTCTCTTGAAAATATGTGAAGTAAATGTAAAAATGTGAGATTATAAGGTTTAATATCGTGTGAGGAAGCTGCTTCTGAAGTGTGAGATATAAAAAAACTAATATGCGTTACTATGGAACATATTATCATGTACATCAAGTGAATACTGCTGTATAACTTTCCGATACCCTGTATAACAATGGATAATTAAGGCATTATTAAACTATGAGATAAGTATAACTCATCATCTGGCTGTCATTGGACATTTTTAACAGTCGTTACGGGTAATCAGAAGCCCGAAAGTCTGACAACCAGTCGTAGCAAGGGGTATCGTGCTACCAGTAACTCAGGGTAGTAGTCCGATAGGCAGTCGTTCCATGCAAAATTCTGGTATTCAGCTGCATCTGATTAGACTGGAAGCCGACCCCGACATAGTTGGGAAAAGGCTAGGCAGAGGATGAGGTAAGTATAACTCAACCACAGATATAGATACACCTAGATAACGCAAGAGCAACTACTTCGCGTGCCAAAAATCGCACCAGTTTACGATCGAAAATCATAAGCCGCCAATTTCACGCTCAGTCCTGCGTACTGCTGGCTGGGTGAGCGTGAGCGAGAGAGCGCGAGCTTGTGACGTCATAGTAGGTAGTCAAAAAGTGGCACGCTTAGTTTTCATACAGTTCGTGATACTTACGTTATCTAGGTATATCTATATCTGTGAACTCAACCCACAATTAAAAACCAAGAAGAACAGAGAACCCAATTCTTTTCTCCAAATCTCACACAGAAATCAGCGCAAGCACAGCAGTAAATAACAGCAATCTTTTCCCACATACTCGCAGTGCATAAACACTCCATTTATTTCCACCACGCTCCTGAATTTAATTCACTCGGCTAAAAGCCAGGGAGGAGGAAATAAAATTTTCTTTCGCACATAAATCAAGAATTCAAGAAGTTTAATTACCCGTGGCGTACTGGGTGTAGGTGTATTTGAGAGCGGGGAGCGGAAGTGGAAAGCTTATGGAATGCCAGAATGGCTTGTGGCTTGATGAGAATTTGAAAAACTCAAACCAGCATTGGGGAAAACGTTTTCAACAACACTATTGGACTATTGTAAAATGCATACGTGTACGTACGAATAACACCTGAGCATGTTATTTTTACCCAAAATTATCTTAAGGCTGCTGGAAAAAAACCTCTAGATTTTGCGTCAGTTTTTTTCAATGAGCTACAGACCTCCTCCTGTTTCATGAGTATCATCACACTATAATATTATAAATGCGAAAGTTTGTGAGTGTGTGTGTGTGTGTTTATATGTTTGTTACTTCTTCACGCTCAAACGGCTGGACTAATTTTGATAAAATTTTGTATGGAGGTAGCCGACACCCAGGATTAACATATAGGCTATTTTTTATCCCGATATTCCCACGGGATCGAAACTTATGCGGGTGAAACCGCGGGATGTATCTAGTTTCCAATATAAATAAATCAATTAACTAAATCTATAAATAAGAACCATTATTATAAAATAAAATTAAAAATAAAATCGATTGATTATGCAAACGTACACTCGCCGCTATAAACACTGCGTCCTACAATGTACGGTTTGCAAATTATAATAGCTTACTTAAGCAAGAAGAATGTGGTGCAAGGACGTAGTGTTCCCTGCATTCATCCTGCGCTTTTCTTAAACGTAGCGACAGGAAAAATATTTCAGGTGAGCGAAATAAAAACCCGTTGAAAATTGCAAGGAAAACTTAGCATAATGGAGAGGAAACTACGGCTAATATAAAACAAGGATGCAAATGCTCACGTACAATCTTTCTTTCTTTAAGGTTTTTAAATCATGTAAGCTATTTGCGGGACATAAAAATATATACTATATATTCCAAAAACTCCATAGAATTTTGCGAGACAAAAAAAAATATAAGGATACACATTAGGACATATGACTTTATTTCATGCAAAACTAGGAGATTCAATCATTATAGTACTCGACAGTATACACATTTCAAAAAAATCCATAGAATCCAAACTATGTATTATTAGAAACGCGAAAGTAATCCGGTCTGTCTGTTACCTATTCACGCCTAAACGTGCCTAAACTAAAATTGAACCGACCGTTATGAAATGTCACAAATAGGTAGCCTGGGACAGAAAATAGGACTTAGGCTACTTTTCGTCTCGATATTTGTTCAAAAAATTACAAAATACACGCAGACAAACTCGCGGATAACAGCTGCTAGTATCTACTAATTAAATAAAACACAACAAATCGACAGTTTAGAGGCCATAGAAATATATAAAACAAAAGATCTATGGTTTACAACCTCTTACAGTTCTAATCATCCACAAGGTCAACACGAGCATAAACTTCCAGAAACTCGAAACACCAAATTATCTACACGATAAAGCAGAGACTCCAGTTCAATTCATAAAACAGTGTCAGCGAATTGATCAGAACTTTTCAAACTTTAATTAGCTAGAACTTTTTTGCTGACGGTATCCGATGTTGGCTGAAAAGAAGCCATTACTGTCGGTGGCGTGCGCCTTTTGTTTCAGCAAAGCGTGTCACTTCTTAGGCTTTTCAGTTTCAGTACCTTATGTGGGTTTTGAGGATCTTAGAGCACTGAAAACTGAGAGTACTGTGTGTGAAGAGAAGAAAACCGGTTTATATTGCACTACTTCAGGTACTTGTTTTTTGTGTGCTCGGTAATTGAAACAAAGTCTTTGGAAAACCTTTTGCTGTTTTTTAGTTTCTTTTTCTCATCTGGGACAAAGTTCAACTTGTCATTACTTTTTGTACACACTATATTAAATTTATACCCGCGTTCTCTATGGAGTTTTTCAGAGGAATATGTATACAGTGTTCAAAAATTAACCTTAAATAAAAAAGAGGTGCTTTAGACCATCGAACTGAACAACTTTCACTATGGGACCAACTCCGAAGTCACGAAAAAAAATTAGCTGTTTCATACATTTTGGTCGAGTATTGAACTTTTGTATTAAACAGCTTGATTTTTTTTTCGTGATTTCGGAGTTGGTCCCATAGTGAAAATTGTTCAGTTCGATGGTCTAAAGCACCTCTTAAAGTGTTTAGGGTTAATTTTTTAACACCTTATATAACCTTTTCTAGAAATCTCCGCGCTGCAAGTATCTAGGAAAAATAAGCGGCAGCTAACTCTTTCCGTCAGTCCGCCTCTTGACCTCTGCCTGTCTATCAATTATAGAGATATATAGACAGGACCTAGGAAGCTCATTTGATTCCCAGACTATAAACTTACTTTAGAATTGACACATCAAAGTTGTCATGCCCCCAGCGCCCGGCACAGTGAATCGAAAAATAAATACCTGCTAGAATACAGCGTAATTAAATAAAAAAGCACATTAAACGAGATACGGCATTTGACGACCTTGGCGAAATGGACACGAAAATATTTGTCGGATTAATCCGGCGTAAGCGGTTAGGTTAAAAGGTTAATACGGGTTATTCTCACTTCGTCCCATTCGCACTTCGTACCGCGTTCGCAGTTGGTCCCATTCGCACTTGGTCCCATTCGCACTGGGTCCCATTCGCACTTGGTCCCATTCGCACTGGGTCCCATTCGCACTTAGTCCCATGCAACTAGTTTGTAAGGGAAGAGGTTATGCACCAGCAGGCATCTCCTAAAATTTCATTAAAATCTAATGATGTCAAGGGCAATTTTGTCCATGTGTTGTTGTATGTTGTTGTTGTTGTTTTGTGTTTGTGCGTTTTGTTCATGTTTATAAAAACTTTTAGCGTCACCAAACATGTGTCAACTTCACCTACCTACATTACAAGATAATCCCCTCCTTCCGCGAGACACTATAACACTCATTATAACTTCCACATTATAAGGCACAAGTTTAAAATGTCGTTTACTTGCGGGGCTCAGCCGGCTCGCTCTAACTTAAATTTAAGTTGCAACTTAGAACTATAGCTTAAAGTAGGCAAGTTTCAATTTACAGTTTAAAAGTTTTTACAGGGTTCATTATGGTCCTTAATGCAGTGTTCAGAATTAAGAACGCTATCGTAAACCCTTTATTAAGAGGGTCATCGCTAGGTAAACACCACTTCAGACATTATTTTGACTAGTGGTTTTGGAAGTGCCAGTGGTGCTTTTAAGAATTACATTCGTTTCGAGATAACGCACTATCTTTATTTACAATAAAAGACAGATTTTAGCTTGTATTATTGGCAAAACCAAGGTAATCTCGGACTTTTGTAAGGTAAGACTACGATTATAACTAAACAAACCGATTTTGATGGGTAGAGCTATTTTGGTAGGTATATAACGGGTCAAAAAATAAAAATCAAGTGGGTTTCTCAGCCCGGAAAATTAAAAACTTTTCAGGTGAAGTGAAGTAGCCGCGGGCACAGTAAAGAAAATATTGATAATATTAATCAGCTTTTAAAAAGTCATGAATATTTAATCATATTTTAATTCACATTATCACATTCGTCGTAAAATTAAATCTGGTAGAAGTAAATATTCATATCAAACGCATCTGACTGCTACTGTTAATTCATGAGTCTGCTTGCATACGGCTTATGTACAGAATCTCGCTGTTAATTTATCTCGATCCGTACAGTTTCGGCGTGAATTGAGGCGACGTATGTAAGCAGATTCGGACAGAGAGCTAAATTAATGTGTATTAACACAATCCAGTTATGAAACCATTAAAAATGACTATTGCTTTCTTTCAAAGAGGGGTAAATGTATGTGTGCATACACACACGGACTGGCATGCATCAACGCAAAGACAACTGTAGCCATCGACTCTCGTGTGCGGCAGCTGTCGGCGCGTGTCGACTGCTGCAGTTACCTCTGCCGTTGACGCGTGCCGCCCACACGGGCGGCACGCGTCAACGGCAGCGGGTTCTTACACACGTAAGAACATTACTTCTTCGTTTTGTTCGTCTAAGTAGGTACTCAAATCAAGCAAAAGTTAGATTTCTCTCGGTATCTTGCCAAATACTCCCAGCAATGTGGGTGCAGGGGGCATAAATACTAATCGACTGCTAAGAAAATCAAGTATCATTGTCCCTGGTCTAAAAATCTATACTTATCATTAGATGATCGACGGGACCTCTAGATCATTCATAGAGGAGCCATTGAAACTTAAATTGATTATTTTGCTTCTCAATTTATTTTACTTTTTCAACTCCAGTTTAATCACCTTATTTCAGTTGTTAACACCTGGTTCCGTGAAAAGGGCGGATTGAAACTGAAAAGTTCTGGGAAATCGAAAAAGTTGCGAGAAGCATGTCAAGGTATTTTTATAAAATGCAGGATACTGTACATTCGTTAAGCTTATTCGCAAGCTTTAATTAATGCTTTACAGTTGTATTACGTCGGTTCACTGCATTTATGATAAACTAGCTGCGCCCCGCGGTTTTACCCGCATACGTCTCGATCCCGTGGGAATATCGGGATAAAAAGTACCCTCTGTCCTTTCCCGAGACTCAAGCTATCTCTATACCAAATTTCATCAAAATTGGTCCAGCCGTTTGAGCGTGAAGAAGTAACAAACATATAAACACACACACACACACTCACAAACTTTCGCCTTTATAATATTAGTGTGATTAGCACGGGTGATTAGTGTGATAGTGTGATAATAAATTATCATATTTTTGAAAATCGATTGAAAGCAACAGAGATCAAAAGACGTTTACATTTTTATTAAATATAAATTATCAATCATTATAAATTATCCAAGCAGATAAGTAAAGTCAGGGAAATTAATTGTTCATCAATTTGACTACCAACTTAAATTGTCCGTATAGGCAGTCATAACTGTAATTCTCGGACAGTTGTATGAAATGGCATAAGGCGTGTCAATTTGATAAACAAACAATTTCCCTGGTTGTACATAATAATGATGGCAAAAAAAAACAATATTTTCCTTGAAATATACACCAAGTTTTATTTGCGTTATGCCAATTTTGATACAGAACACAGTAAAATCACAATCGCACACAATTCCCACCTCATAAACATTCGAGTCCCACTCATGCGACTGACATCAAAAGAACGTTTCCTATTTCAGTACTAATCCTGAGAATCGAGGTATTTCTTCAAACGTGGGAGTTGAGCAAGCATATTAACTGACGAACAAAGGAATCAGCCGACCTTAGTAATATCTTACTGACGATACGAAATGTAGAAAGTGGTTGTGTGTTGTGAGTTTGAGGATCAGAATTGATTGGCTTTTCTCCGTGTTTGAAGTCGTTATCGATTTGTTATTTGAAGTGTATTGAAACTGCTAAAGTCTGTTTCGTTAGTAGTACCTACTTACTTAGTAGAAGAGGTTCATTCGCAAGGGCAGTTCGACTATTAGTAAAGGAGAGCAGTTATTATCCGGGGCGGTATATACTTCGGACTTCCACTGTTAGTGCAGTACGGCATCAAGTTGAAAAAAAGTTCGATTTTTTGTAGAGCGTCTTCTTCATCATAATCATCCTATAATGTTCCCACTGATGGGACAAGAGCCTCCTCTCTGTGAGAAGGAGTGGACCATGATCTCCGTGCGGGTTGGTAGATGTCACATGTCTTCGAGTTTTTTGGTTCTAGAACATAGATTACTCACGATGTTTTCCTTCACCGTTTTGAGAGCAGTGGTGATGAAATTAAATCACAAAGTAAAGTGCCTGCCTGAGTTCGAAATTACGACCTTCAACTCGTAAGTCGGGGCTGATACCACTGAGCCACCACTGTTCTCTTTCTTTCTTTCTGAAACTTAATGTAGCATGTGTACCCTATTTCTATACAGTGTGAGAAAACTAGATAAATATTTCAACTCTGTCCCTATTGTGGGCAACTGATAGGCAATCCTTGTCGATGGAAAAATTCTGTTTAAACGCCAGAGACATTCTTTAAAACATACCTAAAATAATAATTCTCCATATGTATATATTCTTGTTCTATATATGTGCTTACGTTGTGTAAAATGTAATTTTATTAATGCGTTTTGTCGCAACATCTGGCGAGTGCTGCGGAGCCAGACTTTTGGCCCGAGGGCGTCTGTTCCGGCGCGGTCGGAAGTCTGCGCGACACTGCGCTACTGCACAAAAGCATTAAATATAAATACTTATTGGTGTAGAAGGTATATTCCGTGAAACAGTCGTATACTTATAGAACCAGGGTGCAGAACGGGCGCTGGAAAGTATTATTTTTAAAAGAATTGTGTCCTACGAAATTACAGGCACCAAGCTAAACATTTCTACTTTTTCGAGGTAAGCACCACATCTTATTTTAGGTTCCACCATAGGCCTGGCTGTAAACGTAGTGTTTTCATTGCAATTGACAACATTTCATATTAAGGGTTCCGTAGCCAAATGGCAAAAAACGGAACCCTTATGGATTCGTCATGTCTGCCTGTCTGTCTGTCTGTCTGTCTGTCTGTCCGTCCGTCCGTATGTCACAGCAACTTTTTTCCGAAACTATAAGAACTATACTGTTGAAACTTGGTAAGTAGATGTATTCTGTGAACCGCAGTAAGATTTTCACACAAAAATAGAAAAAAAAAACAATAAATTTTGGGGTTCCCCATACTTACAACTGAAACTCCAAAAATTTTTTTTCATCAAACCTGTACGTGTGGGGTATCTATGGATAGGTCTTCAAAAATGATATTGAGGTTTCTAATATCATTTTTTTCTGAACTGAATAGTTTGCGCGAGAGACACTTCCAAAGTGGTAAAATGTGTGTCCCCCCCCCCCCTCTAACTTCTAAAATAAGAGAATGATAAACTTAAAAAAATATATATAAAGTCAAAGTCAAAGTCAAAGCATTTATTTCAAATAGGCACATAAAAGGCACTTTTGAACGTCAAAAATTATCTTAAAATAGAATTGATTCTAGTCGCCCATTCCAAAAGGTAGTTTTCGTATGGAGAAGAACGGGCAAGAAACTCCACCGTTACTCTTTTAAAATGTTTAGGTACAATATTTTGCATGGGTACATTAATTATATAATAACATGTGAGGACGATGCACCTACAATAAAATTACTATACCACAATAGGTAAAAGAATTAAAAACGAAACCATGACATATAAATTAATTATCTGATAGATACATGGTGCTCACATATTTACAAACATGGTACAAGCAAAACGATTTTAATTAAAAAACAAAATACAAGTAATAAGTCAGGGTGTGAGTAATAAATGTAAATAATAATAAAAAAAAAGAATAAAAAAATTTACAATTAAATTAGCAACCAGTTTGATTTTGTCTAGACTCTAGATTGTCCTATGGAGCAGGACCAGCATGTTTCCAAGCGTTCTTATCTTGGATATAATGTACATTACCATGTAAACTTCCACCGAAAATTGGTTTGAACGAGATCTAGTAAGTAGTTTTTTTTAATACGTCATAAATCGAAAACCGCAATTTACCTTTCACAAAGTTACAACGAACTACAAGAACTTTTATATTGTGTTACTTGCTGCTACGGAACCCTTCATGGGCGAGTCCGACTCGCACTTGGCCGGTTTTTTTAACCTGCATGTATTATTACGTTATATAAAAGTAAATTCAAATCTAGGGCACCCATATTTTTTCGTTTTTCGAAATTATGTACTTTTCATTCATAATTTTAAGTTTGAAATTCGGTGTATTCTAAAAAGACGTAAGTGCCAGATGACGGTAGAATGGCGATATTACCTTTGCTTTATTGTGACCCGTCAAAAAAACTGTTAGATGTCACTTGTTTCAGTCGTTGTTTTGGTTCCGTCATTGGCGTATATTTTTCATTGGGATCCATTTTATTGGCGAAATATCAATCAAAAATTGATAATATTAACAGTAAGCAGCGTGTCGAGTTGATTGGAAAAAATATTGTTGAATTCAATTCAGTTTTTTAGTTGTTTTCTAGTTACACTTCTTAGGTGACATTGACATGTCTTGTTTGATATAATGTTTTCAATCAAAGACATTGGAATGGGCAAAGGTAACTACCTCATTCCGCCGTTTATGTGACGTCATCACCTGTTTTTTTATTTTAATTTTTTTTTTCTCAGAAATTTAGAAATAAAAAAATAAAATAAAAATATATTTGAACCCAGGATACGAAAATAAAGAAACAGTATTTTTGTTTTAAGGTCGTGTCAGGTTTTAAATGTTGTCAATTACTTGAGCATTATTTAATAACAATCTACCTTGACAGTTGACACTCAAAAACCTTCTTTCTCCTACCGTAGGTATTTGGCATAAAAAACACGTTTAAAATGATCGCCCAATATCCAATGCAGCTCAACGAAGATCCTCAGTATCAGATTACGGGATGTTCAATAAAAGAACGATTTTTTTATCGATACTCAATCTAGGGATCGGCAACAATCGTTTAGCAGTCGATTAGACTCGGCTGCTGTTAACAGCTGATCGTGTTATGTAGATTTGAGGAACAGAATTGTAGTGGTTTCAAATTGCATTGGAATTCCTACTGAGATTTCCTAGTTACCGGTGTGTTGTTTATGTGAAATTGAGAGTAAAAATTAAAAGCTTTTAGTATATGTGATGTGGATAAATCGCGTAGGTACCTCCTCCTAAAATCGTATTAGAGAGAGATCTGATAAAGTGCCGTATATTAATTTGTTAATATACCTTAGCTAGGTATATATCAACAATGAGTTCACAAACTTCTGTGTTTTAACTATTAAAGGTATATTTAGTAACACAAATACCTGAACCAATTACCTATTCCAAACCATAGAGATGGCCAGATGATAGCACATAATTTTTACCCTCAACGAAAATCCTAACTAATTAGGTCACTTTTTATCATTGACGAAGTCACACGTAAGCTTCGTGATTGATTAATCTACTGAGGGCCTTTGGCAGACTGCGATAGGGTAAGTTGATTTATTGCCGCCATCCCTTATTGGGATATGTTCCAGAACATTCCAGTCAATTAAAGTATGCATTAAAGTAGCTTTCATGAGTTGAATGAAAGATATTAAATATGTATATAAAAAAAGAAAGTAAAGTCCTTAAATCTATACTTCCATACTTTTAATATTATAAATTCGAAAGTAACTCTGTCTGTCTGTCTCTATGTTACCTTTTCACGCCTAAACCGCTGAACCGATTTAGATGAAATTTGGTATAGAGATAGTTTGAGTCCCGGGAAAGGACATAGGATACTTTTTATACTGATATTCCCACGAGATCGAGGCTTATGCGGGTGAAACCGCGGGGTGCAGCTAGTAAATAAATAAATATAGTCGACCTTTTAATACTTGCTTTAAAACCTTTTTTTTAATGTCACTAGCATGTCTTAAAACAATTTGTTTATATGGCAGTTTGAAGCTTCGAACCCAAATGGGAAGGTGTATGTCGAACCTCGTGAAGTGGAGCTACCTCGACGGAACGGCAGCAGGGAGTGGATGTGGAGCTGAGTCACAAACTAGGCTTCACCTCCTATCCTGTCCTCTATGCCCCAAAGCATGCAGCCAGTGACCTCTGCGCTGCCACCGATAACGCTGTAGAAGTAGCGAAGTTCTGGGCCATCAAAATTTGAATAATTGTTGTGCCAGCGAGACGGAGAAGTGATGGAAATTATTGTCAAAAGTGATTAAGCACTTACGAGGTCCACTATACATCCGGCGCACCTTGAATAGTCCTTGCTGACTGGTTAATGTTTTAACCACAACATCAGCTCCTTATAAAGTTTGAGCATTTACGAGAGAATTCATAGTTATTTATGCAACTGTTTTATAATAAGGGGTATTAAAACACGAATGTGGATTTACTACTATCACACTCGGCTACTATACCGATACCGGAAATATGAAATAACGTAAGGGACATTTTGTCGAAAATGAGTTATATATATCATTGGATTCGTAATTTCTTGCTCTATCGATTGGTATATTTAAAATCTCAATATCTCAAAAAAAATGTCCCTTACATTACATATTTTCCGCAGGTCTAGACCATTTTTTTTACAAAAACTGGCTGTATAGGACGTTTTAAATTAATATTTTTATAAAAACTAATGTAAGTCTCTTTACTCACAGTATTTGGTATTTACATTAAAAAAAAATCGAGAACATTTTACAACAGGTCTTATACATTAGTGTTCCCTGAGTAGGTGCAAATACCATGTCCCTTACGTTAAATTGTGGCTCGAATTATCATAATCATATGACCCATACGTTAATTTTTCAGCATCGAAAATAATTGACCTGTCCTTTACATCTAAAACTTATCGAAATGAATATTATTATACGTCTCTGTCACACGCAAAACAGTGCAACATGTCTGAGCTAGATAGCAATACGGATTTTGTGTTTGATTTTACCTGCGCGGTCGTGACCCTTACTTAGTATTTCGTAACACTGTTTGTGACATTACACATCTTCATTTAAGTAACACATCATCGTTTTCATTGATCTAACTACAAGTACCTAGTAAAAGTTTTATCTGGATTCTAAACATGAGTGATGAAAAGTTATCTTCACTTCTCTAGCCCGCAGGCAAAAATTTATGAACATTATAGGAATCACATAAACAGGTAATTATTTCTTACTACTTTTGATAAATTATTGTTTAGTCATAAATGGAGTTCAGTATTTAAATAAATTGGTCTATTTAGATGGAATAAAACCTTAAATCTTTGCTGAAGAACTATAGACCCATCTCGCTTCTGAGCCACGTATACAAGCGTTCTCGAGGGTCGTCACAAACCGTCCCGCCAGAATACTTGACGAGTTCCAGCCGCCTGAACAAGCCGGTTTTCGAAAAGGCTTCAGCACCGTAAACCACATTCATACTGTTCTGCAAATTGAAGAGAAGACCGAGGAGTACAATCAGACGCTGTGTATGGCATTTGTGGACTACGAGAAAGCCTTCGACTTCATCGAAATGTGGGCAGTTCTGGCCTCTCTGCAACGATGTCGAATTGACTGGCGCTACATCGAAGTGTTGAAATGTTGGTATGACACTGCCACGATGACTGTCCAGATCCAGGATCAGAAAACCAGCCCCATCCAACTGCTCAGAGTGGTGAGACAGGGGGATATTATATCCCCTAAATTGTTTACAAATGCGTTGGAGGACGTCTTCAAGACGCTGGATTGAACTGGACTATCAACGTGAACGGCGAGTACATTTCAGATCTTCGATTTGCCGATAACATCGTCATAATGGCAGAGACGCTGGAACAGCTAAACCAAATGCTGCACAGCCTAAATGTAGCTCCTCGGCGGGTTGGCCTCGGCATGAATTTGTCAAGACGAAAGTCATGTACAATTCGCACGTCTTGCCGAGTCCAATCTACATCGAAGGGTCGCTTCTCGAAGTTGCGAAGGATTATGTCTACCTAGGGCAAATAATCCAGCTCGGTAGACACAACTTTGAGAAAGAAGCCGACAGAAGAAGCCGTCAAGTCTTCTCGTCGCCTATCTCGCAGTCTTTGAAGACTATGATCTTCAACCAGTGCGTTCTGCCCGTCATGATATATGGTGCCGAAACGTGGACACTGACGGTCGGGCTGGTTCACAAATTCAAGGTCGCTCAGCGCGCTATGGACCGAGCTATGCTCGGAGTATCTTTGAAAGATGAAATCAGGATTGAAAGTTTCCGGAAAAGAACCGGAGTTACCGACATAGCTTGCAGAGTAAACAGTTGCCACCCCACCAGCCCCATTCACACAGTGGGCTGGCCATGTTTATCGAAGGACCGATGGCCGGTGGAGCAGACGAGTCCTGAGTGGAGACCGCGTATCGGCAAGTGTAGTGTGGGACGCCCCCCAGCTAGACGGACGGACGACCTAAAAAAAGGTGGCTGGAACGGACTGGATGCCGAAGGCGGAGGACAGAGTGTTGTGACGCAGCCTGGTCTATGTTCAGCAGTGGACTGTAATAGGCTGAGTTGATTGATTGAGATAGAATTCCAATAGGTAAAATATTGGTAAGTAGGTCATGTAAAAATTACAACTTATTTAGCAGTTAACGCAGGATGAATAGACAGCATGCATGTTATCATTCAAAGGGAGATTAAAAACTGATGGTTTGGGGACCTCTCCAGTGGCCATCATTTATGGAATCAGCCAGAAAAAGTCCTCTTGCTTATCGAGCAATTATGTTGTACTTAGCATTATTTATGCGAGTTATTTGCGTTTATAAAAGAGGATTAGTGAGTACAAATAAAAGTTTTAATCTATTTTATTTGTTTATTTTTTATCCTTTTATGTCAGCAACTAGGTTTAAACTTTATTGATAGGCGCAGTAGGTCCTGAATGTATTAAATCCTATTTTTTAAATTTATTAACAGCATAAGCAATAAAGAGTACACCATTAAAGATACCTTCACTTTGAAAAACACTAAATGTTTATTTCCTATAATGTCCCTTACATCAAAAAAAAATATTTGTTTATTTCCTATAATGTCCCTTACATCAATGCTGTTAATTTACATCTCAAATTTTGTTAACGTATGTCACCCGTATTCATTATTATTTAACGTAAGGGACATGCTATCTTTAAAACTATAGGTTTTAATCAATATTTGCTATTTTAGCTTAAAAGAATGAAGAAATCTAAGAAACTTTGTCCTAGACACTTTTTACATAAAACATATAGTTAAAAAGTTATAGTCAGTTTTTGTAAAAAAATATCTTATTTTTGCTCTCCTGTAAACCTTAGTTTTGTCCCTTACGTTATTTCATATTTCCGGTATCGATACTATTATAACATGAGTGTTTTAATACCTAATTATGTACAGTTGTATACAAGACTTTATCTACAACCATGATATGAATCCTCTATAACAGGTTCTGAAACAGTTTTTTTGCAATACTAATATGGCACAAAAATGGCGCCGGCGCGGCGGGATACAACGTGAATTCGAATAACCTATACTTTCTTTTTTTAAATTATTGCGCCGTGGTAGTGAAACGCGCGTGGCTGACAATGTTCTTTTTTGAAAACAAGTTGCATAATGAAATGTCGTACAACATTATAACATTCGTTTGGATAATTGGTTTTGGCAATAAGCTTACTGTTTCAAAAACTTTTATAGAGGATTTATAGCATGAGTGTGCGGGACAACTAAATAAAGTGACAATCGTGATTCGTGATTATTGTAATCTGTGATTTAAAAGTGAACTGATAAGACAGTACATAGTGATAGCTATTAGTATATAAGGATTCTTAGTTAAGTTTCTTGTCATAATAGTACACAAGTTTTATAGGATTTATAGTATTAGTTTTAAGTTGATAGTTTGATAGTTTGTTTACTCTCTTAGTACTAAGTACTTAGAAGTAATAACCGATAATTTTATGTCATGTTTTCCTATGTTTTATATTTTTCTCATATAGATCCAGATTCGTAGATTCTAAAAATATATAATTTGTAATATGTTATCATTTAAAAACATAGAGAAAAACGCAAAAAATGTCACGCGGCTCTCCTTACGGTAAAGTTTCGTTGTACTTAAGCTTACTGTGCCGAAATCGACTTTGTTCTTATTGGTCAAAATTCTCGCATTATGATTGGTTGACCAATCAGAGGGCCTACATTTTCTTAGCGAAAATGATATAAAAGAAGGCTCGATTTTCGGGTTCGACACAGTCGGCGGGCAACAATACTAGAAGAAACTCTGAAGAAGAAAATAAACAAGAACTGGAAGAATCAAGAAGACTTTTATTCCCCACCAACCCCAGCAAACAAATGTGCACCCTGCACATTTAATGGTCCTTCGAGCCGGATTATTGTGGGGTATAGTGCTTCAAGATAATAGTGCGACAGTGAAGATTCAAGGTCATCGGTCCTCAAGTCAGCTGATATAGAAGATTCGTGTTCCGGTCAAGGTCATTGACCCCAGATCAGCTGACATAGCGCCTTTTCGTGGTCGTCGACCCTGAAATCAGCTGTCATCGTATCCAGTTCGAAGTCATCAGCTGTCACCATGCCCGTCACACGCTCCGAAGGAAGAGGACGCAAGCAGCAAAGCGAACAGAAGCCGTCATCGTCGGAGGCCACTCCAGAGACCTCTGCGACCGGTACCAGCACGGAAGCCACGTCGGAATCGACACAGACAGGGACGACTGTCACGGGGAGCTCCGAACAGACCTACACCTCCGCGACGACTGATCCAACCACCGTGACTTCCGCCACCACCGCTTCAACCGCCGCGACCTCCGCCTCGGCCGCCACCGCCGCAACCGCCGCGACCTCCGCCTCGGCCGCCAACGAGCCTTCAGCCACGCACCCCGCCAGCGCCGCCGCACCCTCCGTCGCCCCTTCCGCCGCGACGACGCTTACGGCAGGTGCGAAATCGAAACAGCTGATGAAGCCGCGCACCGCTGTCGTCTCCAGAGATACTCGCCCAGAAACAGATGCCTCAACAGTAAAGCGAGTCACCAAGAAGTCGAAACCAACCGGCCCACAGCACCTCTCCCCGCCTAGCAAGAAGGGGGGAGGGGGGGGATCGACACGTAGCAAGTCGAAACTACAGAAGATAGCTAAAGCAAAGGAAGATTTGCTCCGCCTACAAGTGGAACTAGCTGCGGCACGCCTGGCCGCGCTGGAGAAGGGGGACACTGATGAAGAAGAAGAAGAGGAAGAAGATGATGTCTCCCTCTACTCAGAAGTCAATGCAAGAGTGGACAACTGGTTGGAGAACCAGGTCACTCGCCCCGTACTAGCCATCGCCAACGAACCCCACCAGCCCCCACCGGAGCCAACGGTCGTCTACAAGGAGCAACCGAAGCCTGAAGAAGTTCGTCAAACACCGGCGGGAGGTCAGGGGGACCTAGCCCTCCTAGCTGAAGCCATCACTAGGGCTGTCAGCGCCAGCCAGCGACCCAAGTTCATCGAATTGCCGTTCTTCAGTGGGTCACACCAGGAGTGGCTACCCTTCCGCGCCGCCTACTATGAAACGGAAGGGATATTCAGCGCCGTCGAGAATACGAACCGACTTCGAAGAAACTTGAAGGGCAAAGCCAAGGAAGCAGTAGAAGGACTACTGATCACGAACGCGCACCCAACAGAAGTAATGAAGACCTTGGAGTCCAGGTTCGGAAGACCAGAATCAATCGCCATGATCGAGATGGAAACACTTCGGGGACTGCCACGTCTCTCCGAGTCACCGAGGGACATTTGTATATTCGCCACGAAGATCTCCAACGTCGTAGCAACACTGAAGACATTGGATTGTTTCAATTATATGTACAACCCTGAACTAGCAAAGACGTTGGTGGACAAGTTGACACCTACACTCCGGTACAGATACTACGACTTCTCAGCCACACAGCCGCCAGAAGACCCCTGCCTCATCAAGATAGAAAGGTTCTTCAAGAGAGAAGCCGAGCTGTGCGCACCGTACGCGCTGCCTGAACAGGTGGCCACCTCATCGAACACCGCACAGCAGAAGAAGACGCAGCGGGTCAACAACGTGACTGAAAAGGGGAACACACCGAAGTGCTTCGTGTGCGAAGAAACAACTCACACTAACACAACCGAATGTGAGAAGTTCAAGAAAATGGAACCAAACTCAAGATGGGATACCGCGAAGTCCAAACGCCTCTGCTTCAGATGCCTACGTTATAGGAGCAAGACTCATAACTGCAAACCGAAGACTTGTGGTATCAACGACTGCAAATACACACACCACAAGCTGCTTCATTATGAAAAGAAGACAGAAGAGGCAGAGAAGACAAAGAAGACAGAAAGCGAAGAGGCAACAGAGGTCATCAACTCGACGTGGACGATGAAGAAGCAATCCTATCTGAAGATCCTACCGGTCCAGGTGATAGGACCAAAGGGAGCTATCGACACATTCGCACTAATGGACGACGGGTCAACAGTAACACTCGTCGACGACAGCGTCGCTGCAAGCATCGGGGCATCAGGGCCTATAGATCCGCTGAAGATAGAAACCATCAACGAACTGAAGGCTGCGGAATCGGCGTCAAGAAGAGTGACCATCGGACTAAAAGGGGTCAACAACAATGAAGAGCGAATTCAAGCAAGAACAGTGAAGAACTTGCAAATATCGTCTCAGCGGGTTCCACAAGAACTAGTGGAGGAATGCCCACATCTATCGGACATCAAGGGACATCTCTCGTACTCTAACGCGAAGCCACAAATACTCATCGGGCAAGACAACTGGCACCTTCTGCTGACCGAAGAGACCAGGAAAGGTGACAAGAACCATCCAGTGGCATCTCTCACGTCACTAGGATGGGTTCTCCACGGAAGCCAAACCAAGTCCTTCGGCCAGAAGATAGACTTCGTGACACACATGAAAGAAACAGAAGATGACCTAGAAGACCTGGTGAAGAAGTACTTCGAGATGGACGCCCTCTGCATAAACCCGAAGAGACCGAAGACCGACCCAGAAGAAAAGGCACTTCAAATATTAGAACAGAAGACAGAGAAGATCGAAGACGCAAGATATCAGACCGGCCTTCTCTGGAAGAAAGAAGACATCAAGTTCCCAGACAACTATGAGAATTCGTTGAAAAGGCTCTTCAACATAGAGAAGAAGATTGATCGCGACCCAGCTTTAAAGAAAAAGTACGTCGAACAGATGGACGCCCTTATAGAAAAGGGCTACGCCGAGCCTGCGCCGCCACAGAAGACTCTGAACAAGACTTGGTACCTGCCTCACTTCGCAATCATCAACCCCATGAAGCCAGACAAACTTCGAGTTGTGCATGACGCCGCCGCCAAGACCAAAGGAGTAGCACTCAACGACATGCTACTCAAAGGTCCGGACTTGCTCCAATCGTTGCCAGGTGTCGTCATGCGCTTCCGGCAACATCTCATCGGGGTGACAGCAGACATCAAGGAGATGTTCATGCAGGTCAAGCTACACACTAAAGACAGAGACGCGCTGCGGTACTTATGGCGTGGGGATCGCCGCGACAACCGACCTCCGGAAGAGTATAGAATGACTTCGTTGATCTTCGGGGCATCGAGCTCGCCATCAACGGCGATCTATGTGAAGAACCTGAACGCCAAAGAACACGAGAAGACTTACCCTGAAGCAGCAGCGGCCATAATAGGGAAGCATTACGTCGACGACTACCTCGACAGCTTCCGTAACCTCGAGGAAGCCGAACGGATCACCAAAGGTGTGCGAGAAGTGCACAAGAAAGCTAGCTTCGAGCTAAAACAATGGAAATCGAATTCTAAGTCGCTCCTAGAGTCATTAGGGGAAGACAAGCAACCAGAAGACATGGAACTCTACAGACAGAAGAGATACGTGGCCATCTTCGCGTGTCTCACGACGCGGGCTATCCACCTAGAAGTCGCCGGCTCGCTCACCGCTGACTCTGCAGTGATGGCGGTCAGGCGAATGATCGCGCGACGCGGCTGCCCGACTGAAATCTGGTCAGACAACGGCACCAACTTGAAGGCTGCCGACAAGGAACTTCGTCAAGCAATCGACGCGGTGACAGCAGAGGAAGCAGCGAAGAGGACCATCTCCTGGCGGTACATTCCGCCTGGAGCTCCATTTATGGGCGGCACCTGGGAACGTATGGTGCGCTCTGTAAAGACCGCGCTCTCATCAACCCTGCACGAGCGCCACTCCACCGAAGAGGTCCTCAACACTCTACTAGCTGAAGTAGAGTACACCGTGAACAGTCGCCCGCTGACCCACGTTTCGGTCAGCACAGAGGATCCTGAGGCCCTGACTCCCAATCACTTCCTATTGGGGGGTCCTGGGCGCGTGCCACAGCCGGGCACATTCACCGAGCAAGACACCATCTCCCGGTCCAGCTGGCGAGCTGCACAGAGGCTCGCTGACATTTTCTGGCTCCGCTGGGTGAAGGAGTACCTTCCCGAGCTCCAACACCGGCGGGAGCCCCACGGACGAGGTCTCCCAGTCAAGGAGAACGACTTCGTGCAGATCGTCGACCCGAACCTGCCCCGCAACGTGTGGATACGAGGGCGTGTCATCGCGACGTATCCAGGCCCCGACAACATCGTGCGGACGGTGGACGTGCAGACGAAGGGAGGTGTCCTGCGCCGGCCAGTGAGAAAGCTGGTGATCCTGCCCCTGCCTACGGACGACGTGCCCGCACCGGAACGTGATGCGACGCGGTCGCACGGCGGGAGTGATGTGCGGGACAACTAAATAAAGTGACAATCGTGATTCGTGATTATTGTAATCTGTGATTTAAAAGTGAACTGATAAGACAGTACATAGTGATAGCTATTAGTATATAAGGATTCTTAGTTAAGTTTCTTGTCATAATAGTACACAAGTTTTATAGGATTTATAGTATTAGTTTTAAGTTGATAGTTTGATAGTTTGTTTACTCTCTTAGTACTAAGTACTTAGAAGTAATAACCGATAATTTTATGTCATGTTTTCCTATGTTTTATATTTTTCTCATATAGATCCAGATTCGTAGATTCTAAAAATATATAATTTGTAATATGTTATCATTTAAAAACATAGAGAAAAACGCAAAAAATGTCACGCGGCTCTCCTTACGGTAAAGTTTCGTTGTACTTAAGCTTACTGTGCCGAAATCGACTTTGTTCTTATTGGTCAAAATTCTCGCATTATGATTGGTTGACCAATCAGAGGGCCTACATTTTCTTAGCGAAAATGATATAAAAGAAGGCTCGATTTTCGGGTTCGACACAGTCGGCGGGCAACAATACTAGAAGAAACTCTGAAGAAGAAAATAAACAAGAACTGGAAGAATCAAGAAGACTTTTATTCCCCACCAACCCCAGCAAACAAATGTGCACCCTGCACAATGAGTGTAGATAATAAAAGAATTTAAATATTCGAACGGTGATGGAAAATGTTCGAGATTTCTTTATCCAACGCTAATACAGGCATCGGTAACATTTTGTCCATCGATTAGACACGGCTGTTGGTAACGACTGATCCTGTTATATAGATAAGAAGAGATTCAGGTCGCTGGTAATGCGAAATCTATGAGGTGCGTCGATTGCTGTTCCTAGTTACTGGTTTTAGAAGCTGTGGGGATAAAATGTGATTGAATATCGAAAGCGTAATCGTTAAAACCAAAATTGTCTTGTTACTGTAAACCTTAGGTTTTTATCCAAAAACCGGCCAAGTGCGAGTCGGACTCGCACACGAAGGGTTCCGTACGGTTTACGATTTATGACATATTAAAAAAAAAAACTACTTACTAGATCTCATTCAAACTAATATTCGGTGGAAGTTTACATGGTAATGTACAGACGCCAGTACATCATGCTACTACAGTCTGTCAAATTTCTTTCTGTCAAGCGCCGCTAATGAGACACAATTGATTGTCTATTGTTTCGTCGCCGATCGGCGAACCGTGAGGCTTGACCGGTTAATAGATTTTCAACGTTATCGCTAAAGCATAAGGTTCAAAGTTGATTGGGAAAATTTGACAGTTTCGGATAGCTTGATGTGCTGGCGTCTGTACATCATATATTTTTTTTAGTTTTATCATTCTCTTATTTTAGAAGTTACAGGGGGGCACACATTTTACCACTTTGGAAGTGTCTCTCGCGCAAACAATTTAGTTTAGAAAAAAATGATATTAGAAACCTCAATATAATTTTTGAAGACCTATCCATAGATATTCCCACACGTATGGGTTTGATGAAAAAAAAAAAATTTGAGTTTCAGTTCTAAGTATGGGGAACCCCCAAAAATTGCTTTTTTTTCTATTTTTGTGTGAAAATCTAGTACGGTTCACAGAATACATCTACTTACCAAGTTTCAACAGTATAGTTCTTGTAGTTTCGGAAAAAAGTGGCTGTGACGTACAGACGGACAGACAGACATGACGAATCCACAAGGGTTCCGTTTTTTGCCATTTGGCTACGGAACCCTAAAAAGTAGATTATTATTAATGCTTTATGATAATGTAAGTTTGTATTGAATATTAAATTTGGACCTACGCTGACATTATTTTTATTTTATTATGTTTATATTTGTGATTTTTGAATATTTGACAAGTTTGTATGTAACTCCTATCTATTTACATATATATGTATAGTCAATCAATTTAATTCAATTTATGTACGTATGTCAGCATTGTCAACTTTAATGATTTATTCCGGTATGATCCCCTGAGCCCATCCTCCACCCCCCCTCCACCCCCTCCTCGATCCCCTGCAATGAATGTTGTAATTATTATTCTGTTTCAATTCTAAACTTGTATTAATATTTGCACACCATGACAATATGGTAAACATGTTAGCACAACTCCACGTACTTAAAACACCTTGCATGCATTGTAATGTATGTACACACATGTTTGAGCAAATAAAATTATCTGAATCTGAATTGGAAATTACTAACATAATAAATAGGGACTTCAATCTTCCAGAAATTCAAAGTTGGAGGTTAGATAGAGCCTTAGCTGCTGAGTTACGGATTTCATAAGAAAAAGCTTATTTTCATAGTCGCACTCAATATTGTATTGGAGTGATTGAACTGTCACCACTATATCAGAAGGGCAATTCTCGTCATTTTAAGAACGTTCACAGTCTGATCTCAGTCTCAATCTGTCAAAAATACCTCTGATTTCCCAGAATTTTGACAAGTTTTTGACATTTGTTTGTCGCCGAGACGAGATAGCGACTAGATTTTTGAACGTTTTAAATTACGAGAATTGGCCTTCTGGCTTATTGTCGACAATGTTCGGTCAGTAATGATAGACCGATCCCAGTACAACGTGACATGGTCATTTTCAAGAACTGGGTCCGGCACATACTTGTAATACGGTACTTGATAGTCCACAAGTTTATATTTCAAAGCAAGTTGCTGGTGAATAATCCTAGCTGAATTATGTCTGTGCAAGTACTTGCCGTTAGCCAGATGAGAACAACTAGAGATAAATGTCTGATGGACTCACCCGGACGGTGGCATGCCCGACACATGTCAACCGTCCCGTGCTTCATAATAGTACATACATATTATTATTTGAAGACTGTGAATGTTGTATGTTTCTTACAAGTTCCAACCCTTTAGTCCTGCTTTAATTTTTGATGTTCAAAAGTGCCTTTTATGTGCCTATTTGAAATAAATGCTTTGACTTTGACTAAACAAGCACCAGACCATAACTCCCTTACCAAACAATTGTACGCCGCTGATCCAAAACCAACCAAGGGGAAGGCTTCATCAAATTATCTCTTCACGAATTAATTAGGTAGGTATATTAACGGCAGAATAGATTGCACATATTTACGGCACAATTATTATCGCGTTTGTACTGGCTGTTGTAATTAGTAGGTAAACTGTTTCAGTTTTATTAGGATAGAAGCGGTTATAACAGAGGATAATTGATATAATATGTGTAGGATTGAAGAGGTTATTATAATAGAGAATGGTTATTGTGTAAAGGATATCCATTGTTCAGTTATTATGTAATAGGGCTTTAATCGGTATCATTATAACTCATAAGCGTGTCAGCCACGAACTCTGGTAAAGCTATAGGTTTTATATTATAATTTTAGGGGTGCTACACACTTGTTCGGGTCGACACGTTCAAGCAATTACTCATATTCGGGTTATTAGGCTTCCGTAAAAGGAAAAAAAATGGAACCTTTATAGGAACATTTCGTTGTCCGTCCGTCTGTCTGTCTGTCAGTCCGTCAAGACCCTTTTTAGGGTTCCGTAGCCAAATGGCAAAAAACGGAACCCTTATGGATTCGTCATGTCTGTCTGTCTGTCTGTCTGTCCGTCCGTCCGTATGTCACAGCCACTTTTTTCCGAAACTATAAGAACTATACTGTTGAAACTTGGTAAGTAGATGTATTCTGTGAACCGCAGTAAGATTTTCACACAAAAATAGAAAAAAAACAATAAGTTTTGGGGTTCCCCATACTTACAACTGAAACTCCAAAAATTTTTTTTCATCAAACCTGTACGTGTGGGGTATCTATGGATAGGTCTTCAAAAATGATATTGAAGTTTCTAATATCATTTTTTTCTGAACTGAATAGTTTGCGCGAGAGACACTTCCAAAGTGGTAAAATGTGTCCCCCCCCCCCTCTAACTTCTAAAATAAGAGAATGATGAAATTAAAAAAAATATATATAATGTACATTACCATGTAAACTTCCACCGAAAATTGGTTTGAACGAGATCTAGTAAGTAGTTTTTTTTTAATACGTCATAAATCGAAAACCGCAATTTACCTTTCACAAAGTTACAACGAACTACAAGAACTTTTATATTATGTTACTTGCTGCTACGGAACCCTTCATGGGCGAGTCCGACTCGCACTTGGCCGGTTTTTCTTAGTAACGCGTGGAGGTTTTAAGATCAATGGTCACATGGAGAAAACATTTTTTTTGTAGTTTTTTCATATTTTTTTTGCGATTACCAGTTTGCTTGCTTGATTTGCAGTTGGAGAATTGACCGTGACGTATATAGATGTATGGGAGACAAATTTTTTAAAATATTGTAGGCGCAGTTCTATCACGTGTTTACGTACCGCGCGGCTGTAGGTAATTATTTATAGAACAGGGCCGAGTCACAATACTGTATAGATAATGTTACCATGGCTCGGCACAATTCGAGCTAAGCCGAGTGACTCTTTCCTGAACATATATTTATATATTATATACGATTTAGCTGCCCGGCTGTGCCGAATCATGCCTACCAGAACAAATGTATAGCACGCCTCACTTTTACCATTTGAGCTTGGAATAAACTCAATCTGAAACGAGGAACCTGCTAACGTAACTTGATCTTGAAATAAAATTAGAACCTATTAGTTGCAAAGAAAACTAGAAACAGAAAACACGAAGCTACAAGTTATCAGTGGTAATTGCAAACCATGCAATTTGTAGGAACTTTACTGCAATTACCCACCAACAACAATAACAACTTTGAAAAAGTCGGATATTTTTAGTTGCATAATGATACAATTTTTCAAGCATCTCTATTATAATATAGAGTCAAATTTAATCAGATAGCGAAACTCTACAGGCGTGGTGGGTATCGTTATCTAAACACAAATAAAATGAGAATAAAATACTTTCTAACAAAAAAAATAAACCTCCGAAAAAATTGTAAAGCAAGAAATAATAAACCTTTTTTACTTAACTTTAATAAATAAGTTCTTAAACTAATGTAATTATACCTAAGTAATTTTGAGTCGGCGCCAAGCAAGCAAATTAATATCATTGCGAGTGGTAGTGCGGAGAGCGCATTTTTTGTTTGGAATGCTAATGTTTATCGCTGGAGATTTCACGTTGCATTGGTAATTTGATTTGGTTATTTCTTTTTTAAGGTAATTTAGTGATCTTTGTTCATTGATTGTTTGGCGCCGACTCAAAATTACTTAGAAATACTTACATTAGTTTAAGAACTTATTTATTAATTTATGTGTGATCATACATAAAAATATATATATACGCGTCGACTTGAGAACCTCCTCCGTTTTTTCGTCGGTTAAAAAAGATTTCATATTTTTATTTTGTAGAGTCACCGACCGCTGGAAGTTTTATTACTTGAAGTATGACTAGAGAATATCTGTTTTCTTTAGTTTGTCGTGTTGAGACATCGATACCCATCACGTATGTGAAGCTTACACAATAAAAAACTGATTTTTAGACTGATATTTCAAGTGACTACCCTAACTGCGGTCGGTGACCCTTAAAAAAAAATTGTCAAATTAATTTATTTTTATTTTATCGTATACTGTGTCTCCTGTAATTGAAGGAGCACACGTAAAAGAACCTTTTGTATTACTATAAATTTATATTGTGTATGTGTATCCTTTGTTGGAGATCCTTAATAAATAAATAAATAAATAAATAAATACCCATCACTTCCGCGAAGTTTTGCTAGGTAATTTAATTTGACCCTGTATAGTGGAAAATTAAACAATAACCTCCTTTTTTGAAGGTGATTAAAATATAAAAAAACAACCGACTTCAAAAAAAACACTACAAAGTGATAAATAACTTTAATTTCGGAAGTCGGTGTCGTTGATTCCGCATTTTCGTTTTTTGACACCGACTTCCGAAATTAAAGTTATTTATCACTTTGTAGTGTTTTTTTTGAAGTCGGTTGTTTTTTTTTTTGTAAAAAAGTTTTTATTTTTCACTTTTTAGTTGTACCTACCCCACAAAAAAGTAAACAAAAAGATCGTTAATGTAGACAATGTAGATATTTTTTTAGATTTTTGTTGATTTTTCAAAAACCGCTTGTCCGATTTCGATAAAATTTTCATGGGACCATTTGGAAAGTATACCCCTTCCAACAAAAAAAGAATTTTTCAAATCGGTTGGCAAACGACGGAGTTATGCGCGAACAAACATAAAAAAAAAAAAAAAAAAAAAAATACAAACATTCGAATTGAGAACCTCCTCCTTTTTTTAGAAGTCGGTTAAAAATAGCTGCCGATGAGTGCTCATTAATACTGACGTAAAAGTACTCTGACGATTCTAATACAAATTCCAGACACAAAGCAAAATAAATTAATCTAATAATTTCGACAAAGTAAAATAATTACTTATTCAACAAATTAGTTCACACTCAACGAAACACATTTTTAATTAACAATAAATTAAACATTTTATCTTCGCAGGGTTCTGTAATATTAATAAATTAGCGACAAACAAAGATAAAATGTGCCGCTGCGACATTTTGACCCCTAGGCCTTTGGGGCAATATATTCAATTAGGTAGGTGCTTGGGATTTAGGTCTGTGGACCTTTGCTAATCTAATTTGTGTGTGTGCTAACCTTGAGAGATAAATTCCTAAATTCTACAATTAACGTTAGCAAACGAGTTTAAAAAAATATCTAACACAAAAATGATCTACGTTTTCATTTTATTTTTTTAATGTTTACTGAATTTTTATGTATAGCATTGTTTTTTGGGTGTTTTGCCTGCAATAAAACGAAAGGAGAAATGGAAAAGAAATGTAGAACAATATAAAATATATAGATGAGACATTTTTTTTATTTTGTGGTAGAAAATTCAGCCAGACAACCAGACGGTAGCGCAGCTCACTGCCCGTTCATGACGTCACTCGTAGATGTTCCTTTATTATTATAAGCTGTCGAAGTAAGCCGAAAATTATTCAGGGCTTATCAACGTTTTTCAGGCTAGTTGTATGCAAAAACTAAATGCGAAATAGTAGCCAAGTCCATTGTTCATGCAAGTTGACTTGGCACTTAAAATAATTGGGGTCTAAATAGGTGCCAAATGTAGGTACTAAACTGCTTAACTACTAAGGCTGACTAACAATGTTGCCAACGAGAAAAAACTCAAATCACGTTTTGTTAACATTAAAACAAATGCTCGCGTAAAAACTATGGAAAAATAAGAGATAGGTAGTTGTAGGTCGGGGGTTCGAACTTTACGTTTACTTTGTGTAAATTATTTCATCACCACTGTTTACAAAACGGTGAAAAAAATATCGTGAGGAAAGCATGTCCTAGAACCATAAAATCGAAGACCCACTCACTCTTTAACGAGAGGAGGCCTGAGTCTCAGCAGTGGGAACATTATAGGCAGGTTATGCTTAGCTATCGTTTCTGTCTATGTATTCATGCCATGTTAAGTCGAAACCGTCAGGGTAGCCTGCGACATTCAATTTTTATTACGTTTTGGCAAGTTGCAGGTCGGCAGTTAGCGCATCTCCCTTACATCACAAACAAAACACGCCCACAATAATGAAAAAAAAAAAACAATTTTCCACACTTCCTCAATTCATTTAAAACCTAACAAAAGACCACACACAACGATGACGCAACTCTAACATACTTGAATCTCGCTGTGACGTCACAACCATGACGTCATATCGTGAACAAAGCACTTTCAGCCTAGCTCACGGAGTTGAATTTAATCTGGTCTTAGCTGGCACTCATCATCTATGCTCTTAATGAATTTGAAGCACATACGCTTGGGTAACAGATGTCGGGCGAAGCTGGATGTGGCAGAGGGAATTGTAATGGATGTGTTGAATAGTTTCTTGAGTGCAGGCATATTATAGTAGTTGTATAGAGGTATGAGGAACAGGGTGTAAAGTTTACTCATACTCTATAGAAAATGGAGGATCCTCCGACCAGACGGGTGTTGTGTCTGGCGGGCAACTGCCCGATGATTCATGTCGGGCTGTTGTATCTATGCTAGTTGCGCGGTAAACTCTGCTTGCGAGATGCAGGATTTGCGTGACGTCAGTATGACACGTTATTCGCATGTGGCGTTGTAGATACCGCTACAGTTGAAAAGACATTCTTAAAGAAATAACTCAGGGAAATTAATTGTTTATCACATTGACAAACAACGTCAATTTGCCGTATTATAGCCATTTTATACAACTTTCGAGAATGGCCGTGTGATTTGAATATACCGACAATTTAAGTTGGTAGTTTGATGAATAATTTAATTTCCCTAACTTTACCTAACATTAGATCCCAGTAGGTAGCTTACAACTAAAGTATCCAAAAATGTCCAATGACCTATATTATAGTCACATTTTATAAGCTATTAGCTGTGCCCCGCAGTTTCACCCGCAAAAGTATTATAGTCCTTTTTAGGGTTCCGTAGCCAAATGGCAAAAAACGGAACCCTTATGGATTCGTCATGTCTGTCTGTCTGTCTGTCTGTCCGTCCGTCCGTATGTCACAGCCACTTTTTTCCGAAACTATAAGAACTATACTGTTGAAACTTGGTAAGTAGATGTATTCTGTGAACCGCAGTAAGATTTTCACACAAAAATAGAAAAAAAAACAATAAATTTTGGGGTTCCCCATACTTACAACTGAAACTCCAAAAATTTTTTTTCATCAAACCTGTACGTGTGGGGTATCTATGGATAGGTCTTCAAAAATGATATTGAGGTTTCTAATATCATTTTTTTCTGAACTGAATAGTTTGCGCGAGAGACACTTCCAAAGTGGTAAAATGTGTGTCCCCCCCCCTCTAACTTCTAAAATAAGAGAATGATAAAATTAAAAAAATATATATAATGTACATTACCATGTAAACTTCCACCGAAAATTGGTTTGAACGAGATCTAGTAAGTAGTTTTTTTTAATACGTCATAAATCGAAAACCGCAATTTACCTTTCACAAAGTTACAACGAACTACAAAAACTTTTATATTATGTTACTTGCTGCTACGGAACCCTTCATGGGCGAGTCCGAATCGCACTTGGCCGGTTTTTTTTATTGATTCCCTTTACAAATCTCCATCATTTGTAAAGGGAATCAATCTTTTTTTACACCCTTAAGGGATAATTTCGGGGATAAAACCTATTCTATATCCTTCCCCACAATTCAAACTATCTCCATACTAAATTTCATCTAAATCGGTTCAGCGGTTATTGATTCCCCATACAAACTTCCACCCCGCTTTTCACCCCTTTAAAGGATGATTTCTGGGATAAAAACTATCCTATGTCCTTCCCCGGGATGCAATCTATCTCTCTGCGAAATTTCATCTACATCTGTTCAGTGGCTTAGGCGTGAAAAGGTAACATACAGACAGACAGAGTTATTTTCGAATTTATAATATTAGTATGGATAGTATGGATAAGTTGAAAAGGTAATTTGGAAATCTGTAACGATTATTATTAATAAATATTAATTCTCGAGTATTTTAAAATGAGAAGATTTTTTTAAACCATCATTCGTTTCACTATGTGTGTAATTTAGACGGCTATCATTCCTGCATATCTGTAGTGGTTACACTCGTGCAGACAGCAAATTTACTTATAGAATTGTTAAAATGAAACCCCCTTATTCATAAAACTTATCAAACCTATGTTAGTTAAAATGGGGTTTGTCTCTTTCTTACACACAGAAATGACAACGTGACAGATAAAGGCAAACATTCTATAAACCTATTTTAGCTAAAATAGAGATAAAATAGGATTATGAATAAGGGGGTTAGTAGGTAAGTAATTTCCTCAACTATTTTGAAATGGATCTAATATCCTAGTACGTCGGAAAGCACCCTATATCGCCTGTCATAAACTACAGACTAACGTGGCTGTGAATGACACTGATTGCTAGACATTCATTACAGACTTACTACGTACTCAATGTCTCTAGTTAACGTTGAATCATGCTATCTCAGAACACATTTATGTACTGCTTAATATTTCTGCCTGTAAAATCTGTGTGGCATGGACTGGTATTTAATAAAATTATGAACATTGAAGACTCAACGTTGACAACGCATTGGTGCACATTATCAAAAGCCCAGCACCCTAATTGCGTAACACACTATACTCGCAATCTGAATCATCTTGAAGAATATTGCTTATCCGTTGCTTCATATGTTCGAAAAATTTGTCTGCTCAGCATTGTAAATAACGCAATGAATGTTGTTGAACTGTCAGAATAAAAGCCATTCCCACTGTTAGTGCGTTACGCAATTACGCTGCTGGATCAAAATGCTGGAAGTCATGAAGGTAGGAATTTGCCCACCAATGAGACGATACTGGCTGGTAGTAACCAGTAAACGATGTTGAAAACGTATTAGCAAATCCCTCTGATATTCGAGGTGTCTTTAGGGCGGCTACTTTCCATCTAGAGGGCCGTGAAACAGCCGGTCTATTCTGTAAAAAATCTCACCGTGGAAACTTAGGTGAAGTGAGCTTTAAATGAGCTGTTTTTCCACCAAAAGGTCAATTCTCGTAATGTAAAATGTTCAAAATCTAGCCACAGTCTCATCTCGGCGACAAACAAATGTCAAAAACTTGTCAAAATGTAGGGAAATTAGAGGTATTTTTAACAGATTGAGACTGAGATCAGACTGTGAACGTTGTTAAAATTACGAGAATTGCCCCTCTGATCCCTAGAGGATTGACACTATTGACAGCTCACTTCACTGAAGTTTTCACGGTGAGATATTTACAGAATACCGCTGCTGTTTGTCAAACGTTTACGCAAGAGAGACTATATTTATCGATGAAGGCAAAATGCCGAGAAATATACCCACAGTTGATTATTTCAACCTATTTGTGTCGACAGCAAATCCATGTCAGTTTCTCCCCTATACAAACAGAATAAACACATAATCTATACCAAACGCGCTGGGATTCCCATGCGTGATGTTTTTGTGTGAACTACGTGTGGCGGTTCACGCTAGACATGTTTGCACGCTACGCAGAGCTAAAACATACATTGATTCAGCCTGTCGCTAGTATGTAGGTATTCTATGCGTGGTTTGTTCGCTAGATCTGTTTGTGCATGACTGTACTTCTGTTTTACGTACGTCGAATTTGTTTGGTTAGAGCAGTGGTTAGGAATTTCGGTTTTGGAACCGTGCTTTCGTTTGGTTTGTAGACTTTAAATTCAACTTTGTTTTTGAAATCGCATTGTGCCTTACGCTTACTACGCACATAATATAAGTAGATTTAAGCTTAGGTAAGTATGGGTTTTACTAGAAAAAAAGATATTGGTATCATTTATTAAAAAACCAAACATTACCTGCAGGTATATATTCAGAAAAATATGTTCAATGAATTGCATTACCATAAAAATGTAGTTTAAAATTTTAGCAGTGGCCACATGTTCGAATAAACGAGGGGATAACTTTTCGCAACTGACTATTTACCTGACCTTTTCAGTAATTAAAGTAATTTTGACGTTAAAAATCTACCACAACGGAATAAAATACATCAGCCTATAATGTTCCCACTGCTGGGACGCAGGCCTCCTCTCTGTGAGAGGGAATGGGTCGTAATCCACCACGCGGGCCCAGTGCGGGTTGATAGATGTCACATGTCTTCGAATTTCTGGTTTTAGAACATGCCGATTTCCTCATGATGTTTTCCTTCACCGTTTGAGCAGCGGTGATGAAATAATTTACACAAATTAAAGTGCCTGTCTGAGTTCGAACCTACGACCTACAACTCGTAATTCGCGGCCGTTACTACTGGTTTGCCACTGTTCTCACGGAATAAAATAAATTCAGGAAACTAATCAAGCGACACCTAAGTACCAGTACGTGGTAATGCTGCCAGCCTTTCGGGCACTTATCCCATTGACAGCGGTGCGGACGAATTTTTGGATGCTCAATGAGCTCCTGTCTTTTTCTTTTTTTTTTTTCCTTTTTTTAATGCACTTGTAAGTATATATATAACGGAGAAGGCATGTGTGTCTCGTTATTATCAGCCATATTTCAACTACTGTGGGCGAATACTATGGGTATGTGTTGGTTATTGCGCAATAGAAAAACGGTTTGCAGTTCAAATCAGATTATAATTTCACGAACAATTTAATCACACTAGCAAATCACACACTATAGGTACACGATACAATACAACCAGATACGGAACGCGGGACAGTTTCTATGCGCATGTTGTTCGTTTGATGTCCGATGTCCAAGAGACTCCACCTCGTTCTGTCGCGCTGTTGTCGACCCCCCACGAACTCAGGCTAGACTCTGTCAAGCGCCGCCAGATGGCGCTGGCGTTCCGAATAGTCAAACGAATGACCGGTTGCGACATATATTTTAGATTGTAAAATAGATTATATTAATATGAGTTTCATTAAATAAAAAATGTACTTTTTTGACTTAGAAAATAAATAGTTTAGTACCAGTTCAACATTAATTCAATTTCCATGATCATTTGAAAGGAACTCGATTCCATTGTATACTCAGCCATTTTCTTCAAAGATAACAAATTACGTACCATTCAATAAAAGACTGTTGCTATGAAAAGCGCCCAACACACTGGAGTTATTGTCTTTAATAAAGTGCTCTTGAAGCGCGCTGTCGGATCCGGTCGCCGTCAAACTCATTACTGTCCACTTCACCGACTTGGGAGACCTCTTCCTGGAAATGTTTTGTTGAGTACTGTGTGAGGAGACGTTGAGGGCAAATATTTTGTTCAATACCTCTTTTTTCGTTTTGAGGATTTTTTTGTATTTTTTTTAAGTTTATAATTAAACTGAGCGTATGTATACATCGAATAATTACGAAATAGTAAACATCCTGGTGCTGTTTTTCTAAAGTATAATTAGACTAGAACGTTATCTTTTTGTTTGAGAGCAGCCTTGTGATATAGTTTGTGGAAAAATAAAAAAGACGGGTTGCACTCCGGGAGTGCCGGCAGAAGTGAAAACTTGAATATTAACGTTGAAATAAATCAATTATTAATTGAATTAATATAACTAAGTTTTTTTCACATCATATCACATCACATCACATCACACCACCACCACCACCACCAGCACCACCACCACCACCACCACCACCAGCACCACCACCACCACCATCACCATCCCCATCCCCATCCCCATCACCATCACCATCCACATCACCATCACCATCACCATCCATCCATCCATCCATACATACATTATCGTGTCTCACTTGGTTCACTTCGGTTGGCGCCGCCGTAGAAAGAGGGGGGGGGGGGGGATCTCTCCTGACGGTCACGTGTCCTGACGCGATGCCCTGACGCGATTTTAACATTTTTTACCCATTACAAAAAGTGTGCAACGCCGCTAAAGAAGTTTTCACTTCAAAAAAAAATACATTTTGGTCCTGTGTAAACCAAAACCGCACCGCTAAAAATTTAAGCTCTTATCATCAGCATAATTATGCCGTTAACGTCCGATGCTAATCAACATTGTCAAAACAACTGCTATACCTAATAGCTCTTGTACCTACTTCAGATAAACGGTGCCTTCCAATAGAATTCTCTGTATATTTCCATATAATTTGTCGTAAGAAGTCGGCTAATGTTTCCGCTTGTCAAGATGGCGGCATTGCGCGATGCTGTTTATCTCGACGCGGCTGTTAGCAGCAAAGACGCTTACTGACGCCTCACTTGGTACCGTCGCGGTACGGTTGGCAACAAAAGTCGCTACATTTATTTAAAATGCCTACAAATTACCTTTGCCCAGCAGTGGGACAATGTAGGTAAAAAAAGGTTATAGTTTTATAGATTAACAGCCGGTCTATTCTGTAAAAATCTCACCGAGAAAACTTAAGTGAAGTTAGCTGATAGTATCAGTGTACATTAGATGAAATGACAGCTCATTTCAAGCTCACTTCACAAAAGGTTTTACGAAAAAATTTTTACAGTAAACATCGGCAGATCTGTAAATAAAATAGAAGGAGAACATAGATATGGCTTTCATGTCAAACACAAACACTCACTTGGTTTTGTTACGAAAAAATCTGTCCATTGTGCATTGTCCGTGCTTCCAACTGACTATTTAGTTTCAATTATCAGACAAATTGTCAATGAAAACACGATAAATGATAAATGATTTTATTTCTGTAAGTAGGTTGCACAAACACTTTTACACTTCAATCATATTTTTTTTAAAACTAGATGAGGTCGGCGTTTCCTATCTGACTAATCTGAGAACAAAGGCCGAAACAAACTCAGAAGTCTCTTTGAAAGTCCAGACATAATCTTGGTCAGATCATGTGAAGACCGTGTAGATCGATGTCTGAGATGATCTTTTCAGGAAAGAACCACACAGATTAAGTTGACCTGTCCAGTCAGTGCACGCATTTGTCAGAAATCATGCAGCTCAACTCAAAACTTAAGGAGCTCAACGATTCGACAAACAATACCAAAGAAAGGACTTTTGGGGTGGGCCACATAAATTACTCAAACTGCCAAGACCATGACAAAAACTAACTGAACAGAGAGAAAAAAAAATCAAAAAAGATTACCCACATAGTTTTCACATTCACAATAATTAAAATAATGTAATGTAAAACTCGAGGTTGAGATGTTTTGTTATAAATTGTGGTCCAACTGCTTTTCTTGGCGACTGTACCAGTCCGTTTTGTTTTAGAACGTAACTGTTTCGTATTCATTCCGGGTAATGTGATTATACCATTGTGACCGCGAGTTATTGTCAAGATGCTGTGAATTTACGCAAAATTTTTTTTTTTAAATCACTACGTCTACGTTTCAATTGGATTAAGGGCTGATTTTTTCAACGCCAGATAATTTTATCGGAGGAATAATTTAGAATTTTTGACAGTCTTCCATATAAACACTGTCAGATGTCAATTTTATTCCACGAATAAATAATATCTGTCGATTGAAAAATTAGCCCTAATTAAAAGACTTATTTTATGAATTCTGAGGTTTAGGTAGAACTGGAAATTCAGGGACATTAATACATAGCGCAGGGACATCGTCGTGCAACCTGTTACTTTGGATTCAGTGATTCAGTGGGTACATGATTTTGGACCCCCTGCGTTGAAATATTTCGTCGGTTATTAAAAAATAAATTAGTTGTTCCTCACATTTTGACCTCGTAGATTTTGTCTTTTTTATGTGTAATGTGCGTTTTGTTTGTGCAGAATAAACAATTTTTCTTTCACTTTTGTAGGAAACAGCTAATTATTTTTTAATAACCGACGAGAATTGTAACGTTGGCCAGAATTATGTACCTACTAAATCCATGGTTACAGTTTCCGCGCCGATCTGGGATGCTACCCTGTATATTGGCTCATTTTCCATAGAGGCAGGAATAAAACAGATAACTGATCCTAATAGTGTTTTTTCTTGTTTCAGAAATATTGCCAGTCGCGCTAGGATTGGGTAAGTAATATCACTCTTTCATGTTTTTTTCTATTTGGCACACTATCGTCTATTGAAATACTTGATGGATTCGCAATAGCAGTCATTGTTGTGATAAGGCTGTGAGATAGCTGTCGAACTGATACGATAGTACGTATGTGAGCCGAGTCAACAGAAAAAGTTAGTTTTATTTATTTCTGGAATTGACATAAATCGGAAAACGCCAGCTATAAATGCGCAGTACAGTAAAACGGGGCTACTTTGACTTCCAGGGTTACTTTGACAAGGCCGATCACAACGCTATGACGTGTTCCCCACACCCCGCGCCTCGCGCAATATTACTCGAGGTCACGCACACTTGCTGAGCACACGACACGTGAAAACCGATTTTGGCGCTCTGTTAAAGTAGTTCCAACGCCTGTCAAAGTAACCCTGAAAGTCAAAGTAGCCCCGTTTTGCGGTAGTTTTAGAGATTCAGCGCTGTAATACGCGGTTATAATTCGCGAAAGTAAAAAATATTTTCATGGCTTACAAATATTGTTTTCAATCACAAGGCTGATTCCCGCAATTAAAAACGTTCTAAATCTAGTCGCAATCACACCTCAACGACAATCAATGTCAAAAACTTGTCTAATGTAAGAAAATTAGAGGTATTACAGAGTGACAGATTAGGACTGAGATCAGACTGTGAAAGTTCTTAATATTACAAGAATTGCCCCTCGGATTAGTGTCTGTAAAAGTGTAAATGAAGATGTATTTGCAGGAGATCTCCTGTTTCGTAGAAATAAAACTAAGTAGCGAACCACCATCGTTCAATAATTTTAAAAACTGTCCTTACACGACCGATACATGAACAACGTCCTTCCTTTTTATAGAAACACACTTTACAGAAAAAACATCTTTGAAAATACATACGAAACATGTTGTTAAATAAATAAAAGTGCTATCCAATGTGTAAAACGACAATTTCCGTCCAAAGGGTGACATCGCTGGGGTGGCGGCAGACGGGGAGGCAATCAGGAAGTTGGATGGAATTACATATCAACTTACGTATTAATGTTATTTCTACGAATTTTTAAATATTCTTAGGTAGTACAAAATGTCGCAAATGTTTAGAATAATTCGCAAAACAGGTCATAAAAATAGCAGCATTACGAGAGAGCTGGGGGCCTAAAAAGGCCACTTTGGCAGAATCATAAAAGGATAACATTATGAATCATAATAAAAGTCGTAAAATGGTCACAAACTGACAATTCATAATATTATTTGCGTACAATTTTATATCAAGCAATTCATCTGTTTCACAGTTTTGTATGGAGATTCATAAAATGGTCCACAAAATATGAATTGCTTTAATGTCAAATAATATTATGAATTGTCAGTTTGTGACCATTTTACGACTTTTATTATGATTCATAATGTTATCCTTTTATGATTCTGCCAAAGTGGCGTTTTTAAGCCCCCTGATCCAAGTAAGAAGAATGTATGAATAAAAATTCTCCAGTATCAAAATGAAAGAATCTCAGATGAAGGAGTGCAACCATAGCATAATATCTTAAAAAATGGAGTTTTTTCTCAAAGGAAGGAATTCAGACAAATTGTTATAGTTAAGAAGAGATGATGAAATCTTTGACAATTTAATTTAATCAGTCAAGCTCCGCTAATGAGACACAATTGATTTTCTATTGTTTCGTCGCCAATGGGCGATGCGCGCTGCTTGACCAGTTAATGTAGATAAATCATAATCCATCATAACCTGCTACCAATCTCATAAATACCACAATTTCAAACATGAGAATTTATATTATTTTTCGTCCGGACCCGGACGCGCCAACGCGACGGTAAATACCGGTCCGTCCGGGTGAATACTGGACACGGTTCCTAAGAGACGTTGACACCCGTTTAATTTACTAAGGAAAATGCAGCACGGCGCCCTCACGCTCTTTATGGGATTGCTTGCAAAACCTTCCTTGAGCAAAGACATTTTCTTTTAAGAAAGAAAAACGAAAAATGTGCTACTAGACGAAGTCTTGCTCCCAAGACGAACTTGGGCACTCTGCTTTCTATCTTGATGGTCTTGCTAGAGGTTTTTAAATTACGTTAATTGTTCCTTTCTTAATTATTAGCTAATAGTAAACCCTATAAACGCAGGTAAATGTAACCTTTACAACGCTTTAGTAAATCTATGCTTTTTTATGATCTTAACGAAAGTCCTTGCAACTTAATAATACAGTCAAACCTGGATAAGCGAGAGTTCAAGGGAGCACAATCTCATTCTCGCTTATAGAGGTTTCTCACTAACCCGAGTTTCTCGCTAATGCAGGTATATGGGTAGCGTTTCTCTCTTATAGGGGTACGCAGCAATAACAAGTCACAGCAAGTACGAATGTAGTAAATATGTAATATTATAAAATTATTAATACAAAAACAATGGTAGGAAGTTCCACGAAAGTTAAGAATGAGTCATAAAATAGCAGATGTTAAATTTGTAAATAAAGCTCGACTGTCGCTTCTAGAGGTATAGATAAGTAGCAGTCTCACTCACTTACAGAGGTTTCTGTTTCTCGCTAATAGAGGTTTTGGGAGCTTAAAATGACGGGTCCTGGCTATTACTCTCACTTATAGAGTTTTCTCACTTATCCAGTTCTCACTTATCCAGGTTTGACTGTATTTGTTATACGTTCATCTTATTTGCAGAGCCCACGCTATAGGTACCTACATGAATTATTATGTTCGACAGAAGTTGGCATGTTTGCCAAAGGTATTTCAGCAAAAGGATCGCCAAACAGACGAAAATCACTTGACAAATATCAGAAATTATTTGCAAAAGAATTCTAATTCAACAAAGGCAGAGTAAATAAAAATGGGTATAATTTACTCGAAAAGGGTCCGGAATTCCTGCTGAATTCGACCAATGTTAATTTTGACGTGAATTGAGCTTTTATTTTCAACAAGAAACCGCATAAAAACACGTGATTGACGTACCAAATTGAAAACAACCTTGTGTAACATCATGCAGAAAATTAAACGTTTTCTCAACACCTTTTACTTTAAAAGGACAACAAAAATACTCGAGATATCGAAACGTAACATAATGCATGTAAAATTCAGGCGTAATGTTACATTTTACACGCTGGCCGATTGCCAAACGGTCCGCCATTTTATCATCTGCCAATATTTTCATTCGGTGCCGGTACAGCGCCAAAATTTTTATTATAAATCTACGAAGATTTTAATATTTATATTGCACAATATGGGTTTTTTATTGTGTTACTGATTTATTGAAAGAGATGTGGAAATGTTCTTGGAATTAATGAAAAGTTATTGATTGTGTTGATTAAGTGTTTTTATTCCATAAGCGATTTTGTCGCAACTTGTTTCGCCGGCAACATCGCACAACGTTGTTTGATATCGACAGGGCACATTTACGAACGAACCGAACAGTAATTGACATCAATAATTACGAATCGTCAAGTATAAAATATCAAGTTGTCGATGTCAAATGTCGAGGTATCTTAGGGGGCTGATAGAACGTCGTTGCAAGAGAGTATTATATGCTTGATTTTGGATGTTGCAGAAAGGTATTCATAATTATTTACCTAACTGCACGCAATGAATTTGTCGAATTGTATCAGTGAAAATGAATTCGATGATGTTTGTACCCAAGTGCAAATGAATCTACTAGATATAACCATTCACATATTATAGAGAAATTACATTTTACTTACACTGTAGTTATAATAGTTCTGAAACATTGATAAAGCGACAGGACGGTGTTCCTATACAGGTGGCAGACATTACTATCGTTCCCAGCACTTATGTAGAATGGCATTCGTTATTATTGTCGTCCCTAACTATAATTCCGCTTGTTTTCTTTCCTATTTGTAAATTCCTTAGCTGAATGATGCAGTCGACGTTTAACTAGTTTATACAAAAAGGTTCCGTTTTTCCGCACGCGTAGCATGACGATGTTTTGTCGACGGAAGAATAGACAAAATGACACGTTACCATGCTTAGACGCGTAGAATGCGTACAAATATTTCTACAATCTGTCATTTTGTCTATTCTTCCGTCAACAATACTCGTTTCTACGGCGGTCATGCTACGCGTGCTATTTTTTTGCAGTGGATACCTATATTTTAAGTTACGATGAAGTTTTTAAGGCAATGATCAGAAAAATAGTGAGATGCAATTGTAACGGAAGGTTTTTGTTAAGAAAGCCAATTACCGTAATCAATAACGTTCAAAATCTAGTCGCAATGTCATCTCAGCGACAATCAACGTCAAAAACTTGTTAAAAATTTAGGGAAATTAGAGGTATTTTTGACAGATTGAGACTGTAATCAGACGGTGTAGTTTATAAAATTATGAGAATTGCCCCTCTGAATGAATGAATCTCAGTATCTTAGCTTCTAAGTTTCCGAATTAAATATAATCATATCATATCATTCATTCACTTACTGATTACACACAACCTCAACTTTTGGGTCCAGAAGCAAGAAATTTTACACAAGAGTACCTTTTATAACAAAGGTGACCGTGAGCACTAAGGAAGGATTTTAGAAAATTCATCCTCTTATAGGGTTAAATAGGAAATGGAAATTCGTATGGGAGTTCATCATTTTTGCCGCTGGGTAATCCCATCGGGCGCTCGGGTTGTACCGTAGAATTCCCTAGACTCCATATTTTCCTCTTCTAAACCCTACCCCCTACTAAGGTCCCTTCCCCCTAATACCGGCAGTACATTAGCGGTATTATGCGATATGTCACCGGCAGTGACCGTGGCTTGCTTGGGCGCGGTCCAACACCATGTTCGCTCAATTATGTGCATAAGTTACGTCACCCATTACGTGGCATGTGGTCTCATTGCCAACAGACTGACAGGTCAAGACTTTGCTGTGACGTGGTTTGTGTCTACGTCATGTTGCAGATACTACCCCGCAGTTGTAAAGCTCAATACCTACTTAACCAAAATGTAGGTATGAAACCATTTTGGTCAAGTAGATATTGAACTTTTGTATTAAACAGCTGATTTTTTTTCTCGTGATTTCAGAGTTGGTCTCATAGTGAAAGTTGTTCATATTCATGGGTAGAACAGCCCTGTAAAAATTTGGATGGTGATAAAAAAATCTTCCTGTATTGATATAAGTACAGGAAGATTTTTTTTAACAGGAAATATTTTCAACAATTTGTTTATGTTGTGTATAAACTTAGGTCTAAGATAACAGATTGTTCAAACTATTGTATGTCTAAACATGGTGGAGCAGTGCAAAACACCAAAATAACTCAATAACAACTCTGTAACCACTGTCTCTCAATAAAGAACTTTGACTTTGAACTCGTCGTTTCCTAAGGAGAAGAGCCGGCAAAAAAAAATCACGGCTATACTTTTCAAACTATAGCGTTAATAGGTATGGAAAGACAGTTTAGGCCTATTAACGAGTACCAGGTCCTCAACAAAATAGAAAGTTATTAGTTCAAACCCCAACACAATAACCTAAAAGTGTGGCAAAAACCTTCACAAAAACGACCACTTTACTTAACACACTGGGTTATCGAACGAAAACAACTCACATTTTATGGAGACAATAACTTCAATCAGTGGAGTGCTATATTATGTCGCGCCGTACCTATCCCTGTATTATGTCGTGTCATCTCGTGCCGCTCCCATAACCAACCGGACTTATGGGAAACTCGTACGATGTAGTTCAGCTATGGGGAGGAAGTTTCTAAGTCTTCTGTTACTTTTAACTTTTGATGGTTTGCGAAGTTTGTGTCCATGGTAGTTTTATCTTAGGGGTTGCTAAGTTAATAAGATTATTAAGAATGAGTGAATGGGAAAAGGAAGTTATGTTTATAGACGGGTAGATCCGTAGTTAGGTAAGTATTAGCTAAAAAAACGATAAAAGGTACAAAACCATTATCCATAGTAAGTTCAATGAAGTATTCATCGTATTGGTACCTATCCTTTATAATATTTAGAGATCGTTTTTTTTATAACCTAGACGGACTGTAATGCTTAAGGGCCAATTAATTAAAAAATAGCTAAGTACCACTTGAGCCGTCTAGACGAATTGTCAGATTTTAGAAGATTTCGAGCACTTTTGTCTGAAGATCGTTCGATTGCAGTTATAAAGAAGTAGGTTATTGATAGATGAAGAGCTAATTATTCGAAGTTCGGTTTGAGGTCAAGAACAGCAATTATATGGATTAAGAGGTTCTACGAACTGGAGGCAAACCGTCTTCTTTTAGTTGATGTTTAAATAATCGATTCTTTTATTAATGGTATTAGTTCAAGTGTGTCCTTCACTCTATAACTGCAGTAGTACGTGTTTAAATAAATATTTATTTATGGTTGTATCTTTACCCGTCAAATTAAAATAATGATCAACTGTCTACTGTCTGTGGCTCCATGCGTGAGAAAAGTTTTCGATTTTCCGAATAAAAAGTGTGTATATGTGTGTAGGTAGTCCTTGTTGCTGCTGCAGTCCAGTTTTATCAATTTTTTCATAACTGGTGTTCATTACAATAATTCTTCTAAAGAACTTAATACTCATTGGAACTGTTTTAATCTGCGGTAGGCATGTTGTTTATTTAGAAATCTATGAAAGAGCGTTTCCTTTATTCGATAAAAATGAAAACGCTTGAGGGCTTCATCCCGTTCGCCACGGGAATCTGTACACGAGGCTTACGTCCGGTATTGGGTGGTAAAAGAGGGGTTTAAAAATGTTTGTACCGTCACATTTTCGTGGGACATTTACCTATATGTTTTAAACGGCACGATTTTCTTTATTTTGTGGTAAGTATTCATGTTATATAGTACCTATTACACGTAACATCACGTCTATATCCCTTGAAGGGTTAGGTAGGGATGTACCCTAAGGTTCACCCAATGTTACTATTTTTTTTGAAGTGAAAACTTCTTTAGCGTAGTTGCACACTTTTTTGTAATGGGTAAAAAATGTTAAACTCGCGTCAGGACATCGCGTCAGGACACGTGACCGTCAGGTGAGACTACACAGGGGAGAACTACTACTCCTAACTACTAAGTATCCCCCTCTCTTTCTACGACGGCGCCAACCGAAGTGAACCAAGTGACACACGACAATGGATGGATGGATGGATGCATGGATGGATGGATGGATGGATGGATGGATGTGGATGTGGATGTGGATGTGGATGTGGATGTGGATGTGGTGATGGATGGATGGACAGCTGATGGCTCGACCGTCTGTGTAGTAGCCACACTGCTGTGTATTCGTAAAATTCGTGTATATAAAGTGCTTAAAATATGGAAATTGAACAAAGTGCATCTATTAATGAAAAAAGTGACGCAGAAATAGTGAAAAAATGAGTTATATTAATTCAATTAATAATTGATTTATTTCAACGTTAATATTCAAGTTTTCACTTCTGCCGGCACTCCCGGAGTGCAATCCGTCTTTTTTTTTTGTTTTTGTTTTGTTGTTTAGCCTATACTGTCCCACTGCTGGGCCTGCCCCAAGTCCTACCATTTATGTGGGATTATTTCCTTATGTATTTTGAAATATTATAGTATTTTATAAATTAATTTTTATCTGTGTAGCTGTAGATATTATGTTAAATCATTTTACATGAAATATGGTTATTGTGTTGAACTCAAATCTCGGTTCTCAGAAATATTACTGACAATGGTTTATAAACGATACTTTGTTATCGAAACAGTAATTAGTAGCGTTTATTAATGATGATCTCGGGGTGAGTTTATCGAACATTTTAAGCCATTACCAATTGCCCATTACGTGGCTTGATTGGATTTTAATTATGTTGTTACATGTCTTTGTTTATGATCGTTCGACAAAAACATATTTAAACGTTTTTTATAGGAAAGTATTGGTAAGCGAATGAAAATTAAATGGAATAAACGATTTGTTTTAGGAATTTGGTTTTTATTAATGATTCTACAGGTTTTTTACTGTTAATATTTTCTGGTTTCTCAGAGGAGAATCAGAACAGTCAGAGTATTTCAAAAAGGTTTTCATCAGTAAGTGGCTTTTTTTTGTTACGTACCTTCTATTATCAGAACACCTAATTTCCTTTTGATAAACCAACCTTGACTATTTCCTTTACGATCATCATAGAAAATCTATTCATTGAGTAAACACAAAAAAAAAAACAATATGAAATCCACATACCGAGAACGAATATATCTAAAAAAATATATTCTAGTGTCAAAAATAAGCAGTAAGCAGCTTATCTCTTGGAAACAGTCATCAGCTTCACCCGAACGAAACAGGTCAATAGTAATCACGAGCAGTGGAGCAGAAACCAGTAACTATCTGCAGTCTTTTAAACCCGTTCCGTTATTGGTATAGGTACGTACCGGAACTGATATCACAGCCATACAGGAAACATAAACGGAACGTTTTATCTTTATAGGACTCTTTGGCTGTTAGATGGGATGCTGGTATGGTATTGTGACCACATGATTGCTTTATTTTTCTGTACATTTTTTTCCGTAAACACTATTAAATGTAAAAAAAAAACCGAGTGTGCTTATGACCACACGACTGAAGTGAAACTTCAAACGTATTTGGCTATGAGAGGAAGAGAGAAAAAAATTGTGCGCGCTCACTGCTTTGTCTTGCTTATATCCCCCACTCAACTCCCGTTCGCCTCGCCCGATCACACTTTTCGTAACGTTTACGTCACGCGTTCGCCAGCTTACTCCCCAAGTCAAGCGTGCGTAAAGAAGTTTCACTTCAAAAATGATGTTTTGAAACGACTTGAGCTCAGTGATTCCTATCACACTGCTCTGAGAAGAAAGACCAAAAAATCTTTTAAAGTTCAGACATAATCTTGGTCAGGCCATGTAAGAACCCATGCAGATGCGTGTCTCATACGGTCTTTTGAGGAATTAATAACAGAGATGTTAATTAGTAGTAGTTATTATCAAGTTAAATATTAGGGGAACGCAAGCATATACAATTCAAGACATGAGAAGTCCCATAGGCTAGGCAAGGGCAGATCATTGAGATTGCTCAAGATTTTGCACAGACATACGCGAAAGGGTCATGTGATGTAATTTAGGAGATGCTTATGGCTGTTATACCTATTTACATTTGCATTTGTTAAGTAACGAATTTACATAGATCTCTGATCAAGTAGCAAGTAATTTGTTTAGACTGACGTGATGTTTAGACGGTAGTACTAACGTGACAGTTGTTTATTGTGCAGTGTCATGTATAGACGTCAAGGTACTTAACTTGCTATTTAATTAATTCAAATGTTAATCTGCCTTTAGTGAAAATTAACACCTGAAAGCAACTTATGAATTATTTGATATAAGTTTGCTAACTACGAACTCCATCATTTTTGCTCATTTGGAACAAACCCTTTGTCACTTTGCCATTAAGTGACGCGGCATTGTCGAAGTTTCTAGACAGCCGCACACAATTTGTTGTCGCCCAAAACTTTCGGCGTTCCTTTTCCGCTTTACTGAAAAAGGAAAAGTTTTTTGAACTGCCGGCAATTTATTATTTTTTTGCGTTTAAACAGTTTTAATTTTGTTATACCTAATTGTAAAGGTGTATGTTTGTCAATTTGTTCTTAAACACATATATATTTTGAAGTGTAAACTTCTTTAGCGGCGTTGCATACTTTTAGTAATGGGTAAAAAATGTTAAACTCGCGTCAGGACACGTGACCGTCAGGAGAGATTCCCCCCCCCTCTCTTTCTACGGCGGCGCCAACACCAATGTGAAGTGACACACGGACACAATGGATGGATGGATGGATGGAGAAGTGGAAGTGGAAGTCGAAGTGGAAGTGGAAGTCGAAGTGGAAGTCGAAGTGGAAGTCGACGTGGAAGTCGAAGTGGAAGTCGAAGTCGAAGTGGAAGTTGAAGGGGAAGTCGAAGTGGAAGTCGAAGTGGAAGTCGAAGTGGAAGTCGAAGTCGAAGTGGAAGTCGAAGTAGAAGTCGAAGGGGAAGTCGAAGGGGAAGTCGAAGGGGAAGTCGAAGTGGAAGTCGAAGTGGAAGTCGAAGGGGAAGGCGAAGGCGAATCAAAGTGGAAGTCGAAGTGGAAGTGGATGGATGGATGGATGGACAGCTGATGTCTCGACCGTCTGTGTAGTAGCCACACTGCTGTGTATTCGTAAAATTCGTGTCAACTTTATCGCTAAAGCATAAGGTTCAAAGTGGCCTCGTATAGGACTTTCTGTTTAATTTTTCTTTTTGTTACTTTTTTATATAACTTGGTGTTTAAAATATGGAAATTGAACAAAGTACATCTATTAATGAAAAAAGTGACGCAGAAATAGTGAAAAAAAAATGAGTTATATTAATTAAATTAATAATTGATTTATTTCAACGTTAAGGTATGATTCCGATCTCGGCAGCACGCAGCAGTGCTGCCGCGGCAGTGCGGTCGCAGCACTACTGGTCAGTACTGGTCCTCATACATTTTCTACGGGTTTATACGTGATTACATTCCGAGCACGGCAGCAATGCTGCGCGACATTGCTGCGTCACATTGCTGCCGTGCTCGGAATGTAATCACGTATAAACCCGTAGAAAATGTATAAGGACCAGTAGTGCTGCGACCGCACTGCCGCGGCAGCACTGCTGCGTGCTGCCGAGATCGGAATCATACCTTAATATTCAAGTTTTCACTTCTGCCGGCACTCCCGGAGTGCAACCCGTGTTTTTTTTTTCGTTTATTTAGAGAGGACTTTTTACTAGGTGCAAAGACTTACATACAACGAACTATCTGTCCTAGTGTATATGTACTCATTTACCTACTCCCCATAATTCAAAGTTACTATAACTATCAATCGTTCTAATGTTTTAAAGTCTCCCCTACATTCACAGTTTGACAAAGTTGGCAATTGCAAGTAAGAAGAATGTACAAATTACTGAATGCAATAATTCTTAGTTTGTTTAATAGAAAAATTCAATTAAACTCTTCCGAGTTTCCCGACTCACAGACGAAGCCTGGAGCAATGAGGCTCATATTTCCACATAAACCAATACAGGATTAAATTCAATTCCGTACCTACTGTAGTGAGCCGTTACCTGATTGATAGTGTACTAGCCACGAGATACGAAGCTATTTGTTTCTTTAAGCTGACTTACTGTATCGATAGAATTTATATGAAGATTTAGAACTAATTTTTCTTTTAGCACTTGACGAAAGCTCATTGAGGGGTTATAAATCGGCTATCTTTATGGCAACGCGAGTTGATTTCCACATAATATAATGATGTATTGTTGGATTTGCCCTGAGTTTTGTTTGTCTCGGTTGTGGGTTCAAATCCGGGTAAGTATACCATTGTGACTTTTCAGTTCATTTATGTACTTTCTGAATTTATCGTGGAATTACTCTACTGTCATCGGTGAAGGAAAAACATCGTGAGAAAACCTGGACATCCATACTAATATTATAAATGCGAAAGTGTGTCTGTCTATTACCCCTTCACGCTTAAACCGCTGAACGGATTTAGATGAAATTTGGTATAGAGATAGTTTGAGTACCGGAAAAGGACATAGGATAGTTTTTATCCCGATATTCCTACGGGATCGAAACTTATGCGAGTGAAACCGCGGGGCGCTGAGTAATATAAGGCTGAAATCGACCACCCATCTTGAGCAAGCGTGGTGATCAATGCTTGTGCCTTTATTTTTATGAGAAGAGGCTTTTGCCAGTGGGACATTAATAGGCTGGTATTAATGTTAATGTTTAGGTTAACAAAATATATTGCTCATTAAGTTTTCGACAAACTTCTGCTTTGTAGGACGTCGTCGTTTTAAAACAATCGTGCTTGTTTGATAATGGCGCCGATTCCCTTGTTTCCAAACTAAACTAAATTTAATTTCAGTGCATCTTTTTCTTTCTATTTCATTAAGAAAAGGACAGAAGATAAATGTTAGTTTAGACCTGTCAAATTAATCCGTGCCTGACGTAAATTGACGTATTTTTAATAGCCAATTTTTTAATCACGTCTAAATTGTCTGTGGGGTATCTTAATTTGATTAATATTTATCTCCTGTCCTTTTCTTAATGAAACAGAAAGAAAAAGATGCACTGAACTTAAATTTAGTTTAGTTTGTGAACAAGAGAATCGGCACCATTATCTTTCTATGTAAAGCTACATTAGCTATATTCTACCATGACGTTTAATACATACTCAATTTTGCATATTTTGTTTAATATCCTTGCCAAATGTTGTCCAAATTAATTAAATATGGCTGAGGGTACATTTTGTAATATTTTTAATAATTTTCTTATTATTTTTAGTGACGTTTACTCCATGACGTAACATAGTTCTGCAGTTTTATTACGTCAAAGCGACAATGTAAGCGCTGCAGCTGCTTTATATGCAGTAAGCACGATTGCCAAGATGCAGGATTGATGTCTCACTGGGTTCGCTGTCCATACTGCATTGTACTTGGAAATGTTACTAAATGATTGAAGCATTTTCAGTTGTTTTCCACAAATAACAACATACTTTAAAGTAGCTCTTATATTCATATATCTGCTAACACAATCAGCTTTAAAACTGTTCTACGAATTCTAAATCTTATTTATTTACGAAAAGCAGTTTCATTTAATGTTAATTCAATTCCTTACAACTGTCGAGTGAAACAGCGTCGGAAAAGCCGTTTGGATAAAAAAGCTCGAACAAAAGAACAGTCGCAAGAAAAATAGTTTCAAACTTTTCCCCTCTTACAAAGAGAAGGCAAAAACAGTAAAAAAAACATTTCCTGACAGTTACATAACTATCATTATAATAGCTACGAGTATTAAGCTGCTATCATTCTTATTTACGGAGATAAGGGATCTGACACACATGTTACACAAACCTCCATCATTACTTGTGAACCACCCTTACGGCAGATCCGGGGATGAACTCGGAAAACTCACAAACTCATATTTACTGGTTTAAGGAGGAAATATTAATATTTTTTTCTCTTTAACTTCTTTTATTGTTGCTTTACTAACTTTGCTCTTTTACGGAATTTAATCCCCTGATGTTCATTTTGATCAGGCGTTAGGTTGGGTCAATTTGTTATTATGAGGCTAGATAAAGTTTTAATTTATGGTTCATTAACATATACTTCCAATTTTCTTTGAGACTCGAGATTTTTTTTGAGCTTATTTTTATCCGAAAAATATTTAATAATTCGAGTTCATATTCTCACATCTAGGGACAAAGCAATGAAAACATTCCGGCCAGATATTACGACTTTTTTATGAACACTTTCTCTTGAAGATGATTTGTGGTCATATTGGCAGCTTGTAGTAAAAATAAGGGCAGTTTTTTTTAACTTTTGTGAAACATAAAAGCTTGTGAATTCGACTATTATGTTGGTAGCTCTCCCGAGTAGATTACTGGAGCGAATTCTACTAACGAGGTGTCACTGGATTTCACACCATTTTACGTGTCACATACGATTGTAATTTCATTTTACGTCAAGTTTTACGTGTCCAGGCTTGATGTTAACTAGCTACTTTTTGAGTGCACTTATCACATTATTGTTTAGAGGTAAAAAAGGACAACTGCTATCAGTTGGTTTCAATTAAAAGATGGGGATAAAACAACATTTGGATTCGAATGACGAGTTATGTAAAGTAAACAGAAAAAAAAAAACTGTTCAGGGTTATGTTATTTATTTATTATTTCCTTTATTTAACTATATACATATAAATTATATTTTTAAATATTAGTATAAAAAATATATAAAAACATTTAAAAATATAAAAAAATAGTAGCCCACCGGTATCGGGAACAGGGTCCAAGCTACCGGCGGTCAGGGCTCCAGAGAGAGAAACCTCCTGACAATGCGAGCCGTGTCCAGAAGTACCGCTTTCTGAATCAAGCCCTTGATCCAGCTGCCCAACGTGAGCCTCCTCAGGTGTTGGTCGAGGCTCTTGGCAATCAATCCATTGGCTGTGACGACTATCGGCACAATGATTGCTGAGTCAACATCCCACATGTCGACAACCTCGCGAGCCAAGTCAAGATACTTTATTTGTTTATCTTTCTCGGCTTTCACGAGGTTCTCATCATGCGGGACGGTTATGTCAACAATCATTGCGCGCCGCTCTAATCGGTCCATCACCACTATATCAGGCTTATTGGCAACAATAGTCCTGTCAGTGATGATGGATCGATCCCAGTTCAATGTGATATTTCCATTTTCGAGAACTGGGTCGGGCACATACCTGTAGTACGGCACCTCCGATTCCACAAGGCTGTATTTCAGAGCAAGTTGCTGATGGATTATCCTGGCTACAAGGTTGTGTCTATGCAAGTACTCTCCGTTAGCTAGACGAGAACACCCGGAGATAATATGCCTGATTGATTCTCCCGGCCGGTGGCATGCCCGACAGATGTCAACCGTGCCGTCTTTCATAATAAATCTCCGGTAATTGTTCGTCATCACAACTTCGTCCATAATTGCACAGACAAAACCTTCGGTTTCTCCAAAGAGATCACCGCAACGTAGCCAGGCTACGGACGCTAGTAGGTCTACATCGGGTCCATGAAGGGCCCGGAGAAAGCGTCCGTGAAGCTCCTTACTCTGCCATACCTCCATGCGATCATTAGTGTCAAGCACTACTGGTTTGCGCCAGTTCTCTTTAGCCAAGGAGAGCGGGGTGAGGCCCTTGTCCACTATGACTACATCTCGATGCATCCCCACGTCGGTTTCTTGGAAGTATTCCCTGAGATTGCATATCTCGCGATTATGGAGGGTCTTAGCGTTTAAAAACCCTCGACCTCCACACTTTCGCGGGATATACAACCTCATTACCGATGACCGTGGGTGATGCATTCGATTTGCAGTCAACAGTGTACGGACCCTCCTATCCAGGGCGTCGAGTTCGGTTTGAGTCCATTTGAGTATGCCAAAAGAGTACATCAAAACCGGCATGACCCAACCGTTGAAGGCGCGCACCTTGTTTCCGCCTGATAGAAGACTAATTAAGTACTTTTTTAAGGCGGCCAAAGAAGCGCTCCTTCAACGATTGCTTCATGTCAGTAACATTGATGCCTAACGCTTCCGACATACCCAAATACTTATAGGTTTCGGATGCGGAGAGGGCTCTAAGGTTTGTGGAATCCGAGAGTTGAGTTCCCACGGATTCCACAATCTCCCCTCGTTTTACATGCATGACCGCACATTTGTCCACACCAAATTCCATCCTAATGGCGTTACTGAAAGTTTGAGTTACTTTCAGTAGCTCCATCAGTTGCGAATTGTTGTGGGCAAAGAGTTTTAGGTCATCCATGTAAAGGAGGTGGGATATAACCTGACCACCTCTCCTCAGCCGATAGCCTAGACCTGAATCCTCCAGCAGTGTGCTTAGAGGATTCAAGGCTAAGCAGAACCAAAGCGGGCTCAAACTATCACCCTGAAATATGCCTCGCTCGATCCTTATCGGTTCGCTATTCCTCTGAATATTTCGACATCCTGGATAGCGAAGGACCGTCCTCCATTGCCCCATACACGACATCAGGAAGGTGCGCAGAGTTGTATCTACTTTATACAACTCCAACACCCTCATGAGCCATGTATGTGGCACCGAGTCATAGGCCTTCTTATAATCTATCCAACATGTCGACAGATCCTTACGGGAGCGACGAACCTGTTGGCTAATGGCCATATCAATGAGGAGTAGCTCCTTAGTACCGCGGGACCCATTCCTACATCCATTCTGAGAGGTAGACATGATGGAGTTGGTGTCTATATGTTTGTTAATTTTAGCTCTCAAAATGGATGTAAGAACTTTATAGACCGTCGGTAAACACGTGATCGGCCTATAATTTTTGGGTTCGTATTATTATTATTAGCCTGTGACGTCCCACTGCAGGGCGAAGGCTAGAGGGTTTAGACAAACTAACCCACCGCGCTTGTCTAGTGCGAGTTGGTGGGTGTACAGTGGACCGCCTGACTGGGTCCGTGGGCGCCGCCTTTGACGTGCTAGATGTTCATCAGCCGCCGCCCTGAGTTGATATCCTGCACTAATATCGACTGTTCCATCCGAGCCTATTTGGGTGTATTTATCCCATAGCCTACAGGTGGCGTTCTACATTTAGTTCAATACTAAATGCACGACAGTTTAAAGTCATATCGAGGACTATGTTCAGGGTTATGTACAGTTTTTTTTTGTTTTGCCTTTTCTGCCCCACTGTTAGGCAAATGCCTCCTCCAAGTCTTTCCAGGAACTCTTTCCTTTGCCACCTCGAATCAGCCCTCACGGTACGCGTCCAGCCCTGGCCACCTATTCTACGCCGAACTCGACGGTGCCGTCCATCTTCAGATAAATACCCTTTAGTGTTTATTTTTTATTTTTGGCCAATGAGACAAATTGTGAATATTCGTGTGTTAATCGGATGAATATTCACAATGGTGTTTAAGAATCTAATATTCGGATCTTCGTGTTGTTTTATATATTTCTATTGTATTTTGAATGTATTTTTGGGTAGTCAATGTAAGTTAGATTTGCGTTTTGCATTGGCGTTATACTTAGCTGTTAAGGTGTTATTTACGTAATTTTGAATATATAAATAACTAAGATCGTTTTCAGACAACGTTTTTTTAGCACTTTCACATCTGATCTCCTATTTTTATAACCTAACGAGTTTAATATTTTTATTTAATCACAAAAATAATAAAAACAAGAGCAAGAGCTTTGAAAAACATCAAGTTAGCACAACGCAAAAACATCTTTCAGGGAGAAATTTTTTCAATTGCGTATGTATTACCTTTTTACCCGACTGCGCCAAAAGGAGGGTTACGTTTTTAAATAAAGGTCTACCTCAGACGATTGATATCAATGACTTGACTGCTTAGGACACGCAAAACAAAGGTTAAAAAGTGGTATACTTATCGCTTTGGTTGCATGTACCTTCCACCCCATACGTATAATGGAATAACAATGCAATAACAAGACAAAAAACGTTTAATTATGTAACAGTTAGCGTGCAGACTGCATCGATCCGCGCCTTCATAATTCAGGGCTGGATTTTCCATTGACTCACTTTACGGTGACCATGAAAATGATTGTATGAGACAGTGCGGTCGTAAACTTGGCGCTAAAGTTCTCTTAATGGTATTAAATGTCTACTGTTACAGTGTTGATGTCGTAAAAGTTTGTTCGATCCGCGTAAATGTAGAATTTCAATTATATTTTCTTTCTATTAATTTGATGTTTATATCTGGAGTTTCGACTGATTTTTTTCTGTCAGTTACCCAATAAAACATTCTGTGTCATAACTACATTATCAAAATCAGAATGATTTTTGATTATTTCCCCTCCCTTTTTATATATGTTAGATTTTTAAATTACGTAAATTTTTGAATCTTTAATAAATAAATGTGTTAAAAAATAATATTATTTCACATAAAACATTGGTACTTATGAAACGTCAGGTACACGGTTCCAATTGGTCGTTTCCTATGGAGAAGAGCCGGCAAGAAGCTCCACGGTTACTCTTTTAAAAATAATTGGCTATTATAATGTTTTCAAATTACTGTAGGTATGGGAGGACAGAGTACTGAGTAGGCCTGTCAACAAGTACCAGGCACTTAAAAAAAAAATGGTCTATAGATCTAAAGTCTACAAGGCCTACAAAGTCCTCACATTTACAAAATATAAAATAATCTGTTAAAAGGATAAATCCATACCTACTAATAATATAAATTCGAAAGTAACTCTGTCTGTTTGTTGTCTGTTTGTTGTCTGTCTGTCTGTCTGTCTGTCTGTATGTTACTTTTTCACGCTTAAACCGCTGAACTGATTTAGATGAAATTTGGTACAGAGATAGCTTGAGCCCCGGGAAAGGACATAGGATACTTTTTATCCCGATATTCCCACGGGATCGAGACTTATGCGGGTGAAACCGCGGGGTGCAGCTAGTAAAATATAAAAACCAAATTATATGATTGCCATTACAACCACTAATAAAGAGTTGAAATTATAATTGTCTGAATATAAAGTCAAATAATAAAAAGATTATGTCAAAGAAAAATAAACATCGTAATTTGGGAGCAGTTAATTGACGTTTACGTAGTTATGCCGTTAATGAGATGCGAGAGAAGCCACATGTGCAGAAGGAATTATTGCCGAACTACCTTGTCATCAACGTAGTCGTGTCTGCTTTATAAATATCATAGGTAATTAATTTATTTTTATGTATTCTAGCAAGATATGTAGACTAAAAAGTCTATCTACTCGTAGTTTGTATTATTTATTGTAATACTAGCTGCGCCCCGCGGTTTCACCCGCATAAGTGTCGATTCCGTGGAAATATCGGGATAAAAACTATCCTATGTCCTTCCCCGGGACTCGAACTATCTATATACAAAATTTCATCTAAATTGGTTCAGTGGTTTAGGCGTGAAAAGGTAACATACAGACAAACAGACAGACAGACAGAAAGAGTTACTTTCGAATTTATAACATTAGTATGGATTCATAATTACAAAAAAGAAAAACATAAATCAGGTAATCAAACAACGAGTTTGATTATAATAAAAATAAACACATTCATTATTATTTTAAACGTCAAATTACCTTTAATGGAACTCGTGGCAGTTTTCGGGAATTCACGCTCGCGAAGGTAGGAAACAGTTCCAAGAATCAGTTAATGGTGAAATGGCGTATTTGTGATCGTTAAATTAAAGCCTTTGGAAAACTGCCATTTTGTTTGATAATGAATTTGAACACGAATTTGTATATCTACATGATTATTATATGCTGCTTTATATTTTGGAAACAGCAATATTCTTGGTGATCTTCTAAGTAGTAATAGTATCATAGAAGATTAATTAAAGCAAACAGCAGTCATAAAGTAAATGTATGTATTTCAACAAAAGATTTACGAAACTTCAAACATATTACCGTATTTCACGAAAATTCGACATAAAACCAAATTGTATTACGTTCTAGTTAGACTATTATTACTTAACAATAGGATACTTTAATTATATCTGTGTTATTCCAATTGAAGTCTTATTAACTTTGTATAAGAACCACTTAAAAATAAATTACAATAACGACATTATTCTCAACAATTCAAGTCTGCTACCAAATATGAATTATTCGAATGAATGTATTATTTATTTGAATATTTCATGGACACCCCAAAATACACCCTGTATTGATAACACCCGTACAGTAACGAATGGTACAATCACGACAAAAACATGTTTCGCTGCCTTATTCACGGTATACGTGAATACAAAAGTGTTTCTCGTTGTTCACCCTCTGACACTTGCTGTTAATAAGAACAAAACAAGCTTTCAGCACATGTAATAAAGCTCAAATTCGAATAATTCATATTTGGTAGCAGACTCGAATTGTTGAGAATAATGTCGTTATTGTAATTTATTTTTAAGTGGTTCTTATACAAAGTTAATAAGACTTAAATTGGCATAACACAGATATAATTAAAGTGTCCTATTGTTAAATAATAATAGTCTAACTAGACCGTAATACAATTTGGTTTTATGTCGAATTTTCGTGAAATACGGTAATATGTTTGAAGTTTGGAAAATCTTTTGTTGAAATTGAATTGTGTACAATGGATATGGTTGAATACAGTAATAATTTGATTAAGTTAAATACTGGCTTTAATCAGTATATTTTGGTTTGAATATATTGGGTAAAAATGTGCTTATGGCCTTATTATAATTATTATATTAATATAATGTACGAGACATTAAAAAAAAAAAAATAAAGTCAAAATCCCAGAATCGGATAAGTGTTTTCGAATTATGTAATATGTAACCTAAGCGGAAAAACGTATAGGCAGCCACATTAGATTATAGAAATGTAACGTGTTACGTCACAGCCTGTCCGTTTGTCCGCAGATAATGGAATTTTGTAAAAAGCCTAATATTTCACGTAGGTACAATCAACAGCAAAAGTAGATGATGAAAATCAGAAATTCAATACTAATGAATGGAGTTCGTGTCAGAACTGTGTGGCGTCGAAGTGATTCAAAAGGATGTGATTGTAAATTATACCAAATATTTACTACTAGTACAACTGCTACATATTTGTGATTAGTTTTGACTCCTAAAGTTATAAACTCAATCATCATCTACTTTTGCTGTTGACTGTACCAAACCTATAACAATTTCTCATTACATCCGTAATCTGGTATGCTCCTTTGCTCGACAGACATTAAGAAAGTGTCCAAGAAAGCTGCCAGCCAATCAAATTACAAAGGAGTGAGGTAGTCCTGCAAAATTGGTATGAGACTAGAAAAGTAATTCGTTGAGAGAATGGACGGAGACAGATTAGTGAGGAAGTTTCTTTGAGCGGAGCTGTAACTGAGTAAAATAATTGATTTGGATTTATTTTGTACTAGCTGCGCCCCGCGGTTTCACCCGCGTAAATGTCGATCCCGTGGGAATATCGGGATAAAAAGTAGCCTATATGTTAATCCAGGATGTCAGCTACCTCCATACAAAATTTTATCAAAATTGGTCCAGCCGTTTGAGCGTGAAGAAGTAACAAACATATAAACACACACACACACTCACAAACTTTCGCCTTTATAATATTAGTGTGATAACATAAGTCCTGATTGGATTGGTTAATACGAATCTTTTGTTGAAGAAAACATCAATAAACGAGATGAAAAACCAGTTTTTCTATATCCTCAACATTAAAGTAGTAATTCTGTGATGTCCTGGGTACCTTCTCTTTAATACAGCTAAGTAAACCCTTACTTAGCCACCACCAGCTTAGAATTACCCAATTCTAGCGGTTTTATTATCAACAAGCTTCCGTCCGCGGCTTCGACCACGTGGTAAGTTGATAAAAAATTGCCATGAAAACCAGCGCTGGGGCTCTGTCTTGCATAGGGTCGCAGCATAATGCTGAGCGATAGCCGTTTTGCGTGGATGTGACGCATGTTTCCCTCTACCTTTTTATTTTTTGTGTTTATGTTCTTTTTGCGTCATTTTAACCGCAAATAAACGTATTTTCTTTCTTTCTTTCTTTCTTTCCATGTTCTTACGCCGCGATAATCGAGACACAACAGAAGTTTTATTGTTATGACGACTATAGCCGTATAGTATCCATGAAAGTGTTAAAGTATCCCCTTACCAAATTTCATCAAAATTGCTCCAGCCGTCTCGGAGATTAGCCGGAACAAACAGACAGACTGACACAAAAAAAAATGTTTTTTTTGTTATGAGTACACCGTGTCATATCATATACATAATCAGCCTTTAATTTTCCTACTGCTGGGACACAAGCCTCCTCTCTTCGAGAGAGAGTGGGCTGTAATCCACCACGTGGGCCCCGTGCGGGTTGGTAGATGTCATATATCTTTGAATTTTTGGCTCTATGACATGCCGGTTTCCTCACGATGTTTTCCTTCACCGTTTTGAGAGCAGTGGTGATGAAATAACTTACACAAAGTAAAGCGCCTGCCTGGGTATGAACCCACCGACGTACAACTCGTATGGCGTGGCCGTTACCACTGGGCCACTACTGCTCTCTTCTTTTGTCATATCATATTATGCATTTAGTAAAAAGCTGTTAATTTGACATCCTGAACAGACACTTCAATTTTATGTAGGTACTTGTATAAAAGACCGTGAGAGAAAAAGCTAAATACATAACTAAATTTGATCTAAGTTAACATCTACAAAAATATAACGTCATGTTCAGGTACAATTTAATTCTATTTTCATCCTCAAAAACGTAGAGCAACATCATGACATTCTTTATTAAAATAAACAAAAACGAAACTTCAGTTTCATCAATCCCAGCGCTGTGTAGGTAGCTAAAAATTGAGATTTTCCCTCCAAAAAATATTATGAACAACATTTTTCGCCTTTTCAGTGCGTTCGAAAAAAATGAAGGTTGTAATTTAGCACGTCAGTCAGATGGTCGTGATGAATGAGTGATGTCACTTAAAGGGGGATTTTGAGGGAATAAATAATTGATAATCTGTAGGTAGAATCTGTAGACTTTTGCTTGAGACTGTATTGCGGGTATGAATGTTTTGGGGTAAAAATCGGAATACAAAATGTTATACAGGGTTATTTTTTTATCACCATCCAAATTTTTACAGGGTGTTCTACCCATGAATATGAACAACTTTCACTATGGGACCAACTCTGAAATCACGAAAAAAAATCTGCTGTTTCATACAAAAGTTCAATACCTACTTGACCAAAATGTATGAAACAGCTGATTTTTTTTCGCGATTTCAGAGTTGGTCCCATAGTGAAAGTTGTTCATATTCATGGGTAGAACACCCTGTAAAAATTTGGATGGTGATAAAAAAATAAGCCTGTATTTTCAAATATTGTATGCTTTTGATGATGAGTTTCTGTATTTTTATAATAAACATCATCAAATACCCTGTTATACAGGTTATAAAATAAATCATAGAAATTCTGCAATTCATAAATGTTGTATAAAATAAAGAGTACATCCTATTTTTCTATCCTTTAAGTATAAACCATTTTCGAACTAAAATAAAATCGCTCCATGATCAAATTAACAATCCTTAATCTATCAGGAACGAATCCAAACACAACTTCAAACCAATATAATAATCCATTAACATCGTAAATTGGCAATTTTCTTCAAATATTTATAATCTCCATCCCCTAAGAGAATTCTCAATATTGTTTCACAATTTAAGTATAGATTTTGGATCCAATCCCGAACGTATTATAAGAAAAGAAAAATGATTTCTTTTTACTTATGATTGAGGGGAAATTACTTTGGGGTCTATTAAAATCCTTTTTATTTAAACACTCGAGGGCTGAAAGGTTTTGTGCCCCTTCTATATTTTTAGGGGCAAGTATTATGGATTTCAATTGTACATAATTTTATATCTACAGCAATTTCTTACTGGTTACTTTAACTACTCATTTCAGGACTACGTACCTACTGCGGAAAAAGGGCAGCGCAATATTTATACTCTTCATTGCATCTCAGACAGTTCAAGCGAATTACAGTGAATTCCCCATTAAATGGCTATAGCCACTACCTGACAAATAACCACCATCAGCGCCAGTAATTCGAAAACAAAACCAAGTCCGAGGAAATTGCAAGCGAATTGGTAATGCACCAAAGTACCCCATTCGTACCCTGAACAAACTCCCCTGGAAAGCCCTCTGTCTTTCGCCAATTTTCCCCTAGACTCCCCTGTGGTTAGGGTACGGACACAGTACGACATTGTATTACGCTATATTTTGTTGTTTTTGTAAACACTTTAAAATTCTATGCATAATTTTTAAATGGTAATTTCTAAAATAATAAAGTAAAATATCATAGGTGCATTTCCTAACAAAAAAGAAAAAAATACTCTGGATTTTTTCGGCAGCGAAATATGGGAAATGGTAAAAAGATATTCCGTTATTAGTGCGTAACAAATTGTAAAATTAGTTTTTGAGCCATTGACAATCTAAGGTGTAGGTAATACTAAAACTATAAATAGATCACTTTCGGCACCACACCTACTAAAATGTACTGTGCTAAAACTTTGATCCTATTACTATAATTATTCTTTAAACAATACTAAGGTTGTCAACAGTGTGTCTCTAGCCTAACCCTGGACGTCGAGTGACAAAAATATCAATAAAATAAATGAAATGGTCTCGCCAGCGCCGCGGGGGCTGACACCGCAGTTTACTTGTCCCGACGTGCGACGTGCACTGCTCTTTGACACATGTCGAGTAGAGACAGTCTCTCCCTATTATTATGATGGTCGACAAAGACAAGATGTAGACTGACGTGATTCTTAGAATTTTGGAAACGTGTCATGGTACTTTAGTCTTGAATGTTAGCTATTTAGGTCCAGACGCCAGCACATCAAGCTACCCGAAACTATCAAAGTTTCCCGGTCAACTTTGAACCTTATACTTTAGCGATAAAATTGAAAATCTATTAAAGACAGTTGCCAGATTGTAGTAGTTTGATGTGCTGGCGTCTGTACTACAATAGCAAGTTGAACATGCCTTTTAGTGTTTTTGCTTTTTGTGTGTAGATTGGACGATGAAGTGCCGTAAAAGCACACAATGGTGCCGATTCTGTTACTCACAAATTAAACTACATTTGAGTTCAGTGCATCTTTTTCTTTCTTTCTATTTCAATAAGAAAAGGACAAGATAAATTTTAGTTTAGTCCTGTCAAATTGAGTAGGCAAGTTTTTAATCACGTCTAAGCTTGTATGTGTCAGGCGCTGATTAATTTGACAGGACTAAACTAAAATGTATCTTCTGTTCTTTTCTTAATGAAATAGAAAGAAAAAGATGCACAGAAATTAAATTTAGTTTAGTTTGTGAACAAGGGAATCGGCACCATTTACTTTTTTTTCATCCATTAAAATCAAAAAATGCTGTTTAATATCAATCTTCCTAGCCTTTTCCCGATTGTCACCCATCGACGAACCGACCGCAGCTAGCGTAGTTTAACCTTCTATCGACCCGAGCGGCTGTTATTATTTAGCCACGATTCCTACTTCAACTTTGTCGCTTATACCTTTCAATTGAAAACGAATTAATTCAAGTCTAAAGTAATAAAAACTTTTTTACAAAAAAAAAAACAACCGACTAACCTCGGAAGCCGGTGTCATTGGTTCCGCATTTTCGTTTTTTGACACCGACTTCCGAAATTAAAGTTATTTTTCACTTTATAGTGTTTTTTTTTTAAGTCGGTTGTTTTTTTTTTTTGTAAAAAAGTTTTTATTTTTCAATTTTTAGTTGTACCTACCCCACAAAAATTCAATTATCACTAGTGCATTGAAGAATTGAAGACACCGACTAGAAGAATCATCAAAATTCGCATAGAAATGACGGAGATGAAGTACATTTATGCATGTAACTTCGTACATAAGAATAATTACCTAACGTATTATATACTAAAACCTTCCTGAAAGTATGTACTTATATCACATTAATGAAAGAATGATCAAAATTGGTTCAGGAGTTTTTGAGAAAATCGCGGACATACAAACATACATACGGGTCGAATACAGAACCTCCTTTTTTGAAGTCGCTTGAAAATAGCTGCGATTGAGCCATTACGCTCAAATGTTAAAAACGCTGATAAAGGAGATACAGATCTAAAGGCATTACGAAAATTACATCTAGAACAGGAAATCATAAGTTTTATAGAGCAGAAAGAAAAGCATCAGGTGTATGGAGTATTTTCTTGTCATTCAACAGCGAAGGAAAGCTATTGCCGAGTTAATGGCTGCTGCATTTTGCCATCAATTCTGCCATAGTAGTTTATCTTCGAGGTGTGTAGTGCAAGTGAAAAGCGAACGGAGGGATATGACAAAGTATGAAAGAACAGGTAAGAGACGTATACATGAGGAAAAAAAGTATTTGTACAGGTCTCCCAAATTGATAATGCGCATAGTAATCTTCGTCACTGTTCGGCAACGGTCGTATTCCTCGAGTGTTGGAAGACGATATGTATATAGAGTGGTTAAGTGAGTAAGCAAGTGCATTTTTTAGGGCTCTTACGATTCAATGATTCAGGTGTTTCCGGGAATACGACAATTAGCGAAGATCTGCATGCGCATTATTAATTTGGGAATACTGTACAATAATAACATTTGCAGCACTATTAAATGTTTGCTTGGATAACCTGAACCGACACAATACCAAAATTAACACAACTAAGTATGAACTTACAGAACCACGAATGGAGCTTTGTTATCGGGATAATATCGACAATGCAATAAATAAAATTTACTAACAACACGGTTTCTGGGTATCTTACAAAATTCTAACTGAGTTATCTGTACCAGTATTGAGTTATTACAATCATGTGAAGAATATGGTACAAAGGAGTTCCCTGTAGCTTTGGTTTTGCTCATAAGTAGGTAAAAACCAAAGAGCTCCCACGTACAAAACTTAATTATTTCCTAAGAACACCTTTATCTCTTCACTTAGACCACACTGCTAGCCGCAAAGGGAGGCTAGACGAGCGGAGGGGGTGTTTATAAAAGCTTCAATTAATTATAGCACAAGAATCGGCGCGAATAAGCATGAGGGATTTATAATATGAAACTGTGCGGGATTTCACGTCAAATTGATGCAGCGCTATCTTTGAATTCTTTTTATAAAATTGAACTGAAAGATTGATTTGAATTTTTAACGACGGCAAAGCGAGTGTTATTTGAATTTGTGCAATGAAAGTTTATTCGTCTCTCTATTTAATCGCGCACAATATTTGATTGTGGGTATTATGTTTTAAACTTGCGAGAAGTGAGAAAATATATAATTTGCAGCATATTAGGCATAGGGACCATTGACTGCCCCGTTGGTCACGTAGTCGCAAGCGCGACCGCTGAGCGTGGGGTTCTGGGTTCGATTCCCGGGTCGGACAGTGCTATTGGGAGCCTCATTAGGTCGTAGTAAAGCCCGGAGTTTGGAAATTGGCGGTGTGATACCCCCGTACCTCGGAAAGCACGGAGTCCAGTCGTATTGGATTACCGTCCCATCGGACTATCAAAATGAGGAAAGAGAGAGTGCACCTGGTCTGCGCACAAACTTGTGCAGTATTGACATTGGTCGTGCTCCAGGAAATTTGGTCTGGAGGACATTTATTATTAGGCACTTATAGGTAGTTAGTTATAATGATTGAAATTGAAAACATGCGACAAATCGATATGGGAGATTGTACTCATCATTATGAACAACTTTTACTATGGGATCAAACCTGAAATCACGAAAAAAACCAGCTGTTCCCTAAATTTTGACGAGTTATGCGAACATAAATGTAGAGGAGAGCTGATTTTTTTTCGACATTTCAGGTTCGGTCCCATAGTAAAAGTTGTACAATCTCCCATTTCGATTTGTCGCATGTTTTCAATTTCACCCTGTAGAGGTAATTAAAATCTTTACATAGGTTCTTTATCTTAGTTTTATCGTAACTTGTTTGTCACTCTATAATAGTTTTTTAATTAAACTATCAAAACAACATATTAAAACAAATTAAAGATGCATTAAATTACTTATCGCTCTCTGCTCTTTTAAATGCTATTAAATAGAAGTAGATATCTACATGTGCATTAAATAACAATTGAAAAAGCAATTGGTCTTCTATATATAAACTCACAATATAAAAAGTGTGGTATTATGTAATAGGATTTCAACCAATTCCAAAGGTAAGTTGGTACCTAAGTTACCTTTTCTTTTTACCCGACTGCGCGACGCAAAGGAGTGGTAATGTGTTTATCAGCCTATGTATGTATGTATGTTCCTTTGAAGCACAATACAGACCAAACGCCTGGGCCGATTTTTATGATTCACACGTCAATCGATTTCTCTTAGTCCGGCGAGTGTCACTAAAGACATGACGTTAGTGAAAATTCAATATGGCGACTACTAGACGCCATATTGTGAAAATGAAAAAAATGAAAGTCAAGAAACTATGTCAAGTGGGGTATCGTTGGATAGGTCTTTCAAAAATATCAGTGGTTTGGGAAGACCGTTTTTTGATTAAGTAAACCGTTCGTGACTTATCAAGCTTTAAAGTACCAATTTTCGTTAGAATCAAGTGTCCCCCCCTCTACCAACTAAACGCGGCAGTAGTACCTATATATTACGAAGTTTAAAGGGAAACTATCACACTTAAGTGGGATTTACAACTCATAACTAAAAAGATTAAAATAAAAATAAACAATTTAAAAAATCAAAAAACCCGACTGCGGTAAAAAACTTAAGTTAAAAAAAAACTGAAAAGCTAAAAACAAGCCCATTTTAAATTAAATAAAAGTTGGAAGCAGGCGGGACCCATACCATTTTTCTATTTTCAAACTCAAATGGGTCCCGCCTGCTTCCAACTTTTATTTAATTTAAAATGGGCTTGTTTTTAGCTTTTCAGTTTTTTTTTAACTTAAGTTTTTTACCGCAGTCGGGTTTTTTGATTTTTTAAATTGTTTATTTTTTTTATCTTAAATGGGAAGCCTGAAACTAACATGTTATGATGTGTTTAATGTCTCTATTATCTATTTGATGTCTTTTGTCAGAATAGTTTACGCCACAAAAGATTTATAAGTAATTTTTCAAAATCTCCCTTTTTGCCCCTAAATATGAAGAAAATACATAAGACTTAAATAAAAATTCAAATTAAACATCAGAGAGTACTCCACGAGCCCGAGTGCTGTGTGTCTAATTATGATTGTCCCTCTCACTCAAACCTCACTTGAGCTAAATTTAATTTTCTCCTCAGACCATACTTAATCACTACTTGCAAACGAATTAAAAGGTTTTCAGGGAATGGATTTTTTTATTTACTTTAAGGCACACGTTTCTTGATTGAATTTAATTTTTGAGGCCATAAAAGTGTTTCAAGGGCTTTTAACATCTGTAGAGACGTCAAGTAGAAGGCTTTTGATTTTGTTACGAATTTCATGTAAAATTCTAATTTATATCAATTATATAAAGCTATGTAAGTTACAGGTAAATTTGTTCATTTGTTTCAGCTAACAAACCGGGTTTTACTTTAACAACTTTCCATTTACTCCACAATACAAGCTCACATTAAAATATTTCTTCATTTCCTTAAATTAAATAAATTGACATTTACTTCCAGATGAAACTGCTTCTTCTTACCCTTTGCGTGATCACCGTGACCCACGCCCACGTGTTCTGGGACCCCAACGGGATGTACCGGATCCTGACCACCGAGCCCGTTGAAGATAACCATCAACAAGAATTAAAGATTGAAACCGATCACATAAAAGAATATAAATTTGAGACCAAACCTATTAACAAGGAATATGAAGTCGTCAATGTTGAAACCTCCAGGTTGGGAAGCTTCCCTTACTTGCCTTACCGTGTAATTCAACCAAGCTATTCTATTTCATCTCCTTTTGTTCTTCGTGGTTATCTACCTTTCCATTACGACTACAAGGTTATAGAATGATTTAACACTGAAGATGGTGTTGAATAAAGATTTTGGAGATGATTTATTTCTTTTATTTTTTGTTTGGCATCACACTATCACATCACATCACACTAATATTATAAAGGCGAAATTTTGTGAGTGTGTGTGTGCGTGTGTGTTTATATGTTTGGTACTTCTTCACGCTTAAACGGCTGGACCAATTTCGATTAAATTTTGTAGGGAGGTAGCTGACACCCTGGATTAACATGGAGGCTACTTTTTATCCCGATTTTCCCACGGGATCGACACTTTCGCGGGTGCAACCGCGGGGCTCAGCTAGTATAACATAATAAACACGCCTGTATTTCCCAAACATAAGCAGGTGTATAGCACCCTCATGACACTAGTTATATTTTTTTTTCTTAAAAGTCTAATGTTGTAGGTTAATGTTATAAAATGTTAATAAAATGTTAAAATGTAATATAAAATGTTGTAGGTAATTTATTTATTGAAGTGAAAACTTTGGGCATTTTTTTAAATTGGGAAAAAACCATTGAACTCGCGACACTGTTACCGACACCGCGCTGCATTTGGATGTGTTCGGCTGTCCTCGGGATGTACTCGGTTTTAATGTATTTCCAATAATATGTCAGTGAGTGATGGCAACGTATTTTGTTTGTGTTTTGTTTATATGACGATTCAAAAAATATGCACGTAATTGTTCAAGTTTTCACTTCTGTCGGCACTCCCGGAGTGCCGCTGTTTTTTTTGTAAATTATATATTATACTTTATTGGACACTAGAAACAAACATAAAAATACATTTAATTACTACATACAATAGGCATATGACAAAGCATAAATTCAGAATATATATTTTGAGGGTAGGTAAAAGTTTATTGACGGTAAACAAAACTATGAAATACTACTCTAGAAACAGAATTTACTATTAGTGATGGATTTTGTGTTGTTCCCGTAGACAGTTCTACCGCTACTCTAACATTCAGCCTAAAATCAAAGAGTAATGAGCTCCACTTAGTTGCCATCCCTCTCAGACGCTGAGAGGGATTCCCTAATGACACAGAAAAATGTGTTTCTAAATGCTGGCTACTAAACTACGCTACATTATTTGCGGGTTGCCGATAATGCACGTTAAGGTGAATGTGCCATGGTAGAGCGCGAAATTTAAATTTTATTACGTTTTTTGCAATTTGCGGATCAGTGTCAGGTTGTATCTTGATCAACATATGATTCGCGACTATAACAGGTACGTATTTACAGAATTATAATAATTAGAATCATTAATACATCTTTCTAAGTTAGATTTCTACCGTTAAGAACAAATCTCGTATGGAAAAGTGTTTATGGTAGAAATCTAACTTAAAGAGATATATTAATGATTCTAATGATTATAATTCTGTAAATACATGTCTATTATAGTCGCAAATCATATTTTGATCAAGATACAACCTGACACTGACCTACAAATTGCAAAAAACGTAAGAAAATTTAAATTTCGCGGTCTACCACTGCGCATTCACCTTAAGTGCTACTTTTTTGGCAAGTTTTGAAATATTCAACTAGCAGGGGATCGAGGCGGGGGGCGGGGTGGAGGGGGGTTCAGGGTTCAGACCGAAATAAATCTCAATTAGGTAGGTATTCACAATTACAAAGCTTAAATTACAGGCCGACCGCTTAAGGGGCTTACAGGACCTAAACGCAAAAAATGCAAGTTTTAGAAACAATAAAAGTATATGATCGACTACAGTAAACTAAATCAGAAAAATATATAATATTCTTCAGGATATATGCTAGATAGGTAGTGTGTTGAAAACATAATACAACTAATTTGGTACGATAGAAAAAAATCATGAAGATAAGTATCTCTTAAAACTTTCTTTTTACAATAAAAACCTGACAAAAAATCATAATGAGACAAAAAATCATAATGATTATTTATATTAGTATGGTTTAACTAATAAACATACAATCATTATGATTTTTTTCCTATTGTATGTACTAATTAAATGTATTTTTTTGTTTTTTTCTAGCGTCCAATAAAAAATACAAAGTGAAAAATAACTTTAATTTGGGAAGTCGGTGTCGTTGTTTCCGCATTTTCGATTTATGACACTTTGTATTTTTTTTTTGAAGTCGGTTGGTTTTTGTAAAAAAGTTTTTATTTTTCACTTTTTAGTTGTATCTCCCCCACACAAATTCAATTAAAACTAGTGCATTGAAAAAATGAAGACTCCGACTAAAAGAATAATCGAAATGCTGGAGATGCAGTATATTTATGCATATAACTTCGTACATAAGAATGATTACCTAGTGTGTTATACACTAAAACCTTCCTGAAAGTATGTTGATCACATTAGTCAAAGAATTATCAAAATTGGTTCATTAGTTTTTGAGAAAATCGCGGACATACATACATACGGGTCCAATACAGAACCTCCTTTTTTGAAGTCGGTTAAAAAAAAACAGCGGCACTCCGGGAGTGCCGACAGAAGTGAGAACTTGAACAATTATGTTAGTATTTTTTTAATCGTCATATAAACAAAACACAAGCAGAATACGTTGCCATCACTCACTGACATATAGCCGAGTACATCCCGGGGTCAGACGAACACATCCAAATGTAGCGCGGTGTTGGTAACAGTGTCGCGAGTTCAATGGTTTTTCCCATCTCAAAAAATTCCCAGTTTTCACTTCAATAAATAAATTAGGCCCCTACAACATTAGACTTTTAAGAAAAGAAAGAAAATATAACTAGTGTCATGAGGGTGCTATACACCTCCTTATGTCTGGGAAATACAGGCGTGTTTATTATTTTATACTAGCTGCGCCCCGCGGTTGCACCCGCGAAAGTGTCGATCCCGTGGGAATATCGGGATAAAAAGTAGCCTTTATGTCAATCCAGGGTGTCAGCTACCTCCCTACAAAATTTAATCGAAGTTGGTCCAGCCGTTTGAGCGTGCAAAAGTAACAAACATATAAACACACACACACACAAAATTTCGCCTTTATAATATTAGTGTGATGTGATGTGACAGTGTGATTCCAAACAAAAAATAAAAGAAATAAATCATCTCAAAAATCTTTATTCAACACCATCTTCAGTGTTAAATCATTCTATAACCTTGTAGTCGTAATGGAAAGGTAGATAACCACGAAGAACAAAGGGAGAAGAGATAGAATAGCCTGGTTGAATTACACGGTAAGGCAAGTAAGAGAAGCTTCCCAACCTGGAGGTTTCAACATTGACGACTTCATATTCCTTGTTAATAGGTTTGGTCTCAAATTTATATTCTTTTATGTGATCGGTTTCAATCTTCAATTCTTGTTGATGGTTATCTTCAACGGGCTCGGTGGTCAGGATCCGGTACACCCCGCTGGGGTCACAGGGCACGAAGGCGTGGGTCACGGTGATCACGCAAAGGGTAAGGAGAAGCAGTTTCATCTGGAAGTAAATGACAATTTATTTAATACAAGGAAATTAAGAAATATTTTAATGTGAGCTTGTATTGTGGCGTTAATGGAAAGTTGTCAAAGTAAAACCGGTTTGTTAGCTGAAACAAATGAACAAATTTACCTGTAACTTACATAGCTTTATATAATTGATATAAATTAGAATTGTACATGAAATTCGTAACAAAATCGAAAGCCTTCTACTTGACGTCTCTACAGATGTTAAAAGCCCTTGAAACACTTTTATGGCCTCAAAAATTAAATTCAATCAAGAAACGTGTGCCTCAAAGTAAATAAAAAAATCCATTCCCTGAAAACCTTTTAATTAGTTCGCAAGTAGTGATTAAGTATGGTCTGAGGAGAAAATTAAATTTAGCTCAAGTGAGGTTTGAGTGAGAGGGACAATCATAATTAGACACACAGCACTCGGGCTCGTGGAGTACCCTCTGATGTTTAATTTGAATTTTGAATTAAGTCTTATGCATTTTTCTTCATATTTAGGGGCAAAAAGGGAGATTTTAAAAAGTTACTTAAAAAAGACTTATGTGGCACATTCTGACTACTAACTATTCTGACAAAAGACATCAAATAGATAAAAGAGATATTAAACACTTCATAACATGTTAGTTTCAGGCTTCCCATTTAAGATAAAAAAGGAAAGGTAACTTAGGTACCAACTTACCTTTGGAATTGGTTGAAATCCAATTACATAATACCACACTTTTTATTTTGTGAGTTTATATATAGAACACCAATTGCTTTTTCAATTGTTATTTAATGCACATGTAGATATCTACTTCTATTTAATAGCATTTAAAAGAGCAGAGAGCGATAAGTAATTTAATGCATCTTTAATTTGTTTTAATATGTTGTTTTGATAGTTTAATTAAAAAACTATTATAGAGTGACAAACAAGTTATGATAAAACTAAGATAAAGAACCTATGTAAAGATTTTAATTAACTCTACACGGTGAAATTGAAAACATGCGACAAATCGAAATGGCAGATTGTACTCATCATTATGAACAACTTTTACTATGGGACCAAACCTGAAATCTCGAAAAAAATCAGCTGTACCTTGCATTTATGTTCGCATAACTCGTCAAAATTTAGGGAACAGCTGATTTTTTTTTTTCTTTAGGTCATGTAGTCGCCTTAACTGACACATTGCCCGAGGTAGCTGCGCGGTGCAGGAGGGGTGATAGTCGTCACAAGTTGGCGAATCACTGAGCTCTCGCATCAAGTCACCACACCCCTCCCGCACCGCTCTGCTACCTCAGGCAACGTCTCAGTTAAGCGGTCGGTCTATAGTTTACGGCTAGCATTAAATAGCCTGTGGCCTTACTTAGGTGAGCTTGAACTGTCAAGTACCTGGCTCACTTCGCACCTACTTCACCTAAGTTTTCACTGTGAGATTTTTATAGAGCACTACAGTTTATTTTTTCATACGGACAGAATGTGTAATCATTTTTATCGCACTTGCGTGATCACATGTACATTCTCCAAATAAAAGAAAGAATAAAAACGTTTTCATAATAAAAAAAATATTCGTCAAATAAATAACAGCGTTATGTTCAGAAAAAATAGATATCGTTTTACGTTTTACATTGTATGTTTATTCTTATTGAACTAATTCTGTGCTGTATTCGCCTGTTATTATTTAAAATGATATAATTGAAAACATTAAAATCATTAAGCAATAATAACAATTAATTGTATTTTTCTAAGTACCTACACATACTTGTGTAGGTACAGTCAATAAAAGAGATAAGTATGCAGGATCATCGGATATAGTTGAAGTTTAGTAAGAAACTGATGGATGTTCTCGAATAAAATTTAATTTTTAATAGAAAACAAACAGCTCATTTATCAAATTATTGCTTCATAATAAGTAACTAACTATGTATATACACTAGATACTAAAATAAATGACTAACAATACAAATATATAAAAATAAAAAACAAAGGACACTTAGGCGTCGAAGTATTCATCCGCATCGCTGTCATCCGGAAACGTGCCCAGAAGACTGGCAGCATTGCCACGTTCCTTTGTCTTCTTTATCAAATTAAATTTCAGTCGGCAACATCCATCGGTTTCTTACTAAACTTCAACTATATCCGACGGTCTTGCATACTTATCTCTTTTGTTGACTGTACATTGTAGTGTTATGCTATACATTATACTAAACGTGTTTCTGTGTAGTGTGAGTTACGGAGGTCAGCTGCCGACAGTGTCTCTACTACAATGTCTAACACAACCACCCACCACCACCTAGCACAATCTCTCTCTATTGACAATTATCTCTCTATCAGAATATTTACCAGCATCTAGTCTCCGCAATTATAAATCCTACGAGTATAATGTTTGTTAACCCGAATCATATATTAATACAGGTTGAAATTGAAAACATGCGACAAATCGAAATGGGAGATTGTACTCATCATTATGAACAACTTTTACTGTGGGACCAAACATGAAATCGCGAAAAAAAAATCAGCTGCTCCCTACATTTTGACGAGTTATGCGAACATAAATGCAAGGAACAGCTGATTTTTTTTTCGCGATTCAGGTTTGGTCCCATAGTAAAAGTTGTTCATAATGATGAGTACAATCTCCCATTTCGATTTCTTGCATGTTTTCAATTTCAACCAGTAGAATAGAATAATATTTATTGTAAAACATGAGTATACATCAAATAATATGTGCAAGGTATCATAAAAGTGTCAAGCTAGCGACAACGTCATTTAAACTCTCAACTCCTAATAAAAAGAGCTTGAAACACCACGTACTCACAATAAAAGTTAAAATTAGTGCGCAGCCTTTAATTACTTTCCTAGCACAGAATACCACATGCTCGCACGATCTTTTCCGCAATATTTACAGAGTCTCAAGTTCTCATTACAGCTCGCTTCGGTGCTAGGTAAGGGATTATAGGATTTCTGCTTATTTATAACGCTGCATGAAGAATGGAGTGCTGTGTTTATGCTCATGCTAGATGAAGGCTTATTTTAGTAGAGATTACTGCTGGATTTTTCATGGAAAATGTAGTAGAATGGGCTGCAAGGTACTGAATATTGAGTTCCATCCCATGTAATCTAAGAGATAGTGTTTTGAGAGTGGGTCGGAAAATGCAGCTTCTAGGTAGTAATAATATATAATAATATTCCACAACTATCACACAACGCCATCTAGTTCCAAGCTAAGCAGAGCTTGTGTTATGGGTACTAGACAACTGATAAACATACTTATATATTTCTAAATATATACATATTATAGATAAATTACACCCAGACACAGAACAAATGATCGTGCTCATCACACAACCATTTGTCCTGGGTGGGAATCGAACCCACGACCTCCGGCATAGCAGTCAGGGTCACTAACCACTAGACCATCAGGCCTGTCAATATTGGTAGGTAGGTAGTGTAGTATATTTGTTGCTTGTAATATTGTGTTAAAATCATACAATGTTATATATTTACTGCGTTTATTTCAAGCGAAAGTCTTTACATCACCGCGGCTATGCTATCATTGTTTTTGTGTTGGTTTTTTTTTTTTTTTGTTTTTTCCAAACAAAAATCTACTACCACACTACCGCCTGACATTAGGAACTGTCTTTCCACTTCATCATAGTTGTGTATGTATTTATTATTTTGTTTACGTTATGATTATTAACGTTATGGTGATATTTATTTTAGAAGTATGTATGTTTATTTGTACGTATGCAAGTATATTCTCATAATATGAGGACGAGGTTTACGCAGCGCACAGCGCTCATCGCATGCTTTGCAATGTGTCGTGAACGTTCATTCATATTCGTGGTGAGCCACGTGCATGACACGTGCCACTAAAAAACGTGAACGTCCACCGTCCGTCCGTCCCATAGATATTATATGTACATTTCTATGGTCCGTCCGTATGTATTAAGTAACATGATCTAAATCAACATGATAATAGCCAAAAATAACTTAGTAAATTGGTAAAATAATTAAGTAAATGATTTAATTTTTATCTAATAGGTATTTAATCGAACACGTAAGATATGAAGTGTCTGCTTACATAAGAAACTTTGTTTTGTGTTCTGTCGTGAGTTGAAGGATATCGTTTATCATCGTCAATTATTATAGTTTTAAAGGTACGGCCAATAGATTTATGTAAACGTTTTGAAGCCGACGCGACGTTTATACTAAATCATATCAAAATCAACGTGGCAATGCTGCCAGCATTTTGGCACGTTTTTCGTTTATAGCAATGCAGAATAGTATTTTCGATTTTTTGTACTCTGTAAGGCGGGTGGACCACGGGCAATAGGTACACGGTATGTCTCACTGATGGTGGCGCGTGTGTTGGATCATTCGGTTCCTTACAAAATTATTGAGCTGGATGGTGCTGATCCACGCGTCATGTTCGTGAACGGGCGCCGTCGGAGACTGGTCATCTCTTAACTGCCAAGGCTTATTTTTAATCTTATTTTTTAAAGTGAAAACTTCTTTAGCGACGTTGTACCCTTTTTTTGTAATGGGAAAAAAATGTTAAACTCGCGTTAGGACACGTGACCGTCAGGACACGTGACCTGATCGAAAATTCGTAAGACGGATGGAGAGTAGACAGCCAGCCGGGGCGCGGCGTAGGAGAGGAAGTATCCCCCTCTCTTTCTACGGCGCGGCGAAAACGTATGCCTGCTGTTTCGTTTAGGCGGCGCAGGGTGCTTTCGCGAATGTTCGTGTGTGTTTATGTTACAGCGTGTCACGTGCATCCATGGATGGTGACAGCTGATGGCTCGACCGTCTGTGTAGTGGCCACACTGCTGTGTATTCGTAAAATTCGTGTATATAAAGTGTTTAAAATATGGAAATTGAACAAAGTGCATCTATTAATGAAAAAAGTGACGAAGAAATAGCGAAAGAAAATGAGTTATATTAATTCAATTAATAGTTGATTTAATTCAACTTTAATATTCAAGTTTTCACTTCTGCCGGCACTCCCGGAGTGCAACCCGTCTTTTTTTTAATTGTGTTATCATTTGTGTGTTTTTTTACATTGTTCTCACATGTAGAAGCAACAAGAATAATGTACCCAGGATTGTGTAATATCTTGATTTAAAAGAGTGTCCATGGAGTTTCTTGCCCGTTCTTCTCGATAGAGATCTTCGTTTTAGAATGGGCAAATAGCTTCAACTTTCTGACTAACTGACTGACTATTTAATTTTAACAATTCAAAAGTGCCTGTACATGGTTTAATTGAAATAAATGCTTTGAGTTTGAGTTTATGTTTATCTTGTAGAGTGTATGTAATAATATAAAATTGAAAATTACAAGTTACGTAGAAATTTTAATTTTAATTGATTTCCCCGGATCAATGAAAGCACTTAAGTTTGAATCTGTTGAATTAATCTATATTTTAATTATTTATGTATAGATAAAATTCCTAATCCTACTGGTACTGACAATTATCTACGCGCAAGCCGAAGCCAGGGTAGTTAGCAAACCGGTTTGTATCGATTACGATTGTGATTATCCGGTATCACTTATACGCCGTGTCCCAGTGAAGTGGAATGGCCCCCGAAGTATTTTTACAAACTATATGGATACTATCCCGAACAATGATATTGGTTAGGATAAAGTGATTGATGTTATTTTAATTGTGTTATGTTTTATTTACACCAATGTTCTAGGGCGAATTTCACCAATAAAACCGAATGCGATCAGCACATTTAAAACTGTGTTCAAGAACTATCAATGTGCTGATCGCTTGCATTTTCATTCATGTAATACGTACTAAGTTATCAACGAACAAACACTTAATACAAGTGGTTCCAATGGAGTTTTCATGAATAACTTCAAAGTAGCATAATTTTTTGTATTAGTTTAACAGTCAAACTAAATTAATTTCAATCCCGGAAACAAAAAATACATTTAGTGCCTACACATTTATATATTTAAAAGATTTGTAGGTGAATTTATGTCAAGCAGTTTCTCAAGCAATCCAATTTTCGCACAAACACTAAAACTGTTATTTAGTGCACATGGTTTAGTATTCCATATTATCTTTATACCTTCCGAGAGATAGCTTACAGCGCCCATTCTTCAAGCCGACGGTGTAGAAACAACATGCATCTCGACTCACATACTTGTACAAAACTTTCACCAACACATATAAATTCTAGCACAACTGAAATTGCTAGTCTGAAAACTTTCAGTTCTATGCGACTTTTCGTTTAGAATACATTAGAATTCTTTGGAGATATGTAATTTTATCCTCTAAAAGTTTGTCATGCAGAATGCCGGCCGGGTGGCGGCTGAAATTCAGTCAGGTTTTTCGTTGTTCTGAGTTAGAGAGGACAAATTTTAAAATAAATGGGTTTGTTTTTGAACTGCGTGGTTTGATTTTCTATGATTTTGTACGTTGGTTTTACCACAAATCTTGTTTAGTCTATTTTTACCTAACCTTTTTCTGTCTTTCGTTACACTGTTTATCCATCTATCGTATGGACCTAAAAAATAATACATCAGTGAATGTTTTAATACATTAAAGTTTCAATATAATAAAGAACGCAATATATATATTTTACTTTTGGCAACTATTGACTCTGGAAAATATTCAGCGATCAAAGGATTGAATATGTCATCGAAATCAGATAATACCGAGAGTTGTTAGAATTCTTGGAAAATGTGGAGGTATTCTATCGTAAACTATTTATTTATTTATTAGGGACAGAAAACAGTTACATGCCAAACAATACAGAAAGATACTTAACCGCTCAAGTACCGCGGGACACCGATCGGTGACCAAACAATAGAAAATCAATTGTGTCTCATTAGCGGAGCTTGACAGATTAAACAAAAATTTAACAAGCACGTAACCCACACCATTGTCCACGATTTAACTAAAGGTTAGAAGTGCTAAAGACTTAAAAAAGAAAGAGAAAAATACAAAACCATAGTCGCTGCCACAATAATATTGCTGTGCTACTTAGCCTAGCTGAATTTTACTTAACAATGAAATGAGGATTCAATCAACATGCTATTTCCAACGGATTTAGTAAATATTGCGTAGGTACTTTTGCATGTTATAACAGAAACGTTTTATAGAATAATGTTTATTTTCCAAATAGTATTAAAAACCAATTAACCGTAATAATTCCATTCGAATAGCATATAAGGCAACAGTTATTTAACATCATTCTAAACTATTATTTAATAGGTACTTAGGTGCCCGCTATCTGGATGTAGATGAACTTGTAACAAACAACAGAACACCGACGGTGACGGCGACGCTAATTAACTCCTCCTAACTATATCATTCGTCCTTCTTATAAAACTCCCTACTACTCTTAAAGCCTGATTTTGGATTTTTTCTAGTTTGTATATAATTGTTTTAGCAATAAGAAGAACCCGTAGTCTAGCCTACGTCTAATTAAAGTTATATATAGAACCTACGAAGATGAATCTGATGGACACCCCAAGAGGGACTCTTACGAATTTTAAGTAAATTGAGAAGCCTCTGAATTTTTTCGACTATTTCGTAGATTTGATTACCCCAGCGTAATGTCTTATCTAGCCAAACGCTCAAATATTTACAAAGACACCTTTTTAAGTTCACTATTATTTATTAGAAGTTGTATTTGCTGTTGCCTAAATCCCTTACTAAAAACACAATATTTCGATTTACTTATGGATAGTTCCAAACCTTATTCGTCCAATAAAACTGTGAAAGTATTTAAAGCATTTTGAATTTTATTCTGACCCTCTGTGATATCCTTACAAGAATACAAATAAGTCTTCTTTGTTATTATGGTATATTTTTGGAACATTGTGCTTCACACATACGGAAGTATTGTGTGAAGTTCAAAGGAAGTCTTTCAGTGGAGATCGATTAATGGTGTCAAATTCATGATGTTTTATTAAATCTCGTTCATTATAATACAGTTTGTTAAGAAAGGCCTCCTGCTCTTAAGCAGGACGACGAATCTTAATTCGTCAGGGTAATATTAGGTCCTTACATATGAAATTGGCGTTTTGTATGGAAGGAACAAAAAGTCGAATATTTTTTAATATAATATATTTAATTAATCAAAGTATGAACCATTGTTTTCAATGCACTTTTGCCATCTTATAGGTAGTTCATTGATCCCTTTACTAAAAAAACCAGTCGGACGGGAATCAATAAAATCTTTGAAGGCGATTTGGACTGCCCCATCGGAGTTGAATTTTTTCCCTTGCAAAAAGTTATCCAAATTGCGAAAAAAATGGTAATCTGTTGGAGCAAGGTCCGGGGAGTACGGAGGATGTCTAAGACATTCCAATTCAATAGCCAAAAATATCTCATCATTTAGTAAATTGGTAAAATAATTAAGTAAATGATTTTATTTTTATTTAATAGGTTTTTAATAGACCACGTAAAATATAAAAATATAAAGTGACTGCTTACATACAAAAACGTTATTTTGTGATCTGTCGTGAGTCGGAGGATATCGTTTACATCGTCAATTATTAAAGTTTTAAAGGTAAGGCATACAGATTTATGTAAACGTTTTGAAACATATAAGAAATTATATCACGATCAACATTGCAAAGCTGCCAGCATTTTGGGCACGATTTTCGTTTATAGTAGAGCAGATGAATTTTTTGGTAGGTATTTTTTGTTCACTGTATTTGTTTATCTTGTAGAGTTGTAGTATGTAATATTAATACTCAATACTCAATTCTATATTGCATTCCATATGTGTAATAAATAGAGACCGGATAATATGCATTTGCATATTTGCATATGCATTTGCATATTTAAGCCATTTTCAGCGCTAATAGCATATTTTTCCTAAGATCTAGTGATGATGCATATTATCGCTATAATTTACAATGCCTCCCGAAAAATCTTTGTGGATAAGTGACTTGCCTGAAACATTTACTTACGACGGAACTGTTTTGTATTGTCGAGTTTGCGAGAAAAATATTTCGTGCACAAAAAAGTTTCAAATAGACCAACATGTCAAGACAAGTGTTCACGTCGCAGGATTGCAGAAAAAAGGTCCACGACAACAGCTTATAACCGCATCTACTTCTAGCTCTAAATGTAAACAAAACAACCAGTTTAGCATGGATTTATGTGAAGCATTGCTTTCAAGTAATATTCCTCTCCATAAACTAAAAAATATATCAATGGATAGTTTACTAAATGTATGCTGATTTTGTAATAAAAAATCTAAAACTTAATAGTTTTTTATTTGATTAAAAAACAATAAATTATAAAGATACATACTTAATAAAGTAAAACTTAAAACAAGTATTTACTAACAATAAACTTAAATCTAAAGAAATAATATTCACAAAACAAAAAAAAAAATTTGTCATTTAATGTTGCATATTCTGTCAGTTTTCGTGCATATTTCAAGCATTTTTCATGCATATTTGCATGCATATTTCAAGCTTTTTATGTTGCATATAATCCGGTCTTTAGTAATAAATATGGAATGCAATAAAGGATTGAGTTTACATATGGTATAACAAAGTAAAAAATCAATATGGACCCTGTCGGGCACAACAAAATTAAGAGAGTGGAAGAGGGCTAGCAATTCAAGCAATTCAATATTATTATAATTATTAGATGTGTTAAATTGGGTGTCTAATTATACATATATATTATAAGGTGTGTGATATAAGTACAGTATATTAGTTATTTTTATTTTATATATTGCGTAAGAATAATGTAGGTAATTATTATTATGAAATCCTTCAAAGTATTTTCATTCATTCAATTATGATGTTGAAGTTTATAAGTTATGTTAAGATTATAATTTTAATCGTTTCCTTAAATCAAAGCACTTTAGTTTGAATTTGTTAATTAATCTTTAAAAATATTTATTTATAGATGAAACTCCTAATCCTACTGGTGGTACTGACAATTATCTACGCGCATGCCGAAGCAAGGGTGATATGGACGACCGACTATGGCACATATCCGGTAGAGTACGAGTATCCGACACTAGTACGCCATGTCATGCTGAACTCGTATAACCCGGAGTATTTCTACAGACTACTCTGATACTATCCCGCATAATGATTGGTTAGAATAAAGTGATTGATGTTATTTTAATTGTGTTATTTTAATTGTGTTATGTTTTATTTACACCAATGTTCTAGGGCGAATTTCACCAATAAAACTGAATGCGATGAGCACATTTAAACTGTGTTCAATAACTATCAGTGTGATTACTGTTGTGATACATTGTCACTGACTTGAACGCGGTTTGAATGTGCTGGTCGCGTTTATTTTCAGTCATGTAATGCATACTAGAGTTGTTGAAATTCTTGGAAAACGTGGAGGTATTCATTCGTAAACTATTGAAATGAGGATTCAATCAACATGCTATTTCCAACGGATTTAATAAATATTGCGTAGGTACTTTTGCATGTTATAACAGAAACGTTTTATAGAATAATGTTTATTTTCCAAATAGTATTAAAAACCAATTAACCATAATAATTTCATTCAAATTCTAAACTATTATCACACCCCGGACACTCCATACAACCCTCGCAAAATAATTACCTACTACTACAACATTAACAAATGACGTTTGTATACGTATGAATGTGTGCGTGAAATCTAATAGGGCTGGCAGTCGTGCGTAGCGTAAAAAATGGCGCGGAAAGCGAATGACGACGGCGCTGCCCGAACGTGTGCATTACAGTGAAGCGACCTTGTACAAGCGGCGTTCAATTATTTATTTATAAAGTCGGGTTCGTAATGAAATAAAAATAATATTATAATAGTTATTATGTTTAATATGGAACAAAAATGGTGGCCGGTGGGATACGACGTGAATTCAAATAATCTATAAGTTCCTTTTTTTTAATTACTGCGCTGTGGTAGTGAAACGCGCGCGCATGACAAGGTTATTTTTTTGAAAACGAGTTGCATAATGAAATTTAGTACAACATAATAACCCACATTCGTGTTTTAATACCCCTTATTATAAAACAGTTGCATAAATAACTATTAAAGCATTTTGAATTTAATTCTGACCCACTGTGATATCCTTACAAGAATACAAATAAGTCCTCTTTTATATTATGGTATATTTTTGGAACATTGTGCTTCACACATACGGAAGTATTGTGTGAAGTTCAAAGGAAGTCTTTCAGAGGAGATCGATTAATGGTGTTGAATTATTCATGATGTTTTATTAAATCTCGTTCATTATAATATGTTTGTTAAGAAAGGCCTCCTGCTTAAGATACGGCAGGGCAATATTAAATGGTACACTTCTGCCTTCCAAGATTGGTGAAGCAACAAAATTGAATCATGTCAACGTAAAGGGAGTCGTCAAGAGCGAGTTATGCATTGTCGGGGGTCGGAAGTTGCAGCTTATAGGTAGTATAGTACGAGTGTCGCGTGTCATATTGTGTTAAAATCATACAGCGTTATAGTTACTGTGTTTATTTTAAGCGAACGTCTTTACATCACCGCAGTTATACTCATCATCATCATCTGCCTAGCCTTTTCCCAACTATGTTGGGGTTGGCTTCCAGTCTAACCGGATGCAGCTGAGTACCAGTATTTTAGATGGAGCGACTGCCTATCTGACCTCCACCGCAGCTATACTATCATTGTTTTTTCAAATTTCTTTTTTATTGTGAAATGAAAGCTCATCCTCATTCGCTTGACTGTTTTTGAATAGGTTTATTTTCGTTGGATCCCACTTTTGAATCCATTTTTTAGGTATTAACGATGGGTCCCATTTGCTATTTCCATTGAGTCACATGTTATAACAATATGTGTACTTCTCAGAAGAAAAGTGATTTGCCTTTATCAAATATTTAAAAAGCAGCGTTTGTCCGGCCCACCTACTATTAAATCATAACCAGAGTTCTTTGTTGACTTTTGCAGACAATCTTTACAGTAGCAAGGATATTGCATATGTACGAGTAGTAGGTTCTAGGACTCCACAGTTTATCACTTAGTAAATTAGTAAAATAATCAAGTAAATGATTTAATTTTTATTGAATAGGTTTTTAATAGACCACGTAAGATATAAAGTGACTGCTTACATAAAAAAACGTTATTTTGTGCTCAGTCGTGAGTCGAAGGATATCGTTTACATCGTCAATTATTAAAGTTTTAAAGGTAAGGCATACAGATTTATGTAAACGTTTTGAAACATATAAGAAATTATATCACGATCAACATTGCAAAGCTGCCAGCATTTTGGGCACGATTTTCGTTTATAGCAGAGCAGATGAATTTTTTGGTAGATATTTTTTGTTCACTGTATTTGTTTATCTTGTAGAGTTGTAGTATGTAATATTAATACTCAATACTCAATTCTATATTGCATTTTATTTGTGTAATAAATATGGAATGCAATAAAGGATTGAGTATACATATGTTATAACAAAGTAAAAGATCAATATGGACCCTGTCGGGCACAGGGAAATTAAGAGAGTGGAAGAGGACTAGCAATTCAAGCAATTCAATATTATTATAAATTATTAGATGTGTTTAATTGGGTGTCTTATTATACATATATATTATAAGGTTTGTGATATAGGTACAGTATATTAGTTATTTTTATTTTATGTATTGCGTAAGAATAATGTAGGTAATTATTATTATGAAATTCTTCAAAGTATTTTCATTAATTCAATTATGATGTTGAAGTTTATAAGTTATGTTAAGATTATAGTTCTAATTGTTTCCTTAAATCAAAGCACTTTAGTTTGAATTTGTTAATTAATCTCTAAAAATATTGATTTATAGATGAAACTCCTAATCCTACTGGTTGTACTGACAATTATCTACGCGCAAGCCGAAGCAAGGGTGATATGGACAGCATGGTAACACTAGTACGCCATGTCATGCTGAACTCGTATAACCCGGAGTATTTCTACAGACTATACTGATACTATCCCGCATAATGATTGGTTAGAATAAAGTGATTGATGTTATTTTAATTGTGTTTTGTTTTATCTACACCAACATTTCTAGGGCGAATTTCACCAATAAAACTGAATGCGATCGGCACATTTAAACTGTGTTCAAGAACTATCAATGTGCTGATCGCGTTTATTTTCATTCATATAATGCGTACTAAGTTATCAACCAACCAGCACTTAATACAAGTGGTTCCAATGGAGTTTTCATGAATAACTTAAAAGTAGCATAATTTTTTGTATTAGTTTAACGGTAAAACTAAATTAATTTCAATCCCGGAAACAAAAAATACATTTAGTGCCTACACATTTATATATTTAAAAGATTTGTAGGTGAATTTATGTCAAGCAGTTTCTCAAGCAATCCAATTTTCGCACAAACACTAAAACTGTTATTTAGTGCACATGGTTTAGTATTCCATATTATCTTTATACCTTCCAAGAGATAGCTTACAGCGCCCATTCTTCAAGCCGACGGTGTAGAAACAACATGCATCTCGACTCACATACTTGTACAAAACTTTCACCAACACATATAAATTCTAGCACAACTGAAATTGCTAGTCTGAAAACTTTCAGTTCTATGCGACTGTTCGTTTAGAATACATTAGAATTCTTTGGAGATATGTAATTTTGTCCTCTAAAAGTTTGTCATGCAAAATGCCGGCCGGGTGGCGGCTGAAATTCAGTTAGGTTTTTCGTTGTTCTGAGTTAGAGAGGACAAATTTTAAAATAAATGGGTTTGGTTTTGAACTGCGTGGTTTGATTTTCTATGATTTTGTACGTTGGTTTTACCACAAATCTTGTTTAGTCTATTTTTACCTAACCTTTTTAAGCTATTGTTTTGTCTTTCGTTACACTGTTTATCCATCTATCGTATGGACCTAAAAAATAATACATCAGTGAATGTTTTAATACATTAAAGTTTCAATATAATAAAGAACGCAATATATATATTTTACTTTTGGCAACTATTGACTCTGGAAAATATTCAGCGATCAAAGGATTGAATATGTCATCGAAATCAGATAATACCGAGAGTTGTTGGAATTCTTGTAAAATGTGGAGGTATTCTATCGTAAACTATTTATTTATTTATTAGGGACAAAAAACAGTTACATGCCAAACAATACAGAAAGATACTTAAACTAAAATTTAACAAGCACGTAACCCACACCATTGTCCACGATTTAACTAAAGGTTAGAAGTGCTAAAGACATAAAAAAGAAAAAGAAAAATACAAAACAATAGTCGCTGCCACAATAATATTGCTGTGCTACTTAGCCTAGCTGAATTTTACTTAACAATGAAATGAGGATTCAATCAACATGCTATTTCCAACGGATTTAGTAAATATTGCGTAGGTACTTTTGCATGTTATAACAGAAACGTTTTATAGAATAATGTTTATTTTCCAAATAGTATTAAAAACCAATTAACCGTAATAATTCTATTCGAATAGCATATAAGGCAACAGTTATTTAACATCATTCTAAACTATTATTTAATAGGTACTTAGGTGCCCGCTATCTGGATGTAGATGAACTTGTAACAAACAACAGAACACCGACGGTGACGGCGACGCTAATTAACTCCTCCTAACTATATCATTCGTCCTTCTTATAAAACTCCCTACTACTCTTAAAGCCTGATTTTGGATTTTTTCTAGTTTGTATATAATTGTTTTAGCAATAAGAAGAACCCGTAGTCTAGCCTACGTCTAATTAAAGTTATATATAGAACCTACGAAGATGAATCTGATGGACACCCCAAGAGGGACTCTTACGAATTTTAAGTAAATTGAGAAGCCTCTGAATTTTTTCGACTATTTCGTAGATTTGATTACCCCAGCGTAATGTCTTATCTAGCCAAACGCTCAAATATTTACAAAGACACCTTTTTAAGTTCACTATTATTTATTAGAAGTTGTATTTGCTGTTGCCTAAATCCCTTACTAAAAACACAATATTTCGATTTACTTATGGATAGTTCCAAACCTTCTTCGTCCAATAAAACTGTGAAAGTATTTAAAGCATTTTGAATTTTATTCTGACCCTCTGTGATATCCTTACAAGAATACAAATAAGTCTTCTTTGTTATTAGGTATGGTATATTTTTGGAACATTGTGCTTCACACATACGGAAGTATTGTGTGAAGTTCAAAGGAAGTCTTTCAGTGGAGATCGATTAATGGTGTCAAATTCATGATGTTTTATTAAATCTCGTTCATTATAATACAGTTTGTTAAGAAAGGCCTCCTGCTCTTAAGCAGGACGACGAATCTTAATTCGTCAGGGCAATATTAAATGGTACACCTTCTGGTGGTTCTGCCTTCCAAGATTGGTGAAGCAAAAAAATTAAATCATGTCAACGTAAAGGGAGTCGTCAAGAGCGAGTTATGCATTGTCGGGGGTCGGAAGTTGCAGCTTATAGGTAGCATAGTATGAGTGTCATATTGTGTTAAAATCATACAGCGTTGTAGTTACTGCGTTTATTTCAAGCATCACCGCAGCTATACTAACATTGTTTTTTCCAAAAAAAAATTTATTGTGAAATGAAAGCTCATCCTCATTCCCTTGACTGTTTTCGAATAGATTTATTTTCGTTGGATCCCACTTATGAATCCCATTTTTTAGGTAGTAACGATGGGTCCCATTTGCTATTTACTCCCATGTTATAACAACATGTGTACTTCTCAGAAGAATAGTAATTTACCTTTATCAAATATTTAAAAAGCAGCGTTCGTTCGGCCCACCTACTATTAAATCATAACCTTAAGTTCTTTGTTGACTTTTGCAGACAATCTTTACAGTAGCAAGATTAAGACTTTACATATGTACGAGTATGTAGTAGCTAGGACTCTACTGCTTTTAATATAGATAAGCTCTCAATTATGTAAATTGGTTTAAATCAACATGATAATAGCCAAAAATATCTCATCATTTAGTAAATTGGTAAAATAATTAAGTAAATGATTTTATTTTTAATTAATAGGTTTTTAATAGACCACGTAAAATATAAAAATATAAAGTGACTGCTTACATACAAAAACGTTATTTTGTGCTCTGTCGTGAGTCGAAGGATATCGTTTACATCGTCAATTATTAAAGTTTTAAAGGTAAGGCATACAGATTTATGTAAACGTTTTGAAACATATAAGAAATCATATCACGATCAACATTGCAAAGCTGCCAGCATTTTGGGCACGATTTTCGTTTATAGCAGAGCAGATGAATTTTTTGGTAGATATTTAAGAGTATTCTATTCTATTCTATTTTTTGTTCACTGTATTTGTTTATCTTGTAGAGTTGTAGTATGTAATATTAATACTCAATACTCAATTCTATATTGCATTCCATATGTGTAATAAACATGGAAAGCAATAAAGGATTGAGTGGAATAACAAAGTAAAAGATGAATATGGACCCTGTCGGGCACAGGAAAATTAAGAGAGTGGAAGAGGGCTAGCAATTCAAGCAATTCAATATTATTATAAATTATTAGATGTGTTAAATTGGGTGTCTAATTATACATATATATTTATAAGGTGTGTGATATAAGTACAGTATATTAGTTATTTTTATTTTATGTATTGCGTAAGAATAATGTAGGTAATTATTATGAAATTCTTCAAAGTATTTTCATTAATTTAATTATTGTGTGGGTGCGAGTTCTTGTGCTCCCACCTATTTTGTTGCGCTGGGTTGGAGGAGACCGCTTGCTTCAATAAAACTCCTGGTTGTTCGAAGACTATTTATTTTCTTGTTCTTCCTGTGAGATCTTGATCCGAACTGAATATGGATCAGTTTTTTTTTTTTTTTTTTGTGTATGGCATCTCGCAGTTCAACCTATGAGGTTGTCGTCTGCTTAACCGGGCTTGCCTGTGGATGCCTCAAGATTAAGGCCTCCAGCCAGGGCTTAAAAATTTACTAAAAACTAAGCGACTACACGCTAAGGGCACCCCCTGTGGGGTACGGACCTCGGCTTAGGGCGTCGCTGGGGGAGGGCAGCAAGGGACAGGCTGGATCGGAATTATTTTGGGGCGAATTTAAAGCTACAGGCTCAGCGGCGCGGGCTGGCTCGAGCAAGGGTCGGGGTGGACAAGTTACTGGACGTCGCGACGGTCGTCCTCGACGGCGAGGACGGAAGGACGGCTTTCGGGTCTTGTGTATGTGTCTTTTGAGCGTGCTGGTGGCTTTGCTACTCTCCTGGAGGAGAGTGATAGCGTCGTCGGGGATGGAGAGAGCATGCCTAGGTCGGCGAATCCTACTTATGCGGGAAGGAGTGTATCGGGAGGCCGCCGCAATCAGGGGATTGGGATGCTTTATAGCGTTATCAAAGAAGCGCTTGGAAAGGCGTTTCATGAATTGTTGAACTGTGGGGATTCTGAGATCTAGGTGCAGATTCAGATTTCGGACATAGAAGGGGGCTCCCGTGACCTTTCTAAGGAGACGGTTTTGAAGGGTCTGCATTCCATGCAGGTGACGGGGCTTGGCGTGTGCGAAGACTACGCAAGCATAGGTCATGATGGGGCGGATGACCGCGGTGTAGAGGCGCAACTTGCACTTTAGTGACAGTTTGCTGCGGGTAGTGAGAAGGGAGTGGAGCCTACCGAGAGCGAAAGCGGCTCGCGAACGAACCGTCTTTATGTGCTCTTTGAAAGTGAGGTTTTGATCGAGGATGACACCTAGGTACTTTGCTTGCTTACCCCAAGGGATAGGCTTGTCGTACATGGAGATCGGGCTAGGGAGGGGGGGGCGAATCTACGCGGTTTCGAGAAGAGAACCGCCTGACTCTTACCGGGGTTGACCTCTATTCTCCATTTCCGGAACCAATCGCCTAGGGCGTTTGCGGACAACTGGAGATTTCGAGCAATAGAGTTGTGGGAGTTTCCAGAATAGTAGATGGCAGTGTCGTCGGCGAATAGAGCCAACTGTGCCTTATTACTTTTCGGAATGTCGCTAGTGAAAAGCGTGAAGATGAGTGGGGATAATACCGAGCCCTGGGGGACTCCGGCACGAATGGGATGAGCGGGGGAGAGAGAGCCCTCAATGCGGTAGCGAAAAGTGCGATCCGACAGAAAGTCTCGTAAGATGAGTACGAGACGGTCTGGCACACCCATATGGTAGAGCTTATATAATAAGCCATTGTGCCAGACCGAATATGGATCAGCTTTTTTTTTTTTTTTTTTTTTTTTTTCCTATATGGCATCTCGTAAATATGGATCAGCGAAAACGCTCTATCTATATCTAATTTTACATGGGCGCAAGTAGTGGCGGGGCTAATTAGTTCTACAATTTAGCTTTCCAATCACTGTGATTCTTGTTCGTGCCCAACTCTCGATCCACCAATCACAGCAGTTTGTGATCGCGTAGGCTCGGGACAGGTTTCGACAGGTTTGGACTTGTCGAGAGTGGAACACGATCGTGTCTTAGTACATACGAATTACAACTTACATACTAGGATAAACTTATACACTATTATTTCTTATGTTCTAACTATTATTCTTATGTTCTAACTACACTATGCCGTTATGTAGGTGAGCGTCCTGCACAATTATGATGTTGAAGTTTATAAGTTATGTTAAGATTATAATTTTAATTGTTTCCTTAAATCAAAGCACTTTAGTTTGAATTTGTTAATTCATCTTTAAAAATATTTATTTATAGATGAAACTCCTAATCCTACTGGTGGTACTGACAATTATCTACGCGCATGCCGAAGCAAGGGTGCCGGTAGAGGACGAGTATCCGAAACTAGTACACCATGACATGCTGAACTCGTATATTAATGATAGTATGCCTACAGACTACTCTATCCCGCATAATGATTGGATAGAATAAAGTGATTGATGTTATTTTAATTGTGTTATGTTTTATTTACACCAATGTTCTAGGGCGAATTTCACCAATAAAACTGAATGCGATCAGCACATTTAAACTGTGTTCAATAACTATCAGTGTGATTACTGTTGTGATACATTGTCACTGACTTGAACGCGGTTTGAATGTGCTGGTCGCGTTTATTTTCAATCATGTAATGCATACTAAGTTATCAACCAACCAGCACTTAATACAAGTGGTTCCAATGCAGTTTTCATGAATAACTTAAAAGTAGCATAATTTTTTGTATAAGTTTAACAATCAAACTAAATTAATTTCAATCCCGGAAACAGAAAAATCCCGGCCGGGTGGCGGCTGAAATTCAGTTAGGTTTTTCGTTTGTTCTGAGTTAGAGAGGACAAATGTTAAAATAAATGGGTTTGTTTTTGAACTGCGTGGTTTGATTTTCTATGATTTTGTACGTTGGTTTTACCACAAATCTTGTTTAGTCTATTTTTACCTAATCTTTTTTTGTCTTACGTTACACTGTTTATCCATTTATCTTATGGACCTAAAAATAATGCATCAGTGAATGTTTTAATACATTCAAGTTTTAATATAATAAAGAACGCAATATAATACATTTTGTTCTTTTTGCAACTATTGACTCTGTATTGATCGATCAAAGGATTGAATATATCATCGAAATCAGATGATACATAGAGTTGTTGAAATTCTTGGAAAACGTGGAGGTATTCATTCGTAATCTATTGAAATGAGGATTCAATCAACATGCTTTTTCCAACGGATTTAATAAATATTGCGTAGGTACTTTTGCATGTTATAACAGAAACGTTTTATAGAATAATGTTTATTTTCCAAATAGTATTAAAAACCAATTAACCATAATAATTTCATTCAAATTCTAAACTATTATCACACCCCGGACACTCCATACAACGCTCGCAAAATAATTACCTACTACTACTACATTAACAAATGACGTTTGTATACGTATGAATGTGTGCGTGAAATCTAATAGGGCTGGCAGTCGTACGTAGCGTAAAAAATGGCGCGGAAAGCGAATGACGACGGCGCTGCCCGAACGTGTGCATTACAATGAAGTGACCTTGTACAAGCGGCGTTCAATTATTTATTTATAAAGTCGGGTTCGTAATGAAATAAAAATAATATTATAATAGTTATTATGTTTAATATGGAACAAAAATGGTGGCCGGTGGGATACGACGTGAATTCAAATAATCTATAAGTTCCTTTTTTTTAATAACTGCGCTGTGGTAGTGAAACGCGCGCGCATGACAAGGTTATTTTTTTGAAAACGAGTTGCATAATGAAATTTAGTACAACATAATAACCCACATTCGTGTTTTAATACCCCTTATTATAAAACAGTTGCATAAATAACTATTAAAGCATTTTGAATTTAATTCTGACCCACTGTGATATCCTTACAAGAATACAAATAAGTCCTCTTTTATATTATGGTATATTTTTGGAACATTGTGCTTCACACATACGGAAGTATTGTGTGAAGTTCAAAGGAAGTCTTTCAGAGGAGATCGATTAATGGTGTTGAATTATTCATGATGTTTTATTAAATCTCGTTCATTATAATATCTACAGTTTGTTAAGAAAGGCCTCCTGCTTAAGATACGGCAGGGCAATATTAAATGGTACACTTCTGCCTTCCAAGATTGGTGAAGCAACAAAATTGAATCATGTCAACGTGAAGAAAGTCATCAAGAGCGATTGTCGGTGGTCGGAAGTTGCAGCTTATAGGTAGTATAGTATCAGTGTCGCGTGTCATATTGTGTTAAAATCATACAGCGTTATAAATACTGCGTTTATTTTAAGCGAACGTCTTTACATCACCACAGCTATACTCATCATCATCATCTGCCTAGCCTTTTCCCAACTATGTTGGGGTTGACTTCCAGTCTAACCGGATGCAGCTGAATACCAGTATTTTACATGGAGCGACTGCCTATCTGACCTCCACCGCAGCTATACTATCATTGTTTTTTCAAATTTCTTTTTTATTGTGAAATGAAAACTCATCCTCATTCGCTTGACTGTTTTTGAGTAGGTATATTTTTGTTGGATCCCACTTTTGAATACATTTTTTAGGTATTAACGATAGGTCCCATTTGCTATTTCCATTGAGTCACATGTTATAACAATATGTGTACTTCTTAGAAGAAAAGTGATTTACCTTTATCAAATATTTAAAAAGCAGCGTTTGTCCGGCCCATCAATCATAACCAAAGTTCTTTGTTGACTTTTGCAGACAATCTTTACAAAAGCAAGATTAAGATATTGCATATGTACGAGTAGTAGGTTCTAGAACTCTACAGTTTATCACTTAGTAAATTGGTAAAATAATCAAGTAAATGATTTCATTTTTATTGAATAGATTTTTAATAGACCACGTAAGATATAAAGTGACTGCTTATATAAAAAAAACGTTATTTTGTGCTCTGTCGTGAGTCGAAGGATATCGTTTACATCGTCAATTATTAAAGTTTTAAAGGTAAGGCATAAAGATTTATGTAAACGTTTTGAAACATATAAGAAATTATATCACGATCAACATTGCAAAGCTGCCAGCATTTTGGGCACGATTTTCGTTTATAGCAGAGCAGATGAATTTTTTGGTAGATATTTTTTGTTCACTGTATTTTAAACTCAAACTCAAAGCATTTCAATTAAACCAATTACAGGCACTTTTGAATTGTCAAGGGGTCGGTCAGTCAGAAAGATGAAGCTAGTTGCTAGCTGTTTGTTTATCTTGTAGAGTTGTAGTATGTAATATTAATACTCAATACTCAATTCTATATTGCATTCCATGTGTGTAATAAATATGGAATGCAATAAAGGATTGAGTATACATATGTTATAACAAAGTAAAAGATCAATATGGACCCTGTCGGGCACAGGGAAATTAAGAGAGTGGAAGAGGACTAGCAATTCAAGCAATTCAATATTATTATAAATTATTAGATGTGTTTAATTGGGTGTCTTATTATACATATATATGATAAGGTTTGTGATATAGGTACAGTATATTAGTTATTTTTATTTTATGTATTGCGTAAGAATAATGTAGGTAATTATTATTATGAAATTCTTCAAAGTATTTTCATTAATTCAATTATGATGTTGAAGTTTATAAGTTATGTTAAGATTATAGTTCAAATTGTTTCCTTAAATCAAAGCACTTTAGTTTGAATTTGTTAATTAATCTCTAAAAATATTGATTTATAGATGAAACTCCTAATCCTACTGGTTGTACTGACAATTATCTACGCGCAAGCCGAAGCAAGGGTGATATGGACAGCATGGTAACACTAGTACGCCATGTCATGCTGAACTCGTATAACCCGGAGTATTTCTACAGACTATACTGATACTATCCCGCATAATGATTGGTTAGAATAAAGTGATTGATGTTATTTTAATTGTGTTTTGTTTTATTTACACCAACATTTCTAGGGCGAATTTCACCAATAAAACTGAATGCGATCGGCACATTTAAACTGTGTTCAAGAACTATCAATGTGATTATTGTTGTGATACATTGTCACTGACTGGAAAGCGGTTTGAATGTGCTGGTCGCGTTTATTTTCATTCATATAATACGTACTAAGTTATCAACCAACCAGCACTTAATACAAGTGGTTCCAATGGAGTTTTCATGAATAACTTAAAAGTAGCATAATTTTTTGTATTAGTTTAACGGTAAAACTAAATTAATTTCAATCCCGGAAACAAAAAATACATTTAGTGCCTACACATTTGTATATTTAAAAGATTTGTAGGTGAATTTATGTCAAGCAGTTTCTCAAGCAATCCAATTTTCGCACAAACACTAAAACTGTTATTTAGTGCACATGGTTTAGTATTCCATATTATCTTTATACCTTCCGAGAGATAGCTTACAGCGCCCATTCTTCAAGCCGACGATGTAGAAACAACATGCATCTCGACTCACATACTTGTACAAAACTTTCACCAACACATATAAATTCTAGCACAACTGAAATTGCTAGTCTGAAAACTTTCAGTTCTATGCGACTGTTCGTTTAGAATACATTAGAATTCTTTGGAGATATGTAATTTTATCCTCTAAAAGTTTGTCATGCAGAATGCCGGCCGGGTGGCGGCTGAAATTCAGTTAGGTTTTTCGTTGTTCTGAGTTAGAGAGGACAAATTTTAAAATAAATGGGTTTGGTTTTGAACTGCGTGGTTTGAATTTCTATGATTTTGTACGTTGGTTGTACCACAAATCTTGTTTAGTCTATTTTTACCTAACCTTTTTAAGCTATTGTTTTGTCTTTCGTTACACTGTTTATCCATCTATCGTATGGACCTAAAAAATAATACATCAGTGAATGTTTTAATACATTAAAGTTTCAATATAATAAAGAACGCAATATATTAGGTCCTTACATATGAAATTGGCGTTTTGTATGGAAGGAACAAAAAGTCGAATATTTTTTAATATAATATATTTAATTAATCAAAGTATGAACCATTGTTTTCAATGCACTTTTGCCATCTTATAGGTAGTTCATTGATCCCTTTACTAAAAAAACCAGTCGGACGGGAATCAATAAAATCTTTGAAGGCGATTTGGACTGCCCCATCGGAGTTGAATTTTTTCCCTTGCAAAAAGTTATCCAAATTGCGAAAAAAATGGTAATCTGTTGGAGCAAGGTCCGGGGAGTACGGAGGATGTCTAAGACATTCCAATTCAAGTAATGTAACGCAGCAGTCGACGCGCGTTTGCCGGTTTGCTTCAGTCAATTCGTGAGGTACCCACCTTTCAAGCTTTTTAATCTTCCCAATTTGCTTCAAGTGAATTAAAACAGTTTTATCACTAACATCGAAGCCTGCAGCTAACTCGGACGTGGTTTGCGATGGGTCCGCTTCCACAATAGCCTTCAATTCTCCATTATCAACTTGGGTCTCAGGCCGTCCACGGGGCTTGCTCTGCAGGTCGAAATTTCCAGAACGAAAACGTTGGAACCAAAAACGAACTGTGTTTTCTTTTGCAACATGACCGCCATACACATCATTCACCCTTCGAGTCGTTTCCGCAGCACTAGTGCCACGGCGGAACTCGTACTCGTAAATAATGCGATATTTTAAATTTTCCATTTTGTAAAATGAGTAACGCAAACAGAAAAAACAGAAGAAAAAAAACAAATGAATGACGGTCATCGAAGCACAAATACATGAGTAAATAGCTGTACAAATTTGAATTTGGAATTCCTTACCAAAGAGGAGAAATTCGTGATTAAAGTGGTCAGTACGAAAAACGCCAATTTCATATGTAAGGACCTAATATATATTTTACTTTTGGCAACTATTGACTCTGGAAAATATTCAGCGATCAAAGGATTGAATATGTCATCGAAATCAGATAATACCGAGAGTTGTTAGAATTCTTGGAAAATGTGGAGGTATTCTATCGTAAACTATTTATTTATTTATTAGGGACAGAAAACAGTTACATGCCAAACAATACAGAAAGATACTTAACCGCTCAAGTACCGCGGGACACCGATCGGTGACCAAACAATAGAAAATCAATTGTGTCTCATTAGCGGAGCTTGACAGATTAAACAAAAATTTAACAAGCACGTAACCCACACCATTGTCCACGATTTAACTAAAGGTTAGAAGTGCTAAAGACTTAAAAAAGAAAGAGAAAAATACAAAACCATAGTCGCTGCCACAATAATATTGCTGTGCTACTTAGCCTAGCTGAATTTTACTTAACAAAGAAATGAGGATTCAATCAACATGCTATTTCCAACGGATTTAGTAAATATTGCGTAGGTACTTTTGCATGTTATAACAGAAACGTTTTATAGAATAATGTTTATTTTCCAAATAGTATTAAAAACCAATTAACCGTAATAATTCCATTCGAATAGCATATAGGGCAACAGTTATTTAACATCATTCTAAACTATTATTTAATAGGTACTTAGGTGCCCGCTATCTGGATGTAGATGAACTTGTAACAAACAACAGAACACCGACGGTGACGGCGACGCTAATTAACTCCTCCTAACTATATCATTCGTCCTTCTTATAAAACTCCCTACTACTCTTAAAGCCTGATTTTGGATTTTTTCTAGTTTGTATATAATTGTTTTAGCAATAAGAAGAACCCGTAGTCTAGCCTACGTCTAATTAAAGTTATATGTAGAACCTACGAAGATGAATCTGATGGACACCCCAAGAGGGACTCATACGAATTTTAAGAAAATTGAGAAGCCTCTGAATTTTTTCGACTATTTCGTAGATTTGATTACCCCAGCGTAATGTCTTATCTAGCCAAACGCTCAAATATTTACAAAGACACCTTTTTAAGTTCACTATTATTTATTAGAAGTTGTATTTGCTGTTGCCTAAATCCCTTACTAAAAACACAATATTTCGATTTACTTATGGATAGTTCCAAACCTTCTTCGTCCAATAAAACTGTGAAAGTATTTAAAGCATTTTGAATTTTATTCTGACCCTCTGTGATATCCTTACAAGAATAAAAATAAGTCTTCTTTGTTATTATGGTATATTTTTGGAACATTGTGCTTCACACATACGGAAGTATTGTGTGAAGTTCAAAGGAAGTCTTTCAGTGGAGATCGATTAATGGTGTCAAATTCATGATGTTTTATTAAATCTCGTTCATTATAATACAGTTTGTTAAGAAAGGCCTCCTGCTCTTAAGCAGGACGACGAATCTTAATTCGTCAGGGCAATATTAAATGGTACACTTCTGCCTTCCAAGATTGGTGAAGCAAAAAAATTAAATCATGTCAACGTAAAGGGAGTCGTCAAGAGCGAGTTATGCATTGTCGGGGGTCGGAAGTTGCAGCTTATAGGTAGTATAGTATGAGTGTTGCGTGTCATATCGTGTTAAAATCATACAGCGTTATAGTTACTGAATTTATTTCAAGTGAAAGTCTTAACATCACCGCAGCTATACTCATCGTCATCATCTGCCTAGCCTTTTCCCAACTATGTTGGGGTTGGCTTCCAGTCTAACCGGATGAAGCTGAATACCAGTATTTTACATGGAGCGACTGCCTATCTGACCTCCGCCGCAGCTATACTATCATTGTTTTTTCCATTTTTTTTTTATTGTGAAATGAAAGCTCATCCTCATTCGCTTGACTGTTTTTGAATAGGTTTATTTTCGTTGGATCCCACTTTTGAATCCCATTTTTTAGGTATTAACGATGGGTCCCATTTGCTATTTACATTGAATCCCATGTTATAACAACATGTGTACTTCTCAGAAGAAAAGTGATTTACCTTTATTAAATATTTAAAAAACAGCGTTCGTTCGGCCCACCTACTATTAAATCATAACCTAAGTTCTTTGTTGACTTTTGCAGACAATCTTTACAGTAGCAAGATTAAGACTTTACATATGTACGAGTATGTAGTAGCTAGGACTCTACTGCTTTTAATATAGATAAGCTCTCAATTATGTAAATTGGTTTAAATCAACATTATAATAGCCAAAAATATCTCATCATTTAGTAAATTGGTAAAATAATTAAGTAAATGATTTTATTTTTATTTAATAGGTTTTTAATAGACCACGTATAATATAAAAATATAAAGTGACTGCTTACATAAAAAAACGTTATTTTGTGATCTGTCGTGAGTCGAAGGATATCGTTTACATCGTCAATTATTAAAGTTTTAAAGGTAAGGCATACAGATTTATGTAAACGTTTTGAAACATATAAGAAATTATATCACGATCAACATTGCAAAGCTGCCAGCATTTTGGGCACGATTTTCGTTTATAGCAGAGCAGATGAATTTTTTGGTAGATATTTTTTGTTCACTGTATTTGTTTATCTTGTAGAGTTGTAGTATGTAATATTAATACTCAATACTCAATTCTATATTGCATTCCATATGTGTAATAAATATGGAATGCAATAAAGGTTTGAGTTTACATATGGTATATAACAAAGTAAAAAATCAATATGGACCCTGTCGGGCACAGGAAAATTAAGAGAGTGGAAGAGGGCTAGCAATTCAAGCAATTCAATATTATTATAATTATTAGATGTGTTAAATTGGGTGTCTAATTATACATATATATTATAAGGTGTGTGATATAAGTACAGTATATTAGTTATTTTTATTTTATGTATTGCGTAAGAATAATGTAGGTAATTATTATTTATTTATTTATTTATTTATAATTACCTTTACAACTATCATAACAGGATTAACCTAATGCGATGGTGTGGTATTTATATACTTACAATATTAAATTAACCTAATAAGAAACTTCTATAACATACTACCTATCCTAAATTATATAAATCTCATATATAACAATAACATAGAACAACTATTATTTAACCTACATTTAATCACAATACTAAAACATTTATATTTTTCCTAACCTATAACATTTATGTGTAGCACAATATAAATAATAGTACCCTTGCGAGTTCACTCCTAGTACATGTAAATACATCAATTTGTGTGTGAATTTTATTGATAGTGTGTATTGCTCGGGTTAAAGGTGTTTTCGCCAGTAAGTTAGTCCTCGCTGATGGTACCAGCAACAGTGGTGGGCGCCGCCGCCTCCACACGTAGCGGTCGATTATGAAATCCTTCAAAGTATTTTCATTAATTCAATTATGATGTTGAAGTTTATAAGTTATGTTAAGATTATAATTTAAATCGTTTCCTTAAATCAAAGCACTTTAGTTTGAATTTGTTAATTAATCTTTAAAAATATTTATTTATAGATGAAACTCCTAATCCTACTGGTGGTACTGACAATTATCTACGCGCATGCCGAAGCAAGGGTGATATGGACGACCGACTATGGCACATATCCGGTAGAGTACGAGTATCCGACACTAATACGCCATGTCATGCTGAACTCGTATAACCCGGAGTATTTCTACAGACTACTCTGATACTATCCCGCATAATGATTGGTTAGAATAAAGTGATTGATGTTATTTTAATTGTGTTATGTTTTATTTACACCAATGTTCTAGGGCGAATTTCACCAATAAAACTGAATGCGATCAGCACATTTAAACTGTGTTCAATAACTATCAGTGTGATTACTGTTGTGATACATTGTCACTGACTTGAACGCGGTTTGAATGTGCTGGTCGCGTTTATTTTCATTCATGTAATGCGTACTAAGTTATCAACCAACCAGCACTTAATACAAGTGGTTCCAATGCAGTTTTCATGAATAACTTAAAAGTAGCATAATTTTTTGTATTAGTTTAACAAGCAAACTAAATTAATTTCAATCCCGGAAACAGAAAAATCCCGGCCGGGTGGCGGCTGAAATTCAGTTAGGTTTTTCGTTTGTTCTGAGTTAGAGAGGACAAATGTTAAAATGAATGGGTTTGTTTTTGAACTGCGTGGTTTGATTTTCTATGATTTTGTACGTTGGTTTTACCACAAATCTTGTTTAGTCTATTTTTACCTAACCTTTTTTTGTCTTACGTTACACTGTTTATCCATTTATCTTATGGACCTAAAAATAATGCATCAGTGAATGTTTTAATACATTCAAGTTTTAATATAACAAAGAACGCAATATAATACATTTTGTTCTTTTTGCAACTATTGACTCTGTATTGATCGATCAAAGGATTGAATATATCATCGAAATCAGATGATACAAAGAGTTGTTGAAATTCTTGGAAAACGTGTGGAGATATTCGTAAACTATTGAAATGAGGATTCAATCAACATGCTATTTCCAACGGATTTAATAAATATTGCGTAGGTACTTTTGCATGTTATAACAGAAACGTTTTATAGAATAATGTTTATTTTCCAAATAGTATTAAAAACCAATTAACCATAATAATTTCATTCAAATTCTAAACTATTATCACACCCCGGACACTCCATACAACCCTCGCAAAATAATTACCTACTACTACTAGATTAACAAATGACGTTTGTATACGTATGAATGTGTGCGTGAAATCTAATAGGGCTGGCAGTCGTGCGTAGCGTAAAAAATGGCGCGGAAAGCGAATGACGACGGCGCTGCCCGAACGTGTGCATTACAGTGAAGTGACCTTGTACAAGCGGCGTTCAATTATTTATTTATAAAGTCGGGTTCGTAATGAAATAAAAATAATATTATAATAGTTATTATGTTTAATATGGAACAAAAATGGTGGCCGGTGGGATACGACGTGAATTCAAATAATCTATAAGTTCCTTTTTTTTAATTACTGCGCTGTGGTAGTGAAACGCGCGCGCATGACAAGGTTATTTTTTTGAAAACGAGTTGCATAATGAAATTTAGTACAACATAATAACCCACATTCGTGTTTTAATACCCCTAATTATAAAACAGTTGCATAAATAACTATTAAAGCATTTTGAATTTAATTCTGACCCACTGTGATATCCTTACAAGAATACAAATAAGTCCTCTTTTATATTATGGAATATTTTTGGAACATTGTGCTTCACACATACGGAAGTATTGTGTGAAGTTCAAAGGAAGTCTTTCAGAGGAGATCGATTAATGATGTTGAATTATTCATGATGTTTTATTAAATCTTGTTCATTATATATATTAATACAGTTTGTTAAGAAAGGCCTCCTGTTTAAGATACGTCAGGGCAATATTAAACGGTACACTTCTGCCTTCCAAGATTGGTGAAGCAACAAAATTGAATCATGTCAACGTAAAGGGAGTCGTCAAGAGCGAGTTATGCATTGTCGGGGGTCGGAAGTTGCAGCTTATAGGTAGTATAGTATGAGTGTTGCGTGTCATATCGTGTTAAAATCATACAGCGTTATAGTTACTGAATTTATTTCAAGTGAAAGTCTTAACATCACCGCAGCTATACTCATCGTCATCATCTGCCTAGCCTTTTCCCAACTATGTTGGGGTTGGCTTCCAGTCTAACCGGATGAAGCTGAATACCAGTATTTTACATGGAGCGACTGCCTATCTGACCTCCACCGCAGCTATACTATCATTGTTTTTTCCAAATTTTTTTTATTGTGAAATGAAAGCTCATCCTTATTCGCTTGACTGTTTTTGAATAAGTTTATTTTCGTTGGATCCCACTTTTGAATCCATTTTTTAGGTATTAACGATAGGTCCCATTTGCTATTTCCATTGAGTCACATGTTATAACAATATGTGTACTTCTTAGAAGAAAAGTGATTTACCTTTATCAAATATTTAAAAAGCAGCGTTTGTCCGGCCCATCAATCATAACCAAAGTTCTTTGTTGACTTTTGCAGACAATCTTTACAAAAGCAAGATTAAGATATTGCATATGTACGAGTAGTAGGTTCAAGGACTCCACAGTTTATCACTTAGTAAATTGGTAAAATAATCAAGTAAATGATTTCATTTTTATTGAATAGATTTTTAATAGACCACGTAAGATATAAAGTGACTGCTTACATAAAAAAACGTTATTTTGTGCTCTATCGTGAGTCGAAGGATATCGTTTACATCGTCAATTATTAAAGTTTTAAAGGAAGGTAAGGCATACAGATTTATGTAAACGTTTTGAAACATATAAGAAATCATATCACGATCAACATTGCAAAGCTGCCAGCATTTTGGGCACGATTTTCGTTTATAGCAGAGCAGATTAATTTTTTGGTAGATATTATTTGTTCACTGTATTTGTTTATCTTGTAGAGTTGTAGTATGTAATATTAATACTCAATTCTATATTGAATCCCATGTGTGTAATAAATATGGAATGCAATAAAGGATTGAGTATACATGGTATAACAAAGTAAAAGATCAATATGGACCCTGTCGGGCACAGGGAAATTAAGAGAGTGGAAGAGGGCTAGCAATTCAAGCAATTCAATATTATTATAAATTATTAGATGTGTTTAATTGGGTGTCTAATTATACATATATATTATAAGGTGTGTGATATAAGTACAGTATATTAGTTATTTTTATTTTATGTATTGCGTAAGAATAATGTAGGTAATTATTATGAAATTCTTCAAAGTATTTTCATTAATTTAATTATGATGTTGAAGTTTATAAGTTATGTTAAGATTATAATTTTAATTGTTTCCTTAAATCAAAGCACTTTAGTTTGAATTTGTTAATTAATCTTTAAAAATATTTATTTATAGATGAAACTCCTAATCCTACTGGTGGTACTGACAATTATCTACGCGCATGCCGAAGCAAGGGTGACGACCGACTATGGCACAAATCCGGCAGAGTACGAGTATCCGACACTAGTACACCATGACATACTGAACTCGTATAATAATGATAGTATGCCTACAGACTACTCTCATACTATCCCGCATAATGATTGGATAGAATAAAGTGATTGATGTTATTTTAATTGTGTTATGTTTTATTTACACCAATGTTCTAGGGCGAATTTCACCAATAAAACTGAATGCGATCAGCACATTTAAACTGTGTTCAATAACTATCAGTGTGATTACTGTTGTGATACATTGTCACTGACTTGAACGCGGTTTGAATGTGCTGGTCGCGTTTATTTTCATTCATGTAATGCGTACTAAGTTATCAACCAACCAGCACTTAATACAAGTGGTTCCAATGCAGTTTTCATGAATAACTTAAAAGTAGCATAATTTTTTGTATTAGTTTAACAAGCAAACTAAATTAATTTCAATCCCGGAAACAGAAAAATCCCGGCCGGGTGGCGGCTGAAATTCAGTTAGGTTTTTCGTTTGTTCTGAGTTAGAGAGGACAAATGTTAAAATGAATGGGTTTGTTTTTGAACTGCGTGGTTTGATTTTCTATGATTTTGTACGTTGGTTTTACCACAAATCTTGTTTAGTCTATTTTTACCTAACCTTTTTTTGTCTTACGTTACACTGTTTATCCATTTATCTTATGGACCTAAAAATAATGCATCAGTGAATGTTTTAATACATTCAAGTTTTAATATAACAAAGAACGCAATATAATACATTTTGTTCTTTTTGCAACTATTGACTCTGTATTGATCGATCAAAGGATTGAATATATCATCGAAATCAGATGATACAAAGAGTTGTTGAAATTCTTGGAAAACGTGGAGGTATTCGTAAACTATTGAAATGAGGATTCAATCAACATGCTATTTCCAACGGATTTAATAAATATTGCGTAGGTACTTTTGCATGTTATAACAGAAACGTTTTATAGAATAATGTTTATTTTCCAAATAGTATTAAAAACCAATTAACCATAATAATTTCATTCAAATTCTAAACTATTATCACACCCCGGACACTCCATACAACCCTCGCAAAATAATTACCTACTACTACTACATTAACAAATGACGTTTGTATACGTATGAATGTGTGCGTGAAATCTAATAGGGCTGGCAGTCGTGCGTAGCGTAAAAAATGGCGCGGAAAGCGATTGACGACGGCGCTGCCCGAACGTGTGCATTACAATGAAGTGACCTTGTACAAGCGGCGTTCAATTATTTATTTATAAAGTCGGGTTCGTAATGAAATAAAAATAATATTATAATAGTTATTATGTTTAATATGGAACAAAAATGGTGGCCGGTGGGATACGACGTGAATTCAAATAATCTATAAGTTCCTTTTTAGGGTTCCGTAGTCAACTAGGAACCCTTATAGTTTCGCCATGTCTGTCTGTCCGTCCGTCCGTCTGTCCGTCCTCGCTTAATCTCTGTGACCGTTAGCACTAGAAAGCTGAAATTTGGTACCAATATGTATATCAATCTTGCCGACAAAGTGGTAAAATAAAAATTGGAAAAAAATGTTTTATTAGGGTAGCCCCCCTATATGTAAAGTGGGAAGTGATTTTTTTTTAAATTTCAACCCTAACGTGTGATATATTGTTGGAAAGGTATTTAAAAATGAATAGGGGTTTACTAAAATCATTTTTTGATAATGTCAATAATTTCGGAAATAATCGCTCCAAAAGTAAAAAACAATGTGTCCCCCCCCCCCTCTAACTTTTGAACCATAAGTTTAGAAAATATGAAAAAAATCTGAAAAGTAGAACTTTATAAGGACTTTCTAGGAAAATTATTTTGAACTTGATAGAAACAACAGTTTTTGTACAAAAAAGACAAAAAGTTGTCCAAATCATTTCTGAACTATGTTCGTAGTATAATCGTATATGCAAGCATTTTTTTTTAACTTCGTTTACATATTTTATTATCCTGAACGTAACTTTTTTCAAACAAAAAAAGAATTTTTAAAATCGGTTCTCGCAATCTAAAATTACCACCGAAAACTTCTGGCACGTCTATGTATTAATTAGTAACCCAATTCCCCGAGAGATGGCGCTGTAGGTACTTATTACATTGGGTCGGGTATTATCGAATTGTACGTGGGAACACTTATTGTGACGGACGGGAAACTACGGAACCCTACACTGAGCGTGGCCCGACACGCTCTTGGCCGGTTTTTTTTTAATTACTGCGCTGTGGTAGTGAAACGCGCGTGCATGACAAGGTTATTTTTTTGAAAACGAGTTGCATAATGAAATTTAGTACAACATAATAACCCACATTCGTGTTTTAATACCCCTAATTATAAAACAGTTGCATAAATAACTATTAAAGCATTTTGAATTTAATTCTGACCCACTGTGGTATCCTTACAAGAATACAAATAAGTCCTCTTTTATATTATGGAATATTTTTGGAACATTGTGCTTCACACATACGGAAGTATTGTGTGAAGTTCAAAGGAAGTCTTTCAGAGGAGATCGATTAATGATGTTGAATGATGATGTTTTATTAAATCTCGTTCATTATAATACAGTTTGTTAAGAAAGGCCTCCTGTTTAAGATACGTCAGGGCAATATTAAATGGTACACTTCTGCCTTCCAAGATTGGTGAAGCAACAAAATTGAATCATGTCAACGTAAAGAGAGTCGTCAAGAGCGAGTTATGCATTGTCGGGGGTCGGAAGTTGCAGCTTATAGGTAGCATAGTACGAGTGTCATATTGTGTTAAAATCATACAGCGTTATAAATACTGCGTTTATTTTAAACGAACGTCTTTACATCACCGCAGCTATACTCATCATCATCATCTGCCTAGCCTTTTCCCAACTATGTTGAGGTTGGCTTCCAGTCTAACCGGATGCAGCTAAATACCAGTATTTTACATGGAGCGACTGCCTATCTGACCTCCACCGCAGCTATACTATCATTGCTTTTTCAATTTTTCTTGCCTGTCGCTTGACTGTTTTTGAATAGGTTTATTTTCGTTGGATCCCACTTTTGAATCCATTTTTTAGGTATTAACGATGGGTCCCATTTGCTATTTCCATTGAGTCACATGTTATAACAATATGTGTACTTCTCAGAAGAAAAGTGATTTGCCTTTATCAAATATTTAAAAAGCAGCGTTTGTCCGGCCCACCTACTATTAAATCATAACCAGAGTTCTTTGTTGACTTTTGCAGACAATCTTTACAGTAGCAAGATTAAGATATTGCATATGTACGAGTAGTAGGTTCTAGGACTCCACAGTTTATCACTTAGTAAATTAGTAAAATAATCAAGTAAATGATTTAATTTTTATTGAATAGGTTTTTAATAGACCACGTAAGATATAAAGTGACTGCTTACATAAAAAAACGTTATTTTGTGCTCAGTCGTGAGTCGAAGGATATCGTTTACATCGTCAATTATTAAAGTTTTAAAGGTAAGGCATACAGATTTATGTAAACGTTTTGAAACACATAAGAAATCATATCACGATCAACATTGCAAAGCTGCCAGCATTTTGGGCACGATTTTCGTTTATAGCAGAGCAGATGAATTTTTTGGTAGATATTTTTTGTTCACTGTATTTGTTTATCTTGTAGAGTTGTAGTATGTAATATTAATACTCAATACTCAATTCTATATTGCATTTTATTTGTGTAATAAATATGGAATGCAATAAAGGATTGAGTACATATGGTACATACATATGGTATAACAAAGTAAAAGATCAATATGGACCCTGTCGGGCACAGGAAAATTAAGAGAGTGGAAGAGGTCTAGCAATTCAAGCAATTCAATATTATTATAAATTATTAGATGTGTTTAATTGGGTGTCTAATTATACATATATATTATTAGGTTTGTGATATAGGTACAGTATAGTAGTTATTTTAATTTTATTAATTGCGTAAGAATAATGTAGGTAGGTAATTATTATGAAATTCTCCAAAGTATTTTCATTAATTCAATTATGATGTTGACGTTTATAAGTTACGTTAAGATTATAGTTTTAATTGTTTCCTTAAATCAAAGCACTTTAGTTTGAATTATTTAATTAATCTCTAAAAATATTTATTTATAGATGAAACTCCTAATCCTACTGGTGGTACTGACAATTATCTACGTGCAAGCCGAAGCAAGGGTAATATGGACGACCGACTATGGCACATATCCGGTAGAGTACGAGTATCCGACACTAGTACGCCATGTCATTCTGAACTCGTATAACCCGGAGTATTTCTACAGACTACTCTGATACTAACCCGCATAATGATTGGTTACAATAAAGTGATTGATGTTATTTTAATTGTGTTTTGTTTTATTTACACCAATGTTCAAGGGCGAATTTCACCAATAAAACTGAATGCGATCAGCACATTTAAACTGTGTTCAATAACTATCAGTGTGATTACTGTTGTGATACATTGTCACTGACTTGAACGCGGTTTGAATGTGCTGGTCGCGTTTATTTTCATTCATGTAATGCGTACTAAGTTATCAACCAACCAGCACTTAATACAAGTGGTTCCAATGGAGTTCTAACTAGCTGCGCCCCGCGGTTTCACCCGCGTAAATGTCGATCCCGTGGGAATATTGGGATAAAAACTATCCTATGTCCTTTTCCGGGACTCAAACTATCTCTATACCAAATTTCATTTAAATCGGTTTAGTGGTATAGGCGTGAAGAAGTAACAAACATATAAACACACACACTCACAAACTTTCGCCTTTATAATATTAGTGTGATTAGTGTGATTACATTTTTGTTTGTATAAATGTCCTCTATCTAAATATATAACTTTTGTTGTGCACCGCGATTCTGAAAAAAAATCAAAATGGCGGCTGACCTTAGGGCCACCCTCCATACAAAAATCTTCAAACCCCTTTATTTGTCATTTATGTCTTTGGAGCTCTTTGTAATATCAGAAGCGCTTACATCGAGAATAATAGGAAAATATTAATTTGCGTAGATAGCAAAAGAGCACTACAATATATATAGCTCGATGCGCCTCTGGCTACAGAGGTGCACCGATATATTATGAAATTCTATCTAAAATACACTATATGTCTGAAAAAGATCTGAAGGTCTGAAGTTGCAATGAGTTCCCTCACGTATAGGTATAAAGGGTAATGAGGAGGCTGACCGTTTAGTAAAGTTAGGTATTGTTGGTGGAAGAGAAAAAACATTGGAACTAATTATATAGAAATATTGCCTAGGTATAAACATAAATGTCATGAAGTTTGGAAAAAGTATTTTAGTCAAAGATCAAAAGATAAACGGATTTAGTACAGCATCCTAATTGCGTAACACACTATCAATCGGAATCTGAATCATTTTAAAGCAAATTGCTAATCCATTGCTTCATAAGTTCGAAAAATTTGTCTGCTCAACACGTTAATAACGCAATGAATGTTGTTGAACTGTCAAAATGAAACCGATTCCGATTGAAGATGTATTACGCAATTGCCCCGCAGGTCTATAGTTTCGGAACCTCCTTATATACCGTGGTTTTGTAACGATAGGCTAAGCAGAAAAATGATAGTTACAGCTCATAGACTGAGATCTGGACATGTGTCCAGATCTCAGTAATAATCAATAATATAATATATATATATTCTCAATAATTTTGGAATGTTAATGAAAAAAATTGATTTACCAAATTGTGAGGTGTATGGCACACTGGAAGATGTTATACATTTACTGAAGAAATGTGTCAGATTTCAATCTGCAAGACATGATTTAGTTAGAGAGCTCAAGATAAATATAAACGATGTTTGTATGTTCCATCATATTTTGTCGACACCTAACTCCGGAGCTGCTTATAATTTAGTTAAGTATGTATTATTATGTTTTAGGTTATAACCTAAAACATAAACGAAATTATCGGACCTTATAAGGTCCGATAATTTCGTTTATTATTAGTATTATTACTTTATAAGGTCCGATGGGACTGGCATGTACAAATGTAAAAAGTTCCTAATAATTAATAAAGAGTAAAATAAATTATCCACCTAATATTCGTCTTAGTAAAGACAATACTAATTAAGTAATATCCGACCGGTGGAACAATGAATTAATATTCAGCCTACGCCCAAGGGACGGATGCTGCTAATGCGAATGCTATCGTAATATTTAATAGAGATATTAAAATTAATATAAATATTTGTAAGCTAAACTTCTATTAAGTATTCGAATTTATTTTTGGGAATGAAAATTAACTAGTTTTAAGTAAAAACAACCTAAAAAAAATTATTATATAAACAACTTTAACAAAAACTGAAATAAGTACCTACCAAGCTTCATAAAAAAAAACTTTTACAAAATTGATCAATCACACACTAGACTGGTGCACACCGCTCGTACGCCGCTCTCCGCGCCGCGCCGCGCCGCTGCCATCGAGGCCAGTTCCATATAAATTTATGCGTTTAAATTTAAAACGCGCCGCTCCCCGCGCCGCTGGCGCCGCTGCGCCGCGGCCGCTGACTTCGTGTCCGTGGCCTAAGTACTGGTGAGAAGATACTACCTAGGTAGATCCATCAAACATAGATGCGGGAAAAGCGCCACTATTCCTCGTAATAACATCACATTATGAAAATATAATAATAATTCTGACATTCCAGGCTTAATACAGGGTGAAATTGAATTCATGGGCATCCTTTTAAAGGCGTCATTGTAATCATCCTTATGAACAACTTTCACTATGGGACCAAGACTGAAATCGCGAAAAAAAATCAGCTCTTCCATACATTTTGACGAGTTATGTGAACATAAATGCAAGGAACAGCTGTTTTTTTTCGCGATTTTAGGCTTACTCCCATAGTAAAAGTTGTTCATAACGATGAGTACAATGACCCCTTAAAAGGATGCCCATTAATTTAATTTCACCCTGTATATTGAATATGATGACTCATAGCGGTATCCCTATGTCAGAATTCTAGTTTAGGGTACAAATACCAAGTTTGTCCCTACATACACTCCATTCTCTTTTGTATTAACGAATCATATAGTTAGGAGGAGTTAATTAGCGTCGTCGGCACCGTCGGTGTTCTGTTGTTTGTTATAAGTTTGTCTACATCCAGATAGCGGGCACCTTAGTACCTATTAAATAATAGTTTAGAATGATGTTAAATAACTGCTATGCCATTCGAATGAAATTATTACAGTTAATTGGTTTTTAATACTATTTGGAAAATAAGCATTATTCTATAAAACGTTTCTGTTATAACATGCAAAAGTACCTACGCAATATTGATTAAAATCCGTTGGAAATAGCATGTTGATTGAATCCACATATCAATAGTTTACGAATGAATACCTCCACATTTTCCAAGAATTTCAACAACTCTATAGGTATCTATTATCTGATTTCGATGACATAAGTATTCAATCCTTTGATCGATGAATACAGAGTCAATAGTTGCAAAAAGCAAAAAATGTATTATATTATTGCGTTCTTTATTATATTAAAACTTGAATGTATTAAAATATTCACTGATGTATTATTTTTAGGTCCATAAGATATATGGATAAACAGTGTAACAAAAGACAAAAAAAATGTTAGGTAAATATAGACTAAGCAAGATTTGTGGTAAAACCAACGTATAAAATCATAGAAAATCAAACCACGCAGTTCAAAAACAAACCCATTTATTTTAACATTTGTCCTCTCTAACTCAGAACAAACGAAAAACCTAACTGAATTTCAGCCGCCACCCGGCCGGGATTTTTCTGTTTCCGGGATTGAAATTAATTTAGATTGACTGTTAAACTAATACAAAAAATTATGCTACTTTTAAGTTATTCATGAAAACTCCATTGGAACCACTTGTATTAAGTGCTGGTTGGTTGATAACTTAGAACGTATTACATGAATGAAAATAAACGCGACCAGCACATTCAAACCGCGTTCAAGTCAGTGACAATGTATCACAACAATAATCACATTGATAGTTCTTGGACACAGTTTAAATGTGCTGATCGCATTCAGTTTTATTGGTGAAATTTGCCCTAGAACATCGGTGTAAATAAAACATAACACAATTAAAATAACATCAATCACTTTATTCTAACCAATCATTATGCGGGATAGTATCAGCATAGTCTGTAGTAATACTCCGGGTTATACGAGTTCAGCATGACATGGCGTACTAGTGTCGGATACTCGTACTCTACCGGATATGTGCCATAGTCGGTCGTCCATATCACCCTTGCTTCGGCTTGCACGTAGATAATTGTCAGTACCACCAGTAGGATTAGGAGTTTCATCTATAAATAAATATTTTTAGAGATTAATTAACAAATTCAAACTAAAGTGCTTTGATTTAAGGAAACAATTAAAACTATAATCTTAACGTAACTTATAAACTTCAACATCATAATTGAATTAATGAAAATACTTTGAAGAATTTCATAATAATTACCTACCTACATTATTCTTACGCAATACATAAAGTAAAAATAACTAATATACTGTACTTATATCACAAACCTAATAATATATATGTATAATTATTAGACACTCAATTAAACACATCTAATAATTTATAATAATATTGAATTGCTTGAATTGCTAGCCCTCTTCTACTCGGGTCCATATTGGCTCAACTAAAGTTCTTTACCCGAAATTGTTCTTCCTAACGATTTGTAATCCGAATGATCACACTTCCTAAAATTTTTCATCCTAAAGTTTTCATTCATACTATTTGTAGTGCTACCGGTGATGTTCATAACACTCATGTTTCCGAAAATTGTAATTAATAATATCATTAATGTAAATATTTTAAACTCCTACTGTTTTTAATCGTAACGCTTTTATCCCTAAACATAACTACCATAATATTTTTATGGCCTGGGAGTTTATATGGGTAAGTAATATATGATATAATTACAAAACCTCTAATATTTACAAGATATAACAACTGAACCTATAATTTTATTTGATATAATGATCAGTTAATATAATAAACTATTGATATAATTTTAATGTAACTAATTTCTACAGGGTGTTACGGAAAGGGTAAGTATATCAATACAAACGGATTGAAGAGTGTATCTGGTCTAGAATCTCTGTACAAAATTTCAGCTCAAAAGCATTAACTTTGAAAATGCTTAATATTTTTTTATTTCGACATCACGGCGCTGCACTGGCGCGCGGCGGCGTGATGTGCGTGTACTAGGCGCACAGACACACTAATAATGGATAATGCCCTCGTAGTGCGGTGACACGTTTTTTATGATTTCAATTTAATAAACTATCGAAATAAAAAAATATTAAGCATTTTCAAAGTTACTGATTTTGAGCTGAAATTTTGTTCAGAGATTCTAGACCAGATACACTGTTCAACCCGTTTGTATTGATATACCCTTTCTGTAACACCCTGTATAAGAATAACAGACAATTAATATAAGATCGTTTGATATACCACTCAATAGACATAAAACCTATTTAGTCTAATATGATAAACATTATTTTTTTTTCATCCTATGTCATCCTATGTCGACGGAGCCCCGCTTCGCAGGGCCCCTATTTCTGTGTAAAGGGTTTAAAGTAACCTAACCAAACCGAACCTCGGGGTGCCCTTCGCTCGCCCTTGCATCCTATGTCGACGGAGCCCCGCTTCGCGGGGCCCCTATTTCCGTGTAAAGGGTTTAAAGTAACCTAACCAAACCGAACCTCGGGGTGCCCTTCGCTCGCTTTTGCATCCTAAATTAACGATCTAAACAAAAAAGATATGACTTTGAATAATAGTGTAAAAGATGGTTATGTTGAGAAAATATAGGAAAACAAATAAAAGTATAAAAGATGTTTATTGCTACTGACATTATGAAGTTGAATGATTCGGAATTATGAACATTAGAGACAGAGTAGTTAGGAATTGTGATTGTTAGGATGAAAAATGTTAGGAAGAACATTTTCGGATTTCCAACTATCGGAGTTGAAAATTTAGGTGAACTTTGGCGCACCCCTTCTACTCTCTTAATTTCCCTGTGCCCGACAGGGTCCATATTGATCTTATACTTTGTTATACCATATGTATACTCAATCCTTTATTGCATTCCATATTTATTACACATATGGAATGCAATATAGAATTGAGTATTGAGTATGAATAGATATTACATACTACAATCCTACAAGATAAACAAATACAGTGAACAAAAAATATCTACCAAAAAATTCATCTGCTCTGCTATAAACGAAAATCGTGCCCAAAATGCTGGCAGCTTTGCAATGTTGATCGTGATATGATTTCTTATATATGTTTCAAAACGTTTACATAAATCTGTATGACTTACCTTTAAAACTTTAATAATTATTGATGATGTAAACGATATCCTTCGACTCACGAAAGAGCACAAAATAACGTTTTTTTATGTAAGCAGTCACTTTATATCTTACGTGGTCTATTAAAAACCTATTCAATAAAAATGAAATCATTTACTTTATTATTTTACCAATTTACTAAGTGATAAACTGTAGAGTCCTAGAACCTACTACTCGTACATATGCAATATCTTAATCTTGCTACTGTAAAGATTGTCTGCAAAAGTCAACAAAGAACTCTGGTTATGATTTAATAGTAGGTGGGCCGGACAAACGCTGCTTTTTAAATATTTGATAAAGGCAAATCACTTTTCTTCTGAGAAGTACACATATTGTTATAACATATGACTCAATGGAAATAGCAAATGGGACCCATCGTTAATACCTAAAAAATGGATTCAAAAGTGGGATCCAACGAAAATAAACCTATTCAAAAACAGTCAAGCGAATGAGGATGAGCTTTCATTTCACAATTAAAAATAAATTGGAAAAAACAACTATTAAAGCATTTTGAAGAATACACGAATGTGGGTTTATCTCACTCGGCTTCGCCTCCTGTGATAATAGTATTACATTCGTGTTTTAATACCCCTTATTATAAAACAGTTGCATAAATAACTATTAAAGCATTTTGAATTTATTTCTGACCCACTGTGATATCCTTACAAGAATACAAATAAGTCCTCTTTTATATTATCGTATATTTTTGGAACATTTTGCTTCACACATACGGAAGTATTGTGTGAAGTTCAAAGGAAGTCTTTCAGTGGAGATCGATTAATGGTGTTGAATTATTCATGATGTTTTATTAAATCTCGTTCATTATAATACAGTTTGTTAAGAAAGGCCTCCTGCTTAAGATACGTCAGGGCAATATTACCTACACTTCTGCCTTCCAAGATTGGTGAAGCAACAAAATTGAATCATATATACCATCCCTACCTGGTTGCTATTCCACCAATTCGCATTAAGCGTTTGCAAATGTCGTTTATAATGCGCACATCAAAAGAGTGGAACTTTCTACCTGCGTCTGTTTTTCCGAGCGCATACAACCCGAATCTCTTTAAAGTGAGAGTGAACAGGCTTCTTCTGGGTAAGCTCGCTCCATCGTCGACTTTGTCTCTGTCACCTTTGACCTAGGCCAGAGTCAAGAGCAAGCCCATTTCAAATAAAAAAAAAAAGTCAACGTAAAGAGAGTCATCAAGAGCGATTGTCGGGGGTCGGAAGTTGCAGCTTATAGGTAGTATAGTATCAGTGTCGCGTGTCATATTGTGTTAAAATCATACAGCGTTATAAATACTGCGTTTATATTAAGCGAACGTCTTTACATCACCACAGCTATACTCATCATCATCATCTGCCTAGCCTTTTCCCAACTATGTTGGGGTTGGCTTCCAGTCAACCGGATGCAGCTGAATACCAGTATTTTACTTGGAGCGACTGCCTATCTGACCTCCACCGCACCTATGCTATCATTGTTTTTTCCAATTTTTTTTATTGTGAAATGAAAGCTCATCCTCATTCGCTTGACTGTTTTTGAATAGGTTTATTTTCGTTCGATCCCACTTTTGAATCCGTTTTTTAGGTATTAACGATGGGTCCCATTTGCTATTTCCATTGAGTCACATGTTATAACAATATGTGTACTTCTCAGAAGAAAAGTGATTTGCCTTTATCAAATATTTAAAAAGCAGCGTTTGTCCGGCCCACCTACTTTTAAATCACAACCAGAGTTCTTTGTTGACTTTTGCAGACAATCTTTACAGTAGCAAGATTAAGATATTACATATGTACGAGTATGTAGTAGCTAGGACTCTACTGCTTTTAATATAGATAAGTTCTCAATTATTAAATTATGTAAATTGGTTTAAATCAACATGATAATAGCCAAAAACATCTCATCACTTAGTAAATTGGTGAAATAATCAAGTAAATGATTTCATTTTTATTTAATAGGTTTTTAATAGACCACGTAATATATAAAGTGACTGCTTACTAAAAAAAGACGTTATTTTGTGCTCTGTCGTGAGTCGAAGGATATCGTTTACATCGTCAATTATTAAAGGTTTAAAGGTAAGGCATACAGATTTATGTAAACGTTTTGAAACATATAAGAAATCATATCACGATCAACATTGCAAAGCAATGCAGATGAATTTTTTGGTAGATATTTTTTGTTCACTGTATTTGTTTATCTTGTAGAGTTGTAGTATGTAATATTAATACTTACTCAAATTTTTTATTGCATTCCATATTTGTGTAATACATATGGAATGCAATTAAGAATTGAGTATACATATGGTATAACAAAGTAAAAGATCAATATGGACCCTGTCGGGCACAACAAAATTAAAAGAGTAGAAGAGGGCTAGCAATTCAAGCAATTCAATATTATTTTAAATTAATAGATGTGTTTAATAGGGTGTCTAATTATACATATATATTATTAGGTTTGTGTATATGGGTACAGTGTATTAGTCATTTTTATTTCATACACCGTGAAATTTTAATCACCGTTTTCTCCTTAAGGGGTCATTGTGCTCATCATTATGAACAACTTTTTCTATGGGACCAAACCTAAAACCGCTAAAAAAAAATCAGCTGTTCCCTACATTTATGTTCGCCTAACTCGTCAAAATGTTTTTGAAGTGAAACTTCTTTAGGCGCGCTTGACTTGGGGAGTAAACTGGCGAATGCGTTACGAAAACGTGTGATCGCGAGTAGGGAAGGTACGTAAAAAATAGCTGGAAATACCTGGTGTAAAAACCCGGTCGCATAAATATGCGACCGGGTTTTTACACCAGGTATTTGCTTCCAAGTACGCACACCGGGTACCGACTCAAAATACTTGCAAGACTATTAAGTATCTTATACGGCTACTCGCTCAAATACGTAGGTACTCAACCGCGTTAGTTTTCGCAAATGCGATCATGCTCCTTTTGGAACAATTTCGTATGCAAGTATTTTTTACCGACTTCACAAAAAGGAGGAGGTACTATGTTCGGCTGTTTGTATGTTTTTGAAGTGAAACTTCTTTAGGCGCGCTTGACTTGGGGAGTAAACTGGCGAATGCGTTACGAAAACGTGTGATCGGGCGAGTAGGGAAGGTACGTATTTATGCGACCGGGTTTTTACACCAGGTATTTGCTTCCAAGTACGCACACCAAAATACTTGCAAGACTATAAAGTATCTTATACGGCTACTCGCTCAAATACGAAGAAAAATTTTGATTGTCTAACTAAATCGAACTAAATCTGACTATTTTTAATCGTGATTAAAAAGGTGTGGAATAAAATTAGTTGTCATGAATAGAAATTCACACCAACACCTCGACTTCAGGTGCAAAAACAGTACTGTCTGCATCTTTTTTTTCTTTTATTTATATCTCGAAAATGGTGCGTCCTATCGCAAAAATAATGAAAATTTCGACCCCCTTAATAAAACTCATAAACTCCTAAAACTCAACATGTAGGTAATCATTTTTCATATTTTCCATACAAAAAGTGAAAAATTCCTTAAAAAACACGCCAAGGCCGCCCCCTCCGCGCCTGCGGCTCTAAAAAACAATTCACGGGGTAGGGCAAATAAGTACCACGTGTCGACGAGTCGCGATTGTCAAATTCGATTTTTGTTGTGTCAAAATTATTGAAGTGAAACTTCTTTACGCACACTTGACTTGGAGAGTAAGCTGGCGAACGCGTGACGTAAACGTATCTTATACGGCTACTCGCTCAAATACGTAGGTACTCAACCGCGTTAGTTTTCCCAAATGCGATCATTCTCCTTATCAGTAAGAGTCTACGGAACAATTTCGTATGCAAGTATTTTTTACTTTAATGGTTTGCAAGTATTTATTTGTAAACGCGATTTTGCTCCTTATTTATAGGAAGTCATTGATCAATTTCCTATGCAAGTAGTTTTACTTCCAACGGGGCTTTTGAATAAGTACGCGATTGTACTTCTTATCTGTATGAAGTTATGGATCAATTTTCTATGCAGATAGAAAATACTTGAAAGTATCTCGCTCCGTCGTGCCTCAGCGCTCGAGTACGTATATACTCAAATAGTTCAACAACCACGTTTGTTTTCGCAAATGCGATCATGCTCCTTATCAGTAAGAGCACAGAATACTTAATAGTACTACGTACAGAAAGGACACTCCCTTCCTCGCCCTCATATCAGATACCGCACCTCACCCCGCACTTCGAGGTATTCGTCGCCGACTCTTTAGCAAGGGCGCTCGCGAACCGCAGCGCTGTATTGCTGACACGAACACACAATTATGCGATTTAAAAGTTTTATTTGAGTTTTAATCACGATGGTTGGATAATGGCGCCGATTCTCTTGTTCACAAACTAAACTAAATTTAAGTTCAGTGCATCTTTTTCTTTCTATTTCGTTAAGAAAAGGACAGGAGATAAATATTAGTTTAGTCCTGTCAAATTGGCTATTAAAAATACGTCAATTTGACTAATTTGACAGGACTAAACTAATATTTATCTCCTGTCCTTTTCTTAATGAAATAGAAAGAAAAATATTCACTGAAATTAAATTTAGTTTAGTTTGTGAACAAGGGAATCGGCGCCGTTGTGATGCTTTTCCGAATTCGTATTTACATAAACTGTTTGTAAGATTTCGCATTTTTAATAACATGCGATTCAATAACCGATTATTTACAGATAAGTCATTTAAACTAAACTATTTTAGTGTTTTTATTTCATTACAAACCCGACTATATAAATAAACAATTGAACTACATGGTCACTTCATAATAAAGCACACGTTCGGGCAGCGCCGCCGCCGTCGTCGTTCGGTTCCCCGACACAAATTGCTTTCCGCGCCATTTTTTTTACGCTACTAGATTTCACGCACACATTTGCACGTATACAAACGTCATTTGTTTATGTAGTAGTAATAGGTAATTATTTTGCGAGCGTTGTATGGAGTGTCCGAGGTGTGGTAAGAGTCTACGGAACAATTTCGTATTCAAGTATTTTTACTTTAATGGTTTGTAAAAGTATTTATTTGTAAACGCGATTGTGCTCCTTATTTATAGGAACTCATGGGTCAATTTCCTATGCAAGTACTTTTTACTTCCAACAGGACTTTTGTTTGATTACGCGATTGTACTTCTTATTTGTATGAAGTTATGGATCAATTTTCATGCAGATAGAAAATACTTGAAAGTATCTCGAGCCCTGGTTTTAGGCCCTGGTTTCTTAAGGTGGACGTACTTGGAAGCCCTGGTACTCGATTTCGCAAGTACGACCCAGTCTACGGGCTACGGGCGAGGCGAACGGGAGTTGAGTGGGGGATATAAGCAAGAGAAAGCAGTGCGCGCGCACATTTTCTTTCTCTCTTCCTCTCATAGCCAAATACGTTTGAACTTTTGAAGTTTCACTTCAGTCGTGTGGTCAGAAGCACACTCGGTTTTTTTTTTTTTCACGATTTTATGTTTGGACCCATAGTAAAAGTTGTTCATAATGATGAGTACAATGACCCCTTAAGAGGAAAACGGTGATTAAAATTTCACGGTGTCTATTGCGTAATGGTAGGTAATTATTATGAAATTCTTAAAAGTATTATCAATAATTCAATTATGATGTTGAAGTTTATAAGTTACGTTAAGATTATAATTTTAATTGTTTCCTTAAATCAAAGCACTTTAGTTTGAATTTGTTAATTAATCTCTAAAAATATTTATTTATAGATGAAACTCCTAATTCTACTAGTACTGACAATTATCTACGTGCAAGCCGAAGCAAGGGTAATGGAATGGACGGCCGACTATGGCAGATATCCGGTAGTTAGCGACCCGGTTTCTATCCAGTACGAGTATCCGGGACTATTACACCATGTCATACTGAACTCGTATAACCCGGAGTATTTCTACAGACTATACGGATACTATCCCTAATTAATAATTGTTGGTTAGAATAAAGGGATTGATGTTATTTTAATTGTGTTTTTTTTTATTTACACCAACGTTTCTAGGGCGAATTAAAACTGTGTTCAAGAAATATCAGTGTGAATAATACACTCACACACACAACAATAAAGTTGTGATACATTGTCACTGACTGGAAAGCGGTTTGGATGTGCTGATCGCGTTTATTTTCATTCATGTAATACGTGCTAAGTTATCAACCAACCAGCACTTAATACAAGTGGTTTCAATGGAGTTTTCATGCATAACATAAAAGTAGCTTAATTTTTTGTATTAGTTTAACAGTAAAACTAAATTAATTTCAATTCCGGAAACAAAAAATACATTTAGTGCCTGCACATTTATATATTTAAAAGATTTGTAGGTAAATTTATGTCAAGCAGTTTATCAAGCAATCCAATTTTTGCACAAATACTAAAACTACTGTTATTTAGTGCACATACGAGTACTTTAGTGTTCCATAATTATAAATCTATATACCTTCCGAGAGATAGGAACTTAGTTACAATTAATAGGTAAATACTACAAGGATTATAGACCCATTCAGTCAAGCGTAAAACTTTGGTCCTAAGCTTCAACTATGGTATGTATAAATAAATTAGATGTAGTTATAAAAGCTCGTTCGGTTCGTCCGAGGAATACTTATATAGGTAATAACACAGGCCTAACCCAACCTAAAACTTTTCATCCTTGTTTTCAAGGTCGAAAGTGTTTTGGCAACCTTATTGCTCTTGAAGGTATCCAAGGGCGACTGTGACCACATCCCATGAGGTTATTTGCCAACCAAAACGCGTTAAAGGGTCAGTAATTTTGTGGTTCTAACATCCTGGGACAGAAGATCCATCCAACTTTGAATCCCAGCACTTGTCCCACAAACTGTGAGAATTTCACGACACACGGAACCATTATAGATTTTCGATTTAGCACTCAAATTAAAGAAACAGGTGTGGGAATTGAATCGTCGGAAACTCAACGAGTTTCGAGAAACTTTTCAGTCTTGCAATCTCGAGTTTGTAAGATTTCGACTTGTCGGTAACGAGAGTTTGACGCCAGATTTTTGTTGCACAAAAAATTAGAGATGAGTGTATTAGATGGTCCAATCAGAGATAGTTTTTGAATTTTTCGTTTTCATCGCTTGCAAGAGTTCGTTATGTGATGGCAGCAAATAAAGATATACGAAAAATATAATTATTAGGTTATGAGTAGAATGATGATGATGATTTCAATTTTATATCCTTAATCCAAACTAATATTATAAATGCGAAAGTAACTCTGTCTGTCTGTCTGTCTTTTCTTCACGCCTAAACCGCTGAACCGATTTAGATGAAATTTGGTATAGAGATAGCTTGAGTCCAGGGGAAGGACATAGGATACTTTTTATCCCGATATTCCCACAGGAACGAGACTTATGCGGGTGAAACCGCGGGGCGCAGCTAGTCAGCCTATAATGTTCCCACTGCTGGAACACAGGCCTCCTCTCAGTGAGAGGGAGTGGGCCGTAATCCATCACGCGGGCCCAGTGCGGGTTGGCAGATGTCACGTGTCTTCGAATTTTTGGTTCTAGGACATGCCGGTTTCCTCACGATGTTTTTCTTCACCGTTTTTGCAGAGCAGTGGTGATGAAATAATTTACACAAAGTGAAGCGCCTGTCTGGATTCGAACCTACGACCTACAACTCGTAAGTCGCGGCCGTTACCACTTTAAAAGATTAATAAGTGATTGATCAATTTTGTAAAAGTTTAATTTTCATTCAGCTTGGTATTTATTTCTGTTTTTGTTATACTTGTTCATATAATAAATTTATTTTAGGTTATTTTTGCTCTAGTTTCATTTAGAGTCCATAAAACATAACTTGACACTTATAAGTAGTTCATTTTCATTTCCAATATTGAATTCGAATACTTAATAGAAGTTTAGCTTACAAATATTTATTAATTTAATATCTCCATTAAATATTATGATAGCATTCGCATTAGCAGCATCTGTCTCTTGGGCGTAGGCTGAATATTAATTCATTGTTCCACCGATCGGATATTACCTAGTACTGTCTTTACTAAGACGAATATTAGGCGGATATTAAAGGGATATTGGAAGTATTAACAAGCTTTCATAGTATCAACGATTCTGCTGTGAATTGAAATGTTTTGTTCATGAATAATATGGTTCGTAATTATGTATAGGTATAGATAGTTAACTCCCGGAGGCACTGCCGAAGGTTTTTTAAAAGGAAACGACAGGAGTCTTGTCGCGATGATGTTTTATTCAAGACTAAAATGGCGCGCTTACTCAATCTAATACATTGTTCTTAGCCTAGGTTCTTATCTCTACGGATGTGTGTCGCCGGGCGTCTAGCCATAACATCCCGGCGCTACCGCGAATGCTGTGTCAGCTCCGGCCGCCCAAGGCGCGTAACAACTAACACGAACTTATAATATTAGGGGTCGATACAGCATGCATAACTCCTCCCCCCATAAGTTCGAAATTATCGGAGGGATGATTATCATTGGGACGATTATTGTCACTCCGATCATTTCGGGATAAACGTCCTTTTAAGGTTTTTTTTGTACTTACAAGCTATGAATACAGAAATGCTTAAAACTATAATAAAATATAACACTAGAGTGCCGACGCTAACACTTTTCACGTTAATTGGCTTTTCACTGTCGATTTTCACTTCACTTTTACTAACTTCCAATAAGTTATTTAGGTGTTGCAGATTTGTTAAATCACTAGTCTCCAAATTGATAGGCTTGCTTTGCAGATGTGGCTCGATGGGTGTTACATCAGGGAGATTGACAATTGGTAGTTTCGAAGAGCCGATATTACTTGTAGTATGATTAGATTTTAGGGTAACTCTACCAATCTTGACATCGCAGTGTCCATCCAAGGTAAGAGAGTAAGTACCTTTTATTTCTTCTTTTGTTATCTCGTTATTGCAGATTTCTGATAGTATACTTTTGGCTCTACTATAGATAATCCAACGCCTTTTCCCCACAGGTTGTATTTTAAGAGTGTGAATTTCAACTGGTACAGGATAACAGGAGCTTGTGTTATGGGAGAATCCCATTAATGCGGTTATGCAGGTGTCTTCCATTGGCAGCTGGGACTCGTCCTCGTAGCACAGGAACTTCGCCTCGTAGAGTTCGTTGCAAGGCTGGGAGAGCGAGACTATTTCGGACCCTTTTACTAAGAGGTAGGGGTATTTGGGAATAATGATTGTGGTCTGGTTAAAATGATTGGTAATAGGTATGGGGATTGCTCTGTAGTAAGTATATATTTCATCTTTAATTAAAGGTATTTCTAATATGAACGTTATTTGACTTCTCTTCGAATAAGCTTTTATTTCAATACACTGTTCCAGTTTAACTAAGTTATCATAGCTTACTCGGTACATAAGTTTATTAGATTTTTCTATGAATTTTAATGATTTGAACAATTCGTCAGACTTTATCAGAGACTGGTGTAATATTTTTAATTTACTGAATGTGACAGAAATTTCAATCTCATTCAGTCGGCTGTACAATAGTTGGAAATTGTGTAAAAATAGATTATAGATATTTACAAAGTTATGTATGGCAATGTTAATGCTAGTCTGATTAATTAATTTTGTCACTTCCCAAATTTCTTCTTCAATTTGAATGAAATTATTTTTAGTAGAGTTCGTTATTTTAACTAAAGCTTTGGAAATTTCAGTTATTAGCGTTACCTTGTTTGCTAATGCATCCTGACGTGTTTTTATATTATCAATCATATTATCATATCTGCTAGCGTCGTCATTGTCTAGGTTACCGGTAATAATCTTAATAATAGATCCTAGAGGGTTTAGAATTCCACGTTTAATCCTCATCGATGGGGCTAACTGCTTAAATTTTTCTATGCTACTGTTCATAACGTAATCCGTTTGGAGTTTTGCATCAAACAGCTGATAATTCGAGGTTTCATTTCCCAAATGTTTCTGTATATATTCATTAAAGTTTACATACCTTTTAATATTAAATTCTAAATCCTCGTGAATCGAACTTAAATCTAAAATCTTAATAATAGTCCACTTATTGTAACTTACGCTAGCTTGACCTTGTTTCAGAATCAATACGCCAGGGTTCTTATCTATCCTTTGAAGTTGAAGGGTGTGTATCCTGGAGGTCAGGGCCAGGAGCACGAGGAGGAACCTGTGGAGGTCGTTTAATGTCCTTAAGTGTCACTTTTGTGTCACGATTATTTATTTTAACAGGGCAAATGTTCCTAACGATTTCGCCTGATACTTGTGCTTTTTGAAAACGAGGTTTGTCTTTACTTCGTCTAATGTTCACTCCTTTTATGAATACGGTGTCTCCTTCTTGTATATCGAACGATGTTTCACCACCACGCTTTTCTTTGACCTTTTCTTTGTTTGCTATTATTTTATCCGTTAAGTATTGGTAGAGATACTTAGTTCGCTTCATGTGATCGTTAACTAATTGTTGCGTATATTGTTTATTAAAGTTTACTGCGAAGGTGCTATTCGAATCGGTGTGTCCAAAAACAACTTCAAAGGGCGTAAGACCTGTTGTCGAATGTATAGTTTGATTGTAGGACATAATCGCGTACGTCATTACGTCGGCAGCATCAGTAATTAGGCGCTCATATTTTGCGATACGATATATTTCTAAGATGGTTGAGTGGAAGCGTTCTATTAAACCCATAGAATTAGGGTTATGTGCTGTACCTATGTGTAGATCGATTTTATAAAATTGAAGTGTTTCTTTAAGCAAGGTATTGTTGAATTCGGTTCCAGGATCGGCACTTATCCGGTTTGGTACTGTTAGGCCGTGCATTTACGGAGGGTTTTAAAATAAGTAAACTGTTTTACTTAATGTATGTATATTAAAAATAACATACAAAATTAGGATTTAGGACGTGTGTGACTCTTTAGGATGACGGAGTGAGACTGTTGTAAGTGTCCTCAAAATTGGGGGACGGCGACAGGCCCTTAACGGTGATACTTGAGATTGGAATGCTGAGAAGTGCAGGATGCGCTTCTCTTAAATATTTATTTTTAATTTATTAGCGAGTCAGGGTTATAACAACCCCCTGCTTAAGTGGAAACTTACGCCTCTTAAAAGCGAAGTTTACAAAAAAATGGTTTCTAATTTGTTGTCAGACGCGGCGTATGATGTGTTAATTGAATTATGTTTTCGCCGGTCGGGTTATCGGTGTTGTAATTATTAATTTTAGATTCATCTAATATTTGACTGTGTTTAAATTTCTTGTAAAGAGCCATACATTTCCTATTACAGTAATGGTACAATAAAAACATGACAAAAATACATGTAAACATAAATGTATATAAAACAATAGAGTATGATGGAAATACATTAGGTGTTTCATTAATGTTAAAGTTCTTAGCTATTTCTAGAATGTTAGAAATCCTATGGTTAATTATATCTAGGTTATCGGTATTCACATTAGGAATCTTCGGTAGATTCTGATTAGGTATAATTAAGTTTATTAAAATTAGACATGTTACAACATGAATCATGGATTAAGTTAAAATTGGAGTGAATATAATTAAGAATTGATCTAAGATATTTCATACTTATTAGTTTTATATTTTTTTTTTACAGTATCCTTTACAATTAGGTCTTAGTGTTAGTATACATGTGCCTAGGATAGTATATTCGGATATTTTGGATATTTTGCTTTCACAAATGGGGTTATCTTGAGTACTAAGTTCTTTAATCTGTTTACAAATGTGTACAAGCTAGTAACAATTTTACAAACACTTAATTTATCTAGCGTTATAAACTTAGATCTATCTTTACATAAACCTCTGTATGTGGCTATGTGGAAAATTAGTGCATAGGATTTAGATACATTATGAGGTACACGCACAGGAACATTCTTATACAAACTATATTGGCTTATCAAAACTAAAGGAATACAAGCTTATCATCTAAAATATAACTTACAATTTCTGACAGATTTATTTAAGTGTTTAAGCCACTTAGCTCCGTTGGGAATTCTGTGTATTTAGGCAAGTTCTTAATATTTTTCGACCAGGTCGTAATACAGATTTTTTTTTGGTGATAGAACTGATGGGTGTATCGAGTGTTCGAGTTTGCGAACAGGATGGAGTTAACAATATCTTCTAATTTATAGGAGAGGCTTAAAACGCTTGACTAGAGCACATTTAACGAGTTTTGTAGAGTGGCTTTAAGTGCTAAAACATTTGTAACGGCTGTGATATTATCAACGTGGGAAGAAAGGTTTTCTGTTACTGTGTTGAGGGCTTTCTAGTTTTTATTAATTTTATGATTGACTTATTAGTACTTGAAACATTGATTATGTTCTGAGCGTTTGGCAAACCATAGCATAATGCTGTCACACTGTAAGAGAGTATTTATGCATATATAAGTCCTTAACTAATTTAACACTAAATAAAAGTAGAAAGATAGGATTACTTATAACCTAGGTGATATCTATATCTGTAGCTAATTTTACTTCATCGTAATGATGTTTGACATGTTTTCTATTGATTAGTAGAGAAAGTGTGTGGTTCCCATGGACTTTTACGACTTTGTAGGGACCTTTCCACACAGGTGACAATGCTTTCCGCATTCTTAAGTGGTTTTTTAAGTAAACCATATCACCAACCTTATAAGTGACAGGTCGGGACCGTTTGTCATAATATTCTTTCGACGTTTCTTTGGATTTAGTTATATTTTCTATAGCTTTATTATGGGACAGTTTCAAACGGTGACTTAACATTTTAATGTAGTCGTGGTAGGTGTTAGTAGGGTTTAGTTCATAGACTGAATCTGGTAAATAAGGTTTATGACCGAACAGTAGTTCATAGGGCGTGAATTGAGTAGTCGTATGGACGTTAGTGTTGTATGCAAGAATTCCTGTGTAAACATATTTATGCCAATCGGTTTGGTCGTTGTTAACATATGATTTAAAATATTCCTTTAAAGTGGAATGACTTCTTTCTAAAGCTCCTTGTGTTTGGGGATGATAGGGTGTTGACCACAGTTGTTTTATTTTTAGGAATTCGCAGGTCTTTTTAAACAAATCAGCTGTGAAATTAGTACCTTGATCAGTCAATATAGTTTTGGGGATACCGAATAAGGAGATAAAGTGGACAAGGCATTCACAACATTCTTCGGCTGAAGTATTAGAGATGGGGTAAGCAAAGGAGAATTTTGTCAAGTCGTCCTGAAGGGTTAGTATGTATTTGAATTTGAATTCTCCAGCTTCAGGAAGCGGACCTACGATGTCGAGGCTAATGCGTTCAAAAGGCGCAGTTGATGTAGAAGTTATCTGCATAGGAGCTCGATTGGTTTGGCGAAGAGCTTTGTTGAGTTGGCATTGGGAACATTTCTTCACATAATTTTGTATGTCGCTTTTCATGTTTTTCCAATAGTACCGTTCTCTGATACGATTGTACATGCGTGATTGACCTACATGTCCGGCTACGGGTAAGTCATGATTTTGTTTTAGGATTTTAGGAATTTCGCTTGGGACTGGAAAGATAATAGTATTTTTGTAAATATTAATCTTAATATTCGTATTGTGGAATACATAAGCTAGAATATTATATGTTTTAGCGTATGAAAGTTTGACGAAGGAATCTTTGAAATCTGAAATAGCAATTTCTTTGGGACTTTCATCGCATCCTACTAATAATTCGTTTCTTAGGTTTTTCAAAGATTTGAATAAATCTGGATATGGAAGGTCATCAAAGTGATGTACTTTAGTGAAAATTAAGTAATATGATTTACCTTTAGATTTGAGGTTTTGAAAGGAATACAGTGTTCTTTCTCTATTCATTAGATCAGAGGCGTCGCTATAGTTAGCAAGGATTTCTTCAATATAAGGATTCGACTCGTCAAGATCAATGGATGTAGGAATAATGATGACTTTTGAATTTGAAGATAGTAGAGGGTTTGTATACTCGTGTATTATAGTGTTGAAAGTATATTTTTTATTAGATGTAGCTTTCAGGAAATCGGAGTACGAATTTTCATACACATCAGTACTTGGTAGGTTTATGGGCGAGTTTTCAGAGTTTTCGAGGTTTTGTAAGTTATAACGGTCAGGATTAAAAGAACTAGGCGGGAGCGGTGAATCTAAAGGATTAGCACGTGAGGTGCCTGCTTTCGGGGAAGTAGGATTGTTAATATTTATGGGATTTGATACAGGAAGGACGGGAATGGATTCTAAATGTTTGGTTTTTATTGCATTTACAGGGGCTGATGTACATATTGGATATCTAGATAGTGCATCTGCAGCGGAGTTAAGTTTTCCCTTCTTATAAATAATTTCGTATTCATATTCTTCTAGTTTTAATCTCCATCTTTGTAATTTACTGGAGGGGTCTTTGTGATTAAAGAGCCATTTTAATGGACGGTGATCGGTAACGATTTGGAATTTGCGACCATACAGGTATGGCCTGAAGGTTTTACAACCAAAGAGGATTGCTAGTAATTCTTTTTCAGTGGTGTTGTAATTGATTTCACTTTTATTAAGGGTACGAGACGCGTAAGCTATAGGTCTCTCTTTACCATTTTCTCCTTGAGAGAGTATAGCACTTATCGCGTAGTTAGACGCGTCACACGTGAGTATGAATTGTTTAGAAAAGTCTGGATATGCTAGTACAGGTGGGGATATGAGTCTAGTTTTTAAAGTTTCAAAAGCAAGTTGATGTTCATTTTGCCATACAAATGGAATGTCCTTTTTCAGGAGGGATGTTAGTGGTTTAGCGAATTTAGAAAAGTCGGGTATAAATTTTCGGTAGTAGGACATGAGACCTAGGAATGATTTTATGTCTTTTGCGGATTTAGGTCTCGGAAAATTAGATACGGCTTTGATTTTTTCAGGATCGGGTTTTACACCGTCATCAGTAATTTGGTGACCGAGGTAGGAAACTTCTTTTCGAAGGAACTCGCATTTGTCGGGTTGCAGTTTAAGATTAAATTCTCTGATACGTTGGAACACTAATTCTAGATTTTTGATGTGGGAATCTAGGTCATAGGAGTAGATAACGATATCGTCGAGATAGACAAAGCATCGGATTCCTTGTAGTCCTGATAGGACGGAGTTCATGAGCCTCTGGAATGTTGACGGGGCGTTTTTCAGACCAAAGGGCATTCGCTCAAATTCGAAGTGTCCCTGTGGTACGCTGAACGCAGTTTTAGCTGCGTCTTCAGGTAATATTTTGACCTGATGAAATCCAGAAGCTAGATCCAGAGTTGAAAAGTATTTGGATTTTCCAAGTTGATCTAGTATTTCAGTGATGTTGGGAATAGGATAAGAATCTCCGATTGTGACATCGTTTAACTTACTGTAGTCTATGACAACTCTCCATTTTCGCTGGCAGGAAGCATCTAATTTTTTTGGAACGACCCAAATGGGTGCGGACCATGGGGACATAGAAGGTTTAATGATGCCTTCGTTCAGCATTTTAGTAATTTGTTTTTGAACTTCTTGTTTATGGCATTCAGGAAATCTATAGGATTTAACGTGGATCGGTGCGTTACTTGTTGTTTTGATTTCATGTTGTAGCGCACTTGTTGTCGTCAATGGGTCACCGGGTAAATGGAATATGTCTGAGTAATTAGAGCAGGTTTGATGAAGGACGTTAATTTCTTCGGAGTTTAAATGAGACGTTCTGAGTTGTTTAAGCACTTCTTTAGTGCGGGAATAGGTATCTTGAGGCGATATAGTATTGATAGGATATTCGTCACATTGAACGGATTCAGAGGGCATTTCAACTGGAATCAGAGTAAGATTCAAATTGGATTTAAGTGGTATAAGGGAGTCAGATATATTAGCAACAGTTATGTTGACTCTATTATTTTTCTTTGTTCTGACTAAGCAGTTTGATATCAATATGTTTTTGTGTTGCGTTTGATCGAGGATTAACCCTTCTTTTATTTCAGGATTGGAGACGGAGCATTCTATTACCATTTCAGATCTGGCTGGAATATAATAAATAGGTTCGTTAAATTGGACTGGTATTTGTAATTTATTAAATCTGATCTCTTGGTTAACATAATCGATGTTACCTCCGAAAGCGTTTAGCAAATCGCTTCCGATGATGCCATCATAAGGGAGATGTATTTTATCTACTACATGGAATTTGTGATTTACGAGCTTTCGAGGCGAGTCGGATAATTGTAACTTAAGTGGGAAATGACCTAAGGTTACCGTGGTTCCTTGGTCGGGCTCTATTCCTTTTAGGTTTATAGGTTCGGCTATGAGTTCGGGGATTTTATGCATACAGCTTTTCTTGATGAGACTAATTGCTGATCCAGAGTCTATTAAAAGGCATAATGGTAAGTCTGAGACGGAAGTGTTGATAAGAAGATGCGGGAGTAAGGTTCTTCGTGGATCAGTGGTAATTTCAAATATTTCTTTAGGGTTTGCAGATTTTTTTTGTTTATCAGATTCGGTGTTTTTGGATTTAGTAAAATTAGGGATTTTAATGGATATAGTAGGTTCAGTGAGTTTAGTAGATTCAGTAGGTATAGTCGATACAGCGGATTTAGTAGATTCAGGGGATATAGTAGATTCAGTCGATTTATTAGATTCAGTCGATTTAGTAGATACGGTGGATTTAGTAGATTCAGTGGATTTAGTAGATTCAGTGGATTTAGTAGATTCAGTGGATTTAGTAGATTTAGTAGATTCAGTGGATTTAGTAGATGCGGTGTCTAATGGATGTGGTATGTGGTGTCTCGCACGACACCGATACGAGCCACTTAATAGTTTTTTGGGTCATTGTCGGTTTCATCGTTGAATTCAGGGTCCTCTTGTTCGTTTGATTCCTCAACGAAATTTACTCGTTGTGGTGGTTTGTTACCGGAAGTAGAAGGTAGTTCATTATTACGGAAACGATTGTTATTATATTCGCGTTTACGGCAATTTTCGATTGAGTGCCCCGGGAATTTGCAGTATCGGCAGATATCGGATTTATTGGGTTGAGTGTTATTACTAGATAGACGATGTTGTTGGGACGGAGGGACAGGTTTATTTGGTTTAGAAAACTTGTTTTCCGTAGGTTGAGTTCTCTTGAACATTGACTGTTGAATGCGCTCTTCGTTGATAGCGTAATTTACGGCCTCGTTTAGGGTTTGTGGAGACCTGCATCTCACCATGTTAGAGATACGCGGGAGTAGACCCATCGTGAAATGATGGAGAGCTAAATCTTCCATTGCCGCTGTACGGCCGGGAAGTTCTTTGGCTTTAGCAGTGGATAGTGACACTTCTGTAAGCAGACGTGAGAGGCATGTCTCGATTTTCAAAGCGAATTCGTTAACATTTTCTTGCGGACTTTGTTTGCTCTCTTGGAGTTCAGTAAGAAGATGGGCATAGTGCTTCCTGTCACAAAATTGGGTTTTAAGAAATTCTTTTAATTGTTCCCAGGTACTGAACTCTTTTATTGAGCAAACAACTTCCGCTTTCCCTTCAAGTCGGCTTAGGATATATTTGAACAAAATAGGTTTTTGTGATTCTGAGGCAAGTTGATAAGCGTTATTGCAGTTGGTAATAAATGAATTGAGTGTTTCCCGGGTTCCGTTGTATGACTTGACGAATTTGAACAGGCTGTTGAGGTCCATTTCTGGAGTTAGTTTTTGCAGGGATTCCTGGATTTCTTCGGGTTTCAGAGCTTTGCGCATAATATTATGAGGTATTAGTGTGAAGATGCGGTGTAGCGTCGTTGTATAATATTTGAAGGACTCACGAAAGGCAGGCGAGCGCGAGGGCTAGCTGCATTCCTGCGTGCTGGAATTGTTGATCGTGCCGTCTAGGTCATCTAAGTGACGGCTGGATGGATGTAGCACTTGTTTTATTTGCACTTATAATGTCACTTGCACTTTTCTCATGAGATTTTCACTGATTTTAGTTGATTTTCACTGATTTTCACAGGTTTTTCCGAGTGATTCTTCGGCGGGACGGAGACGGACCATGGGATTAACTTTTAAATCCCTTAAGCTGCCACCAATGTTAGGCCGTGCATTTACGGAGGGTTTTAAAATAAGTAAACTGTTTTACTTAATGTATGTATATTAAAAATAACATACAAAATTAGGATTTAGGACGTGTGTGACTCTTTAGGATGACGGAGTGAGACTGTTGTAAGTGTCCTCAAAATTGGGGGACGGCGACAGGCCCTTAACGGTGATACTTGAGATTGGAATGCTGAGAAGTGCAGGATGCGCTTCTCTTAAATATTTATTTTTAATTTATTAGCGAGTCAGGGTTATAACAGTACGCCATAGAACGAGAAAAATTTAATTAATGCACGGACTACTTCGGGAGTGGATCGGTTTGAGAGTATGAAAGCCTGTCCTAATTTACTAAAAGCGTCTATTATCGTCAAAAAGTATTTCCCTTCTACTGAGAAAAGATCTATGAATATTTCAGCAAAGGGTTTTGTTTGTGTTTGTGTTAACTGTAATACTGGTTTCAAGGGTTTACGATCGTATTTTAGTTTTTTACAGGTTTCACATGAATTTATTACCGTGGCGACAGTTACGTCCATATTTTTCCAAAAGTAGTTTCGCTTTATTTTCATGAGAGTTTCCTTGATACCGCGATGGCTGGTTTTACCTTGATGGTAGGTAAGTACGACTGAACGTTGTTCGTCTTCGTCCTCTACATATATAATTCTTTTTGTGCATTCGTAAATTTTAACAGTATCTTTTTTAAACAGTTTAATAACAGCGTCTGTAAACTGGTTACGGTGTATTTGATCCTCAAAATAAAAGAAATATTTTATTTTAGGTTGTATGTATTCTAGAAGGAATTGTTTTACTAAGTGTGGATTATCTACAGGTAAGTGTATCTCGAAAATTTTTTGTTTATCACGTGATAAATCTTTTACTGATAATTGATTTCTGTTCCAGGTAAAGACAAGAACTTGATGGGGCTTCGTGTCTACAGCTTCATATAGGATAGGGATGCCGTTTGTATCGATATCTTGTGCTGAGTGTATTGTTTCAGGTAATGAGTCTGCTGTGAGGGTGCTGGAGGAAGATGCTCGGACTGGGTAAGATGACATAATGTCTGAAGGTGACGGGGCAGTCAATGTTTCTGAAGAGTCCGATATTGATATTGGACTATCAGGTCTTTCAGTATCACCTACGTTACCCTGTAAGGATGTGTTATTATCTTGATTGGTAAGTACATTTAATTTTATCCGAGACAGGGCGTCTGCGTTGCTATTCTGACTACCTTGCTTGTATTTTATATCGAAATCAAATTCGGCTAACCTTAGTTTCCACCTAGTTAGCTTACTATTCGGCTCTTTGATTGAATTAAGCCACGCTAACGGTCGGTGATCGGTGTATATTGTGAATTTGCGTCCGTACAAGTATGGACGGAAGTGTTTTGCTGCCCACACTATGGCTAGCAATTCCTTTTCTACAGTACTATACCGTGTTTCCGCCTCATTTAATGTCCTGCTGGCGTATGCAATGGGTTTTTCATTCCCAATAATTCCTTGTGAAAGGACAGCACCTACGGCGTAATTTGACGCGTCTGTAGTTAGGATAAAAGGCTTTGAAAAATCAGGGAATTGTAGTATAGGAGCGTTGACTAGTAGTTCTTTGCACCTTTGGAAAGCATCGATATATGGTTGAGTAATTTCTATTTTATTTTTCTTTTTCAGGCATGAAGTAAGAGGTTGTGTGATTTTAGAAAAATCCTTTATAAATTTTCGATAATAGCCAACCAGGCCAAGGAAACTTTTGATTTCGGTGGGTGTGCGGGGAAGGGGGAAGTTAAGTACTGCTCTGATTTTGTCATCGTTAGGTTCTAGGCCATGTTCAGTAATCTTGTGTCCCAAGTAAAGTACCTCCTTTCTCAGAAACTCACATTTGTCTAGTGTCACTTTGAGGTTGTTTTGTCTAAGGCGGTCGAATATCTTTCTTAACTTTTCAATGTGTTCTTGTAAACTATTCGAATATATTATTATATCGTCCAAATAAACGAGGCAATGGATACCTTGCAAACCTCTTAGCACGTTATCCATTGCGCGTTGAAAAGTTGCAGGTGCGGTTTTAAGCCCAAATGGCATGCGGGTAAACTCAAAGTGTCCTGACGGGGTTGTAAACGCGGTTTTGTGTCTGTCTTGTTTCTCTATCTCTATCTGGTGATAACCACTAGCGAGGTCTAGTGTACTAAAGTAAGATGACTTTCCTAGTTTGTCAAACAAGTCATTAATATTCGGTAAGGGGTACTTGTCGTCGGTCGTTTTGTCATTTAAACGTCGATAGTCTACAACCATTCTGAATTTACGCTCACCCGAAGCATCCACCTTTTTTGGGACTAGGTGCACGGGGGCACTCCATGGCGAAAATGATTCTTGAATTACATTATCATGTAATAATTTATCAACTTGTTTTTGTATTTCAGCGTTTTGTGACGGTGGATGTCGGTAAGGTCTAATAAAAATAGGCTCTTCGTTTGTAGTCCGGATTTGGTGCTTTACTTGGTTTGTGAATGTTAAGGGAAGATGTTCGCAATAAAATATATCTCTATATTCAAAACAAAGTTTTTCTATAGCCTCGCGTTCTTCTAAGTTAGTGTGATCTAATCGTAATTTAGCTAAGTTTTGTTTCAGTAATTCATCAACTTCATAGTTATTCAGTAACTCATCCGATGTTACGTTTATTTCACAGGTATTAGTGTCATTAAGTTTAGTTGTAGTCAGAGGCTTAGTAAACGTAATAGTCACGCTATTTTGTGAAGCATTTTGAATAACGGTTGTCGCAGAATAATCTATGCATGTGACTATAGCGCTAGGCATACGTACGTCATTACCGAAATTTTTAAAGTCAATGATTGCATCACCGTTATTTAGATCAGTTGGTACTTTTACTATTGTTTCAGTTCGAGGGTCTAAAGTGATTTCACATGTGAGGCTGTATACTATAGGTATTTCTGTATCTCGTGTTTTTAAAATTTGCGTCTTCATGTCTATTGTTGCATCTAACATTTTTAATAGATCCGAACCTATTAATCCGTCGTATCGGCTATCGACATCGTAGACATAGAACTTGTGTTTGAGGAAGCTTTTGAAGGTTTTCAATAAGGGTATGTATATAACTTGGTCGTGTGAGCTACGTGCATGTGTACTAATAACTTCGAATGGTTCGTAATATTTATAGGCAGAAAAGTATTGATCGGCTTTTCCTGGGCTAATAAAGCTTCTTGTACTTCCAGTATCAATCATTAGGCGGGCATTAATTTCCGGAATATAGATGTGTGGTAATCGATTTATACTATTGCAATTTAAATTGATTACCTCGGTCGGTCGTTTCCCGAGGCTATCATAGGAAAATTTACGTATTCTTCTTGGTTTGTAGTCTCGTTGGAAACAGGCTCCACATTTTCGAAGTAGAAATTATTGTCATAGGCGGTGTGTTCGTAACTATCAGTAAGGTGTATATTATTTTCACAGTTTACGTAGTCAGGTTGGAAATCCAGGTCTTGGACTACAGGCGTTTCATTATTATTATTATAAAAGTAAAGCGTATTCTCATCATCGGGGTTATTTGTAATCATATTATTTCTAAGGGGACGGACAGTGCGCATAGATACATCAGCGTCTTGTGGCTGGGGTAAATTACGTTGTGGTTGATATTGCGGCGGTATACCGAATTTGAATTGCGGGTTTGGTGGATTAAAATTGGGTCTATTCTGTGCGTTATTAAGTTGAGGTCTAAATCCTTGTTGAGGTCCGTTACCGAATTTAAAATTGTTCTGGTTCGGCGGGCCGCCTGAGATGTACACTGGTGTATAGCCTCGAGGCTGTTGCATACCCGGTTTGGGATACGTTTGGTTTGGTATACCAAATCTAGAGTTGTTATTAAAACCCGACCTAAAATTATTTTGGGGCGGATGCGGAACTCCAAACTTAAAATTTTGGTTAACCGGATAACCGAAATTATTTACAGCTGGAACATTAGGTTTAATTGGAGGCTGGAATTTAAAACCCTGAAGGTTAGTATTCGGAAGAGGCTGGGCTGTTTTTGTATTACTTTTATTTTTTGCGTTATACTGAAATTGAAAATTGACCTCTTCCATGACGACGCTAAGTGCACTTTCTAAGCTTGTACAATTTTTGAGTCTTACGATTCTAATTAAATCCTCTGGCAGATTATATAAAAACACGTTAAGAGACAAGTTATTGTAAATCACCATTTTTGCTGCTTTCATTTCCTCACTAGCGAGTAAATTGACCTTGGAGATCAGAGTGCTGCGTATTTGCTGAATTCTGTTACAGAATTCCAGATAAGCTTCATTAGATTTAATTTTTAAATTTTCTAGCTCAATAGCCACGCAGTCCTCTGATCTGGGGTCACCAAAATGTTGAATAAAAATAAATTTTAGTTGGTCCCATGTGCTTATATCCTCTCTTTCACTTAATAGAGCCGCTGCTCTGCCACACAATCTACTAGTTATAGCATGGAAATTATAAGTTGTCTGAACAGCATTATTAGGGCCGTTAAAATTTCTTAAAATATATTCACTTTTCTTTATAAACAAATTTAATATATTTGTGTCACCATCAAACTTAGGAATTAAACTTAAAATATCTTTAGGGATCATTTGGACAGCTCCCCCAATTTGATCCGGCATTTTAATCAACAATTTAATCAGATTAGTTTACTTAAACACTTTATTTTATAAAATTATACTTAAAAATAGGCCTGCCAATTTTGTGCAGAAGTCAAATAACTTTCAACGATTTTAGTTTGGAAGTTACGTAATAAGTCCTACAGGAGCAACACAGGAAATAACAAGGACGAGACAGGATAGTAAAAAGGTCTACTTACAGTCTGCTCGATCCCATGCCTTCCCGTAGAGCTGCTCGTGCCGTGGACAGGAACCTTCGGCGCCAGACGTGGTAACTTATTTATTTGGTTCGAGGATACCCGAAGCCGCGCGCGAGACCGATTTTTGTGTACTCGAACACAGCGTTTAGACAGCGGATATCCTACCGGCTGCGCCAGTTAACTCCCGGAGGCACTGCCGAAGGTTTTTTAAAAGGAAACGACAGGAGTCTTGTCGCGATGATGTTTTATTCAAGACTAAAATGGCGCGCTTACTCAATCTAATACATTGTTCTTAGCCTAGGTTCTTATCTCTACGGATGTGTGTCGCCGGGCGTCTAGCCATAACATCCCGGCGCTACCGCGAATGCTGTGTCAGCTCCGGCCGCCCAAGGCGCGTAACAACTAACACGAACTTATAATATTAGGGGTCGATACAGCATGCATAACTAGATACATACCTACTAACTGTTCCACAAAGCTTAGCTCTCACATTCTACATCAATACCTTCCTAAAATACCTAGTTAGTTATCTGCTGAAGATCATAATCGGTTTTGTACCTTCGTCGTTGAAATGTATCGGGTATTACATAGAAAAAGATTCATTTGAACCCATAATATTTTAGCAGCGCCCCGCGGTTTCACCCGCATAAGTATCGATCCCGTGGGAAAATCGGGATAAAAAGTATCCTATATCCTTTCCCGAGACTCAAACTATCTCTATACCAAATTTCATCGAAATCGGTTCAGCGGTTTAGGCGTGAAAGACGGACAAACAAACAGACACACACATACACTTTCACATTTATAATATTAGTATGAATAGTATGGATTAAAAGTATGCACGAAGAGAAGAGATATATAAGTTTTAGAGAAAACAAAGTTCAAGTAACTTTCAATGCACTAACTGTTTTAGTTTTGTTATTTTCGTGTCTGTGGCTGGAAAGTAGTGAAATTAACTTTACTGCAACCATCTTTACAAGCTTTTTACTTGAGCGAATTATTATCATTAAATATTTTATTTAACTCATTAGTTACTTTTATAAATTATACCAATGAGCCGCATCTACAGAAGTATCTGCACCTTTATTCAGTTTACCTTAAGCCGAGCTAAAAACTTCCTGGTTTTTTATTTAAAAACAATTCTTTTGACCCACCTACTAAGAAACACACCGTAAACCAACACATTTGTTTAATCCCGAACTACACAAGCAAAGTCAGTCGGGAAGGTAGTTAAATACAAACAGAATTAAGGGTTGAACTGAAGTGTCCCCTTTGTCAGGGCTGATAAACAACGGACCGTACTTACCGACTGTAACTGAGCAAATTATCCCTAGTTTGGTGCAAATATTACTTCTCGTATATCTTAATTGATTGTACTATTAAGATGCTTGAAGGAAGCAATTGGTTCTTTGTCTAAAGGTGCGCTTACACGGGCAACTAAAATTGCTCAACCGTCAACAACTAATACGCAACGAATACGTTCATACACTAGCAATTCAGCTGAACAATCTCTGGCCATGGACGAAGTTTTGCTTTCAGCGGCGGCTTGTAATACTTTTGTGCTCATGAAAGAAAAAAGGAAAAAAAAAACAAAGAAAGAAAATGGCGGCGGGTAGAAAGAAAATTGACTAAAAATTTCCAAACCGATTGGATATTCGGCAACTCATATTGGCGACATTGAGAAATGTGAAATATATGGCGCAATTAGAAGCAATATTCCCGAAACAATTGCCGAATTTTATTGTTGTTGCTCCAGATTGCACCACTTAATTGATCCAGATTGCTCCATTAGTGTTGCCAAGCAATTATTGCTCAGAAAATTGCCCTTGTAAGAGCACCTTAAGGGCTGATTTTTCCAACGCCAGATAATTTTATTGGAAGAATAATTTTAAATTTTTGACAGCTCTTCCATACAAAATCTGTCGGACGTCAATTTTGTTCCACGAATAAAAAATGTTTGTTGATTGAATAATCAGCCCTTAGTAAAATTGATAACGATATTTTTCAGGTTTATTTTAGGTTAACTCTCTCGAAATTCTTTTTGCTATGCCTTTGCTATCAAAAATTTTATGTTTATTTTACAAAATGAGAGGCTAAGTGGGTATCGGGGTTGGATTTTCACATTCGTTGTCCAGAGATTTATAACTTTTGGAAAACCTGTTGTCTCCTCGTTGGTTAAGTGGTAGCAAGCACTACTGCTGAGCATGAGTACCTAGGTTCGATTTCTTGTGTTATTGCCCGACCTGGAAACCGTATAGTGGTTTTTCCATCAGAAAGGACATGGCCAGTTTTTGTAAGGACGTCGGCATAGTTATCGAATTTATTGTACACCTATGATTTTTGGTGTTTTATATTCGTGAATATTTGCTCATTAAATTGATACAAATAAAAAACTCGGAGAACTTGTCAGTACAACAAACTAGACAAAAAACAGTTTCATTAAACCTTTTAATCAGATCGCTAGCAATAAGGTGCATAGATTATAATTTTGCTATTAAAACACTTAAAGGCGCTTTAAAATAGCGAACAGTTGTGAATTATATTATTACGTATAACTGATATGGTTTTAATATTATTAAGCATTTAAACAAAGTGATGGCCACCTAAATGAAGGATTTTAAACTGCATATTGATTAACATTTTTATGAAACTGGGTGATAGTCTCAAAAAATGTGACAATAATAACAAACATAACATAACATCGCGCCTATATATTCCTCGAAGGGTTGGTCAGAGGTGTAGTACAACCACATTTCACCAGTTATTTTGAGTCCCATGGGCGAGCTGATTGCCATCAAGCGCACAAGTCCAGACTCCGGGCTACTACTGAGAAATTCCTGATGAAAGAATTAAGAGAGAGATATGGGGTTTATATCTCTTTGTTCGACCTGGGAATCGAACTCAGGACCTCATGCTCAGCAGTAGCGTTTGCGACCACTAGACCAACGAGGCAGTCATAATAACAATTAACAAAGTATATTCGAAATTAATAGTTTTCTTTAAAGTACATTTTTACAGATTACTCTTATATTTCTTTAAATAGGTAGTTCAATTATACTATAAAAAAGAGAAGCACAAAATAAAGCAAAAGAGTAAAAATAATTATTTATTTATTAGAGAAAATAATAAAAATATTTTGCTACCTATATTATAATTATTATATCTTAAATGTCTACCTAAATAACATAAATTGCAGCGATAGTGTTAATGAAGATACCGAGTGAGGTCAATCAACCAGCTTGTATAAAATAGAGAATTTTTATTTCACAAATACAGTAACCTGGATTAAGTGTAAGTATAGGGCTTTAGTAATTAAATAAATAGCTGCTTTAAACATAACCAGACATGTTAAAAAATACAAGCATATTTATATATTATTGTTTTACAATTGTAATTATGGTTTTCAAGAAAGATTAGCCTTTTGTTAGATTGTTTTAATATTCTTGAATTATTAATAATATGTTGTCTAAAAATCCAGCTGGAACTTGAATATTGTTTTGGTGTCTTGCTCAACCAAGGTACCAGATAATTGTCATAACGTGACAACAACAACTAACGGTCCTGTTTCCTACAAGGCAACTACAATAGTACCCTAAAATAGCTTCCAACAGACAGCTTCCTCGGTTTGAGCATTGGTTATCCAACGCGAAACTCTTGTTTGATGGTGTGCAGAAAGCGAGGATATGAGATGCCTCTGCAACCTTTGCATGGCTATTCCGCAGTTGATGCACCTCATATTGATCCACAAAACAAATCCGAAACGCAATGCAAATCAGAGTCCAGTGTTAATAGCAAGGTAATTGAGTGGTAGAAGGTATCAGTCCGTAGGAATAAGCAGGTGACAAATAGGAATATTCGCAAAAACATAAACGCAGTAGGTACGCAATGAAGAATATGCAATAACATTAATTCCAATCAAAAAGTACTTTGTGATTATTTCATTACATTGACATTTGACATAGACAACGCACATTGTCATTGTCAAATAAGTAAACGCGTTCCGTTTTATGATTTTTTTTGTGTGTGAAATATAAAAAAAAACTATCTTACGCATCAATATTATGAAAAGATAATTTTATTAAATGCAACAAATACCAATGAAGATAGTTTCGTAAGAATAAAATGTTCCTAATATGAGCATTTTGTCGTCCACGTCACATGTCTACAAGTAGTACGCGTGGTATGGAACGCCCATTAATATATTTATCTTTCTCTATGGTTCACTATGGCGGAAGTTGACAAACGGTACTTTGAATTCATCATGCATTACTAAATATTTTGAAATAAACACTGACGAGTTCAGAGAGGTTAAAAACAACGTATTAATTCATTTTTCTATTTTTAATATACAATATTATTTACTATGTATGTGTACTTGGAATGTACTTTTTTGTCCATGTCTTTTCTCAATAGGCTCGCCCCCGATTACATGGGACTTAAAAACATAGCTGGCAAAATGTGGTTGTATTAAAATAACACCTCTGCCTAACCCGGGGATTACAGGGGTGATGATATGTTATGAAAATGTGTGTTTTATGAATATAGATAGAGTTTACTGGGGCAATTACGATCGTGGGTATATTCCGTTGGATTATAATTTCTACCAAATGCAGCGGCATTTTTATACTGGCAACATATTGATCGACCGCCGTCACTTTCGCTTTTACTTTAAAAGTATACCACGGCGCTTGGTAGAAATTATCACTCAACGGAATATGCCCACTATCGTAATTGCCCCAGTAAACGTTATTGCTTTTTGCAATCTTATACAAAAGAAAAACGTTACTCCATATTATAACATGCCAAGTTTTTTCATCTCAAGGATAGCCAGTACTCAATAACCCTAGAAATGGAGATATTTCTGGGGTTATTGCAAAACATAATATACCAGATACAATCTCTTTGATTGTCCTGTCAACTTGTTAGAAGGACACGTGTCACATGTATCCGGGTAGATATTATATTGGGATCGCTTTTTCCATTACTAACTGTTCAACTACAAATAAGTCTTCTTTGGTATTGTGGTATATTTTTGGAACGTTGTGCTTCATACATACGGAAGTATTGTGTGAAGTTCAAAGAAAATCTTTGAGTGGAGATCGATTAATGGTGTTGAATTATTCATGATGTTTTATTAAATCTCGTTCATTATAATACAGTTTGTTAAGAAAGGCCAGGCCTGCTTAAGATTTGTCAAGGCAATATTAAATGGTAGGTACACTTCTGTCTTCCAAGATGGGTGAAGCAACAAAATTGCACGTAATGTAAATAGTGTCATCGAGAGTAAGTTACGCATTGTCGGCCATACTTTTATTTTCTGCAACTTTCAATCAAATCAAAAGTGCAAATGCGCACAGCAAAAGAAAGGAACTCTCTACCTGTGTCTGTGTTTCCGACCGCATACAACACGAATCTCTTCAAACTGAGAGTGAACAGGCTTCTTCTGTGTAAGCTCACTCCATCATCGACTTTGTCTCTGTCACCTCTACCTAGACTAGAGCAAACCCATTCCAAATAAAAAAAAAGACGGGTTGCACTCCGGGAGTGCCGGCAGAAGTGAAAACTTGAATATTAACGTTGAAATAAATCAATTATGAATTGAATTAATACACACATCAAAAGTGTCTAGGGATCAACATATATTTTTGCAATAACTTTTCTCCTGATTGATATTAATTAAAATTTTCTTTAAGGATTCATCAAATAAAGTGTTTTCGTTTGTCACAGTAACGATAAACCAAGTCACCTTTGCATTAATAAAGAAATTTGCCATTTTCCTAATAAAGGGATTTTTGACATTTGAACCACTAACACAAAAGTTCGAAAAAAAGACTGAAATAACAGTTTTCTTTAAAATTTTATTGGGTAACTTAAACAATTAATAATCCGTGTTTCTACCGCGAACACTAACAACACAAGAACATCGGTTTGGCATACTCAAAATGAGTTCATCCAAATCACGCTGTGGAATGGCCGCCCATGTTCGTTGCAACAACAAAACAAGGTCTTCTTGCGACTGGATACCCTCCATATTCGGCAGAGCTCTTCTCTGTAGCATATCCCATGCATGCTCAATCGGGTTCAAGTCTGGCGACTGAGCAGGCCAGGGCAGGACATTGATGTTAGCTGCGGCGAGAGTCTGTCTTACAACTCTTGCGGTGTGCGGTCGTGCATTATCATGCATTAACTGAAATAAGGGACCGATTTGCACTTGTAGAGGAACGATGACGTCTGATACAATCGTCTCAGCATAAATTTGAGCGTTGAGGTTGCCTCTGATCCAAATCAACTCAGTTCTTCCGCCGATCCAAATACCCGCCCATACCATGATGGTTCCACCACTATAAGGATGGACTTCCTGGCAGGATTTTAATCGCTGTTGGCGTCCAGGGGTTCTCCAGTGTCGTATACGTCTTGTATCCGGTCTCATACCAAAACGAGACTCATCAGAAAAGCACACGAAACGCCATTGTTCTTCTGCCCAATTTCTGTGTTCAAGAGCCCATTGATATCGAATCCTACGATTGTGCATTGCTATAGGTGGTACCCGTAGCGGTCTTCGGGAATGAAGGTTCACTTCATGCAAGCGGTTTCTGACTGTTTGGTCGCTAATTAAGTTCCCTGAAGAGTGATGAAGCCTCACGGCTAACATCATGGCGGTTATTGTTGGAGCTCTTCGAGTTAAGATTTGAATATATCGGTCTTGTCTCCGTGTGGTGCAGCGATACCGTCCTCCATGGCGCTCAGCCACGGTACCAGTGCTTCGGTAACGTGTCCAAAGTCGACTGATAACACTCTGACTTGTATTCAGAGCTAAAGCCACAGTACGTTGCCGGGAACCAGCTTCTATCATTCCCACGGCTCTGAGCATTTCTTCCCTGCTTAAATGACGTCGCCGCTCCATAATAACGTTGGTTTTAATCAGTAGTAGGGAAACAGTAGCACTAATAATGTCTTCAATGCGTTGTATGTTTTTATAGGGAAAATATTGACAGCTGATTTTCATCTTTTACTCGAATTTGATTCACAGTTCCTGATCCAAATTATGAAATGCACCAAAAAGGATCCATATAAATTTATAAAATCATAAAGGGGTTTGAAGGTTTTGGCCCTAAAATCAGCCGCCATTTTGATTTTTTTTCAGAATCGCGGTGCACAACAAAAGTTATATATTTAGATAGAGGACACTTATACAAACAAAAAATGTAATATAACATAATATCCTAAAGCGTCAGGTTTCGGAGTTATTCACCAAAATATAAGTCGAAAACAACAAGGATTTTTTTGTTTTTTTTCCCCTCTAGGTAAGCATATTGAACTATTGAGGTAATAGAAACGTTATGAAACCTTTATGGAGAAGAAACAAAAGAAGAATAGACATTTTTTAAATAAATAATTAAATACCGCAATTTATAGTTAGTTTTTTAATCCCAGATACTAATCTGACAAGTGTAATGTCAAACTTCGATACTAAAAAAAACGAAAACACAAAAGACTTAAATGTCAAATTAGTCTCTGGGATTAAAAAACTAATTATAAATTGCCGTGTTTAATTATTTATTTAAAAAAATGTCTATTCTTCATTTGTTTCTTCTCAATAAAGGTTTTATAACGTTTCTATTACCTCAATAGTTCAATATGCTTACCTGGAGGTAAAAAAAACAAAAAAATCCTTGTTGTTTTCGACTTATATTTTTGTGAATAACTCCGAAACCTGACGCTTTAGGATATTATGTTACATTACATTTTTTGTTTGTATACGTGTCCTCTATCTAAATATATAACTTTTGTTGTGCACCGCGATTCTGAAAAAAAATCAAAATGGCGGCCGACCTTAGGGCCACCCTCCATACAAAAATCTTCTAACCCCTTTATTACAAAGCCACATCTCAATCTCAAGAAATCCGCATAAAAATGCTTGATCCCTAGACACTTTTGATGTGTGTATAACTAATTTTTTTTCACTACCTATTTCTGCGTCACTTTTTTCATTAATCGATGCACTTTGTTCAATTTCCATATTTTAAACACTTTATATACACGAATTTTACGAATACACAGCAGTGTGGCTACTACACAGACGGTCGAGCCATCAGCTGTCCATCCATCCATCCACATCCACGTCCACCATCACCGTCACCGTCACCGTCCCCATCACCGTCCCCGTCCCCGTCACCGTCACCGACACCGTCACCGTCACCGTCACCGACACCGTCACCGTCACCATCACCGACACCGTCACCGTCACCGTCACCGTAACCGTCACCGTCACCGTCACCGTCACGTCACCGACACCGTCACCGACACCGTCACCGTCACCGACACCGTCACCGTCACCGTCACCGTCACCGTCACCGTAACCGTCACCGTCACCGTCACCGACACCGTCACCGTCACCGTCACCGTCACCGTCACGTCACCGTCACCGACACCGTCACCGTCACCGTCACCGTCACCGTCACTGTCACCGTCACCGTCACCATCACCGTCACCGTCACCGTCACCGTCACCGTCACCGACACCGTCACCGTAACCGTCACCGTCACCGTCACCGTCACCGACACCGTCACCGTCACCGTCACCGTCACGTCACCGTCACCGTCACCGTCACCGACACCGTCACCGTCACCGTCACCGTCACCGTCCCCGTCACCGTCACCGTCACCGTCACCGTCACCGTCACCGACACCGTCACCGTCACCGTCACCGTCACCGTCACCGTCACCGTCACCGTCACCGTCACCGTCACCGTCACCGTCACCGACACCGTCACCGTCACCGTCCGTCCGTCCGTCCGTCCGTCCGTCCGTCCATCCATCCATCCATCCATCCATCCATCAATCCATTATCGTGTCTCACTTGGTTCACTTCGGTTGGCGCCCGCCGCCGTAGAAAGAGGGGGGGGGGGGGGAAATCTCTCCTGACGGTCACGTGTCCTGACGTGACGCGAGTTTAACATTTTTTCCCCATACAAAAAGTGTGCAACGCCGCTAAAGAAGTTTTCACTTCAAAAAAAAAGTGAATCTATTTGGTTGAATCGTGCAATGCTGCCAGTATTAATGCCGAAGGCTTATCTATATCCATACAACGCATGCAGCGGCTCAAAAGACTGACAACCAGTTTTAATAAGGGGTAAAATACTGGTATTCAGCTGCGTCCGGTTAGGAAGCCGACCCCAACATAGTTGGGCACAAAATGGTGGTAGGGTATTTGTACAAACTAGTTGTATGGTGTTTTTTTTTTGCTGTAATAGCAATAAGTACTCGCATTTTTATTTCATTCTTTGTTTCTAAAATGTAGCTTTTTGAAGTAAGTTTTGTGTAATCTTCAAACTAGCGAAATAAAAAGAACATTGACACGTATAATGATTTAGAAGATTCGCATTAAAAAAAAATATATCATTAAAATAGTTGCGGAACAGGTAATTTGGCCTAAATGAAAAGACATCACGAGTAAACTTAAGGCCACGCTGCAAAACACATGAAACTTATCTTCTCAACACATGCATATAACTAACATCTGCCAGTCCTCAGGATTAAGGCAAGCCACCAAAATTGTATCCTAATTCCTGAAGCAAACGGCCACTCATATGTTTATGTAAATAAGCCGGCGGGTCCGGGCTTGAGGTCGCGTTAAGCGCTCTTCAGGGCTAAGCAGGGCTGAGACCTCTTTATACGAACCTACAGGGATACGCTAGTGATGTACCAAGTTATAGTTGGTGGAGTTTAGGAGTAAGTTGTTTATGATTTCGTCTATACATCGAATAAGCTGTCAGTACAGGGTTATCTTTCGTAATAGTGTTGTCGTGTCGAACAATATTAAATTAGGTTTGAATAATTTGTCAAAGTTACTTTAGTTTATTAGCTTACGGCCGAACCCAATTACCTATCTATCACCAGTTTTGGCATACTGGAGGTAGAGAAACCTATCTATTTCTGGTTTTAACGTTCCAATAATCTATTTCAGTAGCGATCTGATACTGGTAGTTATGATTATACAGGCTACCATTAGTAGCGATTTGTCTTTAACTGACAATAGGTTATTGGCTTCGGCCGTTAGTGTGTCTGTTATAAAACTCTTGATTTTTAGAGAAAAAAAAGGTGTTATTTCATGTTAATCATATTTTTTACAATCAGTCCCACGTAAAAGCTTGGTTGTATCAAATTCTGCAAAAGTGACCATAATTTAAAAAAGGAAAAAATAAACATCCAAGGTTAAAGCTGACATCCCTAAAGGTCATCCGAATGTTGAGAGACAAAACAGCAGGCGAATGTGTTTGCTTAGGCCGTGTACACACGGTATAATTTTTGTGGCGATACAATGTGCTTGGCAAGGGTACTTGAGGGCAATTTAGCGAAATTAGTTAGGTTGTTATATATACTTTCTGCTTGTAATGGGTGGGGGATGTGTACATAATGGATATTGATTTAGTATATATGCCTTTATTTTGTAAGTAGTTAGTTATTACTATTAGTATCCCTTGAAGAAAAAGTCCAGCAGCGATACCAGCAATATGTTGAAAATATCTCGACGTCAGATGATAAACTAAATTATTATTTTTTTTTAGTTTTTCGTTAATGTCACCAAGTAATACAATTATACAGAGCATAGTGTCGTGCATTTTCATGCATTTCATTTTTAAATTACGTTATTGCTCCGAAATGAAATTTATAATTTCTTTGACCATTTCCCTATTTATTTATTTATTTAAAATTCGTGGACAGTAAGGAGTGGTACATAGGTGGAGTTAATGCAACAATGCATTCTCTACCAGTCAACTCTTGGGTAAAAAGTGCAACATTGTGTTACATGTACAAAAGATAAATGTTTACGAAATTAATACACACATATACGCCACACTCACACATTCTTTCACATTATTGCCCACTTACCTATTTCAATAATTTAATTAACCTAAGTAACAAAACTAAACTTCGCAATCCAGTCTCGAAAGCTTCTAACAAGAACATGGATCTAGCATATCAAGTGAATCCTTCAGTTCAACAAATGGCTCAGCCTGAACTATGATAAACTTTGCTAATAACTGTAGGTCAATCTACGCTCCCGGCTTCAGTGATAGACGAACAGCGATTTGTTATCCTGTTTGTTGTATATCCATGTTTTCTTAGGATACTGCCAAGGTCCATTTTGAGAAAGCACTCATTGTTACGGTCATGACTCGTGCAACTATCAAATAAATAAAGGGAAATATTCACTGCTGAACATAGGTTTTATTGACGTAAACACCACTGCAATGGCTATGAGATGATGTCATTGTCATCTCGCTGTACATACAACGTATTATGGTGATCTCATAAATTGCTAAATCGGCAGTATCCCTTTTTTTGACAAATCATAAATCCCTTGTTAGCTTTTCATGCCATATAAAATAATTATATTTTTTTATTCTCTACTAATTTATTAAAGTGTAGGAGGTAAACCACGACGAAGGAGGTGCGACGATGAGGTAACATTCGCAGAGCCAACATGGCCAGAGATCGCACAAGACAGGGAAAAAAAAGGCCTCCCGCCTTTGCCCAGCAGTGGGAAACAATGTAGGCTAACATTTTTTTTTTTTCATTAATAATTATTTCCTTTGTTTTTGTTTGTTTGTTTTTTTCAATCTACACCAGCCTTATTAATATCTACTGTTTCAAATCGCAAAGCGTACTGTATATTATTTCCGAACGTTACCAAAACATGTACTCTTAACCGTTCTTTTAAACATAATTACGTACTTAAATACAAATTACCCACCGCCATCTCTCCTCCCTTGCACCGTCGCACCACAGTCTATGAGATATAGCGTCCACAAATCAGCGGCACATCTCCAGGGCAGGCAGAAGTTCAGCCATTATTCAGGGCATCACAGGAGCATCAATAACACACGGCCGCCGTACTTTAAACTGTCTGACGGGTTGGTGCACCGAAATATTACTCAGTGTGTAGCCAGCCGGAGATAGAATGTGAAATTAAATCGACTAAAGTTTTCAAAAAATAAAAGGCCCGTTTTGATATTTGTCATCGCGACGTAACTAGTGAAGTAACCACACGACTCGGTACTCGATACACACGATAAATCGATTTAAGTTTGTATGAGTATTTGATCGATTTGGTTATGTATTGTATAGTGCATTGGATTAAAGTTCTGATTAGAAAATTTGATTTAACTCAAATGTCAAAATGGGCCTTTTATTTTTTGACAACTTTAGTGCACGGGTATTTTTACGCTGTGGTCATTAGTTGAAGTGAGTTTAGCTTGCAAGTATTATACAGGGTGAATTTTTGTTATTGCATGATTTACTTTTAGAAAGGACATTTCGAAAAAGGAAAAGTACTGCTGTCTTATAGGAAATTACCTCTTAAGCATTTTTTACTATTATAACGATAGTCTAACATTAACCTCCAGCTGCTATTTGAGATTTATTATATACTAGCTTCTGCCCGCGACTTCGCCCGCGTAAAACGTATTATCCCAAGGGAACACATTACCGGGATGAAAAATTCTATGATCTCACCACTGGGAAAAACCCTGTTAATCAGGAAATGGTCTATCTATGTGCCAATTTTCGTCCCAATCTGTTCAAGGGTTTACGCGTGATTGAGTAATAAACATCCAAACATCTTCACAAATTTTCACATTTATGATATTATTAGGATTTAAATTTTTCGGTATATAAAAACTTTTTAACAAAAAAAAACCTACTTACAAATATAAAATCATTTATCACTACTATAATTACATTGCTTTCTAAATATAAATCACAGAAAGACTAGTAAACTCGTCGTTCACAAACTTCACAGACAAAGTACGAACCATGCGTAAAGTTAATAACGAGCAGTAAGCGGCTCATTGTCAGAATATCGATGGAAACACTCTTATTCTGGATGAAGCGCTCTTCGTTAGCAGTAACCAGCTTACTAGCGGCAGAAGGCCGAATGCGATGGTGAAATATCAGACTGCAACTTCGATCAATAATGAAGGACTGCAGTGTTTTTTCTCTGGCTTACCTATGGTTACTCGAACTGCAACAGTTAGGTAGATAGAAACTACTGTTTTTTCAGAAATAGAGTTAGGTATTGAATTATTGAATTTAGTTCTATTATAGTACTTACTCTGTCCATAGGGGGGTTCCTAACCTACGATGCTCAGACCTGAGCCCTGATTCACAAACATACGACAGGCTATCGTATCAAAAACCTGATATTTCGATAACCTGATTTGACTTCCCCTCAATAGCAAATAGCTGTTGGAAGAATAGCGGGCGTCTATTTGATTTATACTGACAAACTTTTCGGGTTTTGGACTTGTGAACATCATTGAGAAGACTCCTACGATAACAATGATTAATGTTCGATACGATACGGATTACGGAAGCATATTGAGTGTTTGTGAATAAGGGGGCAGGTCACTCACCGAGTCGCAAAAGTTCCGCCTTGGCGTTTGCCAAAAAGCGATGGAGCGCAGCATCCTGGGTGTAAAAAGACAGGACATAATTCGAAACACCATGCTGCGTTCCAAAACGGGTATAATAGACGTAGGCAAGAAAGCTGTCAGACTCAAGTGGGACTGGGCGGGTCACATCAGCCGCATGCAGGATGACCGCTGGGCAAAAGTTTCCACACAATGGGTGCCTGAAGATGGACGGCGCCGCCAAGGTCGGTCCAGAAAGCGGTGGCGAGATGACCTGGACACGTACCGCGAGGGCTGGTTTGAGGTGGCGTGGGAAAGGAGTTCTTGGAAGGACTTGGGGGAGGCCTTTGCCCAGCAGTGGGACAGTATAAGCTAAAGAAAAAAAAAAGTAGTACTTACTCTAACAGAACTAAATTCGAAAATTCCAATTACTCAAAATCTGAATTTCACCGGATACCTTCCAGTAAAATTCAGATTTTGAGGAATTTTAGATTTCTGAGAATAGGTAACAAAATAGAACATTGTGTGAGGTTTCAAGTGAAAGCTTTGAAGCACGAATTCAGAATTAGGTATATCATAGGTATTTACTTTTTGTTAATTTACCGTTTCTAAGGAAAATTCTTAAATACTATTTCCCTCCAGCTCCTCCAATATTATAATATTAAAAACTTCATCATTGACATTCCACATCGAGCAAAAATTATGTCGATCCCATTATGTCAGGAATGTGGCATTATTTAATCAATCTTCAACAAATCTGTGTTTAGGTGCTGTTATTAAAGAATACAAACCACCACTTACAAAAGTAGGCCTACCCAAGTCTTGCATTATGGCCGGATATTTTTATCATAACTCGGTATCTGACCTCCTGTCTCGAAAGCGGATCATACAAATCGGCCGGGAAATCTTTAGGGAGAAGAATAATTGAATATTACGATAGACGCTTCTTCCCTACAGTTTTTTTTTTATTTCAGCATTGTTTACGGCTTCACGTAGACTTTAACAATCGGGGTGCATTTATAAGGAGATCTTGGACTGGGAGGAAGGAGGAGTATGTAGATCGTATTGGATTTATTGACGTTGCTTTTGCGTACTCGTATTTTTGGAAGCAAAATTATTTGTATTTTTTTTTGTTTGTTTCTGTTTATCTTTCCTTATTTTTGTTTCCGCTGGGGAAGAAAATCTACGTTAGTAGGTATTTCAAAATAATTAAAGGTCTGTTTTAAAATCTATGTTTACATTGCCTCCAGCATTCAATTTCACTGTACGGCTACTTACCTGGGATTTTGTAAATATTTTGAAATAGGTAATAAGATATAAATTTTGGAACAGATGAATCAGAAACGAAAAGTAAACGATGATAGATAGATAATAGCTTAAATTCCGAAATAACTAGTAGGTTAGAGGATCATCATCTGTCTAGCCTTTTCCTAACTATGTTGGGGTATGTTGGGGTCGGCTTCCAGTCTAACCTCTAAGTATTTAGTTGTTGTTCTAGATTAAAAGGCACCAAATTTTACAATCGTTATGTTTTCTAAAGGTGTCAAATCAGAAGCGTTTCGGTATTTCTCTGAAGTGTAGCCATCACGACCACATCCCGCCATAAGCCTTCAGTCTGACGCGAGAATGGCCGACAATGACGTGACCCCCATCAGGCCGACTGACGCGGCCAGCGAAACAATTTGTCGAATGCCATAGGCTTAGATGGAATGCCGCTGGAATTTACGCGTTTCGGCCACGAAACATGCTGGCTAAAGTTATGAATATAAAACTGCGTCTATACGATATAATATTTTGTGTGACATTTGCTATTAGTAGGTGACTTTTCTTGTCGCAAAGAAATACTGTTCAAATTTTCTTTTTTTTTATTAAGTTACTAGCTGCGCCCCGTGGTTTCGCCCGCGTAAATGTCGATCCCGTAAAATATCGGGATAAAAAGTAGCCTATATGTTAATCTAGAGTGTCAGTTACCTCCATACAAAATTATATCAAAAATGGTACAGCCGTTTGAGCGTGAAGAAGTAACAAACATATAAACACACACACACACACGCTCACAAACTTTCGCCTTTATAATATTAGTGTGATAAGTGTGATTGGTCCCGCCGTTTGTACGTGAACAAGTAACAAACATACAAAAATACTCACAATTTTTTGCCTTTATAATATTATTAGTGTGATAAGTGTGATTGGTCCTGCCGTTTGTGCGTGAACAAGTAACAAACATACAAAAATACTCACAATTTTTGCCTTTATAATATTAGTGTGATAAGTGTGATTGGTCCCGCCGTTTGTACGTGAACGAGTAACAAACATACAAAAATACTCACAATTTTTTGCCTTTATAATATTAGTGTGATAAGTGTGATTGGTCCTGCCGTTTGTGCGTGAACAAGTAACAAACATACAAAAATACTCACAATTTTTGCCTTTATAATATTAGTGTGATAAGTGTGATTGGTCCTGCCGTTTGTACGTGAACAAGTAACAAACATACAAAAATACTCACAATTTTTGCCTTTATAATATTAGTGTGATAAGTGTGATTGGTCCTGCCGTTTGTACGTGAACAAGTAACAAACATACAAAAATACTCACAATTTTTGCCTTTATAATATTAGTGTGATAAGTGTGATTGGTCCTGCCGTTTGTACGTGAACAAGTAACAAACATACAAAAATACTCACAATTTTTTGCCTTTATAATATTAGTGTGATTACAAGACGACTGCTTAGCAAAGGCCTCCCCCATTTTCTTCCACATTTCCTTGTGCTGTGCCTTCTCCGTCCAGTCGGTTAGGAAGTCCTGTACTGACCCAGCAGTGGGACAGTACAGGCTAACGAATTTTTTTTTTTTTTACAAGACGACTAAATAATTTCACTGCGATTAGAAAAGCTACAAAATGTTGGTTGGTCACTGTTGACGGTCTTTGGAAATAGTATTATTATTGTAAGCATAACTATAGCAACCACATTGCGCAGTGTCTCATTAGTATTCGGAAACTTGTGGTTTGCAAAATGTAAAATCCCTGATGAGTAGGTAAAGCTTTACTTCTTTTTCGACTTTTCAAAACACTGTCAGTTGATCTCGCACACGAACGATCCACGATTCCTTTTCAGTTCATTGGCCAAGTCATAGATAAATAAAAATATTGATTGCTCGTTAACTAAAGGCCTGGAATAATTAGGTTAACAAAATTGGACCAAAATGTAATTAAACTTATATTTAGTGTTTGCACGTTGTAACGTACCTAACCGAATGCAGCGGTCCAAATACATATATAAATGCTGTAATATTTTGTAGTTACCTGTTTGTGAATTTCTAATGACTTATTTGCGGCAACGTGCATTGTTTGTATATTGTAACTTTTAGTACTGTTTAACATTTTGTGCCGTTTAAAATTTTGTAATTTAGTGCGGCGGGAAAAATGGAATACAGGAATTTTAACGACATAGCCCACGTTCGCATGGACGCCAGACGTAAAAATATCGCGGCGGGATTTTATTGTGCACTGGATTTTGAACTGTCGGTGTTGAGCCAAGCGTTGAGAATCCAACAGAGTGCATCCCAGCGCGTCAAAAAAACACACTGTTGGATTTTCAACCCTCGGCGCTAAGCAATGCGTCGAAAATAAAGTGCGTCGCCGTCGGTAAAACGCGCCCGTGCGAACCTGGGCATAAATTGTCCTATTTTAGCTTCACTTGAAGGTAACTAGAACATTCTTCGATGCTTTCTTTTTTAGACAGTGAAATATTCTACTTGCGCCTATAGAGTTATGAGGAACAGGATGTAAAGCTCACTCATACTCTGTAGAAAAGGGAGGATCCTTCGACCAGACGAGTGCTGTGTCTAGCGGGCAACTGCCCTATGATTCATGTGGGGCCGTGGTATCTATGCTAGTTGCGCGGTAAACTCTGCTTGCGAGATGCAGGATTTTGCGTGACGTCAGTATGACGCGTTGTTCGTATGTGGCGTTGTAGATACGATTTATTCCGGTCTGATCCTCTGAGCCCCCCCCCCCCCCTTCCACCTCTCCCCCTCCTCGATCCCCTGCTAGTTCTTCTTCTGTTTTAATCTCTGGCTTATCCACGTACCGCTACACGCCTATAAAAATGTCAATCTATAATGAGATGTCGATATCACAAAACTATGATTATTGAAGAAAAGAGGAATCAGCATCCGTCTTTTTTTCATAAACGATGACATTATTTCAGAAATAACAATCTCGACATAATGCTTAATTACAACAAAGAAGCTTATCTCATAGCCTCATAATTCGGTGTTTGCTCGCACCTCGCCCGGTGGCACGGTCGGTCAATGATAATCCGGCACGTCTCGCGGGATGTGAGTGAGATCATTTGTAATGCGTTGAAACAAACGTTCTTGTTGTGTTGTTATGGCGACGTGTCGGTTTGCTGGTGCTTTGTTTCCAACTAGAGAATTTTGGTGGTGAATGTTTTTGGCTGTCATAGGGATGGGCGAGCATCTGGCTTTTGGAGAATATTTAAATCTTCCTGAGTTGTCTCTAATTATTGCTTTGCCGTTTCTATGTCTTCTTAATCTAAACATCTGTTGAGTATTGGTTTCTCCTTTTCATCTACTTAATCTGTACCTGCTCCAACGACAATGTGCAATGAAACTAAAAGCTTATGGTCAAAACGTATACTTACTCATATTTAAAGTAAATGTGATTTTTAATCATTATTGCAGGTATTTTATTATGTTTGATGGCTTACTCATACTGAAACGAACACTAACAAGCTAACAAAATTCTTTTTATCAAAAATACGTCAAATCGTAGACACTTTTTATCCGACTTCAACTCCAAAAAACTCTTACATCAACAAAATGCCCTACTAATTTGTACAGTTTTAGCCAATTTGTGCTCAGAGCTTAGGCTTGTTATAAAAAGTATTTATTAAGGCGGGTACTGACCGGCGTTACGGGGCGTAATGTAACGTGTTACACAGCGAGCGTTCGTGCAGTCAGTACGGGGAAACAAGGCGCTCGCAACGAGCAACGAGCGGCTCGCTGCTCGCTGCTAGTGCTCCACCCCGCTGTTGGTTTTTCGGCGAATCTTTTTTTTTTTCGTTTCTTTTTTTTTTAATTTGGATAATACAATAATTGAATAAAATCAAAGATCCCAACACAACTTCGTCATTCAACATCTCGACTACGAGTGGCAACGAATCATCTAGAGCACGGCCGAGCAGAGATTGAAACGAGCATGTTACACGGATTTTAGAACACTGCGTAACGTAACATGCTCGCTGCGAATAGTAAATTACGGCCCGTAACACCGGTCAGTACCCACCTTAAATAGCGCCACTGGGATCTTTCCTCAAATACTTTTGTTTAAATCTCCAAGAAATTGAGTTAAAGAGATGTACGCGTGCGCGTGAATATTTTAACTGGAGGAGTTTGTTTAGACGAGCTGTTTGTTTTGTTTTATTTTTATTGTTTACAGAATGATGAGAAGGAGTGAGTCTTTTGATGAGCGTTGAGAAGTTTAGGTGTCGTAAACAAAAGTAACTAAGTGTTTCAAAAGTAATATTTGCTGTATACTGTTAGCAGTGACCATTGTCGAATTATTTCCCACCACACTGATAAAAATACTGTATTATGTTAAAGAAAAGGAAACAGTTGTTGCTTTATTCTTATCATCAATCTAATCATAGAAGAAAAGATGATTAAAATAAACAGTTATACAAGTCACAACAATTAAAAAAACATTAAGAATAATGACGACAGTCTTCCACATCATCTGTTACAGTCCCATCACTAAAGCACGATAATAAATCCAACTTTATTTTTCAGCCCGAGCTCTTCAGCTCGGGCTTTTAATTTTTTAATGAACGCCGCCTTAGGAAATCCTCAATTTTATCACGGAGAGTCTTATTAAAACTATTATTAACAGTGAAATTTACTTGCTTAATTTAAATTGCTCGTTTTGCGTTCACGAAATTCCACCTGTATTAAATGTAAGACGGGCTCTCATAGCTGCGAGGCGTTTATTTTCCAGAAAATTCCGGTTGGAACCGGTGAGTGCCGCTCCATACCGGAACATAAATGCGAGACGTGACAAGTGTGTACGTGACTTTAGTGTTGTAATACACGGTTTTAATAATATCAAGTAATAACTAGAAATGGTGAGTCGTAAAAGTTGATGGGATGATGTATTAGCTGTTACAGCGTTGGTGAGATTGTTTCATAGATCCTTATTTATTAGGTATGCGCATTGTAGGACAAGATAATATAATTTGAATCATTTTATATTACTGGGGCTTTAAAATTACAAGCAGATAATAGGTATTTTTAAGCACGAACAAAGGAATACCTAAATTCAAAGTAGCGCTTCTGTACTCGTAAGCACATTAAACTTTTGTCGCGTATTATAGGTACACAGGCAGGTCAACTTACGCCATTTATATTTTACAACCATGTGCAGTAAAAGACGAATTCCCAAAAGAAAAGTCAGATTCAACTCTTCCACAGACTTGAGATTTTATTTCCCCCTTACAAGACCTATGGGAAATGATGGGTTATCTATGTCGCGGCCAAACTACATTTCAAAGGGACTTAGCTATAAGGCATGTATGCAGTAGGTAATACACACACACACACTACAGACAAACAACACAACATTACATACTTGTTATTTTTTCACAAAGGTATGTACAGTGAAGCTTTGAAAGATATAAAATATGAATGTGTCAATATCTAATCCAGTAAGGAAAAAATGTGTCGAAAATCATCTAACACGAATTCAAATCGTTGCTCATTACGCATAGAAATCACGTTGATTATGCAAATACGTGCACAAAGTCGTTCCATATAGAATCATACTTCACGCCACAATGACCTCGAATTACACTGATTGTGTTCCACGAGGCGTAAGTTGTACAAAGGCAGAAAAATCATGAAGACCCATCTTTCATGTTTTGATCAGAAAGTTTTCCCTTTTGTGAATTAATAGGGAATCAATGGGAATGCCTTTGTCAAACAGCAGGATGACTGAGTTGAATAATCAAAGTGACGCGCTGCCTTGAAAGACTCGGTGCATGTTTGTTACATCGAAAAATTGTGTTGTGTTTGACGTACAATTTTCCACAGGGAACTAAAGTTGGACCATTGTTAATTCTTTGTATTTTTAACCGACTTCAAAAAAAAGGGTTCTGTATTCGACCCGTATGTATGTATGGATGTATGTATGTTTGTATGTCCGCGATTTTGAACCGATTTTGAAAATTCTTTCATTAATATGATCTACATACTTTCAAGAAGGTTTTAGTATATAATAGATTAGGTAATTATTCTTATGTACGAAGTTATATGCATAAATGTAGGTACTGCCTCTCCGGCATTTCTATGCGAATTTTGACGATTCTTATTGTCGGTGTCTTCAATTATTACTCGTTTTCATCTTTAAACCCAGACAAAATACAGAAGACGTCTTTTATTTTATAATAAAATACCAGACTGTTTTAAAACCCTTAACTTTTGGATATTTAAATCTAAATCATTCAATTATCTCTGTAAATGCTATTCCTCGACTAATGATTTAATTAATGAAATGAAAAGTTGACTTAAACATTAGAATATTAAAATCTGTTCTTATTATCTCTTTGACTTAATTTAATCTTTTTGACATTTCCATTCCTAATATTTGACTAATTTGCAATTTGAATATTATTCTAGTTTATTTAATTAATATTATATCTAACAAAATAACTAACACCCTGAAAATATATTTGTACTCCGGAAACGGCAGAATAATTATGAACTTTTAAAACTATATAACAACTCTGTAAGAATATTCTGACAAATAAATGGACTATGATTATTCTTACAAAAGCAACGAATGATAATTATTATTAGTTTTAAATTATTTTTATTTTAAAATTATTATTTATTTATTTTAAATTTTACTAAAATAGGTATAAGTATCTATACTAACATAATATGGACTTATATCAATTACTGTATGCTTGGTCTGAAATAAATATTTTTTAAATTTATTTTCGACACCCACCGAAATAAATAAAGCAGCTAAACACCAACCAAGCTCTAAAGTAATTTGTTACTATCGATCTGAAACTAACAGACTGAAATATAGGCAGTTTTGGTTGAAGCGGCTGAATTTTATGGTCCAACAGGTTTCAATCTGATATACTCAGTAGCCTTGCAATGTTTTACGATAAGGTAATCTACAACATTAGATTAATTTGCGGTTTAAGTATGGAGATAACATAAATAAATTAAATTATACATAGGCACTAAAAAGATAATAGGTAGGTAGCCAGTATTTAATCATGCTCATTAGATCCCTTTATATTTGCGCATTCTAAGTAGGTTATGGTATGATTTTTTCTACTATTATCGATTTGAAACAGGCTGTAATTTGTGGGCATAATACCTAGTGATTTAGGTCCCAATAAGTTACTCAGAATTAACACGAAATGAAGAATGAAGAGGTGGTTTTACTGAGACCCAGAAATCGTAACTCAAAAAATCTGACTGTTTGTTAACACAAAAAAATGACGACCTTTTATGAAAGAAAATGAGCACTTCCTGACAAAGTTTTCACAAACTTCAATGAATACATTCTGAGTTTCGAAATAAAGAACACAATATCAAGCGGAACCATTGTTTAAGGCAGTCCGTTTTATTGTTTCCCGAGAAGAACATTGACGGCTGTGGAGTTACGAGAATTTTTCAAATAAAGTTGCGTCCACATCGGAGTGGCAAGTTGGATGAAAACTGAATATTTTTCAGTTTTTAAAACCACAGTTGGACCGGGTTTTAGTTTGTGATAGTTTTTAACTCGTGTTGTTTGACACCGCTTGTGTTCGATGCTTTAAGATTGCTTGTTCTCAACTGCAACATCAACTTTTGTAAATTCTGTTGTATATCCAGAGCTATACCAGCCATAATGAATCAATTGTTTGCATTTAGCAAATACTTTAGTGAAATTGCACTTTTAGTGTATGTAGGAAAATTAATAATTTTCTGGCTAACTATAAATTGAGTAGAGTACATTTGGGAGCCACTTGAACGATGTATGTTCATGCAAATATTTGTTCCATAGGTACCTGAATTTCATTTGAACTGAAACGGTTTTATGTTTACCTAAATCACCCAGATTCAGATCTAATCTGATCCGTTCAGAAACTTTTTACCCAAAACGAACCTTTGAATATAGGCTTAATTCAATGTTTCCAATAAATAACGGTTTGTGATTGGTTGTTTCAGGCGAGGCGGCGCATACGACGACGGTTTGATGGGGCGGTGACGCAGCATGCGCCGCGTGCCGCTTGCCGCGCTGCTGCGGCTTATCATCATAGCAGGTGGGTACTAACCAGCAATGTACTGTCAGAAATTATTTGTTGGGCAAATTGATACTCAATTTGTAGTGCTATAGCCATTTCATACAACTGTCAAAAATGACAGTTGTGATTTGAATGCCTATAACGGAAAATTTAAGTTGGTAATCAATTTGCTAAACAAATAATTTCCCTGACTTTACCTCTAAGGCACATGCCGTGACAAAAATATAGGGACGGACCCGTGCTTCACCTAGTTTCTCCACCTGGGTGAAGCACGGAGACTACGGTTCCGTGATCGGCAGCCTAATTGCGGAACGCCAAATCGTCAAATGATTCTGATCAGTTGGCTTCATTTCTATCACAATTGGCTTCATTTTACGATTTTCGAATTGCGAAACTCTAGTTTCTGCGCAGGGCCTTAACGTTCATAATTGGTTTCATAATAAACTAGAGTTTCGCAATTCGAAAATCGTAAAATGAAGCCAATTGTGATAGAAATGAAGCCAACTGATCAGAATCATTTGACGATTTGGCGTTCCGCAATTAGGCTGCGGGTCCCGTGCTCCAACTGATGACGTTATTGTACAGTGATGCAGTAAATTGTCTTCCCTATACTCGTATGATTCAAAAGATCTAAACAATTATTTAACGGCAGTGAATTTATAATGGGTGATTATAATGGATTGGATAACTTGAACTATGGAAGAACTATGTCCCCTGCCTGACCAATGTTATACATATAATATACACGGATAAAATGGCAGGGGGTGACTTGCACACTAAATAATGGGCTCCCGAAAATGATCGATAGCACAAGTTAATAAATGAATAACTAACACTTTGTGTATTATTGAGTAGTATATTATTAAATTATGTGTTTTTGTTAATTACTTGACTGTACTTGATCATCAATTGGAGCACGGGACCCGATCACGGAACCGTAGTCCCCATGCTTCACCCAGGTGGAGAAACTAGGTGAAGCACGAGTCCGTCCCCAAAAATATTAGCCAGTCATCAAGATGTTGAACTCAGGTTGAACCAAGATATTTAATTTTGTTACTCGAGGAGCATTTTGTTGTTCAAGACATCTTCAACTATGTTATTATAGAGCTCCCTGTTAAATGAATAGTATTTGGGAGCGGAGCAGCTCTCCTAATAAAACTTTTTTTACAAAAAAAACAAACGACTTCAAAAAAAAAAATAACTTTGATTTCGGAAGTCGGTGTCGTTGGTTCCGCATTTTCGTTTTTTGACACTGACTTCCGAAATTAAAGGTAATTATCACTTTGTAGTTTTTTTTTTGAAGTCGGTAGTTTTTTTTTGGAAAAATGTTTTTATTTTTCACTTTTTAGATGTACCTGCTACCTACCCCACACAAATTCAATTAGCACTGTCTAGTGCATTGAAGAATTGAAGACACCGACTAGAAGAATCATCAAAATTCGCATAGAAATGCCGGAGATACAGTACCTACATCATATAACTTCGTACATAAGAATAATTACCTAATGTATTATATACTAAAACCTTCCTGAAAGTATGTAGATTACATTAGTGATCAAAATTGGTTCATTACTTTTTGAGAAAATCGCGGACATGCAAACATACATACGGGTCGAATACAGAACCTCCTTTTTTGAAGTCGGTTAAAAAAAAAGTTTTTTGCCCAGCTTTAGTAGTAGCAAAGCTAAAAGGATACATTTCAGCTACAGTCGCAGAGAGCTAAAAGTTTTGATTAATTCGAATTCGTTTTACATACAAATATTTTCTAAATTAGTCGGTTTTCTTTTTGTTAGTTTGGTGACACTGATGTTTGTTTTCATTCCTGCTTTTGACTCTAAATGTCTTTTCTGTCTTCGTAATACTAACAATTTCTTTTAATAATATCACCTTATTATAGTTAGGTACCACCAAAAGCCCAAAACCATACCCAACTCTGATGATATCTTCGAAACACGTGCAGGAATAATAAGACCAACCCGTTCATAATTACCTATCCAAAGGTAACCTGAAACGTACGTGTTTCGTTTATAAAACGAGGATAGGTATAGGTAGCAGGTGTCTAGTTAACTTTTTCTTAGAAATCTGAAAATATAACGAACTTTTTTTAAACGGAAATTAATACAGGAGATTGATGTCTTTGATGGTAAAGCTAAAGTCCCGTTCAAGTTTCAAAATTGATTGAACAATTAGGTATTTATGGGATCATTAAGAGGCCTGTTACAAAAATGCGCTTAGATGCATGATTTCCTTGTTGAAATTGAATACTATTCGTTGGTTGGTATAAATAACAATTAATTGGTAAAGATAGTTCGTTTTCTCTTCTACAATAATAATATAGAGATTTTTTGATTAATTATCTATTTATTTAGCAATAATCGTTCTCCTCATGCATGTTCTTAGGCAAAAACGCGCGTTCTCTGCATGGGCGCATTCTCTGCGGCGGCGAGCCGCCCACTATCTGAACGCGCCCCAAAAGGTGGTAGCCGTAAGACTGATCCGGGGGTACCGCACGATCTCGGGCGAGGCGGCTAGCCTCCTTGCCGGACTGCCGCCATGGGATCTGGAGGCGATAGTCCTCGCGCGCCTGTATGAGTGGCGCGCGGAGACACTACGCCGAGGGGAAACTCCGCTTCCGCGGCAAGTCGCGGCGGAGCGGACAGACCTCTGGCGCGATCTCATGGTGGCATGGAAGGAGCGACTTTTGCAGCGCAGGGCACGCCACGATAGTGGCGATAAGACCCCTCTTTGAGGAGTGGCTAGAGAGGCGTCACGGCGTCCTCACCTATCGCCTAACGCTCACCGGACACGGATGTTTTGGGAGGTTCCTGCACATCATCAGGCGGGAGGAGACGCCCGGGTGTCACCACTGCGCGGATCGCCCAGAGGACACGGTGAAGCATACGGTAGAGGTCTGCCCCGCATGGGCGGAGCACCGCCGTGCCCTCGTAGAGGACATCGACATCGGCGGCGACCTCTCGCGTCTGGCCCTGGTTCAAGTCATGGTCCGGGGCGAGAGGGAGTGGGAGGCGGTCACCTCCTTCTGCGAAGCAGTCATGCTAGCGAAGGAGGTGGCGGAACGGCTGAGGGAGAGAGCCTCACGTCCCAGCCACCGCGGGAGACGCTCCGGGCGTCGGGAGCCGCGTGACGACTCCCGGCCACCGTAGGCACGGGCCTGCGGACGGAGAGTAATGGATAGCTCACCGTCCGATCAGGACCAGGCCCGTGCCGGACGGCGCGTACGTGTTCCACGCGCGCCTCAAAGAGATGTCAGCATAAAGGGGCCTGCCAGGGCCGAAGCTTGCCGGGGGTGCGGGATTGTCCGAAAGGGCTACCGCTACCCCGGAACATAAAGGGCTAAGGAAGGAACACGGATGGGTTTTAGTCAGTAAGAGTCTGACACTCCCTTCCGCTCCACCCAGAGCGGGAGGGGTCATTTGATGATTTCCCGTCCATAAAATAAAAGGCAAAAACTCATGGAGAACTGATTTGAGCGCTCTGATTTTCAGATTCTGTTGAATATAATCCATTAAAACAATTTTTGAAGTGAAAACTTTTATCCGATATGTCAGTGAGTGATGGCAAAGTATTCTGTTTGTGTATTGTTTTCACTTCTGTTGGCGATCCCGGAGTACCACTGTTTTTTTTGTTATATGCCTTATTTATAAATAAAAAAACGACTGAACCTAATAAAATTTTCTACTAGAAACAAGTCTGAATATCTCCGAACTTCTACATCATTGTCACGTAGTATTTATACCAAAATAGTCTCCAATAATTGCTTGACCAATATCAATAAAAAATTATACTTTGATTTTTTTAATAGGTAAATAAAATAAAAGTAGGTAAAAAAAAAAAACTATTCACTGCGCCGGCGATGCGCGCTCGCCCTGGCTGGAGGCCTTAGTTTATTGAGGCATCCACAGACAATCCCGGTTAAGCAAACGACAACCTTGTAGGTTGAACTACGAGATGCCATTTATTAGCAAAAAAAAAAAAAAGCGCGCTCAGTACCAAAATGTAAGAGGGCTCTTAATACTATACCTTCTAGAAATAAACAAGAAATTATATGTATATTAGGTCCTTACATATGAAATTGGCGTTTTGTATGGAAGGAACAAAAAGTCGAATATTTTTTAATATAATATATTTAATTAATCAAAGTATGAACCATTGTTTTCAATGCACTTTTGCCATCTTATAGGTAGTTCATTGATCCCTTTACTAAAAAAACCAGTCGGACGGGAATCAATAAAATCTTTGAAGGCGATTTGGACTGCCCCATCGGAGTTGAATTTTTTCCCTTGCAAAAAGTTATCCAAATTGCGAAAAAAATGGTAATCTGTTGGAGCAAGGTCCGGGGAGTACGGAGGATGTCTAAGATATTCCAATTCAAGCTCTTCTAATTTGGTAGCCGTCTGTTGCGCAGTGTGTGGTCTGGCGTTGTCGTGAAGCAGCAGTGGCGTGGAGCGATTGACCAGCCTTGGTTGTTTAGCCGCTAGCTTTTCCATCATGGTTTGTAATTGCTGACAATAGACATCAGCTGTAATAGTCTGGCCAGATTTGAGAAAACTGTAATGAACAATACCGGCACTAGTCCACCAAACGCTTACAAGTAACTTTTTTGGGGTTAATTTTCGCTTGGGGCAGGATTTGGCTGGCTGGCCAGGATCCAACCATTGCGCTGAGCGCTTCCGATTATCGTAAAGAATCCATTTTTCATCACAGGTAATGATTCGGTTTAAAATACCTTCATTGTTGTGCCGGTTCAGTAATGTAACGCAGCAGTCGACGCGCGTTTGCCGGTTTGCTTCAGTCAATTCGTGAGGTACCCACCTTTCAAGCTTTTTAATCTTCCCAATTTGCTTCAAGTGAATTAAAACAGTTTTATCACTAACATCGAAGCCTGCAGCTAACTCGGACGTGGTTTGCGATGGGTCCGCTTCCACAATAGCCTTCAATTCTCCATTATTAACTTGGGTCTCAGGCCGTCCACGGGGCTTGTTCTGCAGGTCGAAATTTCCAGAACGAAAACGTTGGAACCAAAAACGAACTGTGTTTTCTTTTGCAACATGACCGCCATACACATCATTCACCCTTCGAGTCGTTTCCGCAGCACTAGTGCCACGGCGGAACTCGTACTCGTAAATAATGCGATATTTTAAATTTTCCATTTTGTAAAATGAGTGACGCAAACAGAAAAAACAGAAGAAAAAAAACAAATGAATGACGGTCATCGAAGCACAAATACATGAGTAAATAGCTGTACAAATTTGAATTTGGAATTCCTTACCAAAGAGGAGAAATTCGTGATTAAAGTGGCCAGTACGAAAAACGCCAATTTCATATGTAAGGACCTAATATAACCTTTCAAGTATCTAAAGCTATAAATCTTCCAGTAACGACTTGTTTATCGATCTAAGTGAAATGCACTAAATGTTTATTTAGAAAAGCTTCTCACAATAACAATGAGCTATGAAGTAGACAAACATAAATACAAAAACTTTGTCTGCCTGACCAAAACACTACTCACTACATCGGACTGCTACTCCGAAACCATTGTTCCCTAGAAGTATATCGAGTGATCCCCGATAGTACCAGCCCGTGGCTGTTGTCAGCACAAATTGATGTGTCTGGCCCGCCCAGTCTAGTAGTTGGCCTCGATACCATTTGTTATATGAAGATATTATAGTGGAAAGGCGGTATCTGTTGATCGAATAGTTATGTTATACATTTTATTAGTATTGATTGTACTCATAAGTACTTTAGAGGCTGGCTGTGAAGCCACACCTATTTGTGGAACAGGCTGGTTATATTTGAAAGCATGTTCCATTCGAACGTTCAAGCGTGTGTCAAATATTCTGTTAGTTTGTTTTTCATTATATTAGAAGCAGTGTTGGCACAGAGTACTTTTTGATAGACTGAAGTGTTGGTTTTATCGTTGTAAAGCTTCTCTTAAACAATAAATGCTGTTCAAAGCTTAACGCCTTTAATCATATGTCGTAAGCACGTCCATTGCGACGACCCCCTCTACAGTAGATACCTATTTATGTTTATAGCTAGGTACCTTTAAACAGTCCATGAAATTATGGGAAAATTGGATTACAGGCGTATAAAATCAACCTTACATTTCAACTAAACAAGTTATTATGGAGTTTGTGTATGTACCTACTTTCATCTATCATCCCGTAAACTGTATGTTCCGAATATGGTGGGAAACTCGCCACAACGCCACCGCCAAATAGGAAATCGCCATAAGGTGATTATGGCACTGTTATTTTCAACTGTTACAGCATCAATAAAAATATTACATCATTTATCATGTCCAAAAAAGAAACGAATACTTTACAGATTAATATAAAAAGTATAAAAAAGTTTTGACCAGTAAAGTTAGCTGTATTAGCAGTAAAGTTTCTTAAAATGAACGACTTAATAATTGCAGTTGGAGAGAGTTAAAAGTTTTTGATCAATTGAATTCACTTTATAGACATACTAGCTGCGCCCCGCGGTTTCACCCGCATAAGTTGCGATCCCGTGGGAATATCGGAATAAAAAGCATCCTATGTCCTTCCCCGGGACTCAAACTATCTCTATACCAAATTTCATCTAAATCGGTTCAGTGGTTTAGGCGTGAAAAGGTAACACATAGATAGACAGAGTTACTTTCGAATTTATAATATTAGTATGGATTTTCTAAATTAGCTGATTTGTTTTTGTTAACTTAGCACTTATGTTTGCTTTCAATTCTGCAATGATTAAGCTTGAAAAGACAACATTGTTCAGTCGAGCACTTAGTAGGGATATGGCCAAAAGGCTTTCTTATAGAATAACCCCATTATTCATAAAACTTATCAAACCTATTTTAGTTAAAATGGGGTTTGTCTCTTTCTTACACACAGAAATGACAACGTAACAGATAAAGACAAACGTTCTATAAACCTATTTTAGCTAAAATAGAGATAAAATAGGATTATGAATAAGGGGGTTACTGTTTTAGAATTATTATAAATAGGTCAAATATTATTGAGTTACTTTTAAAGTTCAGCTAACATAAAATTCTGCAATGAAGAGTCGCTTTTCCTTTACATCTAGTTTACTTTACTTAAAAATAAATACTAAAACATCTGATTTATTCTAAACTTCGCTAGTTCGTCCATTGCAGTTTGATCTCTCACTTTCTACCTTAATTTGTAGCGTTTCATACATTTCGCAAAGATACATTTAAATTGAAAGGCTCTGTGTAAGGTGGTAGATGAAGGAGCTAAAGACATTATGGCTGGTCTTATTCAGAAAATGTTGAGAATTCTCGTTTTCTGAGCTAATTCGAGCTTTTCTTATCCTTTGCAGCTTTTAGGGTGTCTTTTAAGGTTTATTTTATATCTTTACTAGCTGCGCCCCGCGGTTTCACCCGCGTAAATGTCGATCCCGTGGGAATATCGGGATATAAAGTAGCCTATATGTTAATGCTGGGTGTCAGCTACTTCTATACAAAATTTTATCAAAATTGGTCCAGCCGTTTGAGCGTGAAGAAGTAACAAACATATAAACACACACACACACGCACACCCTCACACACTCACAAACTTTTGCCTTTATAACATTAGTGTGATAGTGTGATTAAGCAAATGGATTTGTTTGTTACTGTTCCAAAATGTGCAACAAAGAAAACTCAGTCTCGGTGTGAAAGATGTATTTCTGGTATTATTTATGGCATTACATGGGACTTAAACACAACTGGTGAATTAATGTGGGTGTATCTATTATAGTTGCACCTCTGATTAACCCTTCAAGGAATAGTCGTGACGTAATGTGTTACCTACACATAGGTGGTTGTTCTGGTTTTGTCTAACTGTTGGCGAACGGGGAATTTGTGTCTCCTCCCATTGTCGGAGGGTTGAGGTAGCTTGCTGCGTATATCTTCTATCTATATACCTAAATAAAATTGAATCGCCGAAATATATGTACGCGCATAACTTCCGAACGACTGCACAAAATTGGATAATTCTTTTGTTTTTCGTGCGAAGCTGGGGCAGGCCGCTAGTCCATACTAATAAATTTGAAAGTAACTCTGTCTGTCTGTCTGTATGTTACCTTTTCACGCCTAAACCACTGCACCGATTTAGATGAAATTTGGTTTAGAGATAGTTTGCCTCCCGGGGAAGGACATAGGATACTTTTTATCCCGATATTCCCACGGGATCGACACTTATGCGGGTAAAACCGCGGGGCGCAGCTAGTTTTGTATAACTCGTATTTTTTTTTGCCTTTAATCATCCTCAAAAAGCGGTATAGTTAGGTACATTATCTACAACCAAGAAAGTAACTGCCATTTTTTTCATCAATATTAAGATTCACTGTATAAAAGTAAACAATAAATATTCCCAACAAGATAGGTACATATATCAGTTTCATGCGTCATAGATTTCATAGCTCTACCAATTTCGGTTTCATCTCATACGACAACAATATCTACAGGCTGGTTATAGGCTATCAACCTTGTCGTGTCAAGATTAATCAGAAACCTGCTACATATTGGGTATACCTCTCCTCTAGGGAAATACCTTCTGAATAATGTGCGGGTACATTTTGTGGGTAAGGTCGTAAGAATGAAAGATTATTTTGGTTCACTGATGTTTTTATGTGCTTATACTATGCTAATTTTGTTAAGGTAATTTGAAAGGCCTTTTTAAACGACTTGAAAAGAAAGCAGGAGTGTGTTGTCTAATTACTCGGATACGGTTGGACCGATTTGGAAAATTCAATTTTTTTCTTGTTTGTGAGGCTATATCCCTGGTCCCATTGTCATCAGGTCAGGTTCTGATAATGGGATCCTGGAGAAACCGAGGGAACTCTTCAAATGTTATATTATTTATATTCAAAAACAAGTAACAAGGACTCAAAAAATGTTAGTAACCATATTTCTTAACAACTACGTTAGTAAAATTAACCTACACACTTAACCTAACACTGCAATATTGATTCATGCAAATCCCTGCTACAAGTTCAACACCGATGTGGAAAGCTTGCAGCAGCGATTCACATATAAGCAGTCCAGTCTGCTCGCGATACACCGCAATATAATGTTGGGGCTGGCCCGCACCCGGCGCACCAGGGAAGCGCATCTTTTTTGCATCGTAGCGTAGAAGCAATCGACACGAGCTTCAGCAAACATCCCTGAAGCGCTACAGAAGCGGAACAGCCCCATCAACACCCGGAACGCATTATTATATTGAATGCGAAGGGCGCTGTACGATTTTTGAGTGTAATCTACCCACAGGCTGCACGTGTAAAACGATGTACAATATGCACGAAATAGGGTTTTTTTTTATAGGCACACCTATAGCGATTTGGGTATTTTTTAGTTGTGGTAAAAACTAAATAGTGAAAAATAAAAACTTTTTTACTTACAAAAAAAAAATAACCGACTTCCAAAAGTGAAAAATTACTTTGATTTTGGAAGTAGGTAGTCGAGCTATTTTCTTTTTCCACCGATTTCCAATATTCACTTTGTAGTGTTTTTTGGAAGTCGATTGTTTTTTTTTTTTAGAAAAAAGGTTTTATTCTTTAACTATTGTTTATTTTTTTGAACTACATTTGAACTTGATATTGAGTTCAGAATAATTGCATTAGATTGAAAAAAGATTCTCATGCCGAATTCTCTAACTATTCATAGAAAAAACCTCTTTACTTTACAACTATCTTTTTTGCAAGCACTACCACTTTTCCTACCGTTTTCTTCCTCGACCAGCGTAAAGTCCTTAACAATACACAATTAAGTTTAATTCAGCACAGCTCGTCCATTTAAAAAGATTTACAACATTACATTGTCAGTCCTTTCCGAGAAGAAATTAAATTTACATTCGTAAAAGAATTGTTTATTTCTACCGTAAAGGAACCGACATTCAAGTTCATTAAAACGTAGGTTGACAAGTAAAACTCAATAAATACATCTAAGGTTAATTAGAGCTAAGTACGTTTGAGTACTAATTTGAGTTTGAGTAGTAATTATCCGGAAAAGAACCGGAGTTACCGACATAGCTTGCAGAGTAAGCAAACTGAAGTGGCAGTGGGCTGGCCATGTCTGTCGAAGGACTGATGGTCGGTGGAGCAGGCGAGTCCTGGAGTAGAGACCGCGTACCGGCAAGCGTAGTGTGGGACGCCCCCCAGCTAGATGGACGGACGACCTAAAGAAGGTGGCTGGGGTAGACTTGATGCGGAAGGCGGAGGACAGGGTGCTGTGTCGCAGTCTGGGAGAGGCCTATGTCCAGCAGTGGACTGCGATAGGCTGAGTTGATTGATTGATTGACGTTTGTGTATGGTTTTTTTCGTTAAAATTCAGTTTCTTTTTATAGCCTTGCAATTTTTTTATATTCAGTTATAAGTAGAGTTTGTGATATTTTTATTAAAAAAATATATATATTTAGTTCAATACTAGATATAGCTCTCATTCAGTAAATTGTATCTAATGACTTTTACTTGTCAACACACGATAAATGTTACTTATCAGTTTACGCAAAGGGCTGTAATTAAAGTTGTTGCAAACATAATATGAGGTAAAGCTCTCTTCACGTAGGAATACCGCGTTAACCCCACATTTGCATTTAATGGCAAAATATATGTAAATTTTTATGTACGATGTATCACGCCTCATGCATTTTGAATATTTTAAACGTTTTTATAGGTAACGTTTACCTACCTATCTACATAATACGTAAAGTAATCCTTGCTTGGCTTGTGGGAAACATCAACAATCTTCGTTCAACATTCATTTCATCAAGGGTGGTTATGGTAACATCCTCTTTCACAGTTCAATAGCTTTTTGCAGCCTAGAACCTTTTCAGCTAACTTCAGTGCGGCTTATTCGTCGATTCACACGAATTTTGGGCATTTCAGGCAATAATAAGCCTTCAGTGCATGTTGTAAAACTAACTTAGCTACTTCTAACTTATCTATAGCAAATTGTTGGATTTGTTCCTTCCCCGAAAATCATAGCTTTTTCAAGTCTTCAGTGTCCTTAATAAATATGGAACATCTCTTTCATTCAATTTCTTAAATCACTATTTCCTTCAATTACTTTCGTATAATATTATCCTGAATGTTAAATACCTCTCTATTATCTCGTTAATATTATCCTACGGGTAATTTGGATTAAACTGAAAACCCATTAGCGGCTATTTATTTATTAAAAACTAGCTGCTGCCCGCGACGTCGTCTGCCTGAAGGCTCTACAGCACCAAAAATACCTAAGATGCCAGTGTCGCTATAGCATTATAAGTAAACAACTTTTAAAATAGCATTAAAATATAAGTTTTTTTTGCAAGCGAAGCAAGTGAAGAGAGTTATATGGGAGTCCTGCTGAGTTCAGTATGGTGTGGGGGATGTGACTGAAGGAAATAGAGAAAACAATGCAGGAATACATTCCAGGACACAAAAGAGTAAAAATACGTACAAAGGCATCATACCTTAAAACATTTCCCTATAAACAACGTTGGTAGTTATGCTGCCAGGAGCCAAAATGTAAAGAGAGTCAGGACTGGTGACGCGGGAGCAAGCGACGTACAGTTGTCCGTGTGAGAAGCAACTCGTCCTGAGGTCGACACCCGCTGCCCTCAGTGTCTGCCCTGCGACTTATTGATGGTTATCGTGAAGCAAACACTCACGGGGAACTGTACGCGCTTGAACTGGAACGGGAAGATATGAGGTATGAGGGGAATGCGTGGTATAAATACTGCCTCGCCTACGCCACAACCCGTAAGAATTTCCGCCTCAATGGTGTGTCTGTAGAGCGAAATGACTTTAGGGTGGGTCCCGTTACACAACTTCAGAGGAGATAGGTTCCGAAGAAGCATAATCGGGACACCGACCTTCAGCTTGATGGTATGCGCTGGAAGTCCACTTGCTGACAGGGAGTTCAGAAATTCCACGGGATAATGTGTGGCGTCATCTTGCTCGACAACAGTGTTTATCGAGGTGTAGACCACTTCATTCCCCTCAATTTCCGAGAGAATGCATTCGTTAATTGCTGCAGCCTGATCATTTTTGGACGTCAAAATGGCCCGCTCACACACCCGAGAATTCTGCAGGTGCAGTATACGACTGATGTCCCCGTACACACAGCAAATGAGTTCTTTTAAGCTGGATACCACTCTACCGAGAGACTCTGGAAGCACCACCTGTCCACCTCTCTCGTCTGGTAGAGTGCCTTCACCAAGATTTAGAAGGACATTGGAGAATTCTTGAGCACGTGCATTGCCGCCGAGCCGAGCTCTCATATTAATGGTCAAGCACAGCGTACGAACTCGTGACCACAACGAAGATAGTTTCAACGAAGCATTCACCTCGTCAGCCCTCGATCCCCGTGTCACCACGGGAAGCGTTTGCCGGAAATCGCCACTGAACAGAACAGCTGTGATACGACGCATCAAATGTTCGTTCCTGCGGATGTCCTGCAGGGTTCCGTCCACGGCCTCAACTGCCTTCCTATTGGCCATCGTACACTCATCCCATACGATCAAAGAGCAATCCTTGAGCACGTGTCCCTTATCGCTGTTACGTGACACACCACAAACAGGCGTTTGGCGCTCTCCAAATCGATAGGAATTTTAAACATGGCATGTGCTGTCTTGCCACTCGGAAGCAGTGTGGCAGCGATTCCCGACGACGCTACAGCAATAGCAATTTTGCCTTGCCTGCTGACCTCTGCAAGTATGCAAGTGGTAACAAATGTTTTTCCTGTTCTACCAGACGCATTCCAAGAAAAACATTTGACCCTGGTTTTTTCCCAACGCTTTCAAGGACGGTGTCATAAATTTGTGATGCGGTGATGATTGGGGAGCTGGTAACCCATATTCGATCAGTGGATTGCCGCCGATAGAAATGACCACATCTTGAAGTGAACTGAGACAGGTGTTCAGCACGCGTTCATCAGTTACTCCGACTTCGTCTCCAGTAGAAACATAACTTTTTTGTAATACTTAACACCGCATTTTTTTTTTAATTGTCGTCCTCAACTCTGCTCAAGATTTTAAGGGTTTTGTTGGAACTTGAATTTGTCAAAACGAACTATACGATACAACTTTTATGAAGAAAATGCACATTGCCATCTATGATTTTTAAGAATAACTAACTACTAACCTCGCCAACATGATCAAATTTAAATTATTAATTTCCAAAAAGTGTCAACATGTAACTTGATTTGATTTTTATGAAATCTCATAGATGGCGCTGCTTCAAAATTTTCTTTATACTACTAAAATTCATTAAACTATGTTTTTTCTGCCCAAGTTACTTAAATGGCGTAGTTTTTATAGTGTAAAGCTAGATAATAGCATGGCTTACTGAAAAACAACATTTAAATATGAGTCGTTAGATTACACGCTGTCACAGAATGCGTAAGAAAAATAAAGATTCACAGCTCCTCCCCCATAGGTGATAGCGTGATAATATGTAACCTATATGTTGACCCGACCTCTTAGTAATATTCATGCAAAATTTGAAGTAAATCCATGCAGTACTTTTTGAGTTTATCCCGGACATACATACAGACAAACAGACAAAAATTCTAAAATCTATATTTTTGGCTTCGATATCGATTGTAGATCACGCCCCAAGTATTCTTTTAAAAAAATATTCAATGTACCGTTTTGACTTTCCTACGATTTTATTATATGTATATAGATACAATTAAAATTTCCCACAGAAATAAACGTTAAAACCAATGATATAAAAATTTAAATAAGCCTAAAAGCACCACAGATGCACTCAGAATAATTTATTAGTGTGACTGTGGAGCCTATTTTTATGGATTTTATCTGACTTTTTGTTCTTTATAATAAAATCGCGAAAATCACACTGTCACACTAATATTGTAAAGGCGAAAGTTTGTGAGTGTGTGTGTGTGTTCATATGTTTGTTACTTCTTCACGCTCAAACGGCTGGAACAATTTTGATAAAATTTTGTATGGAGGTAGCTGACACCCTTTTTTTATGGATGGGAAAACATCAAATGACCCCACCCGCTCTGGGTGGAGCGGAAGGGAGTGTCAGACTCTTACTGACTAAAACCCATCCGTGTTCCTTCCTTAGCCCTTTATGTTCCGGGTTAGCGGTAAACCTTTCGGACAATCCCACACTAGCTGACACCCTGGATTAACATATAGGCTACTTTTTATCCCGATATTCCCACGAGATAGACATTTACGCGGGTGAAACCGCGGGGCGCAGCTAGTTGATATGCAAAGGTGTTTTACTCAATCCTATTTAAACTTAAACTCTATGAAACATGCTACTCTGATTTTCTTTAAAAGTCTTTTAGGAAAGTAGGACGTTTTCTTTCGAGGAAAAACGTTTTTTTATGACATATTTTTCTTAAGAATCTCTTGAGCTGTCTCGGAAAGAATTTAATATAGATGAGTTTTTTAGTGTTAATACGAAGCTTGCATGGTTTTATACTAACGTGCTTTTGGTTCAAGTTGGCTTAGTACCAGATTCCAATCTAGTGCTAAGCCAACAATAATGTAGCTAACAAAGAAAACACGAAACAAGGGCTTTTTTAGCATATTTTGTGCTGTCTTGGATTTAGTACCTTTCATACCTGTCACGGGTCAATGTAAATAAGTACATTGTAGTAAAAAGTGAAAAATATTTCCTCATTTCTAACCACAAAATGTTATAAACATTTCATTATACCTACCATTAACGATTGTAAAACTTTGTCCTCAGGCGGCGCCAGTTTTGTCAACCCATACGTGAGTGAAGACCGCGTCGATCTCAACCAAGTATGGGTGGAGATACCATCAACGCTCGTGGCCTTGGGTGGAGACGTGCACATCCGAGTCCACGGCGCCTCGGGGGGTGGCCTCAAAGTCCGCATCGCCCGAGAAGACGACGACGGACGAGCTCTCCTGGCCACCATGCCCCTAGCACTCGACTCTGAAAACCGCATGACCTTACCATGTGGATACTTCTCTAGAGGAGGCACTTATTACCTAGAACTAATATCCGAAAAGGATCCATTCTTACCAGATTACGATAATACAACAGAAGTCAAGCGTGATTTTGATGGTAACAAAGTTAAGAGAGACGTTAGTGAAGGCAGTCTCATGGAGACTGGTGACAGTGTGGTGAAATCTTGGAAGTTCGATGTGTTGTGGCCGACGGCGAACCTGGACGTAACTCCGGAACAGATACAGACGTACCCTGAGAGACAGGTGATGGCTATACTGGAGTTTCCAAGGGTGGTGTGTACTCCTATTGAGTCTAGTGCTGATTTTTGGCTGGAGTTGTTGTACTGTGGCCATTCTAGTGGAGGAGCTGTGCTTTGTGATGGAAAGAACACCAGCTCGCACGCACATGTTTTGTATTCTGAACAGGTGAGGTTCTATTTACAGTTGCTTAGCTTAAAATAACTCATAAAAGATTTCCTTAAATTCATACTCATTTCTTGTCTTGTTGCAGATGCACGGGTTCCCAGGTCGTCGAACGATGACGCTTCGTTGTGAACTCTTCGGTCAGGCTGGGGACTATGCGCTCACATTGAGACCAGCTGCGGCAGCTGGCCCGCAGGATCTGGCAACTGCTTTTATTAAAGTTAGTAAGGACATACTAATTAATTATCTTTTAAATGCATTTTACTTGAAAGGCGATAAAATAAAATTTGTGACGAAAGAAATGCAAAGCAAGATCCGCTTACTGCAACATAAATGGATTGTATTGACGCTAAAGTTTAGACCACGTCCTAACTGAAACCTATTGTCGGGCGAGTACTCGATCGTCGCGTTCGTTTTTATATGAATAGGTATGCGCGTTTCGGTTCACCGAAACGCGTGGTCACGCTGACAGAAGGCGCCTTACGATTTTACTCATCACGTATTCGCGCAACGATCGCTTTCTATTAGGACTCGGCGGTAATGTCGTAATTTAAGTAAACGATCGCGTAATCGCGAATTTGCGAGACAGTCGTCTTCGTTTAGATCACAAGGTATCACTGTGAAACGTCAATGTCCCAAAATAATGCTAAAATCAAATATCAAGTGGCCCAATAAACACTTGATTCTAAACATCAAACATAAATAACTCTTTGCCCGTGCTCAATGGAGAATTCCGTTAAAATGTCGACGTTTTTAATTATTGATGAAAAATGTTTGTTGGAGGCAATGAAAATGGAACCCCGTCCGACTCCCACTCTCATAAAAAAGCCTTTTCAAATGAACACCTCTATAAATATTTACAGAGGCACAGGTTAGCAGGATAACCACGCTTGCAGAGTTTGAAAGGACTGTCTAAATATTGAGCATTGTGAAAATGTACTCCAAAATTCCTTAAACATTATCATTGTAATCTAAAGTGGTCTCTCATGCAGAAAGCTGTGGTTGTTATACTCTGGGAGTTTAGCCACATTTGTTATGTAGGGAGTAAATAAAGGCGGTTCTTCTAATTATTGAGAGCAGTGGCGGCTCAGTGATTAACGAGTTGTAGCTCGTAGGTTCGAATCCAGAGAGGCGCTTTACTTTGTGTAAATTATTTTATCACTACTGCTCTCAAAACGATGGAGAGAAACATCGTGAGGAAACCGGCATGTCCTAGAATAAAAAAATCGAAGACATGTGACATCTACCGACCCACACTGGGCTCGCCTGGTAAATTACGGCCCATTCCCTTTCACCGAGAGGGGCCTGTGCCCCAGCAGTGAGAACATTGCTTATGCTTGTAATTTTAGATCAAGAAAATGCCCGAATTCAGAACGAAGTCAAGTACTTTAAGTATAATTCGATGTATGTACAGTGTATTCCACATTTTCCTCCACAACATTGTGGTAAGTCTATCCCTTCCATATTTTATTAAACACCTGGCGGGAGATGTATGGAGATCGTATATAATTCCCGCCAAACAAGCTGAAGGAGAACCGTTGATAAAGATTGATAGCAGCTTGTCTACGATGCTTTGTGTGCAGATTTTAATCAAACATGGTTGGTTTTTAATTAAACTCATGCAGTGAATTTTCAATCAGATCAACGATCATGCTGAAAACTTACTTAGCACACAATGATTTCATCTAACAAACACACGCCATGTTGACACCAGGATTTATTTCTTAATGCCTGTGATTTTTTTTCTAAGATTTTATTAATAAATCACTGTCAATATAAAGATTTCAATATCTCTAAAGTGACTCTAAGTAAAGAAAGAGATCATGATGATAAAATTAATATCAACTCAAAGACTACGCTTGATCGATTTCAAACACGAGAAAACATCGTCTATCAAAGTCTTTCAACAAAAATCTCTCTTATTTCAAGTTTCAAATATACTTCCAAAGTCTTTGTCCTACCAAGTCGGGCTTAAATTAACTCGGGAGGGTTCCCGTTTGATCTCAATTGGGAAACAACATTTTAACAATATTGTTCGTTATTTTCTTATGTTTTTATTAAGAAGATGAGTGGAAGGGAAATTATTATATTTCACAGCGGTCGTTACACAAACTTCGGTGTTACAATCTACATAAAAGTTTATGTGTAATAAATGGGCCTGGTTTTAAGTGTTGTATTCCATTATTGTGCGTCGACACTTTTTATGGTAAAAATTTTATCTGTTGGCTGTATAATATTTTTGAAACTTCTCAAAGAGATTCTGTTATGAATATGGATGTTATGTTTAATGTTATATTTTATTTGGAATTGTAAATGATAAATGTTTTATTTTCTGTAAGTAGGTTTGTATAAACACTTTTACACGTCAATCATATTTTTTTAAACTAGATGAGGTCGGCGTTTCGTATCCTGACTATTCTGAGAAGAAAGGCCGAGGTCACAGTCTCTTTTAAAGTCCAGACAAAATCTTGGTCAGATCATGTGAAGACCATGTAGATTGGTGTCTGAAATGGTCTTTTGTGGAAAGAACCACACAGATTGAGCGGACCGGTCCAGTCCGTGCACGAATTTGTCAAAAATCGTGCAGCTCAACTCAGAACTTGAGGAGCTCAACGATTCGACGAACAATACCAAATACCAAAGAAAGGACATTTGAGTAGGCCGCGTATTGTGGCATTTTATACATTCTATCAATTTCATTAAGTGATTCCTATTTATGAGCTATCAACTTTTAGATAATGTTAGTTTAATTTCTGTGTTTTTTCATAATAAAGAAGATTAATCGACTGAATATACCTATTGGTATGTTGGAGTGGTACCTAGTTGTTTTTTTTTAATGTAGGTGTGATTTAGAAATCACCTTTTCCAAATCCAATAATTAAATCTTAAATTCTTATCCTTGTTAAACTAGACTTGATACCAAAATAGTTGAAGAATTTCTTTCAATTATCCAATGAACTGGTATCCATTAAAGTGAAAGTACTTACCGCGAAGAGTGCAGGAAAGTAGGTAATCATGCTTTTTACTTCCACTGGCCACGAAGAGACTGCGATTTACTTTTAAATCGAATATTTCTAGTGATTTAGTCCCTAATTCCATAAGAAGCAATAATGTTTCAATTAATGTGGTTTGAAATAATAAAAAACGTCAAATGCCTCCATGTATATTTTTGTCTTTTGGGTTCAATTATAAAATACCCGTAAAAAAAATATGTCTACAGTCGTATTCTTGTACATATTGCATACCTGACGTAATTCTTCGTTCCGTGATGTTATATATTTTCTTTTTGCAAATAACATGGTTCAAATCAAAATCAAAGCATTTATTTCAATTAAACCAATTAAAGGCACTTTTGAATTGTCAGGGAGTCGGTCGGGGGATTCACGCCCGGTTTCTGGAACGAAAATTAGCACAACAATTTAGATAATGAATTGAGCGGGTAACCTGTTGTGATTGGTTGAAACAATATAATACAATCAACAGCCAATCGCATCACTTGATTTGCGTTTAAATTTGACGCGTCGATAATTTTCCTTCTAGAAACTGAGCGTTAAATTAATTGCTTTAGTTGGTTAGCTAAATATTTTTAGATCATGCTACAGATAAATCTAACTTCATATTTGTTTTATTTCTTCACCAGGCAGACTGGTCAGAACAATTCGTTCTGAACGTACATGGAGGCTCCGTGTTTCCTTGTGGTGATGGCGTCAGGGTGCTGTTCCAGTACCCTGAGTGTGTGCTGGAGGGAGCTGACAGGGTCAGGGTATTCGGCAGAGATGCTGACCGACTGCGATACGTCGCTGAAAGACGGGTTCGCAGGTAAGCCTTATCACACTAATATTATAAAAGCGAAAGTTTGTGAGAGTGTGTGTGTGTTTATATGTTTGTTACTTCTTCACGCTCAAACTGCTAGACCAATTTTGATAAAATTTTGTATGAAGGTAGCTGACACCCTGGATTAACATATATGCTACTTTTTATCCCGATATTCCCACGGGATTGACACTTACGCGGGTGAAACCACGGGGCGCAGCTAGTAATTACTATTTAAATAAAATTCATATTTAGGGACCCTGGGGTTCCGGATTTTTGGAAGGAGTACGAGTGACCGAAGCCAACTCGCAGAAGACAGACACTATTAATGAAATGAGGCACCAACCGACGATTATCCCTGTATGCAGAAAATTATTATCATTTGATAAGACACTAGCAGCTAATTAACTGATACGTGTACGTGTTTCAAATAGCTTGGAGGTATTAGTACCATGAATCCATCCAGCACATGATTCTAGACCCCGTCGAATAGAAATTTTTCGTCGGTTACAAAATGACAAACGGCAATTTCATACTAAAGTGCACCTACACGGTGGATATGTACGGAACAGCACCTTTTTTTTAAGCCCCGACGAAATATTACTAGGTACTCTGGTGGCTCTAGAGAGTCTAGAATCATGGTAACACTTTGAGCGTTGCAATATCCCTTAGGTATACATCCTCTATGCATATAATAGTGTTTATTTGGAGCTCTGGAAGATAATTGAGTTGTGATGGGTGGTATTTTGGATGGGTTAGTCCAGTCCGGTGGATAATTATGAATTTGACACGTAGCACCCAAACCCAAAAATATGACTCAAAATAATACACTGCATAATTACGTTAAATTCAAATCGCAAATTAATTTGTAATCACGGTTATCACGTGGAATCCTCATCAAATTATGCCGTGTTTAATTAACGATAGATGTATAATAAGTGTATGTAGATATGTATTCAACCATATACTTACATAAGGCTCTAATTTGCGGTGACAATAATCGGCTTATGTGACCGCACAAATGTTGCACAGATTACCGTTTTGATCAATTCTGCAGCTTAGTAGGGTTACCTATTGGTGCTTTTGAAGTTTGGAAAGTTTTGGAAGATGACTGATAGGCAGGTGGATAAAACATTTAATTTCGATGAAGCCAATAAACAAAAGGCATGATTCCTAATAGGAAAAATTGGTGCCATTATAAAAGACAAAAAAAAAATACGGACTTCGATCAAGCCAAACCGCAAGTAAAATGCACAATTCAAAATTAGAATAAAATTAAATTAAAAATTAGTTCTGTTGAAGTGGATTCCAATACAAAAAAAAAAAACTAAATGAATCAATGGAACATAGCGTGCTATGTGCGAGTTTCAAAATACCTGACACCGGTTTTCTGCTGAATCCCAGTAGTGACTTTAGATCAAGCAGACCAGGAAAACGAGGAACAAAATCCATTGGGTAGAGCGATGGAGGTGCTCAATGCTGACATAATCAGTCAGAAGGTGGGGACTACTTTCCGGGCGAAGGACGTAACTACAGTCATAAGGCGTGTCTCGAGTGGTAAGTCCCCGGGTCATGATGGATTTAGCATTGAGCACCTACAGCACGCCGGACCACACATGGCTAGGGTCTTGGCTATGTTTTACTCTCGTTGTGCGTGGGCCATCCCTACCTGCCAGCCGATTTTATGAAAACAGTGGTAGTCCTTGTAGTGAAGAATAAAACTGGAGATCTTACTGATAAGAGTAACTACTGGCATATTTCTCTTGCCACTGTAACTGCAAAGGTGTTTGACGGTTTGCTTAACGAACAGTCAAATAGATCGGTAACACTGCACGATAACCAGTTCGGGTTTCGTCCCCGGCTGTGCACTGAAAGATACTACACAGACCGTCAAAGGCCGGTGTATGCGTGCTTCCTTGATTTGTCCAAGGCTTTCGACCTTGTAGCGTATGACCGGCTGTGGAGCAAGCTGAGGAGCATAGATTTGCTGCCGGAATTTATCAGCATGTTCCAGTACTGGTATGCGCACCAGTCTAATAGTGTTAGGTGGGCGGGGGCAATGTCGGATGCGCATCAGCTCGAATGCGGAGTCTGGCAGGGTGGCTTAACATCTCCAACCCTGTTTAATATTAACGGGCTGACCTATTGGCCCGTTTATTGAGTGAAAATAGATGGCAAACTATTATGCTATAATAGTAAGTTATTATCCGAAAATATTGTTAAAAACAATATGCAAACTCCACCTGAGACTGTTTTTCGAGCGCATACAACCCAAATCTCTTCAAAGTGAGAGTGAATAGGCTTCTTCTGGGTAAGCTCGCTCCATCGTCGACTTTGTCTCTGCCACCTTTGACTTAGGCTAGAGTCAAGAGCAAGACCATTTCAAATAATAATTAAAAAAAAATAATTTGTTAGGCATAGGTGTAAAAATAGGTGTTATAAATAAAATAGGTAAATGTAATAAATTGCTTTGTGACATTTATTCAATGAATCGAGTGGTAAAAAAAAGACGGGTTGCACTCCGGGAGTGCCGGCAGAAGTGAAAACATGAATATTAACGTTGAAATAAATCAATTATGAGTTGAATTAATATAACTAATTTTTTTCCACTATTTCTGCGTCACTTTTTTTATAAATCGATGCACTTTGTTCAATTTCCATATTTGAAACACTTTATATTCACGAATTTTACGAATACACAGCAGTGTAGCTACACAGACGGTCGAGCCATCAGCTGTCCATCCATCCATCCACATCCACGTCCACCATCACCGTCACCGTTACCGTCACCGTCACCGTCACCGTCACCGTCACCGTCACCGTCACCGTCACCGTCACCGTCACCGTCACCGTCACCGTCACCGTCACCGTCACCGTCACCGTCACCGTCACCGTCACCGTCACCGTCACCGTCGCCGTCACCGTCATCGACACCGTCACCGTCATCGTCACCGTCACCGACACCGTTACCGTCACCGTCTCTATCACCATCACCGTCACCGTCACCGTCACCGTCACCCGTCACCGTCACCGTCACCGTCACCGTCACCGTCATCACCGTCACACCGTCACCGTCACCGTCACCGTCGCCGTCACCGTCACCGACACCGTCACCGACACCGTCACCGTCACCGTCACCGACACAGTCACCGTCTCCGTCACCGTCATCACCGTCACACCGTCACCGTCACCGTCACCGTCACCGTCACCGTCGCCGTCACCGTCACCGACACAGTCACCGTCTCCGTCACCGTCATCACCGTCACACCGTCACCGTCACCGTCGCCGTCACCGTCATCGACACCGTCACCGTCACCGTCACCGTCACCGACACCGTCACCGTCACCGTCACCGTCACCGTCACCGACACCGTCACCGACACCGTCACCGTCACCGTCACCGACACAGTCACCGTCTCCGTCACCGTCATCACCGTCACGACGTCACCGTCACCGTCACCGTCACCGTCACCGTCACCGTCACCGTCACCGTCACCGTCACCGTCGCCGACACCGTCACCGACACCGTCACCGTCGCCGTCACCGTCACCGTCACCGACACCGTCACCGTCACCGACACCGTCACCGACACCGTCACCGTCACCGTCACCGTCACCGTCACCGACACCGTCACCGTCACCGTCACCATCACCGTCACCGTCACCGTCACCGACACCGTCACCGTCACCGTCAACGTCCGTCCGTCCGTCCGTCCATCCATCTATCCATCCACCCATCCATTATCGTGTCTCACTTGGTTCACTTCGGTTGGCGCCGCCGTAGAAAGAGGGGTGGGGGGGGGGAAATCTCTCCTGACGGTCACGTGTCCTGACGCGAGTTTAACATTTTTTCCCCAGTACAAAAAGTGTTCAACGCCGCTAAAGAAGTTTTCACTTCAATAATAAACTTTCACGCGGTAATAATTTCCATGATCAATATCGATTTCATTAATGAGATGTAAACATGTTAACACGGTAATTAATGGTTTTAATTTATATCTTGGGGACCATTACGCGTGTCGGCGTGTCGGTGTCGTCGGCGAAGTTGGGGGTCCAAGTATAAATAAGTGTTTTTCTTATTTATTTGCGCAACTAGTTGAATGAATCAAAATAAGTATAATTATAACATATTTTTGTTCCTCTTTTGGTATCTCAAAACCAGTCAATGCTATGTTTGTTAATTTTCCCATTCGATAAAGGTACTCGTACTGTCTAGTTGATCCATTCCTACAATTTACATACTTCTTTTATTATTATTTTGTTTAATTACGAACTGTTTGAGGGGCTTGTGGCTAAGTAACAACAGCTGCACGGGTCGATCGATCAGGTTAAGCTGCGCTTGTCGCGTCTGGTCCGTGGATGGGTGACCATCTTTACATACCAATACCCCCGTGCTTCAGAAAGCAAGTTAAGCCGTTGGCCGCGGCTGTCATGCGTGGATCTTTTACAGTCGTTACGGGTCGTCAGAAGCCCGAAAGTCTGACAACCAGTCTTATCAATGGGTATCGTATTACCCAGTAACTGGGTTGTGGATCAGATAGACAGTTGCTCCATATAAAATTCTGGTATTCAGCTGCATTCGATTAGACTGGAAGCCGACCCCAACATAGTTGGGAAAAGGTTCGGCAAGTGATGAGTTACTACTACATATTTATTTTGTACTAGGTGTGCCCCGTGGTTTCACCCGCGTAAGTGTCGATCCCGTGGGAATATCGGAATAAAAGTAACCTATATGTTAATCCAGGGTACAAAATTTTATCAAAATTGGTCCACCCGATTGAGCGTGAAGAAGTAACAAACATATAAACACACACACACACCCCCAAACACACTCACAAACTTTCGCCTTTATAATATTGGTGTGATTGTGTTTAACACATTTTGGTAATATAGATATTGTAGGTACGTGTGTCATAAACAACACTGATTTATTTATAAGTAAGAGTCTGTAAGAGTGGCTAAGGTGATGGTGGCACACAAGAGGATAGATGGTTTTTCTATGCTCACTGCAGTCACCCAAAATATCTCCAGTGTTCTCTTGGTGTGCGTTTTTACATGATGCATGCAAGGTTGCCAAAAATTTAGTTGATACAAATAAAAACATGGTAAAAATATTGGTGAATTAGAGCAGAAAAAGTAATCCAACTCAACCTCAAAGCACTTTTCAATTGTCAAGGAGTCGGTCAGTCGTGTGGAAATCCTCATGGATGTCCACCACCCTGGGGTGAGTAAGAGTCTGACAGTCCCCTCCACCCACCCCAGCGTGGTGGACATCCATGAGGATTTCCACATAATAATAAAAAGGTAGTGAAAATAAAATAAAGAGTTATTGAAGTAAACAAGAAAGATACAGTTAGATCGAACTGTTCTTGAATTGGCAGCCACATACTGTTCCATTTTTGTGAGATTGAGAGTATTCAACACTATTCTTTTTACACCTAACATTTGTTAACTAGCCTGTCTTTGTTGCAGGGGGCAGCACACAGCATCGTTCGACTGCCGGCTGTTCAGCGAGCGGTATCCGGAGTACTGCTTCGTGTACGTGTCGCAGGCAGTCACGGGGGCAGTGGCTGACGTCAGGATGGACTGCTTGCCCACGCTGCCGCTCTCAGGTAAGACATTAAAGGTCATAGCACACGTATCAAATCGAAAAGGGATTGGCACCGTATCGCCTATCGCCTCGCCATCAAACAGGCGTCAACCTTACGTAAGCACGTAACTAAAGCGGATCAGAAGCTCCGATACGTCGACTCGGCTACGGCTAGGCGACGCCGCGCTTACGGCTCGCCGACCGCTGGTTGATGGTGCAGCAAGCAGGCCGGAGGGGTGAGAGGGGCAAGGGTAGACGAAGAGACATAAGCGGTACGGAGAGACGTAAGCGCGGGGACGACGAGCCGTAAGCGCTGGGACGACGATCCGTAACGCACTGCACCGCGGTTCGTGAGCTTGTCCCGAGTTGAGGTGATTACGTTACGATTCCGATTAGTGTGCGTTGCAGTAGGGAGTTTCATACAAAGAATACTGAACGGCTCGAGTTGGTAGTGTTGGTACGGTGCCGATCCCTTTCCGATTTGATACGTGTGCTATGACCTTAAGCCAGGACTACACATGCCAGTGACTGAAACAAACGTATGCAAGTATAGTATGCCCATTATCCCCTTTAAATTTCTATGATTGTCCCATACGGAGTAATTGCGTCACACATTTAGAATGGCAATGCCATTCATTTTCACAGGTCGACAACATTCATTACAAGGTTTACGTTGGTGAGCAGATGAATTTTTCAAACATACCGTACTTAGTACTGACAAACTACTTGACAATAAATTTCAAAAGAACTTGTAAAATATGCTTAAGAGTCCGGCGGAGCATGCGTAGTTCATACAAACGTAATACCAAAATAATTTGTAAATCAAACATATTCTTAATGTAGTGTGTATTTATTCCGATTGGATTACAGAATATCTAGGTTCCCAAATATATATTTTGAATGGACACTGATTTAAAGACGAGTAATGAGAAAAATAAGTTTTCCATAGAAATTTGAAATTCCTCATATCTCGTCTTTATATCAGAGTCCTTTCAATATACAATATTCGGGAACCTAAATATTCTGTAATACAATCGGAATAAATACACACTACCTTCAGAATATGTTTTATTTACAAATTATTTTGGTACTACGTTTGCATGAACTATGTATTGCATGCGCAGTTCGCCGGCCCCTTAAATTGAAATAAATGCTTTGACTTTGAATTTACTTAAGTTTTACAACGTCAAAAGTAATGTCGGGTACGCTCATTTCTGCATTTAGCAGCTAAATTATAGCCAATCATCGTTTTAATTATGTGTTAAGTTGGAAGTGGGAGTGTAGCGGTATCTACAATACCACATGCAAACAACGCGTCATACTGATGTCACGCAAATCCTGTATCTCGCAAGCAGAGTTTACCGCGCAACTAGCATAGATACAACAGCCCGACATTAATCATTGGGCAGTTGCCCGCCAGACATAACACCCGTCTGGTCGGAGGATCCTCCCTTTTCTATGGAGGTTGAGCGAACTTTACACCCTGTTCCTCATACCTCTATAGGAGTAGCCAGTTCTGTTTACCAAGTCCGCTACTATTTGCTTCATTGAAGCTTGAACTTGTAACAGCTGAAAGGGTAGGTTGTAAATAATGAACAGTAAACAAAGTAACCTTGTAATCAGCCCAGTTTGACAGTGAAACTAATTCAACAGCTGATTATGAATAGTGATGGGTGATTGAGGAGGCGACTGGAAGCTTAACTTTAGTAGTAAACGCCAATTACGTAAGTGCGGTAATTTTGTAATGATAAGAATACATCTCGTAATCTTAAGTACCTAACTAACATTGTTGTCTAACTATTTTATCTATACCTATTTATGATAGTTTGAATTGTGTTGTTCAATTGTGTCCTTGGTTACAGTAGGTACCTACTGTGCCAGTAAAAGTATTTCTTTCTTCTTTTATCTTATTGGTTATTTGGCTCTGAAATAAATACATTCATTATAATAACATAATGTCTATCCATCTCCTCAGCAGACGGCGGTGCGGGTGGCTGGGGGGCGTGGTCGGCGTGGTCGGCGTGCCCGGCGCCCGCGCACTGCTCCACACGGACACGCAGTCGACACCGCTTCTGCGACTCCCCGCCCCCCGCATACGGCGCTAAGTTCTGTGAGGTAAGTAGCATAACGTCCGTGCACTTATTATCTTCGTTATTTTTTTCATGCGTAAGGATCGGTTGAAAAAAGAAAGAATGAAAATTCATTAATTGAATTTTAATAATAAATTATAATTTTAAAATTGGGGAGCTATATAGAAGCGATCGAAAAAACATTTTCAATGTTAAAACACAAACCAAAACCAACTATTAAGTATTCTGTGCCAAAACACAAAGGTTGCAGGGTTAGGTAAGTCTTCCACTGACCGCGAATAATACCTACATTACAAACATATTAGACCATTCGCCACGAATTATTTTTGATCATGGGAGTACGGGGCATGATTATAAAATATAAAATCAAAATAAATCTTTAAAAACAAGCTTTTATTGATATGCTGTCAGACATAATTATACTTAGTGTGTTTTACTATTAAATTAAATTATTATAGATACGTCTGTAATTAAATGCCCATTTGGTTGCAATGACTACATGCAGACAGACAATGGCCAGAGTAAATACATATAAGTAGGGTATCTTCATACATACGCACCGAACACGGTTTGTAAGATATCGCGCTCGTACGTATGCGTCGTCGCACGCGCACACCGACAAAATGTATCGCTGCTTTAAGGCGGTGTCCTGCGTGAGCGACGAATACGACGCGACGCGACGCAACACGACGCGACGTAATGCGACGCAATACGACGCGATGCTACACATGACAAATGTCCTACGTGATTTTGGTAATTACTTCTCGAATCATGGAGAAGTACAGTACAATTTTAACAGGAATCTGGGGACAAAGGGAATACATTTTAATTATTTTTATTGAGTTCCGTTTTAATTATTTTTATTGAGTTCCGAATGGGGATAACGGGAATAGACGGAAAATTCATATGTAGTTCGTGGTGTCGCGTCTGGTCGCTCTCAAAACAAGTACGCGTTACGTCGCGTCTCGCCGCAGACTGTCATATAGGACACAAGCAGGGTATGCCGTTGAGTTGATCGTGTTCGTCGCGTTCGCAGCGTCGCGTCGCGTCGTATTCGTCGCTCACGTAGGACACCGCGTAAGGAAAATAAAAAATTACGCGTAAACTAAAGGAGAACGAAAACCTAAAATTGGCCCAATTATATGGCGAAAATGATTGTCTTTGGGATATTCGATCCCAAAATTATAAAAATAAAGAAATGCGTACAACAGCATTGCAAAACATTACTCAGCAAATGAACATAGCAGGACTCACCTCTACTGAACTTTCGTGGAATAGAACTTGTAATCAATGAAAGCAATTCGTCAAAATTCTGCGGTGTCAGTATCAAAGCCAGTTTGTATTCCGTAGGATCTTCAAATCTCAATTGATTTAACAACAAAGCAGAACTTTCGGTTTCTTTTCTGTTTTCTATCCATTTTCATATCCAAACTCGTTTCTTTTTAGATATCTCATTTCTAACATTTCTGTCAACTTGTCATTCAACAGCAGAATGGAAATATTGTTTAGCACATTGTTAAATAATAGTTTTTTTTTGTACTGATTCCATGGTTATAGTATAGCGCTTCGATGTCCTTGTACCCTGTTAGTATTTTTATGAGAAATAATATTTATAATTGATGATATAAAGCATTGACTAATAATGCCGCGCATGGTACAATTATATATACCATAATGCCGCGTTTTATCTGTTGTTATTTGGTTTCCATGACGACGCCGCGCGGCGCCACGGTTGCCAGCAGAGAATTAAAACATATATATTTTTTCAGACAGCCAGGGCCCATACTGGGCTGTTACAAAATCAAACTTAGAAAAACTATGTTAGTAGGTACAAAAATAAAAGTAGAAAATAATGTCGCTTCATCAACCCGCACCTCTCACATGCAGATTGATGAATCGATATATAATATTAGTATGGAAATGTGGATAATATGGATTTAACACAACAAAAGAGCGTAATACTAGAGGGTAGAACGAGAAAAGTTATCTTCTTAGTTAAGAAAAAATATTCATTATCTATTGTAAAAATGAAAGTTCTCCCAATGATTTTATGTAAATATTTTCACGCATGTTTATTATGCTAAACAAATGTACTTATCTAGTATGTTATTTTGTGTAGGTACTTTTATTTTTGCATTTAACGCCATCTAGTGTCAAGTATAAAAATCATAAGTATACAGGCTTATAGGCAGAAAATGTTTTTTTGCATGTTTAACAATTTACGACAATTTACTAGTAATTAAATAGGAGTACAAATTTTTAGACATGCTCCCATTTCATCAAATTCTATGCCAGCTGCAATTTTAGCGTGGTCGTGCTGGGAGGAATCTTGCCAGCGCGACCTGTGTACCTCGATTATTGAGAGGTATAGAATTTCTAATTACCCTTAGTGCCTCGGCTTCTCCTCGGCCCACATTTACACTTTCTTTCATCAATGCCTCTTTTACTGGCCGCTGCAGTAATGTACTATTCCAGTCGACCTTTATACAGGGTGACTGGAAATTAGTGGCGGAGCCGTTAAGGGGAGGTAGTCTAGGGTTATTCCGACAGATATCACTATGAGACCTACCGTCCTTACTTAACCCTTTCCAAGATATTCCTACATAAAGAGTGTAACCCAAAAATTCGTCCAAAAAATTTTCAAATAGTAATAAATCCTAAAAAAAAGTGATTTTGGCCTACTTTTTTTTGTTTTGCAACAAAGATATTCTAAATAAGTAATATTAATTGTAAAATTTCCGCAACTGTCATTATTTTATGCAAAAACTGCTAAACAAAAACGAAAAATGTAAAAAAAATTCTTTGATGGCTGATAAAACATCAATTTTCTTTAAAAAGTCACCCTTTATTATTACGTACAAAATAATTAAAAAACTTCTACGTTTTGTTCCCTTTCGAACTAGATATTAAAGTCCAAAATCGGTTGAGGAACAATGAAGATATGGTCAATGGAAAAAAACCCGTCGAACCCGTGTAGAGCCCTTTGTTCTGAGAACAAAGGACTCGGTCGACGCGCACGAGTCGAGCTTGCCCCTCCCTCTTGCTCAGTCCGCTCTTACGGTTTACTGTGTTCGGATGTGCTTACTTTTTCTCAGTTTTGATTTTTCTAACGACTTGGCTTTTTCCTGGACTTTTGTATTTGATTCTCTTCCCGACAACTTGGATTGTGCCCTGTTTTCTGTGACTCCTTACGATTTGGCTGTGTGGTTTATCGGACCAATAATGGCAGGAAGAACATCGTTTAGTAACGAAGAATACGCAGATATTCTTTTTTATTACGGAGCTGCCAGAGGAAATGCTGAACAAGCTCGTCGTGAATATGGCGAAGTATTCCCTAATCGTCGACTGCCTGATGCCCGCGTATTCTCTCGAACCTTCCGGCGGGTGCGAGAGCGCGGTACCGTCGTAAGATACCAAGGTAAGAGAAAGTTATTAATATTAAAGCATGTTCAAACCAGAGATTTCTCCATACAAAATGTAGTTCCTTCCTGTACAGGCCGCTCTACATTACTGCGCCGCCGCTAGTTTCTAAACTTTTTTGTTTTTAGGTGATGCAGGTAGACCTCGACTGGATGTCAGGGACGACGAAGAGGAAATTTTAAATTATTTCCAAAGAGACCCTACGCTGTCTACACGAATGATAGCTCGCCGTATGGGACGCTCTCAATGGAAGGTGTGGTACACTCTTCACGAAAATGACCTCCATCCTTACCATTACACACCTGTTCAGGCCATAGAAGAAGGGGACCCATTAAGAAGAGTGCAGTTTTGCAGATTTTTAATAAATGCGGACGTTGAAGATAGGAATTATCTCAGAAAAATTTTATGGACTGACGAGTCCAAGTTTGATAAGGACGGCATTACGAATTATCATAATGCTCATTACTGGAGTGAACGAGCCATGGGTAATCCACACCTAAAAAGACAAAAAGGTTCACAGAGAAGGTTTAATTTAAATGTGTGGATGGGTATAATTAATAACCGCTTGATTGGACCACATTTTCTACCACAAAACCTCGATGGGGTTGAATATGAAAATTTACTGAGGAATGTATTTTTTGAATTAATGGAAGATGTGCCGCTAGAAACGAGGCGAAACATGATATTCATGCATGATGGCTGTCCGGCGCATTTTAGGCTAGCTGTGAGAAGTTGGCTAGACCAAAACTTCCCCGACCGATGGATAGGTAGAGGTGGTCCAATACCATGGCCGGCACGTAGCCCCGACCTCACACCCATGGACTTCTTCGTGTGGGGTCGAATGAAAACTTTAGTTTATGCCACTGACGTCCCTGTACCAAACGTTGAAGATTTGCGCAACAGGATAATCCACGCAGCGCAGGAAATACAAAGGGAGCTTACAGACTCAAGGGTTGTAAAAACGGGTGTCGTAAGAAGAGCACGAGCTTGTATTAGAAATAATGGTGGACACTTCGAAAATGAACTCTAAACAGTTTTTTTTTTCAATAAAGTTTTATTCTTCAGTAGTTTGGTTTTTTCTTTCATTTTTATTATTAGTCTTATCTTGATGGTTCCTTAACTGATTTTGGATTTTAATATCTCATTTAAAAGGGAACAAAACGTAGAAGTTTTTAAATTATTTTGTACGTAATAATAAAGGGTGACTTTTTAAAGAAAATTGATGTTTTATCAGCCATCAAAGTATTTTTTTTACATTTTCCGTTTTTGTTTAGCAGTTTTTGCATAAAATAATGACAGTAGCGGAAATTTTACAATTAATATTACTTATTTAGAATATCTTTGTTGCAAAACAAAAAAAAGTAGGCCAAAATCACTTTTTTTTAGGATTTATTACTATTTGAAAATTTTTTGGACGAATTTTTGGGTTACCCTCTTTAAGTAGGAATATCTTGGAAAGGGTTAAGTAAGGACGGTAGGTCTCATAGTGATATCTGTCGGAAAAACCCTAGACTACCTCCCCTTAACGGCTCCGCCACTAATTTCCAGTCACCCTGTATATTTTTTCAGCTTAAAAAGACTTGTGTCACGAATCGTTTTTTTAAAAACATATCGGCTTGTAACTAGGTAACTAGTTGCTAGGTTACTGCCTAGCAACCAAGTTATTGATTAAATTCACCCATCCTGACATGTCATAAGATTTCACTTTATTTTCTTTTTTCATTTTATTTCCAATACTATTTTAAATATACAACAAAAACCTATATAAATAATGGCACCTAAAAAGGACAAAGGCAAAAAAGAAGATGAGAAAGCTGGAGCATTTAGTGAAGTGGACAGAACATTTTTGGAACTCCAGATAGCGGATAGTAACCGAAAGGTAGCGAGGCTCAGGACCGCTGTGGATGAGTACGAAGTACGGCTTGAAGAACTGCAGAAGGCGTACGATAAGTTAGACGAAGACAGGGCTGACATTATCGCTTACCTGAAAAAGACTCTCTCTGTGAAGAATGAAGAAAATAACGAACTGAAAGAAAAGGTCAGAGGTCTCGAGGAAATTAGAGATATTGAAAATGCCCGTTTCAACGAAACAACTAAACAATTGGAAAAAGACTTTATGATTATGAAGGAACAGCTTAGTTCAGAGAATAAGCTGCTGGCAGGAAAACTTAATACATTAGAAGAGTTTAGAGCTATAAGAGACGATTTGATGAGAAAGTTTGAAAACCAAGAGCAAGAATTTCAAGATCAAGAAATGAAATACAAGAGACTTATTTACAACACTGAAAAGAAATTCATTATTGGCAAAGATAATCTGAAAAAAGAAATGGAAGCCCGACTTTTACAACTTGCTCAAGATTTTCAAGATGCTACCGAATTGAGAGTTGCAGCATCAACGCATAGAGTTATTCGAGAAAATATAACTATAAACAATGAATTGGAAAGTATGTTATCTACTCAAAGAAAATTAGCGGAGCAAAACGAACATTTTAAAGAAATTATGAAAGCAGCACAAGTTTCTCAAGAGTTGGCTGAGGAAGAAAGAGATAAGGCTATTAGCAAGAGTATTGTACAACTTAAGGTTATTGAGCAGCTAACAGCTGCATACGAGACAGTTAAAAAAGAAAAAGGCTTATTTGAAAAAAGAAGTTACGATTTTGAAGTGTTACAGGCAAAAATAAAAAGACTGACTAACGATAATGAAAATCTCAGCCAGCAAGTTCGTGTTCTAGAGCAAAACTTGCATGCTCGGTTGTGTGACCAAAACAAAGCCGTCGTGGACGCTGCGAAAATGAACAAAGAGCGCGATAAACTTAGGAAAATTCTGAAAGAAGCAGCGTTTGCTATTCAAGCGGCTTTAAAATTAGACGAATGGGCTTCAATTCATGATACACGAGAGGTTATGGACAGGACTGTTTTGCTGTCACATTTACTTGAAATCATATCACAGTTCCGTGAACTTGAGCATTCAGAGTCTTTAGGCACAATAGGTTCGTTTAGCAAAATTTACGAAGAAGGTGATCTTGGTTTTGTGCCCAAACCAAAAATGAAGAAGTCCGTGGTGGCAGCCCTACCTACCGCAGCTACTGCAGCTCCTGTAAAAGATGTTGTTATAGGTGAAGTTGAAGTACCGACGATTGTGTCTTTGTCGCACTCATCACTGCACAGCAGCCTTCACACTATACCTAGTATCAATATAGTTCCTCCGATGTCAAAAAAAGATTTTGTGGTAAAGGACAGTATTGAGTCTTTTGTAGCCTCAGCACAAACTGAGGTCATTGAAGAGGAAGAAAATGCTACAGAAGTTGGTATTGAGGAGCAATTAGCCGCCAGTAAAATTGAAATGGAAAAATCTTTAATAGATGACTTGGCGGACACTAAGCAGTCCGACATGAAGATACAAATGGAGCAAGAAAATAAAACGAAATCTCAGCTAAAATTAGCAAGTGTTGATGATGCTAAACCAAAAGAGATTGAAGAAAAACAAATAACAGATGTAACATCAACAGATGAAAAAGAGAAATGTGACGAAGACAAAGAATCCGAGACATCACAGAGCCAGAGTTTAAGCGGGAAGGAAGATACAGGTGAAGAAATTGAGGGTGAAAATATATCTGACGTCTCTTAAAATCAGCTAGCAAGACAAGAAGAATATCTGTATATTGTAATCAGATTTTTTTATTGTATTTTTGTTTATAATAAGATTTTTTTATGGGTTTATCAGAAAAAGTGTAATTTAAATCATAATTATTTTTTATAATGTTTACTTTGATTTTTTCTAACAGCTTTTACATTGATCATTTTTTCTAATAACTTTATGGGTAATTTAAGTTTGCATAATTTTGTAGGCATGCGTTATTTTTCGATTGTACCATAAAAGTAGTTTTGTCTTTAGTGGGTGTATGGTTTTAGATTTATTATAATAATTCATGGGCTAAGGCACATTACTTAGGTAGATTGTTTATTAAAAGTAAAACCAGCCCGTTTTTTATACTTATTATAAAAGAAAGCTTTTATCTTTTAAAACTATTCTTAGATTTATTTTTAATCATATAGATTAATTCATTATAATTACTAACAGTTATTATTATTATGTTAGGAGTAAATAATATTATTTTCGCCGAATGCTGTGTTATCTTGATTTTTGTGACACTCATTCAATAAAATACTATTTAATTTAAAAAACACGAATAAATGCTTACATTTATTCGTGTCGATGTATAGCTGCATATGTAAAGTACTTATCTATTAAAGAATATATTATTATGCTATTTGAATTTATTTTGACAAATCTTTAATACATTGTACAGCCTAACACTAAAATATAATATGTATGTATTAGAGATGCGCCGAATAGTGGTTTTACCGAATAACCGAATACAGAATAATGTTCGGTTAAGTTCTTATCGAAACGAATATGCTGCCGGATAATTCGGTTCCCCGTTCCATAGTTTTGCCGCGCAAACAAGTTTATAGACGCTAGATTTCCAAAGCTCCGCCCGCAGGTGAATGGAGTGAGTGGTACCTCGCCTCCTACTACCCGCTGCACCCTCCCACTGTCATTGCGTACGAAAACGCAATACGGGTGCCAGATTTTAGTGCAGTTCTTGACTATTTGATTAAAATTTTGGTGTTTTGGGTGTTTTGAAAGATGTTAAGTCGACGAAAAAAGTCGCGTATGTGGGAGATCTCCAAAGAAATCCAAGATGATAAAAAATTGCGACATACGTTGTGCAACGCAGTGCTTTCTCGCGGGGCCGCTGGGCGGAATGCTTCTACAAGTGCTATGAATAATCATATCTTCTTCTTAGCGTATCGATAACAATCTAAATGGACTCGACCCAATTCGGCTACTTGTTTGGCGCCGTCACCAGATTAATTTCTTACAAAGTAGGATATTAAAGACCCGAGGGCAAAACAAATTTATGGAACCATCGCTGTAATGATTGCCATCGATAATCATTCTATTTCAATTTTGGAACATGATGGATTTAACAGGTTGTTGCACGTCTTATTGCAATTAAAAATTACTGTTCTTTTAAGATACTTGATTTTATGTAACTATTAATGCTAGGTTGTATTTGATTACCTGTGTTTAATTCTATCTTTGTTTGAGTACCTTACAATAAACGATTTCTAATAAATATGATTGTTAGAATATAGGATTCCTTTATTTTATTTTACCCTAAAGGCTGATTAACAATGATTAAACCGACCGAATACACCCAGCATTTCAACCGAATGATTTGGCCGAATACGAATACCTCAAATGCTGCCGAATACGCCGAATACCGAATATTCGGCGCATCTCTAGTATGTATACAGGGTGGATTTTTCAGATGGGGCAGTAAGGGCAGCTACCTTAACCGTTATAGCCACAGAAAAACGGTCTTAGGAGACTTTCTTTAACTTTTTGAGAAATTTCGATTTGCTTTTACAGATTTTGAAAACATGTATAGTCAGCAGGAAAACGGACAACTTTCACGAAAACTTTTTTATGCCAATCGATCCTGTTTCTTATCAGGATCAAAAGCTTCTATTGGGTCAACTGAGATTTGAGTACTAGAATAGTCAGAAGTTGCAAAAAAAAATCCTATACACTTTGTAGGAAATGAGACTATAGCTTACTTTTTTATGACCATGATGATAGACTATTTTTGAAAGTTTTTATTTTCTAAGGCAGAGAACATACGCCATGATTTTCCAGTCTGACTGTCAGAAGACAATCACGCCAGATTGAGCACTCAAAACAAATCCAGATAGTTGCATTGTACGTCAGAGTCGGAGACGGCAGCTAGGCTATAAAATTTTGTTTTATTTTATTGCCTTTCCTTTGAAGGCTTTTTGTCCATATTTTCTGTCTGTCCTTTTTGACAGACCCCGCTGCCCGCCCCAGAGCGGCGGACATCCATGAAGATTTTCCACCCCGGAAACAAAAAAAAGAAAAAAAAAAATGGTCATCACTTAGCTGCCTTGGCTTATTTTTAATTATTTTATTTTTGGATTGTTGTTTTTTTACTATTTGCTGTAGTCTGGAAGCTTTTAACGCGAACGTCTTTTTATTTTTACATCGTTCTCACATAATTTATTATAAATTCAACTTTTTAATGATGTAACTAATATTTTTGTAAAAATATAATTTATAAGAGTGTCCATGGAGTTTCTTGCCCGTTCTTCTCCATAGGTACTTACGCTTTAGAATGGGCAACTAGCTTCATATTTTCTGACTGACTGACTTCTTGACAATTCAAAAGTGCCTGTAAATGGTTTAATTGAAATAAATGCTTTGAGTTTTTTTTTTGATTTTTGAGTTTTGTACCCTAATATCGTCATAATGGTCCAAGCATGGGTCCAAGTGACATAAAACAGTGTATAAAATGAGCCACTGATAAGCGAGGAAACTTTATTCAAAACTGCAGTTCGGATGCGTTCCCGTGACGCGACTCATTTCAAGTCCCTAAGATATACATACTCGTATATGTCAATGATTTTTATTCAGTACCCACCACTGCTTCTGTCTAAACAATGCTTTATAAATAGACCGTGAAGTCTAGTCCAATAAGTATCCAATCAAGTTTGTTTTCTTAATTATCAAACAAACTCAACCTTATTTTTTACATTATGAATAGCCACAATAAAATCAAACCACACACGGTACTACCGTACAGACGTGGTACAGACACAATAAAGTCAAACCCCTATACACGTCAAACCTAAGGACAACTTTTTTGTTTTGAATTCACCATTCTTGGTAAAGCTATTATTTTGAATTCACTGTTCTTGGCACATGAGTAGACAAACGGAACAGAGGCAAAGCTTCTTAAGAACGTGCAAAATTGTTACCTATTTTGGTAGGGTTGTCACAATAGGTTAAGACAAATTAAACAAAACATTTGTTAAAGTTTTATTATTCAGTATGATTTACAAATTACTTACTCTAATAATTTCCTTTTTATAATTTTTGTTTTTTAATCATTTATTATTTATTTTAATGGTGTGGTAAATGCTTTGAGCTGAAACAAAAATAAAATAGAAATGCGAACCGAAGACTATTATACAAAAGACATAGGTAGACGTATATTTTAAAGATTATATGTATACCTATTTTTTTGTAGCGAGAAATAAGTACGATGTAGGTATTAATAATAAGTTTCGATTAAAGATGCTTTTTAAACTCGTATTCAAACTTTCATGATCATGCTATTATGACCGTTGAGGAGTTCCATCGTGAGAAGACCTGTCTGCAGCAGCAGTCTATGGTGAAGATCATGTTTAGCAAGCAAAATTAAATTTAAATAAAAAGTTTCACTTTCAAGTCCATGCTACTAACCTAACCGTTAAAGAGTTCCCTCGTAAGGAGACTATTCATGATAAATATCGTGTCGAATTATCAAAATTCATCTATCATAAAAATTTCGTGATCGTGCTACTAACCGTTGAACGAGTTCCCTAGTGAGGAGATAATCCTGGGTGCAGCGTCAGGTTATATCTTATTGTTGCATTATCACCGAAGTTACGCAGGTATATAAAATTTCAGCTCAATCAGACATCGGGAAGTGGTTCAAACCTTACTTGCAATATCTAAACTTAACACACATACCTACTACATACCAACCCATCCACGTACCTACAAATATATAGTAAAAACTAGTAATAATAATAAAAAGGTAAAAACACACCGTGTACAACCGTCTTCTTATCAAAAAGGTCCTTACTTGAAAAAGAAGTAATCAAATATTTACCTACCTATTGTACTCCTTGGGATAGTTGCAGTATGATATATCTTTATTTTTTCTAGTATTATTCATACACACAGTACAATAAACCACCATTATTAACAATAATATACCACGTTTTTACATTAAAATATTCAAACTTGGAACTAACAAAACAAACAACGTGCGTCGCGCTGACCCTGAGATTGTCAACTAGCTGTGCCAGCGTAAACCGGTTTTTTCCAGTCTCACCGCGTACGTGACAAGCGGCCAGTGGTCACACACACATGCCCCGCGTGCTTGTAGTAGTGCAACCGATTCGCGCGGTTGTTTGAAGCTTTGTATCTGTTCCGTTTGTCTAATCATGTGGTTCTTGGTAAAGCTATTTATTTATTATTTTTATTTGCTAGTAAACACATTCTACAAAACATGCCACCGGCAAAGAATAAAGGAGCAGAAAACACTAAAGCTGTTTTTTCTAATGTTGAAAAGGCATTTTATGATCTACAGTTAGCCGACTGCAATCGAAAACTAGCTCGTCTTAGAGCAGCCATTGGCGACTACGAAGTCCGCAATGAAGAATTACAAAGGGCTTATGATACACTAGACGTAGATAGAGCTGATATTATTGCATATTTAAAAAAAAATCTCGCTTTGAGAACTGAAGAAAATGCTGAACTAAAAGACAAAGTCAAGGCTTTAGAGGAATCAAAGGTGATAGAAACAGCAAAATTCAAATTGACTGTCGATGAATTAGAAAATAATTTTAAAAAAATGAAAGATCAGCTTACCTCAGAAAATAAAATGCTAGGTGGAAAACTAAACATGCTTGAAGAGTTTAAGGCTATCAGGGAAGATCTCATGAGGAAGTTCGATAAACAGGAGCGCGCGTCTGTAGATCAAGAAATGAAATACAAAAGAATTATATATGATACTGAAAAGGAGTTTATCATTGGAAAAGACAAGTTAAAGAAAGAAATGGAAGAAAAAATTTTACAGTTAGCGCAAAAATTTCAAGATGCTAGCGAACTGAGAATAGCAGCTTCTACACATAGGGTGATTCGAGAGAATATTGCTTTTAACAATCAGTTAGATAGTCTGTTAATAACACAAACAAAAATAGCTGAGCAAAATGAAAAGTTTAAAGAGGGTGAGAGAGCTGCTTGGTGTGCAAAGGAATCAGCTGAAGAAGAACGAGATAAAGCAATCAATAAAAGCATGTTGCAGCTTAAAGTTATTGATCAATTAACGGCAGCGTTTGAAGATGTGAGGAAATTAAAAGCTTTTTATGAAAAGAAACAGGTCGATACTGAAAAACATCAAACGAGTATGCGGAAACTTACCAAAGAAAATAAAAAACTTCTACTGCAGGTACGTATATTGGAGCAAAATTTGCACGCCACTCTGGGTGAACAAAATAAATCTATTGTAGAAACAGCGAAACTGCTAAGAGAACGTGAAACATTTAAGAACATTCTAAAGGAATCGGCATTTGCAGTACAAGCGTCACTTAAACTGGATCACTGGTCTACTTTGGATCCTTCTCGAGAAATTATGGACAGAGAAATTGTACTTAAAGGAATTCTTAACGTTATAAATCAATATCGTGATGCCGCCCGAGCTGAATCTACGGAATCTTTAGTTTCGCTTAGCAACATTTACGAAAAAGGAGATCTTGGCTTTGACGTTCAACTAAATCTCTCCAGAAAGTCGCAGGCAATGATGGCTGGTTTAACTGATACATTGTCACTACAATCATTTGAAGATAAACGTAGAGCTATATCAGTCTCTTCTGCATCATCAAAGGAAAGTATACGTACTGTACCAAGTATTCAGTTAGTACCCGTAGATGAGGAGCTCCCGCCGACACCTAAAGATAGTCTGCCATCATTTACTGTGACATCATTACATTCAAGTATGGCTAGCACCGCAGAGAGTGAAGATGAGGATGACATTACTGACATATCGAAGATGCTAGCTATCAGTAAAGTTGAGATGCAGAGATCATTGATGGCAGATTTGGCAATGTCTCAGATATCCCAACGAAGACTGAGCGCATTAGATTCAAAGTCAAGGTTAGACACAGTTAGCCAAAAATCCGTAGAGGCAATTCATGAAAAAGGAGAATCTGATATTATAGATGAGCAACATGAAACTATGCCTGAAGAAGTTGAAAGTGAACCTGTACAGGATAAAGGTGAACCCACACAGGATATAGATGAGCATGTGACCGTTGACGAAGCAGGCGATGAAGAAGATAATAAAAAGGAAACTAGCGTAGAATAGATATTTATTTAAGTATTTTTAGTTTTCTAGTAATTATTTTTCTAGTACTTTGTGATTGAATGTATTGTTATGAGTTTAATTTTGTTTGTAAGATATTATTATTATATTATTGATTTTCAGTTATTTTATCTTTTGTTTTTCAAAAATTATTGCCGGCAACAATTGCCGTCAGTGGTGGAGCGGTACCCAGCAAAGGTGCCACACCGTATTGAGCGAATGAAGTACCTGGTTTTAGTTGGCAAACTGCTAAACTAACCTCTATAAAAGAGAAACTGAGAAAATTGCCGCTCTTAATTTAGTTTTCAGTATTGCTATTTATCTATCGAAAAATTTTTTGTTACAGTTAGCCCGAATTTGTGTCCAGATAATGTCCAAGGTCAATCAAATGAATACAGAATTCTCAACTTTCGAACGATGTAACATATTGTGTTTCAAGTTGCAACCGTTCTTAACAACTTTAGAATTTGATTCTACTGTCGATTATGTAGAAACATTGAAACGAACAACAACAGTTTAAATATACTTTAATAAAGGAGAGGTCAAAAGTGGTACTAAATTCCGAAGATTTTTAAACGCTAATGTGATGTACCTTATTAGAAAGCTTATGTATTAAGCTACTCGATTATAGTTAAATATGATTTTTTCAGGCGCCCGTTTTTGTAAAAAAGTGAAAAATGTTTCAGTACAACGAAACGCACGTAGCCTTTATTTATTCATTTCTATGGAATATAATTATTTTAAATGTGGCTAAAGTTTCTGTTTCTATTAAATACTTTGAGATTTTATTATAATTTTAGCTGCAGCTCCATGAAATTGAGACAGAAAATATTGATTATCATGACAATGCAATATCAAAACGTGTCGAAAAAGGTCAGATCTGTAAATGTCAGAATGACGTTAAAATAACCACTAACCACTAAAACCATAACCACTGGTACAAGTCCATATGTAGAAAAATATTTCAACAAATGTATTAATGTTCTTAATTATAAAGTATAAGTATGTACATAGCCACTTATTTCTATGATAATTGACAACATTTCAAACCTGACACGACCTTAAAACAAAAATACTATTTCTTTATTTTCGTATCCTGAGTTCAAATATATTTTTATTTTATTTTTTTATTTCCAAATTTCTGAGAAAAAATATAAAAATCAAAAAACATGTGATGACGTCACATAAACGGCGAAATGAGGTAGTTAGTTACCTTTACGCATTCCAATGTCTTTGATTGAAAACATTACATCAAACAAGACATGTCAATGTCACCTAAGAAGTATATTATACTGTGGTAATATCGCCGTTTTACCGTAAGGCTGACGTCATCTGGCACTTACGTCTTTTTAGAATACACCGAATTTCAAAGTTAAAATTATGAATGAAAAGTACATAATTTCGAAAAACGAAAAAATATGGGTGCCCTAGATTTGAATTTACTTTTATATAACGTAAGAATACATGCAGGTTAAAAATATGAAATGTTCTATTCTATTCTATTTTTAATTATGGCAAGTAAAGCCGATGTCGACTATTCTGCCAATGTCAAAACTGAATTGGAAAAGCAAGTGTGTGTGACAAAAAAAAAAAAAAAAAATTCGATGCTACAGTTGAACTTAATGTAGATCTTGTGGGGTTAGTACTGGACTGAAACAAACAAAAAGATAAAATTACATATTATATTATAATTGTTAGAACATTAAAATACAAGTATACATAATTATGCCACAACCAAACATAAATAGAACATTTAAAGGAAACAAATTATAATTTTATATTATTGTGGCGGATGAATATCATCAGCGCCACAAGTAAATCTGGAGAGGAATATGTTAAAAGGGAGGGGAAATTAATCGGAAGAGGGATCTTAAATTTTGGGAGACGGCTATACAAGTCTAGAGGAGGGAGGTTGTTAGAGCATTCGAAGAATATGTGATCCAGGGTGCCCTCCTCTAACCCGCACTCGCATAGAGAGGAGTCACGGACATGGATTTTATGTAAAAAAACGGGAGTGCAACAAAAACCTAGGCGGATTCTACAAAGAACAGAAATGATTGTTTTTGATACTTTTTTGTGACCGAAAAACCACGGTTTTGGCTTGATGGTTGGTTGTACTGCATAAAAAAATTTACCTTTTTTCCTGCTGGAAATATTCCACTGTTCTTGCCAGGAACGTTGCAGGTTCAGTCTTGGAAGGGACAGCAGGTCGTAACCCTGGTAGGAATTGTGCGTGAGATCTGAAGATAAAGATGAACAAGCATCTTTAGCCAAAGCATCAACACATTCGTTACCCTTAATGCCACAATGGCTAGGTATCCAAACTAACTGAACATCTCTTTGACTATTAGCACAGGTCAAAAGAGAATTTTTAATTTTTAGAATAAGAGAACTGTGCAATTTACTTTTAAACGGATTTTGGACTAAAGCTTGCAAACAACTAAGGGAATCTGTAAAAATGACGGCCTTCTCAATATTAGGGTGCGACTCTATAAAAAGACAAGCTTCCAATATAGCCACACACTCACCAGTGAATACAGAAGACTCCTTAGGGCCTTTAAACTGTAAGATAATTTTGGAGTTTTGGTAATAGACCGCAGCGCCAGTGTGACTAAGATCGGATTGTTTCGAAGCATCCGTGAAGAATAACTGAAAACCATTCCATCGCTCGCCCACCACCGCATTGAAAGCCGAATTTGCTGACGGAGATTTTTTGGATATACCAATGTCAAATAAAATTTTTGGGATATAACTTAAAACTTGATAAGGAAAATTAAAAAGGGGTAGTCTGGGAAACTGGACGATCGGGAACACTAAATTTAGAGTTAGTCGAAAGGATTTTAGGAATAAGGGTAGTTCTTTATTTTTCCAGTAATTTGAGCTTCTGCATATGGCATCTAACTCGTTTAGTCTTCCTATAAGAGGATGGGAAGATCTACATATTAGCCTAGACACAAAGCGGGAGGCCAGGTATTGCCGCCTAAGGGCTAGAGGAGGTGCAGCACATTCGACTTGCAATGCGTTAACGGGAGAGGACTTCATACAACCTGAGATGATTCGAAGACATTTGGACTGAACTCTATCCAGCCCAGCCAAAGCACCTTTGTTGCAAGGAGTCATTAGAAACGTTCCATAATCTAAAACACTACGAACTAAGGCGTTATAAACTAATTTCATGGTGTATGGGTGAGCACCCCACCAAACACCCGCAAGAACTTTTAAAATGGATATAACTCTTTCACACTTTTTAATAAGATAATTTATGTGATGTTTGCCAGTTAATTTTGTATCTAAAATAACGCCTAAAAATTTAACTTTTTTCTCTACAGGAATATTGTGACCTAAAATGTTTACTGTAATTTGAGGAATAGATCTTTTGCGAGAGAAAATTACTGCCGAACTTTTGGGAGCCGATAGCGACAACCCATGGCTTAAAAGCCACTGATTCAAAGAGTCCAGAGAGAGACACAAAGATGACGCAGCGTCAACTATGGAGGGATCTGTCACATACAAAACAATGTCATCGGCATATTGTAGTATCTGGCAATTGTTATTTAGGCAGGACCCAATATCAGCCGTATACAAATTGTAGAGTATGGGACTAAGGACATAGCCTTGTGGGAGACCCCTCCATGTCTGCCTTGTATCGAACTCCTCACCCTGGACTCTCAGAACCAATGAGCGGGACAACAGAAGTTCACATATGCATCGTATCATCTTAGCCGGAAGACTCAGCTGTTGCAGTTTTTGCCTGAGTACGGGAAGAAGGACACTGTCATATGCAGATGAGATGTCCAGGAAAGTGGCAACAACGGATTCATTTTTAGAGTATGCTAAGCGGATATCCGTAACTAAAATACTAACACTGTCCATTGTGCTTAGACCTTTCCTAAAACCGAATTGATGATTCGGCAGTAGATCTCTCGATTCGACTATCCACTCAAGACGATTTTTGATAAGATGTTCCAGTAATTTGGCTAGGACTGAAGATAGAGCAATTGGCCTAAGGCCATTCGGATCATCTGCATGTTTGCCTGGTTTCAATAATGGAATAATGATTTGAAACTTCCACTGATCTGGAACCCAACCATGAGAATAACAAAAATTCAAAATATTTAAAAAATAGTTTTTAGCCTTATCACCAGAATGGGCAATGAACGAGTATGGCACGCCATCAATACCAGAAGCTGAGTCCCGGACATGTTTGAGCACCACATTCAGTTCCTCCAAAGTAAATGGCGTATCGAAAGGATCCTCTGTAACGTTATAAAAGGGCGCGTTTTGACATTCGGATGAGAGAGGAACATAGGATGGTGCTATTTTGTCAAAGAAATGTTCAGCTGTTTCCCTAGCAATCGGAGAAGAGATCGATGGGGAACACCCACGTCTAAACCGATTGATATTTTTCCAGACGACTGAAACCGGAGTAGAAGGTGATAAAGAGGTGCAGAACTTAACCCAACCCGTACGTTTCTTCTTACGAAGAAAACGTTTGGTTCTGGCATTAATACGGCAGTATGCCAACAGATTTTCAGTACTCATATCTGCATTGTAACATACCTCGGCCTCGTCCCTATCCCTGATTGCCGAAGTGCATTCTGGATCCCACCACGGGGGTGAAGGGATTTTATTACGAGCACTGTTTTTTAAAGGAAAGCAAGAATCTGCACTGGAGGTAATTGCTGTTACAAAACCCTCATAACAGCTCTTGGCATGGCAGTGACCAGAAGGATCTGATAAATTTGAATTTAAATTTGGAAGAACATCGATTTTACCCTCCAATAATGATCTAAATTTTGACCAATCCGGTTTGGACAGGTTATATTTCAAAAGTGGAGGGGAAGTTTTTTCTAAATAAGACTTATTAACCAAAGATATGACTATAGGGTAGTGATCACTACCATGCGACAAGGTTGTGCATTCCCAGTGAGTTGATGCTGCTAACTCAACCGAACAAAATGTAAGGTCTACACAACTCTTTTGCTGGCCTGGAAGAGATCGTCGTGTTGAACAACCGTTATTTAAAATGCAGAGGTTCAAGTCGTCCAAAACATCAACCAGAGCTACACCAAAGGCATCACAGCGTTCAGACCCCCATCTATAATGGTGGCAGTTAAAGTCGCCCATGACCAGTATCGGACCATGAACATTAGAGAAAATATCTCTAAGAGTCATTATGAAATTATGGTGAGGATGTGCAATATATACTGAAAACACTGTGATGCCCTCGACCCTCCCTGCGGCAATGCTCATATCACCCGTAAGTGAAGGTAAAGTAAAGGGCAAAAGTGGGACCCGATTATTGACTAAGAGAGCTGACCCTCCATAGCCATCTGATCGGTCACATCTAAGAATATTGAAATGTGGCATACGGAAGCTAAGACTTGGAGTAAGCCAAGTCTCAGCTATGGAACAAGCCAGTGGCTTGTATTTATTTAAGAGGAATATGAGGTCGTGCTTTTTATGCCACACGCTCCTCACATTCCACTGAAGGAATACTTGGCGAGACGCCATTTCTAATATCTAAAAGAAGAGTAATAAGTTGGTCGGCAACGTTGGACGGTGATTGGGTATTAGAAGTAGAAGAAGAAATAACAATAGGTAAGAGTTTAATAAGTAGTTCGATAATAGAAGAAGTACCATTATTGGAAGAGACGTTATTATAATTGAGAGCGCAGCCATTAGGCTGTGAAGGTTGAGGGGAACTAGTTATCTGCTGATGAGCAGCTTTATCATAAGATGGGGAGAGGGGGGCATGAGTTTTAGGCTTTAGGGTTACTGTCTTGCGATAAGACTGAGATATCGGAGTTTTAGTGATGTTAGCGTAGTTGCGGGAAGCTGTTGGGATTAATTTGCTAGCCTCAGCATAGGGCATGGATTTTTCAGCCATAACAGTTTTAATGGCTTTCTGTCTACCATGCTCGGGGCATGACCTACTATTAGCGAAGTGATTACCCGAACACAGAATACAGAAGGCCTCGCCCTCAGAAGTGTTGCAACCATCACCTGGGTGATCGTGGCCACACTTGCTGCAGCGTGGTTTTGATCTGCATACATTTGCTACGTGTCCAAATCTACAACACTTGCGACATTGAATAGTGGGAAAAATGTACTGCTCAACAGGAAGGGATGTGTAACAACAGAAGATCCTTTGGGGTAAGACTTGTCCATCAAATGTGATCACACAAGTTTCAGTGGGTTTCCACACATTAATACCGTCATTCTGAATTTTTCTGTTAATTCTGCGAACTTTAAGGATTTGCCCACATCCTGAAGGCACAGATAGCAAAGACATAGCCTCGTCTTCTGAAATATCAGAGGGAACACCTGTTACTACTCCCATCCTTGTGATGTTGAATGTAGGAATAGAGGCAGTATAGCTGTACTTGGTTAGCAAAGTGTTAACCAAGAAAGAGTTGGCATCCTGAGGGGAAGCAAACTCTACGGACACACGGTTTCTACCAACCCTTTTAACACCACCACGAACTATGTTCGCAATGTTATTATTTATTAAAAATTTGCCAAAATTAACAGGATGTAATGTGGTGCCTGAGTTTGGTTGGGTTTCTATACGGGAGACGTGCACAATGTAAGGAGCCTTATCCATTGCCGAATATTTGATACGTCCAATTTGGCTTTTCTTTTGTTTGTTTGGGGGGGTAGGAGATAAAATATCTTCGTTACCAGGACGTTTACGGGAAGATTGGTTGGATTGGGATACATCCATCTCTGTAACACTACAGACAACATCCGCGAATTGCGATAGAGGATTCGGGGAAAAAGGAAATGAAGGACTTGGAATGTCGGGAGGATCAGGATCGGGGGGTTTATTTACATCCATCTTGGATAAAACGAAATTAAAATACGACAATCACAATACAAACCTGTTAACGAACACAACGACAACACACTTAAAAATAACAAGTCACAAAAATGTCAACAATCACTAATAAAAAACACGACAAATTCTAATCACACGTGCTAACCAGGAACACCGTGGCGAGAATCGTATCTCAATATGAAATGTTGTCAATTGACGATGAGAAATGACAATGACAGCCGCGCTGACTGACATTGTCATTGTCACGTCATTTCTCACAGGGCTGCTAACACTAAAATATAATAATGTTTGTAGTTAGTGATGCAAGCATTTTATTTTTCAACACTTGATTAAAAAAAAACGGCGGGCTGTAAAAAAAAAATTAAATACCCAAAGACGTCAAAATAATTACCCTCTTTCAGCTCATAAAGCTCAGAAGGCTGTTTAAATTTTCAATTATTTTAGTACCAAGCCCCATACATTTATTGAACGTCTCCTTTCTTTCTACAATTTACGTTTTCCTTGTAATGATTACTACGAAATAGGAAAAAAATGTGAGGAACAATGGCTAATCTCCAAGTGTGGTTGGACTAGAAATATCTTGTAAACATAACTTATGATAATTATATCGTTTCAAACCCATAGAGTTGGTATTTGGACAATGGAAACATGTCATTTTTCCCATAGTCCAATTGGTCAAATTCCAATTGGTCCATGGAACACCGACGAGCATTTTTTTCTATTAAACCATTTACAACCACTTTTTATTTGTCAAATAGTCGGTCAGTTATTGGAAAACAATAATATTTTAAAAGAATGTACAATACGGTTTTACGAGTAGACTTAATAGAAGTACTGCAACAGCACCGGAAACGTTGTCTTATTAAAAAAAAAAAATATAGTTATGGTTATATTTGAAAGACTTCAAAAAGCATTTACTACATTAGACCACAATTCTCAGTCTATCAAAAAGTACTCTGTGTTAGACCACGACGGCTTGTTGTAGGCTATGGATGAGTGTGGCATGCGCGGTTTGAAATAGCGTCTGTGAAACAAATAAGAATTCCGACCGCAGTATATGGCCCATTAGGATACATAATGCACGTCAACAGCATGTCTAATATATTTTTAAGAATGTAAAGCACTTATGTACGCTGATGATACTTACCGTTTATAATAATATATCCAATTCATACAGCAAGCTATGCAAAACCATTTTGACAATGTAGTTTCTGAACTACATTGTCAAAATGGTTTTGCATAGCTTGCCCACTGGGGCACATGATAACGGCATTATAATAAATATCAGTAAAACTAAATGCATGCTTATTCACTGGTCGTATCATAAAAATAGTTCGGTGGTGCAAATTATTTTATCTTAAATCTCTTTGTTCGTAAGAAGAATGTCTTTATAACAACAAACGCCTTTGTCAGGGTTTATGTTTAGAAAGAGTTGTTATAAATACCTACACTGAAAGAAATAAGTAGTAAATAAAAATGAAAAAACGTTGATCTAAACTGATTTAAACAGTTCCATATGTGCCTAACGTTCAAAACGCGTTGCCGACAAGCGGGTGGAATTTTTCAAGGCGCTGGCGGGCGGTTACTGCACTGGAGCGGTGCGGTTAGGGGCTTACCACTTTAGGTAGACCCCATTTCTTTAATTAGAGTACGCAATAATGTTATCATGCAAAATGATGGAATCATTACTCTCCCTCATAAGATCAATTATTTTAACGCAAAAACTAAATATATAAAAAGACAAGTCTTTTTATATATTTAGTTTTTGCGTTAAAATAATTTTAATTATTATTTTTTTTAAAATTGGGATAGGGGCAGGAGAATGATGATTTTCACGCAATAATATTGACGGCCCATAAGTTACAACATATAGTGAAATATTCCTCAATAGCAATGCTGAATTACAGATTCTTCACTTAAAACTTTTGTTCACTCTTTGCGCAATCTTCAATATTAACCCTATAGGCTAGCGCAAATAAGGGCGAGCCGCACCGCGCAACGTAACGCGTTGCAAAAATAGTCCATCATCACTTTCGTACATTTTCTATAACGCATATTACAGGCGGGCTTTGCCCTGCGGCCTGTTGTGGCTGTAAAGTACGCTTTGCTTAAATGGTCAAAATAATTACCCAATTTGAGTAAATAAAATTGATCGTCTAGGGTCCCTCTTAAATAAAGTCTGTGTTATGCTAGGCGCTCACTAGGCGGACGGGCTGGGCAACGCAATTTTTTAAAAACCATTACCCTCTCGCGAGTTTTGGCCTCATCATGTTGCTTAATCTTTCAGCTTTAAAGTTGTTACTGTTTTAATTACATTCCTGGGATACTTTAAGCTCTGGCATATTTTTACCACTAGTCAATTTGAATCTAACTCTAATCTATAAATTATTACATAAAATAAAACAGTAACAAAACTGTGTCTGTACATTGAACATATTAAAAAAAAAAAAATGAGGGGGTTTTGAAACAGTAATAGGGCACTAATCCAAAAAAAAAATTCTGTCTGTTTGTCTGTGTGTCTGTTTGTTTGTACACGCTAATCTTCGGAATTGCTGGACGGATTTGAATGATTTTTTTTTTGTTGTATAGGTATTATGTCTGGGCAACATATAGGCTATAATTTATCTTGAAACTTGAACACCTGATGCAGAACCGCAACAGACCAGCTAAACTATAAGAGATACAAAAATGGTACCATAGCAAAAATTGTTCCACGTGATGAGCATTTTCTGCTGAGAGAATAAATTTGAAGATCTGGAACACCTGATGTGGAACTCCAAGAGCCCAGCTACACCATAACACATAGGAATGACGTCTTAGCAAAAGTTGTTCGGTCTGACAGGCATTTCCTGTTGACTTATAAAAATTGAAGATCAGAAACATCTGATGTGGAAATCAAAGCTATCACTAATTTCACTGTATAATTATAAAATAACATAAGCTGGGAGTACCTCCACGCGGTGAAGGCAGTAACAGTTTGGGACTGATTTTCGATGACGATGGTATATCATTGATAATTTGACTCTACTGGCCAAAACTCCCATTTATTTTTTTTATTTTATCGAATAAATATGCCTTCGGGCTTATGTTATTTGAGTGTTTAATTTTCTTTTCCATTTATCTTTGTGACACGGTAGCCTACCTGGTAACGCAGGGAAGCAGTTACTTAGATTTTAATTGATCAGGTATCTTCACAATAAAACTATAACCATGCCTAGAAAGAGGTCAAATCTTTCCCAATCTTCCAAAGGAGCTAAAAGATTGAGGATCATAAGATCCCAAGAATCTACCGAAGAGCGTCAGGAGAGACTTGATGCTGTTCGAGAACATCAGGCTGCAACTCGCTTCGTGGAAACCTCTTCGGATCGCGAAGCACGACTGCGTTCTCAGCGTATTTATGCATCTACATCTAGATCTCTAGAGACCAGTGAAGAATATGATGCGCGACTGACCGCTGATCGTAAACGTCATGCATTGTCTCGCGAGTCGGAGACATTCACGGATCGAGAATTGCGTATGAGTTCTCATCGTATCTACGCATCTGCTTCTAGGTCTCTAGAGACAAGTGCGGAACGTGATGTGCGACTGTCCGCTGATCGTGAGCGACATGCATTGTCTCGTGAATCGGAAACGTTTACCGATACAGAATCACGCTTGAGTTCTCAGCGTATTCGCACATCTACTGGTCTTTTGAAACGAGTGATAAACGTGATGCGCGACTAAATGCTGATCGAGATTATCATACATTGTCCCGAACACGCACACAATAAAATATTCATAATCAGTTAGAAAGTGAGAGAGAAAGAATTGCTGGAGTACGGCATGGAGAGACAGAAGAAGAGCGCAATGAACGTTTGAATTCTGATCGACTTCGACATTCTCTGAACAGAATGTCGATATCATCTGAAGAATCGGATGTGTCTCAAGATATAGCCGTAGGGCATAGCGACCTTCCTTGGTTTGATAAGAAACGGAGTGCATTTACGTATACTCCTATGATTGACTACGCCACATATTCCGCCATCGGAGGTATGGCTAAAAATTGTACTTTTTGTGAAGCTGTTAAATGGCAAAAAGAAACAAACGGTATGTGTTGCTCAGGTGGGAAAGTACATATTGAAATATTACAAAATCCTCCAGAAATATTAAGATCACTGCTAATCGGTGACCATCCACAGGCAAAACATTTCTTGGACAACATCCGTTCGTACAATAATGCCTTTCAAATGACATCTTTTGGTGCGAAAAAGATTTCAGAAGGCCCATTTATGCCAACATTCAAAATGCAAGGTCAAGTTTACCACCTTATTGGTTCATTATTGCCTGAAAATGACCCCAAGTTTCTCCAAATATATTTCGTATCCAATTATCAAGATCAGGCAAATATTAGAAACCAAAACTTTCCGCAATTGAACAATAGTCTGATTTCACTGCTTCGAAGTATGTTGCATGAAGTAAATCCCTACGTGCACAGTTTTAAATCTGCATTAGAATCTATCCCCCCTGGACAAAGCAACAGTTATAAATTTGTGATTGATGTTGATAAACGACCCGCTACTGGACATCGTGGCAGATACAATGCTCCAGTAACAAATGAAGTTGCAGTGGTTTTGGTTAAAGATCTGGAACACCTGTTCTGGAACTCCAAAGCCCAGGGACACTATAATATATATAGGAATGACGTCTTAGCAAAAATTGTTTAGTCTCCTGTTGACTTACAAAAGTGAAAGATCTAAAACGTCTCGTATCGTCTCGCGAATCCCGTTGTTTTCCAGTCCCCGGGCCCTTAGAATTTGACATCAGACGTTTCTCATCTTCGATTTTGACAACCCCGTTGTCGCTGGCATAAGCAACAGGATCCGCGTACGAAGTCGCGGGCAGAAGCTAGTATGAAATAATTCACTAAACCAAGTACAGAAGATACTAGGCATTTACTCTCATTAAAAAATCCCATATAAAAAGCCTTACTTTGATCACGAATTCGCATCTAGGCCACATTTACTGCTACCTGTGATTAAAACGAACTGGAAAAAGGGATAGGTCAGTCAAATTCAGACCTTTTTTTTTGTTCTGGGTTGAAAAATTCTCATGGATGTCCTCCGCCCTGGGGCGGGCGGAGGGGCCTGTCCGACTCTTACTGACTAAAACAAATCACCCCGGTATTCCATCTCACACCTACGCCGGGGGTCGCGGGAACACGTACGATCCTTCCGCAATAGTCAAGGTCTGACCTATCCTAAGTTGAAGTCTGAGTTCGATCGGTCTTGTAATGTAACGTGAGCACGTAAGTCCAGGCGACGATTTTCGGCGAAACAGTCGATCCGGAATAGTGGGAACGATACTTTATTATTGTTGCGCTAGGACCAAGGTGTAACATGTTTTGAAAACACAAGATGGGGGTGTTAATTCGAATTTTGGCCACACGCCAAAAGATACTTGTAGAGTTACTATTAAAAAAAGACGGGTTGCACTCCGGGAGTGCCGGCAGAAGTGAAAACTTGAATATTAACGTTGAAATAAATCAATTATGAATTGAATTAATATAACTAATTTTTTTTCCGAATACACAGCAGTGTGGCTACTACACAGACGGTCGAGCCATCAGCTGTCCATCCATCCATCCACAACCACGTCCACCATCACCGTCACCGTCACCGTCCCCGTCACCGTCCCCGTCACCGTCACCGTCACCGTCACCGACACCGACACCGTCACCGTCACCGACACCGACACCGTCACCGTCACCGACACCGTCACCGTTACCGTCACCGTCACCGTCACCGTTACCGTCACCGTCACCGTCACCGTCACCGTCACCGACATCGTCATCGTCACCGTCACAGTCACCGTTACCGTCACCGTCACCGTCACCGTCACCGTCACCGTCACCTTCACCGTCACCATCACCGTCACCGTCACCGTCACCGTCACCATCACCGTCACTGTCACCGACACCGTCACCGTCACCGTCACCGTCACCGTCACGTCACCGTCACCGTCACCGTCACGTCACCGTCACCGTCACCGTCACCGTCACCGACACCGTCACCGTCACCGACACCGTCACCGTTACCGTCACCGTCACCGTCACCGTTACCGTCACCGTCACCGTCACCGTCACCGACATCGTCATCGTCACCGTCACAGTCACCGTTACCGTCACCGTCACCGTCACCGTCACCGTCACCTTCACCGTCACCATCACCGTCACCGTCACCGTCACCATCACCGTCACTGTCACCGACACCGTCACCGTCACCGTCACCGTCACCGTCACGTCACCGTCACCGTCACCGTCACGTCACCGTCACCGTCACTGTCACCGACACCGTTACCGTCACCGTCACCGTCACCGTCACCGTCACCGTCGACACCGTCACCGACACCGTCACCGAAACCGTCACCGTCACCGTCACCGTCACCGTCACCGTCACCGTCACCGTTACCGTTACCGTCACCGTCACCGTCACCGTCACCGTCACGTCCGTTACCGTCACCGTCCGTCCGTCCGTCCGTCCGTCCGTCCGTCCGTCCGTCCATCCATCCATCCATCCATTATCGTGTCTCACTTGGTTCACTTCGGTTGTCGCCGCCGCCGTAGAAAGAGGGGTGGGGGAGGGGGAAATCTCTCCTGACGGTCACGTGTCCTGACGCGAGTTTAACATTTTTTCCCCATTGCAAAAAGTGTGCAACGCCGCTAAAGAAGTTTTCACTTCAAAAAAAAATAAACCAATCCAAAGAGAATTTAACTATGGTAGATTAAACGTCAAACCTGAAGTCAACTCTTTTGTTTTGAATTTACAACGAGAACTTGCTAAAGGCTATAATATATAGCTAGGAATTATGTTTTGAAATAATATATTTTTATTAATTATTTAAATATTCTGTAAGCCATGGCACCGAAAAAGGACAAGGGACTTATACCCGTATTTTCCGAAGTTGAAAGAGCATTTTATGAACTACAGTTAGCTGATTGCAATCGAAAACTAGCTCGCCTCAGAGCAGCCGTCGGCGATTATGAAATCCGCAACGAAGAATTACAAAAGTCTTACGATACACTTGACGAAGATAGGGCTGATGTTATTAAATTTTTAAAAAAAACTCTCAATGTTAAAAATGATGAAACCGCTGAACTAAAAGAAAAGGTTAATCAGTTAGAGGAACTAAGGCAAACAGAAACAGCAGAATTTAACGTGACTGTCACTGAATTAGAAAACAATTTTACCAGAATGAAAGATCAGCTTACCTCACAAAATAAACTACTTGCTGGAAAACTAAACACGCTTGAAGAGTTTAGGGCTATCAGAGATGATTTAATGAAGAAGTTCGAAAACCAAGAGCGTGCATTTGAAGATCAAGAAATGAAATACAAAAGAGTTATATATGATACTGAAAAGAAGTTTATCATTGGAAAAGACAAGTTAAAGAAAGAAATGGAAGAAAGACTTCTACAGTTAGCGCAAGAATTTCAAGATGCTAGTGAAATGAGAATAGCAGCTTCTACACATAGGGTGATTCGAGAGAATATTGCTTTGAACAATCAGTTAGATAGTCTGTTAATGACACAAACAAAAATATCTGCACAAAATGAAAAGTTTAAAGAGGATGAGAGAGCTTCTCAGTGTGCAATGGAAGTAGCTGAAGAAGAACGAGATAAGGCAATGAATAAAAGTATTGTGCAGCTTAAAATTATTGATAAACTAACGACAGCGTTCGAAGATGTGAAGAGAGAAAAAGCTATGTATGAAAAGAAACTGTTTGATTCTGAAAAAATGCAAGCGAAAATGCAGAAACTTACTAAAGATAACGAAAAGCTCATACTGCAGGTACGTATATTGGAGCAAAATTTGCACGCTACTCTGGGAGAACAAAACAAAACTGTAGTAGAAACTTCAAAGCTACAAAGAGAATGTGAAACGTATAAAAAGATCTTAAAAGAATCGGCGTTTATAGTACAAGCATCGCTTAAACTAGATAATTGGTGTACTAAAGATCCTTCTCGTGAAATTATGGACCGAAAAGTTGTACTGAAAAATATTCTTGAAGTTATAAATCAATATCGTGATGCAGCCCAAGCTGAATCTATGGAATCCTTAGTTTCGCTTAGTAAGATTTATGAAAAAGGAGATCTCGGCTTTGAAGTTAAATCAGTTCCCCCCAGGAGGACGCAGGCAACAGCGACTGGTTTGGGTTCTATATCATCAGTACTATCACTTGAAGATAAACGTAGCGGTGTTTCGGTCTCTCCTATAATATCTTCATCGGCAAGTATGGATACTATACCAAGTATTAACGTGATACCCGTTGATTCGGAGGAGCCGCTGCCAATGCAAGATAGTCTGCCATCATTTACTGTGACATCATTGCATTCAAGTTTGACTAGTGGCACCGAGGAAGGTGATGAACAAGAGGATGATACTCCTGACATATCGAAGTTGCTGGCTATCAGTAAAGTTGAGATGCAGAAATCATTGATGGCAGATTTGGCAATGTCTCACATATCCCAACGAAGATTGAGCGGATTAGATTCAAAGTTAGACATACGTAGCCAAAAATCCGTAGACGCAATTCATGAAAAAACGGATCTAAAAGAACCTGACGTTGGTGGTGAACCCACACAAGATTCAAATGAACCTACAAAAGATACAGGTGAGCCAGTGGCAGTTGACCAAGAAGGTGCCGAAGAAGATAAAAAAAAGAAAACTAGTGCAGAATAATTTTTTATTTATTTTTAGTTTGTTTGTTTTGTTGAAGTTATTTTTAGTAGTTCTAAATATACATAATATTTTAGTGAGCTTTATGTAATTCTTTATAACGATTTGTTTGTTCGTGTTTTGTATTTTAATGGGTTTGTTTATTTGATAGGTACTTTTATGGTGCATTCATTATTTTTTAATTATTATAATTTATGAGAACTATTCGTTTTCATTTGTTTTCATCCTTTTCATAATTTTAATATTAGGTATTTTCTACAACTAAGAAATCCGTACTATCTCTATTAACCACGTGGGTGACGCAACGATGCCGGGAGAGGGTTAACTGTTTTTTTTTTTTTCAATTGAGCTTGATTTAGGTAGAACATACGCTGAGAATATCCTTTACTTTTCCTTGTGAAATCTATACGCGTTATTTTTGGTGTAGTCCCATCTCATCCCCTTCCCATCTCTTCCCCTATACGTTTATACCTACAAAAATTTCCCATCTCTTCCCCCTGCCATAAATCACTCAACGGTACAGTCACGGACCAAAAAACTCAAGCATTAAAATTAATATAATATAATTAATAATTAATTAATATATTATAAATTAACAAATAAAATATTCATGGTTTTAGTTTCAGCAAGAATTAAAAAATATATAATCTGCATTCATTCACAATAATTAGCATATCACAAGAATCCTCTTAGTTTTGTTTTTACTCGGTTAGTATTTTTTTAATGTTACCATATAACAAATCACCCACGAATATTCACTATTATTTAAATAGGCTTTAACAAGGAAAAAATATAATCTACGTAAGGGAGGTGTCTTTTTCGTGAAAACAACTGTGGCCAAAAGCTTTACCTCAGGCACCGTTACATATTTTTGAAGGAAAAAAAATAGTAGAGTCATCCAAACTAATATTATAAATGCGAAAGTAACTCTGTCTGTCTGTCTTTTCTTCACGCCTAAACTACTGAACCGATTTGTGTGAAATTTGGTAAAGACATAGTTTGGAACTTGAGAAAGGACATAGGATACTTTTTATCCCGATATTCCCACGGGATCGAGACTTATGCGGGTGAAACCGCGGGGCGCAGCTAGTTAAAAAATATAATAGGATTTTTCGAAACATTTTGTCCACCCAAAATTATCGTTCAAAGATATAAATATCTGGCAATACAGTTGACAATTATTTGTTAAAACAAAAACAAAAAATAATGCCAGTCCCACCAACTTATCTGTGAACTGAAAGAGGGCGGCACCGTCGATTCAGTGTTGCTAATTAATATAAGGTGCCCAAAATTGAGTAAGTTTTCTAGAAGGAAATTTCACATTAGACATAATCGTTTAAAAAGAATTACAGTTTATACAAATTAAAAACAATTACCTATATAAAAATAATAAAATAAATAAAAAGAATTTGATAATTTACAGTTACGTAGGTACGCTAACAGTTTAGTCTCTCAGCAACAAACAATGGCTTTATCTAAAAAGTAATCCAATGAAGTGGAAATTCAGCAGATAAATTAATGTTCCACGGGGGGGATACAACTTTCATTTAATGCGAAGTTAAGTAGGTACCTACTCTGCAAGAGGTATCTGGATGTCTAGCATTTACTTATGACTGTACCTAACCCCTAACACCAGATTTGACTAATTATAATTAGCAGTGGTACCTATTGGTAGTGTAGTGTAATAAAAAAAAACAAATTGCTTTACAATAATTTATTGAAAACCAGGTTTACATTAATTGTGATCTTTAGATGAACCTGCATATGAATGAACACACACGAATGAATTTTTTTTATCAGTTTCTTCTGGTGCGTGCCCTTCCTTAACTATTTTTGAAATTAGTCCTTGACTCACACCTGAAATATAAGATAATAAAATAAATGTTAGTAGAAATTTGAAATCTGGCAGGTTAGTTGGCTCACTCACTTAGCACGTTACTTAATAGATGTACGTTACCGTTACGCTAACCTGCAGCAAGAATAGAAACTAATATTTCGTGGACTTAAATAATTAATTAAGTATCGGGTAACTTATAACAAGAAAGTTGACAACACTAACCTGTCGCTGCCGAAATTCGTTTGTATATTTGATTATATGGAATACTCGGAGACCCCGCCCGAGCTTCTTCTTCAAAAAAGGTAATGTACCTTTAGAGTAATGTTTCAAGCATTACTTTTATTTAACTTTATAAATTCAGCAATATCACGACAAAACAACCAGAGAACCCGAATGTAGTAGACACTGACAATCGAATGACATTTTTACATGATGGCCGTAGTTCCAATTTTCGCCATTTCACAGATAAGTTTTTTTTTTTTTTTTTGAAAAATGGCAACAGCCGATGGCGACTATTCTGCCAGCGTCCTGTGGTGACGGCAACGCAGCAAGGTGAGCCGCAGCCGTCGAACTTTGCACTCCGTGGTAGTTATCTAGTACATGTAGTTAGGTCATTTTCCAATATATTAATTAAATCCTCAGAATGCCTGTAAATATGGATAAAGTCTGTATCATGGGATATTTGCTATACGTTAGTAGCTGAAAGGACGAGACAATTTTTGATAGTTAACAGGTTTTTTTTTTTTTTTTGTATACTTAGGACACCACAAATCTATTTAAAAGGTAACAAAGAGTCTTACTACACACCAACTGTCATTTAAATTTAGAAATAATGATAAAATTTTTATAAGTTTAGGAGAAAAGTTAGTCAAGAGGCAATGGAAATTAGTAGGAAGAGGGATTTTAATTTTGGAAAGCTTATGATATAAGTCAAAGGATTGGGAGTTTAAAAGACAAGAGAAAAAGATATGGTCCAGAGTACCATCATCAAGACCGCATTCGCACAGGGCACAGATAAGTTGGTAGGAGTTGTATGTACGAGAAGCTGTCAATATTATGATTATGCTGTCAATTTGCCAGTGTCAAATTAAAATGTTTCTTCTATGGTCAAAGTATGTATGTTATACGATACGTAACTCAATGCTTTTTATAACTACGAAGTTTTTTTTTTTTGCAATTTCTACTGGATTCCAAAAGATTTCGATTAATAGTTATCCGGTTTGAGTGTAGTTAGTTAGTTACTATAATAATAGCTGTGAGGGTGAACAGGTAGGCAATGCTAATACAAATACGAATGAGACTGTACTTTTAACAACAGAAACTTAAATTTTTTGAGTGATTTATGGCAGGGGGAACAGATGGGATTTTGTAGATATAAACGCATAGGGGAAGAGATGGGAAGGGGATGAGATGGGACTACAGATTATTTTTACCCGACTGCAAAGATGGGTTATGTTTTAGCGCTTAAACGTATATCTACATATTTTTTTATATCCTCGTAGCATTCAACATTTACCCCCTTATTCATAAAACTTATCAAACCTATTTTGGTTAAAATGGGGTTTGTCTCTTTCTTACACACAGAAATGACAACGTGACAGATAAAGACAAACGTTCTATAAACCTATTTTAGCTAAAATAGAGATAAAATAGGATTATGAAGAAGGGGGTAATTGTGCCCACTGGTCGTAGCCGTCGCAACCACTGTCGCAACCACCTATTTAGGTGCGTGGAGGGGAGAAGTTTAAAAAAGTTAATATACCATTTTGATTTTACTTTTATTTTTATAATGCTCAGAGAGGAGGCCTGTGTCCCAGCAGTGGGAACAGTATAGGCTGATTATGTATGTTATGTTTATAATGCTACTAAAATAATACGAGCACCTATTATATAAAAAGTCTGTTGCAAATAGATATAGACACCAGTGGCGAAGGGTGAATTTATGACAGAGGTAAGTCGGAGCAAAAAAATATGCCAAAAAAAAATCAATTATGAATTGACTATAGTATGGTTATCTTCTGAATTTTCGAAGGGAAGCCGGTGGAAATCGAGTTATATGGTACCTTCGCTACTGATAGACATTTTTCAGGCAGCAGTCATCAGACTGCCTGAAAAATGTCTGTATCTGAATGTGTGTGTGTGAAATGTGTGTATTAGAAGATTGAACAAAAATAACTGCCACCAAGATAGCTTGATATCTTTTTGTGTTGTTTCTGCAGTCGGGTTTTTTAAAACTACGTTGAGTGGGCAAATATAATAGAACTTTGAATTATTATTCTTGACTGTATTGTTAGTTTAGTGGTCACTAGCGTTTCGGCGCCAAACAAGCAACTTAATATCGTTGCGAGTGGTCGTTCGGAGAGCGCATTTTTTGTTTGGAATGTTAATATTTAGCGCTGGGGATTTCACGTTGCATTATTAATTTGATTTGGCTATTTCTATAAATTTAAGGTAATTTAGTGATCTTTGTTCATTGATTGTTTGGCGCCGACTCAAAATTTTTTAGGTATACTTGCATTAGTTTAAGAACTTATTTATTAAGGTAAAATAAAAAAGGTTTTTATTTTTTGCTTTTCAGTTTTTTCGGAGGTTTAATTTTTTTGTTAAAAAGTTTTTATTTTATAATTTTTTGAGGCTATAATTTACTTATTACTGCATGCTTAATTTTTGATTACTTTTAAAATGGCTACCTACCTTACTTTAGATATTAACTGTTATATAATCCTACTTTAACTATTATTTTTTGTATAGTAAAATACTTAAAAAAACAGGCTTTATATACCAACATAGATAGGCCTATAATTTTAATTGTAATACACAGCTCAGCATTAAAATCTGTGAATGAACAAAAAATCACCCCTATTTTCCCACCCTTAGGGTAGGAATTTTTTTTCCAAATTTATATGGGACCAACTTCGAGGTATGTTCTATCCATTAAAAAAGAATTACCAAAATCGGACCAATCTGTAAAAAGTTATGCGTGGTCATACATTACAATCAGTGAGTGAACTATCAATCATCCCCTATTTTCCTACCCTTAGGGTTGGATTTTTTTTTCCAAATTTATATGGGACCACCTTCGGGGTATATCCTTTCTAATCAAAAAAGAATTATCAAAATCGGACTGCTCTGTAAAAAGTTATGCGTGATCATACATAAAAAAAAAAAATAAAAAATATACGCGTCGAATTGATAACCTCCTCCGTTTTTCCGTCGGTTAAAAATAATTGCCACCAAGATAGCTTGATATCTTTTTGTGTTGTTTCTGCAGTCGGGTTTTTTAAAACTACGTTGAGTGGGCAAATATAATAGAACTTTGAATTATTATTCTTGACTGTATTGTTAGTTTAGTGGTCACTAGCGTTTCTGCTGTAATTCCGTACAAACTAAGCATGAGGTTCGATTACCAGATCGGGCAAAGTGTTATTGTTTTTTCATTCTGGATTGTTAAACACCAATAGGTCGCCCTCTACTAGACACAAACGTCATAACTAGCTTATTATAACTACAGTTATTTATTATAGTTAGGCTGAGAATCAACATTTTTGAACGTCAAAATTACCTAAGATTGTCCTCCAAGACACCCGCCCTTCCCCACTTTTGCTTTCGCTTCGCTTTTGCTTTGCTTTCGCTTTAGCTATCGAATCCGCGCGTGATATTATATTGTAATGGTTGAACTGAATGGTGCTGATCCACGCGTCATGTTCGTGAACGGGCCCCGTCAGTTGAGACTGATCCACGCGTCACGTAGGTACATAAACGGGCACCGTCATATTGTGTTTTTTAGAGTTCCGTACCTCAAAAGAAAAAACGGGACCCTTATAAGATCACTTCGTTGATCGTCTGTCTGTCCGTCAGCCAAGAGTCCAAGACCCTTTAGCTTCAATTTTCTAAGTGACCGACTCATTGACAATTCAAAATTGCCTGTATATGGTTGGTTGGTGTCTGTAGTTGTTTAATTAAAATAAATGCTGTGAGTTTTTGAGTTTGAATTCAATGTTATCTTTCTAGGGTCAGGCAGTGGAGCTGGCTGCGTGTGAGTGTGCGGCGAGGCCGTGGGCTGGAGACTCGTCCATGGTGGTCGCGGAAGTAGGGGCCAGGTGCCGCTGTGGTTGTGTGCTGCACCTTGCGCCGGCAGCGAGGCTGCTGGCGGGCTCGGCTAGAGCATGTCCCTCTCGGTCCTTCTGGCTGCTTCAGGTTGGTTATTCATAGCTTTGAACTAGCTTGCTAACTATTGTTGGACATACAGGTAAACCTGAGAAAGTATGCGCTTCGGTAACCTTCGTGTTTCCGGATAAGCACGAACGTTGCGCGACACCCCCTTACCAGAGGAAATGCTTCTAAGTTATGTACCTACTACCGCGCTTTGTAGTAGTGCACCTTATTGTGCGTTTGTAGCAAGTACTCTTTCGGTCGAGCTAACTACTCGGTCTCAAATTATCATTAAGTGCCTTTTCATATGTCCCGGCAACCAGGTAGCCGGTGCCGGGACGTGTGAAAAGGCACTAATACCCGGTTCCTGACATTCTTACACCATCTAGGAAAAAAGATGATAACCTTTGAACATTCAGAAACGAGTAGGTAGTCTTTATCTTTTGTCGTTTTGGCGATTTTTAATCTGGGTGTATTGCGATGTAGGGGGAAGGAGGGGTTAAGTAAACAACGTGATGTGTAGTACTCCAAGAGTCCACTGACAACAGACTACCCTTGTTCCTTCAATTGGTAACGTATATATACATAGTTCGTATGTGACAATATGCAGATACTAAGACTATGACACAGCATATCTATCTTAACTTAAACTATGTGCTATACGTGATGTGCTGATGTACGTGACTTCACACCACAGTATTTCTCACATATAAACCTACGGCCACCGTGAATACGCAATTTATTATACAAAAGAACTGAGAAAGCAGTAGCTCTTAAATCCTTACCTATCCTTCGGGCACGTCTTCCCTACCATTACCGCGCCCCCCGGTCTATTCCTTGATATGCAACGGTCGCTGTAGCACCATGAACATGAGGCTACAGGAGCTAGTGCGAATCTTGGGGTTCATTCGATTAATCGAGTCTGGTTTAACCATGCTGGGATCGGTGCAATTCATTCATATTTTTACTTTATCATCTTCGTTTATAAGACCCTCGGGAGTAATACCGTCTGATGACACTTCATTCACAAAAGTATCACGATCTCTGAAACTTTGTAGAGAACTATAACAATACCTAGAGAATTGAAGCTTGCTAAGTTAAGACAAAATATTGTAATAGGCTGAACGGCCGGAAATACGCTTATATAACTAGCTTCTGCCCGCGACTTCATCCGCGTTAAATTTCACCCTCCCCCTCATTCACTCTCTTAGGGGTGGAATTTCGAAAAACCCTTTCTAATCTTCACAAAGAACACACCTTCCAAATTTCATGTCTCTAGGACCACCGGTTTAAGCTGTGCGTTGATATATCAGTCAGTCGGGACTTTGAATTTTATATACAGGGTACCATTAAAATAGATGGACTAATTTTAACACAGCACTCAGTACGTCTTACCAAAGAAATCCAAGCAAAAAAAAAAAAAACTGATTAAATGACTATATTTTGACCTAAAATATTAAATTGCCGGAACATTCGTGTATTTTCGTTAGCTGATTATTTTTCTTGTAAGTATCTAATGCGTTTTTCTTACATATTTTTTACCATCGTCCTTATTTTGGTGGTCTGAATGATTTCTAAAAGTTTGTCCATCTATTTTAATGGGGCTTTATATATGTATAGGTAAGGGCCATTACAGATTGGTTGTATTTCTGCACGTATAGATAGGCCCGTGTCTGCATGTTCAAAGATTATCAGCTCTTTTCCTAGTTTTAGTTTTTCTTAGTTGGTGTAAGAATGTAATTTTTAGAGCGGAGAGCTACTCAAACCTAGCGACGCACCCCTGCTTCGCTTGGGCTTTTTATATTTATTTATTGGCCTATCACAATTGTTACACTGTTTATCCTTAAAATACAAGCAATGTGGTGTGTGTGTGCAATTAATGTGGAGACATGTAAAAACATCGACATTTCTGTCCTATTATAACGTATTTAAGTTAAATAATGTACAGTCAACAAAAGAGATAAGTATGCAGGATTGTCGGATATAGTTGAAGATTAGTAAGAAACCGATGGATATTCTCGAATAAAATTTAATTGAATGAATAGAAGACATACAGCTCATTTATCAGTCAACAATATCCAACGGTTTCTTACTAAACTTCAACTATATCCGACGATCCTGTATACTTATCTCTTTGGTTGACTGTACCTACTTGCTCTATACATAAGCCTTCCGGAATAAATCCGCGAAATGATGGTGAAAACTGCATCAAAATCCGTTGTGTGTGGTTTAGAAGAACTATGCTGCGGGGCAATTGCGTAAAACATTATCAATCGGAATCGGTTTCATTTTGACAATTCAACTAAGTTCATTGCGTTATTTACGTGTTGAGCAGAAACATTTTTCGATCTTATGAAGCAATGGATTAGCAATTTGCTTCAAAATGATTCAGATTTCGATTGATAATGTGTTACGCAATTTGGGTGCTGATTTAAGACAAACACGAGAAACGATTTTAGTATTTTAATAATGAAGCGACCAGCTTAGATGCTACTGGCACAAAAAGAAGGAGGCCTAACGGGCTAAGGCTCCCACAAACAGGCGCGACGCGATAGCGCGACGCGACAGCGCGACGCTACAGCGCGACGCGACAGCGCGACGCGACAGCGCGACGCGACTCTAGTAAAACCATTTCTATGAAAACTTCATGGAAACTGTAATCTACCAAAATCGCGACGCACCTACCTGTCTGCAGGAGCCTTTATACTTACCAGCGGGTGGAACGTGGCTGCCAATATGTTGCTCAAGCATTAAACAAACACAATAATACTATCAAACAAACAACTCAACTTGAGCTGAACTTCTCATTACTCAATATTGTTAAACTCCACCACTAAGTAGAGACAGCAAAACTTAAAGGTCATACTACGGTAACTAAACCGTCCCTTCCTACCCTAACTTCCCACGTATTTAACCCCGGAAGCACCCCATGGTCACAGTACTTCGGCATATTGTCAACTGCTATACCAAAGTTGTATAAAGCTGTCACTTTACCGTATGACGGTCCATTACGACTTTCATAGAGGTATAACAGATGTGGGAGCGTTTGATATGGGCACTGGACTTGACTACATATATTATGTTGTGGTAATAATTAGCTAGATTTTTTCTAGCGGGATGGCAGGTAAATCGACCCGCAAACTTTTACCATGAATTTAGTACAAATTTACGGTTTTCGGATTTTTTCCTTTACTTGTGCTACATGACATTACTTCTTGCCAAATTTCATGATTCTAGGTCAACGGGAAGTACCCTATAGGTTTTAATTCCCGAGTATTTCATATTAATTTCAAATTGATAACTCATGCGTTCCTGAGAAAAAAGGTCTTGACAGACGGACAGACAGACGGAGAACGAAGTGATCTTATAAGTGTTCCGTTTTTCTTTTCAGGTACGGAGCCCTAAAAAGTCTTTTCCATGCATTTTGACTGCGTAGGTATTGAACTTTTCTATGAAACAGCATTTTTGAAGTGAAACTTCTTTACGCACGCTTGTCTTGGGGAGTAAGCTGGCGAACGCGTGACGTAAGTGTTACGAAAAGTGTGATCGCGCGAGGCGAACGGGAGTTGAGTGGGGGATATAAGCAAAAGAAAGCATTGCGCGCGCACATTTTCTTTCTCTCTTCCTCTCATAGCCAAATGCGTTTGAAGTTTCACTTCAGTCGTGTGGTCATAAGCACGCTCGGTTTTTTTTTTATAACCGACGAAAAGTTTCTACGCAGAATCATGTACTGAATCCATGGTTACAGGTTGCGCGTGGAAGTCCCTGCACCCTGTAAGAGAGCCCACTATACAACAAAAGCAGCAAAAACACCTCGGGCTAGCCGAAAACAGCTCTGTCTATAATAAGCTTTTACTTAACAAAAACATAGCCTACCTACTCATTCAAGACCACTCATAAAACTTTGACACTGAAATATAGAATCGACTTCAAAATCATCACAGAATAATAGTTTAAATAATCTTTATTTTGTTATTTAAATTAATTAGTTACCGCCTTTAACTACTACATCGATGAATAGAATAGAATAGATAATATATATTCATTTGCAAATAATGGTACAAAAATCTTTTGTGACATTTGTGAGGAATCTATGTACAGTCTCCCTAATATAGCATGCATATTTATTAATACTTCAACTATACTAGCCTATCAGCTTGCTAAAACAACTCTACCAAATCTAAACGCAGCACCGTTGAATTTGTATCGCCGCACTGTGAAGTCATTAAAACTTCCATTTTGGAAGTAAGGTCGCTCTGCCGATAGCTGTCGGTTTAACAAACTAATATTGTTCCGGATACAGTTTAAGGGACGTCCAAGTTACTGCCGGCTGGCAATTAACTCACAATGTGCCGGTTTAACGAAATTACTTGTCAAACGCTCTAAAAGTTAACTGTTTTGAATTATCGTCAGGCCTCTGCAAAATTAATAGACCGTTTTAGGTCAAATTTCATTAGTGCTGATTTAAGTACATTCCTATACACAATCAAGGTTTCTCTATCGGCGCTAGTAAGTTTTTTAGTCGTTAAAAACTGGCTGCATTATGTTAAAATACAGGTTGAAATTGAAAACATGCGACAAATCGAAATAGAAGATTGTACTCATCATTATGAACAACTTTTACTATGGGACCAAGCCTGAAATCGCAAAAAAATAATCAGTTGTTCCCTACATTTTGACGAGTTAGGGTCAGTTCACACCGCGACGCGACGCGGCGCGCAGTTTTCAAGATAGCAATACAATTATAGACCTTATCGCGGCGTAGTAAGCACACAGTATTGTGTACCTTTTTGTGTAGAAGGTAAGGTCTATAATTGTATTGCTATCTTGATAACTGCGCTCCGCGTCGCGTCGCGGTGTGAACTGACCCTTATGCGAACATAAATGTAGGGAACAGCTGATAATTTTTTCGCGATTTCTGGTTTAGTCCCATAGTAAAAGTTGTTCATAATGATGAGTACAATCTCCCATTTCGATTTGTCGCATGTTTTCAATTTCACCGTGTATAGATAAGTAGTTTGATGTACGTCGCCACAAATGCAAACTACGCACGCATCACACCCACGCGCGACGTCACGCAAAATCTTGCATCGCGCAAGCAGAGTTTACCGCGCGACTAGCATATACAGGGTGTTGGGAAACCTCTATCAGCGAAGGTCTGTGGTCAGGAGACACTAATACCCATCGATTGAACCCCCATGTATGTTCCGCGATATTTTGTACGTTTCGAGAAAATTTGAAATCAAGTGTAATTTTCTCCCAAAGAGAAATTTTAAACTTGTGATCAAATTCTGAGCTACTAGTAGTTAGAGTTGGGTGTTTTGTGTTTTATAACAGGTGAACACACATTCAAGCCATAATATTCACAAAAAAATCTCAAAGAAAAAGTTATGACTAAAAACAATTAAAAAAAACTGGAAATAAAACAAAAAAAAAAAATATTTCGCGAAAACTACAAAATATTGCGGAACATACATAGGGGTCCAATCGATGGGTATTAGTGTCCCCTGATCACAGACCTTCGCTGGTACAGGATTCCTGGGACACCCTGTATACAACGTCCCATTATTGCAATCATCGGGCAGTAGCACACGAAAAACAACACCCGTCTGGTCAAAAATCCTCCTTTTTCTATATGTGAGTGAACTTTACTCCCTGTTCCTCATCCTCTATAATAAATAATAATTTGCATAAAATAAGGGAACAGCAATTCTAAACTAGAATGAAAATAAAATGTTCCCTTAGCGGCTGTCTCCACGAGCGAGAGAATCGCAACGATAGTCTCGCCGTGCCATTTATTTTTCGCCGCGATGATATCGCCGTGTAGAGACACGTTCTAAGAGAGTGTATAAAAATACGTGACACGACGATAATATCGCCGTGATTCTCTCGCTCGTGGAGACGGCCCCTTAGGTGCAGCGCAGACGACAGACTTTTTTTGTAAGTACCAATAAAATGGAAGCTGTAGATAAAATAATAACAGGATATACCTGGAATAGTTGAAATAAACATAGGGTGATGTCGCGTTCTAATTTTCGGCTAAAGCTTACTTAGCATCAAAGAGACATTTTGTGCACCACAGACTCGATCGCACAAAAAGTGTGTCGTCTGCACTGCACCTTAATCAGTATAAAATCTAGATGTACATTTAGTCGCCTCTACAACAGACTCTCTGGAACTTCTTCATAAGCAACTCAAACTATTTATACAAAGGTCCGAAATGATCTTTAAAACGGTGAATCTAAATTCTTCGCGAAGATTCTAGAAGTTTTAACAGCTACGATTCAATGCTGAACAAAGGCTGTAGAAAGTTCGAGAACTCCATTCTTTTGTAAAAATCTGTCTGCAATAAAAGTAAGGCATTGGATTTAGAATTACTTAAGAAAATAAGAATATTGTCTTGCTTAGCTGTTTCATAGCTTTGTAAATGAGAAAAAACCTACCAGTAATTTAGGAGATATTCTTATACAGGGTGTCCCTGGAAGTATGGATCAAATCGAATAGGGACGTGGGCAAGGTCATTTCCAAACGTTTTAGCAAAAAAAAAAACTAAAAAAAATACTGAAAAAAAAACAAAAAAAAAAATACTAAAAAAAAAGAGAAGAAAGATCGAATTCGTGAAAACTATCAGGGCTATCAATTTTTTTTTAGGTAGCCCTGATAGTATTTTTTTATCATTATTTTCTTTGAGCACTAAGCGAAGTGATTGAAAAAAAAAATTAAAATCGGTCATAACTTTTGAACCGTAAAAAAATTCACTGACATTCTCAGGGTTAAAAAGTTTGGAAATGACCTTGCCCACGCCCCTATTCGATTTGATCCATACTTCCAAGGACACCCTGTATACATAGGAACAGCTGAAATTCCAATTCAACTTAGATATACCATCGTCGCTAGTTAGAATATAATATACCAAACAAATATAAATTAATTGTAAATTGGCAACAGCACCCTCTAATTTAGTACAGACTATTGTTTTACTAATGAATTCCTGTTGGCAAAGCAAACGCAACACGAGCCAAGCACTCGCCACAATAGCGATATAATTCTATAATTTATATTCTAACAGTATCAGGAAATCTAGCCAAATTGTATCTAATGTTGTTATTGAGAAGTAATTTAAACTTTATGTTGGTCACTCTCCAGCCTAAATAAAATCGTTTTTTCTCTTTTATTACTATGCTAGGCCGCTATCCCACTGGCGTTTTACGAGGGTTGACGTCAACGTCGCGTCTGCGCGTGACAAGCATTAACGTCCTCTGAACGCGACGTTAACGTCGCGCATATGATACTATTTGAGGCGTACAATCAGAAACATAATGGATTCCGACGAGGACTACTGTTGGCTTTACTACTTCGACGAAAATTACGTAAAAGAAAATCTCATCGTCAATTCTGGGAAAACCCTTTATAGTCCAATCGATCACAAGAAAGTGAATATTTCGCACTGTACTCTAATAATATTAAAAATAATGAATCGGAATTTTATAAATATTTGCGAATGCCAAAGACTACATTTGACGAACTTTTACAAGTGATTCAAAGTGACATACAATATTTAGACACGGCGAGATTGTACCTGTTGCCAACAAACGCGACGTTGACGTTGCGCAGACGCGACGTTGACGTCGCGTTCAGCGGACGTTAATGCTTATCACGCGACGACGCGACGTTAACGTCGCGTCTGCGCAACGTTGACGCTGCGCAGACGTTCGAGAGACGCCGACGCTCGTAAAACGCCAGTGGGATAGTGGCCGTATGACGTAAAAAGTAATTAAAAGATTTAATGGGAGGTGTTGGACTTTATGAACAAAACCTCATTATATATGTCTATGGTAGTATGGTGAAAGTGTCAAGATGACCTTTTGTATCACTGACCTGCCTGCACAGAGTACTTTTTGATACGACTGCCTGCCTGATTATTAAAAATTTTCCTCTCTGCCTGCTTGTATTTAAGGAATATACTACTCACGGAGCATCAGAGAGTACTTTTTGATTGCAGAGCATGTAACACTTTAATACTACTCTCTAACGAGAGTGTATTATACATGTTTAATAGAGGTCAGTGTTTTGTATCAACATCTCTCTCATGTTTGCGCATCACATTGCGCGCATTTTCACTCGGAACAGTTTATTACAATTGATCTTCAATAATTAAAAGTTACTATTTTCTCGCTGAAATCAATGTTCAGCAGTACTCTGATGTTTTATGAGATCGTGAGACTTAACATTGCTGTGTATTCAAATTCTACTGCTCATCGTGATTCTTTGATGATTATAATCAGCCTATATCAGTATGTTCCGTGCTGAACGTAGGCATTTCCTATTGCAAGCCACTGATCTCGATCCACAGTCGACTCTCAGTCTGGTACCAGTCATTCCGCCACACTACGATAGATTTCCTTTACTGATACCAAAATCTATCGCAGTGTGGCCTTTGTGCAAGTGCAAAGTGCCGTGTCAAAAGTTAGGTGCACGATCCCAGTTCGTCATTTTCTACGGAGAAGAGTCGGCAAGAAATTCCAATCCACTTTTTTGTTTAGAATTATTAATTCTGATTTCTCTTCCTAGGCTGAAGAAGGTCTGGTAGTGAGACTGCGCATGGAAGCAGTTAAGTTGCCGTGCGCGGGACAATCTCTCCGGGCTAGAGACGGTGACTCACTGGGGTCGCCATTGCTGGCGTCCTGGGATGGGCCCGACAGCACGGCTGTGGTAAGTGGGTGCATTCATATGGATAATTATATGTTTGGAAATACTTCAAGCACAGGGATCCTAAGTATATTCAGCCCCAAAGATCATGGATATAGGTACATGTAACTTTCGTTATTAATAATCGAAGTGTTTGAAATACTATTGTGGCAGCGACACGAAGAATAAGAAGAAGCAAAGTATTTCAAATATTATTTATTTATTTATTTTTATTTATTTATTTTAGTACATGGAGGACTTACAGCTAATAAAAACAAACAAAAAAGGAAACCATAGTCACTTATAATAGTTATTTATGGTGTGAGCACAAAAACAATAAAAACACCGCCTAAATTAAAGTAAGAAGTAATATAAATAATAAAATAACAAAAACAAATAATATAACCTACCACTACTTGAAAAATTTGAGGCTTAAGCACCTTCTGGCTTGAAAAATTTGAGGCTTAAGCACCTTCTGGCCGAATTCACACTAATTGTGAATGGAATTATGCAACTTCTTTAAGCTTATTATGTTCAATAAAAGTCAGGTTTTAAGGAATTTGTCTTTACGCTTTTATTATGATTCAAACTTGTAAGTTATAATATTCAGCTTTAAAAGCTAAGTTTGAATTTATAATATTGTCTGTAGACTTCTGGAGATGTGGAAACTACTACAGACGGTAGTGGTGTGATGGAGATAGCTGGAGGGCGTCACATCCTCGTGGAGCTACGCTCCGGGGACACCAGTGACCGGTGTGCGGGCGGGTTCCTAGCGCACGCCACGCAGATGGGTAAGACGTATAACAGGAAAATATTAACAATTTTTTTGACTCTCGTAAGTTTTTTAGAAAAGAAAATAGAAAAATATTTATTGTCTTGGTAATACACAGTAAGCAGGTTCACTTGTTAACATTAAGTTCGGACGACATGAGTAGCTTAAATACAATATATTATTATTAACTAGTGAGCCCCAAACTAGACAGTTAGTCTGTATCTTGGGGCTATGAGTACGAATTCCAGAATGGAGACTAGAGAGGTGAATTCAGGTATGGTATGGGACTTACGTGTGTATGTGTGATGTTTGTGTGGTGTGTGTGATGTGTGAGTGTTGTGTGAGCGTCTGGTTCGTGTGTGCAAGTGTGCGTGTTTGTTCCATTGTGGTTCATTTGATTTGGTGTCAGGTCAGGGTCTTTATACTAATTGTTCCGAGTCATCATAACCAGTGTTATGCAGAATTTCTTTCACAATTTTTTTGCAGCCGAATGAGGTAGTGTTTTTAATTTCGCAGAGTTTGCAGACTTTGTTGTATGTATTAATGAGAGAGTAGGCCGGGGAGCGTCTTGCTAGCAATGAGGTGCTGTCAGTTGTTGGGATTCTGTAGTTGCTTTTGTTTAAGTAAGTTTTTCCAGCACTACCCCACACGCTGATGCAATACTGAATTATCGATTGGCATAGCGCTAGATAAACTTGTTGTAGTGTGTCTGTGGGCAGACAGTCTCGTAGTCTACGCATGGTGTGAATGAGTTTTCTTATTCTGCCAAAAAGGTTGGATATATGTTGCTTAAATGTTAGGTGGTCGTCGATAAGAATACCAAGATATTTAATGTAAGAAGTACGTTCAAGAGGAGGACAGTCGCAAGAGGAAGCAGAAATGTTGGAGGAGCAATGATGTAGTTTGAGTTTAAGGACCGATACTAGTTCAGATTGCGAAAATTGCCTTAGCATTAACGGCTGTAGTTCCAACAGTTCTGCAGTTTTCACTTTGAAATTAATATACGATAAAGATGAGGACTACTGCGAGGTGTCATCGGTTGCGAAAACACGATTGCATACAATTTTCTCGATACAAAGAAGTCTCAAAGTTACCTCTAAACCGCAAAATAAAAGGAGAATATTCAATGAAAATTTTCAAATTAGGCCATGAAAATTTGCAAGCTAATCAAACTATGCATAAAGCAGGTGTCATAGGTTCGTTTTTATTTTTTTAATCGTTAAATTTAACGTAAAAAGATGAGATCCGAAATATCCAGCTTTATAACCACTCATACCTTGAACCGCTCTGCCGCCCGGCCCCCGACAGGACCCCGATTCAGTACTTGTCAGTACCGCTTCGGCTATCAGACGGGGAACCCGTGTCACTTTGCTTGCGCTCAAAAGACCCGATTGACAACGTTTTATGTTCTGAAGAAATTATGTAATAAAGTAAAATGAAATATAGATGTAAAATATAAGGCCTCGTATTTTTATTTTTTCCAAATTTTGTAGTTTTCATTCATAAAATAATTTTTGAAATGGTTTAAAATCGTAATCTCATGTCAATGTCAAAACATTGTCAAAAATTTAGGGAGGTAAACGTACCTATTTTAGACAGTTCCCAATGTGTAATGGTGTTTTCAATATATTCAGCAAAACTATTTTTATAAATAATTTTATCTATTTATTGATATAGGGTGTAAAAAGACTTTAGCCGTCGTACATCAAACTAAGTAACATTGCACAAAAGATCTGTGACAAAAGTAATTGCTGGAAATCGACTTTAATTTTTGGTGTAAACATTTGCTGTATGCGCACTACCACAAACAGTAAATTTTGCACCGGCATGTAACTATACAGGGTTCCTGGAGGTATTTAAAGTTGTGTTATAATATCAAAACTTGTTTTCGTAAAAAATATCAGTGAAAGTTGTAACTTTGACCTTAATAATAATATCTCCGTAACCAGAAAGTTTCTAGTACAAAGAAATGATTACAATAATGGGGAGTACAAGTAACTCTCGGCTCGTTGTGTCTTTTTAAACCCGTTATGTTGTAATAGGAGACCAGAAACTATGATCTGCATTAACTAATTTTGAAAAAAAAATACAGTCGGCATAAAATTAGCCAATTTACACAAAACCTTTATATTCTCTACGGTTTTCATTCATCGCAAGTAATCACAAATTACCACTGACAGATTTTGAGAATTAATTATGTACAGACGCCAGCACATCAAGCTACTACAACCTGTCATATTTCTTTAATAGATTTTCAGCTTTATCGCTAAAACATATTGTTCAAAATTGATTGGGAAAATTTAAAAGTTTCGGCTAGCTTGATGTGTTGGCTGTGCTTGATACATGTAATTTTTTTGGTTTAAGTTAATACATTTTTGATCAATATTCAGCCCGGAGGCTGAGTTGTGCCTCTTTTCGTCTTCAGCCTCCGAGTTGACGCAGATCACGCAGATGCTAAACGATCTTGGCACGGCAAGCCTAGAGGTTGGACTTCAGATGAATATGTCAAAGACCAAGTTGATGACGAACAGTGCGCATCGCAGGATCACTGTGACGGGTGTGGAGGTCGAATACGTTGATAAGTATCTCTATCTCGGGCAAATAGTCTCTTTCCAGGCAAGACAAAACAAAGAATTTGCAAGACGCACCGAAAATGCCTGGATGAGCTAATGGGCCATGAAAGATATAATGAAGGATGATCTTCCTTTGTCCCTTAAGAGAAGACTCATTGACGTGTGCATACTTCCCATCCTCACATACGGTGGTCAAACATGGTCTTTGACAAATCAGCAGAGGTCCACGCTCGACGTTTGCCAGAGGGCTATGGAACGGAGTATTCTGGGTATCAAACTAACGGATCGGATAAGGAATACGACCATCCGTTCCATCATAAAGATAACTAATGTCACTTGCAACTCCAAAACAGACCAGGTCTCGATAAAGTCAGAAGCTTGCTCATAGACCACAAACGTAAGACAAAGGGGCCGGTTATACTCTTCGGATTTCTGTATAATTTTTGGCACTGTATGGATGTGGTCTATTGTGCTGTATCTTCCTCGAAAGCCGTCTGATCCGGTGGCTAAAACTCGGTAGAGTACAGTTCTTCGCGCTAGAAGATTCGTGACGATGCTTGAAAACAATTTATAGACACGTTACTAAAAAGTTTTTTGCCACCGCCTTCCGAAATTAAAGTTATTTTACACTGTGGATTTTTTGGAAGTCGTTTTTTTTTTTGTTAAAACGTTTTTATTTCTCGCTTTTTAGTGGGTCTGCTTATAACTTATCTAACTTAACTTTGGTGCAACTCCGGACGGAGTTGTGCAGGGAGAAGACACAATAGTAGAAATAAAGTGTCCAATTTCTGCATTCAGGACTTCGTTGGACGATGCAATAGATAAAAAAAAAATAAGGTTTTGGAGGAAAACGAAAGATGGACTTTCCATAAATTTGAAACATCCTTGGTACATTCAGGTGCAGGGACAACTACACATAACTGGGAGAAAAACATGTATTTTTGGCGTATGGTCGGGATGCAAAAATCATATCAAAACTGAAATTATACAGAAAGACGATCATTATTGGGCACAATTCATGGAACCTAAATTAACAAATTTTTACTTATCATACATGTTACCAGAGTTATGTGATCCCAGACATACACGGAATATGGAAATTAGGGATTTAAGGGAATTCACATAAATGTTCTTGCTTTCGTCATTCTCCTCCTCTTGATTCCTTTTTTTTTTAATTTAAATGTTTTCATTAATAACAACTTATTTTAAAATTCGTTCTATTCTCCTCCTCCTCAAGTCGTACTCCTCATTACTGAGGGTCGTGATCCTCTCTTGAAAACAACTTTTCCCTGACGATGTTTCGCCATCTCTGTCTATCCTTGGCCAAGTGAAGCGCATCATGAAATTTCGTGTCAAGAGAAGAGCTTATCTGGTCAGACCATCGCAATGGGCTACGACCTCTTGGTCGTTTACCATCCACCTTGCCGGTAACCATCAGTTGTTCGAGGTTATTGCGTTCTATTCTAAACCATCGTTAAAGCCAAAATGTATGAAACTTTATAATTGACATCAGTCATTCCGATGACGTATTATTATGCGTTATAACCATTGCGTGCTCTTGTCAGTGCTGGGTTGCCAGCTGTTTTAGAACCCAATGACTTGGCTCGCGACGATTGGAAAAGACCAGACAGATTGACCATAATGCCTTGGAAGTTAGGTCGGCCTTTGGTGTGTGATGCAACATGTATCGACTACCTTGCGCCACCCCATCTTCCTATTACGGTGGGCTGTGCTAGTGCGATTACTGCGGGTGCAGAAAACCTCAAACAGCGCAAATAGATACTCTAATCTTAATAAGCCGACTTATATGTACCAGCCGTTTGGGGCTGAAACACTACGGCCACAGGGTCCGAGTGCCCACTTAATTTTTAGAGAAATCGCCAAGCGATTGGTCGACTCTTCACGTGACCAGAGGACTAGCCTATTTTTTGGCCAAAGAATCAGCAAAAAGAAAGTAATTTTAAGGCCGGCGCTCACTGACGGCATGGCACGGCGTGTCATGGCAGAGGATTTTATTACTAATCAAGTTATTTTAAATCTTATTTCAATGAGTTTAGAATTCATGTTACTTTATTTCGATACCACGATGCCGGGAAATGACGCTACGTGCCGCGGGACGCTGCGGCATGACGCGACGCGCCGAGGGATGCTGCGGCATGACGTGTTATGCCGTTTCATTCCACGTAATGCCGCGGCGCGCCATTGCATCCCGCGGGATGTGTGGGTCACTTTGTGTCGAGGAATTATGATTGCTAAGCTGGTTGAAATAAGGTTGAAACTTGTGCAGCGGTCATTTCGGTTAATGGGGCGCAGTCCAGTCAGGGCGGGCTTTCAGCAGGATTCCACGGAACGCCGCGGGATGCCGCAGCACAACCTGCCGTGCCACGCCGTCAGTGAGTGAGCAATGGTCTTTGGTCGGTCATAGAACACTAATGCAGTAGGTATATTGCGGATTTCGCGGTAAACTTTGCTTGCGTGATGTAGGTTGTGATGTCAAACAAAAGATTGGTGTAGTTCGTTTGTAGACGTCGCTACTCAAATATTAGGTCCTTACATATGAAATTGGCGTTTTTCGTACTGGCCACTTTAATCACGAATTTCTCCTCTTTGGTAAGGAATTCCAAATTCAAATTTGTACAGCTATTTACTCATGTATTTGTGCTTCGATGACCGTCATTCATTTGTTTTTTTTCTTCTGTTTTTTCTGTTTGCGTCACTCATTTTACAAAATGGAAAATTTAAAATATCGCATTATTTACGAGTACGAGTTCCGCCGTGGCACTAGTGCTGCGGAAACGACTCGAAGGGTGAATGATGTGTATGGCGGTCATGTTGCAAAAGAAAACACAGTTCGTTTTTGGTTCCAACGTTTTCGTTCTGGAAATTTCGACCTGCAGAACAAGCCCCGTGGACGGCCTGAGACCCAAGTTGATAATGGAGAATTGAAGGCTATTGTGGAAGCGGACCCATCGCAAACCACGTCCGAGTTAGCTGCAGGCTTCGATGTTAGTGATAAAACTGTTTTAATTCACTTGAAGCAAATTGGGAAGATTAAAAAGCTTGAAAGGTGGGTACCTCACGAATTGACTGAAGCAAACCGGCAAACGCGCGTCGACTGCTGCGTTACATTACTTGAATTGGAATGTCTTAGACATCCTCCGTACTCCCCGGACCTTGCTCCAACAGATTACCATTTTTTTCGCAATTTGGATAACTTTTTGCAAGGGAAAAAATTCAACTCCGATGGGGCAGTCCAAATCGCCTTCAAAGATTTTATTGATTCCCGTCCGACTGGTTTTTTTAGTAAAGGGATCAATGAACTACCTATAAGATGGCAAAAGTGCATTGAAAACAATGGTTCATACTTTGATTAATTAAATATATTATATTAAAAAATATTCGACTTTTTGTTCCTTCCATACAAAACGCCAATTTCATATGTAAGGACCTAATATTATGTATAAATAACTTTGTCTTTGCTTTGTATTTGCTATGCGAATGATCAGCGTCCCATGTTTTTTTTTGTTATTATATTATTATTTACCTGTCCATTTAAAAGAATTTTATATATACTGCACATACAATGTGAAAGCTAATTTTTATGTGAATGTAATAAATGAATGTTAAGTTTAATCATTTTATTTCTTGACATCCTTCCAACAATAGTACAGTTCACCCTAACTGAATCAGTATGTCAGTGCGAGTGGGATAGAATGATACATAGCGCGGGGAAGTGGGGGCAAAATCTGAATTTGAGCTGAACTATTACAAGCCCTTAAGGTGTTCCGGTGGGTTTAAAGCGGCGGTTTTGGAGAAAACAATGTATTTCGTTTTACTGCCATTTAGCGTGAGCAGGTTCCTGTCCAGGTTGTTTGCGATTAGCGATAATCCCTCATCTGCTAGAGAGTGTACATGCTCCCACGATCTTCCGTGAAATATTACGGCAGTGTCATCTGCATACGTTATAATTTCAGCATTATTTACGGGAAGGTTTAGTAATTATGTCGTTAATATAAACAATGAAAAGCGTGGGACCAAGTATACTACCCTGTGGAACTCCGAAATCAATGGGGAGTTGATCACTAGTGAAAGAGCTTACTTTCATGTACTGCTTCCGGTTTGTCAGGTAGCTTTTAAACCATTCAAGTTTCTTAAGGAGAAGGCCAGTTGAAACCGTGTCGAATGCCTTCGCAAGATCAAGGAATTTTTTTTTTCTTTTGATGGACTTATTAACTTTTTGATGAAGTGAGGGTAGAATATTCGCAGTAAGCGTAACTGCGTGTCGGTAAGAGTACATTTTCTCCCCTATGATTGCTTCTTGTCAGCAGTAACGTATTAATTGTAAATGAGTGTTATAAATCAGGATGCCATTAAAAACAAACATGGTTCTAGGTATAACATTAAGATTATTTATTGGAACGATCAACAGTCGCAGGCCACTGCTACCCTACGCTCGATGGCAAACTACTACGTCGATTAGTTTAACACATGTTGTGAATGAGATCCTTCATAATATCCAACCAGAGCCCATCCGCAACGCGTCGGCCGCGTGGGCGTCGGCAGGCGGCGCGGCGTGGTGGCGCGCGGGGGGGGGCGGCGCGCGCTCGGCCGCCGCCGCGCTGGCGGGCGCCGCCGCGCTGGCCGCGCTGTGCCTGGCGCTGCACTCCGCGCACCGCACCCGCGCCTACCAGCGCGCCGCCGACAAGGAGTCGCTCACTGATAGTGACGGTGAGTCGTCTGTCATACCCATGTTTTTAACCGACTTCTAAAAAAGGAGGAGGTTCTCAATTCGAATGTTTGTATTTTTTTTTTTTTTTTTTTATGTTTGTTCGCGCATAACTCCGTCGTTTGCCAACCGATTTGAAAAATTCTTTTTTTGTTGGAAAGGGTATACTTTCCAAATGGTCCCATGAAAATTTTATCGAAATCGGACAAGCGGTTTTTGAAAAATCAACAAAAATCTAAAAATTTATCTACATTGTCTACATTAACGATCTTTTTGTTTACTTTTTTGTGGGGTAGGTACAACTAAAAAGTGAAAAATAAAAACTTTTTACAAAAAAAAACAACCGACTTCAAAAAAAAAATCACTACAAAGTGATAAATAACTTTAATTTCGGAAGTCGGTGTCAAAAAACGAAAATGCGGAATCAACGACACCGACTTCCGAAATTAAAGTTATTTATCACTTTGTAGTGTTTTTTTTTTGAAGTCGGTTGTTTTTTTTTTGAAGTGAAAACTTCTTTAGCGGCGTTGTACACTTTTTTGTAATGAGTAAAAAATGTTAAACTCGCGTCAGGACACGTGACCGTCAGGACACGTGACCTGATCGAAAATTCGTAAGACGGATGGAGAGTAGACAGCCGGCGCGGCGAAGGAGAGGAAGTATCCCCCTCTCTTTCCACGGCGCGGCAAAAATGTATGCCTGCTGTTTCGTTTAGGCGGCGCAGGGTGCTTGCGCAAATGTTCGTGTGTTTTTATGTTACAGCGTGCCACGCGCATCCATGGATGGTAACAGCTGATGGCTCGACCGTCTATGTAGTGGCCACGCTGCTGTGTATTCGTAAAATTCGTGTATATAAAGTGTTTAAAATATGGAAATTGAACAAAGTGCATCTATTAATGAAAAAGTGACGAAGAAATAGCGAAAGAAAATGAGTTATATTAATTCAATTAATAGTTGATTTATTTCAACATTAATATTCAAGTTTTCACTTCTGCCGGCACTCCCTGAGTGCAACCCGTCTTTTTTTTTTAATTGAACTTCTTAGACGGCGATTCGATAATTGGTCGAGAATCAAGAGTGAAATTTCAAGGACTTTACATTTAAGCACATTTCTAAATATGAGAAAAAAGAAAGATATAACAACTCTTCTCTGTCTCTTACGCTAAATATCTCTTATACTGACTTTTTATTTTGTACGTCCCACGCGCAATTTTTTTGAGAATTTAATTATACCTTAACTACACGGTGAATGTGATGAAAAGCTACACCATACTTTAGAAAATATCTCGTTATCATGAAAGCCATTGAGAGCAGTGGTGACCCAGTAGTATAGGCCCTGATTGACTAATCGTAGGTCGTGAGTTTCAACCCAGGCTGGCACTTGCGGCTTTGTATATTCAATTTGATCATCACTGCTGTCAAAGAAAACATCGTGAGAAAACCGGCATGACCTAGAACCAACAAATCGAGGACATGTGACATCCACCTACCCGCACTGAGCCCGTGTGGTAGATTACGGTCCACTCCCTCTCACAGAGAGAAGACCTGTGTCCCAGCAGTGGGAACATTATAGGCTGATTATATTATTATTTATTTATGCAAGCTCTTACCCAACCTTTTTAAAGACAGCACTTCTCTTCCAGCATGCTCCGCGTCCCTGGAGCTGGCTGGAGCCCCCTCAGGCTCGCGAAGTACTCTCCTATCAGAAGTAGTCGGCGGTGGAGTGTCGCTGCGAAGACTGCTACCTTCCGGAAAGACCAGGCACACCAGGTTGAGGGATTCTGATAGGAGCTCTGAAAATGTGGAGCAGAGGTGAGGAGACTTAGATGTTGATGTGATAATGTATTAAGTACTTAACTAATAATGGGTAGGGAAGAAATAGACCATGATCATCATCTGCCTAGCCTTTTCCCAACTATGTTGGGGTCGGGTTCCTGTCTTACCGGATGCAGCTGAGTACCAGTATTTTACATGGAGCGACTACCTATTTGACCTCCACAACCCAGTTACTGGGTAATACGATGCCCCAATATAAGACTGGTTGTCAGACTTTCGGGTTTCTGACAACCTGTAACGACTGGCAAAGATCCACGAATAACAGCCGGGACCAACGGCTTAACGTGTATCCAAGGATCTTGGTATGTAAAGATGGTCACCCATCCACGAACCAACCGCGGCAAGCGTACCTTAACGTGATCGACCGACCCGTGCGGTTGTTATTACTTAGCCACGAGCTCCTCAAGAAATAAAACAAAGAAAATAGGGATAGGGAGTGAAAGATACCGCCATACTTAAGGACGCGTCCTTACCAATAGCAATCGTCTTAGTATTTTATATGAATTTGAGATACTCGCGCGATCGTACAAGTCACGTTTGTACGTCATAATTCATGCCAACGATCGCGTCTATCGTGTAATCGCGCGACGGTTGCTTTTGGTAAGGACGCGGGTGAATAGGGGAAAATTGAAAACAGAAAATATTTAACACTAATAATAATAATATCATTATTCATAAAAATGGTGCAGATTTACAATAATATAACTTAACAATTATATGTAGAAGACACAGTTGCTCATTTGCCTGAACTAGGTAGAACCTGTGTTTCAGGCTAGAAAGGTGCCTAGAATTTTATAATATAAAAATAAAAACAAAATACAAAATTAAAACTAAGAAGTCTAATTAAAAACTAATATTATCTTAAAAGACTAACATGTTTTATTTACAGACAATGAGTAAATCCTGTGTCTCATTGTATGATATGCTAAGTAAAAATTGCTGAATAATCTTTTTACAGTCGTAATTATTTAATTTATAGATAGGTACTTAATTTCCTATTTAATTTATTGTATATAAATGGGCCTAAAAATGTATAGAATCTGTTTACAAAAACATATTTTGAGGATGCATTTGACTCACATACAATATCATACCGTCTCTTATTAGTACTTGGGATGTTATAGGAAAGCATACACTGACTGTGCAGGTAACATGAGCAAGTGCAGGCTAAAGAAAATAAGTAAGTATCCACAACGACTCTCTTAAAAAAATGCATATTATCCCATAATACAATATTCCAATTCTGTGATTAAAATTAAAAATGATTTTCGAAATAAAAATCAACAATGATGTCAATTAGCAACACAATATCTGATTGTGCAGTCATCATTTAATTTGGTACACGATACGTGCTCGAACAATAGACTTGCAGCTAACAACGTACTTCCAAAGCGCCGAGTGTTTGTTAATTAATTATTCTTTCTCCTCTCCATTGAAGGGTTCTCTTTGAGGATTTCGAGTAGTCTTTAATGAAAGGTTAGGTATTTTTTAACGTAATGCTGCAAGTCGACAGGAATATAATATGATATTGAAATCCGTTCCGTTCCGTGTGTCCGTTTACTCAATCCACAGCATTAATTAATTTGCTGGATCTTTTCATTTTATAGTCTTTTATTTAAGAAAATAGTATATTACTGCAGCGGCCAGCAAAAGAGGCATTGATGGACGAACGTGTAAATGTGGGCCGAAGCGAAACCGAGGCACACATACGTAAGTCCATCAATGCCTAGTTGTGGCCAAGGCTTGTATAGTACTTTTCTCAAATAATGCGCGGAAATTATAATTAAGAAGTACCTAGGCAGAACTTTTTTGTCAAATACAATTACTTTTCAAAATCAATGACGAACATTGAACAACAATAATTTTTCCCGCGTTAATGTGTTCATTTGTTTTTTTTTTCAATAAAGAGCTTTCTATTTGCAAGCCAGTTCGAAATTTAAATAAAACCTTTGATAAGTTACCTCCTTGGTTGCCATATTTCGGAGTAAAACGTCGTTCCATTTTTAACCGACTTTAAAAAAGGAGGTTCTGTATTCGACCCGTATGTATGTATGTTTGTATGTCCGCGATTATCTCAAAAACTCCTGAACCGATTTTGATAATTCTTTCATGAGTGTAATCTACATACTTTCAGGAAGGTTTTAGTATATAATACATTAGGTAATTATTCTTATGTACGAAGTTATATGCATAAATGTAATGCATCTCCGGCATTTTTATGTGAATTTTGATGATTCTTCGAGTCGTGTCTTCAATGCACTTGTGTTAATTGAATTTGTGTGGAGTAGGTACCTACAACTAAAATGTGAAAAATAAAAACTTTTTTACAAAAAAAACAACCGACTTCAAAAAAAACACTACAAAGTGAAAAATAACTTTAATTTCGGAAGTCGGTGTCAAAAAACGAAAATTTAAATAAAACCTTTGATAAGTTACCTCCTTGGTTGCCATATTTCGGAGTAAAACGTCGTTCCATTTTTAAATTACACGACAGATATGAGTTTACTATGTAATTTATGTGGCCGCTAAACCACGACAGATATGGATTTTCTTACTACTTTGGCCGGCCGCTGCTATTTGGCCAGTACAGCAATTTCGATTTATCTCGAATAAGGTTGTCAAAATAATGCTCAAAGGGGTTTGAAGGTTTTGGCCCTAAAATCAGCCGCCATTTTGATTTTTTTTCAGAATCGCGGTGCACAACAAAAGTTACATATTTAGATAGAGGACACTTATACAAACAAAAAATGTTATGTAACATAATATCCTAAAGCGTCAGGTTTCGGAGTTATTCACCGAAATATAAGTCGAAAACAACAAGGATTTTTTTGTTTTTTTTTCCCTCCAGGTAAGCATATTGAACTATTGAGGTAATAGAAACGTTATGAAACCTTTATGGAGAAGAAACAAATGAAGAATAGACATTTTTTAAATAAATAATTAAGCACGGCAATTTATAGTTCGTTTTTTAATCCCGGAGACTAATCTGACAAGTGTAATGTCAAACTTCTATACTAAAAAAAAACGAAAACACAAAAGACTTAAAGGTCAGATTAGTCTCTGGGATTAAAAAACGAACTATAAATAGCCGTTTTTAATTATTTATTTAAAAAATGTCTATTCTTCATTTGTTTGTTCTCCATAAAGGTTTCATAACGTTTCTATTACCTCAATAGTTCAATATGCTTACCTGGAGGGAAATAAAACAAAAAAATCCTTGTTGTTATTGAATTATATTTCGGTGAATAACTCCGAAACCTGACGCTTTAGGATATTATGTTACATAACATTTTTTGTTTGTATAAGCGTCCTCTATCTAAATATATAACTTTTGTTGTGCACCGCGATTCTGAAAAAAAATCAAAATGGCGACCGACCTTAGGGCCACCCTCCATACTAAAATCTTCTAACCCCTTTCAAAGCATGTTGGAGAAAAATCTATTTACACCACAAATATAAACAGCTGAATTTCAGTTACCATTTTACTGGCCCCATAGAGAGAAATGAAAAGGCTTTTGAACTTCTTTTCAGAATCGAAATAAATGTAGCTATATACTAATAATAAAGCTGAAGAGTTTGTTTGTTTGAACGCGCTAACCTCTGAAACTACAATTTAAAAAATTCGTTTTGCATTTGATTAGTTTGATAGTCCAATTTTAGGAAGGCTATTGGCCATTATTTTAATATAACGCTAGGACCATTAGGAACCCACCAAAAAGAAAAAAAGAAAAAAGTCAGGAAGAACGCTAAGCGAAAACGAAGTAATAGAGCGGGCAAGCGATGCGACGGGGTGGGTCGGGAAATAAGAAATTTCACGCAGGCGAAGTCGCGGGCAGAAACTCAAACTCAAAGCATTTATTTCAATTAAACCAATTACAGGCACTTTTGAATTGTCAAGGGGTCGGTCAGTCAGAAAGATGAAGCTAGTTGCCCATTCCAAAGCGTAGGTACCTATGGAGAAGAACGGGCAAGAAACTCCATGGACACTCTTTTAAATCAAAAAAATATTTGCAAAGTCTTGGTTACATCATTCATGTTAAAATTTATACATGTGAGAACGATGCAGAACGTTAAGAGCGTCCATAATGAAAAGATGAGAAAAAACAACAATTCAAATATTAAATTAAAATAAAATAAGCCATGGCAGCAAAGAGATGACCAGTCCCTACTGACGGCGCCCGTTCACGAACATGACGCATGTATTAGCACCATTCAGCTCAACCAGAAGCTAATCAAAATAACAACATCAAACATTTCCCAGGGATGAAGAAGACCCCGGTACGGACAACGAAGCCGACGCCGGCGACAACACTAGCGTCGCCAGCGCCGACAGTGTTGCCAGCCAAGCGACCGTGACGCCTGAGACCGTGTCGTCCAGTAGCGCGCCTGTCACTGGCAACATTCCTCCATCACCTCTGAGGAGATCTCATACAGTGTCCGTGACCAATGTTACACTGCCACAGGTAAGTTTTATTGACAAAGTTTTGTAAATTGGTGTATGGATTGATGGTCCATTTGCTTAGTATTGGTTATCGATGCAAATCACGCGCTTTTGACCTATAACGTCGACAAAAACAGAAATACCACCGTCGCTAAAGCCAAAATCGGCGTAGGATGTTTTATTTATATTTATTTATCGATACAAAAAGCAACCCCTTCTACAACTAGGTTACTAAATAATGCGTTAACAATCTTAGAAAGAAAGTGAAAATTCTCCTAACCAAAATCTGTTGCTCTGTTGCTGTTATATTGCTGCTTAAAAAGTATTAGCACTGATGAAATTAAAAGCAGATCACAGTTTTGAACATTAGCAAGGGCGCAATGCAATGACTCATCGAACTTATTACAAAGTATTGATGTGATAGTGTATTGTAGACGTTACAAACATTTTAACAGCAAAAGAACATTTCGGCATTACCTACGGGGCCTAAGTCTACTAATTTACAAAAACAGATGTTCTATGCTAAATCTATCAACAACTCACAATGGAGAACTGATGGACGCTGGTGGATGGCGCCAAACAATTAGCCGAATCCTGCGGAGTCCATTTAGATTGCTATCGACACGCTAAGAAGAAGACAATGGAGCAAACTGCAATGTTTGTAGACTTGACTCCCATTCACTCATTCATTCAGACCATCGCACAGATTCATTCATTCAGTTTAACATTTTTTTTTTCTTCATTTAGGTATCCTCAGCACCCCAGTCGACAACCGACTCATTGGTGGTAGAAATGAGTACCAGCGCGAGCAGTGCGAGTGAAAGAGACAGCTGTAGCGAGAAGGATAGAGACAGCATGTGGGAGAAGGATCGAAGCGAGAGCCGAGCGTCTTCGTCTACGTCGGCTGCGACGCTAACCAACGTGAGTGGTAGTGTGACGTATTGTTGATGTTAATTCATTGTGAAGGAGACATGGCGCAACAACATTATTTTATGAGGTGAACAGGCTTAAGGACCATCCCAGTCCTTTCCGTTCCCTCCCTGTTTTACATTTACTGCTACTGGCACTCGCCCATCGCTGTGAGTGCCACAAGGACAACGCATCGCTCACGCCATCTGACGGCGTGAAGAAGAAAGTAGTTCGAACTCAACAAAAACGCCGGCCGGTCACTAACACGCGCGCGCGGTGAAAATACACCAAAATATCGTGAATACAACTGCTAGTGATATAGTGTGGTGATCTCCTGGCTCCCAGCATCCCGTGAGTACCTGACCTATTTCAATTCAACATCTTTTAGCCTGTTTTGAGTAGGAAACATCAAAAGCGTCCTTGGCTATATCATGAGGCATTTTTTTATGTTGTATTTCGAAAAACCTGGCCTATGGTCAGAGTTCCAATAATCTATTCTGCCCCTGAATTTATCATTTGGTTTTAAGAAATGTCGAGCCTTTTCAGGAAGAACATCGTAAGCGCCAAATATCCCAAAAAACTATTTTTATATTAACCGCCAGATCAACTGATTTTGCATCTTATTTCTCTATTCTCCTGTAAAATATGCAAAATGGCGGTTACGATCTTCTTCCTGAAAAGGCTCGATGTGATCTACGAAAGCTGTAACATCGCAGGTTGCAGGTTAATGTTCTGTTAAAGATGTATCTGTGGCGGCTAGGCTTACCTACCGAAAGACGGTAAGATGTCTTAAACTCAACATCCTCCAACTTGTTCGTGTTTTTGTATTTTGTGTCATGTTTACCGCCAATATTTTTTTTCTTTCGAATCAGCTGTCCGTCTGCCTATAATTGAATTTATAGCAATATTTTTTTAATTGTTTCCCAAGGGCTCAGTTCAGCAGTGGAAGTTTATAAGGTAACTGACCATCATCTGAGTCGAAAGTTGTTGCCAATATCTCCAAGTCTTGCTTTTTGAGTTTACCCTATAACAACCACAAAAAATCGTCAAAGGATTATACTTGGGAACAGTAGTGACCCAGTGGTAACGGCCGCGACTTACGGTCGTAAATTCGAACCCAGACAGGCGTTTTATCTTTTGTGAATTATTTCATCACCACTGCACTCAAAACGGTGAAGGAAAACATCGTGAGGAAACCGGCATGTCCTAGAATCTAAAATTCGAAGACATGTTACATCTACCAACCCGCACTGGGCTCGCGGGGTAGATTATCATGGCCCACTCCCTCCCACAGAGAGGAGGCCTGTGTCCCCAGCAGCGGGAACGTTATAGAGCTGATTATGTTGTTATACGGTGTTATAAGTTTTTAGTCTACAAAGGAGAATGTCGTTTTCTAGAACCACAATATTTTTACCCGACTACGGCGAAGCAAAAAGGAGGGTTATGATTTTGACCGGTATGTATGTAGGTATGTATGTATGTATGTATGTACGAGTATGTATGTTCATCTGTTCCTTCCCTCAAAACTTCTAAACTTCTTGTCATAATTATTAGACAAATGAGGTATCGTTGGAAGCGTCTTGATCGTCTGCTGGTTATAGGCTATGTGACGTCACATTAAATAAAATATGGCGCCCTCTAGCGGACATAAAGTCATGATCTAAAAAATTTTTTTTTTTAATCATGCCGTGTGGGGTATCAAATGAAAAGGCTTAATTAGCACATTTCAAAAATATAAATATTATTGAAATAAGCCCCAAAATAATTTAATAAAAATAAGTTTAAAAACCCGACTACTGAAAAGGATGAAACAAGAAAGTACCTTCCCGTGGTCGTATGCGGCTGTACTAGCATACATAGGTATGTACAAGCTATGCTAGCATGCGACCACGGGTAGGTATTTTCTTGTTTCATCCTTTTCAGTAGTCGGGTTTTAGTTTTTAAACTTGTTTTTTGCTACTTAGGTTCTTCGCCCGTTAATTTGATAGAACTTGATTACCAAATCCATAATATTGCGTTTGTTCTGATATAAGGTAGAATGTGGAACCTTGAGTTCTGCTTTGTAAGAATGACTTGACATTACGAACTTTGATGGTGATTGATGGTATCCAAAATAAAGATATTAACGTTGATGTGATGGGTGTGTCAAGGTCATGGATTTAGCTTGTAATGGTGTTGATTTAATATAAATTAGCTATACCTATTCCTAAGCTATGGCTATGTTATTTTTTGAAGTGATAACTTCTTTAGGCGCGTTGGGCATGAGGATAGGGTTTGAGATGGGAAAAAACCATTGAATTCGCGCCACTGTTACCGTAACCGACACCGCTTTGGATGTGTTCGGCTGTCCTCGGGATGTACTCGGTTTTAATATATATTCGATATGTCAGTGAGTGATGACAAAGTATTCTGTTTGTGTTTTGTTTTCACTTCTGTCGGCACTCCCGGAGTGTTTTTATTTTTAAACTAAGTATAAGAACGGTGTGGGTTTCAGAATCATTTACTAAATTCATGATTACAGTGTGTCTTATCCTGAAATGGTTACTTTGTGGAACTGAGATCACTTTAGCGCCTTCATAGTCCAAAGGGGAAGAAAACAGAATCTATCACAAAGAGTATAAAGTTATCGCAGTTTTTATGTAACATCTCTGTAACAATATTCTGAAAAATAAATGGACTATTACTATTTTTTATTTGTAGGCAGAAACTCGTTGCTGCAAATGTTTCTACCATTTTAAGAGTCTTTATGTTAAAAAAAAACCGAGTGTGCTTATGACCACACGACTGAAGTGAAACTTCAAACGTATTTGGCTATGAGAGGAAGAGAGAAAGAAAATGTGCGCACGCACAGCTTTTTCTTGCTTATATCCCCCACTCAACTCCCGTTCGCCTCGCCCGATCACACTTTTCGTAACGCTTACGTCACGCGTTCGCCAGCTTACTCCCCAAGTCAAGCGTGCGTAAAGAAGTTTCACTTCAAAAAGTCAAATCGTAATACCTTTTTTCCCCAGGGTTGGTATTCACCAGCTCTCAGCGGCGTGTCAGCTGCCAGGATCCGCGACAATCCCAAGCACACCAAGGAGTCTTGCAACCGTCGCCTGCTCAAGTCAGACCTCAGCCTTACCTCGCACCCCGAGATGGAGATAGACTACTACGACTATGAAGTCAATAATGCTGGTAAGGTCTTCATTACAATCCACAATGAGTAGAGTATGGTAATTGTTTTGTTTGACCGATGTACACTCACTCCTTCTAAAGCAGGGTTGTCCAGACCATATGCGATCCCGAGCCAATATAAAGAACGATGACCATATTTGTATGAGACCCGTCCCCCCCCTTCAACAGAACTTTTTTATGTATTAGTAGGTTCACAAAGGTCTATAAAAAGACTAGCAACCAGTTTTAATTTCAAAATCCATGGGGCTTAGAAATAAAATGAAAATTAAAAAATCGTTTTATTCATTTTTCTAATTCGCTAGGCTCGTCCCCCGCCCTGCAAAAGATCTTTAGTATGTGTTATCAGGTTCATAAAGATCTATAAAAATACTAGCAACCAGTTTTAACTCCAAAATCCATGGGGTTTAGAAATAAAATAAAAAATCGTTTTATTTATTTTGGGATAAAGTAGTGTCTTGTTGTCGCGGGCGCTATTTTGAATTCTGAACGCAACGAAGGATTCTAGGTTTGAGTTGACTCCTGAGCGAAGCGAGGGAGTTAAGACTTGAATCCTGAGTGCAGTGAGGGATTCAAGCTCGCCCAAGACGAAGACACCCGCGTCTCCGTCGTGGACGAGCATATGGCAGTTGTCCCACCGCCGGCGAGGAAGCGACTAACTGTCGGCTGTTTTCTCGCTCAAGAAACGTACAGTAGATATACATTCCGTGTAAACAAAAGAGATGCATATATTAACAGTTGATCGCTGACTGTTCACACTGCCGGCGAGGACTCGCTTCACTGGTTTGTCGCTGAGCGACAAGAGCTATCAAAGATAATACTCGCCTAGCGATACTCGCTCAGCGATGGTCTTTTGGTGGTCAGAGCTCACGCCGAGAGAAATCCCTGTGAGACTAACCGCCCCGAGCGAGTGGTGCGAGTAATCGCCCGTCGCACTCGAAAACTCGCTGATAGCCCAGCGAGAAAACTATCGGAACTACACACACGCTGCTCGCTGCTCGCCAACTCGTTTTCAGTTGCTAGTTCTACTCGCTAATCGTTCATCGCCGCCGGTGGGACAACTGCCTCCCTATAGGAATAGAAAAAATTGGACGAGTAACGAATGACGTTTTCTGTTTTTAACCGACTTAAAAAAAGGAGGTTCTTTTAAATGGCATCTCCTAATTGATCTTGAGAGGTTTGAAAATCAAAGAATATGGTTTACTTACAAACTCTTATTTTGTGCCAAAAATATTAACATTAAAACATGAATTTTCTCGGAATATCCCGCACTTTTGAGAGATGTCGTCATAGTAAAAATTGATCAGCTTGCTAAGGCGGTTCGAATGAGATACATTTCAAGTCTGTTGGTCAATGTAAGGGTTGGGAGGGACGGTGTGACGAAATTAACACTAAAACATGATTTTCTCGGAATATCCCGCACTTTTGAGAGATGTCGTCATAGTAAAAATTGATCAGCTTGCTAAGGCGGTTCGAATGAGATACATTTTAAGTCTGTTGGTCAATGTAAGGGTTGGGGGGACGTTGTGACGAAATTAACACTAAAACATGATTTTCTCGGAATATCCCGCACTTTTGAGAGATGTCGTCATAGTAAAAATTGATCAGCTTGCTAAGGCGGTTCGAATGAGATACATTTTAAGTCTGTTGGTCAATGTAAGGGTTGGGGGGACGTTGTGACGAAATTAACACTAAAACATGATTTTCTCGGAATATCCCGCACTTTTGAGAGATGTCGTCATAGTAAAAATTGATCAGCTTGCTAAGGCGGTTCGAATGAGATACATTTTAAGTCTGTTGGTCAATGTAAGGTTGGGGGGACGTTCTGACTCATCGTCCTTTCTCAATAGATTGGAGGGCCGCAGTAACAAATACCTTTACTTTTTTAAGAAATTCACCTTTTCCATCTTAATGGTGGAGAATTGTTTCTTTCTTCAAATTAGGGTTACCATTTCGGAATTTGAAAAGTCCTGACGAAAAGCCAGACATTTGTGACAAGTCCGGACATTTTACTTTTAAGATAAACAAAGAGCACTTTCTTTGTTCAGACTTCATTTATCTCTGTAAAAAAATCACTTATGTCGAAAAGTCTGGATAAATCCGTGCGTCCAAAAAGACGGACAGGTCCGGACAAATCCGGACGGATGGTAACCCTAGTTTTATTCGCCTATAAAATTATTAAAAAAGAAACTGATTTGTCATTTGTCACAGGTTCAGTTCCCGGCTCGTACCTCGGAATGGACCCAGCTTTCCTGGTTTGGATCCCACCGCTTGAAGAGGGCGATATTCTGAAGGAGATAGATGAAAACAAGGTGCCAATTTATGAGGTAAGCAATAGTGTAAGTAAGATCACAGTCTTCAGAATTTGAAATAAAAAAACATAATTGGTTTATTGTCACAATTAATTAATAAAAATATTCTTGCTTGCAGGCCTCGGTATAATTATACCGAGGCCTGTTTGGCAACTTTTGTTTGGTGAACTTAGGTGGTAACTTAAAATTTAATGAAATCAATAGGGTCGGTCGGGCAAAGCAAAATAGTATATCAGGTGCTCGGTTTTACTACCTGGCGATTTTGTGCATTTTTTTCCTATAAAACGGCTCCACTATCACGAGACTTACAGAAATGTCCTTTACAGGAGATTCTTCCAAAGGAACTCCACCCAGACCCCGGCAGTAACACGGAATCACCTGAAGATAGACCATCATCCAGCACCCTCAAGAGAAACCCAGACAACCGCATCAACAGATCCAACGAGTCCATTAAATCATTCCGAAAAGTCATGGAAAAGGGAAACATAATACATCCCCTAAACTTCAGCATAACTGATCTGCAAAACTCACCCAAAATGTCAAAGAGAAATAAGAAGAAGAAGGCTGAAAGTCCTGTGACGATACAGATGAAGGACTTAACGCTAACGAGATCCCCAGTCAGAGTGCACAGGAAAGAGAATCGAAGTGACTTCGACACGTCGACATTGAAGAGAGTTAACGAAACCAAAGAGAAAGATTCTGATACACTAAAAAGAAATGATTTCGCTGACATAAAGTTCGCTGACGAAAATTCCGATTCGTCAAACGAAATAAAATTCGCAGACGATTCGCCGGATAGCAATAGAATTGTTGATAAATATAATGTTAAGGCCTAGACTATTTCGATTCGGAGACAGTATGTTCTTAATGTTGGAACCTGGTAGATAGACATACATCTCGTGTACCCCTTACTTATAAAAATCGTACCACATAATTACCCCTACTTCCCGAATTCTATCAAACTCAAGCTCAAAGCATTTATTTCAAATAAACAATTACAGGCACTTTTGAATTGTCAAAATTAAGTAGTCGGTCAGTTAATCAGAAAGTTGAAGCTAGTTGCCCATTCCAAAGCGTAGATCTAAATGGAGAAGAACGGGCAAGAAACTCAATGGACACTTTTAAATCAAGATATTACAAAATCCTGGGTACATTATTCTTGTTTCTTCTATATGTGAGAACAATGTAAAAAAACACACAAATGAAGAAACAATACAAAAAATAAGATAAAAAATAAGCTATTTAATAGATATTATAGTAACTAACGATGATTTTCAATTTAACCTGAAAGACGCACTAATATACATAGATACAGCGGGGTAATAGTGGAACACACTATCAGTAGTACTGGCTTTCATGTTGACAGTTCAACAACATTCATTGCGGTATTTACGTTGTTGAGCAGACAAATTTTTCGGACATATAAAGCAATGGATTAGCAATATCCTTCAAAATGATTCAGATTGTATTTGGAAGTGTTTTACGCAATTAGGGAGCTTGATGTAAAAAAGAAATTTGTCCCCCATTTAATATTTTCATCTTTAAGATTCACTATAACAAGTCATGTTTATCCATTATTTATGTCAAATGAAAACATGAGTTGATGAAAAGTATATTTTGTATAATTAAGGGGTAATGTTTTAATTTCATTACAAAATATTCCCATATCCATTAGTTGAGTGTAAGGACCAATCTGTGAATAAATCCGACATATAGTTCTCATATCATCAAAGCATATTTTTCAATGACATTGTACCATTTATCACAATGTAAGGTAGTCACACATTTAGTCATAGAGTTTTATAATCAAACTAATCGTTAGTAGTATCGTAGAATTCACTTGGCCGTCACTTAGAAGTAAAATAATTACTTAAAATATAGAAAAAAAAAATCAAAATTAATTGCAATCCTTACAGCGTTATTTAAAAAAAATGTACAGATGCATCTAATTAAAGGCCCTTTTGCAGAAAAATGGAAATAAAAATCGACTAGGACTGAGAATTATGATTTAAAAATAAAATAAACTTTTTTCTACATTTTAAGTAAATCAGTTTTTCAAGCATTGTATAAATACCATTGCATTTTCTGATTGCTCTAATGTAACATTTATTTAGTTTTTATTAATTAAATAAATATTAATTACGACATCGCTGTGCCCACGCTGCCAAAGTGTAGTTTATGTAATAATATCTTAAGTTTCAGTCAATCAATAATTTTAATATTTATTTGAAGACTGACTTTCGGGCAGTGCAATAACTTCTAGTTGAAAGTAATCAACTGTATTTCGTATCTCTAAACATTCTAGTAATTTTATGTCAAAGAAGTGAATTCTGTTTTAAATTATGCTTAATTAAGAATTTTACGGATTATTTGTTAAATACCTACTTGCTATTTAAATAATATTATAGAAATGAGTTTTAAATTACTCACTCCCTAAAGAATCTAGGAAAAATAAAAGTAAATAATAATTAAAAGAAAAAACAAACAATCCGTAAAATAATTTTAAATGAACAGTCACGTAAATAAGGCTATTTTTGCATTCCGCAAACTATTTATTGCATTTATTTACCTAATTATGGAAATTAGCAATAAGTATTAAGTCATGACCGTATTGTTTTTAATATTATAATTTAGGTAAGTCCTCACGTTTAGTTGGACACGTTGTTTTAATGTTTAATTTGTGGAAGCTCCATTAAAGACAATTTTATTTTGTAATTTGATATTGTTGTTTCATTTTATATCACGACTGCCTTTTTTTATCAAAGTTTTAGCTACCTACTATATTACCAATGACACAAAAGTAACATTTTAAGTATCTGATAAAACGTTTTCCAAGTTAGATGCTTAAGTATTTCTTATAATCACATGATATTATTTTCTCAAACATGCTTGGAAATTTGAGCATTATTTTAACAACCTTAAAAAAATTTTAACGCAAACCTAATGTTTAGCAAGTGAACGTAAACAATAACTTGATTACCAACCAGTAGGTACTTTTACCAATTTTAATGTAGACAAAAATTTCAGTTTAAAAAATTTAAATTGTAAGTTACAAATATTTCAGTTGGTAGTAGTCGACGGAGCCCCGCTTCGCGGGGCCCCTATTTCTGTCTACAGAGTTTAAAGGAACCTAACACGAAGGGGATGACGGGGGCTCGTTCGCTCGCTTTGCTCGCTCACTTGAGCCCCGTCTACCCCTTCGAACCTAACCTCTACTTCAATCTTGTGTTTTCTGTTTTTTAAAGTGTAAACTTCTTTAGCGGTGTTGCACACTTTTTTGTAATGGGTAAAAAATGTTAAACTCGCGACAGGACATCGCGTCAGGACACGTGACCGTCAGGAGAGACTACACAGGGGAGAACTACTACTCCTAACTGGGTGTGGGTGTGGGTGTGGGTGTGGGTGTGGGTGTGGGTGTGGGTGCGGGTGCGGGTGCGGGTGCGGGTGCGGGTGCGGGTGTGGGTGTGGGTGTGGGTGTGGGTGTGGGTGTGGGTGTGGGTGTGGGTGTGGGTGTGGGTGTGGGTGTTGGTGGTGGGTGTGGGTGTGGGTGTGGGTGTATGGATGGATGGATGGACAGCTGATGGCTCGACCGTCTGTGTAGTACCTACACTGCTGTGTATTCGTAAAATTCGTGTATATAGTGTTTAAAATATGAAAATCGAACAAAGTGCATCTATTAATGAAAAAAGTGACGCAGAAATAGTGAAAAAAAATGAGTTAATATTAATTCAATTCTGTGCCTCCTGTGATAAGTGATATAACTCGAGTTGTACCCTTTTTGTGATTTTCACATGAGCATTATCAAAAAAAAAATACGTCTTTTTTGGTCTAACTCACGTTCTTCTATCTGCTATAGTTTCGGAGATAATTTTGTGCAAAGTTATACAACTATAGGGATTTTGGCTGTTTTAGGGATTTTGTTTTTGCCAAAGACATTAAAATTTTATATTGTACCTATCTTAAATCTCTTTGGTTTTTGCTGTCCTGTAAAATGACGTTTTTTGACTTGTATCACTTATCACAGGAGGCACAGAATTAATAATTGACTTATTTCAACGATAATATTCAAGTTTTCACTTCTGTCGGCACTCCCGGAGTGCAACCCGTCTTTTTTTTTTTTCATAACAAACATTTGACTAAATGTTAATTGTCAAAAGATTGTTTGCTGTAATAAATCATTTGATTAAAGGCCAAATGCGTTAATGATATTTTCCCAGGTAATATTCTGGCCGAGTAAAAATGTGACCAAATGAAAATGTGCGTATTAATATCATTCCAAATTTCATTCAAAATTTCATTGGTATAAAAAAAATTGATATTTGTTTGGATAATGAAATTTTGTCAAAATCTTTTAGGCAAAACGGCAAGATCCCCTGAAAATGTTATTGTATTGTACTCTGAGGACATTGTAGACTTTTGTGTGTACCTACTTCACCAATAGACCACTTGTGTAGAAACTTTAACAAAACGCTTTAATAAATAGCGTCAATTTAACATCTACCGTACAACGAGCGAATCAATGTACCAGCATGTTTCCTCGTACCGACAGTGCCATGGTCATCCTTCAAGGTTATATGTATTATCTATGCTTCAAGGTGTCAAGCCTTTGATTATTTCGTTTTGTCACTTTATTGCTCTATTCTCTAATGTAAACACGGAAGTAGTACTTACTATCAACCATAGAGCATTGCCAGAAAAACATCGCATTGTAAATTACTAGCTTTTCTCCCCGGCATCGCCTGCGATGACGTCGGAAATTGTTCCAAGAGAACGTCTACCGGGATAAAAAGTAACATGTGTCGTGACTTATGTCCTAACCTAGGTAATCTAATCTAAATCAGCTGTATTAGAACCCAATGGCTTGGTACGCGACGATGGCAAGAGACCGGACGGTATGTCTCTATTTCCTTGGAAGGTGGGTAGGCCTTTAGTGTGGGACGCAACTTGTGTCGATACTCTTGCGCCATCCCACCTTCCTGGATCGGCATGCTGTGCTGGCGCTGCTGCTGCGGCTGCGGAAAACCTCAAGCGGCGAAAATATAATAACCTTATCGGAAATTATATTTTCGAGCCGTTTGGGGTTGAAACCCTCGGGCCGTGGGGTCCGAGTGCTCATGGTCTTTTTACAGAAATTTCAAAACGGCTGGTTGACACTTCCCGTGACCCAAGGGCTGGCTTTTACCTTGTCCAAAGGCTAAGCATTGCCATACAACGTGGCAATGCCGCCAGTCTCTTGGGTACATTACCAGTCGACAGCGATGCGGATGAATTTTTCGACGCTATATTTTAGTTTTTATATAGTTTTAGTTAAGTTAGTTTTTAATTTTGTTATTTTTGTTAATTAAGTTTTTAAATTCAAATAAACTATGTCTTGTTTTAAAGTAAATTTCATTGATTAAGTTTTTAAATTCAAATAAACTATGTCTGGTAATCTATATAATATCTGTGTGCATCGAAATACGTTTAAAAGGTAATAAACAGACAGCGTTACTTTCGCATTTATAATGTCATATTATTATACAGGGTGTTACAGAAAGGGTATATCAATATAAACGGGCTGAAGAGTGTATCTGGTCTAGAATCTCTGTACAAAATTTCAGCTCAAAAGCATTAACTTTGAAAATGCTTAATATTTTTTTATTTCGACATCACGGCGCTGCACTGGCGCGCGGCGGCGTGATGTGCGTGTACTAGGCGCACAGACACACTACAGATAATGGATAATGCCCCTCGTAGTGCGGTGACACGTTTGTTATGATTTCAATTTAATAAACTATCGAAATAAAAAAATATTAAGCATTTTCAAAGTTACTGCTTTTGAGCTGAAATTTTGTACAGAGATTCTAGACTAGATACACTCTCCAACCCGTTTGTATTGATATACCCTTTCTGTAACACCCTGTATATTATGGAAAAAAAACCGTTTCTAGTCAAGTGTCTAGCATAAATTACAGACACAAAATGAGCGCCTATTGTTGAAATCGTTTAAAAAAAAATTGGGTACGTTAATATTGTTTATATTTTCAGTCGACCTATATAAAATTTGTCAGCCTAAAAGGACTGGTGTCACGAATCCTTTTTTAAAAACATATCGTCTTGTAACTAGTTGCTAGGTTACTGCCTAGCAACCAAGTTATTGATTAAATTCACCCATCCTGACATGTCATAAGATTTCACGATATTTTCTTATTTCATTTTATTTTCTACTAGCTGCGCCCTGCGGTTTCACCCGCGTAAATGTCGATCCCGTAGGAATATTGGGATAAAAGTACCCTATATTATCTTAATCCAGGGTGTCAGCTACCTCCATACAAAATTTTATCAAAATTGGTCCAGCCGTTTGAGCGTGAAGAAGTAACAAACATATAAACACACACACTCACAAACTTTCGCCTTTATAATATTAAATAAATATACAACAAAAACTTAAATGGCATAATAATGGCACCTAAAAAGGACAAAGGCAAAAAAGAAGATGAGAAAGCTGGAGCGTTTAGTGAAGTGGACAGAACATTTTTGAAACTCCAGATAGCGGATAGTAACCGAAAGGTAGCGAGGCTCAGGACCGCTGTGGATGAGTACGAAGTACGGCTTGAAGAACTGCAGAAGGCGTATGATAAGTTAGACGAAGACAGGGCTGACATTATCGCATACCTGAAAAAGACTCTCTCTGTGAAGAATGAAGAAAATAACGAACTGAAAGAAAAGGTCAGAGGTCTCGAGGAAATTAGATATATTGAAAATGCCCGTTTCAACGAAACAACTAAACAATTGGAAAAAGACTTTATGATTATGAAGGTACAGCTTAGTTCAGAGAACAAGCTGCTGGCAGGAAAACTTAATACATTAGAAGAGTTTAGAGCTATAAGAGACGATTTGATGAGAAAGTTTGAAAACCAAGAGCAAGAATTTCAAGATCAAGAAATGAAATACAAGAGACTTATTTACAACACTGAAAAGAAATTAATTATTGGCAAAGATAATCTGAAAATACCGGCCAAGTGCGAGTCGGACTCGCGCACCGAGGGTTCCGTACAAACCTGTTTAAAATATTTTTATTATATGATGTAACTAAAAATTTACGGTTTTCTCAATTTCTCCGTTATCTGTGCTATAAGACGTTGCTACGTACCAAATTTCAAGATTCTGAGTTCACGGAAAGTACCCTGTAGGTTTTGATTCCCTTGCGAGTGTCGAAAATTTGCGGAAATTTGCGACATAGACGGCTTTATCTTTTGATTGCGTTGGCTTAAAAGTTTGATTTTTTCACAGCTTCAAGGGACAGTAGACTTGAGTATTAGATATCAATTCCAGCTTGATACCTCCACGCATTCCTGAGAAAAAGGGTCTTGACATACAGACAGACGGACGGACAACAAAGTGATCCTATAAGGGTTCCGTTTTTTCCTTTCGAGGTACGGAACCCTAAAAAGAAATAGAAGGCTCGACTTTTACAACTTGATCAAGATTTTCAAGATGCTACTGAACTGAGAGTTGCAGCATCAACGCATAGAGTTATTCGAGAAAATATAACTATAAACAATGAATTGGAAAGTATGTTATCTACTCAAAGAAAATTAGCTGAGCAAAACGAACGTTTTAAAGAAATTATGAAAGCAGCACAAGTTTCTCAAGAGTTGGCTGAGGAAGAAAGAGATAAGGTTGTTAGCAAGAGTATTGTACAACTTAAGGATATTGAGCAGCTAACAGCTGCATAAGAGACAGTTAAAAAAGAAAAAGGCTTATTTGAAAAAAGAAGTTACGATTTTGAAGTGTTACAGGCAAAAATAAAAATACTGACTAACGACAATGTAAATCTCAGCCAGCAAGTTCGTGTTCTAGAGCAAAACTTGCATGCTCGGTTGTGTGACCAAAACAAAGCTGTCATGGACGCTGCGAAAATGAGCAAAGAGCGCGATAAACTTAGGAAAATTCTGAAAGAAGCAGCGTTTGCTATTCAAGCAGCTTTAAAATTAGACGAATGGGCTTCAATTCATGATACACGAGAGGTTATGGACAGGCATGTTTTGTTGTCATATTTACTTGAAATCATATCACAGTTCCGTGATCTTGAGCATTCAGAGTCTTTAGGCACAATAGGTTCGTTTAGCAAAATTTACGAAGAAGGTGATCTTGGTTTTGTGCGCAAACCAAAAATGAAGAAGTCCGTGGTAGCAGCCCTACATACCGCAGCTACTGCAGCTCCTGTAAAAGATGTTGTCATAGGTGAAGTTGAAGTACCGACGATTGCATCTTTGGCGCACTCATCACTGCACAGGAGCCTTCACGCTATACCTAGTATCAATATAGTTCCTCCGATGTCGAAAAAAGATTTGTTAGTAAAGGACAGTATTGAGTCTTTTGTAGCCTCAGCACAAACTGAGGTCGTTGAAGAGAAAGAAAATGTTACAGAAGTTGGTATTGAGGAGCAATTAGCCGTCAGTAAAATTGAAATGGAAAAATCTTTAATAGATGACTTGGCGGACACTTAAGCAGTCCGACATGAAGATACAAATGGAGCAAGAAAATAAAACGAAATCTCAGCTAAAATTAGAAAGTGTTGATGATGCTGAACTAAAAGAGATTGAAGAAAAACAAATAACAGATGTAACATCAACAGATGAAAAAGAGAAATGTGACGAAGACAAAGAATCCGAGACATCACAGAGCCAGAGTTTAAGCGGGAAGGAAGATGCAGGTGAGGAAATTGAGGATGAAAATATATCTGACGTCTCTTAAAATCAGCTAGCAAGACAAAAAAAATATCTGTATATTGTAATCAGATTTTTTTATTGTATTTTTGTTTATAATAAGATTTTTTTATGGGTTTATCAGAAAAAGTGTAAATTAAATCATAATTATTTTTTATAATGTTTAATTAGATTTTTTCTAACAGCTTTTACATTGATCATTTTTTCTAATAACTTTATGAGTAATTTAAGTTTGCATAATTTTGTAGGCATGCGTTATTTTTTCGATTGTACCATAAAAGTAGTTTTGTCTTTAGTATGTGTATGGCCTTAGACTTATTATAGTAATTCATGGGCTAAGGCTAAGGCATTACTTAGGTAGATTGCTTATTAAAAGTAAAACCAGCCCGTTTTTTATACTTATTATAAAAGGAAAATTTTTATCTTTTAAAACTGTTTTTAGATTTATTTTTAATCATATAGATTAATTCATTATAATTACTAACAGTTATTATTATGTTAGGAGTAAATAATATTATTTTCGCCGAATGATGTGTTATCTTGATTATTGTGACACTCATTCAAAAAAATACTATTTAATTTAAAAAACATGAATAAATGCTTACATTTATCCGTGTCGATGTATAGCTGCATAAATAAAGTACTTATCTATTAAAGAATATATTATTATGCTATTTGAATTTATTTCGATTTTCTTACCCGTACACAAATCTTAAATATGTCTTAAGATTGTAATATAGTTTTAAGTATGCTCCTGAATAAACATGCTCAAAGCAAACATTCCAAATACACATGCCATTTTATAGCGTGCTTTCTCGCTCTCTGTCAGTTCAAACAAAGTCATGGACAATCAAACAGCTATCCGTATGGAGCTGAATAAGATCATCCTTTTGCTGGCGATGCAATGCATCCAGAAGCTTATATTAGCTCGGCAAAAAAAGAAAAGAAAGAGAAAGATTTGGTATGCGGGGATTCTACAAGCACTCGTTATTTCGATATAAATCTACAAAGAGCGTTTTTGTCGTCCCGGCGAGATATTTTGCGTGAAATTGTGCACGCGCACCTGTTGCGAACGACTGATCGATACTAGCATGCTCAATAAGCAAACCTGTTTAGACGCGCTTAAAGCACGCCCCCTTCCACCCGCGCCGCAGGTAGCATGCTCAAAAATCGCACGCCTGTCGATTTTTAAGCAAACTCGAAATGAGCATGCTAATTTTGAGCAAAATTCCGACACATGCTACTAAGTAGCGACTGCTCAATATAAGCATGCTTTCATGCTTGAAATGAGCATGTGTGTCTGTACCTTTACTTTTTATGATCATGATAGACTATTTTTGAAAGTTTTTATTTTCTAAGGCAAGGAACATACACCATGATTTTCCAGTCTGACTGTCAGAAGACAATCGCGCCATTAGTTCGTCCGCATGAACTAAAGGCCATGGCGCGATTGAGCACTCAAAACAAGTCCAGAGTCGGAGACGGCAGCTAGGCTTTAACATTTTATTGCCTTTCCTTTGAAGGCTTTTTGTTCATCTTTTCTGTCTGTCCTTATAAGGAAAGCGCAGACAGAGCGACAACTGCGCGAGCAGGCTCGGGTAAAATCCGCCGGCGATCGCAGCGGATGTTTGAACATCCGCGATATAGGTATCGTCGGTGCTAGCGTGCGCTATCGCTAATTTTCATCATAGAATAGGTACAGACATACGGAATACTCAACCACTAAGACGTGGGATGCTATCTAGTTTGAAATATGTTGGGCTGAGATATGTATGATGGTAATTTTTGGATTATTAGCAGGGAGAAAACAAACAAAAAGAGCATATGCGGCAACATTTTAAAAGGCTGTAGATCATTGAAAGAATGAATAGAAACAGTCTGGCAAGAAATATGTGTACCTATTCGAATAATACCATACCTTGTGCAATTTAACAGTAATTGTATATGTCGGAGACATCAATAGTACGGGAGCTGACTTGACAGCGAGGCGGAATCGCTGTGACGACAACGCTTTGACGGAGTCATTCGTTTGACTATTCGGAACGCCAGCGCCATCTGGTGGCGCTTGACAGAGTCTAGCCTGAGTTTGTGGGGGGTATAAGAGAGCGTGCAACGCGGTGGAGCGGCTCTCTTGGACATTGGACATCAAACGAACAACATGCGCTCAGAAACTGTCCCGCGTTCCGTATCTGGTTGTATCGTGTACCTATAGTGTGTGATTTGCTAGTGTGATTAAATTGTTCGTGAAATTATAATCTGATTTGAACTGCAAACCGTTTTTCTATTGCGCAATACCCAACACATACCCATAGTTCGCCCACAGTAGTTGAAATATGGCTGATAATAACGAGACACACATGCCTTCTCCGTTATATATAATATACTAGCTGAGGTTATGTCAGATGTGTAAGATACCAAATTAAATTACTGTCCAACTGTCCGCCAACGCCACTGTAAAATACTTGTAATAATGAAGCTTTGGTTTCCTGAGTAAGCGTTGAACGGTCACACAAAGCCTCCCGGCTAATTTCAGTCACGGTGGCCAATCTCAACGGAGATTAGCCAGGTACGCAGGAGATATTATCGTGCATAAATGTGTGCGTAAACACAGGTGCACTCTCTGTTCCTTTACTCTCATAGTCCGATGGGACGGCAATCCAACACGACCGGTGAGAGATCAGGCGCAGGATCAACGGCTTTACGTGCTTTCCAAGGCACGGGGGTATTAAACCGCCAACTTCCAAACTCCGGACTGTTACTAAGAAATGCCTAATGGGAAACCCAATAACACTTTGTCCAACCTGGGAATCGAACCCAGGACCCCACGCTCAGCAGTCGCGCTTGCAACTACGAGACCAATGAGGCAGTTAACATACAATAACGGCTGTCCGAATACAAAGCGTTTTTGACACCTTAATGTCAAATACTGGAGAAAATGACAGATTTTCATGACAACCGTTTTCCTGGGAAATCGTAGCTTTATTGTAAAAGGACTGTAGTCTAATGTCGTCATAATGGTCCAAGCATAGGTCCAAATGACATAAAACAGTATATAAAATGAGTCACTGACAAGGGAGGAAACTTTATTCAAAACTGCAATTTGGATACGTTCCCGTGACGCGACTCATTTCAAGTCCCTAAGATATACATACTCGTATATTTCAATGATTTTTATTCAGTACCCACCACTGCCTTTGTCTAAACAACGCTCTATAAATAGACCGTGAAGTATAGTCCAATGAGTATTCAATCAAGTTTGTTTTCTTAATTATCAAACAAACTCAACCTTATTTTTTACATTAAAAATAGCCACAATAAAATCAAAGAGAATATTAGTACGGTAGTAATTTGTTTTGAATTCACTATTCTTGGTAAAGCTATTATTTTGAATTCACTGTTCTTGGTAAAGCTATTTATTTATTATTTTTATTTGCTGATAAACACATTCTACAAAACATGCCACCGGCAAAGAATAAAGGAGCATTAAGTGCAGAACAAAATAAAGCCGTTTTTTCTAATGTTGAAAAGGCATTTTATGATCTACAGTTAGCTGACTGCAATCGAAAACTAGCTCGTCTCAAAGCAGCCGTTGGCGACTATGAAGTCCGCAATGAAGAATTAACAAGGGCTTACGATAAACTAGACGTAGATAGAGCTGATATTATTGCATATTTAAAAAAAAATCTCACTTTAAGAACTGAAGAAAATGCTGAACTTAAAGACAAAGTCAAGGCTTTAGAGGAATTAAAGGTGATAGAAACAGCACAATTCAAATCGACTGTCGATGAATTAGAAAATAATTTTAAAATAATGAAAGATCAGCTTACCTCAGAAAATAAAATGCTAGGTGGAAAACTAAACATGCTTGAAGAGTTTAAGGCTATCAGAGAAGATCTCATGAAGAAGTACGAAAAACAGGAGCGCGCGTTTGTAGATCAAGAAATGAAATACAAAAGAATTATATATGATACTGAAAAGAAGTTTCTCATTGGAAAAGACAAGTTAAAGAAAGAAATGGAAGAAAGGCTTCTACAGTTAGCGCAAGAATTTCAAGATGCTAGCGAACTGAGAATAGCAGCTTCTACACATCGGGTGATTCGAGAGAATATTGCTTTGAGCAATCAATTAGATAGTCTGTTAATGACACAATCAAAAATAGCTGAGCAAAATGAAAAGTTTAAAGAGGATGAAAGAGCTGCTTGGTGTGCAAAGGAAGCAGCTGAAGAAGAACGAGATGAAGCAATCAATAAAAGCGTGGTGCAGCTTAAAATTATTGATAAATTGACGGCAGCGTTTGAAGATGTGAAGAAAGTAAAAGCTTTTTATGAAATGAAACAGTTTGATACTGAAAAATATCAAACGAGTATGCGGATCCTTACAAAAGAAAATAAAAACCTTCTAATGCAGGTACGTATATTGGAGCAAAATTTGCACGCCACTCTGGGTGAACAAAATAAATCTATTATAGAAACAGCGAAACTACTAAGAGAACGTGAAACATTTAAGAACATTCTGAAGGAATCGGCGTTTGCAGTACAAGCGTCACTTAAACTGGATCACTGGTCTACTTTGGATCCTTCTCGAGAAATCATGGACAGAGAAATTGTACTTAAAGGAATTCTTAACGTTATAAATCAATATCGTGATGCCGCCCAAGCTGAATCTATGGAATCCTTAGTTTCGCTTAGCAACATTTACGAAAAAGGAGATCTTGGCTTTGATGTTCAACCAGATCTCTCCAGAAAGTCGCAGGAAAAAATGGCTGGTTTAGCTGATACTTTAACACTACAATCATTTGAAGATAAACGTAGCGCTATGTCAGTCTCTTCTGCATCATCATCATCAAAGGAAAGTATACGTACTGTACCAAGTATTCAGTTGGTATCCCTAGATGAGGAACTCCCGCCGACACCTAAAGATAGTCTGCCGTCATTTACTGTGACATCAATACATTCAAGTATGACTAGCGGTGCTAGCACCGCAGAGGGTGAAGATGAGGATGACATTACTGACATATCGAAGATGCTAGCTATCAGTAAAGTTGAGATGCAGAGGTCATTGATGGCAGATTTGGCAATGTCTCACATATCCCAACGAAGACTGAGCGCATTAGATTCAAAGTCAAAGTTAGACACACTTAGCCAAAAATCCGTAGACGCAACTCATGGAAAAGGAGAATCTGATATTATGGATGAGCAACATGAAACTATGCCTGAAGAAGTTGAAAGTGAACCTGTACAGGATAAAGGTGAACCCACACAGGATATAGATGAGCATGTGACCGTTGACGAAGCAGGCGATGAAGAAGATAATAAAAAGGAAACTAGCGCAGAATAGATATTCTGAAGTGTTAATCAACTTTTGATGCTGACCGTACAAGCATAGGGAACTCGCCGCTGCAGCGTGGCCGAGCGAGATTAAGAGATTTTTAGTTTTGTAGTAGTTATTTTTTAAGTACTTTGTGATTGAATGTATTGGAAAACTAGCGCAGAATATATATTTATTTAAGTGATTTTTAGTTTTGTCGTAGTTATTTTTTTAAGTACTTTGTGATTGATTGTATTGTAGTGAGTTTCGTTTTGATTTTAATTGCTCTATTAAATAAATGTTACTAAACATGAGTTCTGTTACTTTAAGTTATTTTTTTTTTTCAAAAATTGTGGTGGAGCGATACCCAGCAAAGGTGCCACCACAGAGTACTTTTTGATAGACTGGGTGCCACACCGTATTGAGCGAATGAAGTAGCTGGTTTTAGTTGGCAACTCGCTAAACTAACCTTTAAAAAAGAGAAACTGAAAAAATTGCCGCTTAAAGCCCAGATTAATTTAGTTTTCAGCATGGAATCGCATGAAAACCTAGCTCTTTTGAAACGTCACTACAGGGAGACGCTAAGCTAGCAGTGGAGGACCTATTACGAACCTTTTTTTTTTTTTGTTTCCGGAGTTGAAAATCCTCATGGATGTCCGCCGCCTGCCGCAGGGTGGCGGGGTCTGTCAGACTCTTACTGACTAAAAACCACCCCGGTGTTCCATCTCATACCTACGCCGGGAGTTGCGGGAACGTACAATCCTTCCGCAACGCCCGACTGGCCCGCCACCACCCGCCACTGCGGGCCTCTTCAGATCAGGGGGGGGGGGGGAGTGAGGTGTTGTGCAGTAGAGACAGACATCGACTTACATAACTTGGTTAAAAAACAACTTGCGTTTGAAGCGATAGGAATATCAGAGGTGCCTCGGACTAACCAGGATATTGAAAGGGCTGAAGTCATCCTTGAGTCCACTAGCCGTCAATCGGAAAGCGGCACCTGGGAAGTAGGTTAGTAGGTAGTAGGCGTCGGGACAACCCTCAGTTACCCGACAATTACAAATAGGCGCGCCAGCGATTAGCTGGCGTTGAGCGTCGCTTGAGTAAAAATTAAATGTACGTTACAGCCTACAAGTAACAAATTGATAGGCTGATAGCAAAAGGTTGCGCCAGTAAGTTAGAAGGCGCAACTAAGTACGATCCTGTGTGGTAATTACCCCACTTCGGGGTAAAGAATCCAAATAAACCAGGGAAATTAAGATTAGTGTTCGACGCCGCAGCCACTTGTAATGGTACCGCTTTAAGTGATAACCTACTTGCAGGACCCGATCTTTTAAACTCTCTTTTACGCGAATTATTTAAATCCAGAATAGGGCCCGTCGCATACACTGGGGACATAGCCGACATGTTCCTTTGGGTTAGAATTAGAGAGCAAGACAAAGGGGCGCAACTATTTTTGTGGAACGCGGCCGGCAATTATAAGGAGCCTGACGTATACGTCATGAATTCAATGATTGTCGGTGCCGTGTCGTCTCCAACATCAGCCATTTTTATTTTGAATAAAAACGCGGCTCAGTATAAAGAAGCGTACCCCGAGACAGTAGCGGCCATAAATACAAAACACTATATGGACGACAAAGAGATTTAAGATAGGTACAAAAATAATTGACAGCGCGTGGTCTGTCGCACAAGCTGGCAGTTCAATTGAGGAAGTGACCCACATCCACGCCAAGGGTGGGTTTTTTATACGGGGGTGGGTCACCAACTTTCAAGAGCTGCGCGACAGGCTACAAATAGAAACGCCTGATTGGGTGGCTTTAGAAAAAGGTGAAGGTGCTACGGAACGCACGTTACGTATGATTTGGTCACCGAGCACGGACCAATTAGCTTTAGGCTTCAGAGCTTTTGAAGTCAGTAGTAGAAGGGCAAACCATACCCACGAAACGGGAATTTCTCAGATGCATCATGTCAATTTTTGACCCACTTGGTTTTCTGTACCTATGTGTCATTCAGTCACGCATACTTATCAAGCGGGTATGGCATACGGGGATTCAGTGGGATAAGAAACTGCAAGATGCGGAGGCCAAAATATGGTTTGATTGCCTGCAAAAACTGCACCACCTAACCAACCTGACCATCCCTCGGCGGTACGGTCTAAAGCCGGAAGGCATAGAGCTACATGTATTTGGTGACGCGAGCGAATACGCTCTAGTCCCGGTAGTCTATTTAGCGGGGATAAATCCAGACGGGCATAGAGACGTCGCCATAATAATAGGAAAAGCTAGAGTGGCGCCACAGAAGTTAGTTTCCGTCCCACGACTAGAATTGCAAGGGGCTGTTTTAGCCTATAGATTGGCCAACACAGTCGATAAATATTAGGTCCTTACATATGAAATTGGCGTTTTGTATGGAAGGAACAAAAAGTCGAATATTTTTTAATATAATATATTTAATTAATCAAAGTATGAACCATTGTTTTCAATGCACTTTTGCCATCTTATAGGTAGTTCATTGATCCCTTTACTAAAAAAACCAGTCGGACGGGAATCAATAAAATCTTTGAAGGCGATTTGGACTGCCCCATCGGAGTTGAATTTTTTCCCTTGCAAAAAGTTATCCAAATTGCGAAAAAAATGGTAATCTGTTGGAGCAAGGTCCGGGGAGTACGGAGGATGTCTAAGACATTCCAATTCAAGTAATGTAACGCAGCAGTCGACGCGCGTTTGCCGGTTTGCTTCAGTCAATTCGTGAGGTACCCACCTTTCAAGCTTTTTAATCTTCCCAATTTGCTTCAAGTGAATTAAAACAGTTTTATCACTAACATCGAAGCCTGCAGCTAACTCGGACGTGGTTTGCGATGGGTCCGCTTCCACAATAGCCTTCAATTCTCCATTATCAACTTGGGTCTCAGGCCGTCCACGGGGCTTGTTCTGCAGGTCGAAATTTCCAGAACGAAAACGTTGGAACCAAAAACGAACTGTGTTTTCTTTTGCAACATGACCGCCATACACATCATTCACCCTTCGAGTCGTTTCCGCAGCACTAGTGCCACGGCGGAACTCGTACTCGTAAATAATGCGATATTTTAAATTTTCCATTTTGTAAAATGAGTGACGCAAACAGAAAAAACAGAAGAAAAAAAACAAATGAATGACGGTCATCGAAGCACAAATACATGAGTAAATAGCTGTACAAATTTGAATTTGGAATTCCTTACCAAAGAGGAGAAATTCGTGATTAAAGTGGCCAGTACGAAAAACGCCAATTTCATATGTAAGGACCTAATAATTAGGTATACCAATAAATAGTAAATATCTATGGACAGGTAGTCATCATCATCATCATTTCAGCCGAAAGACGTCCACTGCTGGACATAGGCCTCCCCCAAGCACCTCCACTTCGACCGGTTTTGTGCTTCTCGACAGATAGTAAAACCGTCTTAAAATGGATCAATTCAAACGCGTTAGAATTCCAAAAGTTCGTGTCCCACCAACTAGCAGAGATCGATAGGAAGTCAAAGAGAGCCGACTGGCACTGGGTTCCCTCGGCGATGAACCCCGCTGACAAAGCCACCCGAATGTACTGGCCCAATAACGGCAATGAGTGGCTGTCGGGCCCTTTGATTCTTCGTTTCCCACAGGAGCAGTGGCCGGCGATCGTCAGTGTCGACGCGGTGGCAGAAGCGCAGCTAGAACGAGTGCAACGAGTACACGCGACGGGGACCCTGACTGAACCACTACTGCATTATGACCGGCTGCCTACGTGGACGCGCGCTCTATACGTCGTAGCGCGCGTAATTATTTTCACAGATGGCTGCCGCAAGCGGCGTCAATCGTCCACCGTGACCGGTGCAGCCTTTATCGAGGCGGAGACACGGTTGTTGTGGCTCATACAGGCGGAGAGCTACAAAGCAGACATCGTAGCACTACGGGAAGCTCGCCCGCTACTGCTGCCAACGATGCCGCCTAGAGAAGGCCAAGCCCTTGAAATGGGTGACCTCCCGGCCGCAAGGCTGGAGAGGAGAGCATTCGTCCACTAGGTCGATAACTTTGGCCCCATGGAGGTCGCCATCGGTCGGCGTAGGGAAAAGAGGTGGGGCGTGTTATTCACGTGCCTCGCCACCCGCGCCGTCCACCTGGAGCTGGCGTCATCGCCGAGAGCGGACTCAGCCATTTTGGCCTTGCGGCGCCTTATTGCGCGCCGCGGGCGACTCTTGGACATGTATTCCAACCGAGGTACCAACTTTGTCGGCGCGCAGCTCTGCGCGACATGAACTACGACAAGGTAGAAAGCGAAGCCACAGGCCGCGGTATCGCGTGGCATTTTAGCCCCCCGGCATCTCCACACATGGGTGGGTGCTGGGAGCGACTAGTGTGCTCAGTTAATCTAAGAACGCACTCAAAGCCACGCTGCGAGAGCGAGCCCCTCACGAGGAGGTCCTTTACACCCTACTCGCTGAGGCCGAGCTCGTCATCAACAGCCGACCCCTCACGTACGTGAGCAACGACGTCGAGCATCCAGTGGTGCTGACCCCTAACCATCTCCTGCTGGGCACTGCCGCAGGAGATGCTCTGTGCACGCGTGGTCACGCTGTCAACGTCGATTCCCGCCGTATGTGGAGGAAAGTGAACGCGCTGGCCGACCTCTTTTGGAGGCGATGGCTGCGCGAGTACCTACCGACGCTTTTGTTCACTCTTTGCGCAAACTTCTAGCGCAAATAAGGGCGAGCCGCACCAAAATCAAAAGTCATTTATTCAAACTAGGCTGAGAATCAGCACTTTTCGAACGTAAAAATTACAAAAGACAGTCCCCCAAAACGCCCGCCCTTCACCACTTCCTAGTGTTTCGCTGGGGAGAAGAAGTGTAATTGTGTGTAATTGATTTTATACATTACTAAGTATGCAAAGTAATTAACATTACAGGACACAGAACCTTAAATTAAATTATTTGGCGTAGGTTAGCTAGCCACACAAATATACCAACAAATACAATAAACACTATACGTACTCAAGCAAAATATTAAAATTAAAGAACCTCCTCCTTTTTTTGAAGTCGGTTAAAAATGCAATGCACCGCGCAACGCAACACATTGCAAAAACAGTCCATCATCACTTTCGTAAATTTTCTATGTATTCACGGACACAACAGGCGGGCTTTGCCCAATGGCCCGTTGCGGCATTAATGTAACGCTTTGCTTAAATGGTCAAAATAATTGCCCAATTCGTGTTATTGTGCAATAAAATTGATCGTCTAGGGTCCGCCTTAAATAAAGTGCGTCCACTAGGTGGACGGGCCGGGCAACGCAATTTTTCTAAAACCATTACCCTACCGCGAGTTTTGGCCTCGTGCTGGTACAGAAATCATGTTCCTCAATCTTTCAGCTTTAAAGTTGTTACTGTTTTAATTTGCGTTACTGAGATACTTTAAGCTCTGGCTTAGTTTTTCCGCTAGTCAATTTTAATCTAACTCTAATATGAAATAATTCACTAAAACCATCTAAAGGTACTAGGCATTTACTTTCATTAAGAAATCCCACATAAAAAGCCTTACTTTGATCACGAATTCGTGTCTAGGCCACATGTACCACCTGTGATTAAAACGAACTGAAAGGATAGGTCAGTCATGGTTTGACCTTTATTTTTTGTTTCTGGGTTGAAAAATTCTCATGGATGTCCGACTCTTACTGACTAAAAAAAAAACCACACCGGTGTTCCTTCTCACACCTACGCCGGGGGTCGCGGGAACACGTACGATCCTTCCGCAATAGTCAAGGTCTGACCTATCCTAAGTTGAAGTCTGAGTTCGATCGGTCTTGTAATGTAATGTGAGCACGTAAGTCCAGGCGACGATTTTCGGCGAAACAGTCGATCCGGAATAGTGGGAACGATACTTTATTATTGTTGCGCTAGGACCAAGGTGTAACATGTTTTGAAAACACAAGATGGCAGTGTTAATTCGAATTTTGGCCACACGCCAAAAGATACTTGTAGAGTTACTATTAAACAAAAAAATAAACCAATCCAAAGAAAATTTAACTATGGTAGGTTAAACGTCAAACCTAAAGTCAACTCTTTGGTTTTGAATTTATAACGAGAACTTGCTAAAGGCTATATATAGCTAGGAAATATGTTTTGAAAGAATATATTTTTATTACCTAATTATTTAAACATTCTATAAGACATGGCACCGAAAAAGGCAAAAAAGAAACTTAATCCCGTATTTTCCGAAGTTCAAAGAGAATTTTATGAACTACAGTTAGCTGATTGCAATCGAAAACTAGCTCGCCTCAGAGCAGCCGTCGGCGACTATGAAATCCGCAACGAAGAATTACAAAAGTCTTACGATACACTTCGCGAAGATAGGGCTGATATTATTGAATATTTAAAAAAAACTCTCAGTGTTATAGATGACGAAAACGCTGAACTAAAAGAAAAGGCTAATCAGTTAGAGGAATTAAGGCAAACAGAAACAGCAGAATTTAACGGGACTGTCACTGAATTACAAAATAATTTTACCAGAATGAAAGATCAGCTTACCTCACAAAATAAACTACTTGCTGGAAAACTAAACACGCTTGAAGAGTTTAGGGCTATCAGAGATGATTTAATGAAGAAGTTCGATAACCAAGAGCGTGCATTTAAAGATCAAGAAATAAAATACAAAAGAATCATATATGATGTTGAACAGAAGTTCGTCATTGGCAGAGACAGGTTAAAGAATGAAATGGAAGGAAGACTTCTACAGTTAACACAAGAATTTCAAGATGCTAGCGAAATAAGAATAGCTGCTTCTACACATAGGGTGATTCGAGAGAATATTGCTTTGAACAATCAGTTAGATAGTCTGTTAATGACACAAACAAAAGTAGCTGAGCAAAATGAAAAGTTTAAAGACGATGAGAGAGCTTCTCAGTGTGCAATGGAAGTAGCTGTAGTAGAACGAGATACAGCAATGAATAAAAGTAAAGTGCAGCTTAAAATTATTGATAAATTAACGGCAGCGTTCGCAGATGTGAAGAAAGAAAAAGCTATGTATGAAAAGAAACTGATTGATTCTGAAAAAATGCAAGCGAACATGCAGAAACTTACTGAAGATAACGAAAAACTCATACTGCATATACGTATATTAAAGCAAAATTTACACGCCCCTCTGGGAGAACAAAACAAAACTGTAGTAGACACTGCAAAGCTTCTAAGAGAATGTGAAACCTATAAAAAGATCTTAAAAGAATCGGCGTTTATAGTACAAGCAGCATTTAAATTAGATTATTGGTGTACTTTGGATCGTTCTCGTGAAATTATAGACAGAAAAGTTCTACTGAAAAAGATTCTTGAAGTAATAAATCAATATCATGATGCAGCCCAAGCTGAATCTATGGAATCCTTAGTTTCGCTTAGCAAGATTTATGAAAAAGGAGATCTCGGCTTTGAAGTTAAATCAGTTCCCTCCAGTAGGACGCAGGCAAGAGCGACTGGTTTGGGTTCTATATCATCAGTACTATCACTTGAAGATAAAAGTAGCGGTGTTTCGGTCTCTCCTATAATATCTTTAACGGCAAGTATGGATACTATACCAAGTATTAAAGTGATACCCGTTGATTCGGAGGAGCCGCTGCCAATGCAAGATAGTCTGCCATCATTTACTGTGACATCATTGCATTCAAGTTTGACTAGTGGCACCGAGGAAGGTGATGAACAAGATGATGTTACTACTGGCATATCGAAGTTGCTAGCTATCAGTAAAGTTGAGATGCAGAAATCATTGATGGAAGGTTTGGCAATGTCTCACATTTCCCAACGAAGTCTGAGCGTAGTAGATTCAAAGTCAAGGTTAGACACAGGTAGCCAAAAATCCGTAGATGCAATTCATGAAAAAACGGCGGAAAAACCCGGCGAAAATAGGCGTCAATAACTCAGAGAGCTAATAAGCATTTGCGAAGCGTACGCTCATACACGGCCTAAAATATAACCTCAAAAAGAGTGAGCTTATAGTTTTCAATGCGGATTCTAAGTGTCCGGCGAAGGTTCCACCAGTGAGGCTATGTGGGGTGCCCTTGGAGCGGGTACTTGAGCGATAAAGGAAGGCGCTGTCGGTGAGGGCGAATATGATTGCCCGCAGGTTTGCTTGTAGCTCCAAGGATGTGAAGATCACCTTGTTTCGAGCCTACTGCACATCTTTTTATACGAGTAGCCTGTGGGTGTCATATTTGCAGAAATCCTACAGCGCTCTCCGCGTTCATTATAATAACGCGTTGATGACGCTGCTGCGGCTGCCTCGCTTCTGCAGCGCATCGGGAATGTTTGCGAACGTCCGCATTGATTGTTTTTATGCCAGCATGCGCAAGAGGGCGACCTCAATAGCGAGTAGAGTGCGGGCAGCGGCAATAGTCTTCTTACCGTTATTGCCAACAGGTTGGACGAGCCTTTCATGCAGCACTGGCAGGCCCTAACATGCACCCGTATATCGGGCTTGGGGAAGGTAAAAATGTAAAATACCCCATACCATAGCTTTTTATTTATTATTTTTGCAATTTATATCGTTTTTATTTTTAATCTTTTGATATTTTTATACTTAACCTTTTTATATTTGGCATTTATTTTTTATACGATTCTGACATTTTTTATAATTTTTGAGTTGTTAAATATTTAAATTTAATTAATCACAATTTTATTTTGGGTTTTTATCTGTTTGGAACCTCTAGTAGCAGTAGTTCGGTTGTTAGTCCGGTTGACCGAACTACTGAAACTTTCAGTTGCGATGGTTCGCTTCTAACAAAGCACCGAACTACTGAAACTTAAATGTGTACCCTCCCTCCCTTTAGTTCGGCAAATAAACTAGGCATAAAATGATTCCAATGATTCCAGATTTCCTTGCAATGCAACTGCTACATAGGTATCTCTGTTCTAAGATATTAGTTTGTTTACATTATATGCCCAGTTGTATGGATTCAAGATTTATTTTTTGGGTATGGAGAGCTCCTAACTTTATCCCAACCTTCTACACCTTCTATATATCTCTATCAGTTATCATCTATGTAGTTATATCCTTTCTAGCCATACCAATCATCTTTCACACAATCTTACCATCATTTTTTTAGTTTTCCTCTAGTATATACTTGTCTATCCTCTCTCATACTCAGTTAAAGGTATCCGTCAGAATCACGGGTGTATGCTTCCAAATAGATCAAAAATAAACTATATACATGTACGTTTTTGTACTAAAATAAGTATAAATTTAAGTGTCTATGTGCGTAGCAAACATCATTTTAAAGTAAGCCGCCATCCTGATGTCAGGTTGGTGGATGAATTTTAAATCAATTAACTTTTATTTCCTGTGTGCGTGTATTTCAATAACATCAGGCGGGAATCGAACCCAAGATTCATGACAATAGAATCTAAGCACACCAGCAAATAAATCATACGGGAATCGAACCCGCTACCAGGAGTTGAATAATTCAACCACCATTATTATTGTGTAACATAACCATTCATGTGTCCCGTACGTCGCATGGAATGTAACAGACCATTTTTTTTTTCGGCGCGTCATGTGGCTCCTTGCCACTTGAACACAAAAGATTTTTATGAACCTATAATAAACTAAGTTATTATAACCGTCGTAACTCGTAATAAAACCTTCGATCCATAATAATTTAATTCTTGATCGAAGAATTTTCCTAATAACCCGTATTTTGTTCTTTCTCGTTGCATTGAAGTGAATCAGTACATTTAATGACGAGAATCCTGGTCACGGCACCACATGTGACTGTTCCTAAATTACCCTAGGCTGATAAAATTTTCGATTTTCCTAATTATGACATATTAGTGTTTAGGTCGGTTCCCCCCTAAGGGGGAAGAGCCGCACCCCGCCGCCGTGCGGCTCTAAAGAGCTCGTCTCCAGACTGGACACTCCTACCTATAGAGATTAAATTAATTCCAAATATAAAGAAGTCCTTGTCTCATCAATAGACTGAGGAAAAGATTGAAAGAAATGCTAAATAAAACTTAGGCATTCATAATAATGAACATACATCGAATGTGGTTTTAGAAAGTTAGTAATAATAGAGAGATCCAAAGTATATTATTATCATTAAATTGTGAGTAACCCATACGCTAGTATAACAGGTATTTGATAAGACATTACTCACACGATACCTCACATCTACACCTGGAGTACTCAGAGCAACGCTTCCATATAGTGACGCAAGTGGCTTTCCAGCGGCATTGCGTCGGCATCATGCTCTTTTGGAGACATGGTCCCTAGCAGTTCTCTCGAACTGATAAATGACGAAGCGGCTTTTCCTGCGGCAACCGAGCGACTGTCCTTGTCTGACTACGGAGCGGCTAGTTCCAGCGGCATTACGTCGGCATCATGAGGAGACATGGTCCCTATCAGTCCTTTGACTGAATATGAAATAGATGTGGTCACCCAATCCCCTGGAAGCTCACCCTTTGCACAACAAGCATATCTGCAAGACACGTGTTCATGTTAGTCTGACCAAATTATTGGTCTGAGATAAAGAATACAACATTCAAGAATTACTAGATAATAGAATTGAGATTCGAAACTCACGAATCATCATTTAATAGAATCTTGAAAGACCTCAGCCTTGCCTCGCACCCCGAAATGGAGATAGACTACTACGACTATGAAGTCAATAATGCTGGTAAGGTCTTCATTACAATCCACAATGAGTAGAGTATGGTAATTGTTTTGTTTGCCCGATGTACACTCACTCCTTCTAAAGCAGGGTTGTCCAAAACATATGCGATCCCGGGCTAATATAAATTTCTCAATAGATTGGAAGGCCACAGAAACAAATACCTTTACTTTTTTAAGAAATTCACCTTTTAAATTTTAATTGAAGTGCATTGTTCCCTAGGCTGTGCTCAAGAAATCCAGGGGATCGGGTATCGATAAAGCGTTGTGTTTCAAGAGTTTATCGATTACCGTCCCCTGAATTTCTACAGAACGTCTAAATCAATGCACTTCCATTAAAATGGTAAAGGTGAATCAACCATAATAGTCAAAAAAACATCGATTAACAAAACATTGACATGTGTATTCTTCCCGTCTTAACCTATGATGCACAAACTTGGTCTTTGACTAACATCCAGAAGTCCAAACTCAAGGTCTGCCAACGAGCAATGGAGCGCAGTATACTAGGCGTTAAATTAACGGATCGTGTTCGAAACACAATACTGCGCTCCAAAACAAAGATAGCTGACGTGGCTCAAAAGGCTGCTCAACTTAAATGGGACTGGACAGGACATGTCTGCCGCATGCCGGACAAACTGTGGGCCCAAATAGCGCAGAATTGGTGCCCTGAAACAGTGAGGCGGGGTCGCGGCAGACCACGCAGGAGATGGCGGGACGAGCTGGATAGGTTCCGTCAAAACTGGAGGGAGGACGCGCGGGCTCGCGAAAAATGGAAGGAGTGGAGGGAGGCCTTTGCCCAGGAGTGGGACAGCGCAGGCTAGATAAAAAAAAAAAAAAAAAATTTCAAACATACGAGTAGGTAACGTACACAACATAGGTAACCAATTACGTCGCGGGCCGCACAAACTCAAGCTGAGCTTTGGACAGCCCTGATCTAAAGAGTGTCCAACACTCGTGACACGCCAGTCTGACACTTCGGGGTTAGTGTTGCGAGTGTCAGATACTCCGAAACATTGTCGCGAGTGTCAAACAATCCGAAGTAGAGTATACCAAGTTTCAGACACTCGGGCATAGAGCGACGTGTTGTCAGACACTCTTCCTCCGAGTGTCTACAGACAAACACGACGCCACGAGAAAATGTGTTTTTCAAAGAATACCCATATTAGGTTTTTCTATTCTTATTTGAATTCTAAATGCAAGTTTGTTGAACTTCTAATTTAATACTTAAGTACATAATTTTGTATCTTAAATAAAAAAGATCGTAAACCGTAGTTCTAATAAAACTTCGTTTGTGCCAAGCTCTTAAACTTTTTACTAGTATCTATCTACTAGTTTAGACTCTATTCACAATGCAATGTAACTGGTAATAAAATAGAAAGTAGCCTTCTTAGGGTTTGAGAGAAAAAGATAAGTGTTTCTTTCTTCAAATTAGGGTTACCGTTTCGGAATTTGAAAAGTCCGGACGAAAAGCCAGACATTTGTGACAAGTCCGGACATTTTACTTTTAAGATAAAGAAAGAGCACTTTATTTGTTCAGGCTTCGATTTTTGTCTATAAAAAAATCGCTTATGTCGAAAAGTCCGGATAAATAACAATCCATTTTGCGGACTTTTGACATTGTCCGAACGGAGTTCCAAAAAGACGGACACGTCCGGACAAATCTGGACAGATGGTAACCCTAGTTTCATCTTAATAAAGGCCCTTTTGCAGAAAAATGGAAATAAAAATCTACTAGGACTGAGATTTAAGATTTAAAAATAAAATAAACGTATTTTAAGGAAATCAGTTTTTCAAGCATTGTTAAATACCATTGCACTTTCTGATTTATTTATTTAATACTTCAAGCACGTAAATGTACAGAGGCGGACTTAATGCCATAGGCATTTTCTACCAGTCAACCTTTGGGTGATGCAGAGACAAACAGTGGTAGGTTCAATCATGAAATGCTGATTGCTCTAATGTAACATTTAGTTTTTATTAATTAAAAAAATATTAATTATGACATCGCTGTGCCCACGCTGCCAAAGTGTAGTTTATGTAATATCTTAAGTTTCAGTCGATCAATAATTTTAATATTTATTTGAAGACTGACTTTCGGGCAGTGCAATAACTTCTAGTTGAAAGTAATCGACCGTATTTCGTATCTCTAAACATTCTAGTCATTTTATGTCAAAGAAGTGAATTCTGTTTTAAATTATGCTTAACTAAGAATTTTACGGATTATTTGTTAATTATCTATTTGCTATTTAAATAATTATATAGAAATGAGTTTTAAATTACTCACTCCTTAAAGAATCTGAGAAAAATAAAAGTAAATAATAATTAAAAGAAAAAATAAATAATCCGTAAAATAATTTTAAGTGTACAGTCACGTAAATAAGGCTTATTTTTACATTCCGCAAACTATTGATTGCATTTATTTACCTAATTATGGAAATTAGCAATAAGTATTAAGTCATGACCGTATTGTTTTTAATATTATTGTATATTTAGGTAAGTCCTCACGTTTAGTTGAACACGTTGTTTTAATGTTTAATTTGTGGAAGCTCCATTAAAGACAATTTTATTTTGTAATTTGATATTCTTGTTTCATTTTATGTCACCACGACTGCTTTTTTATCAAAGCTTTATTATACCTACCTACTATCACCAATGACACAAAAGTAACACATTTTAAAGCGTTTTCCAAGTTAGATGCTTCTGAAGTATTTCTTATAATCACATAATATTATTATTGCGACCAAAAGATACTTGGAAATCGCATTTTAGTATTTGACGAAGAAGGCCAGCATTTACCTATTATCTAGTCCGCGCGGAACTAGTTGGCCGCGCCTTAGGTATGTGAGCGGTGGGACGGAGGGGTGGGGGCGCATTACTCAGTATGCGCGTTGCGAACCGCCGCCTCACCCCTGTCCCCCACCTTAGCGGCCAACTATTTCCGCGCGGACTTTAACAAAGAGGATGTACTACGCATGGACTATAATTGGGCCGAACCATAGACATATGAAAGAAGTTTTTTAAATTTCTATGGACCGAACCTATTGTGGTAAGTTTTTTATAATAAATCTCAACACTAATTCCGAAACATACTATTACAAACCTGTAGTTAATCACGAAGAATATATCAAGCACTTGTACTTCGTAAGTTCGAGAGTCAACCGAGGGACTTAACTTTACCCAACTTACGTACTTGTTAAAGTCCAAGAAAAACTTCACTAAAGCTAGTTCAGTGAAGTTAGTTCCACTACATGGTCGTGTAAGAGTACTTAGTCGTTTTTGTATCAGTAAAACAAGTCGGATGTAAGACTGGTACTACAAATGCTTTTTGGTAAATTCATGTTTATAATTATATTATTTTAATATTATTTATTAATAACTAGCTACGACCCGCGGTTTCACCCACATAAGTGTCGATCCCGGGGGAATATCGGGATAAAAAGTAACCTATGTCCTTTCCCGGGACTCAAACTATTTCTATACCAAACTTGATCTAAATCCGTTCAGTGGTTTAGGCGTAAAAAGGTAACATACAGACAGACAGACAGAGTTACTTTCGAATTTATAATATTAATACTAGCTGCGCCCCGCGGTTTCACCCGCATGAGTCTCGATTCCGTGGGAATATCGGGATAAAAAGTAACCTATGTCCTTTCCCGGGACTCAAACTATTTCTATACCAAACTTGATCTAATTCCGTTCAGTGGTTTAGGCGTGAAAAGGTAACATACAGACAGACAGACAGAGTTACTTTTGAATCACACTAATATTATAAAGGCGAAAGTTTGTGAGTGTGTGTGTTTATATGTTTGTTACTTCTTCACGCCTAAACCACTGAACCGATTTAGATGAAATTTGGTATAGAGATAGTTTGAGTCCCGGAAAAGGACATAGGATAGTTTTTATCCCGATATTCCCACGGGATCGACATTTACGCGGGTGAAACCGCGGGGCGCAGCTAGTTTATAATATTAGTATGGATATTAGTACGGATTCTGTGCACGAGCTCCTGAAGCCCGCTGCAAAAATATTTTCAACGGTCAATTTTACGTTGTCGTACCTAAAACGCCTCGAGACCTCAATTAAATAAAAAAAAATACTAAAAAAATACCGTAACTGATGAAATATTTGTAGTAGGTAATATTATAAGTCCATGGGTGTAGTTCAAACTTTTATGGCCGTATTCAGTGCTCTCCTGACGGTCGGGACTGACGGTCAGCGCGTACGCACGCACTGACCGTCAGTCGGCTTTTTGCGTGCAGTTCTCCACTGACCACCGTACGGAACAGCAGTCGTGATGTATCCGCAACGCACTGAATGCTCCGAAGCATTGCATAGCGCGTCAGTCACCTGACGTACGCAGTACCGACGCGCTCGAATGACCGTCTCTGTCAGTATTGCGTACGCGGACGCGGTCAGTGCTGCTCTGAATGCACGCATGGTTTCTATGGCGATAGCTACGGCAGACCGACGTCAGTTCTGACCGTCAGGAGAGCACTGAGCCTATACTTTTTATCAAAATACAATCTTAAATCTAGGTTACTGCACCGCAACAAGTTTTCGCTCACCTAAGCTCCTCAAATCACAGCTCTCAAACAGTTGGTATTCTAATAAATAAATAATTCAAATCTCTCTGAGTAAACATCTCAAGTTTACGACGAAGAGTTTATCATGTAACCCTCGCTCGTCCCAGTTGCATAACTTAAGTAAAACTATTAGTTGTCTCGATATTGCGGAGCGCGGCTCGCGACTAATTGAACTGGATCACATGATGGTATTCCAGTAATATGACTTGAAATGGCGTCGGTGCATCGTTTGGTATGTATGTGAGTATGTAGTAGAATTATTCATTTCGGAATTGGACTATATACATGGACATGTGTGCGGAGTAGTGAGGATTGTATTGAGGACAGCTTTGAGTATGAGAGAGGATAAACAAGAATATACTAGAGGAAAACTAAAAAAAAACCGGCCAAGTGCGAGTCGGACTCGCGCACCGAGGGTTCCGTACAAACCTGTTTAAACTATTTTTATTATATGATGTAAATAAAAATTTACGGTTTTCATAATTTTTCCTTTATCTGTGCTATAAGACGTTGCTTTGTACCAAATTTCAAGATTCTGAGTTCACGGGAAGTACCCTGTGGGTTTTGATTCCCTTGCGAGTGTCGAAAATTTGCAGAAATTTGCGGCATAAACGACTGTATCTTTTGATTGCGTTGGCTTAGAAGTTTTATTTTTTTACAGCTCCAAGGGATAGTAGACCTGAGTATTTGATATAAATTTCAGCTTGATACCTCTACGAGTTCCTGAGATAAAAGGGTCTTGACAGACAGACAGGCGGACGGACGGACGGACAACAAAGTGATCCTATACGGGTTCCGTTTTTTCCTTTAGAGGTACGGAACCCTAAAAAACATACATACATACATACGGGTCGAATACAGAACCTCCTTTTTTGAAGTCGGTTAAAAATGATGGTAAGATAGTGTGAAAGATGATTGGTATGGCTAGAAAGGATATAACTACATAGATGATAACTGATAGAGATATATAGAAGGTGTACAAGGTTGGGATAAAGTTAGGAGCTCTCAATACCCAAAAAATAAATCTTGAATCCATACTATCATATCTCTAAAAACCATCCCTATCCCGAATAAATCCATCCCAAAATAACACCAACCCGAATCACTCCATCCCTAAATATCTACAACACATACAACAACAACATAATCAGCCTATAAATGTTCCCACTGCTGGGACACAGGCCTCCTCTCTGTGAGAGGGAGTAGGCCATAATCCACCACGCGGGCCCAGTGCGGGTTGGTAGATGTCACATGTCTTCGAATTTTTGGTTCTAGGACATGCCGGTTTCCTCACGATGTTTTCCTTCACCGTTTTTGAGAGCAGTGGTGATGAAATAATTTACACAAAGTAAAGCACCTGACTGGGTTCGAACCTACGACCTACAACTCGTAAGTCGCGGCCTTTACCACTGGGCCACCACTGCTCTACAACACATGAAATCTAATAAATACCGCCTACTCGTCTCCTACGGATTACTCCTCGTTATTTTCAACTAGGCTAAAAGGCAGGAATTTAATATCTTGGTTATAGAACAGCGAGCAATTAGGTTGCATGCCTCGCCCGGGCTATGTGGCTATGTGTGCCAGGCATTATGGTTTCACTAAATTATGTAATTGGGACAAGCTTAGCTTTGACGGTTAAGAGGGGATCAATCAGGCTTGCTGGTGCTAATATTTTTACGATGACATGGAATTTTTGTATAGGATCGAATAAGAAGCATTCTTCAGGGTTTTATTAAGTACTAGCTGCGCCCCGCGGTTTCACCCGCGTAAATGTCGATACCGTGGGAATATCGGGATAAAAATTAGCCTATATGTTAATCCAGGGTATCAGCTACCTCCATTCAACATTTTATCGAAATTGGTCCAGTCGTTTGAGCGTGAAAAAGTAACAAACATATAAACACACACACACACAAACTTTCGCTTTTAAATTAGTGTGATTAAAGGATGGTATTAAACATCTTTCTCATTTCGATCCTAGCGTCCATCTATTGAATGTATGACTATGGTCCAGGGGCCAAAGTTTAACCATTATTTCGACTGATATTATACGATAACGTGGTCGACGATAGGACTTTTGTTACTGTACAGTGAACCGTGGCAAGTTTTTGGTTTCATGCTATCTTGAATTTATCGAATAGACAAGCTCTCTTGGGATTACTCACTTAAATTGATTAGATGAAACTATTTTACACAAAAATGTTTCCTTACCCAACGTAATTTTCCCTTTACGTTTTCCTCTTCAATTATCTTGCAAGTCTCCAAGATACTTAATTTGATTCCCTCTAAAACTCCAAACGTAGAAAAATAAATCGTAAAACGAAAAACTACTACAATCAGTAGAAACATTTCTCTAACTTTCTTAACTGTATCCGTAAATACAGAAACAATAAAGATTACTCCGCTAATGCCCTGTTAGTAGTAAGTAGCTATTTACACGACATGTTAATTTAGTTCACATCTCTTGGGACCGACGACGGATTCTGTTTCTACTTCACTAAGTGGAGTTTTGTGCCAATGTTATGTGGTTGCTAGTTTTGTTCTGATTGCTTTCGAAGATTCCAAACAAGTTTGTAGTGCAGGGACCTAACAATTTGTGCAACATACAACTTATTGGTGCAAGAAAACTTCTTCGTAGTAAAATATTAGTTAAGCCAATCAGCATGGAGTTCAGAGTAGTCGTAACGTCATGTCACGTCATGGGTTCGAATCCTTTTTTTTTCTTTTTTGTTTCCGGGGTGGAAAATCCTCATGGATGTCCGCCGCTCTGGGGCGGGTGGCGGGGTCTGTCAGACTCTTACTGACTAAAAACCACCCCGGTATTCCATCTCACACCTACGCCAGGGGTCGCGGGAACGTACGATTCTTCCGCAACCCCCGGCTGGTGCCGGCCCGCAATGGCGGGTCAGCTCAGGGGTGGGGGGGTCAGGTGTTTGACTCCCCCCGCGACGTCTAAGAGGGGCGCGCGTGGAACACTACGCGCCGCCACCTCGGGTCCTAGTGTATGGGGGGCGACGCACCTTATGGGGGGCGACAGACGTATGAGTTCGAATCCTCAGTCAAGCATGCACGTTACTTTGTGCAATTTATTCCATCACCACTGCTCTCAGAACGGTGAAGGAAAACATTGTGAGGAAACCGGTTCAATTAAATATGTTTCCAAGTATCCTACAGGGTAAAAGCTTTAAACTGAGGAACGGGAAAAAGAAAAATGTCCCGAGATAAAAGCCGTCTTTAGCTTCATAAAGCCTGGTTTAAAATAGGTTATGTGTGGTTGGCACAACACATTACTCGTTTATGAGTGACCTACAAAGAAAACGGAATACAAAATGAAAAAAAAAAACATACAGAATAAGGAACATTATAACCTAGATGAGCCTTCTAAAGCCTTCGCTTATGAGCAGTAAATTACAGTTTTCATATTCTATGCACAACAAAATTTGAAAGAAGTTTACACGAACAAGTATCTTGGAAATAATAAAGAAAAGCCTGAGAGGAAATTATTTATTTAAAACAAACAACAAAGTTTGACTTTTTCTTCAGCTAGAATTCGAGAGCTTCTCTTTCAGTTTATGCACTAGTATTTATCGCTGCTTATAGTGTTTACTTGATTTGTTTGTATAATCTATCCATTACACAGGTAAATCAAGTATGCTAATAGCAGAAAAACAACGGATTATGGAGTTCATAATAATATGGTGTAAGTACTGAATAGGGTAATCTATTCTATGGAGAAACTTGTCAACAACATGTAACGAATGTAATAATGAATTGAAAATGTAATTCGGTAAAAGAATTGTGATGCCTTGTCAAAACGGAAAATTGGCAACGAGAACCAGAGTCATCATTAATTAAAAGAATATTCCACAATAACATTTATAGATTGTGCTTTAATAACAACAGCCAGTTAAACAAGCCAACCTCAACTACATTCCTTACAAATCTAATTGGGACTAATTTAGGTACACCCATATGGCGCCAGCCTTCATCAATCCGAACCCTTTCAGGGTCCAGTTCCCAGTCCATATGGGCAGAGCGGCAGAAATCTTCCAATCTGTTAGCCGAGGCGTATAAAATAGTTCACTTAGCGACTCCATACAATCTGTGCGAGGAGCGGAGCGGTACGAGGAATGCGTAGCGGAGCTGTGAAACTGTGTCAATTTGCCAGCTTTGCGGGAAAGCCACAGATATAGATACACCTAGATAACGCAAAAGCACCTACTGCGCGTGCCAAAAATTACACCAGTTTACGTTCAAAAATCATAAGCCGCCACTTTCGCGCTCAGTCCTGCGTACTGCTGGCTGGGTGAGCGTGAGCGAAAGAGCGCGAGCTTGTGACGTCATAGTAGGTAGTCAAAAAGTGGCACGCTTAGTTTTCATACAGTTCGTGATACTTGCGTTATCTAGGTATATCTATATCTGTGGGGAAAGCGGTTCGTAAAGAGAGTTTTGTGGTAGTCAAGCTCGCTAAGCTACACCGCTCTTCGTACCAAACTAGCTCCCCACTCCTCGCTCACATTATGGCTCCCTCACTCACAGCTTTCGCTTTTGTTGTATGTACAGTAAGATACCTTTTTCCACCAAAGTTGCGCTGAGCGATCCTAGGAAAATTAAGCAATACTATTGGTTAAATATTTCCTCTCTCACCATACCGCAGCTTCGCACAGCTTTGGTGGCGGAATGTGACTGAAACTAACCAATAACGTTGCATCATCTTCAGGCCTGGACTCCACTGAAGCGGAGCTGGGCGGAGCGGAGCGGAGACGTGCAGGAATCGACCAATCATAATGGTTTAAATCCTCATCGCGTCACTCGTCTCGTCTGTGATTGCACGATTCCTGCACGTCTCCGCTCCGCTCCGCACAGCTCCACTTCAGTGGAGTCCGGGCCTCATAGCTTGAGCTATGTTACTGGTTCGTTTCAGACACATCTCTCGCACATCTCAGGCAAAAAGCCATCCTAAGTCCCCGCTCCATTCAATCTGCTGGTCGTCGGGGGATCAGTACTCAATTAGCTTCGTGAAATTGCCTTCGGAGCTCAGGCCGGACTTTGAATAAGTTAGGCCCGTGTTAAATGTTCATCGGCCCGTCACGGATTATGTACTTGCTGAGCCACGATATTGCGTGTAATTTCATTCACGATATGACTTGTTATTGCATGTCCAGGCTGTCATTTGTTATTTAACAGTTAGGACTGGATAGGCTTTAGACTGATCTATGAAAATTATGCTTGCGAATTAGCTTCCTTATTTGAGATGTGAACAAAGGTTTATGGTACCTACTTAGGTACTTCAATCAAATAATCTTGTACTGTGCATTTTTTCATTCAGTCAAAAGCGTTTGTATAAGTAAGTTGAATATACGAGACGGTTCAAACACGAGTAGTAGTCGGGCAGGAAAACCTTTTGATTTTCTAATGTTTCGTCGCCAATAGACTACGCGCGGTGCTTGACCAGTTAAACCTAAATTTAAGTCACATACACATTAAATTCATCACCACCCCTTCACGTCACAACACACACCTCACATCACGCTACACGTAACGCTTAAATTAGTTACCTATACCATTGTTATGGAAAAGCGGAGCCTTCTAACACAGGCATTATCTGCCTAAAAGGAGACTTCGAATACAAATTTGTAACAATTTGCTGATTTGTGACAATAAACAATTTTTTTTTTTTTACTGTCGATGTATAAAAAAATGAGATTAGCATCAATAACCATTGCACAGAATTGATCCAACCGCTAATCCATACCATGTGTGGATGCTGATTGAAAAAAAGAAAAAGAAAACCATTTCTCAATTTGAATCCACCATGCAGGCAGATTAGCTGCAGCCTGGCTGCTCAGTGGGTAATCTCCTTTAGCGACGCGCAACGCTAATGTTTATCGTGACATCTGTTGCATAAATAATAAGAAGTTTCTTGAATTTGTGAGAGAAAACTGCACGACGAACAAGTTTCTGTATGTACTTAGAACTTATCTTTTTATCGCCCAACCTGTAGGATAGTAAATGTCAATGTTGGTAGTTTACAATGACCACTACATGAGACAAGAAAGAATAAAAAAAGAAGATAATAAAATAATGCACAGACTAATAGACAGAAATGGTCATAATTACCACGCTTAATTGAAGGATTGATGAGGCACTTGTGTTAAATTACAGCAAGACACAAATATAAGAAAATAAATTGGCAAAAAACCGACTGGACGGAGAAGGCACAGCAAAAGGAAATGTGGAAGAAAATGGAGTAGGCCTTTGCCCAGCAATGGGACAGTACAGGCTAACGGAAAAAAAAAATAATTGTTGTTCCATACATTTTGACCGCGCAGATACCTTTGCACAACTGCACTTTTCTATGAAACAGATTTTTTTTTGATAATCGACGTGATATATCTACGCTGAGGTCTAGAATCATGTGCTGAATTCATGATTTCAGTTTACGCGTCGACGTTAATATTATAAATTCAAAAGTAACTCTGTCAGTATGTTACCTTTTCACGCCTAAACCGCTGAACCGATTTAGATGAAATTTGGTACAGAGATAGTTTGAGTCCCGGGAAAGGACATAGGATACTTTTTATCCCGATATTCCCACGGGATCGACACTTACGCGGGTGAAACCGCGGGGCGCAGCTAGTAATATTATAAATTCGAAAGTAACTCTGTCAGTATGTTACCTTTTCACGCCTAAACCGCTGAACCGATTTAGATGAAATTTGGTATAGAGATAGTTTGAGTCCCAGGAAAAGACATAGGATACTTTTATCCCGATATTCCCACGGGATCAAGACTTATGCGGGTGAAGCCGCGGGGCGCAGCTAGTATTAAATAAATTCATTTGAATAAAAGTAAGTAAAACAACCAAAATTCGACTGCGGCGGTCGCCAGCCACAAAATATCCATATAAAGAGGTCCTCGTATAATAAGTTCCACAGTAAGTAGTTACTTTAGTTTAATTCCGCATGTGACCAGTGGTCGGGCGAGGAACTAATTCGCGCTGGGTTCCGGAATGAACTGCCTGCCGGTAACGAATGGCGCTGAGGGTTGCAGATGTAAAGTTACTCGAAGAGCCATATTTTAGTTGTATGTTTTCATGTGTGCATATTTTGTATGTGTGTATGTTTTTAAAAATATAGTAGGTACAGGATGTTGCTATGAGTTGCTAAAATAGCAAATACTTCAGCAAGTTTTAGAATTTGTAAAGGTTGATATTAATGGTTTGAGTTTTCACTATTGTATAATACCCAGCCTATCATGTTCTACTTACAGAAAACTAATTTAAAATAATATCTATTCAACATCTTGGAAAATTCTTAAATTAGCAACAAAAAGTCAAGTGAATAATAAATAATAATAATATTTTCACGAGCCTAGAGGAAAAAAAAACCGGCCAAGTGCAAGTCGGACTTGCGCACCGAGGGTTCCGTACAAACCAGCTTAAAAGATTTTTACTATATGATGTAACTAAAAATTTATGATTTTCGCAATTGTTCCTTTATCTGTGCTATAAGACGTTGCTTTGTACCAAGTTTCAAGATTCTGAGTTCACGGGAAGTACCCCGTAGGTTTTGATTCCCTGGCGAGTGTCGAAAATTTGCGGAATTTTGCGGCATAAACGGCTGAATCTTTTGATTGCGTTGGCTTAGAAGTTTGATTTTTAGGGTTCCGTAGTCAACTAGGAACCCTTATAGTTTCGCCATGTCTGTCTGTCCGTCCGTCCGTCCGTCCGTCCGTCTGTCCGTCCTCGCTTAATCTCTGTGACCGTTAGCACTAGAAAGCTGAAATTTGGTACCAATATGTATATCAATCACGCCGACAAAGTGGTAAAATAAAAATTGGAAAAAAATGTTTTATTAGGGTAGCCCCCCTGTATGTAAAGTGGGAAGTGATTTTTTTTTAATTTCAACCCTAACGTGTGATATATTGTTGGAAAGGTATTTAAAAATGAATATGGGTTTACTAAAATCATTTTTTGATAATGTCAATAATTTCGGAAATAATCGCTCCAAAAGTAAAAAACAATGTGTCCCCCCCCCCCTCTAACTTTTAAACCATAAGTTTAGAAAATATGAAAAAAATCTGAAAAGTAGAACTTTATAAGGACTTTCTAGGAAAATTATTTTGAACATGATAGAAACAACAGTTTTTGTACAAAAAAGACAAAAGTTGTACAAAATCATTTCTGGACTAAGTTTGTAGTATAATCGTATATGCAAGCATTTTTTTTTTAACTTCGTTTACATATTTTATTATCCTGAACGTATCTTTTTTCAAACAAAAAAAGAATGATTAAAATTGGTTCTCGCAATCCAAAATTACCACCGAAAACTTCTGGCACGTCTATGTACTAATTAGTAACCCAATTCCCCGAGAGATGGCGCTGTAGGTACTTATTACATTGGGTCGGGTATTATCGAATTGTACGTGGGAACACTTATTGTGACGGACGGGAAACTACGGAACCCTACACTGAGCGTGGCCCGACACGCTCTTGGCCGGTTTTTTTTTTCACATCTCTATGGGACAGTAGACCTGAGTATTTGATATAAATTCCAGCTTGATACCTCTACGTGTTCCTGAGAAAAAGCGTCTTGACAGACAGACAGACGGACGGACGGACGGACAACAAAGTGATCCTATATGGGTTCCGTTTTTTCCTTTCGAGGTACGGAACCCTAAAAATCACTGTAACTAAAGAAATGGGTAACATACTTTATTTGAACAATGACCGTCATCAAACTAAATAAATACAATCGTTTAGTTCTATATTCTACGCCACTTCTAGTAACGAGCACACATTAAAATTCTCTTTGTCCGCACCGCCAATTGAAGAGCCTTCATTTGTTATACTCATTGTAGTTTTTGCTACGTTAATCATTATAATTATTAATGAACGAACATTTATTTGGTAAAGGTTTTGAGTTCATTTATTTTGATCAAAATCTAAGTTGATATTTTAGTCAGTTGTTGTAGTGTAATTTTTGAAGTGAAACTTCTTTACGCACGCTTGACTTGGAGAGTAAGCTGGCGAATGCCTGACGTAAGCGTTATGAAAAGTGTGATCAGCCGAGGCGAACGGGAGTTGCGTGGGGAATATAAGCAAGAGAAAGCAGTGCGCGCGCACATTTTCTTTCTCTCTTCCTCTCATAGCCAAATACGTTTGAAGTTTCACTTCAGTCGTGTGGTCATAAGCACACTCGGTTTTTTTTTAGACATTACAGACAAACCTCATTGGTTAAGTAACCACAATTCAGTAAGTTATTTTTTTTTTAATATATCAATTATAACGTTCGTTTGATGTAGGTATTGCTTTACACTTTTCACTTCTAGTTAGGTTATTTAAATATCTGCACTGCTGTATTAGCACTGCTGGGACACTGGCTTGCTCTCAGTGAGTGGGCCGTAATCCACCACGCTTGCCCAGTGAGGTTGGTAGATGTCACATGTCTTCGAATTTTCGGTTTTAGGACATGTCGGTTTCCTCACGATGTTTCCCTTCATCGTTAAATACTTTGCTATACATATAGAACGACAATAAATACTAACTTTGGACCTAGGTATTTTTTTCACTAAATGTCTGAGAGCAATTCGTAACACGTCTTTGTAACTCAACAGCGCACTGCGCGTCCTTCATAGAACCCATAATTAAAAACAATCAAATCAACAATTATCTATAAAACATCTAAACTCCAAAACACTATCATAATTGGCGAAATTTTGGTACAAGTGCAACCTAAACTAGGTATTATACCAGCGCTTTAAGCCTCTTACCTACTTGTTATAATCTGACATGGAAACCTGTGCACTTAAGTATACAAGTACACAGAATAGAATGATACAGAAGGCCAACTGTATACAACGAGCCAATTCGCACACACACACAGCGAGAGCAAGCGCACTCGCGACTGTCATTTGTTTCAGATAGTTTGCGATCGCCGTTCGAGCAGTGGATAAGCTATTTGACAGAAATATTCGTCCCACTGCAAAATTTTAGGCTTTGCCTCATCAGTGGGGCGGCCGGTGAGGCAAAGTGAATTAATCCCTTTCCACTACCTTACCAAAAGCAATATTCATTTTAACCCTTCATTGCATGATTTAATATCTTCTTGTGGAAAAAAATTTAACCTGTGAACCGCCCACTGATTTGTGTGCTTTTTTAACCTGTGAACCGTTTGATGGAAATTTCCATCAAGATGCAATGAAGGGTTAACATACCATAACATCACGCCCGTAAGCCACGAAGGGTAAGGCAGAGGTTTACACCCACATTTCGCCAGTTATGTTCAAGTCTCATGTAGTAAGGGGCGAACGTATAGCCATCCAAATTCAAGGTCGCTCAGCGCGCTATGGAGCGAGCTATGCTCGGAGTCTCTTTGAAGGATAAAATCAGGAATGAAATTATCCGGAAAAGAACCGACATAGCTTGCAGAGTAAGCAAACTGAAGTGGCAGTGGGCTGGCCATGTCTGTCGAAGGACCGATGGCCGATGGAGCAGACGAGTCCTGGAGTGGAGACCGCGTACCGGCAAGCGTAGTGTGGGACGTCCCCCAGCTAGATGGATGGACGACCTAAAGAAGGTGGCTGGGGTAGACTGGATGTGGAAGGCGGAGGACAGGATGCTGTGGCGCAGTCTGGGAGAGGCCTGCGGCCTGCGATAGGCTGAGTTGATTGATTAATTATAGCCATCAATCGCTCACAAATTCCGACTCCGGGCTGCTTACTGAGGAATTCCAGATGGGAAAACCCAATAACACTTTGCCCTACCCGGAAAGCGAACCCAGGACCTCATCCTTAGCAGAAGCGGTAGCATAATTGAGAGTGATGTAAAAGAATTGACTACTCAGCACACTCAAATTGTTGCAAGTTGGCTGCCGCGGTATACCAAATAGGTAGTTCGACTGCCAATCAACACAGCCTATCGCAGTCCACTGCTGGACATAGGCCTCTCCCAGACTGCGCTACAGCACCCTGTCCTCCGCCTTCCGCATCCAGTCTACCCCAGCCACCTTCTTTAGGTCGTCCGTCCATCTAGGTGGGGGGCGTCCCACACTACGCTTGCCGGTACGCGGTCTCCACTCCAGGACTCGTCTGCTCCATCGGCCATCGATCCTTCGACAGACATGGCCAGCCCACTGCCACTTCAGTTTGCTTACTCTGCAAGCTATGTCGGTAACTCCGGTTCTTTTCCGGATAATTTAATTCCTGATTTTATCCTTCAAAGAGACTCCGGGCATAGCTCAACTGTACTACGTGTCTTATGTGCGGGCGCTTGTTTCCCTGGTTGTACGGAGACGGCGTTCTGTACCTATCTATTCTGTGCCACGTACTACAGTACACAGGTATGTAAACACTAATGGATGTAGTTTGCAGTAATGCATACACGATTGGACACTGATCGGTATCTAAGTTACCGATTCCCGTTTGGTTAAAGTTAGGCGTTCGCTTTGCGTTTGATTAGTTTGAAAATAATGGGATAAATTGTAAAGGGGTGAATAGAACGACTGGTATACTAAAGTTAACTTAACTGTAACGGTAACTTTAGGTACAGCTTATACCAATCTGCCGAGCCTTTTCCCAAATATGTTGGGGTCGGCTTCCAGTCTAACCGGGTACAGCTGAATACCAGCTTTTTGAAGTGAAACTTCTTTACGCATGCTTGACTTGGGGAGTAAGTTGGCGAACGCGTGACGTAAGCGTTACGAAAAGTGTGATCAGGCGAGGCAAACGGGAGTTGAGTGGGGGATATAAGCAAGAGAAAGCAGTGCGCGCGCACATTTTCTTTCTCTCTTCCTCTCATAGCCAAATACGTTTGAAGTTTCACTTCAGTCCGGTCATAAGCACACTCGGTTTTTTACATGGAGCGACTGCCTAGCTGACCTCCACAACCCAGTTACTGGGTAACAAGATGCCCCTTGGTAAGACTTGGTGGTCAGATTTTCGTGCCTCTGACAACCCGTAACGACTGATAAAAAATAAATCAGCTGTTTCATACATTTTGGTCAAATAGGTAAGGTAAGGTTGATTTTTTTTTCGTGATTTCAGAGTTGGTCCCATAGTGAAAGTTGTTCATAATCATGGGTAGAACAGAACACCCTGTAAAAATTTGGAACCGTTAAAAAAAATCATCTGGTAGACAGTTTATCACACCATAAGATTCCCACTCCACATTCAAAAAGCGCTTAAGAATCTTTTCCGCGACTGTACACTTGGAGGCAAATCGTTTCCTAGAGGATGCAAACGTCAGGAAGCGTTTAGACGAGAGGTAGGTAACAGCATCCCTCACCTGCACGTAATTACAAGGAACGGGGGGATTATGGCGGATCCAGGATGCCAGGCTAGGATAATGGCGCGACGGATTTATGCATGAGGACGGTACTTGTGTCTGTGAGGTGGAGAAAATGGTGGGTGAAGATGGATCATGGAAAGTATTAGGGTAGGTTATGGTTGAGTGTGTGTATGTGTTACTTTGCATTTTTCTTTTTGTTACTTTAAAAAATATATAATGTTTTTTTTTTTGACGATGTTTAGTTTAGTTTGTGATCTTCCTGTACGAGTCGCAATAAATACTTTTTCTTACTTTTTTATGTGTTTGATATTATGTCTCAAAATTAGAGAGATAATTAAGTATAGCAAGATAAACAATATTCATTGTGAACAGCGAGGCATTAAAAGTAGGTGATGTTTATTTTTAACCGACTTCAAAAAGGAGGGTATTTTTTTTTTGTAGATATATATGTTACGCTACCTATATCACAGGCAACTGTGGATCGATTTCGAAAATTATTTTAATAGATAGAGTATGCCTTAGGCGTGGTTCCATATAAATTAACATTGCTTAGGTAGTTTTTGAGTTAGTAAGCATAAGTATTTATTCGACTTTGTATATCTTGATGATGTTTTAATACTTCCAATCACTGTTTACATAGCAAGTAGTGGTATATGAATTGGTATGGGGTAGGTACCATAACTAAAAAGTCAAAAATAATAAACATTTTCTCAAAAAAAAGAAGCAACTGACTTGAAAAAAAAAACACTACGATGTGAAAAATAATTTAAACTTCGGGACTTCTTCGGGTGTCTTTGGAGATCCAAAGACACCGACTTCCGAAATTACAGATGTATTTAAGTTTTGGCCACCGACTTACTTACAGACTTTTAGTTTAAAAAAATATTAACTTAATTTTTATAAAAATTCTGTAACGGTACGCATGGGAGGATACAAGTATAGAAACCTTTATAAAACCATATCGATTGTTGTCACTAGACAGATAGCCTATATTGATGAAAATATTAGTGTGATCGTGGGACGACATTCAAGGACAGATATGATTATACTGGCTATCATCAGTAGCGATCTGTCTTTAACTGAAAATAGATTATTGGGTTCGGCCGTAAAAGGTTATTCACCTATTAACTGATTGAACTCTCCTCGACTATTAAAAAAATTCACTACAACATGCAACATCTACAGTAAATTCCAATTTTACACAGATTATGAAAGCAATTTCCTCCACAGTTGCTAATTTCCTATAATAAACCGGTATTACGTGCAACGTCCAGCAATTTCTGCGGATAATACCGGTTCGATCCAGATTGAACAGCATTCATTAATTTTCTCTTCCTTTACATTGCTTTCTGTAGTTTCTTTTTAAATGAGTTCGAAATTAAATTACTTTATTCGTTATTAGGTTTATGAAGCTGTAAAAACGTATACATTTTATCTTCTAATTGAGGTACGAGGTTCAGTTACTGACATAGAAATAAACGTTTTCTTTTTAAATAGGTAATCGAGTTATTAATTGATTAAAATCGAAGTTCACTAAGTAACTTCGATACTTTTGTTTTCCAGATATAAACTAAGGATAAAACATGTTCAAAATAATGTAAGTGATTACAAATAACAGCTCTAATTGACTGTAAACTCTTGCCTCTTAAATGAATGAGGAGGACTTTATTATTATTATTATAAACCTGTATTGTCCCACTGCAGGGCAAAGGCCTCCCTTTCCTCTTTCCACGTTTCCCGGTCTACCGCGATTGTGGGCCAATCCTTTAAAAAGGAGTCCAGCTCATCCCGCCATCTCTTTCTTTAACTTTCTTTGTTTTTTCTTTCTTTGTTTCAGAGGAGGACTTAGTTGAACTTAAAAAATAACAATTAGAATTGATTTGTAAATGATTCTTTTAAAATAAACGATTAATTGTTGGCATCACTATGAATTAATGAAGATCGAGTACTGTCAATATGGCGAAGAATAAAACAATTTCAGTACTTATTAAATACACTATCCGTGGGCGCAAGTTGATACAAAAGTATAGAATAAATAAGCGTTTAAAAACTAAACATGATTTTTGATTAATTTGTTTCTTTTCGAGCATCGTGTCCACACGAAGCCGAAAACGGACAAAGTCCTTTATTCAACCCATTTCAAAAAGAAATATCTACATATGACATTGAATCATGCTGACGCAAAATACATACAAGGCTAGCGCACATGTGTTTAAATCGCAATGCAAATACATTGCAAAAATTCTCCTACAACACTTTTGCACATTTTGTTTAAACTCTGGCTCATTTATTTTGCAACGCAATGCGCTTCGACCCGTTACAGCTGTAACATTATTATGCAATAGCCCTTAGGCTACTTTTTCAGCGATTCAAAACCGCGATTTGTTAAAGCTCGTGTGCATCCCTACTTTTGGCCGTTTGTCGCATTCGCAACGCGTGACAGAAGCGATTCAGGGGCGACACAATCACATACAATCCGATTTAGCATCGCTTACGGCCGCCCTTCGACCGACCGACCTAAAAACATCAAAGTGTCGATCCTCATCTATCCTAAAGTCAGAAACGCAAAGTAATTAATACCCGCTTGCACTAAACTCATCGATAGGTTTGAAAGTTAGCAACCAGTTGCAAAGTGCCGACTAAGGCGCTGTTTAGCCTGATTGAATTTTCAACGTTCGAACTTTTGGCATATATTAAACCGTCATGTGGAATAACGGGGAGTATGGATTTCAGTTTGTGTTTCTTTAAATTCGTGGGTTTTAAGTTTTGGGTGGAAGTTTTTTGCGGTTTTAACTCCTTTGTCTGTATTCAGGATGTATCGTGAACTTCCGATTAATATAAAGAATTTGTATTTGCTCTGGTTTGGGTACTCTCAGACTTGCGTGAATTCAAAAAAGAAGGCATTCACGCAGCATTAAGTTTGCCAACTTTAAATTCAGTTCGCGTCAAACATAATCTTCTAGTGAAATAAAGCACTTCAGCACTATTGATTCATCCAACACCCACTGCGAATGGTGCTCCTGAACTGACTATATCCCATCTGCTGGGTTCTGTTCATCTACACCCTTGACGTTCTGAACAACGCCTCTGGCCCAAACAGTATAAAATATACATAATATGTACCGTCCGTCGAATAAAAAAGAAGCGGAAATTCTGCAAAGGATGTCTTCAGATTTTTTTTGAATTTTTACTCATAACTAAAAGATTGGATTGAAAAAAAAAAAATTAATAACCAATAGAGTCTGACCAATATTTTCCACCACTTGAGAGGTCTCTTCATATTAACGTTCGAACAAAGCATAAAGCGCTGACTTTGTGCGCTGTTTTAGGCTGTACCTATCAGCTGCAAGTTATGAAGTGTTAAAGCGCTTGAATTTCGTCTTCACACAATAGTGCCTTTATTGCAAACTGTAAGCAGGTTGTTTTTGGATAATACCTATACAACAAGTCCCAGTCGACTAAGTAAGTTGGTCAAGCGTAGAAGGTACTTCGTCCATTTTGGTTTGTTTTAATTGTACACCGGAAGTGTGACTGTAATTTAAGTACTTATAATTATATTTGGAAAATGCCTATGGCATTAAGTCCGCCTCTGTACATTTATGTGCTTGAAGTATTAAAAAAATACCTATTTTAAAAATGACCGAAATCAATTCAGTAAATGATTTTGATCAAACTGCTTTCAAAAATATACATTAATTCAGTTACACATTGTATAAGGCTTAATGACAAATCTCTTCTTTGTCCGTCTGTCACGTAGGTATTTAACAATAATGAAAAAAAAAATCAACCGAATTAAGAACCTTCTCCTTTTTTTGAAGTCGGTTAAAAACAAAATGTCATAACTTTGCTTTGATCCAAAAAAACCTGTATAATATATGGTTTACATGACGTAGGTAATAAATGTAGTTACATTAAGCTTTGTTAACTATGGTTCAGTATTTACGAAGATATAGAAAAGATGAGCTGTTACTTTTAACCTAATACACGCCAATAGGTCATAATTAATTTAATAAGGGCAGTATAAATATAATTAGGGCAGAGATTATTAATAGTGAGCCGGTACAAGACGGACAGCTGACAGTAATGTCATCATTGTCAGAAACGCCTGGCAATTTCTAACATTAATTAGAAATATTAATTAGAAATTGCCAGACATCATTGTCAGCTGTGATGTTATCTATTAGAATTAAGCCTCTTTTACGATCTGTTTATAACCTACTCTCCTACTTCATTCGATTAGAACTCTAAAAAAAACTTTTTTACAAAAAAAAAACAACCAACTTAAAAAAAAAAAACTACAAAGTGATAATTAACTTTAATTTCGGAAGTCGGTGTCGTTGGTTCCGCGTTTTTGTTTTTTGACGCAGACTTCCAAAATTAAAGTTATTTATCATTTTGTAGTTTTTTTTTTTTGAAGTCGGTTGTTTTTTTTGTAAAAAAGTTTTTACTTTTCACTTTTTAGTTATAACCTACCCACATAAATTCAATTAACACTTGTGCATTGCAGAATTGGAGACACCGAATAGAAGAATCATCAAAATTCGCATAGAAATGCCGGACATGCAGTACATTTATGCATATAACTTCGTACATAAGAATAATTACCTAATGTATATACTAAAACCTTCCTGAAAGTATGTAGATCACATTAGTGAAAGAATTATCAAAATTGGTTAATTAGAATTTGAGAAAATCGCGGACATACAAACATACATACCTACATGTGGGTCGAATACAGAACCTCCTTTTTTGAAGTCGGTTAAAGAAGTAGAACGCTTAAAACTTCAGGCATGTAAGTACCGCAGGCATCGACGCAGCCGCAGCACCAAGTCTTGGAAACTTTAATCTTCAACTTTCTTACTAATTAAACCACTAAGTGGAAACAGTTTTACTTGCATGCTATTCTCCAAACCCAATTACTAAGGAGCGGACGTAGTGGCAGGGATGTTTACGAGGTGCAGTTTAAGACTGGGCAAGAACCAGGAGAGCTGGCCATATAGGTATGTACATCAATTTAAACGTAAGTGGTTTTAGGTCTTACGTTGAAGGAAAATCTAGCGAAGAATCGAGATCAAAAATCAAGAATTGAAAATGTAATAGTGTGACCTGTGAATTGAACAATGTGTACTCAATTAATAAAAAATTATTAGGAAATTAGAATTTAAAAGCATAATATAGCGGTAAGCACTAAAACGCAAAGATGGACCAACCGGTGATCACTAGATCACTGCTTGGTCCATCTTTGATTGACAGGCCCAGCTACCAGAATAAAGTCCTTTTTTTATAAAGAACTAGCTGCGCCCCGCGATTTCACCCGCGTAAATGTCGATCCCGTGGGAATATCGGGATAAAAACTATCCTATGTCCTTTCCCGGGACTCAAACTATCTCTATACCAAATTTCATCGAAATCGGTCCAGCCATTTTCATGTTATGTCGTGACAACGGAAAACGGGTTTCATTTTTATATATATAGACTATGTTTTGCAAATATTAACCGGTCAAGCAGCGCGCGTCGCCCATTGGCGACGAAACAATAGAAAATCAATTGTGTCTCATTAGCGGAGCTTGACAGATTAAAAGGAACCTAGATAAACTGAATTAAGATAATTTTCACAAGCCATGAATTTACCCTGCATAAATGAAATATGAATAAAAACTGCGCACTTTACTTAAATTCATCTTTATACAAAATATAAATTCCATTTTCTACGAAAAGAAAACATCTCGAAAACAAAAATTATCTTTTCGAGTCGAACAACGAAAGTCATTTTGCAAAATTACTGGAATTAGTTCACACTCAATTTCCTCTTCACTCGTGAACGGGCAACGTTTTAAAATAAATTGCACTTTTGACTTTACATTTGTAATCAACTGAGTATTATTTAAAAGTAAAATGGCCGTCGCTTTTGGAAATAAATTTAATTTTCATCGGTGGAAAGTTATTAAATTTTATTTTTCATGTTCATTCAATTTTGGGTACTGAAAATTGAGGGTGAAAATTCAGGGGAGGGGAATGAGATTATCCATACTAATCCATACCTACTATAATATTATAAATGCGAAAGTGTCTCTGTCTGTCTGTTACCTCTTCCCGCTTAAACCGCTGAACCGATTTAGATGAAATTTGGTATAGAGATAGTTTGAGTCCCAGGAAAGGACATAGGATAGTTTTTATCTCGATATTAGCACGTGTCGAAACTTACGCGGGTGAAACCGCGGGGAGCTGCTATAATGCTCATAAATAAAGTAGAGAAGTAGCCTAAAAATGGACTAACCATTGTTGCACCTGCTGCCTTGTATGGATCAGAATGTTGGGCCACAACAAGGATGAATGAAAAGCAAATATACGCAGCAGTGATGAGAATGCGTAGAAGGATTTGTGGTGTTCTGCGATTGATTAGAATAAAGAATGAATACTCAAGAGGAAGCCTTCAAGTGTCACCGGTGACGGAAAAGTTGTGTGGAAATCGGCATCCTGTGGAAAGGAATGAGGAAAACGTCGTGAGGAAAGTTTTGAGTATGACTGCTGATGGCTGTAAGAGTACAGAAAGACCAAAGAACTAAGAAGCAATAGATGGACTGTGATGACTGTCATGTGTGTGTGTGATGATATATCTAGAATGGGGCTAGCTACCGAGATAACGAGTAATAGAGAAGTATGAAAGAAAAAGACAAATTGCGCCGACCTCAAGTAAATTGGGTTATGGGCAAGAGAATAATAATACCTAATAAAAAGTATTTATTTATGTAGCTTTTTTTTTATTTGTATTTTTTTTTTTTGTAGACTAATGCCTAGCTCTATTTAATCTGTCAAGCTCCGCTAATGAGACACAATTGATTTTCTATTGTTTGGTCACCGATCGGTGTCCCGCGGTCCTTGAGCGGTTAAAATACGTTTAAAAAAATATCTCATAGCCAAATGCTATTATACCATATCGGAATTTTTAAATGACCACAATTAATTAAATAGATTCCTATAATTACGATATTTTCACAATTTGACCCCTATATCTGTAAAAACAATACTTTATGTTTTTAATTAGCATTAGGATTAAGTTATTAAAATTTCATACTCTGCTGTGTAGACACAAATTTTTAATGATTTACTCTAAGCCAAAATATGTTATATTGTACGCCATAAATGGCAAAACATGCCCCCCTTATTCATAATCCTATTTTAACTCTATTTTAGCTAAAATAGGTTTATAGAACGTTTGTCTTTATCTGTCACGTTGTCATTTCTGTGCGTAAGAAAGAGACAAACCCCATTTTAACTAAAATAGGTTTGATAAGTTTTATGAATAAGGGGGGTAGAATATACCTGTTATTTTAAGACCTTGCACATATCATTCGATGTATACTCATGTTTTACAATAAATATTATTCTATTCTACATATTTTATTTCACAAAAACATAGCACTTTGCACTGTATACATTGTTTGAAAATAACATTTACATTATTATGCAATAGTAGACTCATCTTTTAAACTAGGGCTAGCATGTATCTTAAAAGATAGGGTTCAGCCAAGAATGATGAGTGAATATGGAAGAAAAGGGTTTAAATATAAAATTAACAAAATACTCAATTTGGCTGTTGGCAAAGTGAAGTGAAAGTAAGTAAAGTGCTGTTAAAATGACAAAACATTTGAATGGTGTCGCATCACGAAATACCGATAAAAAGTAATTAAAAAACAGGTTATAGCATTATCTATTAATATAGCTAAGGCCTGAGTTCACCAACATTCAAACCACCGCTGCATCGGTAAGGTATTTAAACAGTTGGTTTATGTCCCTAAGGAAATAAATATACAGGGTGAAATTGAAAATATGCGACAAATCGAAATGGGAGATTGTACTCATCATTATGAACAACTTTTACTATGAGACCAAACCTGAAATCGCGAAAAAAATCAGCTGTTCACCACATTTATGTTTGCATAACTCGTCAAAATGTAGGGAACAGCTGATTTTTTTTTTCGCAATTCAGGTTTGGTCCCATAGTAAAAGTTGTTCATAATGATGAGTACGGTCTTCCATTTCGATTTGTCGCATGTTTTCAATTTCAACCTGTAGAACTGATTAAATATTTAATCAGTTGGTTTAAATGTTGGTGAACACAAGGCTTAATTGTACATCATAATGTTATTGTGATACATAACGTTTATATGCCAAGCCGTAGTGTCTTTTATTTTCTTTTCAAATGTTTACTTTTATATTATTAAACTAAAAATGTTACTGTTTCCGTTATTTCTTTTGGCTGTGGTAAGATTTCTACTATCATAATTATTACTAAGATTTTTCAATTTTTTTTTTTGTGTTCATGTTGAATGAGTCGAATGAAATTATTTGTTTTTCTTTCTCTTGTAACTGTAACTGTTTAACCGACAAAACATAAAGAAGGACTTGTATTTTTATTTTCAGAGTTATACCAATGCAGAATTAGTAGTAGTACGCATAGAACAAGGGTTGTTGAGGGGAGAAATCTTGCAGAGGTCCACGGGTAACGGGACATATTACAGTTTCAAAGGTATACCTTATGCTGCACCTCCGGTAGGAGAGCTCCGATTTAGGGTAAGTGTTGTTTGGTAATAGTTTCTTCGATAGTAAAAAGCAGTGGCGTGCATTGGTTTTCAGAATAGGTAGGCAAACGCGGTCTAGGTAAACGCGGTCACTAATCAAAAAAAAAAGTGAGGTCAAAAGTGTGGTTATTTGAGTAGGCATGCCTACTTAAGGGTGATAAATTGCGAAGGTCGAACGTCATGGTATTACGCGTGAGACGTACGTATTTTTAATTTTGTCGTAGGTATTAACTTGAACGAGTAAAGACCAATGACAATGAGCGAATAGTACGGGAGTAGGCCGTCCGGCGACTGCCTACTGCCGCGCGTGTTTGTATGAAGATTTTGTTTTTTGTTAGGTATGATAATTTAGTGAGTTTCTTAATTGTGAGGCACACACTAAAATGTAATTGACAGGCTATGTTGATATATCGAGGTAGGCACTGCTTATATGCCTATATGCAATGCACGCCACTGGTAAAAAGACTGCTACTGCTACTTATTCGTAAGCTGTTGCTGTTTGTCCTATAATAAAGCCAACATTAGACGCTTCAATCGAGTGAATGTAAATTTTTGTTTCATTTCACATTCACACGACACCAACAATATTACATAAGATTGAACGTTCGTCCGCTCCTTTCATTTCATGATTCGATCATTCGGTAGGCGAGTGAAAGATGCCTAAATCCAACGTTGTTGGATCGGTTCACTGATTAATTAATTTTTCATTTTTGTGTTCAGACGTTTGTTGGCGTTTTGTGTTCACTCGAAAAGTCTGAACACAAAAGTGAAAAATTAATTAATCAGTGAATCAATGAACTCGAAACGTTCACTTCAGCGTCTGATATCTATATAATAATATTTAATTCTTACTTGTTACTGGCATAATATGATATAACCTTTGTTTCTAGGATCCACAACCACCATTACCATGGGTAGGTGAGCGAAGCGCACTGATTCATCGCTCAATATGTCCTCAGATAGAAATAGGCACAGACAGATACATCGCTGGTAGCAATGAGAGCTGCCTCTTTCTAAACGTGTATACTCCTACACTAAAGCCCAAAGGTCCTCTACCAGTTATGTTCTACATACATGGAGGATTCTTTATGGTAGGATCTGGAAATTCAGACCAGTTTGGACCTAGTTTTCTTCTAGACCATGATGTTGTTCTAGTTACGATTAACTATAGACTGGGAACATTAGGTTTCCTCTCTTTGGACATTGAAGAAGCACCAGGAAATGCTGGATTAAAGGACCAGGTTGCAGCATTGAAATGGGTGAAGAAAAATATTGGAAAGTTTGGTGGAGATCCAGATAATGTGACGATTTTTGGACAAAGTGCAGGAGGGTCCTCAGTTACTTTTCATTTGTTGTCCCCAATGTCAAAAGGGCTATTCAAACGAGCAATCGCAATGAGTGGTGTGTTCTTCAAAGATTTCGATTTACCATTTGAACATAAGAGACGTGCTTTCTTACTGACCCAGCAGTTAGGATTGTACACACAGAACCCAAAAGAAGCTATTCAGTTCCTGAAGAATGCTACAGTCAAAGCTCTGGTAGAAGCAAAACCATTTGTGCTGTATTCTGAACAACCAAGAAGGGAGGTACTGGAGTTGTTTAGTTTTAGACCAATCGTTGAGAAAGATTGTGTTGGTCAACATTTTTTGCTTGAAGACCCACAAAAATTGCTCAGTAAAAATAAAACTAACATTGCCGATTTGATTCTCGGTCATACTACCGAAGAAGGTATATACAGGGCAGTCACACAAAAAACAGCTGTTTTGAAATACTTTCCCTTTTCTAAAGAATTTTTGGTGCCTTCGAAAATAACAAACATAAGGAATGCAACGGAAGTTTTAAAATTAGGTGATCGCATTCAAAAACATTATTTTGGCAACCGAGAAATATGTGAAGGATCTATGAAAGAAATAATTAAATTCTATTCCTACTTCAACTATGTTTATAACATTCATAGATTTCTAGAAATGTGGGTCAAGACCGGTAACAAGGCATATTTCTACGAATTCAGTTGCTTTAGTGAGAGAAATATATATGGAAGAAATGGAATTAAATATGGTTTGCGGAAGGCAGCGCATACAGACGATATTCCATACTTATTTGATGGAACGAAATTCCCTTTGACGTTGAATAGTACTTCTTACAAAATGATAGAGCAAACGTGTACTTTGTACACGAATTTCGCTAAATACGGGTAAGTATCCATTTATACGAGTACTCACATAATTATAATATTCGTTTTATAAACGTTATCCTTTCTTTCTTTTCTTTTATTAACCCATTGAATGTCGTAATTACAGACACAATTAAAAAGCCATTGTGTCTCGCGTAGATCTACGTTCCGACAGACGAGAGGTTAATATATTTTATTAGAGAAAATTAAACATTAACTTTTTGGTATTGGTATCTTTAATCACAATTACTCTTTTTTACAGAAACCCTACCCCACCATGTAGTAATACCACTTGGATGGACTACAATAAGAACAAGAGCTACTTAGATATAGGCTACAAATTGATCCCGAAAACCGCAGAAAAACAGCCTGAGATAGACTTCTGGAGAAACATTTACGAGTCTGCTGGTCTGATGTTCACCTGATTTCTTCATTTTATGCCTTTCTGTGTTTAGTAAAGATCGATGCAAGATATACAAAGATTTACACATACTTCTATGGTTTGCTGTTATTTATGGTAGTGCAAGTTTCTGTTATTACTTTTGTTTATTTATTGTTTACTTATCTATGAATATCTGTGTACAAAGTTCACAATCATTTCATTGTTCCTATCAATTCTTTTCTTCAACCTTCGTACGCTGTTCAAATACTAAAATATTTATCACGTTTTTTATCATACGAGTATCTCTTAGAATTTGTTGATTCTTTGTAAATAAAGTTTACGGTTTAGTATCGCATTTTATTATATTGAAATCATTGTGTAATGACATCCAGAGGGGCAATTGCGTAACACCTTATCAATCGGAATCGGTTTCATTTTGACAGTTCAACAACATTCATTGCGTTATTTACGTGTTGAGCAGACAAATTTTTCGAACTTATGAAGCAATGGATTAGCAATTGGCTTCAAAATGATTTATATTCCGATTGATAGTGTTACGCAATTAGGGTGCTGTTCATAGTTTTAAAATTTTTGTAAGTAGAGTACAATTCGGACCCAGGTTGGCCGAAGCAAGGAAAACCTGTTCAGGTGGAGATTTATAGACGACTCCGCCTTGGAGTGTAAATGTGGTGCTGTTCCACAAACGATGGGACACTTAATATCGTGCCCTGCGTGTCCTGTCAGCTGCACGTTACAGGAACTGATGGACGCTAGTGATGGCGCCAAACAAGTGGCCGAATTCTGGGCCGAGTACATTTAGATTACTATCGACACGCTAAGAAGAAGAATTCTCTGAAAAATCCATCAACATTTGTAATGAAAACATTCACAACCTCTTAGTTAAAACAACTGTGTCCCTACAATTTTCGCTGTTTCTACGCTATTGGCGCTTAAATACGAGCGTCCCAAGTTCCCAACGGAGCGAAGGGCGCCGAGTAAGGGACAAGAAGGGTCAGTGTAACGTCTTAACTGTAAAGTGCAGAATTATTTAGATGGGTGGGTTAAAGGCCAGTGTTAGATGGACAGTTAGATGAATAGGAGTAGATACGGGAGAAAAAAGTGGTGAGTGCTTTGTTATGTTTACTTCTCTTGATGAGCAAAAATGTGTAGAAGGTGAGAATGTGTTCGATTTTGCATTTGATCATTTAAAAAATATTTTTGAACGAAAATAGATTTGTGTATCAAAGGACCAATCTTACAGAGTAATCGAAAGACAACAAGTGTTGAAGATAGAATACGTGATGTTTTCTTAATTTTTTTTTATAGATAAAAAGAGATATTCTGGTACCTATTGGCAAATTGAATGACATGAACTCAACGGATGCTTTGACTTTCGTGACAAATTTAAAATTCAACCGATCTATATTCTGTAAAAATTTCATTGTTAAAACTTAGGTGACCTTCTGATTCGGAGCGAAGTGAGCTATCAATAGTTTAAGTCCCTTTTTTTTTTTTTTTTTTGGGTGGGAAATCATCAAATAACTTCTCCCGCTCTGGGCGGAGCGAGAGGGCGTGTCAGACTTTTACTGACTAAAACCCACCCGTGTTCCTTCAGTTGCCTGTGCCAGGGGCCACGGTATCTCTTTCGAACAACCCGCGACCCCGGCAGGCTTTGGTCCTGGTAGACCCCGTCAGTTAGTGCTGACATCTCTTTGAGGCGCGCGTGGAACACAACGCGCCGTCGACCCGGGCCTGGTCCTTACCGGACGGCGAGCTGCCCATTGCTCGCCGTCCGCAAGCCCGCGCCTACGGTGGCCGGGAATCGGCTATCGATTCCCGACGCCCAGGGCGTCTGCTGCGGCGACTAGGGGCGCGAGGGCGCCAAGATTGCCTCTCTCTTACGCGCTCCGCCTCCTCCTTCGATAGTTTAAGTCCCTAGCATCAGGTGGAGTGACAGTTCACGTTGAGGTACAAAATAGACCGGCCATTCTGAGATTTTGTTTTAATAATCTTCAAACCAAGCACATCTGAATCCAAACATCTTCTCATAATATAGATCAAAACTTAAAAACTGACAGGACAGTCCAGTAATTTGTCCACATAATAATTTTACTTTATCATCCCTAATTCCTTCAGGGCGTCCGAGATATATCTCAGTCGTTATGATAAGAGCTTCCAGACGGATGGTCATAACTCCTACTTGAAGCTTGTATTAAAATTCTTGGCCAGCTAAGTACTTAAAAGCTTTGCTAATTATAGTGCTATGACACTTAGCATTATTAAGTGTTCCAGTGTTAAGTTATACTAAGTTTAAAGAAAGGGTTGGCATCTGTTGTAGAGGATTTTGAGTGCATTTTGGGTCAGCTGTCATTTGGCTGTTTGTTCCATATAGGCAGGAATTACAAAACGCCACCTGCAAACCTGAAACCTAAAACTGAAAAGCCTGAAACTAAATGAATAATTTATTGCTTCATAATAAGTAACTAACTATATAGACTAGATACTAAAATAAGTGACTAACTTACAATACAAATATATAAAAAAAAAACAAAGGACACTTAGGCGTCGAAGTATTCGTCCGCATCGCTGTCATCCGGAAACGTGCCCAGAAGACTGGCAGCATTGCCACGTTGAATGGCAATGCTAATTCTTTGGCCGAAGAACGACCCAGCCAATGAATGGGTTACTTGTTTGGTTACTTTCATGGGTTATCCTACATGATATTTCCCAAAACTTTGTACGAGACAATCTTATGTCATTGCGCCCAAGTGATTTGATAATATTGTAAAAAAACCAACACCCTTGGTTTACTCCTGCGCTGCAACTAGTAAGTTTTTATAATTCCTAATGAACGTGTCCACTTCCATAAGATGTATGGAAATACATGCACGTTCTATAGTTATCGTGGACAGAAATTTAAAAGAAAAATAAAAAAAAACGTTTTTTTTTTACGTAATACATGTAAAAGTGGTGAATTTTCATTTTATTTTGCTACAGTAGGTACAAGCAACATTTTTATTAACTCGGACAGAGAAATCTTTGCCAAAAACGGAGCTTATTGTTTTGCCTTGTCTATAAAAACTTTTTCAATACGTTTCGTAAGAAAACCAACTTACTTTTTTAGGGTTCCGTACCTCAAAAGGAAAAAACCGTACACTTATATAAGGTGTAAAAAAATTAACCTTAAAAACTTTAAGAGGTGCTTTAGACCATCGAACTGAACAACTTTCACTATGGGACCAACTCCGAAATCACGAAAAAAAAGCAGCTGTTTCATACAAAAGTTCAATACCTACTCGGCCAAAATGTATGAAACAGCTCATTTTTTTTTCGTGATTTCAGAGTTGGTCCCATAGTGAAAGTTGTTCAGTTCGATAGTCTAAAGCACCTCTTAAAGTTTTTAAGGTTAATTTTTTTACACCTTATATAATCACGTCGTTATCTGTCCGTCCGTCTGTCTGACTGTCTATCAAGACCCTTTTCCTCAGGAACACGTTGAGGGATCAAGTTGAAATAAATATCAATTAATACGTAAGTGTACGGTCACTTGGAGCGCTAAATCAAGCTTCAAAGTCAACTCAACAAAAACAAGTTAAATAAAAGCTTGTAAAATACGGTTATTAATGAGACATATTGTGATAAATAATTTTGAAAACCATGAAAATTATCTCTCTCTGTCTCTTTATTTCTTTAAACTTTTCGCACAAAAAGGTACAAAGGCGGACTTAATGCCTTAGGCATTCTCTACCAGTCAACCAAGGGTGGTGAAGAGATTAGATGTCAGGTGCTTTGGTTGAGAGGAACAATGATAAAAAAAAAACTTAAAATTATATTCTTCTTCTTTTCTATTATATTTAATAGAAAGTCGCATGGATAACGCTTTTTCCTTACGTGAGGGTTTCTCCCAGTTTACTCGTACCGCAAGCTCCGTTAAAGAAATTCGTTACAAAAACCGGACCAGTGCGAGAAGTTGCATGACCCTGAGAGTTCCACTTAAAAGCAGTGCCCAGGTGCCCAAAGCTCGAGCTAGTGACACGGCCAATAAATTACCTATTTTATTTAATACACCAAATAAACCGATTAAGATTGAAGCACAATCTTTACTTTGCAGGTTGCTCTCATAAATCCATATCATCATCATCATCATCATTTCAGCCGAAAGACGTCCACTGCTGGACATAGGCCTCCCCCAAGCACCTCCACTTCGACCGGTTTTGTGCTTCTCGTATCCAACGAGTTCCTGCGGCGTTCACAAGGTTGTCGGTCCACCTTGTGGGAGGCCTTCCAACGCTACGTCTTCCGGTACAAATCCATATACGCCTCGGTCAATTCTCCAAGTGAAAATGTTACCTGTCTCATCTATGTGGTGCAGTGTGCAGCAGTGGCGAGGGGTGAATTTATGACAGAGGTAAGCCGGAGAAAAAAAATACGCAAAAAAAAAATTCAATTATGAATTGACTATAGTATGGTTATGTTCTGAATTTTCGAAGGGAAGCCGGTGGGAATCGAGTTGTATGGTACCTTCGCCACTGGTGTGCAGATAGTATAAATATGCAATGTTTCACATGTACATACGTCCACTTTTATCTATGTATTTTCTGTCAACGCTTTCATCATAAATTACCTGACCCGACAAACGTAATCTTTCAATAATTCATACAAAATTCTCATACAAAATACACTTTCAGTTTTTCTGAATTTTCCAATTTTGCCGACATTTTTTCATACATTTTCTTTCATACAAACCTTGTCCTGACAATTACAAACACAACAAAAAAAAAAAAAGAAATAGCCGAATAGGTGTAACCGTTCTGAAGTGATGCGCGTACATACATTTAGCAATTGATTTTTATTTAAATAGACTAGCTTACCCGACAAACGTTGTCCTGTTCAAATTTCAATTATTCATCAAAACTCCTATAGAAAAAAAAACGTTCAGTTTTTCCTCCGGGAAACTTTTCGGTCCACCCGTTCTCAAATGACGCGCTTACCAAGGGACAGCATTTCATTATCCATACTAATATTATAAATTCGAAAGTAACTCTGTCTGTCTGTCGGTCTGTCTATCGGTCTGTCTGTCGGTCTGTCTGTCGGTCTGTCTGTCGGTCTGTCTGTCGGTCTGGCTGTCGGTCTGTCTGTCGGTCTGTCTGTCTGTATGTTACCTTTTCACGCCTAAACCGCTGAACCGATTTAGATGAAATTTGGTATAGAAATAGCTTGAGTTCCGGGAAAGGACATAGGATACTTTTCATTCCGATATTTCCACGGGATCGAGACTTATGCGGGTGAAACCGCGGGGCGCAGCTAGTTATTTATATATGTATAATTATAGATAGATATCTTTTGTATAACACAACATTCTATGCAAATAAACGATTTTGGTTCTACTCGGCCCCGGCTCTAGCCTCTGAAATGTCTTTACTGGAGTTTATTTTTTCTATGGTCCTATTGGTTTGATATCTCGTTTCTGAAAACTCAGTAAAGGACGAAATGGTTAAACTAATAACTTTTTCCATTGTCGAATGAATAACTATTGAGTTTTTCGAGAACCTCAGACAACGGCAACTTTTTATTTCTTCGTCTACAAGAAGAAAAAGTTTGATTAAGTAATTATTAACTTGAGGCAATTAAACCTCTTACTATTAGAACTTAAATATTTTTCTAGTTATCAACCTAGATGTTCGATACGCTAGCCTTCACCGGCTGAAATGGAAGAAATAACAGACAATATGCGTGGAGTCACAGCCTCCTGCCCGGAAGGTGACAAATACATGTAACCATGTAGGTGTGTGAACGATGACTAGACGGTTGGGTTGCACCATCGTTGATGGGATGAATAATTTAATCGACAGTTTAACAGAGACGAGAGAACAATATAGTTTTATTGTTATGACGGCTATAGCCGTATAGTGCCCTGGAAAGTGTTAAGCAACCGAAAAATTTAGTAAATTGTTTTAGAATCCATGGGAATGGCTTTAGGATGGCTAAGATCAAGCAGCATGAACAATTATTGGAAAGAAGAAATCTGTTTGGAAGGGCAGATTACACTTAAAACAGTAAAGTAAATCAGATTATACATCATTTGTCTAACGTAGGTACAATAATAATTAATGGAATAAAAGTTAACAAAGAGTGCGCTATGTTATGCCAGAAGATGTATAAATATTTGTAATTAAGTAATTACGTAACATCAGATTATGGGATTCATGAAGAAAAAAAAAAGACAGTCTTCACTACGGCAAACTAATATACACCGTGTTCTTTACGATATCCATAAACTTTGTCAAAGGCTTCTATAGCTTTTACAAATTAAATCGAACACAGGAAGTAGTTCTTAAAAAGGCTTCGTTACAAAGATATTTGTAATTTCATTAAGTGAAATTTAATTAAGCATGCAGTAAGAAAGGGTCTTAACTCAGTTTTGACAAGTTGCAGCCCGCCAAATCTTATGAATGAAAATACGTCATCGTTGCTAATTCGGATAAAGAGGCATGCATATCTGGCGATTTACGTCAAGGTATTTAGTTTATATGAAAATTAACAAAAAATAATTCATTAGTGTGTCCATAATGAAAAATGCTTATTTCCATGGTCTGAACATCTGGTCGAAGTTTATGTATATCGTCCGGAACACGGTGTGTATTTTTGTCATTTGCATCAAACCTTTGTATCCTCAGATTTTGTCATTAATCTAGTTTTAACTACAGTTAAAGAACAGTGCCATCGGCTCTATCAATAACAAATAGAACAATCCGTCTGAATCCACAGGGAACGTGTTCAAATATAACAGAACGTATAGTTTGATTTCTACACACCACCGCCATTCGATACACACTTTATAGTTTGTCTATTTTTATGTCTGGATTGAAGGCTACGTGCTCCAGGTACAATAAAACCCCTAGGCACCATTGTTTAAAAAGTAAATCTGCGTAACAATAAATCTTAAATCTCTCCCTGCCGACAAAATATAAAACTTTTTTAAGTTCAGAAGCCCATGGAGGCCGCCGGCGAGTCCCAAAGTTGCTTGTGAACGTCGTGAGTCAAAAGTCAAAATTATTACAAGAGGCCGTGGGATACGCCGGCGGGTCCAAAAAAAAAATCTTTCAGGACGCCGTGGGATTCGCCCTGACCTCCCGAATTCAAATAGTTTTTACAACTACTGGCGTCAATCAACTCAGCCTATCGCAGTCCACTGCTGGACATAGGCTTCTCCCAGACTGCGCCACAGCACCCTGTCCTCCACCTTCCGCATCCAGTCTACCCCAGCCACCTTCTTTAGGTCGTCCGTCCATCTAGCTGGGGGGCGTCCCACACTACGCTTGCCGGTACGCGTTCTCCACTCCAGGACTCGTCTGCTCCACCAGCCATCAGTCCTTCGACAGACATGGCCAGCCCACTGCCACTTCAGTTTGCTTACTTTGCAAGCTATATCGGTAACTCCGGTTCTTTTCCGTATAAATTCATTCCTGATTTTATCCTTCAAAGAGACTCCGAGCATAGCTCGCTCCATAGCGCGCTGAGCGACCTTGAATTTGTGGACCAGCCCGACCGTCAGTGTCCACGTTTCAGCACCGTATGTCATGACGGGCAGGACGCACTGGTTGAAGACAACTACTGGCGTGCTGTTTTGGAAAATGTGATAAAAGTACTTATTAAAAAATTTGCTTTGGCCTACTGAACAACATTTTTTGGGGGTCGCCGGCGGTTCCCATGGCAGGGAGAGTGTTAAAGAAATATGTGAGGATCGTAGAAGTTGACGTTCTGTAGTGTCTGCTTATCCATTTGGTAAAACAGCGTAAGTTTATATGTCAATCAATCTGCCGCATTTTCCCAACTGTGTTGGGGTTGACTTCCAGTCTACATGTCATGACACTGTACGGCATATGCAGTAACAAATTTGATTGTATTGACCTAACAAACAAATTGTGTTACAAGGTACCCAGAAGTGTTACTCGAAGGGGGTGCGCGTCCCTCAACTATTCCATACAGACATATGCAGGACTAACGCTGGGGAACGTGCACCTCTTCGTCGCCTTGTCGATTCTTACAACACGCATTTTGTTGAATTGGACATATTTTGTCTATCTAAACTAAGATTTAAGAAAATGGCTCTGGATACTTTGTTTAGCGAGTGTGTTAAGTAAAATTAAGCTAAGCTAAGTAACACAGCAATATTATTGTGGCAGCGTCTATTGTTTTGTACTTTTCTTTTTTATGTCTTTAGCACTTCTAACCTTTAGTTAAATCGTGGATAATGGTGTGGGGTTACGTGCTTGTTAAATTTAAGTTTAAGTATCTTTCTGTATTGTTTGGCATGTAACTGTTTTTTGTCCCTAATAAATAAATAAAATAAATACCCGGATGCAGTGTAAAATACTGGTATCATCCATTATTTTATACGGAGCGACTGCCCATCTGACCTCCACAACCCAGTTACTGGGTAACACGATACTTCTTGGTAAGACTGGTTGTTAGAATATTTGGGCTTCTGACTACAGAATGATCTTGATATGTAATGGATGGCCACTCATCCACGAAGCGACCGCGGCAAGCGTAGCTTAACCTTCGATGTTTAATGCTGGATTATATTCAAAAGCAATGTGAATTGTTAGGTACTGGATAAAAATTGAATTGAATTGACCGACCTGTGCGGCTGTTATAGCCACAAGTGCTGCATATATGAATGTAATAAATCTTAGAATTTTATTGTAAGTTAATGGCGTAATTTTGCTTACCTGACGGTCTTCTACAGACTGTACTACGGAGAGTGTGCGCAGGAGCTCTACGACCTGATCCCACCATCGCCCTTCTATTAGCGGACTACCAGACGTACTGCAGCGTACCATCCGCACTTGGTTAATATCCCGACCAGTCGGGCACAGTGTTTCTCCTCACATTTATGATGGAAAGTGTCCAAAGTGTGGAACTTTCTGCCAGCGTCTTGTGGGCCCTTTTTATATTCAACCCGTCTGCCTTCAAAGCAAGACGTTCACTCCATCATAGACGTCATCCATCGCTTTCCATCAGTCGTGATCAAGGTCAAAACCAGGCCCATTCAGCAAGAAAAAATATTATTAAAAAAAGTTGGAAAAAGTGCGTAACAACTACTAACTGTCAGAAAATCATAAATGAAATATTACTTAAGTTGGAACCCTGTATGCTGAAAATAAATAAGTACACAAGCTTTCATTTTGCTGCGATACCTATACAGCGTGTTACGGAAATGGTATATCAATACAAACGGGTTGAAGAGTGTATCTGGTCTAGAATCTCTGTACAAAGTTTCAGCTCAAAAGTAGTAACTTTGAAAATGCTTAATATTTTTTTATTTCGATAGTTTATTAAATTGAAATCAAAACAAACGTGTCACCGCACTACGAGGGTCGTTATCCATTATCTGTAGTGTGTCTGTGCGCCTAGTACACGCACATCACGGCGCTGCACTGGCGCGCGGCGGCGTGATGTCGAAATAAAAAGATATTAAGCATTTTCAAAGTTACTGCTTTTGACCTGAAATTTTGTACAGAGATTCTAGACCAGATACACTCTTCAACCCGTTTGTATGGATATACCCTTTTCGTAACACGCTGTATACTAAGCAAAGCGAAGTACTTCGCAATTTTAACAGTAACAACTAAACATAAAACCTTTTTACACCCAATACTTTTAAAAGTAAAAGATATAATAAAAGAGAAAGTACTCACATCCTTTGAAAAGCACCCGAAGGGTTATTCACATTTCCCAAAGTCCCGACCCATCCTAACCCAATAGCTGTAAGAAAGAAAGAAAGGAAGGAAGAAAAGATAGTACTATCAGCCATGTATCTTCACGAGCCGTAAAAGTCAATTGAAAGTCGACTAGAAGGCAGATAAAAGCACCCTTCAGTTAAGGGGTGTTGACTTACAGCTGATACATTGCGTGTTTTCCCTCTAATTCCCAAATGAGTAGTAAATGGTAATTCGGGGAAGGAGTGATGTATGTGTCTGTTTGTTTCTTTTTGTAAGTAGAACTTTCGATGGTGCATTTAAAGATTTACGTGGAGAAACATTTTATTATTATACGTGGGTAGCAGCGCTAAAATGGAGGTGGGTAGGAAGTTGATACATATCGACACGCAAGTTCGCATGTTTCTATATTTATGTCTGTAATTTATATGGTGTACATAATAAAGAGTATTAATTTATATAGCATGTCCAGTTTTGATGATATAAGCAATTTTTGTTTTCATTTACACTTGGGAGCAAATAAATCGAGCCACTTGCTTTTTTTTTCACGTATAATGGTTATTATTTTTGGTATTCTGGAACGTATCAATTCGAAACATATATTGCCTAAGAGCTTATTTAATAACCTTTACAATGAGGGTAAATTATTGAATGATAACATTATTTCATGATAAATTATTGGCTCCGAAAGAAAAACGGTAACTTTAATAGAAAATTGTAGGGTTAAAACAGTCCAGAAAATCTATCGAAATCAGGGAGCAGGGGGGTAATACAAGATATTAGGAATAAGTTTATACCATAATTTTGTTTTTAATTGTTTTTTTCTGGACTGTTTTAACCCTACAATTTTCTATCAAAATTATCGTTTTTCTTTCAGAGCCAATAATTTATCATTAAATAAGGTTATTATTCAATAATTTACCCTCATTGTAAAGGTTATTAAATAAGCTCTTAGGCGATATATGTTTCGAATCGATACGTTCCATAATACCAAAAATAATAACCATTATACGTGAAAAAAGGAAGTGGCTCGATTTATTTGCTCCCAAGTGTAGTTTTGTTTTCCTGTTGACAGCCAAAAAATTATAAAGTAGGTACTTAGGTACTTACTATGTTAATTTATTGGCATTATCTGTGTATAAAATTCAAAGTCCTGACTGACTGATATATCAACGCACCGCTGGTCCTAGAGACATGAAATTTGGAGGGTGTGTTTTTTGTAAAGAGTTGGTATCCGCTAAGAAAGGGCTTTTCGATTCCACCCCTGAGAGATTTCACGCGGACGAAGTCGCGGGTAGAAGCTAGTATTTAATATTTTAATTTAAGACGTCACATATTCATAATTGTGTATCTCTTCTTGTTCTCACACAGTACTGTCTACATTTCTTTTTCAATACTCCTTTCGCAGGTCTGCTGGAAGAAATTTCTTAAGAAATAAGCAGTACTTTTTTGTATTCAAAAGTTATAATTATGTCGTACTCTATGTATTTTACTGTATGTACAGATGCCTGCACATCAAGCTACTACAATCTGTCAAATTTTTTAATAGGTTTTCAACTTTATCGCTAAAGCATAAGGTTCAAAGTTGATTGGGAAAATTTGACAGTTTCGGGTAGCTTAATGTGCTAGCGTGTGTACTTATGCTTAAGTTTACACTTACGTAGAAATGAGATAAATGGTTAGAAATAAGAGTATTAAAAAAAACTCATTTCTGACTTCTGCAACAAAACTACAAGTTAAATGAATACCTATTTACCTGAATATTTAAATAAACTCTGCAAGAGAAAATACATTAAGAAACCTTTATTATATGCAGGCAAATGCAGGCAAAGACCGTGTGCCGAGTAATTTAACACGGCCGTTTTAAACACATTCAGAACTTGCAGCTGACAGCAACTAAAGCCTATGCAGCGCTGCACAAAGTTACCAAACATGTGTCGGAATTGTGCTGCTAAATCTTTAGGAAAAGCGCTGCAGCAGCTGCATTGACGTAATCGTGAGGTGTAATATTTTTGGCAAATAAATAGACTATTGGATTTGTAACGAGTTTAACAAATAATAGGAAAATTCGTTCCTTTTTTGCAACATACAAGACAAATAAAAAAAAATTAGGAGAGCAAAAATATGATCTCTTTTGATTAACCGTAAGTATATCCTAACAACCGTAAAATTTGATAAACAACATTAATTTCCTGTTACCGTTGAGGCAAAGTTATGCCCCAATATTTCCTTTTACTAAGATGTTTGTTCTTACATTATTTTTGGTCTAAATCTCAGTGAATTACCTAAACATTATCTTAAAGCAGAAAGTTATCTAATATTCAAGACGAAAGTAACATTAGTTCTTAGCGAAGTCATTTTAATTATTCTTACAAATCTCTTCCTGAGGAAGTTTGCGCCAGAATCCAGATGGCACCGGTATGATCCAGATTACTGCGGTTAATGTATAACTAAGTAGACGGTTGCACGACGATGAGGCTTGTTAAATATTAAAAGGTGAGTATTTTAGGCTATTATCTACTTTAGATATAAAAGGTACTTTTAATTGAACTAACGCAATTAAAATAACAAGAAAGTTTGATTTAATACAAATCAAAATAAAACTTATGTCTATAATAAAACTCAAACTCAAAGCATTTATTTCAATTAAACTATGTACAGGCACCTTTGAATTGTCAAAATTAAATAGTCGGTCACCCAACAAACAAATTGGTTATATAAAACATATCTTACGCGACTTTCGGTTATAGTATAACTGTTGAATAGACGTTATTAGACAACTACGACGTTGTGTAACCGTTATTTCTACAACGATTCAGTCCCTGTAACTAAAAGGTCCTATTAAATAGTTGAGTGAACGTTTTAACGACCACTTTATACAACGTCGTATAATGGTACAAAAAATAGGTTAGGTAAACGTTATTACAACTATATAATGCAACGTCGTATAGTGGTACAAGTGTATAGGTTAGGTAAACGTTTTGATGACTTCTTTATATAACGTCGTATAATTTTGCCAGTGAATAAGTTACGTAAACGTTTTTACGACTGCTTTATACAACGTCGTATACTGTAGGTTGAGTAAACGTTTATCCAACTAAATAATACGATGTTATATAACAGTTAGATAAAAGGGTTCATTTAACCAGCGTTGTAGTCTACGTAACCTTAACACGACTTTTATGTAATCAAACCGTCGCCAAAAGTTTATTTTTAGACCTGAATATAACGAAGTATTTTAGTGGTGAATTACGAATCATTATACCACTTAAGCGTTATTTTGTAACCGTTACAGAACTTTAAGCAGACCTTAAAATTATATAAAGGTCCAAAAGGGCCTTTTTTAAAACTAACTTCCATTTTGTCAGCTAAACAAACATTGTTACAATATTTACAAAAATATGAATCTAGATCAATGGAAAAAGCTTAAACAAAGTGGGGCTTTCAAGCGGAAAGTAAGAAAAACTTTTGAATCACTGAAAACTGGCCCGTCATCTGCGAATTTTGTACCTCATCAAAGCCTCAACAACAAAAATGGTTCCGTATAAATTTTATTTTTATTAGAAGTATTTCTATTGCTTGTTTTTTATTTATTATTATAATTCTATTATAAATGACATTTTTTAAATATTCCAGATGAAACTTATGAGGCAAGATCAAAAATTAAATGTTCATCTGGTGGCATTGACATACAACAAAAGAATATTGTACCAGAAATAAACAGTGACCCCCTTATTCATAATCCTATTTTATCTCTATTTTAGCTAAAATAGGTTTATAGAACGTTTGTCTTTATCTGTCACGTTGTCATTTCTGTGTGTAAGAAAGAGACAAATCCCATTTTAACTAAAATAGGTTTGATAAGTTTTATGAATAAGGGGGTAAGTTTATACTTTAAGGTAATCACCATATATTATAACAATTTACAATGTCTCAAGTTGATTTTATTATTTTAGGTGACTCCGTTGATGATTATTTGGAGTATTTAGAGCCCTCTGAAGGACTATCTTCCGATACTTCAAGCTTATCTGCTGACAAAGATATCGAATTTCAGGAAGATATATTAATACTTGGCAAGTATTTAGATGATTGCATCGATGCATTTGAAAAGCCCATGAAATCTTCTCTACTCAACATATTTATATGTAATATCAATAATGTGACCAAAAGAGAGATAACATGTACAGTTTTAGATATTAAATGCAAATTGGTGTGTACAGTGCTTAACGAGCACATGTATTTTGTACCTTTAGTGCATACATTGTTGTAAGTGGTAACTGAAAAATAAAAATACTGAAAAAACTGTTTATATCTTTTTATTTACTAAGTTTTGGCATGCAAAATCACTGTACTTAAGTACAATGTCACAACTGTGACAGTTATAGCAATTGCTTGACAATATAAAATGAGTTCTTCTCCAAGGTCACTTGCGCCTTTTGAGGTTTTTTAAATCATTCCGTGTTATAAATTTATCGACATCCAAAAACACTACCATAATGATGTCCACTGTCCACACACACTACTTCACCTGAAAAATTATTAAAAAATGTTAATTTTCGGTCATTTTATGGAACGTGGGTCTGGAAGTAATAATTATAATAAAAAAGTCACATTTGTATAATTAATGTGTCATTGATGACTTGTTTATATTATGTATGACCTATCTTCTTTAGTGAATTTTATTTGATATATTGTTAACTATTCATTTAAGATGTAGGTATATGTTGGTACTAGCTGCGCCCCGCGGTTTCACCCGCGTAAATGTCGATCCCGTGGGAATATCGGGATAAAAAGTATCCTATGTCCTTTCCCGGGACTCAAGCTATCTCTGTACCAAATTTCACACAAATCGGTTCAGTAGTTTAGGCGTGAAGAAAAGACAGACAGACAGACAGAGTTACTTTCCCATTTATAATTTTAGTTTGGAAGTTTGGATTATGTAGGTATATGTTGGTATTATATTAGAACTACGAATTATTATGGCCGTGTGGGCCCGCGCGCCCCGGTCGTATCCACGCTCTTCACGTGCAGCGTGTGGTGTCAAAAAATTGCGTGCCATATTGGTGCCATATCTCAGGGGTGAATTGAAATTAAACAAATAATCACAAGATGCACCTATTTAGTATGTTATGGTCGCACAGAAAAAATGCAGGACACTGCGCTCAATAATACGTAGGTAATTAATTAGATAACGCGTTTTTATAAAATATTACACCGTGTATTATTTTGCAAAGTAGGTAAATACAACACAAGCATAGTAATATAATTTTAATTGAGTCATTAAAATCAAGTACATTCAATAAAATTAATGTCATTTGTAATGTGATCATCATTCTGTGTTCATAATGTTTATTATCTCACAGAACTCTAAAATCATTCATAATGGCCGGCTATCTCGGTCGCAAGAAACCGCATTATTGACCTTTTCATTCTATAATTGTTGTATAGAAGTCACTTTTTAACTTTGACAAGATGGCTGGTATTTAATATAAAAAAATAAATAAAATAATAATCAACAATAGTTAATTTTTAACGAATTCGAGGGGGGCGCAAAAAATTTCCCAACAACACACCTATATTTCATCATAAAACTAAAGGTCCCATAAGAATTAGGTGCACTCTGTTCGCTTATATCATAAACCTTGTAAAGTAAATGTAAATTTAGTTATGATAATTTATAACTTACCTTTTATATTCCAGCAAATATCAGAAACGAATGAGAATGAATGGAATGGACTGAATGTATACTATAAACGTCGATGTTAAACACTTGTGTGACATTTCAGTCATCTTCTAATGTCTATATAACCTTTATGGGACTTCAGTGGTTCCATAACAGTCGTGTTATAACCATTATCTAACCAAAAAGGTCGGTCGGAAACTTTTATTTAACATTTAAGCAACGTTAAAATAGTTCTCCACTAACTTTTATGTAACTTTTAAAAAACAATAATGTTGTATAATTTGGGCCTATTTCGCGTTGTATAAACGTCTACAACTACGTTTATACAACCCACCTCAAAGAACCAACAGTAAATGAAAAACGTTTACTCAACTATTATACAACGTAAATTTGTTACTTGGGCAGTTAGTCAGATAGTTGAAGCTAGTTGCCCATTCCAAAGCGTAGATCTCTATGGAGAAGAACGGGCAAGAAACTCCACGGACACTCTTTTAAATCAAGAATATTACAAAATCCTGGGTACATTATTCTTGTTGCTTCTATATTATGTGAGAACAATGTAAAAAAAACACAAATCAAGAAACAATTAAAAAAATAAGATTAAAAATAATAATTACATCTTTTTCTAGAATTCTATTTCTATTTAATCTTCTTTCCTACCCATCATAAAAGAACTCCCTTCAAAATTATTCTTGCAAAACCCAGCCAGAGGACTCCAGTTCGCACCGGTTGGATCCGGATAAATGCAGCTAAATGATCTCTCGACTTTCCCGCCCTCATTATGGCACCCACCAAATTAAGTGCAGCGCTTTTTTAAGCTGTTAATTTAACGTAAGTAATTAAAGCCCATGGTTTGTGAGGTTTATGTCAAAGGTCAGATCCTAATCTTATTATGGTGCTCTCGTAGAAGCTGTGACCTTGGTTGCGTTGCTGTGTTCATTTCACTTCAGCTTCCTGTTTGCTGTTAGTAATCATCATCATCATCAGCCTATAATGTTCCCACTGCTGGGACACAGGCCTCCTCTCTGTGAGAAGGAGTGGGCCATAATCTACCACGCGGGCCCAGTGCGGGTTGGTAGATGTCACATGTCTTTGAATTTTTGGTTCTAGGACATGCCGGTTTCCTCACGATGTTTTCCTTCACCGTTTTGAGAGCAGTGGTGATGAAATAATTTACACAAAGTAAAGTGTCTGTCTGGGTTCGAACCTACGACCTACAACTCGTAAGTCGCGGCCGATACCACTGGGCCACCACTGCTACTGCTGTTAGTAATGTAACTACAATAATAGTTTTTTGTTCAGGTTTTTCATACTGCAGAATGACTGTCATTATCACACTAATCACACTTCACACTATCACACTAATCACATCACACTAATCACACTAATATTATAAAGGCGAAAGTTTGTGAGTGTGTGTGTGTGTTTATATGTTTGTTACTTCTTCACGCTCAAACGGCTGAACCGATTTAGATGAAATTTGGTATAGAGATAGTTTGAGTCTCGGGAAAGGACATAGGATAGTTTTTATCCCGATATTCCCACGGGATCGACACGTATGCAGGTGAAACCGCGGGGCGCAGCTAGTGAAATACTATAATTCAAACTGTACATAAGCTGATTTCTTTCACTTGATCAACTTGCTATCCCAGACTCCATCGTCGTGTTTAGGAAACTCAAAAACAGCTGACAGCCGACTTTTTCCAAATCACTGGTTCAGAGCAAAACCAAAAGCGCGTCAAACTTTACCAACGTGAATTCATTTTCAAGGTCTCATGTAAAGAATATGAAACATTTATCACGAAATTCATTTGAAGAGCTAACAGACATAAGTCAAATAAAAAAAATCTTTGGTCTACATGTTTGCAGATAAACTTGTAGCGGTATCTACAACGCCACATGTGAACAACGCGTCATACTGACGTCACGCAAATCCTGCATCGCGCAAGCAGAGTTTACCGCGCAACTAGCATATATACAATAGCCCGACATGACTCATTGGGCAGTTGCCCGCCAGATACAACACCCGTCTGGTCGGAGGATCCTCCCTTTTCTATGGAGGTTGAGTGAACTTTACACCCTGTTCCTCATACCTTTATAAACTTATTGGAGTTGTAAATACAGGTGATAGGTAGGTGCCTACATTGGTACAGACAGCCAGCACATCAAGCTACCCGAAACTGTAAAATTTTCCCAATCAACTTTGAACCTTATACTTAAGCGATAAAGTTGAAAATCTATTAAAGTTTGACAGATTGTAGTAGCTTGATGTGTTGGCGTCTGTACATATGTAGGTACAGTCAACAGCAAAAGTAGATGATGAAAATCAGAAATTCAATACTAATGAACGGAGTACGCGTCAGAATTGTGTGGCGTCGAAGTGATTCAAAAGCATGTGATTGTAAATTATACCAAACATTTACTACTAGTAAGGCTGCCATATATAAGGTGTAAAAAAAATAACTGCAAGAACTTTAAGAGGTGCTTTAGACCATCGAACTGAACAACTTTCACTATGGGACCAACTCTGAAATCACGAAAAAAAAATTAGCTGTTTCATACATTTTGGCCGAGTAGGTATTGAACTTTTGTATGAAACAGCTGATTTCTTTTTCGTGATTTCGGAGTTGGTCCCATAGTGAAAGTTGTTCAGTTCGATGGTCTAAAGCACCTCTTAAAGTTCTTGCAGTTATTTTTTTTACACCTTATATAGATCAGTTTTGACTCCAAAACTTATAAACTCAATTCGTCATCTACTTTTGCTGTTGACTGTACCTACAACTGAGAGAGTGGTCCGTATAGAGGATTGCATTTTATTAAGTAACCTCGAGAGAGCGATGGAACAGCGCGGTTTTAGAATTTCTAGAACAACGAACAGGGGATTTTATTTTGATTACATATTTTGTTGCATAGAGAAGTATGAAAGAAAAATACCTACATGTTGCGGCGACCACTAATAAATTAAGATAATGGCAGGCGATTGATGATGATAATTTTTGTTGAATTAAAGTTTTATACGCTACCTTGCTTTAAAGAGAAGGTAGTACAGCTAATCCAGCCGTCCATACCTAAATTACGTCACACGTTAAGGGGGAGGCACGAGACCAACAACGTTTTACGTGTGGAGGGGGACTAGTCATACGCCTCGTGACGTCACATGACATGTTTAAATCCCTTTGCTCTCTGTATACCTATAACGCAGTGTGCCTAAGTCGCGTTATGACTAGACCAAACGAGATGTGGGCGTATTGTGACTTAGGTCAATTCCGTTTTAGTTCAATAGCGAGATTAGTATTATTTCTTTTTCTGTGTCACCTACTGTACACAGAATATCTGTATTTTCCAACATTTAATTATTGTCAGTTATTGACTACAGCACCTGGTAGTAGGTACTATCGAGGACTTTTCCGCGTGATCATTTGAAAATTTTTTCACCTAAATCCTGCGGCGCGCGGCGGCGCCAAGCCACGCTCCCTTAAAGTTTCCGTCTATTAGGAAAGCGATAACGCAATAGGCTAGTTTCCTAAAAAATTCTAATTAGTCCGTCAGTTAGATTATCGAAAAATAATAGACCCGTATTTTTTCTTTTGTCAATCAAACAAAAAATGACAAAGATAAAGCACGTCAAAATTTGGGAGTGGGGGGTCGTGACGTCACGCCGTGCTAAAAAGTGTCGCACGGCGTGACGTCACGACGAATTTTGAAAATACGGGTCCATTATTTTTCGATAATCTAACTGACGGACTAATTAGAATTATTATTTTTTTACCCAGGACACTACCCTATTAGTTGCAACCTGCACTGCGCAGCTTAGTGACGCATCACGTGTACTCCTTTTGTGAATTTTACGGACGAACTATTTGCCTTGGCGCGCTTACTAGAGAGCGCTTCTATTTTTTCAGTGCAAGCAAAAATGAACTTAATGGTGGTCAGGCGGGAGTCTTCACGATAGTACATGCACTCGTAGCATAAGCATAGCATAGTCAGCCTATAATGTTCCCACTGCTGGGACACAGGCTCCTCTCGGTGAGAGGGAGTGGGCTATAATCCATCACGCGGGCCCCGTGTGGGTTGGTAAATGTCACATGTCTTCGATTTTTTTGGTTCTAGGACATGCTGGTTTCCTCACGATATTTTCCTTCACCGTTTTGAGAGCAGTGGTGATGAAATAATTTACTCAAAGTAAATCGTCTGTGTAGGTTCGAACCAACGACCTACGACTCGTAAGTCGCGGTCTTTACCACTGGACCATCAGAGCTCTCACAGGTACACTCACACCCTAATAAAACTGAGCTCGGTAACTTCATAAAAATACTATTACATTTGATAAATATTGAATCCATTTGTAACATCTGAAGACTCTTAGCTAAAAGATTTCTCGGACAGATAAAAGAAAATCCAACGTTGTATAAAACCCAGTAGCCTACTAAAAGCTGGTTTTTATTAACATTGAAGTCCGTTCCGTAAGTAGTTCCTACAAAGCGCAGTTAATTGCTGTAAACGTACGCTGTAAAGCGCTTCAAGCTATGTGCAGCGGGAGATGTTTGAAGATTTTATTATACTGGCTTCAAGTGCATGGCGATGTGGGGATTTAAATATACTGTGATTTTATTATTGCGAAGTACCTAAGTGCTTTGGTGGAGGAACGAATAGAATAGAATAGCAATTTGCAAATATGGGTAATATATAATAGTTCTTTTAAGATTACATTTAGCTCAGCCACATTTTACCAATCGTCATGCAAACATTTGAAATTATTTATATCACTATTAATACACTTATTTAGATCAATTTATAAATTACTATTATAAAATTTAAAATCATCAACTTAATTAAAAATATATGTTTGTATTAAAAGGAAAATATAAATTGTATCATTAGATTATAATATATCATGTCATTACTATTACAAATATCATACCATTATCATTACATCATTTAAAAATGTCAGAAATCAAAATTTCAAAGATCAAAATGTCAAAAATCAAAAACGTCATACATCAAAATTTCAAAAATCAAGATGCCACTAATTAACAAATATTTTTCTCCGATAGGAACTCAGTTACACTGTATACCTACAGTGTACAAAACGAAACAGTGTATAAAACGTACTACCGTACGTTTTATCTACCGAACGAAGCCAGCGTAGTTATTTAGATGACGACTATTTTTTTTGGTCTCTGATGATAATTGACCGTGATGACCAAGAGGTTAAAGCCTCGCTTCTCAAGCACGGGGTTGTATGTTGGTTAAGATCCGGACATCTGCCTTTGTGACTTTTCAATTCATATTAAAAAAAAAAAAACAAACGTGAAACACTATAACTGCTATTGCAAATTCTTTGAGCAAAAAATTATAAAAAGGTGCTTAGTTTTGAAAAATCATAGAGCCTAAATACCATTAAGTAGTAGGCATTTGAATTCAAAATTCGGGTATTAATTTTACTATCATAATCAGCCTATTATATTCCCACTGTTGGGACACTGGCCTCCTCTCTGTGAGAGGGAATGGGCCATAATCCATCACGCGGGCCCAGTGCGGTTTGGCGGATGTCACATGTCTTCGATTTTTTTGGTTCTAGGACATGCCGGTTTTCTCACGATGTTTTTCTTCACCGTTTTTGAGAGCAATGGTGAGGACATAATTTACACAACGTAAAGTGCTTGCTTGGGTTCAAACCCACGACCTACAAACTCATAATTCTCACTCATAATTACACAGGTACCAATCCAAATCAGCAGCCAAAATGACTTACCTACCTTTATCTTATCAATTTTATAATAAATTCGAAGCGTATCTATTCATGAGACCCAAACGGAACAAACCATTCAGCGCGACGAATGCGCGATGTCTTTAGGATAACATTCCTCATTCCCACAATTTGTTTGAAGATTAATGTCCTCTCGCTGGGGCTCGATTGGGCGTGGGATAAACCACGCCCAACACTGGACAATTACAACAGAACTGGCGTGATGCGGGTCTCTCCGTAATTTGTTTGCGAAACAAACAACTGTTTGACGTTTTTGTGTTAAAACGAGACACGGACACGAGTTTTTGTCGTTTTTGTTGGAGATATTTTAATTTATGTTTGTGTTTCTGTTAGAGGAGAGAGGGACGTGAACGCGGGAGGGGTGGAGAGGAGGGGTGTGAGGGGAGAGGGATAGAAGATTATGATTCGTCTTCTGAAGAGAACAAACAAATATTTGTGATACCTACTTGATCAGTTTAGCGATCACGCTTCCTGTGTTTTCAATTAACGTCGGAAAAGAAAACGTAGATTTAGGTGTCAGATATTGCTAACACGAAATTAAACGAAGGAGGCTATAGAATTGCATAACTTGCGAAGTGTGGGTGTAGTATGGGAACACCTCTGCCCATAGAAATATAATAGGTATATCAATGCCTCTGCTTAAACCTTCGGGATAACAAGGCGTGATGCTATGTTTACGTTATAGGGCTATCAAATTCGTTCCTTTACTGTACCTATGAAATGAAAGCCTTTGCCCCTTGTGACGGACGACTGCGAAATAATTTGTAATTCATACACAATCCCACGGTAAAATAACGTTTATTGTCGTTGGATCCCACTTTTGAATCCCATTTTTTAGGTATTAACGATGGATCCCGTTTGCTATTTCCGTTGAATCCCATATTATAACAACATGTGTACACTTCAGAAGAAAAGTGATTTACCTTTATCAAACAATAAAAATAGATTATTTTTAGTGGGGTACCCGGAACCGAACTAGTTAGATTAGGTTAATTATTTTAAAAAAAAACAATGTTAGGTTAGGTTAGGTTAAAACTGAGACCCCTACGCACGAGCCGAGCGAGCGAAGCGAGCGGTGCCGCGGCAGCGGCCGGCGAGTGCCAGAAACGACTAGATTATATAGAAAATGAGTTGTTTGTGAAATAAATAGTATACGAAACGTTGGTTGTAAACTAATTTATCAATGGAGTTTTGGTGAAACATTAGTGAACCCCTCATTTTATTTTAAACAATTTTGTTGTTGAAAGTACCCGCATTCAGATTTTTTTAAGCATTCGGGATCCAACGGAAATACTTTTCGGGATTCAACGACAATAAAACGTAACTATCTTGCATTTTTTAAATTCGGGATCCAACGGAAATACATAATAATGTTTTGCGGGATCCAACGCCAAAAATATTAAAATGGGATTCAAAAACGGGATCCAACGGCAATAAATCTAAAATAATAACAGGTGTTTCTTACGCCCAATTAGATTTAATCGGTGCAATTCTGAGGAGCACTGGTGGCGCTTTACATTGTGTAAATAATTTCATCACCACTGCTCTCAAAACGGTGAAGGAAAACATCGTGAGGAAACCGACATGTCCTAGAACCAAAAATACGAAGACGTGACATCTACCAACCCGCACTGCGCCCGCGTGCAATTCTGTAGTTATTCTATTTAATTTCTTAGAATTAATTAAAGGAGCCCGTGACCTGCAAAGTTTACATACAAATATAATACGGTGATGTTTGTAGAATTCGAGGCGTGATCGAGTCGGGGCACAATTTCCGTCGCAACTCCGTCTCGGCGGGATATTGGTTATAACATACGTATTTATAGTATTCACTGCCCTGAAGAAATATTATAACGTAGGTATTTAGATTTCTTCAAATCAAAATCAAATTATTTATTTCTTTGCAAACATGGGTATAATACATAGGTGTTTTCATAATAAAGTTCTCCATATCTTCATATAGTTCTTTGTTATCAGAATGGTCGGATATGATGGATAATCGAAATAATAGTGAAAACACCCACAGACAGACGTCTACTAATGCAATTTCACTAATTATAAAAATATCACTTGGTTAGGCAGATGCTATTAGATTACAATATGGAAACGTGGTGAATTCGATATAGGATGGCAGGACAACCTTTCACGAGTGCGTCTCCAGACAAAAAGTGAGCCATAGAAATAAGTGAGCTCTGTCAGCTCTAACGTTTACAAACCTCAAAAATATCAACTTTCAAGTTCCTTTAACATTGTTTATTCATGAAATTAGTTTTGCTAATTGTTGGATAAGGTTGTGGTGACATTACAAATCTACGCACGCACACAGTGGCACACGTTAATACGTGTACCCTGATATAATTATCAGGGTCTAGCTTATCAGATACCTACTTCGTCCAAGTCGGTTTGTTTTGACTATACAGTGTACAGTGGAAGTGTGACTGTAGTTTTTTAGTTTTCATTATTTTTTTGATAAAAAAAATCCTATTATTAAAAATGACAGAAATCGATTCTGAACAAACTACTTTCATAACGTGCATTAATTCAGTTAGGTACACATTGTAACTACCTGCGTATTTCTGCGATTGATTAGTTTTTTTTTCAGTCTTTATTATTAACATAATAAGACAAAGTGCATACAATAAGATCTTATTCTAATTGTGTACAACCATAATTATACATAAAAAGTTCTTAGGCGAACTTACCTTTACAAACATTTTACACTGAGTTTACTATTCTATAAACACACAAAACACACTACCTACTAAACAAAATGCACAAAAGTCTTAGCACTGACTTTAAACACATACCACTATTGTTTACCTACTAAATTAATGCACTCAAATAATACAAAGACTAAGTATTTGGAACACAGGGTAAAATATTACAATACTACACTCTTTTGCAAAAAAAACGGGCACCTTAGATTTTTTTCTCTACTTCAATGAAGAAGAATAAGAAATGGTATGTATGTTATTTGAAGCATCCTGGCATGATTCTTCACGTTCCAAATTTAAATTTTGAAATTAACAAAAGAAAAATAATGATTATTGTGGATTATTGTAAAATTGCTTTACTACTGGCGCGAATTGCTGAAACGATGTTTTTACTCGTTACTAAAATTTTAAAACTTTTTGTACATTTTCTGCAAATTAAACAATTTAATCTATCTTTTTACATAAAATACCACTTTTTGACATGATTGATAAAGCGATAAGGGCCGGTAAAAGTATAGCCCTACTTGAAGAAGGTTGTTCGCAAACTTACGTGTCTCAGCGGCTAAATGTGAGTCGTTCAACTGTCCAGAGGACTTGGCAACGGTATCAAGAGACCGGTTCGGTCAAAAGAAGACCCGGTTCGGGAAGAAAACGCTGGACAGAACCAAGAAATGACCGTTTTTTGGTGAGTCAGGCGTTGCAGAATCGTCAGGCGTCAAGTGTGGACCTGAAGAAGAGCCTTGAAGAAGTAAGAGGAGTAGAAGTTAGCTTGTGGACGGTCAAGAGGAGGCTTTTGGCTGCCAATATCAGGAGTTACCGCCCGGCTCGGGGCCCTAGATTACTCCGTGAGCACCGTGTTGCTCGACTTCAGTTTGCTCGAAACTGTGCTTTATGGACACGGAGGACTGGAATAAAGTATTGTTTTCTGATGAAGCTAGAATCTCTTTGTGTGGAGAGAACCGACGCCGGCGAGTGCTGCGAAGACCACGGGAACGCTATGCGGAAGTGTGTTTCGAAGAAATCACTCCTTATGGCGGAGGCTCCGTTATGTTTTGGGCAGAAATTTATTTGACGGGGCGTACAGAGTTAATTTTCAGAAAAAATTGAACATTAAATGCATACCGGTACATAATGGAAGTCCTAATTCCATATGCACAACCCGCATTGACTGCACTTGGGGAAGATTCCATTTTTATGGACGACAATGCTCGCCCGCACCGTTCTGGCGACGTGGAAGCATACATGCAAGAAGTTGGGATCCGTCGTTTAGATTGGCCAGCTCGAAGTCCTGACTTCAATCCAATTGAGCATGTCTGGGATGTTCTAAAAAGACGGGTTAGATCTGTGCAACCTGCTCCACAAAACATCAGGGAGCTAAAAAGAGTCATTGCAAAAGAGTGGGAACGTATTCCTCAAAACGTTATTAAAAACATCGTGGAAAGCATGCCCAGAAGGATTCAAGCTGTGATTTTGGCAAGAGGAGGTCACACTCCATTAGGTTTTTACATTTGTAACTTTATTTAATTTAAAAAAGTAAAAAAAAATCTTCTTGTCTTTATTGCCGACCACTTCTTATTGTTTGGCCGTGTACATCGGTTTTAAAGAATTCATCGAAAATTTAAAAAAAATTGCCAGAATTCACTTCACGTGTATTAATTTACACGATTATTAGTATACCTACAGATTACAGACTACGTCACAAAAATAAATTTCATTTAATTAGCTCAACTCGACCTTAGAACGTAAATTTCCTTAGGTGCCCGTTTTTTTTGCAAAGGAGTGTATATTATAACTTACATATGTACACACAAACTTAAATGTATATATACTATATACAAGTAATAATAAAAAAAAAGACAGGAGTTCATTGGGTATCAAAAAATTCGTCCGCATCGCTGTCAATGGGATAAGTGCCCAAAAGGCTGGCAGCATTGCCACGTTGGATGGCAATGCTTATTCTTTGGGCTAAAAATAGGCCAGCTCTCTGGTCACGCGAAGAGTCAAAGAGTCAGTCAAATATTATAACTTAGATTTAAACATTTATCATCGGTGAGTTAAAACAAAAAAATGATTATTCTAAATTGTGGGTAATTTGCGTAACTTTTCGCCGAGTGTGCTTACTGCGACCGGGTGAGGGCAGCACGGTCGGTCCGGTAGTAGGTAGATATTGTTATTCACTCAGAAAATAGTGATGTGGTAAACGAAATCGATTATAAATGTTGTAAGATCGATAAGTTATTAGATCTACTTTTGCCTATGGATGAAATTAATGGGTTATCATGTTTGGGATTTTTACAAATACTTATAGAATTTTCGGGCTTATTTTAAAATAAAATTTTTGAAGTGAAACTTCTTTTCGCACGCATGACTTGGGGAGTAAGCTGGCGAACGAGTGACGTAAGCGTTACGAAAAGTGTGATCGGGCGAGGCGAACGGGAGTTGGGTGGGCGATATAAGCAAGAGAAAGCAGTGCGCGCGCACATTTTCTTTCTCTCTTCCTCTCATAGCCAAATACGTTTGAAGTTTCACTTCAGTCGTGTGTTTTTTTTTAATAGTTGGGAGTTTAATTTTTCGTGAACTCGTTTTAAATTTGTACGAAAGGCAGTGTTAAAAGATATTTTTATTGCCTTTTTTTGAACAACTTGCAACTTATTGTAGTTTATTTATTGCAGTATTTCTGCGATTGGTCTACCTGAATAATAGTAAAATTAAATATAATAATATAATATAATATAATATGTCACAACTATCACACAACGCCATCTAGTCCCAAGCTAAGCAGAGCTTGTGTTATGGGTACTAGACAACTGATAAACATACTTATATATTTCTAAATACATACATATTATAGATAAATTACACCCAGACACAGAACAAAATATGATCGTGCTCATCACACAAACATTTGTCCTGGGTGGGAATCGAACCCACGACCTCCGGCATAGCAGTCAGGGTCACTAACCACTAGACCATCAGGCCTGCAGACAAATAGGTAGAGTAAGATAATTAATTTGTGTTATTAACGTAAGTAGCTTTTTCATGACCGTAAAACCACAATATTTTCCACTATAACTGCCAGTAAAGCCACGCTTCAGCTGCACGTTTTTCTTCCACTGAAGTTTTATTTCAAACAAGTACTCGTATGGTTTTATTTGGCTTCCACCGGTGCGTGATGCCTCATAAGAAAGCTCTTTACTGAATGAAATACTTCAATGTACGTTGATTTTATTAGATGGATCATGGAGGTACGTTTGTTTATTCGAAGTTTTATTTTGTGACTTTATTTTAGAGCTATTTATTCAGCGGTGTAACAGGTATGATAAACTGGAGATGCGTTTGTATTTAACCTACTGCATGACCAAGGTTGTTACGGGTAGTCAAAAGCCTGAAAGTCTGACAGCCAGTCAGAGAAGGGGTATCGTGTTACCCAGTACCTGGATTTCTGGAGGTCAGGCAGTCACATAAAATACTGGTTTAGAACTGCATCAGATTAGAGTGGAAACCAACCCAAATGACGTATGTTAATTTCAATCAACATAGCTACGTCTCTTTATCGACCATTTTTTAAATTAAAATCGGGCCTGTTATGAACTGTATTTGTCTGTTGGTCTTTATCTTTAACTCTATCATCATCAACCAAATAAAGAAAGAAAGAAAAAGGATTTATTGCGATTCGCACAGGAAGATCACAAACTAAACTAAACACAGTAAAAAAAAACCAAGTTATATAAAAAAAAGAAAAATTAAACAGAAAGTCCTATACGAGGCCAAAAGGCTCCTATCTCAGCGTGAAATCTACCAAGGGCTTGCAATTACTCGTACATGAATCGTTGCCGCGTCGTCTGAATAAAAGCAATTTTCATTCTAACGAACATTAATTCATATTTCCACATTCCTAAATTGCACCCTTTTCAGTTTCACCCCCTCGACAACTAAGCATTGCTAGCTCACAAGGCACGAACCCCACAAATTCCACAATATTATGATTCCGAATAAGCTTCAGTAATTCAAAATTTAATACTGCAGGACAACTAAGGGAGGTGGCAGGCTTAGTGCTAATTTACATAGTACGTAGGTAGCGGCCTGTCTAGACACGCTAACTCATTACTAAAACCCATTTAAGTACCCACTTGAAGTATGGACAGCAGGGAAAGATGTGGAGACGGTTTTTGTGGGAATTTTTGTTTACAATATCGAAAAGGGTTAGGGATAATAGTGTTGGCAACACCGAGTGTAGCTAGGTACTTCGAGTGCTGGCTGGCGGTGAAGTTTTTGGAGGAAGGAACCATAGAGTAGAAAAAGCTTCCCGCCATTATTATTTTCTCTTGCCGCGAAGCGCGTTTGATTTTTTAAATTTCTAATTAAACGTTTGCATAAAAAGCTAATACGTATTTGTAAACACCCTCCGTATAGAAATAGTTAATAATAGGAATATCATCAGAGATCGCAGATTTGTCTTCACTTTGATATAATTATTATAAACTGAGACAGCGTATTATGAAGGGGGTAATTTCAAAACGATGGATAAAAGTCATGACAGTTGTCACCATTATGAGTCCAGCCAATGGCAATGGCAACCCCTCCACAGGAAGATGTGTTTTTTGGCAATAACTGCTTAAACCTCCTGTCTTTATCGAACCTTCACAGAGCCTCCCATCCGGACATAAGTTACCATGGCCTATTTGGAAAACCTTAAATAGACTTCGTACCCAAGTAGGCCGCAGCAAGGAGTCAGAAAAGGTAAAATAGTGTAAAAGTAAATAAACTTACGAATAAAGATTTTTCACACATCATAAGTATTTCGTTATCAAAGACTAACTAGACCTTATAACCTAATACGAACAATGGAATTTAGGTACCAATATTTTTTTTATATCAACGACTCCGCGGAAGTCCTGTTCCAATTGTGGTCACGTAAGTTTACACAGTCCAGGTATAACGCCAACCCATCTACAAACTGACCGGAAAGTTGACGACCAGGCGAAAGCTTATAGAATAGTCTGTGGCTTAAATTTTATATCTAGCCAGACAGTAAATTATTAAGTTTTCATCGTCCTAAATGGCTCATGTCTTTTGTAAATTACATCTTATGATGTAGGACGTGACTATAGCTCTGAGGCCCTTTGTACAGTCAACAAAATAAATAAGTATGCAGGATCGTCGGATAATGTTGAAGTTTATTAAGGAACCGATGGATGTTCTCGAATAACATTTAATTTAATTAATAGAAAACAAACAGCTCATTTATCAAATTAAATTTCAGTCGACAACATCCATCGGTTTTTTACTAAACTTCAACTATATCCGAAGATGCTGCATACTTATCTCTTTTGTTGACTGTACACATACGATTTTCGCCGTGTGTAGGCACGATCGTGAATGTTGTATGGATCACTATTCGGATATCTATGGTGATATTAGTGTGTTTTTTTTTCCATAGATGCATTTCTATGGCCACACCCCTTTACGATCTCCTTTTAGTCCCTACTAGCCCAGTCAAAATAGACATTCAAGGTTACATTAATTCGCATAAAGCTGAAAATTGGTATGCATGTTGGGAACATCATTACAAATAAACTGTCAAAAGTCCCCATCGATCCGACGTGTGCAAAAAAAAAAATTCAAGGTCAAATGTTGCAAAAATCGGTTTTTCGCATTTTTCAGCTAAACGGTAAGCTTTATCACAAAAGTAGGTAAGACACAATTGTTCATCATGCAATTATCTACAAAAATTGTTTTTACACTTTTTTCCTAAGATTCACCATTTCGGAGATGGAAAAAGTTGTGTTCTTCATAGTACATAATATGTAGGTATGTCAATTACCTTTATATACGTTACAGAGCCGTAATACAAGTAAAATATTAGTTTTACATATTATACATTTCTTTGAATATAAACTTTCTTTGAATATAAACTTTCTTTGAATATAAACTTTTCTTTGAATATAAACTTTTCTTTGAACAATTTACTTGTACCCAGCAGGAAGAAGAAGAAGACAGTATACTTGAAGTTCCATTAGATGATTATCAATCAGACGAATAATTTTTCCAAATTACTCATAACTTACACCGCTTTCATCATTTCCAATAGTAGGTACTATTTTTCATTCGATACAATATTTTAACTCAACAGGACCACAATAGATCGTGGAATAGGTCTACCGTGGAAACCCCGTTAAAAAAATGCGCCAAGTACACTACCTCACGGGTGGCGTGGAAACGTGCATAATAAGAAGAACACAATTTGTTCAACTTTTTGCATTGCTGTATCTCCGAAATGGTGATTCTTAGGAAAAAAGTGTAAAAACATTTTTTGTAGGTAATTGCATGATGAACAATTCTGCCTTACCTACTTTTGTGATAAAGCTTACCGTTTAGCTGAAAAATGCGAAAAACCGATTTTTGCTACATTTGACCTTGAATATTTTTTTTTGCACACGTCGGATTGATGGGGACTTTTGAAAATTTATTTTTAATGGTTTTCCTAACATCTATACCAATTTTCAGCTTTATGCGAATTAATGTAACCTTACCCCTATTTTTGAAGCTAACTTGACCGGACTATACTGTCCCTAGCAAGTAATTAGTGCTTGAAAAAAACGTAGGTACCAATAAAAGGAAAAAATAGTTATTGTTCCTTATGACAATTTCTTTGTGCATAATGTAATCTAATTGGTTGATTAAAGTCCAGTTAAATCGTTTAGCTTGGTATGACCTGTAATGAGGAGGGAAGAAACACGAAGAGAGAGAGCGAGAGAGATGGATGGAGAGAGAGAGGAAGGCCAAAGAAAAGATGGATGGATTGTGTGAGGAATGATATGAAAGAGAAGGGAGTGAATGAGTGAATAATAGTGCGTGTTGCGCCGACACCAAGTAATAGAGGACAAGGGTACTTAATTTCTTTCAACCTTTTTAAAAGCTCCATATTTAAAAAAAAACCTGCAGCTCAAAATACCTAGGAGGTTAGTTTTAAAGTTGGTTCGTGACTCTTGTTATAAATTGACTAATAAATTAATTCCTCAATAAAAATAAAAAAAAAACTACATAAAAATAGATTTCAAATCTAAAATGTCCAAAAAATGTGGAACGCTTCACGATTTTGCGTGTCATCCTTGCGCAGGGGCCATGCTAATCTTCTCTGTATCGTTCCAATTTTAGTATATGTACTGCCGAAGCAAGTACACTTGTAAAGGTGAATTTATTTTACACATCGTTCCCGACAAGAAAACTTTAATTGTGTGATGTAGAATTTTTAAGAAATACGAAGGCATTGTATTGTTTTTGCCTTCAAATTATATTGATAAGAGAAAAACACATTATTATAATTATAATTGCTATTAATAAATCACGAAGTTTATTTTTATTAAGCTCTAAAAAAGGTTATTTAAAACTTTTTTGTAAAGCATAGATAACAGCGCCATCTAGGCGAACTAATGTGAACTTACTTCAATCGAAACGAATATTCACATAGTTTTACCAGAAACATGATAATAAAATTAACTAATTTGATACCGGAACAATTATTTTTTCACTAACAATGATTTAGAGATCATAAAAATCAAATATTTATATTAACCCATCTTGTTCTTGTTTAGTTGATGCTAGAGTTGCATGTCTGCATTCAGTGACTGTGTCTATACTTTCTAGTGCCCGCCCCTTTTAAGCATGTGTGCAATAAGATAGCACAAAAGTGTTATGCTTATTTTCTTGTGTGTGTGCCAAAAAAGCCGCCCAGTTTGATCATGTTTGCCGTACTTATCTATTTCTTTTTCTTTTGTGCGAGTTTCCGGAGTGGGGAAAATGTGGCGACACTTGAATTTGAACAAATATGCAGTGAAGGCATAATTATCTCTCGAATATCTATGATCACTACGGTAGCTTGTTGACGTTTTTTCTACGGCGCGGTTTATACGAAATACCGTAAAGAATCCGTGCCTTGTACGAAGAGCCTTAAGGTGGAATTAGTCACGAGCTCGAACTCACTGGTGTTCATGGCCAAAAAGCACGCTGTCTCACCCGGCTTCGTGTCCGACAGAGATAGTATCAGTGATCAGCAGCTAGACGCTAGTCTACACGCACAACGTCTAGTTCTCACGCACAGAAACACCGTTTCGAACTGAAAGGCGCGTAAAAAAATTCGAAAAATGCTTTGGAAAATCGAGCACTGCATAAATCAATCACACTATCACACTAATATTATAAAGGCGAAAGTTTGTGAGTGTGTGTGTGTGTGTTTATATGTTTGTTACTTCTTCACGCTCGAACCGCTGAACCGATTTAGATGAAATTTGGTATAGAGATAGTTTGAGTCCCGGGAAAGGACATAGGCTACTTTTTATCCCGATATTCCCACGGGATCGAAACTTATGCGGGTGAAACCGCGGGGCGCAGCTAGTTACAAATAAAGTTTATTGAACTCTTCGATAACTGAGCTTTGTCGTTACTGACTTTGTTTTGAAGATTTTACAGTTCTTTTATTACTTATTTACACCCAAAGTGACGTTAAAAATAGCAATAAAAACGAATCTTTGTTGGCTCATAACTTTTTAATGGCTTTTTATTTTAATATTCTGTTTCCATACAGAATTAATAATAAGAAAAAACGATATCATGTTTAACTTTGGATGCACAATGTCAAACAGTGGAGTAATACTCTCCCGAAATTTTTATGGAAAAAATATCGACTAGTGGTACCTTAACATGGCTTTCTGGAAGTGAAAGTGTTCAATTTTCTACTAACAAACGACATTTTTAAAGTAATTATAATGTTTTTACTAGACTAAGAACATTTCTCTTTTTTTATTAGTTAGACTACGTTTGTCATTATCTATTTATCTCCATAGATGTTTTCTGTTTATCTCATAGATAATCATGAGTGAAAGTGAATTATTCGATTAGGTATAACGACAAATGAACGTCCGCAAGGGAGTGATTATTTTGGAAAAAAGACAAAAAAAAAATTTGAGACATAAGTATTTATCCGATCACATCTATTTTATCTCTAACAGCAGCAACTTAATAGCAACTTTATTTTAACGAGAATAAAGATCAGTTTGTCATTTTGACAGTGATTCAAAGTCAGAGGTAAAATCTCCTTTTTTTTGAAGTCGGTAAAAATATCCGTGAATGGACTGGTAGCAAGTATACGAAACATGAACTGTAAGCTGATATATATATATATTAACTAGCTGCGCCCCGCGGTTTCACCCGCATAAGTTTCGATCCCGTGGGAATATCGGGATAAAGACTACCCTATGTCCTTTCCCGGGACTCAAACTATCTCTATACCAAATTTCATCTAAATCGGTTCAGTGGTTTAGGCGTGAAAAGGTAGATAACATACAGACAGACAGATAGACAGACAGACAAAGTTACTTTCGAATTTATAATATTAGTATACATAAATATAAATTGAATGAATTACCTACTAAGTACTTAATTAATTAATAGATACCTACTATGAAGAAATACTTAAATTTTTTGTCTAGAAATATCTTTCAGATTCCAAGTTTCCATAGGTACCCACTCATTACGTTCAACATCTCGCACAACATGACAACACACAATACAGTGAGTGAAGGCAGATGTGAAATCGTCCGCGACCTCCTCTCATAGATTCCAGACGAAACAACGCTTTTTTTCATTCATCCCCTCGAGGAGGCAGCGCTGTAAAGCGCACGATGATTGCAAGAGAAACGCCTTGCGGGGCTGCACAAAGAATTTTATTGAAAAGTAGAAAGTGTATTGAAGTTGGATCGTTTCAGGTTTTATTTTTATCGAGTCATAGATGTTATTTTGTTGTGTTTCCTTCTATGATTCAATAACTAAAAACTTAAATCACTACCTACAGTATAGGTATGAAAGTAATGACTAAATTATCTATCTATATACTTACCCCCTTACTAATAAACGTATTATATCAGATGAATTCTCTATTTCAAACAAAAGAAGACAAAGCGCTTTGTAACTATACAGACAATAAACGTTTAATAGTTTATACCTAACCCCCTCAGGGTTAGGTATAAACAAAACAAAGTTAGGTTAGTTACCTACATCATTTATAACCCAAGAACGGCTGGACCGATTTTTATGTTCTTTGATTTGTTGGATTTGTCTCCGCCCCGAATAGCAGAATGACTATTAAAACGGGAAAAAATCACGAAATAAAATAATGATGAAACTCAATATTCGTCGAGTAGTAATTTTTATGTTGTAAGCTTCAAGAAGAAGTTATTAATGACACGCACATTAAGTCTAGTGTAGAAGAGATGGCAATAAAACACTGATCATCATTTATTATTACACAAGTTGCATCTGCCTGTGGCTTCGCCTGCCTGGGTGCCAGAGATTATCCCAAACAAAAAGTACCCTATGTCCTTCCCCAGGATGCCACCTATCTCTTTGCCAGTTCTATCGAAATCCGTTCAGTGGTTTTGGCGTGAAAAGGTAACATACAGACAGAGTTACTTTCGAATTTTTATTATTAGTAGGTATGGATAAATAACATAAGTAATGTAAAGACTCATATATTTTTTATTGCTGAATGGGCACACTCGTTCCATCATAAGTAGACCTCATCCATCGCTTTTCATCTGGCGTGATCGAGGTCAAGAGCGAGCCCTTCATCATCACCATAATGATGGTGTGATGATGGTGACAGGAGAATGCTCCTCCCTTTATCCCAATTTATTTGGGCTCGGCGCAACATAATTATAATTGTCTTTCTTCCATACTTCTCTATACAGGGATATTTTCTTATCACCATTCAAATTTTTACAGAGTTTTCTACTCATTGATTTGAACAGCTTACACTATGGGACCAACTCTGAAATCAAGAAAAAAAAATCAGCTGTTTAATACAAAAGTTCAATACCTACTTGACCAAAATGTATACAGCTGATTTTTTTTTCGTGATTTCAGAGTTGGTCCCATAGTGAAAATTGTTCATATTCATGGGTAGAACACCCTGTAAAAATTTGGATGGTGATAAGAAAATCTTCCTGTATATCGCCATCTTGGCTGTCGACCCCTTTCTATCCATAATATCATAATTCACACAGTCCATTCATCATTTCTTTGATCTTCCAATTCGACCCCATTCTGTAATTTAAAAAATAACATACCTATTGTGAAAAGTGCAATGTTTGATTGCAACTATAGCGATGAACGTAAAACCCAAGAACTTCATAAAACTACAATGTAAGCGTCTATCTTACAGTAGGTACGTCTGAGAGACGTGCTTCTACATAAGATGCGCCGCTTGATTGCAGGCACTAGGCATCTGAACGAAAGGCGATCAACTCAGAGACGCGAAAACTCAACAAAAAAAGTTAAATGTAAATTCCGTCTCACGTTACTAAGGCTTAGCATCGAGGAAACTTATATTCTATACACAGGCTATTCTTGCTTGCTAACAGATGTGGTCATCGTGTGCACGGGATTTTGTTTTCAAATTGGGCAAATTTCAAATTTTCGTCGATGGTACCTACCTATAACGTCTAAGAGGCGTGCTTTCTCATAAGGTGCGCCACTTGCAGGCTCTGAGTAGGTACTATGAAATCAATTGCCACACCCATATAGATTCATTTTATTTTAATTTTTTTTTTCCATAGATGCATTTCTATGGCCACACCCCTTTACGATCTCCTTTTAGTCCCTAGCAAGCAATTAGTGCTTGAAAAAAACTTACCAATTAATAAAAGGCAAAAAGGTAATCGTTCCTTATGACAATTTCTTTGTGCAACAAAATGTAATGTAATCTAATTGGTTGATTAAAGTCATATAATGAGGGAAGAAACGCATGTGAATAAAAGAGCGAGAGAGATGGATGGAGAGAGAGAGGGAGGCCAAAGAAAAGATCTATGGATTGTGTGAGGAATGATATGAAAGAGATGGCAGTGATTGAGTGAATGATAGTGTGACGGTTGACAGGGGACATTGGAAGAAGAAATCGTGTTGCGCCGACACCAAGTAATATCTAGGACAAGGGTTCAGTCAGCATCAAAAGTCGATTAACACTATCATTTTTACATGTTATTAAATTGACAACAACTTTTTTCAATAAACTGATTTTTAGCTTTTCACATAAAAGACAAGAGTACCTATCTATATATTCTAAAAAAATTTCTTCTGCTGTAATTTTGAACAAATATTTTGCTCAATAACTAAGATTAAAAAAACTGAATCAACTTTTGATGCTGACCGTACCTACTTAATTTCTTTCAAACTTTTTAAAAGCTCCATAAAGAAAAAAACCTGCAGCTCATAATACCTAGGTGGTTAGTTTTATAGTTGGTCCGTGCCTGTTCTCTTGTTATAAATTGACTAATAAATTAATTCCTCAATAAAAATAAAAAAAAACTTTTACATATAAATAGATTTCAAATCTAAAATGTCCAAAAAATGTGGAACGCTTCACGATTTTGCGTGTCATCCTTGCGCAGGGGCCATGCTAATCTTCTCTGTATCGTTCCAATTTTAGTATATGTACTGCCGAAGCAAGTACAGTTGTTAAGGCAAATTTATTGTACACATCATTCCCGGCACAAAAACTTTAATTGTGTGATGTAGAATTTTTAAGAAATACGAAGGCATTGTATTGTTTTTGCCTTCAAATTATATTGATAAGAGAAAAACACATTATTATAATTATAATTGCTATTAATAAATCATGAAATTATTATTTTTAAGCTCTAAAAAAGCTTATTTAAAACTTTTTTGTAAAGCATAGAAAACAGCGCCATCTAGGCGAACTAATGTGAACTTACTTCAATCGAAACGAACATTCACATAGTTGTAACAGAAACATGTTTGTAATTTAAAATAAAATTAACCAATTTGATGCTGTAACAATTATTTTTTCATTAACAATGATTTAGAAATCATAAAAAATGTGCGAATTGAATATAACTTAGCTTATTAGTTACACTGTGCCTTAAATAGATGGCGGTAGTAACATTGATGAGAGCGCCATCTTTGTTTATAAAATTGTACTATCAGCAAACACACTGACTCTGTAGGCTGATCGTAGTTCTTTAGTTTCATCACAGATGTCCTTTTTGGGCACAATAAAAATATATACTTTTAAAATATATTTTTTTTTATTTTTATTAATTTCATTAACGTTTTATGATGAAACTGTAAACAAAAAAAAATGTGTCATGAGAATTACGATCTATAGGCCTACAATCAAACACATTTTCCTCAAATTCACTGAAATAAACGGGTATTTCGTTGGACAAAAACGAGCAACATTACTACTACAGACAAAAGATCTCATTCACGTAAGTATTCTGGGCACGTATTCTCGAGATTTTCTCTAAAAACGGCTGTAATGACCGACAGAAGCCTGCCATCAGTCATTAGTAAGTACACGAGAGTTATAAACAATGATATAGCCGTGATATACTGAAACATATAAACGTTACGTGGGACTAGTGTTGGGACACGTTCCGGGATTTGTGGGTTCTTGGCAGTCCGTGATGCGGAGGAATGAAGATTATGTCGTGAGGGTTTCCACACGAGTGCTTTTGAGTAAGAGTAAGGCCAAAGAAACGATGGATAGACTGTGTAAAAGATGACATGGCAAGAAAGGGGGGATGACGACTAATAGAGAAGTACATGGAAGAAAAATACTCATAGAGTGCGTTTCAACAAATAGTTCCTGTGCCGTTATGTTGGCAACAATGTATACCACTTCTTATTCTTCACCACTCCTTAATGTTTAGGGCATGATTCTAACACGGACACCTTATAAATCTTAAAAAACCGCAGAATCGTCTTCCCATATCTACTACTCGTATCTTGACAGACTTGGGCACAAAACATATAGGTAATACTGCTAGCGGAGGACAGGGGAGCCAACATTATAACATAGGAACTATTTGTTAAAACGCACTCTAGCGCCGGTAAATTGGAATAATGGCAAGAGAATGATGATATTTTTGGCAGTCCGTAGCTATACCTACTAGAAAACTACCTACTTTAGTTTGAATTGAAGGTTTGTGATGATGTTTCGAGGAGGCCTATGTTCTAGGTGGTGGTTTTCGGCTGAGATGAAGACAACGTATAGTAAAATATTTCTATAATTGGTAATGCCTACGGCAAGGAATTTCTAGGTACCTATGTATTATGAGACACTCTCTTGTACTATGTGTCTTAATGTGTTCAGGTTGGGTAGGTATCTATATACCCTATAAGGAAACGATCAATTACGCTAGTCGAAACATCCCTGTTAAATTATTAAAATGCGAAAGTAACTGTCTGAAAAGGTAACAGAACGACCTGTTACCTTTTCACGCCTTAACGGCTGACCGAATTTGGATGAAATTGGCACACAGGAAGGCCATGACCTGGGTTAGTACCTACTTAAGAAAATTTTGTCCCGGTAGTACGTTCCTCTGGGGCAATTTCCGACCCCACGCGGGCGAAGATGCGCGCAAAAGCTAGTAACTTAATATAAATGTAAATTCGACACGTTTTAATCCAGCAGGAATCCAACAAAAGAAAATAAAATGGAGTATAAATTGCAATCTCCTGTCTTACCTGAACGTCTTTATAAATCCCGTAGTCTCACTTTAAATCTCAATTAAAAGTTCTATGTTAACCACACCGACTTGTTTTAATGAATTTGAAACTCCAGACGTACGTAGACTTGACTTGATTTACAAATTACCATCGAAGTTGCTTAATTGAATGGAAATGTAAGAAGATTCTATGCATTAGGTATCGTAATAATGTGTAATATTATAACATACCTTATCTTCATCTTCAGCCACGGGCCCGTGGCTAAATAATAACAGCTGCACTGGTCGATCGATCAGGTTAAGCTACGCTTGCCGCGGTTAGTCCGTGGATGGGTGACCATCTTTACATACCAAGACCCCTCCGTGCCTCGGAAAGCACGTTAAGCCGTTGGTCCCGGCTGTCATTCGTGGTTCTTTAACAGTAGTCAGAAGCCCGAAAGTCTGATAACCAGTCTTGCCAAGGAGTATCGTATTACCCAGTAACTGGCTTGTGGAGGTTAGATAGGTAGTCGCTCCATGTAAAATACTGGTATTCAGCTGCATCCGGTTAGACTGGAAGCCGACCCCAACGTAGTTGGAAAAAGGCTAGGCAGATGATGACCTTATCTTCATCTTCTTAGCGTAAGCATACATAATCAGCTTATAATGTTCCCACTGCTGGGACACAGGCCTCCTCTCTGTGATAGGGAGAGTGCGCCGTAATCCACCACGTGGCAAGGGCGGGTTGGTAAATGTCACATGTGTTCGAATTTTTGGCTCTAGCGTTTTCTTCTTAGTGCATCGATGGCAAATGCTGTGAAAATTAAAATATTTGTCCCGTGGTGTGTCCCGCTGTTAAATCCGTGTAAGTCTGTTAGTGAGAATTTCATACCATGTTATAATATTCTTATCTCACAAAGTGACGCGCGCTTTACTTTTGGTAACCAAGTGTACAAACACGGTGTGAAAGAAGACGAGTAGCGTAACGTCAGCACATAACACGCACATTGCCGACTACTACGAGTACCATTGTTGCGGACGGTACCGAGAGCTCCTGCGCTTACACGCATATTCACAGCGCGTTTGTTCACTTGGTTCTCACAAGTAAAACGCGCGTCGCTTCGTAAGATAAAAATACTGTACTTGTATATTTAAAAACGATGCCACTCTTCTGGGCACGTTTTCGAATGACAGCGATACGGACGAATTGGTACTACGACGCCTAAATATCTTTTTGTTTTTGTATTTATTTATGGAGTTAGTTAGTTTTTTAATTTAGTACCTACTGTAAATAGTTACTTAAGAGATTATGAAAATAGGTACATTATATTATTATTACAAAAAAAAAGAACGATGTATATTTGAATTAATTTGTTTTGAATGGGTACCTATGAGGTACCTAAAAACCTGAACTAGGTAAACGTAGGTATAGAAAAAATATAAACATCCGAATTGAGAACTCCTCCTTTCTAGAAGTCGGTTAAAAAGTAGGTTACACAATAATCTATTCAAAATCCTACCCTAGAATTAAGAGATAACATAAATTACAAGACTACTGCAAAATGTTCGAAATTTACACCCAAATTCCCGTTTTTTGTTCCCAAATCCCGGGCTACAAGTTGTCGGCACTATTTGTATGGCTTGAGCCCGGGAACATTACTCTACACTGGATCCCTATACTTAGTTTCGCAACATACCTCGCATTTAGGGATTGCAATGGGCTGTTCTTATGTATGTATAATAATATTATGTTATATGTTCTTCATGGAGGTTTGTTATAAATTTTGCTCTTTTTTTTATTCTTAATATTTTGACATTAAATGTATTTTTGTAGTTTTTGTTAGGGACTTTGTTCTGTAACAATAGGACTATTAATGTTTGTAAATAAAGTTAGTATTTTGAATTTGGATAGACGTTCTAACTTAGATGATGGGTGAGGAACGAGGTTACTTATATATTTTTTTTTATGTTGCTTCTTTTTGTGTACCTTACTGTGTAAATATTTCGACACAAATGTATTTTTGTTATGAAATAAATAACTTGAACTTATAAAACTGACCCGCTGCCCCGACTGACTGACTGCCCCGTTGGTCTGGTCGTCGCGAGCGCGACTGCTGAGCGTGAGGACCTGGGTTCGATTCCGTGGTTGGGCAAATTGTCTTTGGGTTTTTCCATCAGGAATTTCATAGTAACAGCCCAGAGTTATCCACTTTACCCACGAACAGAAACACTTTAATAACAGTTTACATATCAGATAATGCACTAAATTACAATGTACCTACCCTCGACTGCACCCCTTACTACGTAGCGAGCTTCGTAAACGCAGACGATCGGCACGTGTCGAAATAAAACACAGTAATAACAGTTTTGTCAGCGTTCCTATTTGCAGATCGGTAGAATTCCCCGATGTTGCGGAGTTGGATGCAGTTTCACGCTGAATTATCACACTAATCACACTATCACACTAATATTATAAATGCGAAAGTTTGTGAGTGTGTGTGTGTGTGTGTTTATATGTTTGTTACTTCTTCACGCTCAAACCGCTGAACCGATTTAGATGAAATTTGGTATAGAGATAGTTTGAGTCCCGGAAAAGGACATAGGATAGTTTTTATCCCGATATTCCCACGGGATCGACATTTACGCGGGTGAAACCGCGGGGCGCAGCTAGTAATTGTATATTTTAAGGCGACTACATGACCTTTTGTCGGACTGCATGGAAAAGAAAGAGAAGCGCGATGACACAACACTGGTAATTAATTGCAAAATATGAAGCAATTTTCTATTTTGAAAAAATCTATTGTTTGGATTAAAAAAATTTACTTAGCTAATATAACTTAGCTTTAGTATGTTGCTTGTAGAATAATTTGACAAAAAATCATAATGATTCTATGTATATTAGTAGATATGGTTTTTATTATAAAAAGAAAGTTTTAGAGGTATCTTCATGATTTTTTTCTATCGTATCAAATTAGTTGTATTAAGTTTTCAACACACTATCTAACTAGCATATATCCTGAAGAATATTATATATTTTTCTGATTTTGTTTACTGTAGTCGATCATATACTTCGATTGTTCCAAAAACTTCCGTTTTTTGACTTTAGGTTCTGTAAGCACAACTGTCTATAACCTATACTAACACAAGAAGTTAAGTTAAATTGTTACTAACCGTATACAGGGTGTTACAGAAAGGGTATATCAATACAAACGGGTTGAAGAGTGTATCTGGTCTAGAATCTCTGTACAAAATTTCAGCTCAAAAGCATTAACTTTCAAAATGCTTAAAATTTTTTTATTTCGACATCACGGCGCTGCACTGGCGCGCGGCGGCGTGATGTGCGTGTACTAGGCGCACAGACACACTACAGATAATGGATAATGACCCTCGTAGTGCGGTGACACGTTTGTTATGATTTCAATTTAATAAACTATCGAAATAAAAAAATATTAAGCATTTTCAAAGTTATTGCTTTTGAGCTGAAATTTTGTACAGAGATTCTAGGCCAGATACACTCTTCAACCCGTTTGTATTGATATACCCTTTCTGTAACAACCTGTATATAGTTTCACCAGTTCTATTAGTTATGTTGCCATGCATGTAAGAAGGGGCAAGCCTATTTCCAGTAACGGACACTCCTGGCTGCTACTAAGAAATTCCTCATGAAAAGGCTCAATAACAGTTTGCTCGACCTAGAAACCAAACCCAGGACTCGACATTTACCGCAGTAGCGTTTGCGCCAACTACACCAACAAGGTAATCTACCCTCAATTACACCCTCTACTTGCGAGCTTCGTACACGCACACGATCGGCACGTGTCGAAGTAAAACACTGCAGTATGAGAGTAAATAAAGTTATTAGTGTGTTTGTATAGTTATAATTATGAGATGATCTAATCCTGGCCCGGGGTGTCGTTGTCATGTGCAGGTCAGAAAAATTATAGTAATCGTGTGTGAGACCCATGTGAGACCGAAATTTGGAGCTGAGAATTTTCGTTTATGCTCACTAGTTCCTTTAGTATAACGTCCGACCGCATGTGAAAAAGTAATCAAAGTCTTTTGAATTAATTTCTATTTTGATTACTTTTTCACATACGGTCTCTCTTAACGTCGTTAGTTCTGGTTGCTAATATGCAATAATAATATGATCTAAAAAGAGTTATATTTACTTAGTACATCGAGCGAACCTACGGTCCAGCATGCGGCAGCAGCGGGCAGCATTATTATGTGTTTGTTTCCCTCAAAGGAACTGATAAAGGAACTATCTAGTCTCAGTAGTTCCTTTAGCTTTTGCAAAGGAATTACTGATCCAAAAGTTCTCAGTAGTTCCTTCAAAGGAATTACCAAAGGCACTAGTGAGCATAAACGAGAATTTTTCGTTTGTTTTATAGAATCTTAAGTCGTTTTTTCTTTTTTACGGGGCTCGTGGCTCAATAATAACAACCGCACGGGTTGAGCGAAGGTTAAGCTACGATTGCCGCGGTCGGTTCGTGGATGGGTGACCGTCCATTATATATCAATACCCCTCCGTGCCTCGGAAAGCATATTAACCCTTTGGTCCCGGCTGTCATTCGTCCCGAAGAAGCCAGAAAGTCTGACAACCAGTCTTGCCAAGGGGTATCGTATTACCCAGTAACTGGGGTGTGGAGGTCAGATAGGTAGTCGCTTTATGTAAAACACTATGGTATTCAGCTGCATCCGGTTAGACTGAAAGCCAACCCCAACACAGTCGAGAAAAGGCTAGGCAGATTGATTGAGTGCTTTTCTGTCATTATAAATTAATTTGCTATCAATAGGCATTGATTAAAATGAAAAATTAAATTTAAAAAATCAAAAAACCCGACTGCGCTAAAAAACTTAAGTTAAAAAAAAAAACTGAAAAGCTAAAAACAAGCCCATTTTAAATTAAATAAAAGTTGGAAGCAGGCGGGACCCATTTGAGTTTGAAAATATAAAAATGGTATGGGTCCCGCCTGCTTCCAACTTTTATTTAATTTAAAATGGGCTTGTTTTTAGCTTTTCAGTTTTTTTTTTTAACTTAAGTTTTTTAGCGCAGTCGGGTTTTTTGATTTTTTAAATTTAATTTTTTTATTTTATTCTTTTTAGTTATGAGTTGTTAATCCCACTTAAGTGTGATAGTTTTCCTTTAAACTTCGTAATATATAGGTTCTACTGCCGTAACATTTACATTTCTAACTACAACCGTTTAGTTGGTAGACGGGGGGACGGGTAAGTAATATATGATATAATTACAAAACCTCTAATATTTACAAGATATAATATCTATACTATTATTATAAAGAGGTAAAATTTGTAAGTTTGTATGTTTGTAAGTTTGTATGTAGGGGGTAATCTCTGGAACTACCAGTCGGATTTGAAAAATTCTTCTTGCATTTGATAGCCCAATTCTTGAAGAAGGCTATAGGCTATTTTTAACATCACGCTATGAGCCTTAGGAGCCGAGCAAAAAGAAAAAAAGTAAAAAAGAACGTTAAGTGATAGCGCGGGCGGGTGATGCGATACGACGGGGTGGCTCGGGGGAAACAAGAAGTTTCACGCGAACGAAGTCGCGGGCTGAAGCTAGTATATGATATAATTACAAAACCTCTAATATTTACAAGATATAACAACTGAACCTATAATCTTATTTGATACTAGCTTCTGCCCGCGACTTCGTTCGCGTGAAATTTCTTATTCCTTCGACCCATCTCGTCGTATTGCATCACTTGCCGCGTCTCCTGCTCTATCACATCGTTTCCCCATAGCGCTTTTGCTCGGCTCCTAAGGGCCATAGTGTGACGTTAAATAACCTATAGCCTTCCTCAAGAATTGGGCTATCAAATGCAAGAAGAATTTTTCAAATCCGACTGGTAGTTCCAGAAATTACCCCCTACATACAAACTTACAAACAAATTTTACCTCTTTATAATATTAGTAAAGAGAATGATCAGTTAATATAATAAACGATTGATATAATTTTAATGTAACTAATTTCTATAAGAATAACAGACAATTAATATAAAATCGTTTGATATACCACTCAATAGACATAAAACCTATTTAGTCTAATATGATAAAAACTTTTTTTTCATCCTATGACGACGGAGCCCCGCTTCGCGGGGCCCCTATTTCTGTGTAAAGGGTTTAAAGTAACCTAACCAAACCGAACCTCGGGGTGCCCTTCGCTCGCCCTTGCATCCTATGTCGACGGAGCCCCGCTTCGCGGGGCCCCTATTTCTGTGTAAAGGGTTTAAAGTAACCTAACCAAACCGAACCTCGGGGTGCCCTTCGCTTGCTCTTGCATCCTATGTCGACGAAGCCCCGCTTCGCGGGGCCTCCATTTTTGTGTAAAGGGTTTAAAGTAACCTAACCAAACCGAACCTCGGGGTGCCCTTCGCTCGCTCTTGCATCCTACGTCGTCTAGTGCGTTCGTTGAGTTCGGGTGCGGTAACGGTAACGGAAATAATTCGGAAGCCACGAAGGCTTTCTAACCTAAGCTGTCCGAGTCGGATTGTTCTGAATCGGGGTGTTAACCAGAATGACGGTATCAATATATATTTTAAACGATAGACCCAATGATTTTCGATTAAATAAACGTTATATTCAATAACGTTATACGAAGTAAGTTTAAGAGTTTATAAATATTATATGTAAAGAAATTATATCAGCAGTTGGTATATCTCACGTTTATTATATCTTGTGAACGTTATTGAAATGAAAATATACTAAATAACTTTATACGATATGAGACGCACCCGGGGAGGACACTTGATTCTAACGAAATTTGGTACTTTAAAGCTTGATAAGTCACGAACGGTTTACTTAATCAAAAAACGGTCTTCCCAAACCACTAATATTTTTGAAAGACCTATTCAACGATACCCCACTTGACGTAGTTTATTGACTTTCATTATTTTCATTTTCACAATATGGCGTCCAGTAGTCGCCATATTGAATTTTCATTAACGTCATGTCTTTAGTGACACTCGCCGGACTAAGAGGAATCGATTGACGTGTGAATCATAAAAATCGGCCCAGGCGTTTGGTCTGTATAGTGCTTCAAAGGAACATACATACATACATACATACATACATACATACATAGGCTGATAAACACATTACCACTCCTTTGCGTCGCGCAGTCGGGTAAAAAAATATGCCTATGCCTTAGAATGTGCCTACATTCTAACAAAACATCACATACCAGCAATATTCAATTCCATGTAACAAGAAAAAGTACAAAGTGCTTACGACACATTGACCTAACCTAAACAACAATGAGTATCAGTAAAAATCGTTTTCGTTAACCCATCAGTCGTTTCAACGTATGAGGCTTTATAAAAACACGTGAAAATCACATTGGATTCCGATCATAAAGTTGGCTGAAGGAACCTGTCCTAAAGCCGACGGGAAGCGACTAAGTAGCTATCAGCGATTTTCTCACTCAAGAAACGTACAAACGATTGTAAGACCCGTTGTAAGTAAAAGAGATGTAAATATAAATCAAAAGTCATTTATTCAAATTAGGCTGAGAATCAGCACTTTTCGGACGTCAAAATTATGTAAGAAAGTTCCCCAAAACACCCGCTCTTTAACCACTTCCTAATGCTTTCGCTGGGAAGAAGTGGCACAACAAACTCCCCAGCAACGCAGCTGTCTGTTCAGTTAGAAAAACTTGATTATATACAATAGTAGGTATAAAAAGTAAATATGAGACACAGAACATTAAATTAAATTATTAGCCATATGTCAGCTAGCCACACTAATAGTTAATCGCTGATTGTACAAACCATAGGCGAGTACGAACTCCTTTGTTGCAGCGACAAGAGCTATCAAAGACAGTACTCGCTCAGCGACGCTTGGCGAGCAGAACACTCGCTGTAAGACTCACGCCGGGTACATACACATATCATCATCATCTGCCTAGCCTTTTCCCAACTATGTTGGGGTCGGATGCAGCTGAACACCAGTATTTTACATGGAGCGACACAACCCAATTACTGGGTAATACGACATCCCCTTGGTAAGACTGCTTGTCAGATTTTCGGGCTTCTGACGACCCGTAACTACTGCCAAAGATCCACGAATGACAGTCGGGACCAACTGCTTAACATGCTTTCCGAGGCACGGAGGGGTCTTGGTATGTAAAGATGGTCAGCCATCCACAGACCAACCGCGGCAAGTGTAGCTTAACCTGATCAATCGACCCGTGCGGCTGTTATAACTTAGGCACAAGCCCCTCCCACCCTATTTTAAGTTAATCAACATTAGTTTTTAATTTAGTAGGTAGTATTTTTTGCTGAAAATTATTATTTTCCTTTTGAAATTCCTACGGTACCTACTTATTATTATGATTAGATTCGATAGAGGTTTACGTTACTGTTAAACCTACAAGAAAGAATGTCTCTTAGTAGCACAATTTTTGAGAAACCAGATGCTTAGGTACTTAGTTACACGACCCGTAAAAATCTAAACTTTGAAAATGAAAATACATATTTTGATGCAAGTTTATAAATGGTTACGCGTATCAAATACACATATCTACAAGCGAATAATCGCTCGTTGGCATCGTGCACTCGCTGTTCATTGCTCGCCAACTCATTTTTAAATGCTAACTCTACTCGCTTCTCGTTAATCGCTAACGGTGAGACAAGTGCCGAAAATAGGTGACGCGGGTGACGGCGGTCGCTTTATGCCCGAGGAGGTCTTTCACCCAGATTTGGTTGAGTGTAAATTGGAATTGAACATGCCTACAAGATTTTTATGTGAACTTTGGATACCTAGTATTATTTTGAAGGTTGTGGTATTGGGCTGCTGGTTGCTTCAGTATTATATTATACTAGCTGCGCCCCGCGGTTTCACCCGCATAAGTGTCGATCCCGTGGGAATATCGGGATAAAAACTATCCTATGTCCTTCCCTGGGACTCAAACTATCTCTACACCAAATTTCATCTAAATCGGTTCAGCGGTTTAGGCGTGAAGAAAAGACAGACAGACAGACAGAGTTACTTTCGCATTTATAATATTAGTTTGGAAGTTTGGATGTGCTTCAGTCTACGTTTTAAATAGGGCAACTAGCTTCAACTTTCTGACTAACTGACTGACTCATTGACAATTCAAATGTGCCTGTAAATAAATGGTTTGATAATTTGATTGAAATAAATAATGCTTCGAGTTTGACTAGAATGGGTAGTGGTACCTGGTGATACAGACCTACATTTTCTAATGGTTGAGTTAAAATGCTTTATAAAGTAACTAATTACATAATCATATTAATTCACTGGTTAACAAAATTTTAACTTTTTTTTGTCACATGAAAACTTACATCAAATTTTGAATGTACTAGGGCCACCAAACAATAATATGTGATTGGAAAAAAATTGACACGTCAGGTTAAAATAATCATGATCCTTTGGTTCGGTCCAAATCATTGGTATAGCAAATGGCATATGTCTGGGTTCTTGTTTAGCCCAACCTAATAGCAGTCTCACATACGTTACACAACATTTATGTGGAACCCAGGATTTATCTTGATTCCTCACAGGAAATCTAAAATAGTCTAAATAGCACTGTTCAATTATTGATGCGAAATTTCGACGCTGAGATGTAAAAGTTAATTCTCCACACACATAACAAAAACTGTCGGGGTTGTTAGAACGCTTTCGTGGCATGTTTACGATGTAACAAACGTATATAAGATGTAAGTTGAATGCAATAGTTATACAGTCGTCTAAATAAAAAAAAGACACTTATATGAGGTCAGAAATGAATATGTAGCTGTCACAAAAAAACTGGACGTGATTGAAAAAAAATTATTATATATTGTTAATGAGGGTACACTAACATGAACAAAAATCATCACAAAGTTCGTGTGACAAAAACAGTGTTTACCAGTGTTACAAGCAGCGCCCCGCGGTTTCACCCGTATAAGTTTCCCGTGGGAATATCGGGATAAAAACTATCCTATGTCCTTTCCCGGGACTCAAACTCTCTAAGTATACCAAATTTTGAAAAAAAAAACCTATTTTGCCAAATTTTTTTTTTGCAGCAGCCTACTTGGGTTCACAATCGCTTCAGGGAGTGAGTGAGTAGGTAAGTCATTATTACACTGCTCAACTAAAAAAAAAAAAATTGTTTGTGTCCTGTGATTTTTTTCTTTTGGTTTCTATCTCAAATTGACGCGTATTTTTTAAATATGGCAACAATTTTTATCTAACAGCTTTTGTTTTTAAGTTACAGCTAACTAACCTCATTTACTATTTTTACTAAGATTTGCATTTTTTTATTGGACACTGAAATATATTTTGTTGTTGTTTTCGAACCTTGAAACCATCATGACGATTGCTACTTCTGCGTTATGAAAATAAACGGAATTAACCCTGAAAATCGAAATAAGTGGTCATATCCTAATTTATCTTCTGCTCAAAGACCTCAATTAAAATTAACATAATGTATCAATCCAAACTAATATTATAAATGCGAAAGTAACTCTGTCTGTCTATCTGTCTTTTCTTCACGCCTAAACTACTGAACCGATTTCGATGAAATTTGGTATAGAGATAGTTTGAGTCCCGGAAAAGGACATAGGATAGTTTTTATCCCGATATTCCCACGGGATCGACATTTACGCGGGTAACACCGCGGGGCGCAGCTAGTTTTCTATATTTCTTGTTAATATGATAAAACTGTATATTTCAAAAAGGAAAGCTGTTAGCCATCTCTCAGTATTTTTTTATAGTCAGGGCCATAGAAATACCCAATAACAGAAAAAAAAAAAGGAAATAAGACTTGTGTTGACCAGTGTTATCAACACTTCCTCCCAATTTGAAGCTACCGTTACTAATCCAACAAACAATACATTCTATTAGCGTTCAAAGGGCTCTTCATTATACCCTCTTACGTGTTATGGGGTATACACAATTTCACGGTGACCGCACCAACAGGTGACTCCGTTCAGCCATAAAATACTCATCAATATTACTCTTTATATTGATGACTGATACGTTTTTATATTGAGTGATTTGTAACACATTTTTAACAGCTTTTAAGTTTTTGTGTTGGCCTGCATTTCCTTGTCGAAATTAATTTGATATTTATTTAGGTAAAGTATTTTAGAAGCCTTTTATTAACATTTTCATGAGATTAATAGAACGTATATTTCATTGCGTATAATAAATAAATAATAAATATATTTCAATGGGGTATCGCTTAGTATATATAGGGTGAAATACTTGGGACATATCTTGACCGCTGACCTCAAAGATGATGATGATATTGAAAGAGAAAGAAGGGCGCTGTCGGTGAGAGCTAATATGATCGCTCGCAGGTTTGCACGTTGTTCTAGAATAGTTAAAAAAACCCTATTTCGTGCATATTGTACATCGTTTTACACGTGCAGCCTGTGGGTAGATTACACTCAAAAATCGTACAGCGCCCTTCGCATTCAATATAATAATGCGTTCCGGGTGTTGATGGGGCTGTTCCGCTTCTGTAGCGCTTCAGGGATGTTTGCTGAAGCTCGTGTCGATTGCTTCTACGCTACGATGCGAAAAAGATGCGCTTCCCTGGTGCGCCGGGTGCGGGCCAGCCCCAACATTATATTGCGGTGTGTCGCGAGCAGACTGGACTGCTTATATGTGAATCGCTGCTGCAAGCTTTCCACATCAGTGTTGAGCTTGTAGCAGGGATTTGCATTAACCAGTATTGCAGTGTTAGGTTAAGTGTGTAGGTTAAGTTTACTAACGTAGTTTGTAAGAAATATTGTTACTAACATTTTTTGAGTCCTTGTTACTTGTTTTTTTTTTTAATATAAATAAATAAAATAATACCTACTTTTTTTTTAATTGCTGATTTGGTCCGCTCTTAACCCCGATCACGCCTGATGGAAAGCGATGGATGAGGTCTATGATGGAACGAGCGTGCCCAGAAGATGCCTAAGGCACTGGAACTCCCACGCATCGATGAAACCCAGCAGGTTGCTTTACGCCGGACCCCGGTGGGAAGGTGGTTGCAAACCAGGCGGGCGTTAGCCCTACTACCGCAGGGAAGAATTGGCCAGTCAAATAAGGTGTAGTGTGTGACTGTCCAGGATGTGCCAAGCGCTCAGATCAGTTGGGTTAGGCTACCTTTCCACCAGAGATGAGCGAGGATGCGTAGCGAGGGATGTCTGTGAAACCAACCAATAACATCGCTTCATTTTTAAAGCTTGAACTAAGTTAGCGTTCGGATTGGTTAGTCTTACACACTGGCGGAACAAACGGCGCTACACGAGGAGGCTTTTTCATGCATCCCAAACATATTTGAATTAGCGTTGATATGATTTAGAGAATTTTGTATTTTGAAGGCCTATCAAACGGTAGGATGAAGGAAAACATCGTGAGGAAGCAGCTATGTCCTAGAACTAAAAATTCGTAGACATGTGACATCTACCAACCCGCACTGGGCCCCCGTGTTGGATTACAGCCCACTCGCTCTCACTGAGAAGAGGCCTGTGTCCCAGCAGTGGGATCATTATAGGCTGAGGGAGAGGAAACCCGAGGGAGAAGGAGTGGGCCATAATCCGCCACGCGACGCCAGTGCGGGTTGGTTGATGTCACACGTCTTCGAATTTTTGAATCTAGGACATGCCGATTTCTTCACAATGTGTTCGGCGCAAGCACTTCGTTATAAAGTTCATATTTAAGTGTGGCACCTAGGTAAATATGAACTTTACTGGGTTCTTCTTTAGGCAAATATGCTTACATTAACTCAGTTATTTATTACCATATTCAAACCAAAATTAAATTTCTAAGAAAATTCACGAACTTGATCAAATTGAAATGTGGGAGGCTTCGAAGGGGAACTTTATATGATAACAGTTAAAGAACAACAGGGTATGTGGCTTAACAGTGTTTTGTTGGGAAACATTATATTAAAGCCTGCTGCTAATAAAATAAGAAGTTTTATTAACTCAAGGAATTAATTTTGGATTGAACGTGAAGTTAAAGACGATATTTTTGGTAAGATGCTTTGAAGAAGTTATAATTTATTTATTGACACTGTAGCGGTACCTACACCGCCACATGTGAGCTGCGTATCATACTGACGTCACGCAAAATCCTGCATCTCGCAAGCATCCGCGCAACTAGCATATATACAACGGCCCGTCATGAATCATCGAGCATTTGCCCGCCAGACACAACACCCTGTGTAGTCGGAGGATCCTCCCTTTTCTATAGAATATGGCTTATGAGAGAACTTTACACCCTGTTCCTCATACCTCTATACTGTTGACCCCGAACATGAACGTCAGCGCAGCCTTCATGCAACTACTTCAGCGTGATGTCATCATTATCACTTCAAGAAAACTTCAAACTTCGAGAAAAGCTTCCTAAAATATTAACATAATAAAAATAACACAACATGGGGGCATCTACAGCCGAACTAGATGAAAAACCTGCATCTCGGCATACAGCGTCATACCTCTCTGATAATCAGAGATCGGAATAGGTAGAGCTGTTTTATGTACTTGCCATAGGTTAGAATAATATGGATATTCCCCGAGTCCCGGGATTTGGTTTTTAAACACCCCGCTATTGTTTTGTTTTGTTTCTATAATGCGGCGACATTATGCGTCTCAACAATGCGGCGACGTCGCGCGCTTGGCAAAGTTTTATAGCGTGCTGTTGACGTAAAATTTACAACGACGCTCATGCGCTTATTGGCTTACATAAACCATTTTTATACGTATTGACAAAAATAATGAAATTCAATCAAATCCCGTAGTATCAGTCGGAATCCCGTGGAATATCCATATTAACATCAATGTTTGCGGTCAATGAACCTAAATAGCTCTACCTATTCCGATCACTGCTGATAATAGACTGGAAAATTTCAGCTTTTATTCAGCTGTTATTTTTCCCACTCCAGGGCTAAGAACTCTCATGTAAAGTAAGAATGAGAATGTGTTGAACATGGAGATAACTATTTGAATCCCTAATAATATTTACAGGGTGACTCGTAATTTGCCGTGTAGCTTGTAGAACATGATACTTTGATCTATTTGCAACAATGATACACCCCATAAAGCCTAGGCGAAAATTCATGTAGTAAAATCCATACTAATATTATAAATTCGAAAATAACTCTGTCTGTCTGTCTGTATGTTACCTTTTCACGCCTAAACCGCTGAACCGATTTAGATAAAATTTGGTACAGAGATAGTTTGAGTTCCGGGAAAGGACATAAGATATTTTTTATCCCGATATTCTCAGGGGATCGAGACTTATGCGGGTGAAACCGCGGGGCGCAGCTAATACATAAAAAAAAATGTATCCAAGTACCTATAAAGTAAAGGAAAATTATGATTTATATTAATTACAATCGAGGAAAGTTAAATAAATTGTAACTGTAATGTAGACCTGCCATGTAATGTGGTTAAAGAAAACCCAATTTTTATGTACGTTTTTAAATTTACCAGAATTCATCACTAAATATAACTTTTCTCTTTATTATCAAATCGAATCGCCTTCATTAATATTCCATTGAGTAAGTACCTAATACTTTTAAAAAACTTTTGCTGTAACCAAATTTTCTAAAACATCAAACAATTAAAACTAAAATGGGAAAAGTTTATTAACCATTGTTGCGAACTCCTTGGTTGAGTTAAACTTTTTAGAAGATTTTTATATTTTTTATTTTTAATGACATTCTTGTTATTGTTTTTGCCTTTTCTTCTGGTACGTGTCTGTCAAAGGTTTGTGTTTATGTTAAAATATTATTTTTTTATTCACTAAAACCCTTTTAACACACAGCTTTAGTTTTATTTCATTCCACCATCCATTTATACATAAGTACAGTCCATTTATATCGCCTTCAACCATTTTCAAAAATCGGGTACATTTTTGAATGTCGAACATTAAAATACCTACGTGTAAAATGTCAACGTTCAAAACATCGAAAATTTAAATATCGGTTATATCATAATATCGAAAATTGTTATACCTAAGCACAAAATGTCTAACATTGAAATGCCGAGTTATAAAAATATCTAATGATTAAAAACATCGATAATCATTATACCTAAGTTCAAAATGTCAACATTCAATACACTTTAGTTCATTATATTTACGTTAAAAATACCTACTAGTTAAAATATCGAACTTGCAGGCAGGCATGGTTGCAGGATGCAAGAGAGAGCGAAGGGCACCCCGGTGTTAGGTAAGGTTAGGTTACTTTAAACCCTTTACACAGAAATAGGGGCCCCGCGTAGCGGGGCTCCGTCGACATAAGATGCAAGAGCGGGCGCGGCCTACATATGTGTTTTTTTTAAAGTTATTTATTATGTGAAAATAATATTACTTAGCATGCAGAGTGCAAGCGAGCATGCATCATGCAGCAGGCATGGTTTCTGTCACGACTCCGGCGCTGCGGGGCTCCGGCGGTCCCACGCGAGCTTATCGTCGTCGATGGTTTTAACGCTCACCACCGCAGCTTCGGCTTGCTGGCCGGCTTCGCCGGCCAGCCTCAGCCGCGGCGGCGGGCTTCAAAGCCACCTCCGCCTCAGCTCGCGGGCCGCCTCGCCCCTCTGCGCCTACGCGGGCTTAAATTACACTCTAGGGGTAGGGCAGACAAGACCACGTGGAGTCGGTTTTGCAGCGATTTGTTTCTGTCACAAATTTTTGTAGCACAACATATAAATAAATATCGATATTTATTACATTCGATACTCTGTACTTCGATATTTACATCATTAGATAATCTGTACTTCGATATTTAAGCCTTTCGATGTTATGTTTAATGAAACACACGTAGTCGTAAATCATAGACTAAACTTTTATTTTCTAAATTACATAGACAAGTAGCATAGTAGTAACAACCAGTATTATTTTGATATTAATTCTAACACCTTCACTTATCAAAATAATCTGAACTTTAGGTATTTTATTAAGCTGAATATAAATTTAATAAACTAATAGCATACAGCCATCAAACAATATTTTGAATACCTAACTTCTTTAAAAAATAGTTATGTTTTACACTACTTAATCCTTTGGTCAGTAGGTCTGCTGGCATTTCAGATGTTGGCAGATAAACTATCTTTACAAGATTGTTAGCAACCGCTTCTCTAACAAAATGGTGACGCACGTCAATGTGCTTGGTTCTTTTGTGGAACAAAGGGTTTTCTGTCAATTTCTGAGCACCTTGATTATCATTGTATAAAGTTATCATATATGATAAATCTGCAATTTCAGACAACAAGTTTTTTAAATAGATAGCCTCTTTACAAGCCTCCGTTATAGCCATATATTCGGCCTCTGTACTTGATAAAGCTACAGTCTGTTGTTTCTTACATTCATATGCGATAACAGTTCCTGAGAACTTAAAGTAAAAACCAGTGTAAGATTTTCTATCTAAAGTATTTGAGGCCCAGTCTGCATCAACGAAACCTTCTAAGTTACAATTATCTTTACTAAACATTAGCCCATAAGTTTTAGTTTTACATAAATATCTTAGAATTCGTTTTGCATGTTTCCAATGGGTTAAAGAAAAGCAGTTATTAAACTGACTCAAATAACTTACACTGTAAGAAATATCTGGGCGAGTTAAAACACTTAAGTACATCAGGCTTCCTATTAGTTGTTGATATGGGTATTGTTTACAAATATCTAAACTTTTCTCAAGTTTTAAATCACTCTCAATGGGCGTATCAACAACTTTACAGTTTGTCATATTAAACTTACTTAAAATATGATCTACAAACTTTTCTTGATCTAAGGAAATACAGCCATTTTTATACATTTTTACTCTCATTCCCAAACATAGTTTTAATTGCCCCAAATCCTTAATTTTAAATTCTGACATTAGCTTAGTTTTAAGCTCATTTACCATATTGCTGCTGTTGGAAAAAATGAAAAAATCATCTACAAAAATTGCTATTATGATCTGCTCCTTTTTACATTTTTTCATATACAGGCATGGTTCTAATTTAGATTTTACAAAGTTGGATTTCAATAAACAATCATTTATTCTTATATTCCAAGACCTAGCAGATTGCTTCAAACCATAAATTGCACGTCTCAATTTAAGAACGTAATTTTCTTTACAATCTAAATTAGGTGGAGCTTGCATGTATACATTTTCGCTTAGGTAGCCATTTAGGAATGCTGTAGTTACATCGAAATGAGTAATTTCAAAGTTAAGTTTAACACTTAATGCAAATAAAAGTCTTAAAGTTGAGTAACGTAGCACTGGTGAGTATGTTTCAGTATAGTCCACCCCTTCTTTTTGAGTAAACCCTTTCGCTACCAGTCTTGCTCTATACCGCACTTTATTATCACTTTCGAACTTTTTCTTGAAAACCCACTTGCATTGCACTACCCTATCAGCTTCTTTCCTTTCTACGAATTCCCATGCATGATTATCATCGAAAGCCTTCAGTTCATCTATCATCGCCTGTCTCCACTGTTCTTTCTCCGGTCCGTTCATTACTGCTTCATAACTGAGTTCTTCACCACAGGATTCCAGCTCGTCCAAAATACAGAGATTGGTTACGCCATACCTTTCTACTGGTTTTCTCTTACGTTTACTAACCTCCACCATTGGAACTTCTTCCTCTGTGAGAGACTCATTTTCCGCTTCTGACACCGTTTGATATGAATCACTTTGGGAGCTTGATGAGTCACAGATATATGTAGAATCATTTGGATCTACAACTGTATTCTCAGATGAACTATCTTCTGAGTTTTTATCTTTCTCTGACTTTTCTTCTTTTTCATTTACTACTATCTGAGCGTTGTTGGAGTCTTCTTTCTCCATAATAATTACATCCCTGCTCGTAGTAATTTTTCTTGTTCTGGGGTTAAATATTCTGTATCCTTTTATATTATCCTGATACCCCACTAGAATCAATTTTTCAGCCTTCTTATCCCATTTTTTTCTTTTTATCTTGGGAACATGTACCATTACTTTACTCCCGAATATTCTAACATGGCTCAGGTCTGGTTTCTTACCTGTCCACCTCTCGAATGGTGTCATCATGCCTAAACTGGCGGCTGGAGTTCTATTCTTTAAGTACACTGCAGTATTTACTGCTTCGGCCCAAAAACTTTTGTTCAGATCTGTTTCAAACAGTAAACATCTTGCCCGTTCAACTATAGTTCTGTTGAACCGCTCCGAGAGACCATTCTGCTCGGGAGTGTGAGGATTGGTCTTCTGATGGACGATACCAGCTTGTCTCAAGAAGCTCTCCATCTCTCCTGAACAAAACTCCCCTCCGTTGTCGGTTCTCAATATCTTTATCTTGTTTCCTGTTTGATTCTCGACCATACCACGAAATTCTCTGAATTGCTGGAATACCTGGTTCTTCTCCTTCAAGAAGTAGACAAAAGTCATTCTGCTGGCATCATCCACGAATAGAAGAAAATACTTCGACTGACCAATCGACTTGGTCTCCATCGGCCCGCATAAATCTGAGTGTACTACTTCTAGTAGTTTTTCACTTCTATGGTTAGCTGATGGGAAGGGAATACGTGTCTGTTTTCCCTCACAGCACACTTCACAATTCTGGATCTGTATGTCAGCTTTCTTGTCAAAAGAAACTCCTTCTACAGCACCTTCATGCATTTTCTGCAAAGCCTTACTGTTAATATGGCCTAGCCTTCTATGCCAAATCGACATGGCCGTCATTGCCGACAAAATATTCTCGGATTTTATTGTGTTTAATTTGTACACGCCGTTATTCAAATTTGCTGTACCAATAAGCTCATTCACTTGATTATATATCAAACAGACATCCTTCTTGAATGCTACTCTGTTGCCGTTAGCTATCAGTTGGCTTACTGATAATAAGTTTGTCGCGAGCTTCGGTATGTACAAAACATTCTTCACAATCACATCATACTGAGAATCATTTACACTTGTAGTAATCTGTGTCTCACCGACACTTACTACAGGCACAGTCGTTTGATTTGCGACTACGATTTCTTTATTTTCGTGCACGCGTCTGGTTCGCAGTAAACATTTTTGGTTCGGCGTCATGTGAGCGCTTGCACCCGAGTCGACATACCAGTCATCTGTGCTAAAACTTCCGTTGAAAAACGCTGCACTAAAAGCATTTACAAGTTTATTTGCTTTTAATTCGGGGCACTTATTCTTAAAATGACCAATTTTCTTGCAATTGTAGCATTTTATTTGTTTACTGCCGGTTGACGTATCACTTGACGTTGACGCTTGGTTTGTTTGGAATTTGGCACCACGGTTACTGTTGCCAGTTTTCGACCGCTGTTTCGACCAAAATGCAGAGTCTCTTCCAGTGCCAACCTCTTCACACATGTCAAGTAATTTTGTCTTTATGACGTCTGCGCTAATGTCTATGCCAGAGTGTTCAATTGCCATTATCATCGGAGAAAACTTATCTGGGAGTCCAGCTAATAATAATGATCCAATCCACTCATCTGTGATCTCAAAACCTGTTCCCTTAAATTTCTGCGCCGTTTCGACTACTTGAGATACGTAGGTTGTCATGGAATCGCAGTTTTCAAGGCGTATTGAAATCAATGTTCGAAGTAAACTTATTTTTCGCTGATACCCTGTGTCATCGAACAATTGTTTCAATTTCTTCCACACACCATTTACTGTAGTCTCATTCTTTATATGCGCGTATAACGAAGAATCAATAGTCATCACGAGCTTGGCTTTAGCTTTCTTCATCTCAGCTTCACTGATGGCCGCTGGCAAATTTTCAATGTCAATGCCCTCGAGTAGCAAAAAATTGCTTGTCGCGAACGCCCAATCGTCATAGTTTTCGCGACCTTTGAGCTTCGGTACATTAACAAGGTAGCCCGACGTCGACATTTTTATATTTGCACGAAATTAAACCGCAAAATTTTAATTTTTAAGGATCTGGGCCCATAACCTAATGAAACACACGTAGTCGTAAATCATAGACTATACTTTTATTTTCTAAATTACATAGACAAGTAGCATAGTAGTAACAACCAGTATTATTTTGATATTAATTCTAACAATGTTTGTCGATAATTAGATTTTAGATATATTGGACGTAGATTATCTAACCATTCGACAATATAAACTTACGTTATTTTAATTTTCGGTTTTATGGTCGTTCGATATTTAAATTTTCGATGTTTTGAACATTGACATTTTAACCGTAGATATTTAAATTTTCGAAATTCAAATATGTACCCTCAAAAATCATCTACGCACAATCCATGTACAGTCAACACAAGAGATAAGTATGCAGGATCGTCGAATATAGTTGAATTTTAGTAAGAAACCGATGGATGTTCTCGAATAAAATTTAATTTTATTAATAGAAAACAAACAGCTCATTTCTCAAATTAAATTTCAGTCGGCAACATCCATCAGTTTCTTACTGAGCTTCAACTATATCCGAGGATCCTGCATACTTATCTCTTTTGTTGACTGTACATGAACTGTTCCTACTACTGTTGAAACCAGTTAAAGATAGACCTAACCAGGACATTAGATTACTACACGTAACATCCCGGTAGCAGAGCCCCGCGGACGCAGCTACGGGCAATAGCTAGTTCTTTTATAAAGACCACAACATGGTTTCATTGTTTCCCAACTAAAAACATTATAATATAAGTTCGAGTTAAAGACAAAGTACCTAACTCTGACCGTTACGACGACTTCAAGATATTATGAAGTATGGAGTTCAAAGTTTTGTAAAGTCAACTATCAACTAAGCGGGTAAACTGCAGAAGTTACAGGCATTTCTTAGAACTGGTTTGAAGTACTAAATTCAATCCAACATCAAAACGTATCTAAGACATTCTAGACATAAAAGCCACCTGCGGTCAAAATCAAAATGGGAAGCAGACTGTCAGTTCTACTAATATTATAAACCCGAAAGTTTGTGAGGATGGATGGATGGATGTTTGTTACTCTTTTACGCAAAAACTACTGAACGGATTTGGGACAAGGACTTGATTCTATACAATACTAAGCAACGTCACGAAACACAACACATCAACATAGATATTTTTCTACTAGACTCGCGTCACACCTGCCTGCAGGAGGGAACCTTTGACGTTACTCAGCGTGATTTGGAAAACATCCTTATAAAGAATCGAAGAAGAATTGAGCATGATGGATTAGCTTGTAGAAAAAAAACCGGTCAAAAGCGAGTCGGACTCGTGCACCGAGGGATCCGTACAAATTTGTAGGTATGTAAATAGTTTATCACGGGTTTTTTTTTAAATGTAACTAAAAATTTACGACTTTCGGATTTTTTCCATTACTTATGCTACATGACCTTGCTTCTTGCCAAATTTTATGATTCTAGGTCAACAGAAAGCACCCTATACATTTTGATTCCCTTGAGAGTGTCGAAATATACGTTTTTTGCGGCATAAATGATCGTATCTTTTTTTTTACGTTAATTTAGAAGTTTGATTTTTTCACAGCTTCAAGACACCGCATACCTGAGTGTATGGTTTTAATTTCAACTCAATACCTTAACGCGTTCCCGAGATAAAGGGTCTTGAAAGACAGACAGACGGACAACAAAGTGATCGTATAAGGGTTTAGTTTTTTCCTTTTGAGGTACGGAACCCTAAAAACACAAAACATTTTGAAGGTCAGTCCAATCTTGGACTTCTGTCTCCAGTTCATTGTTACCTATGTAGTTCACCTGGTGTTCTTCATCGAAGTTAAGTTACGCCAGTTTAACGTACTAAAGTAAGAAGGAATATTAGCTTTTTTTTTTACAAAAAAATGAACGAAGAATTTTTGTAAAGGAAAATCTTTTCAGTAACTTAATACGGTTAGATTTTACCTCAAAAACTTTTGTTATAAGTAGGTACACGAAGAGAAAACCTCGTGGAAATAATAAATTCTTATTTGCAAAGTTTTTTGTGGAAAGTTTTAGGAAAATATTGACTTTCACTTAGGAACAAATAAATATTTTTAACCGACGAAAAAACGGAGGAGGTTATCAATTCGACGCGTATATTTTTTTTTTTATTTTTTTTTTTTATGTATGATCACGCATAACTTTTTACAGAGCAGTCCGATTTTGATAATTCTTTTTTGATTAGAAAGGATATACCCCGAAGGTGGTCCCATATAAATTTGGAAAAAAAAATCCAACCCTAAGGGTAGGAAAACAGGGGATGATTGATAGTTCACTCACTGATTGTAATGTATGACCACGCATAACTTTTTACAGATTAGTCCGATTTTGATAATTCTTTTTTTAATGGATAGAACATACTTCAAAGTTGGTCCCATGTAAATTTGGAAAAAAAATTCCTACCCTAAAGGTGGGAAAATAGGGGTGATTTGTTGTTCATTCACAGATTTTAATGCTGAGCTGTGTATTACAATTAAAATTAAAGGCCTATCTATGTTGGTACATAAAGCCTGTTTTTTGAAGTATTTTACTATACAAAAAATAATAGTTAAAGTAGGATTATATAACAGTTAATATCTAAAGTAAGGTAGGTAGCCATTTTAAAAGTAATTAAAAATTAAGCATGCAGTAATAAGTAAATTATAGCCTCAAAAAATTATAAAATAAAAACTTTTTAACAAAAAAATTAAACCTCCGAAAAAACTGAAAAGCAAAAAATAAAAACCTTTTTTTTATATTTTACCTTAATAAATAAGTTCTTAAACTAATGCAAGTATACCTAAAAAATTTTGAGTCGGCGCCAAACAATCAATTAACAAAGATTACTAAATTACCTTTTTATAGAAATAGCCAAATCAAATTAATAATGCACCGTGAAATCTCCAGCGCTAAATATTAACATTCCAAACAAAAAATGCGCTCTCCGCACGACCACTCGCAACGATATTATGTTGCTTGTTTGGCGCCGACTCAAAATTAGTTAGGTATACTTGCATTAGTTTAAGAACTTATTTATTAAGGTAAAATATAAAAAAAGGTTTTTATTTTTTGCTTTTCAGTTTTTTCGGAGGTTTAATTTTTTTGTTAAAAAGTTTTTTATTAAATCGGAACTTAAACTCAAACCATTTATTTCAATTAAATCATGTACAGGCACTTTTGAATTGTCAAAATTAAGTAGTCGGTCAGTTAGTCAGAAAGTTGAAGCTATTTGCCCATTCCAAAGCGTAGATCTCTATGGAGAAGAACGGGCAAGAAACTCCATGGACACATTATGCTTGTTGCTTCTATATGTGTGAACAATGTAAAAAAACACACAAATGAAGAAAGAATACAAAAAATAAGATTAAAAATAAGCCTTGGCAGTTAAGAGATGACCAGTCTCAACCGACGGCGCCCGTTCACGAACATGACGCGTGGATCAGCACCATCCAGCTCAACCATTTTGTAGGGACAAAAACTGATAATATGTAAATAGCTCGTTTTATATCTACAATACCTATAGAAACTGATGCTTTTTTTCATGTGGGTAAGACAGGTGGCTATCCAATAGTTTCTGTTGGAAATGTAATCATATTGATCAGAAAATAAAGACTTGGCCAAAAGGTCTCGGTCATTAAAATCACACTTCACACTATAGAATAGAATAGAATAGAATAGAATACTCTTTATTATGTACACCATATAAATTACAGACATAAATATAGAAAACTTTACAATGGGTGACACAATGGGCGGTCTTATCGCTAAGAGCGATCTTTTAAAGACAACCTTTGGATGGATTAAAAACGGGAAGGACAGACAAATACTGTAGGTAGTCTGTGGTGTACCATTTACACAATACAATATATACATACATAAAGTACTATTAATCTATATAAATATATACATATACATAATAACAAACATGAAACAGGAGCAAAGAAAATACAATGACAATGTTTAAGGAGAGAGAAAGTGCTTTTTTATCATAGTCTTAAAAGTGGACAAAGATTGAGCACGCCTTATCGACACGGGCAAGTCATTTCATAACCGTACTGCACACTAATATTATAAAGGCGAAAGTTTGTGAGTGTGTGTTTGTGTGTGTGTGTGTTTATATGTTTGTTACTTCTTCTCGCTCAAACGGCTGGACCAATTTTGATAAAATTTTGTATGGAGGTAGCTGACACCCTGGATTAACATATAGGCTACTTTTTTATCCCGATATTCCCACGGGATCGAAATTTACGCGGCTGAAACCGCGGGGCGCAGTTAGTAATAATAACAAAAAAAATTGATCAGAAAACGTACCAGTGTATGCCAATTCAAAGTGTCACTTTACAAATTGAGTGCTTTGATTTGATTCTCTGTAAGCATTAACCTGAAATTCAAATTTTAAGTCACCTTAGACTAGTTTATTCAATTGAAAATTGAGGTTAAATTAAACCTCAAATTCGACGAAATATTTCAAAAAATGTTGCAGCAATAGTTACCGAAGTGCTCGGGCCACACTCAAAATAATTCAGCATTTTTATGTACTACCGGGCCTCACTTGACATTTCTAGTAATGTGTGCAAGCTACACAGAGCCGGGAAAATATGGCCCATTTAGGAGTGCCTTAATCCACTTAAGCGTTCATGTTTGACAGCTACCACACCTTTGACTGTAGATAGTTTTGGAACATACTACACAGATCGATATGTGCTATGATCTTTACAAGTGCTCATTTTGTTTCGTTCACGTTTAAACATCTATTCATACACGTGTCGGTTGCAAGAGCAAAACGACCCTTTAAATAAATTTTAAAACATAATTTAAAAAGCTAACAGTCATAAAATAATAATAATAATCAAGTATATAAAAAGGAGGAGAAATAATCAAAGGGCATCAAAAAATTCGTCCGCATCGCTGTCAACAGGAAATGTGCCCAAAAGGCTGGCAGTATTGCCACGTTGTATGGCAATGCTGATATCAAGTATATAAAAACCGGCCAAGTGCGAGTCGGACTCGCCCATGAAGGGTTCCGTATCAGCAAGTAACATAATATAAAAGTTCTTGTAGTTCGTTGTAACTTTGTGAAAGGTAAATTGCGATTTTCGATTTATGACGTATTAAAAAAAAACTACTTACTAGATCTCGTTCAAACCAATTTTCGGTGGAAGTTTACATGGTAATGTACATTATATATATTTTTTTAATTTTATTATTCTCTTATTTTAGAAGTTAGAGGGGGGGGGGGACACACATTTTACCACTTTGGAAGTGTCTCTCGCGCAAACTATTCAGTTCAGAAAAAAATGATATTAGAAACCTCAATATCATTTTTGAAGACCTATCCATAGATACCCCACACGTACAGGTTTAATGAAAAAAATTTTTGGAGTTTCAGTTGTAAGTATGGGGAACCCCAAAATTTATTGTTTTTTTTCTATTTTTGTGTGAAAATCTTACTGCGGTTCACAGAATACATCTACTTACCAAGTTTCAACAGTATAGTTCTTATAGTTTCGGAAAAAAGTGGCTGTGACATACGGACGGACGGACAGACAGACAGACAGACAGACATGACGAATCCATAAGGGTTCCGTTTTTTGCCATTTGGCTACGGAACCCTAAAAAGGAGGGGAAATAATCAAAGGGCAACAAAACATTCGTCCGCATCGCTGTCAACTGGAAACGTGCCCAAAAGGCTGGCAGCATTGCCACGTTGTACGGCAATGCTGATTCTTTGGCCAAAAAATAGGCAAGCCCTCTGGTCACGTGGAGAGTCGACTAACTGCTTGGCGATGTCTCGAAATACTAAGTGGGCACTCGGGCCCCATGGCCCCAGGAACAACCCCAAAAGACTCAAACATAAGTTCCAAAAAATCTTAAAATCCCTAATTCTACCCTTTCAGTTACCAGGATAACAGCAAATACTAAGCAACCTCGGAATCCTGTAATACTCAGCAGATACGACTTTTAATCACTTTTTGACGACTTAATAAGGATTAAACAATTAACTGTCCGCTGCGGGGTTTGAACTTATCTAAGACAATGTTTTGTTAGGATCGCTGTGATTATGACTTCATTTAGTCCGGATTTGTAGAGTGAAAATTTGCAGTTATTTTTTGTAAAGTAATAGGTATTCTGAGGTATAAATAGTTTTTTTTTTTTAATAATTTTTAATATTTATTTTTTTGTCTATGGAGGGGAGTTTACTCTGTTTATATAGACAGATCCCGATTTTATATCTTTTTCTTTCAGTTACTAGAGGCATGGACAATAAAATTTTATTTTTAGAAAAACCACAGATAAGCAACAATTTAAAGATGAGGATTTTTTTCCTGTATAAAATGTAAATTCATCTTCTTTACATTTACAAAAAAAATCTGTACTATTTTTAACTTCATCCAAGCTTTAATTAAATCGGTATAAAATTATCATACCTACCTCTAGAGTTCAAACAAAATGATTTAAAAATCAAATATGTATTCGAACTTTGAATATCGATACCCTGTTCGGTACAATATCCGCTGATTTGTTATTCTAAATTCCGTGCATTGATCTGATTCGATTATTCATCAGGTCACGATGTAATAATCGAATGCATCTTGTTTGTGATTCGATTCATAAATATGCAAGTTGAGTGGGACCAACCCGATTGACAGATATCTATAGCTGCTGTTCCAGAATGTAATTTTGACAATGACTTGCTTTTAACCTAAATTAAATATTTGCACATTTTTGCATTTGTAGAATGTAAAGGGGCCGTCGCGACAGGCCCAGACTGAGACGGCAGATGAGCTGGACTCCTTTGATAAAGATCGGTCCTTGGCGGTTCTGAACAGGGAGAGGTGGAAAGAGAGTAGGGAGGCCTTTGACCAGCAGTGGGACAAAAAAAAAGAATAAATTATTCTCTATGACACAATCCAGGACAAATGTTTGTGTGATGAGCACGATCATTTGTTCTGTGTCTGGGTGTAATTTATCTATAATATGTATGTATTTAGAAATATATAATAAGTATGTTTATCAGTTGTCTAGTACCCATAACACAAGCTCTGCTTAGCTTGGGACTAGATGGCGTTGTGTGATAGTTGTGGAATATTATATAATCAACAAAACCGCGCGAAATGAATGCAAGATTGACGGAATTAGCTAAGAATTGATTGATTTGAAATTTATTTATTTTAACATAAACAAAACAGATAAAATGACATTCAGATCATAAGCATTCAACCTTATGATTGGGTGTTTTGTGCAGACTATGGCGTCTTCATAAAACATTTACGTAGGTACATAAATTATGTAATGTAAAAAAACTTCTTGTTATGAATCAGAGGTATCAAATTACTTACGTTGATTAAATATTGTACTGTTCAGCGCGATGATTAGACACAAACGCACTTTATAACACATATTAAACAATTTTTAAGATTGTAACAAACTACAACATTGATAAAGTTAAATTTTCACTTTGACAGAATTATAACATAACTAAAATGCAAATGAACTTCGTGTACTGAGTGAGATTCGTTGTAAATCTACCTACATTTAGAGCGAACGTGAAAAAAAGTCCGGTCATGGAGTCGCTATTAGCGAAGGAGTTGACGTGGTTTCGAGTAAGGAATCGTCATGTGAAAGAAAGAAAGAAAAACGTTAAATTGGACACAGTTCGTGTAACACAAAATACAAAATTAATAAAATAAAAAATAATGTTTCAGACCACAATAGTGTATGTACCACGGCTGCGCCAAAAAGGTGGTCATACTTAAAGGTTACATACTCTGTGGTTATCATAGTGAATTGAGGCATATAGAATCAAAGGTAGCTTTAGTGCCTCCATGTCAAATTTTCAGCAACCGAAAAAAACGTTTTTCTAATTTAAGAGTCAGGGGTTTTCATACTCTCTGAGTTTATTCTCCATACTTAGTTATTTTTTTTAAAGTGTGGTGCTTAGTTAAGCCTGCCGCGTTGCCGTTTGCTGCTAAATAAAGCAAAATGTCAACATGTTTAATAAGACTCTGCAAAGAGAACTCAAAAATTCAGCATTTCCTAAGATAAACTTACAAGCGAGTACTTCACAAATTAATAACTTCCAGTGAATTCTTACTTACCTTACAGAGAGTTCTCTTCTTCCACACTATACGGGAAAATCGCGATAAGTTGTTTCTTATTGGCTGACATCGTAGGTCCAGCCAATGAGCATCAACTTATCGCGCAAATCTTCGCGTTATCGCGATAGTCTGGCCCCAGCATTAGAACGTTATTCAAATCGACAAAATAAAAGTTATGAATTACGAAACAAATATTCTACGAAGCGACAAACCTCTTCACTTAAATAAATACTGATAATAAACCTTATCTTCTATGAATAAGGTTTAGATTACTACAGCACATGTTGTAGATAGGATTTAATTTAAAAAACTGGGAACATAATAACGCGTGAAATGAAATTGCGGAAATGTGTACCGAATTTTTATTCAAACAAATAATTGTACGCGCAGTTTTGATTATTGTATTGTGTGTAATAATGATGTACATTTTAGGAGATATTTTCGTGTTGCATTTTTTAAATTGCGGGGAATCGGTAGAAGGTGTGTTCGTCCTACAAAATATCGCGGGGATGACCTGCGGGGTAATTGCGTAACACAATAGCAATGGCTTTCATTTTGACAGTTCAACAACATTCATTGCGTTCTTTGCGGTGTTGAGCAGACACATTTTTCGAACATGTAAAGCAATAGATTAGCAATATCCTTTAAAATGATTCAGATTACGACACTAAAGGGAGTAGGCGTATACGCAGAAGAACGATAAACACTAAAACCAGAAATAAGTAAAATGAAACAACTTTATTAACCTTAGGCCTATGTTGCAAGAATATTGTTGCCTATAGGGATCTAAAAATTGCGGAAAAATTTAAAGAAATATCATGCTAGTAAGTTTTATTCTGACCACGCTCTTGGTACAATTTATGACAGAACAGGATCGGCAGATGTGACCTGAGGATCACATTCTACAGACATACCTAAGCGTATCTATAGGCTTTTCAGATTCACACCAAGAAGGTACTTCAAAATTGAATGCAAGGTATTAGGTACATATTAAAAAAAATTAAACACCATAAAATTATTTTCGCGTTACAATTTCCAACTTACAATTCCATTGACGACCATTGAATTCAACCCTCTTATATTTTCCGCGCAATTTCTCAATCTTGCACACTTCAGATACAAGATGTTACAAAAGACATAAGTACTGGTTACACAATAGAACAATTCTCATACAAAAGTAGACAAGTTGTATGACGAATCACCGATTGTGAGAGCCCTTCATTCATGGGATCCACTCGTTTCATACAACGCCGGTCATATTGATCGAGGATCGGTGTGAAATAATGGTTAATTTATGTCAACCCGTGACGAATTGGTTATCATTGTGTCTGTGGGCTGTTACATATTGATTGAGGGTTAACGTGTTACAGTTAATCGATGGTAGTCGTTTATTATGTCGATAAATGTTATTGTAGTGTCTAATGCAGGGTCGTCGGATATAGTTAAAGTTTAGTAAAATACCGATGGATGTTCTCGAATAAAATTTTATTTTATTAATAGAAAACAAACAGCTCATTTATCAAATTGAATTTCAGTCGACAACATCCATCGGTTTCTTACTAAATTTCAACTATATCCGACGATCCTGCATACTTATCTCTTTTGTTGACTGTACACAGAGTATCGATATAAACAGGTGGGCACCGTAAATTGATTAGGTGCTCAATGTAGCGTAAAATTACTGCGGTGTTATATTCCGTAATATCATCCATCTTTTAATATTGGCAATGAAGTTGGTTTATATTTTAAACTAGCTGCTATAAGCGACTTCGTCCGCGTGAAATCCTTTATTTTTTTTTTCTAAAATAAAAGCAGTTTAAGTTAGATACTCCTTATTACATCAGCTATCTGCCAGTGAAAGTCCCGTCAAAATAGGTCTAGCCGTTTCAGAGATTAGCCGGAACAAACAGACAGACAAAAATTGTAAAAAATGTTATTTAACTTTTTTTTTATTTATCCATTTATTTCAGGCATCAAGGCCCATATATTAGGTCCTTACATATGAAATTGGCGTTTTTCGTACTGGCCACTTTAATCACGAATTTCTCCTCTTTGGTAAGGAATTCCAAATTCAAATTTGTACAGCTATTTACTCATGTATTTGTGCTTCGATGACCGTCATTCATTTGTTTTTTTTCTTCTGTTTTTTCTGTTTGCGTCACTCATTTTACAAAATGGAAAATTTAAAATATCGCATTATTTACGAGTACGAGTTCCGCCGTGGCACTAGTGCTGCGGAAACGACTCGAAGGGTGAATGATGTGTATGGCGGTCATGTTGCAAAAGAAAACACAGTTCGTTTTTGGTTCCAACGTTTTCGTTCTGGAAATTTCGACCTGCAGAACAAGCCCCGTGGACGGCCTGAGACCCAAGTTGATAATGGAGAATTGAAGGCTATTGTGGAAGCGGACCCATCGCAAACCACGTCCGAGTTAGCTGCAGGCTTCGATGTTAGTGATAAAACTGTTTTAATTCACTTGAAGCAAATTGGGAAGATTAAAAAGCTTGAAAGGTGGGTACCTCACGAATTGACTGAAGCAAACCGGCAAACGCGCGTCGACTGCTGCGTTACATTACTTGAATTGGAATGTCTTAGACATCCTCCGTACTCCCCGGACCTTGCTCCAACAGATTACCATTTTTTTCGCAATTTGGATAACTTTTTGCAAGGGAAAAAATTCAACTCCGATGGGGCAGTCCAAATCGCCTTCAAAGATTTGATTGATTCCCGTCCGACTGGTTTTTTTAGTAAAGGGATCAATGAACTACCTATAAGATGGCAAAAGTGCATTGAAAACAATGGTTCATACTTTGATTAATTAAATATATTATATTAAAAAATATTCGACTTTTTGTTCCTTCCATACAAAACGCCAATTTCATATGTAAGGACCTAATAAAACACATAAAATTCAATATTAATATAACTTAAAAATACTATAAATACATTCATACTTTTTGGTATAATTATGTACCGTGTATACATCCATATTATTTATGCATTTAGTAAAAAGCGGTTATTTTGATATTACAAACAGACACTCCAATTTAATTTATTTGTTATGTTATGATAATGATTACGGCCATTATGGGTATTTCGTGGATGGTAATAATTTTATGATGGACAGTAATTACCTATTCTGGTATCAGCTGTTTGAAAATAACGGCAGGGGCTTGTGGCTAAGTAATAACAGCCGCACAGGTCGATCGACCAGGTTAAGCTACGCATGCCGCGGTTGGTTCGCAGATGGGTGATATTTACATATCTACCAAGACCCCTCCGTGCCTCAGAAAGCTCTTTGGTCCCGGCTGTCATTCATGGATCTTTGACAATCATTACTGGTCATCAGAAGCTCGAACATCTGACAACCAGTCTTAAACAGACAGTGTAAACTAGTATACATAATATGTGACAATACCACTGCAGTAACAGTTGTAACCTATTTGACAACAAGCAAAATTAGACTTTCACTGCTTAGCTGATGAGTTCAAAATCAATTATCAGAACAAATACGAGGGGTCCTTGCATTCGGTAACCTATTATCAAAGCATACGGTTGTCAACGTAATGGGATTTATTGGACTACTCTAGTCACACTAGAGTGGAGCGTTTCGAATGACATGCAAATATGTTCGCATGTCATTAATTTGTTCCCGAATCATTCGTTATTGTTAGTTACGTTTGTTGGTTTTTTTATTCATCTCTACGACTCCAATTTTCTTTTATTTTAAGTCTTCCTTACATATTGACATAATTTAAAAAGCTAACAATCTTAAAATAATAATATGTACATGTACAAGTACCTATATAAAAAGGGAAGGAAAATAATCAAAGAGCATCAAAAAATTCGTCCGCATCACTGTCAACAGGAAACGTGCCCAAAAGGTTGGCAGCATTGCCACGTTGTATGGCACTGCTAATTCTTTGGCCAAAAAATAGGCCAGCCCTCTGGTCACGTGAAGAGTCGACCAACCGCTTGGCGATGTCTCGAAATACTAAGTGGACCACTCGGGCCCCATGGCCCTGGTGTTTCAACCCCAAACGACTCAAATATAATACAAGTCGTTTGTTGGTTGGTTTGATAATAGGGTCTTTTTTTGTATAGCATTGGCTGCAGTGGCAAACTGTTGACTTCTAAAGCTTTGGTTTTCATAACGGATCCGCTTTCTTAGGTAACAAAAGCTAACCTATCAATTTTATCTTATTTTTCGTAGGTGGCAGATTTTTGTCAAAATCATGGCATAGCAAGAAAATCTTCCAAAGAAAATGACGGAAATTTTTTGCGAAATTGAAAAGGAAAATCATGAAAATTATTTATTACCTATCCAGTACAAAAGTTACAACATTGTGACCTGAAATCAAAAGGCTTAACAAAAACATCGATTAAATTCAACCATAATCTTAAGTCTAAAAAATACCTAAACATCGTCTTGAAAGAAATAAACCATGTTTAATCATGACTTTCAAGATACTACTTAAAATTCGTTAACTTTTTGTTAAAAAACAATGTTTTTACAGGTTTTTCTTAATGTCTTTTTAATTTTTCTTCTCGTTTTGCTGAATTTCAAGTACGAAAACGTTACTGCTGGAATAAAAATAATAAGCTATTCAGCCTACGCGTTTTTATTTTGTTGTGCTAACATTTTACCGACGTTGAATTTATTACACATTAAATAAAAATTACTCATGGAAAACCAAACCAAGTTTATTGACACTAACGTAATACCATCAACAAATAATCAATTTCCCACCCTAATTGCTGGCCAAAAATCACATTGACAAATAAATCAAATTGACAATAGGGAACGCACTTGATGACAGTCCAATCGTAAACGGGAACCGGCTGATGAAAAACAAATTCCGAATTTGAAGTTCGAAATTCAAATAGATACCAATGAAAAGATGCCGCGTGGCGAACTATACGGCAACTAACTTTTATCATACAGTTTGTAAAAAATAGAACACACGAATTTGAACTCTATTTGTGCTCAATAAAATTCATCCATCAGATTTTCAACTATAAAGTTATTTTATGTGTGTCATGCAAAACAAAAATATTTTTGCATTTTTTGAACTACAAATAATAACAAATCTAGGCTTTATCCGGTTGTGTTACAGGCTATATTAGAAAAAATTATCTATTTTGAACAGCAAAAGGGGTCGAGTGTTCCAGTATGGCTGCCACGCGGCAACGCGTCCCTCCATAGATAATAAATGCTTTTGGCAAATAATTACGTTATTTGATTTTAGATGGATGATGGTCGTTGGGCAAACATTAGGCGGAATCCCTACGTGGGAGATTTATTAAGCGTGTTGTGTTGCGTTTTAGGGTTATAAATATATTGGAAATTATTTAGATAGGTAACGTAGAAAACTTACAAGTACTTACCTAACGGTAATATTAAATACCTACACGAAAATATTATTACAGGCATTTCGAAAATATGTAAGCTCTCATCTACAGGGTGAAATTGAATTCATGGGCATCCTTTATTTATATTTTGACGAGTTATTAAAAATAATTAATTTTAGGAAGTAGGATTATAGTAGGAAGTACGATAGGAAGTAGGAAGTAGGTAGTACGATAGGAAGTAGGATTATAGTAGGAATAGTAGGATAGTAGGAAGTAGGATAGTAGGAAGTAGGTAGTACGATAGGAAGTAGGAAGTAGGTAGTACGATAGGAAGTAGGATTATAGTAGGAATAGTAGGATAGTAGAAAGTAGGTAGTACGATAGGAAGTAGGATTATAGTAGGATAATAGGAAGTAGGTAGTACGATAGGAAGTAGGATTATAGTACGATAGGAAGTAGGATTATAGTAGGATAGTAGGAAGTAGGTAGTACGATAGGAAGTAGGATTATAGTACGATAGGAAGTAGGATTATAGTAGGATAGTAGGAAGTAGGTAGTACGATAGGAAGTAGGATTATAGTAGGAATAGTAGGATAGTAGGAAGTAGGATAGTAGGAAGTAGGTAGTACGATAGGAAGTAGGAAGTAGGATTATAGTAGGTATAGGAATAGTAGGAAGTAGGATATCTATGGAAAAATAATCTACCCGTAATCTGTTAGAGGGAAAATGATCAAATTTAATATTCAGGTGAGTAAATATCAATCCTTTGCCACCTCAATCAACCAATAGGTACTAACCTCTAAGCCACTTCCAAAAGTATCTTTCCAATAAGTAAACAGTCCCAATAACTTGTGTAATTTATCAAGGGACCGTACAATTAAATTCATAATGATACCTCCGACCAATTCAATATTCTAATAAATGGCGCAGCCACCGCTCAATGAGTAAAGCTGGTGATTTAAATAGGGACCACGGAGTAGGTACCGTCAGAAGGTCCACTTTGGTCGATATGCCATCGGTACTTGTAGGTATATTTTTTGATTCAGCGCCGAGAGTCAAAAATCCAACGTTCAATATATTTGGGCATTACATTTAGTCCTCGGTGTGTGTGTGTTTGTGTGTTAGTGAAAACGGGCACTGCAGTAATAACCTTACATTATTTATGTTAGCCAGGGTCTACAAAGATTCCTTTATTTTTGTCGCTCTTAAACATAATATGAAATTGACAATCCAACAACTAAGTCGCCTGAAGTAAAAATTGTTGTGTTACCTCCTACAGTTGAGATTTTAGTAATACATATACCTACAAATCCTTTCAAAAACGTCGTTTTGTCATTACCACTGTATGAAGTAATTATTCAAAGTCAAATCATTTATTTCAAACAGGCACATTCAAAGCACTTTTGAACGTTAAATATTACAATAAAATAGAATTGATTCTAATCGCTCCTTCCAAAAAGTAGTGTTCGTATGGAGAAGAATGAGCAAGAAACTCCACCGTTACTCTTTTCAAATGTTTATTTGAATGAATGAATTGCACCGATCTCAGCACGGTTAAACCAGACTCGATTAATCGAATGAACCCCAAGATTCGCACTAGCTCTAGCCTCATGTTCATGGTGCTACAGCTACCATTGCATATCAAGTAATAGACCGGGGGGCGCGGTAATGGTAGGGAAGACGTGCCCGAAGGATAGGTAAGCATTTAAGAGCCTACCGGATATGCATCCTAGAGCAAGCATTGGACTAGTGGAGAGATGGGTAATTATATCTATGGATCTTTTAACGACCTTGCCGCCAGGTTGGTTAAGGTCGAGCTTCATCGTTGAGTTTTTTGGCAGGGTTCTACTGCTTTCTCGGTTCTTTTGTATGTCGCTGCTCTGCTGTGTTGTGCTAGATGTTGCTGTTTTCAATGTCATCGTGAGAAGTTTCGCTGCTATCCGTTTCCGGATTTTTGTAAATCTCACCAGCAGCAACCTTGATCTTATTTCTGTCTTCCGCTGTATCCATCCAAATAGTTTTCGTATGGAGAAGAGTGAGCAAGAAACTCCACGGTTACTCTTTTAAAATGTTTTTTTGTATGTTTATTATTTCTGCAGTAATGTTAGCCTTCTGAACGACTTTGCTTAGCAAACAGTGGAGTGGACTGGAAATTTTTGGATACACAACTGGGGCCCAGATTTCACGGAATTAAGTAGATATTGTGCAGGCTCCGCTGTATACAAATTATTGGAATATTCATTTCTGTGACGTAAGAATGGTTTACGGTTTCAGTTTATTTAATTTTGAATACGATTTATTCATCACTTACTTTAGCCCGCGGCTTCCCCCGCGTTGTGCTCGGAAATTATACCACGGGAACAAACTACGTGTTCTAAGGCTAAATATATATATAACCGGCCCATTGCCACTTCAGCTTGCTTGTTATGTGAGTTATTTCGACAACTTGGTTTAATTTTAAAAAAACCCGAGTGTGCTCATGACCACACGACTGAAGTGAAACTTCAAACATATTTGGCTATGAGAGGAAGAGAGAAAGAAAATGTGCGCGCGCACTGCTTTCTTTTGCTTACATCCCCCACTCAACTCCCGTTCGACTCGCCCGATCACATTTTTCGTAACGCTTACGTCACGCGTTCGCCAGCTTACTCCCTAAGTCAAGCGTGCGTAAAGAAGTTTCACTTCAAAAAGTAAATTTAAGTACCTACATTATGTAATAGTGTTAATAAGCTAAATAATATAACAACCAATCGGCCGCTGTTCGGCGGCCATATTGTTTAATAGTCCCGAAACAAGAAGACAACACAACTTTGATTATTTCTGTGTCCCAAGTAATTTGAACGTCAAACTAGTTGCCAGCCAGTGTTGCTAGTTGCGAACTACAAATTACTTCGCTTGATTAATTTATTTTGTATCGGAACGGCTGGTTGGAACTAAATTCTTCGGTTAAATTTGGTTTCTGGGTATTTGACGTATTTATTTGAAGGGGAACTGGTTACGTATTTATTATTTTTGTTTGGCTATTAAGTAATTGAGAGCAGTGGTAACGGCCGCGACTTACGAATTGTAGGTCATAGGTTCGAGCTCCGACGGGTAAATTAACTTTGTGTAAATTATTTCATCACCAATGCTCAGAAACGGCGAAGGAAAACATTGTTAGGAAACCGGCATGTTCTAGAATCAAAAATTCAAACACATGTGACATCTACCAACCCGCACTCTGTCTCACAAAGGAAGAGGCCTGTGACCCAGCAGAGTGTAACAGTATAAGGTGATTATGCTATGTGCTTATGCTTATTTTTTTTCCTTTTTAAATGAGCGTTATTTATTAACGGAAAAGTTAAATATTTACATAATATAAGCTAATATATAAACTATAATAATATGTACAATTATATGAAAAAAAAAATGCTTATTAAATAATTGTGCTTTTGGTTCCTTAAGCCTTAGTTTAGATTATGCTCAATCTGCCTAGCGTTTTCATAACCATGGTTGGGGTCGGATTCCAGTTTAACCGGATGCAGCTGAATACCTGTATTGTCCGCAACATAGAAGCTTGGCTTTACATGAGATCTGATAACTTTTTGACAAACTCAAACTCAAAGCATTTATTTCAATTAAACCAATTACAGGCACTTTTGAATTGTCAAGGGGTCGGTCAGTCAGAAAGATGAAGCTAGTTGCCCATTCCAAAGAGTAGGTACCTATGGAGAAGAACGGGCAAGAAACTCCATGGACACTCTTTTAAATCAAAATAATATGGTTACAAAATCTTGGTTACATCATTCATGTTAAAAATTATACATGTGAGAAGGAGTATTCCCGTTTGAGCACCTATTTTCAGAGCACCTTTTTTTAGAGCACCAAAGGTATTCCCATTAGAGCACCAATCAATATTTTACCTTGGTGCTCAAAGGGGAACAATTAAAAATATTTAACTTTATTCCCTTTAGAGCACCTACGGTAGCTTCTAGTGATGGGGTGTATAATAAAACATATCGATAATTAGAAGTCGGTTAAAAATTGGCAGTTTCATCGCAGAATGCTATCATTTAATAAAAACATAGTATCATCATTAACATAAAAGTTTACTCAATCTTTTATTGTTAATATTACAATAAGTTTCCTCAACATTAATTTTATCTATCCCCAAACCAATTGTAGGCTGTAACATTAACAAAAAAAATCGGTGTTTTCATAGAATAGATTACAGTATATATAAATATACTGCTTCATATTATTATGAAGAGTATTTAAGGCCAGGTAGAGCAAGTGAAGTAGGCATTTAATGCACCACCACCCTTCCCGCGAAGCGAGCCGTGCGCTCGAATCACCACGCGCCGGCGCGGCTTATATGACCCCAAAGCCGAGCGAAGTGTCATACTGTCATACAAGCAAGTTTGAGAGAGATAGCCGCTGAACTTTCTGTGTGTCACAAGTCGAAGAAGAAGCTCTGTCTTGCTTTTTAGAAGTTGTTTAGGAGAAGGATAACTTCAAAATCAAACCCGTGTCCTGCCAGTTCATAAAAAAATTAATTTACAAATTTTTACTTGACAAGCAACGATGGGCAAAAACATGATTTGTCATCTCATCATTATACAACAACAAGTTTGCCAAATAATTCACTTAAGAAAATAATTATCCGATAAACTTTTTTCAATAACGTATTATTTGATTTTTTTTTTCATTGTATCTCATAAAACAGGTGCCCTATCAGTTCACCAAAAATTAATTTACAAATTTTTACTTGACAAACAACGATTGGCAAAAACATGATTTGTCATTTCATCATTATACAGGATGTTACAGAAAGGATATATCAATACAAACGGGTTGAAGAGTGTATCTCGTCTAGAATCTCTGTACAAAATTTCAGCTCAAAAGCAGTAACTTTGAAAATGCTTAATATTTTTTTATTTCGATAGTTTATAAAATTGAAATCATAAAAAACGTCACCGCACTACGAGGGTCATTATCCATTATCTGTAGTGTGTCTGTGCGCCTAGTACACGCACATCACGCCGCCGCGCGCCAGTGCAGCGCCGTGGTGTCGAAATAAAAAAATATTAAGCATTTTCAAAGTTAATGCTTTTGAGCTGAAATTTTGTACAGAGATTCTAGACCAGATACACTCTTCAACCCGTTTGTATTGATATACACTTTCCGTAACACCCTGTATAACAACAAGTTTGCCAACTAATTCACTTTACAAAATAATCACCAGATAAACTTTTGTTTAATAACGTGTTATTTAACAAGCAATTCATTTTATCTCATAAAACAACGTTTGGAATAAAAACGTTTTACATATTGACTTATAATTACACAATTTTCTAAAAATGAAACTCATTCTTTCATCGACTTGCGCTAATAGAAAAAAAGAGATTATCTTTTGTGGGCTACCCGGAGCCGACCTAGTTAGATTAGGTTAATTATTACAACAAAAAAAAATGTTAGGTTAGGTTAGGTTAAAACTGCGACCCCTACGCACGAGCCGAGCGAGCGAAGCGAGCGGTGCCGCGGCAGCGGCCGGCGAGTGCCAGAAACGACTAGATTACATAGAACAAAAAAATACTTTTACACAAAATATAGGTGTCAGAAACGACATGCGCTAATAGAAGAAAAAAGAGATTATTTTTAGTAGGCTACCCGGAACCGAACTAGTTACATTAGGTTAATTATTTTAAAAAAAATGGTTCGGTTAGGTTAGGTTAAAACTGTGACCCCCTACGCACGAGCCGAGCGAGCGAAGCGAGCGTTGCCGCGGCAGCGGCCGGCGAGTGCCAGAAACGACTAGATTATATAGAAAAAAATACTTGCCTGAAAATTATTTGACCCGAATGGAGAATACCGTCATGATCACTTTGTGACTGGTTTAGAAAATATTTACATAGTATAAAACAAAGCTTAGATCTTTTAAACTACGCAACGGATTTTAATGTAGTTTTTGATGCAGTCGCTAGTGTATTACAAAATGATATTTTGTATAAACGTTGTTTTTCCAAAAGAATTTAAATATTAAATGAAAAATGTATAAATGTTTAAATATCATCCGTAACATTTATAAAGAGAAGCATTTGCCAAATAAATGTTTGTAAAGCGAGTGTTTATAAAATAAAACATTTGCGGAATGAGTTGTTTGTGAAATAAATAGTATACGAAACGTTGGTTGTAAACTAAAAATTTGTCAATGGAGTTTTGGTGAAACATTAGTGAACCCATAAAACAACGTTTGGAACAAAAACGTTAGGTACATTGACTTATTATTACGCAATTTCCTAAAAATTAAACTCATTAAATAGGCATTAAGTTAGTCATTTAATTTAGTACCTAGTGTAAATAGTTAGTCGTGTTAATTATTGTAAAATTCAACAAGGCAACATAAATAACATTTGATAAAATGCATTGCTTGATAATTACTTACTTAATTTATTTGATAAATTTTTCTAAGTGTCGGTTTCGGCGAGCTCGGGAGTTATTAGAAATACTGTATTTACTAGTTTCATGCGGCTATAATTTAATAAGCATAGCGTTATTATTCTATTTTCGAGTTAAATGGTGATAACTTATTACTACTTCCAAAAGTTTCTATAACTGATAAAACGTTCATATTTTTCGTTTTTAAAACAACTAAAAACTTTCCTTAATACCTCTGATCTTTAATATGTCCTATAAATGCAGATAATGTAGTGGACTGTAACATTACTTCCTAAACTTGTTAACCTTATGTATGATATGTGTTGTAGTTGTTTATTATCCCTTAATAAATAAAATAAAATAATACATAAATAAGTAAGTATTGTAAGTATAGTGTAAGTATTGTTAAGAAATATTATTTTACTAAAAACAATAAGTGTAAAGACTACTGATGTTACGAGGAATGTGATTTATTTTATTTTATTTGTCTTAAGAGGTACCTAGAAAATAACATAAGGCTAATTGTGATATTAACCGCTGAAGTGCCAACGTCATAATTTAGGAATAATTACTTAATTTCCTAAAATTAATATGATAATAAAAGTACTGCCAATTTTTATCGATATGTTTTATTATACACCCCATCACTAGAAGCTACCGCATCGTAGGTGCTCAAAAGGGAACAAAGTTGAATACTTTTTATTGTTCCCCTTTGAGCACCACGGTAAAATATTGATTGGTGCTCTAATGGGAATACCTTTGGTGCTCTAAAAAAAAGGTGCTCTGAAAATAGGTGCTCAAACGGGAATACTCCTGTGAGAACGATGCATAACGTTAAAAGCGTCCATAATGAGAAGGTGAGAAAAAAACAATTCAAATAATAAATTAAAATAAGCCGTGGCAGCAAAGAGATGACCAGTCCCTACTGACGGCGCCCGTTCACGAACATGACGCATGTATTAGCACCATTCAGCTCAACCATTTTGAAGGGAGCTAAATGATCCAACACATGCGCCACCATCAGCGAGACATTTGAGTGAGCATGACATACTCTCAGCCGCCAGAGCACATTCAAGTCAATGAAAGACGTACCCAGTAAATAGTAGCTTTATAGTATGTACATAGTACTCACACATGTGCTATGCAATTATACAATACAAGGAGATTGAATTTATATAATGCAAAAATAGTATTTTAAAATCTTCAGCAGCTCCAACAGTAGGTATTTTCCAATGCTAATCAATTTATTTGTGCGTCCTTATGGAGCAGGACCAGCATTTAGCCAAGCATTTTTATCAGTGATGTAATCCCCCAATTTATAATATGCCTGGCTGCATAGTGTGCGTTTACAAGATTTAAATTTCGTTTCATTCGGTTCAAGTATGTGGGTAAGTATTTTATTGTAACATTTTAGACAGTAGCCCATGAAAGATGAGTCTACTTTAGCCAGCCTGAAACCTGGTTGACAGTGCGAGCCATATTATGGTCTCGTCTTGGCAACATTTTACATGAAAATGTTTTTGGTGAAATTACTTATTTAGGTTGAATTTCCCCCCTGTTCCATATATCCCTACTGATGTATCTCCACTAGTAGGGATACTTGGTAGGTACCTACTTGAGACACAATTACTTAGCGAATTGATTGAGGTTGTTTCAATAAGCGATTCTCAGTAGCAGCTAGATATACCAAATTACAAAAAAAAAAAACTAATTAGAATCGCTTCTAAAATATTCTAAGTAGAAATTCTAATTAGATACCTTTTTGCAGAGTATTTATACAAAACTAGCTGCGCCCCGCGGTTTAACCCCATAAGTTTCGATCCCGTGAGAATATCGAGATAAAAGTATCCTATATTATGTTAATTCAGGGTATCAGCTACCTGCATATAACATTTTATCAATATTGGTCCAGCCGTTTGAGTGTGAAGAAGTAACAAACATATAAACACACACTCACAAACTTTCGCCTTTATAATATTAGTGTGATTAGTGCGATTACCAACTTGTCGTAATGACAGTGGTAAATACATTAAACTTTAAAATACATTTGAATTTATTAATTGAAACGAAAATTACATTTAATTTAAGTACGTACTTGAAAGTTTCACAAATTAATGTTAATAGTATTAAATGCAACTTTTCAGTTTTCAGCATGTGTACTTAGATAATTACTGTGGGTAAGTACTTAATGTTATTTATGTTGCTAAAGTGGATTCTATAAACTGTTTTCAGCGCTTACAGTAAATTATAAAACATTCATTTAAGTGCGGTTTTTTGGTTTTATTAATGTGACGTTTTCAGTGCCTATCGCTACGATATTTAATTGTGGTTAAAATGCGTGTGATGAATGCATTAAAATCTGATAAAAGCATCACTATAACGCCCCTGATGGAGTGAAATAATTTTAAAACACTTGTTGAGTACCCACAAAGTTATGAATAGGTAATATAATAACCAATTATGAAATGAAATGGAATGTTTATTTCTGTATGTAGATCTTTACTACTTTTACGCGTCAATATTTTGTTGGTAAATACAGTCAAACCTGGATAAGTGAGAAAACTCTATAAGTGAGAGTAATAGCCAGGACCCGTCATTTTAAGCTCCCAAAACCTCTATTAGCGAGAAACAGAAACCTCTGTAAGAGAGAGTCGTTTTTCCCTCATAGTCCTCCGTAAGTGAGACTGCTACTTATCTATACCTCTATAAGCGACAGTCGAGCTTTATTTACAAATTTAACATCTGCTATTTTATGACTCATTCTTAACTTTCGTGGAACTTCCTACCATTGTTTTTGTATTAATAATTTTATAATATTACATATTTACTACATTCGTACTTACTGTGACTTGTTATTGCTGCGTACCCCTATAAGAGAGAAACGCTACCCATATACCTGCATTAGCGAGAAACTCGGGTTAGTGAGAAACCTCTATAAGCGAGAATGAGATTGTGCTCCCTTGAACTCTCGCTTATCCAGGTTTGACTGTATTTTAAAACTACATATATGGCGATGGCATTTCCTAGCTGACTGATCCTTGAGAAGAAATACCAAAACAAACCCAGAGGTTATGGTATCTGATATTGCTAAGTCTATCGACCTTGACACTTTGATATTCCTCTATTTATTTTAAGGCGGTACCCCGACCAAATAACCTAGAGCATTCGTTCCCTCCTTGCCGCTTTATCATAGAACTCGCAAATTTTTTGGAACTATTTTAATAAAAAAAGAATAGCGATATTTTTAAATAAATTAAAACGTGGATTATTTAGATTTTTTAATTATCTATCCATTGGTAAAATCCCCAAATTAATAGAACGTCAACTTTAGCAAAAGATGAATGCAATCAATAATTTTAGTCACATTTTTAAAAGGAGATTTGAAATGTATTAGAAACATACAAAAACAAATAATAACGTGCAATTTGATGATAGGATATCAAAAATTAATAATGTGCTTTCAGATGTACTTTATTTCTCACAATAATTGAGTTAATAGCCTCTTAATAACGAAGAAAAACGCGGTTATGGTCGGGGTACCGCCTTAAGAATCACATATAGGCATTTGCTGATACTTACATCAGCTATAGATCATGCCATCCACGAAGACGCGCCCCACTCTTCTTATTAATCGCTAGTGGTTATTTGGATACCCACTAATAATTACCCACTAATAAGTAATTGCTGTGTATCGACAATACTAAAACACTAGCGGAATGTTGCACACTTGTACTGTAAGTGATTAGGAAGAAGAGTGAGGCGCGTCTTCGTGGATGTCGCTATCTGTAACACCCTAAAATATTAAAAATTCCCGACCTTCGCAACCTAACTCAATATTCGAATTAATTAAAAATACACTCACTACTAAAATCCTCTATAAATTCCAGTCTCAACTATGGGAGCTTGCATTATTAGAGGCGCAACCAACATAAATGTGTCCCCTACATTCTTTGGGGCTCTTCAAATTGTTTGCTCTTAATGAAATCACTATGTAGTTGTGCCTTTGTACGACAATCTACTGTAAGGACTATATTCGGTTTAATCTTTATCTAAACATATATTATTATAATTTTGAGCCAAACTTATAAATTGGAAGAAGAAGATGCTAGTATTTTTACAACGGCATAATCTACCCACATATATCTACAAGTTAGTCGTGCCGATATGAACTTTGCTGTAAGAATACTGCAGTCTAGTAACATAGCCTGTTACAGGAAAAATATCATCTCAAGATCGTTTATCGTTGAATATTATCCGGCTCACGTTCGCTACAGAACACGAGCCTCTACGCGTAGGCGTCTACGACCGTCTACGAGCTGCTACGGACGCTACGAAGTAAATGAAGCTTTATTATAAACAGACTCAACTTTTACGATATAGGTAGTTGGCTCTTGTATTTAAAACACCTTTCTTTGGCTTTTAAGAGGACTACATGACCTAAAGCGCGGTCACTGACGGACTGCATAGAAAAGAAAGAGAAGCGCGATGACATAACGGTGGTAATTTATTGCAAAATATAAAGCAATTATCTATTTACGAAAAATCTATTGTTTGGACTAAAAAATTAAAACACTAGAGTTTTAGTATGTTGCTTGTAGAATAATCTGACAAAAAATCATAATGATTGTATGTATATTAGAATGGTTTTTATTGTAAAAAGAAAGTTTTTAGAGGTATCTTTATGATTTTTTTTCTATCGTACCAAATAAGTTGTATTATATTTTCAACACACTATCTACCTAGCATATATCCTGAATAATATCATATATTTTTCTGATTTTGTTTACTGTAGTCGATCACATACTTTTGTTTCTAAAACTTGCGTTTTTTGCGTTTAGGTCCTGTAAGCCCTTTAATATTAAGTGAGAAGCCGTGTGTTGTGAGTAAGGATGCCTGATGAATTTAAGAACACTCTGGCATGTCCTAGAGTTAAAAATTCGAAGACATGTGACATCTACCAACGCACTGGGTCTGCGTGGTAGGTTACGGCCCGGTCCCTCTCACCGAGAGGAGGCCTGTGTCCCAGTGGGGGAACATTATAGGCTGATTATGCTAAGGGAATAAAATGTTCCCTGCATTGGATGTGAAGTTTCGAATGCAGCGATCTAAATTGCATGGCAAACATTCCTTAAGCTCAAACTCAAAGCATTTATTTCAATTAAACCATTACAGACACTTTTGACTTGTAAAAATTAAGTAGTCGGTTAGTTAGTCAGAAAGTTGAAGCTAGTTGCCCATTCTAATGCGTAGATCTCTATGGAGAAAAACGGGCAAGAAACTCCATGGACACTCTTTTAAATCAAGATATTACAAAATCCTGTGTACATTATTCTTGTTGCTTCTATATGTGAGAACAATGTAAAAAAACACACAAACGAAGAAACAATACAGAAAAATAAGATTAAAATCGTGAAAATAAAAGATAATGAGTAATGCCAAGTTATTAGGTATGTTTTTTATTAAGTTCCTGAACAAATAATGTAAATTTGCTTAGCCAAGTCTATAATATGTTTATTATTTTGAAGTTTTAAAATTAAATTGTAACAGTGGTCTTTTGTAACTAACTTTCTTGCATGACGTTCATAATACTGGCAATTATATAATAAACCTGTTTCTGTCAAGGCTTTATTTATGTTCATTCGAAAGACGGCGGATTCCTGCAGCCTTCACAAGGTCATCGGTCCATCTTGTGGGCAGCCTTCCAGCACTACGTCTTCCTGTACGCGGTCGTTACTCCAGAACCTTTCGACCCCATCGGCCATCTGTTCTACGAGCAATGATTGATGAGAGATGAATGAATGATTAATTGATTTTGTTTATGCGATGAAGTCAGCAATTTGAAAACTATCTCCTCTTCTTAATACGAGCAGAACGGTTTATCAAATTTAATAAACTCAGTAACTTTTTCATCACTGTATAGGGAAAATTAAATTAAAAGGCAATCTAGTTTCTGTTCGTACAATTTTATTATACCCTAACAAGTTGTAAAGTTTCATCAAAATATATTTCCATTTGTACCAAATCGTAGTTCATAAATTATTATTTATTATTTACATTATTAACAATATACAAATATTTTACAAGCACTCCTTACTTAATTTGATCTGAGATATCACTTACTAACAATAAGTTAGGAGGATAAGTAGTATTTCTATCACAATAATATCGTCAAATGCTGAAAATATGAAATTAATTCCTGCAAACAATTTTAATTAAACTAATTATTTTAGTATCAAATTAAAATTAACAAATGCATCGAATGACGAAGTTAATTGAATATTGATTTAATTTTTGATTTGATATTGTTATAAAGCAAAGACAAATATAACATTTGTAGCAAAAAGAACTTTGAAATAATTAGACATCAAAAATGAATGCTATTTTCGAAATTTCAAATTAAATCTCGGCTGAAAAATTGTCTACTATTAATAATTAGGATAGTAAGAAGAATCATAAGCTTCACAACCTCATCATTGGCACTTTAGAATTTCACACATATTTCACAATGTTTTGAACACACCTAAACATTGTCAAGCAAGTTAACAATCATAAAATCTTACTACAAAAGGCTCCAACCAGCCTTGGATTCAATCCTAAAACTTTCAATATAGAATACAAAATTCAGTCCAAAATGTTCACAACTCCACCTTTCAAGAATACTGAGATAGATTTTGGGCCTCATAACTATTGTCGTGGTCACTGACAACATCTATCTGTTCTTGATCACAAGGTTCCTGGTCCTTTGAAGAACAGGTACTCTTAGCACAGCAGCAATTCTTAGAACGAGGTTCAGCAGACATAGGAGATTCCTCCTTCTTCAGCTTCACACGGCGGTTCTGGAACCAGATCTTCACTTGTTTTTCAGATAGCTTCAGCCTTGAAGCGATCTCTATTCTCCTCAATCTTGAGAGGTACATGTTCATGGAAAACTCCCTTTCTAACTCCAGGAGTTGAGTTCCAGTGAAGGCAGTCCTGATTCTTTTGCTGGAGTCCTCTTTCAACGGCATACGTTTCAAGTCTTTCGAGTATCCTGGTAGAAGTTCTTCTGGGTGACCAAGCGGTGGACTTGGAGTTCCATTTCTGCTTTCACTGGACAACGAAGGAGACCTTTGTCCTTGACTCTTCGATGGAGACGTGGTCACTTTGTAAGGGTGGTGCAAATACGGAGAAACAGACTTCTTTCTCTTGTAAACAAAGTTGACAGGCTCCTGTTCTTCAGTTTTCAGGTATCCTTGAAATGGTTTAGTTTCCGTCTGAGGTTCGTAGAAATCAGGACGAGGCAGCTGATGCAGTATAGGGTACCGAAAATTGAGCTGCTCCAAAAACGGCCTGAACAGATCCGGGGACCGTTGCTGATGCAGTCCGATGTTCAGAAGGTTGTTCAAGTTCCCCGGGTAAGGGTACGGTAAGTACTTGGAACGCGGATCCATGTGATGACTGATCAACGCGTAAGGATGTATAGGTTCACTAGACAGTTCATTCTTCTTGCAATCTTTCGTATCACTTATGAGAGCGTCGACTAAAAACGACCGAGACATTTTGGTGTATGTAGCTCGCGCTTCGAACTCCAGTTCACTACTGAGTATGGGGTGCGTCGGTTCCAAAAGTAACAATTACAAAAACTACCCCCACTTAGTGCACCCTATTGTAAATACACACAATGGACCTCGAAGCGTTTTGGCAATTATTTGGCCCGGCCCACCCCTTTGTCGGTGAGACGTCCACCCCAGTGTTAGTTGGGGAAAAAAAACTTTGAATGGAGGATTTTAGTAGCTATGAATAATTTTGTATGGCACGAAACATCCCTAATATCTGTCTCATTAAATCCAATTTGGTTACTGTTATGAATGCATGTGTGGATGTGTACGTTGATTTTTTGTTGATAAATAATTCAGTTTTTTTAAAGGAGATATAAAAGTGTTGTTATTATTTTATTACTTCTTAACGTCTTTAGGGATTTAAACATGTCTTCTGCGCCGACATGGAGTTATGTTTTTTTGAAATAGTGCCTACGGTATAAGCTTTTGGAGTCGAAGTAAATAATACTTTATTACAGATTTATTACTGACTTGAAATTGATAGGTTCAATTTGACACTCAGTTCACATGCTAAGATTTCCTGCGTCTTCATTGCATCTGAGTGGAAGAACAGTATGATAAAACATATTCTATGGCACTTTGCAATAACATAGCTTTCTATTATTGAAAGATTGTATGTACCTAATCGTATCAGTAAATCCTTACCTCTTACAAGCAAACAAATAAACAATTTATCTCCTTTTAATACTACCTTAGATTGGATATTTTGTGATTTGCTCAGTACAAGTCCTAAACTCTTTAAAATACATGCTTATATCAGAGATCCTTATAATACTTTCCATGAAAAATAAATAAAATAAATCTCTGCAAAATAAACACCCAACGATCAAAATCACTCGCTTGCACTACAAAGCACCATATTAATTAAATATGAATACCCCATAATTGAATCCTTATGGTGCACGCGTGATCCTTGCAAAAGAAACCCTACCAATTGGGGAGGGCATTCTAAAGCCCCGCCCTCTGTTCCCTGGCTAAACTAGTTTATGAAATATTAAAAGCACCCTAATATTCGGCAGCATTATAATTGTGAACCAATTCATGTTATTATCATGTCAGTATTAATTTGTAAAGTAACATTTTCTTTTGTGCGCATAAGTGGTTTCAGATGGGATTTATTGATGTAGGTAAATATTGGAAGTTTGCTTTCTCAACGGTAATTTGTTTTGTATCTTTATCATGTATTAATTTATCACGATATATTAAATCTAAAATCTATCTAATCATAATAGAGCCTAAAACTGTTCACATCATTATTTAAATTTTGTTTTTGTCCAGAAATTGAGAATAATTTCGTTTTTGTTTATTTTTAATATAAGTATTATTAACGTGGCAATGCTGCCAGCCTTTTGGGCACTTATCCCATTGACAGCGATGCGGACGAATTTTTCGATGCCCAATGAACTCCTGTCTTTTTTTTTTATTATTATTATTATCATTTGTATATAGTATATTTTGTAGTTTGTGTGTACGTAAGTATTATTATATCTTTTTCTTACTTTTGTTATGGAAGAGCGGAGTCTTCTAATACAGGCATTGTTTGCCTAAAAGAAACCTCCAATCACAAAATAATTGTTGTAATATGGATGAAGAAATGAACAATTTTAAATTTGAATTTTTTTGAATTTTGAAATTCACAAAACGCCATTTACAAACCTCCACAGATAGCAATAGAGTATTGTTGTATAAGTTTTGTAAGCTATTATGCATAAAACTAAGTAAGTATAGCATTAAACTATTACATTAAGTACATGAATAGGCAGAAATGCATGCACAACCACTATTAGGATACATCAGAAACAATACAGTTTTTAGATAAAATAGCACTAATGAACGCCAAGCAGCTTGCAAACAAATCAATTAAGGGGTGTTTGTTCTTTACAATTCTGTTAAATGCTTTGACTGTGCGAATTATTTAGGAATTATCTACTACGATAAATGGTGCGCGTACGGAGCATGGAGAAGTTTTCTCAAACGAGAATGTTGAGGTGGAGCAATTAGGGACAGCTTAGTAAGAAATTCAGGGCATTCTAGCCTTGATTGTGCTATTTTCACTAGGAACCATTTATGTCGGATATATTTCTCCGAGTTACAAGTGGAAGTAAGTAAAATCGAGCGCTTTTGGGGAATATAACTATACAAATGCATACTGCTTTTAATCTTCTTGATCCGAGTTTCTAGAATTTCAGGACAGAAATATAATTTAATGAGCGAAAGTTATCAATAGGTACGAATTGTAAGAAACATTATGAAACACAGCAAATGAATGTTAGGTGTCGTCTTTAAGTCCTTTCGAAATAGAACTGCTAAGGCTTGACAATTCCATTTGCAAAATGTCTCGAAGGGTTCACAAGGACTAAATTAAACAAAAGCCGACGGCTGCTTCCTGGGTCATTGTCTTTTGAGAAACATCTGAGTGAAGTGAGAACCTCATCTCAAATTCTCAAGTAAAGGATGCGTCCGGGCCCGAAGGCTGTTGACGAAAAAAGTAGCAAAAATACACACAAACTACAAATCAGTCGGTATCATCAGCAAATATTTTTTGCAACATATTTCTGTTCTTTTGTTACAAAAATCTGACGGCACTGAATTCGATCACGGAATCGCGTCAGCCAAACAATAGGACGAAAATAACAATGTTTGGGCAAACATCACTTGGTTACTGTGCGTATCTGATCCTGCAAAAAATTGCAAAGAATTTTCGCCCTTTTTGGTGATTGGAATAAAGGTGGATTTTGTGTAGGATGTCGGGGATCTAACTCCCCCACAAATCAGATAGATATAAAGGGTTATTATCGAATAAAACCGAGGGTATTCTCCTAATTGTGTGTACGTCAAACTACACCAGGTGGCGTATGACACGGTAATGATAATTCGTGAAAGTTACACAATGGAAAATATGGCAAATTAGGTAACTGTTTTCAAATAAAAGAGGTTTTGTAACGGGATGTTTTGACGTGATGGTCTATTGATAGTTCGAAATGATTTTAATTCGTATTACTTCTGCATCAATTATTTTGTACATTTTCGGAATAAATATTCACTGGTAGACTATAGATTGGAAGAATTGAACTTATGATAGCAAAACTTTGAACGTTGTATTCTTGTAGGTAGGTACTTAAGGGGCTTACAGTACCAAAACGCAAGTTTTAGAAACAACAAAAGTATATGATCGACGACAGTAAACAAATTAAAAAAATATATGATATTCTTCAGGATATACCTATGCTACGTAGATAGTGTGTTGAAAACATAATACAACTTATTTGGTACGGTAGAATAAAATCATGAAGATACCTCTAAAAACTTTCTTTTTTACAATAAAAACCATACTAATAATATACATACAATCATTATGATTTTTTGCTAGATTATTCCACAAGCAACATACTAAAACTCTAGTGTTTTAATTTTTTAGTCCAAACAATAGAATTTTAGTAAATAGATAATTGTTTCATATTTTGCAATAAATTACCAGGGTTGTGTCATCGCACTTCTCTTTCTTTTCTATGCAGTCCGACAGTGACCGCGCTTTAGGTCATGTCTCTTAAGTTAATTTTCTATTTCTACCTTTCAGACAGTTTATGAACCCTACTATCATCTATGGATCTACTTGTAAAATCCAACTCCAGGGATAGATGAATTTTAAAGCATTTACTGAATTATACTAGAGGAACTTTATTCTGAAAAGCGTCAGTGGTGTACGCAAAGCACTTACAGAGTTACGTCCGCAGTGCATGGATCCATGAAGCTGTGACGTCATGCTTGAAGCTTCATCCAGGCTTTGTGTACTGAACTTAGCTTTGCTGGGGTCAAACTGGGTCAGATATTTCCATACAAATTGTAGAAATGTTTTGTAAGCGACATGTAGAATCTGGTTTTAAAGTATCAAAACACATCAAATAAAAATTTTCAATATGTTACCCGAATATATAAGAACAGAAAAAAAAACTCCATCTATTCACGAACAAATTAAAAAAGCTAATAATAAGCTGCCACGCTAAAATGGAACTGGGCTGGACACATCTGCCGCATGTCAGACGAACAGTGGGCCAAGCAAACGACATCATGGCAGGCCCAGACGGAGATGGCGGGATGAGCTGGACTCCTTCAACAAGAACTGGTCCTTAACAGCTTTGAGCAGAGAGAGGTGGAAAGAGAGTAGGGAGGCCTTTGCCCTGCAATGGGACGTCACAGGCTAATAATAATAATTAATAAGCAATTGTTATTATACTGTCAACGAATATTTAAACGACAAATCCTTGAAACACATAAGTAGATAAGCAAAATGGTAAAGTATTATTACTATAAGTTAATTATTTTGTAAAAGTGTGTTTAGAATAAGTTAGATTATAAGATACCTACGTAAATGATAAGTCCTCTTCTCCAAATATCTTTCTTCTGCTGTGCCCGACGGGTCCATGATTGTTTCTTTTGGCAAATATTTACCACCTAAGCCTACATTGTGGAATGCAATAAAGAATTGAGTATATAAGTATTACAACACTGTGATGCGAATAAACAATAATTATCATAATGACACTTTTGATGTGCGTTGTGTATTATATTGTGCTGCCTTGCAAGACGTACAAATATGGTCATTATTTGTATATACGCCTTGCAAGGCAGCGCTTAGTGATACAACTTTTATTTTATAACATCATGTATGTACTATAACATTTTACCTATGTGTCACAAGTAAATAATTTTGAATTTGACATTTATTATTATAATAATGTCTGACTAAGTTCACCTAACAACGACAAAGAGAAAATAGATTTTTCCATGGTAGGTATGCTCCAAAATGCAGACACAATAAATGTCCAGTCCTATATCTAATTTATCTCAAATTGTCGCTCCAAAATACAAAGCAGAACCATTTCCAATTACCGGACAACGGACACAAACCTTCATTCGTCTCCAATCTCCCTTAAATTTCAAAAGGCACTTTATTTAAAACGCAATCACAAACGGAAATGAATTTGGAAAAGACATTTAATGACCACCTGCGTATTGTCCGTTAAAATCCAAGATGGCGTAATTCTCAGAACATTGGTTTTAAATAGTCTAACAATAGTGTCGCCTGTTCGTCTGAGAGACTGGAGTCACTACGGGGTACACTTGTCCACTTCATTCATAAATTCACTCATTCTATCGTTCATTCATGTTTTTAGCTACGGTTATGAATGGAGTATCGATTCTATTGTAATTCTCACTCTATTGTGCTTGCCGATAAGTTTGCGGGACAGGTATCGATTGGTTACCAACTTTGTTTTACTTTCCATCCCACTGACCGTGACTTCTATCATTTCCACAACAAGGTTCAATTTCGTTCAAATATTTGTTTTTAAATGGTAAATTGAAAAATTGGTAAATATTTGAGTTTTGTACCCAAGTAGTGTTGATCTCATTTTTCGCGACTATTGTACATTTTTAAGTTAATTAATGTCACAAAGCGGTTTTGTAAGGCTACGAATGTTTGCGACAAAAGTGTTTTTTCTTTAGTGAGTGTGTGGTGGATTTCAAGAACATAAAGGCGTGGTCCGTTTTGTGTTACTACTGGGTGTTTTTATATAAGTATCACTTTCCTTAAGCGGTCAGAGAGAATTGCTGACTAAGTTTTTACGCACTGCTTTCTTTTCATGTCTTTCCTTTTCAAAGTTTATTAGGTGTAAGTGTCTTATTGACATTTCATTCATCCGGAAAAAAAGTAATTGATCATTCGACAAGCGTTTCCCGAAAGAGATACCCAGGTAATAGGTACTCTTATCTTTATCCCACTATTTTTCTTTTATAAATCCTACTTCCTACTGAATCCATACTATCACATTAATCACACTATCACACTAATTGTAACTAAATTTGTTACTTCTTCACGCTCGAACGGCTCGACCAATTTTAATAAAATTTTGTATGGGGATAGCTGACATCCTGGATTAACATATAGGCTACTATTTATCCCGATATTCCCACGGGATCGACACTTGTGCGGGTGAAACCGCCGGGCGCAGCAAGTATAATATTATACATGCGAAAGTGAGTCTGTCTGTCTGTCTGTTACCCCTTCACGCTTAAACCGCTGAACCGATTTAAATGAAATATGGTATAGAGATAGTTTGAATCCCGTGAAAGGACATGGGATATTTTTTATCCCGATATTACCACGGGGTCGAAACTTATGCGGATGAAACCGCGGGGCGCTGCTAGTAAATATTAAAAACGCAAAAGTTTGTGAGGATGGATGGATGTTTGTTACTTTTTCACGCAAAAACTACTAAACGGATTTTGATGAAACTTTACAGTAATATAGCTTATACGTCAGAATAATACATAGGATATTTTTTATCCCGATATTCCCACGGAATCGACACTTGTGCGGGTAAAACCGTCGGCGCTGCTAGTATTTTATAAAAGTTTCAGTTACCTGAGAGTCTTGTGTCCTAGTCTGAGCTATGATTGCCTAGGTTGATTGATTGAGCACTATATTATGAATAGACAACATTGCCCCAGTTCAGCTCGAAAATTATACCAACATCACCTCAATACTAAACACTTAATGTAATGTTGCAGTAAAAGTATGATCGCCAGGAAATCGTAAGACATTCCAAACTGCTTACAGCTTACTCACTTGGACCGAGTAGAAAAATTGTGAGGTTAGAAGGAGATTTATGACCAGAAGCAAACCTAACTAAGTTGCAGGAAGGCACCAAAGCTAGATATAGAAAGAAAGAAAGAAAGAAAATACGTTCATTTGCGGTAAACCATGACGCAATAAAGAACATAATACACAAAAAAAAAAATAAGAAAGGGTTGGGGGAAACATGCGTCACATCCACGCAAAACGGCTATCGCTCAGCTTTATGCTTTACTAGCTGCGCCCCGCGGTTTCACCCGCATAAGTTTCGATCCCGTAGGAATATCGAGATAAAAAGTAGCCCATATGTTAATCCAGGGTGTCAGCTACCTCCTTATAAAATTTTATCAAAATAGGTCCAGCCGGTTGAGCGTGAAGAAGTAACAAACATATAAACACACACACATACTCACAAAATTTCGCCTTTATAATATTAGTGTGATATGTTTTTTTTACATAAATAGTCGGGCTAGGCAGGCCTCTTTGTGAGAGGGAGTGGGCCATAATACACGACGCGGGCCCAGTGCGGGTTGTGGATGACACATGTCTTCGAATTTGTTGGTTTTAGGATATATCGGTTTCCTCACGATGTTTTCCATCACCGTTTTGAGAGCAGTAGTGATGAATTTAAATACTTTAAAGTACTCGTAAGTCAGGTCCTAAATTTTGCGTTGAACTAAATCTCTACTACCTAATCATGGTATTCCTAACTTTCACTTTTTTAATAAAACGCCCATTAGATTACATACTACAGCTAGAATTTCCATAATGCATGCTGTTGTATTATTGCAGATTCTGTTCTGCATTAAAATACATATATGTAACATTCTTTATATTTTGACAGGCCTGATGGTCTGGTGGTTAGTGACCCTGACTGCTATGCCGGAGGTCGTGACTCGTGGGTTCGATTCCCACCCAGGACAAATGTTTGTGTGATGAGCACGATCATTTGTTCTGTGTCTGGGTGTAATTTATCTATAATATGTATGTATTTAGAAATATATAAGTATGTTTATCAGTTGTCTAGTACCCATAACACAAGCTCTGCTTAGCTTGGGACTAGATGGCGTTGTGTGATAGTTGTGGAATATTATTATTATTCGTTTATTTGTCTATTTTACTTATTTTATTACATTTTTAAATATTTATTAACATATAAAAAATAACTATAAAAAAACATTTAAAAATATAAAAAAATAGAAGTCCGCCGGTGTCGGGAGCAGGGTCCAAGCTACCGGTGGTTAGGGCTCCAGAGACAGGAACCTCCTCACAATACGAGCCGTATCGAGGAGTACTGCCTTCTGAATCAGGCCCTTGATCCAACCGCCTAACGACAGCCTCGACAGATGTTGATCGAGGCTTTCGGCCATAAGGCCATTGGCCGACACGACAATCGGCACAATGATAGCCGAGCTCACATTCCACATGTCAACAACCTCGTGTGCTAAGTCAAGGTATTTAATTTGTTTCTCTTTCTCAGCTTTCACGAGGTTCCCGTCATGTGGAATGGTAACATCGACAATCATTGTGCGGCGCGCTAATCGATCTATCACCACTATATCAGGCTTATTGGCGACAATAGTCCTGTCAGTAATGATAGATCGATCCCAGTACAACGTGACATGGTCATTTTCAAGAACTGGGTCGGGCACATACTTGTAATACGGTACCTCAGAATCCACAAGTTTATATTTCAAAGCAAGTTGCTGGTGAATAATCCTGGCTACTTGGTTATGCCTGTGCAAGTACTCGCCGTTAGCCAGACGAGAACAACCAGAGATAATATGTCTGATAGACTCACCCGGACGGTGGCACGCCCGACACACGTCGACCGTCCCGTCCTTCATAATATGTCTCCGGTAGTTATTCGTCAAGATAACTTCGTCCATAATTGCACAGACGAAACCTTCGGTTTCCCCGAAAAGATCACCAAAACGATGATTATTATTATTATGATAATTATTATTATTATTTACCACGTCATTTGATGCAGATAAAGATAAACTCAAACTCAAAGCATTTATTTCAATTAAACCATTACAGGCACTTTTGAATTGTCAAAATTAAGTAGTCGGTCAGTTAGTCAGAAAGTTGAAGCTACTCGTAGTTACCCATTCCAAAGCGTAGATCTCTATGCAGAAGAACGGGCAAGAAACTCCATGGACACTCTTTTAAATCAAGATATTACAAAATCCTCGGTACATTATTCTTATTGCTTCTATATGTGAGAACAATGTAAAAAAACACACAAATGAATAAACAATACAAGAAATAAGATTAAAAATAAGCCATGTTGGCAGTTAAGAGATGACCAGTCTCAACCGACGGCGCCCGTTCACAAACATGACGCGTGGATCAGCACCATCCAGCTCAACCATTTTGTAGGGAACCGTATGATCCAACAATGATCAACCGAATGATACTTACAGTCATTGAGTTCACTTCACTCTCACGACTTCTCTTTGGCCACTACGCGAGACATTTTCCAGTAAAAACATAGATGTTTCTAGAACATCTTTAGTTCCACCTCTAACCCAACTTCCCCACTAGCACGTACACGGTAATAATAAACACAAGACATGGTACGATTGATGAGCGGAGCGCGGCGGCTGCAGATAAGACGGTGATCCATCTACCGACCAACTTCTGCGTAATTTTGTTTAGACTCGAACTACCGAGCGCCGAGCGCAGACAGAAGGGAACTTAGTTCGTGTGCTGTTGTTACACTGTAATGGGGTTGATGTTGAAAAGTAGTTAGTGTGTGTTTTTTAGGTACTCAACATACTCGTACTAATATTATAAATTCGAAAGTAACTCTGTCTGTCTGTATGTTACCTTTTCACGCCTAAACCACTGAACCGATTTAGATAAAATTTGGTATAAGGATAGTTTGAGTCCCAGGAAAGGACATACGATAGTTTTTATCCCGATATTCCCACGGGATCGAAACTTATGCGGGTGAAACCGCGGGGCGCAGCTAGTACTCAATATATTTATTGCTTCCACATGTGAACTAAGGTGGTTATAGTAGTTTATAGTATGCTAACTGATTGATAATTGTGCCTGGTTTCCATGGTATTAGAAAAAAATTTGGTCTTTGCACGGTTCCTATGTCCAGCTTTTGATTATTTCTTGATTATAACTCTCATCTTACTTTGTGTAAAGGTATATGGGAACCTATTTATTATGAACTAGCAGCGCACCTACCTACGATACCTGCCAATAAAAGATTTTTATTTTATTTATTTTATAATAGTCTTGCATGACAAAAAATGCAAGAAAACCAAAACATAGTAAAGGCGTAAGTCCTTAAAAATAAGAGGTTTACTCCACCTGTAGCTATAGGTACCTACAGTTCATATTATAAGTATATAATCTACTTTATCAAAACAAACGCTAACCTTCCTATTACTCCGTTCCATTAAACTCGATTAAAACATCTGACTTAATATAGCTTTTAACGGAAAATAAGAGGAGGGTGCAATTTAAAAAAAAAACGAAAGTCACTGCTGTGCTATGGTACATTTTGAGATCAAAGCGAAACATTAATGGACACGAGTCATTGGGTTATGGCAGAAAGGGTAGGTGGGGCTTCTTTGTTTTTAATTCAGTTTGTTTCTTTTTTAATGTTATTTTGTTTTTTTTTTGAAGTTTTTATATATTTACATTTTTTTTAAATTGCTGAATTGACACGCTCTTGACCTCGATCACGCCTGATGGAAAGCGATGGATGAGGTCTATGATGGAAGAAGCGTGCCCAGAAGATTCCTAAGGCACTGGAACTTCCACGCATCGACGAAATACAGCAGGCTGCTTGACGCCGGACTCCGGTGAGAGGGTGGTTGCAAACGAGGCGAGCGTTAGCCCTACCACCACAAGGGAAGAATTGGCCAGTCAAATAAGGTGTTGGGTGTGACTGTCCAGGATGCGCCGAGCGCTCGGTTCAGTTGAGTAACTGGCGGAACAAACTGCGCTACACGAGGAGGCTTCTTCATGCATCTCAACATAATACGTGGTTCCTTTTTGTTTGTGCCGGTGTCTATCCAAAGACAGTCAGTGAAAACTCCATGAAAATACCGATATCCAACTACATACATCTGACAAGACAAAAAGCTAATCTTAACATGCATATGAAATGATCTAGTCAGGGAATTATCTTGACTCAACAATATTCTGAATTGGCCAACAAATTATAATACTGGCCATTGGCACAAGCAAGGATATTGTTTTTTTTTTTCATAGTAATATAATAACTAGAATTACAAATCTCAATCTGTGTGGTTCTTTCCTCAAAAGACCATCTCAGACATCGATCTTCACATTATGATCTGACTATAATTATATCTGGACTTTAAAAGAGACTGTGACCTCTCAGTTTGTTTCGGCCTTTCTTTTCAGACTAGTCAAATAGGAAACGCCGACCTCATCTAGTTTTTAAAATAAGATTGACGTGTAAAAGTGTTTGTGCAAACCTACTTACTGAAATATCATTTACCAAAGGCTAAGCATTGCCATACAACGTGGCAATGCCGCTAGTCTCTTGGGTACATTACCAGTCGACAACGATGCGGATGAATTTTTCGACGCTATATTTTAGTTTTTGTATAGTTTTAGTTAAGTTAGGTTTTAATTTTGTTATTTTTGTTAATTAAGGTTTACAAAAGAAGAATTAAAATATATACCTATAAAGAAAATGAAATAACACAAAAACATTTCATATCTAACACAAAATAAAACGGACACAGCACTAGTCAATAAAAAATTAAATCATAACACAACAACAACAACGTTTATGAAGTTAATAAAAGCAGACTTTTATTCTTCTACTGTTGCATCGGCATAATTACAGGGCACGCGTAATATTAAAGTAGCATAATTATACAATGACCAACTTTATTAGGCAGGTCCTTTTAAAGGGTGAATGGGTATCTAAAATGTAGGTCCCAGAGAAGGAAGCCTCATCGAGTCGAATTCGTCAAATCTCAATTCAGTGGTTGTCATTGAAGTCGATTATATACTATCGAACTATAAAAAGGTTGATATTACTCAGTTAAATATTATATTTTTTTAACTATAAAGGGTTAAATTAAATTAGTTATCTAAACTTTGCAGACGTAATGGGTATCGATACCTAAACACGTTAAAATAAAAATAAAATAGATTTTTTTTGCGATTTAATTCCTTTTAAGGGGTCGAAGACCGCTGCCGCCTGTTAGTGTTGTTACTTAAAGTATGAGTTTAGAAAATATGTTTTATCGCATTTAGATATCGATAAAAATCACGTCTGTAAAGTCGATTTTTCAAGCTTTTATTTAGTTTTACCAGTCCCGGTGTCTGTAATCAAATATTAAGTAGCTGATATTTTCAAGTAAATAATATACCAACAGCGGCGGACACCACGAAAAAAAACATCATACTCGTATTAATTAATTTTTTTGTTTTATGTCATACTAGCTGAGCCCCGCGGTTTCACCCGCATACGTTTCGATTCCGTGAGAATATCGGGATAAAAACTATCCTATGTCCTTTGCCGGGACTCAAACTATCTCTATACCAAATTTCATCTAAATCGGGCGTGAAAAGGTAACAGACAGACAGACAGACAGAGTTACTTTCGAATTTATAATATTAGTATGGATTTAGATATCGATAGCCATCACGTATGCGGAGTTTCACTACCTAATTTAATTTGACACGGTATATTACAATTATGTTGGCTTTTTATTTGTAAAGAGATTTATTACAAGGTAACATTCTTATTATTCAATCCAAAAAAATATTCGAACATAATTTTATTGGCGCAGATATACGACTTCTAATGATTTTAAATTCAACATCACGTCTAATCGACCGGACTGATTTCTTTGAAAAAAATAAATGTTATACTAGACCATTTGCTTCGTAATTTGATATGTGAATATTTGCAATTATATTTTTTTAACATAGTGTAATTAATTCGTAAAGTAATGTCTACCGCGGACATAAAAACGATAATCACGCAAACACTATCGGGTGTATTTTCATAAAACTTTCACCATCTAAAAGACAATTTAATTCCCCGAATTTTAGTATACGGTTTTTATTTGTTTGGTGTTTGAGAGTTTTTGTAAATAGATAATTGCTTCATATTTGCAATAAATTACCACGGTTGTGTCATCGCGCTTCTCTTTCTTTTCTATGCAGTCCGACAGTGACCGCGCTTTAGGTCGTGTAGTCGCCTTAAACAAATCAGATTAATAATAATTGCTTATAAAGTTTGAAGTAAACTTCATTAAAATTGAAGTTATTTTAATTACAACAATATTTCAATAGATTTAGACAACAATTTTGTACAACGGCTTACCTATGTTTCAACTTTCACGGTTATTTTAATTTAAAGTCACAAAACTTAAAATTGCTTTCCCGTAAATTTATTATTGAAGTTTTCTGTTAGAACGTATTTATTGAAAGCATTTGACACTTGTTCTTTATTACAATTGGTCATTAAATATTTAGTTTTGATCTGGATAGTATTTACTAATCTTTACTTTGTGTAAAATATTTCATGACTGCTGCTTTCAAAACGGTTAAGGAAAACATCGTGAGGAAACGTGTGACATCTACCAACAGGCACTGGAGTTGGACCCGCGTATCGCATAATCGTTTGTCGCACTTGGGTAGTGTCAAACTAATGTAATACTGCACTAACGTACTGTCGAATTACAGTACTGTCGCACTACCGTAGTGTCGTACTACCGTAGTGTCGAACTATTGTCGCGCAATCGTTTGTCGCACTAGCGTAATGTCGATCTTCAGTGTGTCGCACAAGCGTGCATTCGAACTATGGTGAGTCGCAGTACAGTTTTGTCGCATAAGCGTTAATCGCACATCCATTTGTCGAGCTCACGTAGTACACTCTTACAGCATACTTCTTCTTGAAGAGAGAACGCCTGTGTCTCAGCAGTGGGTACATTATAGGCTGATTATGGTTTATGCTGCACAAAAAGCTCTTAAAAAATACTTTAGGTTGAAAAGACGCCAAGTAGAGAATGAAGGTAAAGACGCCAGCACATCAAGCTACTATAATCTGTCAAATTTCTTTAATAGATTTTCAACTTTATCGCTAAGACATAAGGTTCAAAGTTTATTGGCAAAATTTTACAGTTTCGGGTAACTTGATGTGCTGGCGTCTGTACATATAAACCTACTTTTGAATTGATCATTTTAAAGTGAATGAACTCGGCATATACCTACACATGTTCTATTCTAAATTAAGCAATTCGAGTGCCTCCTGATTCCGCAGTTTGGTATTTCTCAAGCTATTGAAATTATAGAAAACTAGCCGGGCCCCGTGGTTTCACCCACATAAGTTTCGATCCCGTAGGAATATCGAGATAAAAACTATCCTATGTTCTTCCCCGGGATGCAATCTGTCTCTCTGCCAAATTTGATCGAAATCCGTTCAGTGGTTTAGGCGTGAAAAGGTAACATACAGACAAACAGACAGAGTTATTTTTGAACTTATAATATTAGTATGGAATTAATATGGATAATGTTGGTAATATAGAATAAGTTTGTGCAAAATTATAGCTGCATACATTTTTTTTACATAGACTCAAAAGACCAAAACTTTTAACACAACATTGCAATCTTTATTAAGATTTCCAAGTCGTATTAAATGACCCTTAAACTTAAGCATAATATTTTGCCTCTGATTATAGAAGTAAGTTCAGTGGTACCGTATGTTTCTCACGACACTTGTGTTAGGAGCACGTATTAATTGCAGCACAAAGTACGAACAAAGATTCTTGCTAAATGGCTATTGAAGCTGACAAATCGCTGAGTATTGAGTTGGTTAGTGGTACAAGTAATAAGAACTGGGATCATACCAAAGATTTCAATCGTTAGATTCTCCCGTCCGTGTCAAAAGATGGTCGCATTTATGTTTCGTTTTGACACCTCTGACACACCCATGTTGCAGTGACTTGACTTCATTGTCACGGAAACGCCATTATTATTGTGTGAGCTCATTCCTCTTAGGACACTTTTTCGCGACACTAAGTACTGTCTGAGGCAAATCTACCGATTTAAATCTTTGGGCTTATTATATGCTATGACGGTGTATTGTTCTGTTGTGAAAAAGGGACAGCGCTATTTGCCCTGTATAGCTCCATCTCTCTCTGACACACTGGACCATGATGGCCTTTAACACGTCATTGTGCCTGCGGCCCCTGCACATAAGTTTGATAATGCAGGTACTACATTAATGTCAAAACCGATGGATATTGGTTAAACTGTGTTATAATAAGTGCGATCGTTAGATAAAATCACAAATTAATTTCCTTAAATAGGTAATGGCGCCGATTCCCTTGTTCACAAACTAAACTAAATTTAAGTCCAGTGCATCTTTTTCTTTCTAATTAATTAAGAAAAGGACAGAACATAAATATTAGTTTAGTCCTGTCAAATTAGTCAGCGCCTGACATAAACTGATAGCCAATTTTTTAATCGCGTCTAAACTTGTCTATGGTTATCTTGACTTGACAGGACTAAACTAATATTTATCTTCTGTCCTTTTCTTAATGAAATAGAAAGAAAAAGATGCACTGAACTTAAATTTAGTTTAGTTTGTGAACAAGGGAATCGGCGCCATTCCCGTTCTAACAGAGGGCTCCCCTGCCTTACCGCAATAAAGTTTATACCTTCCACCACACACCAACAATTGTAAGCTCGCCACAAAATGCAATCACAAATGCGATTCGCTATTGTACAAGAGTTTTTACCAATAAATACATGAAACGCTTTTACGCTTTGTGCAGCGCCGACTTTTTATATTGCAGCGCTTTATGCTTCAAGTCTTTTGTGCCCTTTCTTTGATAGAGTGCTTTTTTTGTTTTTTTTATTGGTCTTGGCTACTTAGGTGACAAAGTTTTGGTAACGTTCAAATGTAGGAATGGAACAATGAATCAATTATGTCAATTATTTTAGTAATTGAGAAGGTAATGGTGGACCTGAAATCAAAAGTTGGTTAGGTAAGTATTTACATAGTTTGGATCGGTGATTAAGATGGAGCAGTAGAAGGGGGCTATTGTCAAACTCAAACTCAAAGAATTTATCTAAGTATACAAATAAATAAAACTGGAGTGTTTCTTTGTAATATTAAAACAACCGTTTTTTACTAAATGCACATGGATGTATAAGTACACGTTACATAAGTACACCAAAATTTTTTCTTTAAATTTTTTGGCTGTCTCTCTCTCTGTCTGTTTGTTCCGGCTAATCTCTGAAACGGCTGAACCGATTTTGACGGGACTTTCACTGGCAGATAGCTGATGTAATAGGTACCTAAGCTGATGTAACTTAAGCTACATGTATTTTATAAAAAGAATTAGGGTTCCGCGCAAAAAAAAATTAAAATGTTTTCCGTCATGCACGCGAACGAAGTCGCGGGCACAGCTAGTTTTAATTAAACCAATTACAGGCACTTTGGAATTGTCAAGGGGTCGGTCATATGGAGAAGAACGGGCAAGTAACTCCGCGTAAGGCAATGTTGCTATTGAGATTAAAAGTTGCTTATGCATTTAAGAGGGCACCGACCATATTCGACCGCACAGTGGCGCCCTCATCGTTTTTTAGGTTATTTTTTTTATTTTAGAATGAAAATGCAAAAAATAAGCACGTTAAGTTGTGCTCCACAAGATTGTACGTTAATATTGTTGCAAACGGTAGTTTTACATTGTTTAGTTTTATTATAATAATTAAAACGGATAATAGTGGCCACTTTTATCCGTTTTAATGATTATTACAATCTTGTGGAGCACAACTTAACGTGCTTATTTTCTGCATTTTCATTCTAAAATAAAAGAAATAACCTAAAAAGCGATGAGGGCGCCACTGTGCGGTCGACTATGGTCGGCGCCCTCTTAAGTAGTTTTAAACCGTGATTTAGATGGAAAAGTAAAACCACGTTAATACCGTGATAAAACGGGGTTTTGTATTTACTTATACCGTATTATTGGAACTTTATACGAAGTTTAATTTGTCGTATCGTCGTCCCCACATAGTATAAATGAATATTTATGTTTGAACTTCCAAAGTCCTTTGTTATAAACAATAGAGGGTTATTAGGTAAACTTTACATTATCTACAACTTATTATGACACTTTGTGCAGGAGTTATTAATTTATTAACTTTTAAGGTCTTATCATATGACGTAAGTTGTTGATAAGTTATATTAAGTGTGGTTATTTTACTCCCTTAAGGTTTGGCTTGAAATAGGATGATATCCCCTTCCGGGTCCCTGGAGTAAGCATGTTACTTTGTATATTGGTTGAATTTGGCCCGTGTATACAGGGTCACAGGGACATTGACGCCTAAACTGTAGCTATGAATTTAGCATAATTATGATTCTAGACCCGTAGCGTAGAAATAGTTTGTCGGCTAACAAAAAATGTAATGTTTCATTAATGATTTGTATATCGTTTTATTCGTTTATTTATTTACTTACTTATTAAATACGTTCCTGGAAGGATTTGGAGGAGGCCTTTGCCCAGCAGTGGAACAGTACAGGATAACAAAAAAAAAAACATTTTCAAATATTTTTATATAACACCTAAGCAAACATTTAAGGAAGGCATTTTGTTTTATTATTATGAATAATGATCTCACGCAAAAGTATAACAAGGGTATAATATAACTAACTTGATTATAATATTATGTATCTTATGATATTAAACGGTTAGGTAGTTTATAATTCAGAAGGAGTTCTTTCAGCATAAAATACTTGATAAACCTAACCTACATCCTATTAGACTGAAACCTGATCCCAATATAAATATGAAAACTTTATTATAATACCTATACATTTCCTCTTTATTGTTTTTATTCATCAATATTTCATTTTGTTTTTTAAGATCCAATATTTCGACGTGTACAGTCACGTCTAAAAGTATATATATCCTTGGCAATTTTCAATTGCGATTTTTTCGTGAAATAACGAATGCAACGTTGAAATACGACACTTAACATAAACCTATGGGTTCGAAAATACAATTTTCGTAAAAACATAAAATTTCATTCAAAAATAAAGAAGAAAATCGCCTTTGAATAAATCCAAGTGTATACATACTTTCAGACGTGACTGTACTGCACTCAAAGATAACCCAAGTTCGTTGTTAATTAATATTTTTAACCATCTGACTTGCAAACGAACCCGTTCGTATTCCCTCGACGGCGATACAGAATGTGTTTTTATGATTTATCGTTCAAGTTTAAGATCTTCGCTAACATACACTTGGGGAATTATTTGATCTATTACTTTGGTCCTTTTGGGTTAAGTTTATAATAGAAGTATGTATGATTTTTACAATCTTATTAATTGTGCTAGTGCAAAAAAGGGTAATCTTATTAAGTTATTTTTTCTTGTTGACTAACGGGTGAATGAACTTAATGTACAGAGGCCAGCACATCAAGCTATTATAATGTGTCAAATTTCTTTAATAGATTACCAACTTTATCGGTGCAGTATAAAGTTCAAGGTTAACTGTGAAAATTTGACAGTTAAGGGTAGCTTCATGTGCTGGCGTCTGTTATGCATAAGTAATGTTAAACGTATTTAAAATAACATTTTGTCTCTGTCATCTTCAAACGATCGTCAGAAATGAAACCAAGTTTTAAATTAAGAGCTAAAAGAGATGGCTAAAAAAAAACCCAGAATCGCCAGAAATTTCATATGTGCCATTTTTATAGGCATAATATGTACAACAAAAATATATAATAATATGCTGTAAAAACGACGTAGTATACTAGATATACAGGGTGAATTTTTAAAGTGGGCGTGGATGGCCAAATCCGAAACTATGAGGACTAGCGAAAAGTACTCAAAGGAGTCGCGGGCTCAATTTTGATGAAAACTAAAACTGCATCATTGGATTTTTGAAAAATCAATATTTCTAGCCAGGAATCGAACCTGTTGATTTTGAAAAAAAAAAACACACACTGTATTATTACACCATTCGATAGTGTCGCTAATAAGGATCGAATTCTGGGAAGTAATGACATACGTCAAACTAAAATAAAGAGCTCATTTATGACAAAGTAAAAAAAAAATCACCCTGTATAAAGATTATTAATAATAAAACATATTAAAAGATGTATTAAAGGGTATATTTTTTACATTATTTTAATATATTATCATAATTATACTAAAGAGATTGTGATAAAATAAAAGTCGAGTAATCAATGTACTCGTACCTACTCGTAAGTATGAATAACATAAACACACAAAGTATAATAACTTTTATACTATATGGTTTAGGAGGCTGATTTTTTGAAACCGTACTGGGTTTACTATAGTGAACCCATTTTTATACATTTCGTTGCTGGCGATTCTGGGTTTTTCGTCTATGAACTTTTAGCCATGTCCTTTAGTAACTAGCTACTCCCCGCGGTTTCATCCGTATAAGTTACGATCCCGTGGAAATATCGGGATTAAAAGTATCCTATGTGTTAATCCTGGTTATAAACCATCTGTGTGCCAAATTTTATCCAAATCCATTCAGAAGTTTTAGCATGAGAGAGTAATAAACATCCATTCATCCAACCTCACAAATTTTTATATTATTAGTAGAATGTAGGATTAGTAGGAAGTAGGATAGGATTTGTGGTGTAATTGGGCCTAAGAGTCAGGATCTCTAAAAACCGGGACACAAAAATACTGCTTGGCACCAGAAATAGTAGTAGTCGTCTTTTTACATGAAGTTGCATACTGAACTTAGTCTAGAGTAGCTTTTTATCAACTCTTTTGTTTTTAAAAGCTTGCACGTGACAATTTTATTATTTTCCGTGAAGACTTTAATAAAAACGAAATTAATTCTCTGTTTGGAACACTGTATAAATGTCGCATTAGCTACGAGTATCATTAGCACTAGGGTGTCCACACGTGTTTGTAAATACATACAAACGAAAGGGTGACAATGTTGTGTTGTAAAATATCAATTAGTCTCGCTTTGACTTAAGGGACTTTCCTGGCAACTGAGTGGTGTTGATAGGTGCTTGTTTGTTTTGTAGTTTAGGATCATAAGGTCCCTTGACAAGCTTATGAAGGGGTTAATTAAGCTTGATTAGGACTGTACTTCACTGTATAGTTTGATAGGAGATCAAAGGGATAGTGTGACAGAATTGTTACTGGTGCGTGTTTTGTTACTTTACCACGTGTTTGACCATTTTTGATTTTGTCGTCCAAGATACCTAACGTTCATTTCATGCTTAGGTAATAGTTTTATAAAATACCGTTTAACTATTTATTTTGTCTTCTAGTGATTAAAGGAAATGGAATTTCCTATGTTTTTTTTTACTACGGTTATTAAAATTACTTATACGTTCGTTCTTTTTAAATGTCGCAGCATCATGCTGAGATAGGAGCCTTTTGGCCTCGTATAGGAGTTTCTGTCTCATTTTTATTTTTGTTACTTTTTTTTTATATAACTTGGTTTTTTATTTTTTATTGTGTTTAGTTTAGTTTGTAATCGTCCTGTACGAGTCGCAATGAATACTTTTTCTTTCTTTCTTTGTTAGATCATTGACAAATCAATATTTTTTTTATTCCTCGTTGTTGTTTGCCCTTTACAGCCAGTAGTAGCATTGTAAGATATACTCACAGGCAGAGTACCGTTCTTTGATTATATTCACTGTCAAAGCCAGCTAACGAACTATCAATCCAACACCAAAACTGCACGTCAACATTATTATTACTTCAAAGTCCCAAAACGTATGGTAATCAAATGCCATATCAAATCACCACCATACGTAGGGGCTCTAATGAAATAGCTGATGTTCCACGCCAAAACACGATTAGTTTCGCACACTCGTCCCTGTTATTGCTTTGTCATTGTTGGGGGCTAAGGGGACCAGTTTTATTAGTTTTGGGAATGTCCGTAAAGGAGTTGCTGTGTGGTCATTTGAGTGAAGCTGCTAGGTTTTATCTTTGGTCTTTTTGTTCTAGCACTTCGACATTTTCTTTCATTTAGAGAATTAGAGTTTATTTTGTGGCATCGGTTTTTTTTTGTGGCCTTCGTTTTATACATTACCAGTATATATATATAGTATTACCAGTATATGTAGTAGTATTATTTTTAGTGGAGAAAAAGCTGTGAAAATATTTGGCTTGGTTAGTTGGGTCGGGTTAAGTGTTATTGTGTTTTTCCATCAGGAATTTCTCAACAGCAGCCGGGAGTCAAGCGTAATTTGGGACGCCCCCCAGATAGATGGAACGACGACTTCAAAAAGGTAGCTGGGACGGAGTGGATGCGGAAGGCGGAGGACAGGGTGTTGTGGTGCAGTCTGGAAGAAGCCTATGTCAAGCAGTGGACTGCGATAGAAAGAAAGAAAAAAAATACATTTATTTAGCACAGTCTAAAAGACACACAATACACCAGATACATCAGATAAAAAAAACAAAGATCAAATAAAAGCGCAAAGTCCGATGTAAGTAATTAGCAGGAAAGTGTGCCTCACGGCTGCGCCAAAAAGGCCCAGTTCAGCAATAACGCCAGACAACTAGTGCCTGACGCTGGTTTTCAACTGGACCTGATGTGCGTGGATAGGCTGAGATGATTGATTGATTGAACCCGGATACTAGATTAATGCCCGGTTGATGGCAATATTCTCACCCTCTGTTACATGGGTCTTAAACGTGAAATGTGGGTGTACCTACTATAAGTACACCTCTGTCTTACCCTTCTGAGATTACAGACGTGATGTTATGTTTTGGCTACAGGTTTTTTTGTTTCTTGTGCTCTTAGTTTTAACTTATCCATTCTGTGTACTTTTGGACATTGTTAGAATTGAAATAAGTGAACATTCGTTCTGTAAGCATCTTTTTGAAGTGAAACTTCTTTACGCACGCTTGACTTGGGGAGTAAGCTGGCGAACGCGTGACGTAAGCGTTACGAAAATTGTGATCGGGCGAGGCGAACGGGAGTTGAGTGGGGGATATAAGCAAGAGAAAGCAGTGCGTGCGCACATTTTCGTTCTCTCTTCCTCTCATAGCCAAATACGTTTGAAGTTTCACTTCAGTCGTGTGGTCATAAACACACTCGGTTTTTTTTAAATTTTATAATGTTCTTTCTTAATTCTCTTTGATTTGCTTGTCGATTGGTTGGTCTATGTTCATTGGAAAACAGTTAATCTATCTATATGTTTGACGTTAGGGTTTCCTCGCTCACCTTGAGTCAAAGTCATCCATTTCCGCCCTCAACATTGATCTTCGAGTTGCGATCTCCTTGAGTAATGGCCTCCTCAATTTGACTTATTTTCCTTAACTGTGAGATCTCTAAAATGTTGTAACAAAAGTTTTATCTTCCTACGAGTAAAGGGAGGTGACTGTCAAAAATATCGAGCCATTACCGCCAATTTATCGTAAGCGATATTTTCACGAAAATGCGATTTTTATATTAAACGACATAGTCAATACAAATAAATAAAATTGGAGTGTCTGTTTGTAATATTAAAATAACCGCTTTTTACTACATGCATATGGATATATACACGGTACATATACCAAAATAACATTTTTTTCAATTTTTATCTGTCTGTTTGTTCCGGCTAATCACTGGTACGGCTGGACCGATTTTGACAGGACTTTCATTGGCAGATAGAAGATTGAAGATTGGAAGTCATAAGGAGTAACTTAGGCTACTTTTATTTTAGAAAAATAATTAGGGTTCCGCGCAAAAAAATTAAAACGTGGTCCGTCATGCACGCGAACGAAGTCGCGGGCACAGCCAGTTTTAATTTAAATTCTTTACGATGATAATCGTATTTTCGTAAAAATGTCGCTTACGATAAATCGGCGGTAATAGCTCGATATAGGCCAGAATTAAATTAAAAATCCATCTTTGTTTGTCTTATATTTTTGTTCACACATCGAAAATGTATTCATTTATAATTTTTTAAAATAATTTTATACCTACTACCTATGCTTTGTCTCCGCCTCACCCTTAGATAGACTGGTAGAAAGTACCAAAGTCATTAAATTCTTTGTACGGTTATTTTTACGTCTATGAAGTGGGTATGAATGGAAGCCGGTGTGTTCACTAGCTTATTATATTGACCAAAGTCACACACGTACACATAAGTATGTATAAGGTTTGGAGAACTGAAGGTGAAAGTCTACACAAGGAAAAAAGATATGATTCTAATATACACGGTGGTCCAAAAGTCGTGGATCAAACGAAATAGGGAGATGAAGGAGGTCATTTCCAACAAAAAATCTTTCAACAGCATTGTCATAATTCAATTGCCCTAAAAGTTATGAATATTAATTGTGTATACCGAGTTCTTTTACAATTAGACGAATTAAAAAAAAAAATGTGATATAAAACAATAAAACAAACGGTGTTGTATTAATACTAGATAATGTATCAGCACTACAAAGTTATATTAGGGCTCTGAGTATCAAATTTGAAATTTGCAATTAATTTTTTTCCAAAAATTTTGTAACGTTACAAAAAAATATTTCTTACTTTAAAAGCGTTGGAAATGACCTCCTTTATCCCTCTACTTCGTTTGATCCATGACTTTTGGACCACCCTGTATATCCGATATAAATAAGTAAGTAAAAATATATTTCGTTCACATAAAAACCTATTGACATTGACGTTGACATAACGACTAGTGACGCTACGTCTGTATAAAGTTTTAATAGAAAAATAAAATGATGCTCCTTCCACACATGGAATGAAACATAATTGTGAAAAAAAAAAAAACAAGATTGTATTGCAAAAACTGTATCCAAAAAACCGAATAGATACATAAACTGACCATTGGCAGTTTCGTATTCGTATAGAAATAAGTGAAGGATTAACTGGACAGTCCCTTCCGGTCCTTTGGTCCGATTGTGTTAGCTTTATAAGTTTTGAATGCTGTGCGACGGAAGCGTTGAAAGGGTTGACTTCGATCGTGTTGTGGTTGTATTGTGTAAATGATTTAAGAATATCGATGGCATGGTAACGGTTGTGAATTGTATTTTTAGTTAGTGTGGTGTATTGATCGTGTTTGTGAATGGGAATGTTAAGATTTACGCTTTTTTTTGGTATTGATTAATAATTTTGCAAGGCACTGTTAGTTTTTGTTGATAGATTTTTTGAGTTAGAACTGTTCTTATTGTGTTAATTGTTTTGCATTTTTGATAGTCTTTAGTGAAACCAGAGTTGATATGAGATCTTCAAGACAAATCCTACTATCCTACTTATATACTTAATATTATAAATGCGAAAGTTTTTGAGAATGTTTGTTACTATTTTACGCAAAAACTACTGAACGGATTTTGATGAAACTTTACAGTGACATAGCTTATACCTACATCAGAATAACACATAGGATACTTTTTATCCCAATATTCTTACGGGATCGAAACGTATGCGGGTGAAACCGCGGAGCGCTGTTAATAGTTTATACTACTAAGCTACGTAGATATGAGTTCCGTGAAGAAAGCTTTCATCTTAAAGGGGTTATTTAAAACCTCAGTGTACATAAGTTAGTAATCTTGCTATTAGCCATGCAAGACCAACAGTTTATAATCTACCCACAATTTTACAAAAATTACAAATTAATTCAACCATAACCTCAAAACCCATCCTAAAGTTCTAATCAAATATCCGTTGAATTAATATTAAAACAAACATTGAAGAAAACCAATAGCCTGTTAAATTTCCCTATTAATTTTAAATATGGCGGCAAATTGAACTGCGACGCACTTCCGGTTGAGCGGCATTGACGCCGCGTGCCGGACACATTTGACGTCACTTCCTGTATTTTATAACAGGAAGCCGGGCTACCGTTAGTATTAAATGGTGTTATTTGATGATAGTGCGAATAAATGGGATTTTGTGAGGGTTTGAATGTAATCTAATCGATGTTTCACTTGAAATAAAACTACTCCGTTTGGAACTGTAAATCGCTTAAAGTGACTTTGAAAGTTGTACATTTCAAGGTATGTATTTGTAGAATAAGAATACCGAATTCAATTGAGTTGAAGTAGTTTATTTGGTAACTTTACAAAAGTTTATTTTTCAACAAACATTTTAGAGCATTCGAGTTACAATCGTCGGTACTTACACAAGGCATACATACATACCAAAAGAAATAATGAACCATCCATTACTGCCATTACAGCATTCACTACTTCGGCAACAATTTTTTTGCAACTACAAATCGATCTTCATTCATAAAGAGTATATGAAATACTATTACAATTTCTGGTCCTTAGATACGGTCACTTGACAAAGTTCCATTCATGGGCCTTGTAGGTGTTATAATACATTAGCTCATTCATTTGAGCTCTGAATGTGTTCTGTAAAATATTGTGCGGCGTTATTCGGGTGTAAAATGTCACCGTGTTTAGGTAGCGGGATCTTTGAGTCGTGTGCGCGGGTATTTGTGAAAGATGTGTGAAGCTTGTGGGGGCAGAAAGATGGCGGGTAGAGGAGAGTGGGCGGAAGCGGGTACAAATAATACAATGATTTTTATTTTTCAAATATCGGTTTAAAGACATTTATTTCTCAAAGAACAAATACAGTTCACTTAAAGAGAAACTTAACTAAATTAACAATAAGTTGTAGTTTACATTTCAACACTCAAGCCATCTAAGAAACTGAACACCATAGTTACACACACACACACATAATCAGCCTATAACGTTCCCACTGCTGGGACACAGGCCTCCTCTCTGTGAGCGGGAGTGGGCCGTAATCCACCACGCGGGCCCAGTGCGGGTTGGTGCACACCATAGTTACATTTATAAAATACAGGAAAATTTTTCATCACCATCCAAATTTTTACAGGGTGTTCTACCCATGAATATGAACAACTTTCACTATGGGACCAACTCTGAAATCACGAAAAAAAATCAGCTGTTTCATACAAAAGTTCAATACCTACTTGACCAAAATGGATGAAACAGTTGATTTTTTTTTCGTGATTTCAGAGTTGGTCGCATAGTGAAAGTTGTAGAACATCCTGTAAATATTTGGATGGTGATAAAAAAACCCCCCTGTATACATGGATAAAAGAAAATATAACGTCACATAGTCACATACCTTCACGCCTGTTTCCCCAAAGGGTTGCCAACACAGATATAGATCTGTGGTTGCCACCGACACATTGCATCAGCCAGATATGCTTAAAAGTCCCATGTATTAGAGGGTGAACCTATTGCCATCAATCGAGCACAAATCCAGACCTGAGACAGAAAAAATAAAATAGGTATATTGAGAAAATTTTAGACAAAGATTTAGCAAAGATGACAAAGATAATATTATTGGTTTACTTTCGCCTTACAGCCATGGTATTCCAATTAAGACTCTCGTCACTATTGTTTTGAAATTGATAAAATATCGAAAAGAGATCCCAAGTAAAGTGTCAGAGAACGGTTTAGTAGTCTTTAAGGAAAATGTAAATACAGATATTAAGCAAAATAGATTAGAGCTCTCATTATAAACTAAGGAGTGAATGACACCTGAAGCTCTTCAGGCCTATGTTTTTTACGACGGCTCTAAAAATTTACACTCAATATAAAATTAATAAACTCAAACTTTTTAATATCGTCATTTTCTTACCTCGAAAATTATTCTAAAAGTTATTTCGCATTTTATCTGACTATTATAATAACCTTGAAAGCATTTTATCTGTTACACCGTTCCCTTTTTTTAACGAAAACGAAATTTAATAAAAGCTGCCTAAAACTCTTTATCAGTTTGTAAAATTTATAAATTCAATTTAAACTTTCCTTGGTTTCGTGGGCTGAGGTGTCGGGTTCCTAAGGGCTCGGGGACTTACGGGGTACCGCCCTCTCTAATTGATTGCATAACTGCCGCCTATAATTTCTATTCATTCGTTCTTTCATTCAGACTCCGTTCATTCAAGCAATCATTTGACATCGGCGACAAATCGACTCCAAAGATACCATTGTTGTTCGTAACCAAGTTTGAATTTCGTGGTATTTTTTTAATTGTATCGATTTTAGATCTTATGTCTTTGGTATTACGTTCCTTTACGATGTCATCGATTGAGAATCTATCTGGTTAACAAAATTCTTGCTAAAAAAATGCATTGGTTTTAATGTTTCACCATAGAAATAAAGGCCATATTCGCTTGAGTTATCAAAAAAATTGACACCAAGTTATCGTATAGTTATAATGTATTATAGAAAGGAATTTCACGCATGCCTCTGCCTTTTTCTTCAGCGAAGTCAGACCTATTGTCGCCATTATAGAGTTCTGAGTGCTACTTGTGATTCTTAAGAATAGAATAAAAATTAGTTATGGTGAACGATTATCTATGAATTTGGTGATTTTTATTTGGGCATTTAGCGTTTGATATGTTGTGTATGACCTTTTGGGCAGCTGTTGGGTAAAAGGTAATGTTCAGCCGTTTGAGATGACACGGGACAAGGAGTAAGGAAACTATTCGCTCGAATGAACGTTTTGGAAGATGAATGATACTCTAAACGGGAAATGAACGAAGTGAAATAATGATAATGATGAATTTTGAAAAGTTAAATCTGGTAAAAGATTTTTTCATTTAATACGTACAAAGTATTATTATTATTTTTTTCTTATAATAATACAATATTGATGTCTGTACATAATTATTGGATATTAATAAAAGCTCCGACAAAAAAATAAGAATTGTCCTTACTAAAAATATTAAATTTACTGCATAAAAAAATTAAACCTCCGAAAAAACTGAAAAGCAAAAAATAAAAACCTTTTTTATTTTACCTTAATAAATAAGTTCTTAAACTAATGCAAGTATACCTAAGTAATTTTGAGTCGGCGCCAAACAAGCAACTTAATATCGTTGCGAGTGGTCGTGCGGAGAGCGCATTTTTTGTTTGGAATGTTATATTTATCGCTGGAGATTTCACGTTGCATTATTAATTTGATTTGGTTATTTCTTTAAATTTAAGGTAATTTAGTGATCTTTGTTCATTGATTGTTTGGCGCCGACTCAAAATTTCTTAGGTATACTTGCATTAGTTTAAGAACTTATTTATTAAGGTAAAATAAAAAAGGTTTTTATTTTTTGCTTTTCAGTTTTTTCGGAGGTTTAATTTTTTTGTTAAAAAGTTTTTATTTTATAATTTTTTGAGGCTATAATTTACTAATTACTACATGCTTAATTTTTGATTACTTTTAAAATAGCTACCTACCTTACTTTAGATATTAACTGTTATATAATCCTAATACTTAAAAAAACAGGCTTGATATACAAACTTTGATAAGCCTTTTATTTTGATTGTAATACAAGCTCAGCATTAAAATCTGTGAATGAACAATAAATCACCCCTATTTTCCCACCCTTAGGGTAAGAATTTTTTTTCCAAATTTACATGGGACCAACTTCGAGGTATGTCCTATCCAATTAAAAAAGAATTATCAAAATCGGAGTACTCTGTAAAAAGTTATGCGTGCTCATACATTACAATCAGTGAGTGAACAATCAATCATCCCCTGTTTTCCTACCCTTAGGGTTGGATTTTTTTTTCCAAATTTATATGGGACCAACTTCGGGGTATATCCTTTCCAATAGAAAAAGAATTATCAAAATCGGACTGCTCTGTAAAAAGTTATGCGTGATCATACATAAAAAAAAAATAAAAAAATAAAAATATACGCGTCGAATTGATAACCTCCTCCGTTTTTTCGTCGATTAATAATAAAAATACTAACTTTCCGACTATTTTTGTCCGAATAAAAATGACGAAACGACCGAATGAGATACTGAAATCTTCGAAAAATAAACATGACCGTTTATTGCTATAATACTTTTCTACCAGCTTAAATTACGTTTTGATATATACCTAGGTAAAGGTATTTGTATTCTCATTCGCTCGCTCTTGCATCCCATGTCGACGGAGCCCCGCTTCGCGGGGCTCCTATTTCTATGTAAAGGGTTTAAAGTAACCTAACCAAACCGAACCTCGGGGTGCCCTTGACAAAACCTCTGTTGTCGGTAACTTAGTAATTTTGTCGGAGGTTCAGTAATTCTGAAGTTTAGTTTTGTTTTTCGAAGATCCATTTTTTTTAGTCTGCCACAGATCGCTGGAGATTAATTTGTTTTTCCGAACCATTATTATTTGCCATAATTATTTATTAAATGTAGTTATGTACTAAGATTAATAGACGATTGTTTTACAAGCTTCTCCCACATAGGTATATCTATATTAAATTAATCGTGACTGTACATAAATAAAATACTCCAAAACTGCTCAAATTACTCAAGTTTTTTCAAGGTATAAAGTGTGGATGTACATACAGCTGAAAGATGAAACTTTATAAGAATTTTCATACTTTTCCGCACTCATAGAAGTTTGGCGAATAAATTAGAACTTTATCCTCGTAATATTATATACCGTGTTATATTCATATTTATGGAAGTTGTACATCTGGAACACTTGGATTCTCTTGTTTTTATATGACGTAGGAAATGGGGAAGTTTAATAATTATGAGGAAGGAAGTCGCGAAAGTTCAAACTCGAAATAATAATGGACTTTAGTTTTTTTTAATTTGCGTCCCACTTATTACTTTAAGGTAATTAACTATGAGTAGATATCGAAATATTAAACTTGAAAATAATACCCGCATCTCTTACCTACTTATCGATTTTATATCTACCTACTGCAACATCACCAAAATTTAATACCATAACCATAGCATTCGATCCCATTCATTCGACGATAAAGCATCAATAATTCACAATTTATCAACAATAAATAGCGTAATATGTCCACAATACGTCCCTTACAAAAATCCGGCGCGGCGCGGCTCGGCTCGTGCAAAAACATCTGTCGCCTTCACCAGACTACTATTTGACGGGTCATTAAATATCTTCCACGCTTTCCACTTATTATCCATTTTTATATCATTTCTATAATAAATTTTATGCCAAATAAAATTCAGAGCCACGCCTCCTTCTAATAAATTATACGAAAAAGACAAATCTGGAGTTGTACAGTCATTTTTTTTCGCTTTTCTGTTGAATGGTTCTCAGTTTGCGTAAAATTGTCGATAATGCTTTGAAGGGCTTTTAGTGATAAAATTGTGGTAGATATACGTTTTTTATTCATGTTTCGTGGTTGGGGTGGGCATAGTTTTAATGGGATGTCCTCGTAATGTAAGTGCGGTGGTGTGTGACATTGAGTGTTTGGCCACTCAAAATAATTGATAGCTTAGATGGTTTTTGTTATTTCTGAATTAAAGGATAAGTTGTAATTTTGGAAAGTTGATAATGGGGGTATTATTGGTTATTTTAGTTTGCTCGTGTTAGGGTTTGATGCTTTAGTAAAAAGATTTTTTCAAGTGTCGAGTGTCACCACAGAATAACTAATAGTACTAACGTATTGTCACCAGGGATCGATATTTTATTTTGTTAGCCTATATTGTGTCCCGCAGCTGGGCAAAGGCCTCCCCTTCTTTCTTCCAAACCTCCCTGTCTTGTGCGATCTCTGGCCATGTTGGCCCTGCGAATGATATTAGATCGTCACGCCACCTTCGTCTTGGTCTACCTCGACGGCGATGTCCTACCTCAGGCGTCCAGTGAGTGACGATCTTTGCCCATCTCTCCGGGTGCGTTCGTGAGACGTGTCCGGCCCACTCCCACTTCAGCCTGGCTGTTTATTCTCCAACATCCGCTACTTGAGTCATGGAGCGCAGCGTGGTGTTTCTAACTCGATCTGTACGCTTAACACCTAATAATATATGCTGCGCTCCATTGCCCGTTGGCAAATCTTGAGTTTGGACTTCTGTTGTTCAGTAAGTGACCAACTTTGTGCACCGTAGGTTAGGACGGACAAGATGCACATGTCAATGAGTTTCCTTTTTAAAGATAAAGGAAGACTACTAATCGAAACAAATAAATGTTAAAATTTTGAAAACCGGCTTCCAAATACACGATGATGATGATTGTATTTCAGAAACAGTTTTCGTAATTTTCACCGAGGTCATGTAGATGAATAAAATGTTGATTCGTAGGCAACATATCAACAGATTGCTCTAAAATGTATCCCTCCCCAAATCCATCGTCTATAATTTAATAACAAATGTATAATACCTACAATTATCAGACATTTATCTCGGAGGCCATCACTCCCTCCGGCGTGGCCTAACGAGGGCCTTGTGCCGGCCACGTGGCCTTTGTCTGGCCTGGATTACACCTAATTACTACGTCAGTTTGTTTATAATAAGATAATATTATTATTTGAGTGTAAACAGAATGGAATAAAGATATTGGATTTGGACAATGTTTATTGTTGACAGTCTTTATTTTGGAAATTTATAATATTTTTAATAAGTAATGTATTATTTTACTATGACTGGCCGGTTTTTTACCTGGTGATGATTAGGGTTTTATCATGATTATGTGGGAAGCTGGATAGTTATCTATCTTCATCACATCATCTTCCTAACCTTGTCCTATATTGGCTTGTATGTTTGCTTGTGTTAATTTGGTAGAACAGTGTAACGATTGTAGATGTAAATCTGGGATGCATGAAGAAGTCTCCTCGTGTAGCGCAGTTTGTTCAGCCAGTTACTCAACTGAACCGAGCGCTCGGCGCATCCTGGACAGTCACACTCAACACCTTATTTGACTGGCCAATTCTTCCCTTGCAGTGGTAGGGCTAACGCCCGCCTAGTTTGCGACCACCCTCCCGCCGGAGTCCGGCGTGCAGTGTTTCGTCGATGCGTGGGAGTTTCTGTGCCTTAGGCATCTTCTGGGCACGCTCGTTCCACCATAGACCTCATCCATCGCTTTCCATCAGGCGTGATCGAGGTCAAGAGTGGACCCATTCAGCATAAAAAAAAGATGTAGATAGATCAATAAATAAATAAATATTACTCGGGGTCGGCGCAACACGTTTTCTTCCCTGTCAACAGTCACACTATCATTCACTCCCTTTTCTTTTAATCATTCCTCACACAATCCATTCATCTCTTCAATCTTGATACAGTTTCTTTACCTATTAATTATCTATTTTCTTTTATAAAAGAACCTACCCGTGGAATTTCTTCGGCGTATTTCTTTAATCGGTCAAGGTCCGCTAATGAGACACAAATTATTGATTTTCTATTGTATCGTGCCTCATGTAGTACAGTCACGTCTAAAAGTATGTATACACTTGACTTTATTCAAAGGCGATTTTCTCCTTTATTTTTGACTGGAATTTTATGTTATTACGAAAATAGTATTTTCGAATCCATAGGTTTATGTTAAGTGTCGAATTTCAACGTTGCTTTCGTTATTTCACGAAAAAATCGCAATTGAAAGTTGCCAAGTGTATACATACTTTTAGACGTGACTGTACGCGTCGGGTTTGACCGGTTAATATTAATATGAAACTACATTTTAGTATGGACAAATCAATTCAATTAGGTACCTTACTTATTCATTTTTTACTTTGAAAAGTGCCTCTATATTAATTCTCTTTAACTTTGTCATTGTGTCTTGTTAATAATTGTGAGCATCATAAAGAATAATTTTTACACGATATGAAAAATACAAAATAAGACTTCACTTATATTAAGAATATACAAGCTAGGGAAAACGTTTACTGATGTCGGACAACGTTTAGCTATTAGTTAAACATAAGATCACAAAATACAGCTGTTTTGTGTTAAGACGGTGAAAGAAATAATGAGCTACATGAAAAGCCAGAAGCACTTACTCTCTATTAAAGCCGACAAAGGACGATCTGACAAGTTTTATAATTCAAGTAACTCTTTAATACAATTACCTCTTGAGCATTAATATTCTTTTACAATACAAATAATGGTTTTAATGAAACAAACATAAGTGCCCAATTATAAAAGCGAACTTTTTACTTTAACCACAATGACATACAATTATTTGTATTCATACACCCTTTGTATTTTATAAGCTTTTTATACTATTCAAGTATTGCGCATATGTTTTATATGAATCTCTTGTATTGTTGCAATTTTGGAAATAATAGGGCCAAAGTAGCTCTTATTGCTATTACTTTTTGATGCAATTTCGTTAAGCACTCTTCTGGATATAAAACTTCTTCAAAATTTGAATTGGGCAAACCCTATTGCAAAAATAAATTGTCGTAGCATAGGGAACTTTGTCAATGTGTTAATAAAGCATATTATTATGAAACATCAACGCAACTTCTGACCTTCTACTCTCGGGGAATCCGGCCCTTGATGTGTTCGGGAATTGAAACTCAAATTGTAGTTGGCTAATCATATCCTATTCGATTTAGGACTTAATAGTCTGAGTAATAAGAATGTATGCCTGTTTCAGCAGCCGCATTTGATTGTTTATTATAAAACTACCATTTTGACGTGGTGTGACGAATGCAGCCAGTTGGTGTGTTTGAATTAAACATTTAATTTGTTTCCTTTATTCTGTTTGGGATTTATTAAGTGGCAATGTACTGTGACAATAGTCATGATTCGATTTGCTGACGTCATTATTGTAATGAACGGCTGGAGTGTTTAGGGTAGAACATATTGCGCTGATGAGGATTGCATAGAATTTTGTGCGACTTCACGCTTCCAAGTTTAGAGATTATTAGCATATTCTATCGTTTAGAATACTTCACATAATACACTGAATAAATATTAGTTCTTGGTGCAAACAATTTTAGTCCTTATGTCCTTTGAATACCTACTAAACGTAATAATAGAAGGTGGTTGTTATTTAATTAATAACACATAATTTACAACAAGAATATTGATTTTTCTAAGAGTGAACCTTATTATAGCCTGTAGGTTATATTGATGTGAAAATATAGGGAGGTAGGTAACAAAAAACCTAAATGCGTAGGGACTCACAATTTATTCAAATTAAAAGAAATCTATATTAATTTTATTGGCGTGACGACAGGATACAAAAAAGAAACAGTTAAAGTAAGAAAGGACCAAAAGCAGTAAACACTCGTGTAGCTACAGATTGTGTTGAGGAAGGTGCGTCGGATCCTCCATCCTAACGCTTGATTAGTACTGGCGCGGACAACGTAAATTCTACCCAGACTGTCAAGATTACGATGGCCTAGGATGTTAGATTGGGTTAATACGGTACTTTTAATGATTTTTAGGGTTCCGTACCTCGAAAGGAAAAAACGGAACCCTTATAGGATCATTGTTGTCCGTCCGTCCGTCCATCTGTCTGTCTGTCAAAACACTTTTTCTCAAGAACGCGTGGAGGTAACAAGCTGGAATTTATATCATATACTCAGGTCTACTGTTCCTTGAAGTTGTGAAAAAATCAAACTTCTAAACCAAAGCAATTTAAAGATACAGCCGTTTATGCTGAAAAAAAACCTACAGTGTACTTCCCGTGAACTCAGAATCTTGAAACTCGGTACGAAGTAACGTCATATAGCACAGATAAAGGAAACATTGCGAAAACCGTAAATTTTTAGTTACATCATAAAATAAAATATTTTAAACAGGTTTCATCAAATCAATCTATGACCATATATGACATAATTAATTAATTAGCCATAACTTGATCTGTAAGTGGAATTTATAGAAACCTGACTATAATTCTACTTCCAGATCAATCACAGATTTCCTTTGTTTAGATGTCTACAACTAACAACTAAAACTACCTCCTCCAAATCCTCCAAGCGTCCTCATGTAGAACCTAAGTGTTATTTGTACCAGTTTTAGTGGCTCCCCATTAGGTGACGCGTTGTTTGGTGCTCTCTGCCGGCTCCCCGGAATTTATTACCGAACCCTATTGTCTTGTCTACTTGATTAACTAGTTGATTAACTTTACAAGTACTTTTATATCTTTTTTGGGGAGAAAAAGGACATTGAAATTAGGAAAAATTACCTCTACACGCGAAATATGGGCACTATACAAGGTGGAGACGATAGTAAATTAAACAGCGTATATCTAATGACGTTGTCGGTCTGCGCTCGAAAATTAAATCAAATACAGGTTTAAATTTTAATTAGTTTCCTGTGGAAGAGTCTATTCAAGAAAGTATAGGTACCCAAGAAAGAAAACTATATGTTGCGGTTTTAAAAACATACTTAGCTGAAATGACATTAGTAACTAGCCAAGGTGCTCTATAGCCCATCAAAATTCATTGATTTATTTGAAAACCTTCGGTGTCCTACTCAACTCAGCCTATCGTAGTCCTCTGCTGGATATAGGCCTCTCCTAGGCTGCGCCACTACACTCTGACCTCCGCCTTCCGCATCCAGTGTATGCCAGAGCCATTTTTTTAAGATCGTCGGTCCATCTGGTTGGGGGGCGCCCTACACTACGCTTACCCATGCGCAGTCTCCACTCCAGGAGTCGTCTTCTCCACCGGCAACGGTCTTTCGACAAACATGGCCAGCCCACTGCCACTTTAGCTTGCTTGCTTTGCGGCAAGCTACGTTCGTAACTCCGGTTCTTTTTTTCCGGATAATTTCATTCCTGATTGATGACCACGATCTTTATCGACGAATCGCGTGTTTTCTACCAATAAAACATTATAAGATCTACCTACACTTATCCACACTTGATGCAGCGATAATAAATCGATGTCTTATATTGTTTAAAAAGTAGGAAATATCTTTTTAATACGTGATGTGCACGCGATACACGTATTTGCTGTTTTATTTTTTGACTGGTCCTTTTGCGTTTCTTATTTATCTATACTACTAGCAGCGCCCCGCGGTTTCACCCGCATTAGTTTTCCGTGGGAATATCGGGATAAATGCTACCCTATGTCCTTTCCCGGGACTCAAACTATCTCTATATCAAATTTCATCTAAATTGGTTCAGCGTTTTAAGCGTGAAGAAGTAACAGACAGACAGACAGACACACTTTCGCATTTATAATATTGTACTAGCTGGCTAGCTGCGCCCCGCGTAAGTTTTCCGTGGGAATATCGGGATAAAAGATATCCTATGTCCTTTCCCGGGACTAAAACTATCTCTATACCAAATTTCATCTAAATCAGTTCTGCGGTTTAGGCGTGAAAAGGTAACATACAGACAGACAGAGTTACTTTCGAATTTATAATATTAGTAAGTACGGAAATATGGATAGTATTGATATTAATACAGGGTGAAATTGAAATTCATGGGCATCCTTTTAAGAGGTCATTGTACACATCATTATGAACAACTTTTACTATGGGACTAAACATAAAATCGCGAAAAAAAATCAGCTGGTCTGTGCATTCATAATGACGATTAGAGTTTGTTTTTTGTTTGAAGGCGCTACTCTCTGAAACTGCCAGTCGGATTTGAAAATTCATTTTGCATTTGATAGCCCAATTCTTGAGGAAGGTTAAAGGCTATTTGACATCCCCACGATTAATCAGGAGCCGAGCAGAAATAATAAAAGTCTGGAAGAACGCTAAGCAAAAACGAAGTAATAAATAGCGCAGGCGTGTGATGCGATGCGACACGATAAGTCGAGGGAACATGACATTTGACGCGGACACTCTTAGGCAGAAGCTTGTCTGAAATAATATTATTAGATCGTAATATGTAAGATTACAAGATATATTATTTATTATAAGTGAGGAGCAATCATTCAATAAATTAGTGTTTTGTCCATAAATTAACGAAATACAACTGAGTATGGAGAAATCATAATTACGATCATATTATGATTTCTCCATACTCAGTCAAGTAGTAAGCAAGCGATTAGCCTATATTATCTGAAACGAATTAAGTACCTACCTACTGAGTCTTCTTCAAGATCCGACTATAGTGTTTGCTAATAAATATATAACGGAGAAGGCATGTGTGTTTCGTTATTATCAGCCATATTTCAACTACTGTGGGCGAATACTGTGGGTATAGTGTTGGTTATTGCGCAATAGAAAAACGGTTTGCAGTTCAAATCAGATTATAATTTCATGAACAAATTAATCACACTAGCAAATCGTGTGATTTGCTAGTGTGATTAATTTGTTCCATATCTGGTTGTATCGTGTACCTATAGTGTGTACTATAGGTACACGATACAACCAGATATGGAACGCGGGACAGTTTCTGAGCACATGTTGTTCGTATGACGTCCGATGTCCAAGAGAGCCGCTCCACCACGCTGCACGCTCTCTTGTACTCCCCACGAACTCAGGCTAGACTCTGTCAAGCGCCACCAGATGGCGCTGGCGTTTCGAATAGTTAAACGAATGACTCCGTCGAAGCGTTGTCGTCACAGCGCTTGCGCCTCTTTGTCAAGTCAGCTCCCGTACTAATGATGTCTCCGACATATTATATATTAAATAATTACTAGGATTTCTAAGTAGCAGCCCGGAGTCTGGATTCGTGCCTGGTTGATGAAAATAAGTTCGCCACCTATTTATTTATTAAAACTTTTCGCACAAAAAGGTACAAACGCCAGCACATCAAGCTATCCGAAACTGTCAAATTTTCCCAATCAAAATTGAAGCTAATGCCTTAGCGATAAAGTTGAAAATCTATTATAGAAATTTGACATATTGTAGTAGCTTGATGTGTTGGTGTCTGTACAAAGGTGGACTTAGTGCCTTGAGCATTCTCTACCAGTCAACCAAGGGTGGTGAAGAGATTAGATGGCAGGTACTAGGGTGATGGTTGGTGGACCTATTACATGGGATTTAAACATAACTGGTGAAATGTGGGTGCTCTGCTAACCCTTTGGGGATTACAGGCGTGATATTATGTTAAATAATTACTTATGATTGTGAGTCAGTCTGTAAGCGTTGTACGTTTATCAGAAATCGTTATGGATTACAGTGCGTAATAAGGAAAGTTAAAGAAGACTAAACATTTGGAAATGTGAGCAGTGGTAGCTCAGTGGTAACGGAGTTGTAGGTCGTAGGTTCGAACCCAGACAGGCGCTTTACTTTGTGTAAATTATTCCATCACTACGGCTCTTAAAACGGTGAAGGAAAATATCGTGAGGAAACCGGCATGTCCTAGAACCAAGAACATGAACCATTCGAAGACATGTGACATCTACCAACCCGCACTTGGCCCGCGTGGTGGATTACGACCCACTTCCTCCCACTGAGAGGAGGCCTGTGTCCCAGCAGTGGGAACGTTATAGGCTGATTATGTAAACATTTTTAAATTAAGTATTCTAAAACCCGTAGCTCCTATTACATCTGACTTGCGATTTTTTTCAGTCTAACGTCTTTTAATCAGTTTTCAATTGGGTAGAAGTCATTAAAACATGCCGAGAGAATTTTAAACTGAACGGTGCAGCAAGTGGCGCCACCTACCTTTGTTACGAAGTAATTCAGAACCACCGAAGAGGTCGGATAAGTGTGACATTGGCTGATTACTGTCACTCCAGCGGAGTGTCGTATCGATATTTGGGGGCTGTCGTCTTCTGATGTTAGATGAAGTTAGGGAAGCTGCTTACATACCATGTCCTTAGACGGTAAGTAATGTTCATTGTATGTAAGAAGAGACGGGAGTCCCATAGAAAAAGATGAAGAACGTCGCTTGTATGAAACTTGTACTAAAACTGAATACAAAACATAACAAAAATGACACAGACTGCACAATTGTTAAAGCGAGACAGCGATGGCCGCCATTATGTTTAGCACACGTTTCATAATTTCTTTTTTTATTAGACAGTTGCGTCAGACTGACCACGTCCACGACGAACTGCTATATTCCGACACAATCCTGATGATATTGAAGCTGCTAACCACTAATACGATGACTGCTCTTGGTAAAGGCTATCCTGCGCCGTTACATACAATCACAGATAATATAATACTCTAGATACAATGTAATATTTACCAGTTCTTTCATACCTACATCTTTACCCAAAGTAGAGTACATATTTGTCACAAAAGAACACCCACAGTTGTCCTTTCTTCGACTCGTGTCGCCCACCTGGCTTCGCCAGTGGCCATTTATAAAGCTAAATTAACCTTAAAGGACCACGCCTCTTAGGACCAAATGTAAGAAACACGTGCGCTTGAAATATTTCATGTATTAACAGTCGAAAGGGAATGAGTTATCGATGTGTATTGTGAAATAATAATGTATTATCTGCTCTATCAAAAATGTACCATTGGTATCAACAAACTATCATTATTAGTGAACGAATTATAAACTCTAATACTTGTAAATCACTTTAATGGTACTCAATCAACAATCAATCAACTTAGCCTATTGCAGTCCACTGCTGGACATAGGCCTCTCCCAGGCCGCGCCACAACACCCTGACCTCCGCTTTCCGCATCCAGTTCGTCCGAGCGCGCGACGACGACGTTGCAAATCGCTCGCCTACGTATGTGCATCCCTTCCCTTAATAACATCCTCTAAATTTATAGCACGCTGAATTAGATATTTTAATTTGTCGTATATATTCATTTTCATCCTGTATATATCACCATGTTTGTTTCAATATGGCTAATAACCCAAATCTAAAAGAAGAAACCGACTGACTGACATATCAACGTTACGCACAGCCCAAACCGCTGAGTCTAGATTCCAAATTTGGCACGTAGGTTCCTCATGAGGTCTAGGGGTGCACTAAGAAAGGATTTTTCGAAATTCCACCCCTAAGAGGGTGAATGGGGGGAGGGTGAAATAAAAGTTCAAACAAATAAAAGATTTTATATGAGGAATTGGAACTTTTTATACTGTAACGTTTCATAACTACCCAGTGTTTCTTGATAGACACAGTATTTGGTCCCTCTTGATTACAACTTTATTGGCTTCCTCAAAATTAAATGCTATTCGAGTAAGGTTCCCTTTCATCTTTGCTAAAACGTTAAAATTATTTAAACGTTACCTAAAGTAACACAATTATGGAGAGCTTGATGTATTTTCTCCAAACCTAATCAAAATTGGGTTACAAACTTCAAGGATCTTAATGAATACAAAGTACATTGCCAACATTAGTATGGATTAGCTTGCCTTAGCGATTGTGCGGTTGTGCCTTAGAGATTGCGACTTTAGCTAGGTACATATTTTATTTATTTAAGGATTCCCAACGAACGGTAGATATATAAGGTCCCATTTTCAAATTCAAATATTTATTTCGGATAAATCCATATAGTGTTAGTATAACTTAGCCTAATGTTAGTATTACTTAATTGAACACACCAGTTTATTTAGTGAAATTAAAATAGTTGGACAAACTTTTAGAAATCATTCAGACCACCAAAATAAGGACGATGGTAAAAAATATATAAGAAAAACGCATTTGATACTCACAAGAAAAATAATCAGCTAACGAAAATACACTGTGCTGGCAATTTATTATTTTCACTTCTCATGCTCTAAAAGTTCGTCTTTATGTTGTGCTTAGGCGACATAAAATCGCTTTTTATGTTCTAGTGCATAAAGTAATTTTTTTTTCTGAGACGAAGGTAATCAGGCCCAACAGCCACACGCACAATAAAACTTCGCAGATTAAAGTCGTGATTTATTTCATTTTCTTTAATTTATACCACTTCCGTGTTTTCTATCGTTAATTTAATAAAATCAGGTAAAATAGTTGTCATTTATTATTTAAAAACGCAAAGAAACGTTTTTATGACTTGGCAGTATGAAGTACCCAAGTCGAATGACAAATGTTGAAATTTAAAAAAAAAACTTTTAAAAAGTTTCGTGGCGGTATTATCTGTGGTGGCGGGAATTAGCTATGCTTTGCAATATTTTTGATTAATTATGTACTGTATACTTTATGCCTATTTCATTTTCTCGCAATCGAAGTGAAAAGCAGAGTGTATAACTCAGGCATAAACGAGCCATTTTACCCCTCGACTTAACTATCCACCCTCGCCTGCGGCTCGCGTGGATATAAACGTCTCGGGGTAAAATAGCTTCTTTTATGCCTTAGTTGTACAATCTACTATTTAGGTCAAAATAAAATCACTTTACCTAATTAGCGTTTTTTTTTCTTGGATATCTTTGGTAAGACGTACTGAGCGCTATGTTATTTGTCCATCTATTTTAATGGGAACCTGTATACAAATGTAAAAATAAAATTCTTAAATACGATATAAAGGGTGAAATTGAATTCGTGGGCATCCTTTTAAGGGGTCATTGTAATCATCATTTTAATAACTTTTACTATGGGACCAAACCTGAAATCGTGAAAAAAAATCAGCTGTTCCCTACATTTTGACGAGTTATGTGAACATAAATGGAAGGAACAGCTGATTTTTTTTTCGCGATTTTAGGTTTAGTCCCATAGTAGGTAAAAGTTGTTCATAATGATGATTACAATAACCCTTTAAAAGGCTGGCACGGATATGACACGCGCAACTTGTTGGACCCCTTTGCGTTGAAATTTTTCGTCAGTAATAAAAAAAAGACGGGTTGCACTCCGGGAGTGCCGGCAGAAGTGAAAACTTGAATATTAACGTTGAAATAAATCAATTATTAATTGAATTAATATAACTCATTTTTTTTTTACTATTTCTGCGTCACTTTTTTTATTAATAGATGCAATTTGTTCAATTTCCATATTTTAAACACTTTATATACACGAATTTTACGAATACACAGCAGTGTGGCTACTACACAGACGGTCGAGCCATCAGCTGTCCATCCATCCATCCAACCACATCCACATCCACATCCACAGCCATCCATCCATCCATCCATCCATTCATCCATTGTCGTGTGTCACTTGGTTCACTTCGGTTGGCGCCGCCGTAGAAAGAGAGCGGGATACTTAGTAGTTAGGAGTAGTAGTTCTCCCCTGTGTAGTCTCTCCTGACGGTCACGTGTCCCGACGCGATGTCCTGACGCGAGTTTAACATTTTTTACCCATTACAAAAAAGTGTGCAACGCCGCTAAAGAAGTTTTCACTTAAAAAAAAATAGCTGTTCCATACATTTTGACCGCGTAGGACACTTGTCTATGAAACAGACGATTACTTTTTCGATAACCGACGAAAGTTTTCAACGCAGGCGAGGCTAGAATCATGCGCAAACTGTAACCATGAGGTTCACAAGCCTCCAGCCTGACAGAAATGAAAATAATTAATATGGTAAGAAAAATTGGAGCAAGCTTGTATTTAAAGGGAAGATATAAAAGCGTTTTATATATTTTATAGTTCTACAAAGTTAGTATTTATATTGCATCACAACATTGTTGAGTTTGAATATAAATAATAACTTTGTAGAACTATAAAACATATAAAACTCTTTTATTTCTTCCCTTTAAATACAAGCTTGCTCCACTGTTAATAGAACACGCCAAGGATCTGAAGATAAGGGACTGGAAACATTTGGGGTGAATCACGTGCCCCTAAATAAACTTTTTTATACCATCTATCGGTGGTATGCTCGGGACCTTGATCGAAAGAAATTGGACTTGCATAAATCCTAGATAGTGCATCTCAAACGACGTGTAACGACCTTTGCGGTGAACGACGTCAAAGGTGTATTGAGAAATGACGGTAGCCCATCTAGACAAACGACCAGAGCCATTTTTTTCTAAGCCATTCATTTTACAGTGTGACGCTTCGGCAGTAGGTCTTGATTCGGTACTTTCACAAAAGATTGATAACATTGAGCATCCTATTGTTGTTTATTACTCTCGGCTTTTTTCCAAAGCAGAACGCAAGTATACTTAGGCGCGTCGCCCACACGAGCTAGAGTCGAGGCGGCGTCGAGGCGCGGGCGCACGTTTTCTATAGGAATAAATATAGGTAAATATAGGTATGTATTTATTCCTATAGAAAACGTGCGCCCGCGCCTCGACGCCGCCTCGACTCTAAGGCGCATCGCCCACACGAGCTAGAGTCGAGGCGGTGACGAGGCGCGGGCGCACGTTTTCTATAGGAATAAATATAGGTATGTATGTATAGGCGACATACCTATACTTATTCCTATACAAAACGTGCGCCCGCGCCTCGTCGCCGCCTCGACTCTAGGTCGTGTGGGCGACGCGCTTTACTCGTCTGGGCGACGCGCCTTAGTATCACCGAACGTAAACTTTTGGCTGTTCTTGACTCAACATTTCCGTTGTTATTTAGATGAAATGAAGTTTACTGTTTTATTCTATTCTATTCTATTCTATTCTATCATATATAGGCTTTTTATCTTACCATATTAATTATTTAAATTTCTGTCAGTTTCTTTCTTAAAAACATAGAATTAAGTAGATAAGTATAATATTTCTTGTCCAATAGAAGGTTCGCCAATGAACATCAATTATTCTGAAACAGATATAATATGATATTAAAATCCAAAGAGGAACTAAGTACAGTGCCTAACTACTAACAATAATCAAAAGGCAATTATTGTACATTCTCAAAGTACTACTAATGTCAGACTGAGTGCACAATTAAATTCCATTTGGAATAAGATTAGACATTTAAATAAACCTTTTTACTGTCTGTTCAACCGATTTTGATTTCTATTGCGTTGATGGCATGACAAATGGCAGCTTCAGTAAATAATTAGTATTGTAACCACTTTTTTGCTTTTATAGCCATTCTTATATCTACGGAATAGAAGTCAAAATCGGTTGAACGGACTGTAAAAAAGGTTTGTTTATGTGTCTAATCATATTGCAAATGAAATGCTGTACTAAGAACTAGGGTCCTCAAACGGTGGAACCCAAAACCCTTTGTATTTTCAGTTAAAGACAGCTGATAGCTAGCACCCTAATTGCGTAACATACTGTCAATCTCAATCCGAATCATTTTGAAGGATATTGCTAAACTATTGTTTCATAATTATGTTCGAAAAGTTTGTTAGGTCAACTACGTAAATAATGCAATGAATGTTGTTGAACTGTCAAAATAAAAGCCATTGCTACCGATAGCACGGTGTATTGGTGTGCGGTGTTAGCGCTCCTGCACACGATGCCGTCACCGCGACGTCGCGCGTCGCCGCGCCGCCGGCCGCCGCACCGCCGGCCGCCGCGCTATTACACTGTAGATACGAGTCGCGCGAAGCCCGCCACCGCGCCGCCGCCCCGCGCGTTCCCCTCCCTGTCTGTTTGATTCATTCCATTACCGGCCGCGGTTCGTACGCGTAATGGAATGAATCCAACAGAGGGAACGCACGCGGTGGCGGGCTTTGCGCGACTCGTATCTACAGTATAACTGCGCGGCGTCGGCGCGGTGACGGCATCGTGTGCAGGAGCGCTTACGCAATTACCACGCAGTATAATCATAACTGCTAGTATAATAATAATCATACAGATCGCTACTGATATTGATTATTGGGACGTTAAAACCAGAGACTTAGGAGTGAACTCTACTACCGTTTAATTAACTTTTTCGGACGGGCAATAACACATCGGGAGTAGGAACACCTGTCAAATCGTATTGTCATTCATTCTTAGGCCCCTTTATCTTATATCCGTAAGTGTTACTCAACTCAGGGCGGCGGCTGATGAACATCCAGCACGTCAAAGGCGGCACCCACGGACCCAGTCAGGCGGTCCACTGTACACCCACCAACTCGCACTAGACAAGCGCGGTGGATTAATTTATCTAAACCCCTACTCTCTTATGAGAGAGTAGGGAGGCCTTTGCACTGCAGTGGGACGTCACAGGCTAATAATAAATAAAAAAATAAGTGTTACGGAGTAAAAAACGTCCGTAATTTCTGCCAAAACTACGGTCACGAGCACCTCCAGTCACGACCATACCTTAGATACAGTTTCGCAAAATTCAAAAGTGGTTTTTTCGTGGAACGAAAATCACAACTACGAGAAAAGTCCTATTTTATAACAGTACGGTTTTGATAGCATTATTATTTTTCGTAATACCATAAAATAATCTACCAATACTTTAGGAGATAATCGCTTTTAAAACTTGCTTAAGGTAGATCACACACTATAACGCATCACGCGGCGGGGCGCAGAAAACGCGCCCCCGCGCGTGATTTTCTACATACAAATTCAATAAAAACCGGCCAAGTGCGAGTCGGACTCGCGCACGAAGGGTTCCGTACCATTGACTAGGTAAACAACAGTTGGTACGGTCAGCATCAAAAGTTGATTAATACTTCAGTTTTTTTAATCTTAGTTATTGAGCAAAATATTTGTTCAAAACTGCAGCAGAAGAATTTTTTTTAGAATATATACTCTTGTCTATTATGTGAAAAGCCAAAAATCAGTTTATTGAAAAAAGTTGTTGTCAATTTAATAACATGTAAAAATGATAGTGTTAATCGACTTTAGATGCTGACTGTACACAAGTAACAAATATTTTTTTATTTTATTATTTATTATTAAAGTAAATACATATAAGTACAATCGAGTATTTTGTGAATATTTCAAGTGCCTACCCGTTGCCGTTATTGTTGTCGAGCAAAAAAGGCAATAAAGTCGCGTTTGTTGTATGGGAGCCCCCCTTAAATATTTATTTTATTTTTAGTATTTGTTGTTATAGCGGCAACAGAAATACATAATTTGTGAAAATTTCAACTGTCTAGCTATCGCGGTTCTTGAGATACAGCCTGGTGACAGACAGACGGACGGACAGACAGCGAAGTCTTAGTAATAGGGTCCCGTTTTTACCCTATGGGTACGGAACCTTAACAACGCGCTTCTGCTGGGAATTTGGCAGTAAGTTGGGCTCCTTTTCCCGTGCCCCAGCGCGGCGGCACGGCGCCGGTGGTGTCGTGTCGCGCGTTATAGTGTGTGGTTTACCTAAGTTTAAGGTATTTATGCACGTAACTGTACCTACTATGTATGTGAACATAATCATTATTATTATTCAAAGAAAATATACATACCCTGTGTAACCTAGATACGTATGCATGCAGAATCGTTGCAATTCTTTCAACAGATGTGGCGATCCTCGTCGAAACTTCTGCAAGTTTTCTTTGTACAGTAGCCATTTCAAGCGTTCGCGTGAGGGCTATAACACCATCGTCAAAAACGATATTATTATCAGTAAACAATAATGGGTACAATGAAAACCTGACTGTTTAGTTGGTCCAGTGGTTGCAAGCGCTACTGCTCAACATGAGGTCATGGGTTCGAATCTTGGGTTGGGCAAAGTGTTATTCGGTCTTTCCATTTCGAATCCCTCAGTAGTAGACTGGAGTTTGGACTTGTGCCCGGTTGACGGCAATAGGCTTGCCCCCTATTACATGGGATTTAAAGATAACTGGTGAAATGTGGGTGAACAGTAGGTACACCTCTGTATAAACGCATGATGTTACGTTCCAATAAAAAAAACTTTTTTACAAAAAAAAAAAAAAAAACAACCGACTTCCAAATAAGACACTACAAACAAACAGTGAAAAATAACTTTAATTTCGGAAGTCGGTGTCGTTGGGTTCGCATTTTCGTTGTCTGCCACCGACTTCCGAAATTAAAGTTATTTTTCACTTTGTAGTGTCTTATTTGGAAGTCAGTTGTCTTTTTTTTTGTAAAAAGTTTTTATTTTTCACTTTTAAGTTGTACAGTCACGTCTAAAAGTATGTATACACTTGGCAATTTTCAATTGCGACTTTTTCGTGAAATAACGAATGCAACGTTGAAATACGACACTTAACATAAACCTATGGGTTCGAAAATACTATTTTCGTAATAACATAAAATTTCATTCTAAAAATAAAGGAGAAAATCGCCTTTGAACAAAGCCAAGTGTATACATACTTTTAGACGTGACTGTACTTAACCCGCACACATTCGTATAACACTACATGCTATGTAAATATCAGTAACAGGAGGTTATTATAACATCGTCAATATAAACTAAGTGGCAAAAATACGTATTATTGAAGCTAACTCAAAAACTACCCAAGCAATATATGGGACCACCCCTGAGGCATACCCTATCCATTAAAAATACATTTTTCAAATTAATTTATAGCTACCGGAGATATCGCGTAGGTAACAAACGTACAAAAAAAAATACATACAGTTGAATTGAGAACCTCCTCCTTTTTTGAAGTCGGTTAAAAACCAGAACCACAGATTACTAAATAGTTACTTCCCAGAACTGCTATGTGAATGTAGAACATTTATGAAACGCTTTCTGCAAAAAATACTCGTGGGGTTCACTAGGATCACTTATTAGGAGCTTGGGGGCTTAGAGCAAAACCACAGATTTGTCAGTAAGTACACAACAACTCAAAGGGAACGTCTAGTCGTCACAGGGGATAGAGCGGCACCCTAATTGCGTAACACACTATCAATCGGAATCAGAATAATTTTGAAGCAAATTGCTAATCCATTGCTTCATAAGTTCGAAAAATTTGTCTGCTCAACACGTAAATAACGCAATGAATGTTGTTGAACTGTCAAAATGAAACCGATTCCGATTGATAACAGGTTACGCAATTGCCCCGCTGGACTCTGTTGAGGCGCTACCATTGAGTTATGTATTACTATATCACAATACCAACGCCACCAATAATGTTTTAAAGGAAACTCCAGTCAAGTATGATGTTATGTTAGCCATTATACAAAATTAAAACTTACTCTGACGTCGGAGGCGAGCACGTCGGCAAATTCGTCTTAGTCCATGGTTTCTATGCTTAACTGAAAATAAAGACATACGCTATAAAAAATAAAAATAAACATTTGAATAACTTGCAATAATTAATATTCGAGATGTTTCTTATGACTAGATCACCATTGATAGTACCTATACAGTACTCGCGACTAGTTGCGACCCCCTGCTTCGCACGGTTTTTACGACTTAACAATACATCAAGATTTATATTTAACTAGCTCATCCGGGAACTTCGTACCGCCTAAATTTATGAAGGAAATGAGTTATCTTTATTATAATTTTTTTCGTGAAATTTTACCATGTTTTAATAGTTATTCTGCTATTCGGGGCGGAGACAAATCCCTTAATGTAGAGTCAACAAAAGAGGTAAGTATGCAGGATTGTCGGATATACAGGGTGAAATTGAATTCATGGGCATCCTTTTAAGGGGTCATTGTAATCATCATTATGAACAACTTTTACTATGGGACCAAACCTGAAATCGCGAAAAAAAATCAGATCTTCCCTACATTTTGACGAGTTATGTGAACATAACACAGCAAGGAACAGCTGATTTTTTTTCGCGATTTTAGGTTTAGTCCCATAGTAAAAGTTGTTCATAATGATGATTACAATGACCCCTTAAAAAGATGCTCATAATTTTAATTTCACCCTGTAGTTGAAGTTTAGTAAGAAACCGATAGATGTTGTCGACTAAAATTTAATTTGATAAATGAGCTGTTTGTTTTCTATTAATAAAATTAAATTTTATTCGAGAACATCTATCGGTTTCTTACTAAACTTCAACTATATCCGACGATCCTGCATACTTATATCTTTTGTTGACCGTACATAAACCTTCCGGAATAAATTCTCTAAATGATGCTGAAAATCGCATCAAAATCCTTTGCGTAGTTTAAAAGAAGAATGCGGTTACACATTACAGACACGAAAAGCGATTTTATAATAGGTATGTATACATTTATAAATAAAAAATAAACAAGACTAAGAGTACAGTCACGAGCAATAATATGTCAACACTTGGCAACTTTCAATTGCGATATTTCTGTGAAATAACGAATGCAACGTTGAAATACGACACTTTACATAAACCTATGGGTTCGAAAATACTATGTTCGTAATAACATAAAATTTCATTCAAAAATAAAGGAGAAAATCGCCTCTGAATAAAGCCAAGTGTATACATACTTATAGACGTGACTGTACCATCAACTAGACATAGAAAATTAGATTCAAACAATGATTCACCTGTTTGCGGCAAGTTGGTGCCTTGGTCAGCTGGTTGATCAACCTTTTTCACATTTACAGGAGCATTCTGCTCATGCTCTGCCACAATTGGAAGTGTCTCAACTGTCACCGTTGTGCTGAGGTCTGCGGCAGCCGGGGGGTGTTCAGTTGAAGTATTTCTATCTGCACCAGCGGTATCCCTCCCTAGAAGACCAACCACCCGTTCCTCCAGAGGGCTTAACTGTTGTGCTATTATAGGTTTGCGAGTACCTTTAGTAGCCCTGTTCCCTCTGTTTGTTGATTTAGCTACTTTGGCCCGCAGCCGACATTTATAATCATTCCAAACCTGAAATGGATAGACAATAAAATTGATTAGTGTAACATGAAGAAATAAATGAATTATTTATTTGCTTTTAACCGGTCAAGCGGCGCGGTTCGCCGATCGGCGACGAAACAATAGAAAATCAATTGTGTCTCATTAGCGGAGCTTGACAGATTAATGATGATCAAGTATTTGAAAATGTTAAATGTCTGTGTCTCGATACATTGACTATAAATTATTTTAGGTAATTTGTTTTTGACCGTTTCAATTAAAGTAAATAAATAAATTAACCACGATCATAACCATAAGGCACTAAGCAAATGTAAGTTCGACTAAATGTTTTGAAAAAATCTAATCTATATGTAGTAAAAAAATGTCACTGTTAAATGGAATCACTAAATATTATTAAAATACGTATTCATTAAAAACTTACCCTTGACCATTGTTTAGGTGTTCTAGAAACGCCGGCCGCGTTCAAAATTCCTGCACATTCTACCCATAGGTGCGATGCAATGACCAATCCTTCTTTTGATCGCAATTTTCCTTTGGCAAAATTGGCATGCTTCTCCATAAAGTTTATCAGCAGTTGCAACTGACGGAATGACGTAGATTTTCGTCTGATTTCTTCCATCACGATTAATATTAATAACACACAAAAATTACAGTCGTACTATCGAAACAACTGTTGGACGAACACTAAATCTTTTGTCAGTATTTAATACTTGATGACGACAAAAATTGGTAATATGAGAAGTACAATAATTTATAGTTCAAGCTAACTCAAGTGGGACTTACTTTAAGTGTTACCTCTCAAGGGTCACGGTAATGTTATCTAACAGTATTGTGACTCGGCCCTATTCTTGAAATAATAACCTACAGCCGCGCGGTACGTAAACACGCGATAGGGCTGCTCGCCTACAGTATTTGAATTTCATCAACCTACTTGAGTTTTTTTCTAGTTTTTTGATTGTAAATATTATACTTTTTATTTAAAAAATTAAATTCGAATCAAAACCTCTCATCATCATCATCATCATTTCAGCCGAAAGACGTCCACTGCTGGACATAGGCCTCCCCCAAGCACCTCCACTTCGACCGGTTTTGTGCTTCTCGCATCCAACGAGTTCCTGCGGCCTTCACAAGGTCGTCGGTCCACCTTGTGGGAGGCCTTCCAACGCTACGCCTTCCGGTACGCGGTCGCCACTCCAGAACCTTTCGGCCCCATCGGCCATCTGTTCTGCGAGCAATGTGCCCTGCCCACTGCCACTTAAGTTTGGCAATTCTTCGGGCTATGTCGGTTACCTTGGTTCTCCTGCGGATCTCTTCATTTCTGATTCGGTCCCGCAGGGAAACTCCAAGCATAGCCCTCTCCATTGCCCTTTGGGTGACTTTCAGCCTTCTAATAAGGCCCATTGTGAGCGACCACGTTTCAGTGCCATATGTCATCACTGGCAACACGCACTGGTTAAAGACTTTCGTCTTGAGACACTGCGGTATGTGGGACGAGAAGATATTGCGAAGCTTCCCGAACGCTGCCCAGCCGAGTCGGATTCGACGATTGACCTCTTTCTCGAAGTTGGACCTACCTAACTGGACAGTTTGTCCTAGGTAAATATACTCGTCCACGACTTCGAGTGTAGCGTCTCCGATCTTCATGAGAGTGGGTGTTACATGGGCATTTGACATGACCTTCGTTTTGTCCATGTTCATTTTCAGACCCACTCTTTCAGAGGCTCTACTGAGGTCATCGAGCATTGTACTGAGGTCCTCCATAGTCTCAGCCATGACTACTATATCGTCGGCAAACCGAAGGTGAGTTATGTACTCGCCATTGATATTAATGCCAGCTCCTTTCCAGTCCAGAACCTTGAAGACATCCTCCAGAGCAGCGGTGAACAGTTTCGGAGAGATAACGTCTCCCTGTCTCACACCTCGCTGCAGAAGGATAGGTTTCGAGGTCTGGTCCTGGAGTCGGACTGACATAGTGGCGTTTTCGTACAGACACTTCAGCACCTCGATGTACCGATAGTCGATCTGGCACCGTTGAAGAGACTGCAGTACAGCCCATGTCTCGATCGAATCAAATCAAAAACCTCTAACTACCTATAATTACTACAAAATCTTACTTAAAAAGTAAATTATAATGTAAATCTTACTAGGTAGGTACCGTCAGCATCAAAAGTCGATTAACACTATCATTTTTACATGTTATTAAATTGACAACAACTTTTTTCAATAAACTGTTTTTTAGATTTTCACATAATAGACAAGAGTATATATTCACAAAAAATTTCTTCTGCTGCAATTTTAAACAAATATTTTGCTCAATAACTAAGATTTAAAAAACTGAAGTGTTAATCAACTTTTGATGCTGACCGTACCTACCATTAATTATTATTCTTATAATCATTTCATAATGATATTTCGTCTAATTCAATAATATATGTAAGTAGCTAAGTACATAAGTAAGTAGATAGCCTAGCCTTGGAAACTACCTAGGTACTAGTTATTTTTAACGCGAGCGTAGGTAGGTCACTCGTGTGTCACTTTTATCACCCTATGCACTTATTTATTTATTAATCCCGGTATTTTACTCGGTGGGAAAAACAAAATACCTTCCTTATAAAAAATTAAACAAATTACGTACCAGTCTAATAGGTATATAAAAAAAAATAGTCTTCCTTCTGAGTTTCCAGGTAACTTAAAAAATGTTATCTCTGGGTGCGTTATTGACGAATGCAAGCAACGAAAAAATTAAGTGAGTACTTCTACTTATTTCAATGAATATTTGTCACAAATCGTACGCTTAGTGCTTTCAAAACCACCACACCGTCCGTTCGTCACTGCGGCGCATGCCGATTCGCGACTGTTTACCGAGTGTATACCAAACTCGAGGCGCGTGTTGGTATGACTAGCGTTCCGACCATTTGTATGAAGATATAATACTGTTAGATAACATTACCGTGCTAGGGTGCAGTTTGTTGCCAGATTTTTTGTCGCTTAGATTTAATTAGCAAAAAAATACTCGAAGCGCCACTCAAACCCACAGCTTTGGCGAAATTTTTGAGTTGGATCAATACATTGTAGACTTTACTTCAAAAGTGAATTTTAACCATCAATTTAACCTTTTAACCGCTTATGTCCGATTAATCCGACAAATATTTTCGCGTCCATTCCGCCAGAGTCGTATATATACGACCAAATAACACAGCTCATTTAATCTGTATTATTATTACATCATCACAGCTCGTTTCATCGGTATTTATTTTTCGTTTTTTTTTTTTTTTTTTTCGGGGGCTGGGGCACGATAACTGATATAAAGTCGCGCAGTTAAAAGGTTAAAAGCACATTGTCTTTTTACAAGATTAAATTGCGGAATATTGTTTCATCAAGCTACAAATCCCTGTAGGATCTGCAGTAACACGTTCTGACTAGCCACGATGAGCTGCTCAAGATTAAGTCCGTGCTTAGTTAGTGGTAGCGTCAGCAAATAAAGTTGTCACAAAATCTTTACACCAGCACCCTAATTGCGTAACACACTCACAATCACAATCTGAATCATTTTGAGTGATATTGCTAACCTACTACTTCATCTATCTACAGGGTGTTACGGAAAGGGTATATCAATATAAACGGGTTGAAGAGTGTATCTGGTCTAGAATCTCTGTACAAAATTTCAGCTCAAAAGCAGTAACTTTGAAAATACTTAATATTTTTTTATTTCGACAGTTTATTACATTGAAATCATAAAAAACGTGTCACCGCACTACGAGGGTCATTATCCATTATCTGTAGTGTGTCTGTGCGCCTAGTACACGCACATCACGCCGCCGCGCGCCAGTGCAGCGCCGTGATGTCGAAATAAAAAAATATTAAGCATTTTCAAAGTTAATGCTTTTGAGCTGAAATTTTGTACAGAGATTCTAGACCAGATACACTCTTCAACCCGTTTGTATTGATATACCCTTTCCGTAACAGTCTGTACATATAAAATTCAAGGTCCTGACTGACTGATATATCAACGCACAGCTTCAACCGCTCTGGTCCAAGAGACATGAAATTTGGAGGGTGTGTTCTTTGTGAAGAGTAGGTATCTACTAAGAAAGGGTTTTTAGAAATTCCACCCCTAAAAGGGTGAATGGGGGGAGGGTGAAATTTTACGCGGAAGAAGTCGCGGGCAGAAGCTAGTGTTCGAACAATTTGTCTGCACAACAACGTAAATAACGCAATGAATGTTATTGAACTGTCAAAACGACCGCCATTGCTACTTTGATGTGTTACGCAATTAACCTGCAGCCAAACCGCTGTACTTTTTTATCTGTAATTTTTATGGTGTTCATAATAAAGAATCTATACTAATATTATAAAGAGGTAACATTTGTTTGTAACTTTGTATGTAGGGGGTAATCTCTGGAAAGTCGGATTTGAAAAATTCTTCTTGCATTTGATAGCCCAATTCTTGAGGAAGGCTGTAGGCTATTTAACGTCACGCTATGACCCTTAGGAGCCGAGCAAAAGCGCTATGGGGAAACGAAGTGGTAGAGAAGGAGACGCGGGCAAGTGATGCAATACGACGAGATGGGTCGAGGGAATAAGAAATTTCACGCGAACGAAGTCGCGGGCAGAAGCTAGTATTCTATAAATATCTATCTATCTATCTGAGCCCGTACCATTTTATTTTTGCAAGTTCAGGGCAAGTCAAGGTGATGGCTGTTATTAATGGTAGCAAAGCTCGTCGTAGGTACAAAATCGGATGACACTTCACTTTTTGACAACATTAGAGTGTAGTATAGTTTATTGTTTTTTAACACGCTGAAAAGACCTGCCACGGTCACGGTCATTCTCAAGGTCAGGAATTTATGAGTAACATTTTATCGGGTAACGATAACAACCAAATATATGTTGGGTAAGTAACTCTCTTTCTTAATCCTGAAACACGTCTTAGCAACGAAAATTTTGGATGTTCCACCTTCTATCCTGTTCTTAGTGCCCAGGCATCCAAAGTGACCTCTGCGCTGCCACCGATAACCTCGCGAAACTGGCGAAGTATTGGGCCCAACAATGACGAACGCTCAAACAAATATTTGTTGTAATTTTTTTTTGCGTCTGCCGATGAAAAATATGTTATAATACAGAATTTGAGTTTCTGAACAGTTTTGTCTTCAGTTATAGTTTTATAGAACGTCACGAATAAAATATATTCCAGTTTTAAATAACTATCGTGCCAGCGACACGAAGAAGAAATAAAGTTTTTATACCGTCTAATTTGTATGGGGAAGTAGTTTATCTCTTAGGTGTCACAAAACTAGAATCAAAGAAATGAGACGCTAAGCCTATAGTTTTAAGGTTTAAAGTGTCTCGTTCTAAAATGCTCTTGATCATACTTTTTCTGTTACCTGTTACTACCATAAAGACAAATCTTGGATTCTTTTTTCCTTCTTGGTTATTGCGGCAAATTATTTTTAGCAATGGCATTTTAAGACGGAATACGTCGATACTCGATAGATACCTGTAATAATTATTTATTTAATAACCCATATTATTTCAGTAGCAGGCCCAGAATGCAGCAAAGAAAAAAAAAAAAAAAAAAAAAAAATAAGTTTCTTTATTCTTCAGTTGTACAAAAACACTCATCTAAACACTATGCAGCGTTACAACAAAGGAAAAGAGTGGTTTCGATGAACTCTGGCACCCAAAGTAAGATTTAACTTGTGTTTAGGGTGCCAGCGTCCTCGCCTATAATTTGCAACATATAAACTGTGTAGTTGTATGACGAGCACAGTACATTATTATACTATAACTACTTACAAATTGAAATACATAACCGTGGCCTATTTAAGTACCTCTGTATATGTATTAAAAAAGAGATAAATGTGGTGAAAACTTGGGTTCATGTTATCCTGTACAAATGTATAACCTACATAGGACCTACGTTCATGACACAAATGTGTTATTGTCTGTTTATAGGTATATAATTAAAAATAAATTACTTAATTAACTACATTAGGTTAAGCGATTGATACATGTATCAAATCCTCAGTCTTATCGTAACTCAATGTCAATAGCCACTTTGTTACCTTGGTCTTACATTCATTGAAACACATGGGAGCGATAGTGCATAGTCTATTTATTTTATTATATAAATGGTTAGACAGAATATCATAATGACGCTGGGCATGGGCCGTTCTACATCCACGAGTTGAGCATACTTCGTAGTGTCTACGCTTTTTAGCGTCATTCGGATTGTATACCACAGAGGGATGTTTGCGCAAAATAGTGCCAAGAACAAAGAGCTGTCTCACAGTAAGGACCTGACATTCGGTGTAGAGAGCCGAGGTGGGATATCTAAAAGGCTTCGAGGTCATTACCTTGAGGACAGCTCTCTGCGCTCGTTCCAGAGGCAGAAGGATTGTCTTGGGAGCCCCACCCCACACTGTGATACAGTAGTTTAATATGCTTTGACAGAGGGCATAATAAACAGTTTTGATAGTACTAAAGTCCGCAGAGTGCCTTAGTTTTTTAAAAATAAATATACACTTGCGGACTCGCGATATGAGATTGCTAAGGTGAATTTTCCAACTCAAAGAACTATCTACATGCACTCCGAGATACTTAACAGAGTCACACCTAGTGAGTTGCGAGCAGCCGCAATGTGAAGAGGATAGACCAAGTGAGCAAGTATGGGCTCTAAGTGCCATTGAATCAGGTGGAGGGAGGTTGGTGGATATTAAGGAGAAAGGTAAGTATACTGTTTTCTTAAGATTTAAGGTTAGAATGTTATTTGACAGCCATTTCATCACTGAGTTTAGAGCAAGTTCCGCGTATTTTACTGTTTCAGGCCAGTCGCTACCATGAAGAAGTAAGGCCGTATCATCTGCGTAAGTATAAATTGAACAGTTCGTTAGAGTCATTTTACATAAGTTATTTATATAAATAATAAACAGGGTAGGACCCAAAATTGAGCCCTGAGGAACGCCGAAACTCAATGATATAGTGTCACTAATAACGTCATTTATTTTGACGCATTGGCTTCTATCACACAGGTAATCCCGGAAAATTTTTAAGGTATGTCCGCGAATACCAGTAGCTTCCAACTTGGATAGGAGATGGGGAACAGACACCGTGTCGAATGCCTTGGAAAGATCGAGGAAGATAGCCAAGCATTTCATTTTGCTATCTAGTTTAGATACTACTTGATCTACCAAGGCAGCAATAGCATTTTCAGTTGACCTGCCACCTCTAAAACCATACTGGTTGTCACTTAATAAATTGTATGACTCAAGATAGTCTACCAACCGTTTATTAAGTATCTTTTCCAAAATTTTAGAGATAGCAGGCAAGACTGAGATCGGTCTATAGTTATCTACACTGTGTCTGTCCCCACTCTTGAAAATTGGATGAACGACAGCCCTTTTAAAAACCCTAGGAAAGCAACCCATGGAAATAGAGCGATTGCAGATATGGGTGATGGCTGGGACAATCGCGGGCATACATGATTTTAACAGTCTGGATGATATGCCATCCCAACCCACCGCCGCATCTGTTCGTAATCCAATAATGATATTTGAGACCTCTACTTCATCAGTGGGGAGAAGCACCAGCGAGTTAGAAGGCAGCGCATCGAGAGAATGCTCCGGGGTATACGACGTGGATGAGAATTTGTCAGCCAAGTTCTTGCCAACATTGGCAAAAAACTCGTTAACTTTGTTGACCGAAGACTTTTCATCCGAAGACATCCTTAGAAGCTCGTTAGGGGATTCCGCATTACGGCTAGTTCCAGTGATATTTTTAATGATCTTCCAAGTTGCTTTAGGGTTGTTCTTCGCCATTTGAAACTCCTTCCCCTCATATGCATGTTTTAAATTTTTGAGAAGCTTGTTACAAAAATTTCGGTATCGCTTATACGTGACCATGAGAATGTAATTTTCAGGATCTGCCTTTAGGGTTTGAGCCATGCTGTCTCTATTACGGATACACCGTAGTAGACCATTGGTAATCCAAGGTTTCAGGATTCTGCGTTTCGAAGACATGTACACTAATTTGGAATGATTATCGATGACAGAGCTAATAGAGGAAACAAGAGACTCGGCGGCATTATTTGCGTCTTGAATGGTCAGTATTTCACTAAAGTCCATTGATAAGATTTCAGTAGTTGCAGCTGTATAATTAACGACTATGCGATTACCTTTGGGGGTAGGGAGTTGCTTTACATTTTGAATGCTTATAAACGTAGGTCTATGATCAGTAATGTAAGTGTCAAAAACTAGAGTCGTATTTTTAAGATCAGATCTTAAAATTACGTGATCAATACAAGAGTTAATACGGGTTGGGAATTGATGTGTGGGGAGGAGACCATGTGAAGCAATAAGGTTGAGGTACTGATTTGCTTGTTGGGAGATAGCATTCGGAGTGATGTCAATGTTGATGTCACCCATTATCACTAAGTTTTTTTGGACTGCCGAGTGAGTAAGGACAGTGTCTAAATTATCGATAAAATTATCAAGATTTCTTGTGGACGGAGAGCGATATATCGCTAAAAGTAAGATATTATGAGATTTTATATTACAGATCAAACAGCTTGCACCAGATATAGAAGGTTCGGTAACGATATGAGGTAATTCTGATTTTACATATATTACAACACCATCGTTCTGATTGATAGGATTAGTCGTGTGATAAGAAATATACCCATCCAGTGGTGGAACTGTTGACCCCATCAACCAGCACTCCGATAGAATTAAAACATCACATGATATTTCTATCCTAGCCAGGAGCACAAGAAAACTATCAAAATTACAATTCACACTGCGTATATTAAGGTGCATGATATTATTAAGCGACTTACTATTGTTGTTTATAAGACGACTACATGACTCCGGTACACAGATATGTGAATCACCCATACCAAAAAATTCAATATCATTTAGATTGTCAGAGTCGAATATTGATGTTTGATGTTAAGTGCATATAGATTGCAACCATGGATATGATGCGGATTATGTCTAATTTAGTTCTGTCTACATTTAAACATTCAGTATTGTAGGTTGCAGGTATAAGACATAGACATAAGATAATCGATAGGATGAACATAAACGCAGGTATGATAAGAGTTGTGAGCATGTGATAACAAGTTTTCAAATTATTATAATTTGTACTGGGTCTAAAAAGGTACGATAAATAATACATAGGCTGATTTATACAGTATACACTATGAAAAGTTGATAATCTCAATATTATTTTTATAAACAGGTAACAAGTTGTACTTATAAAGTGGAAAAAAATAGGTTGGTAAGAGGCTAGTAGTGCTCGAATTTTTAAATAAAACTGTAAGTTACTAAAATGTTTCAAAAGCATGCAATAATAATAAAAATAATAATAAAAACAATGAAAAAGAGATGCCTTGCGTTTTTCAAGCAGGGATGAGCAGTTTTTTAAGACAAGAGGTTGAGTTGATAATAACGGAGTCCATTCCTTCACGTTCACGAAGAAAAATCTTTCCATTTTGGGACCAACAAAATTTATACTTGTTTGTTTTGGCAAAAGAACGGGCCTCGAAGAAAAGTTGTCGCTGGGTGCGAGGCAGGTGATCGGCAATATAGACTGGCTTGACTTCACCAGGAACACCAATGTGTCCCGTGTTTAGTTTCTCAGTTGATGGGAGACCCTTATTGAAAGTACGGCAGGCTTCAAGTACTTGATTCTTCGAGGGGACAGTCAGGAACTCCGCCACTATCGGTCTGTTAGAGCCCTTTTTTCCGGGCAGACGATATACGTCACGTAGTTGCGGAGGGTTAACCGCCGGCTGGAGGGTCTCACAGGTTTTTAAAACAATCGAGGTTAAGTCTCTAGTTGTTTCCTTCTCAGTTGCTGGTACATTCCTAATCTCAAGACATGATGAACGCGAACTCAGCTGTATATCTTCTACTTTTTTTTCAAGATCCAGTATGTAGTTCCGCTGTTCACTGTTTTCTTTTTCTAATTTTTGAATTGATTTCTTGAGAGAATCGTAATCTTGACTCAGAAATTCTACAGTTTTTAGGGTTTCAGCATTAGTTTTTTGAATCTCCGCATTTTGCAGTTTAATTTCCCTCAACTCCGCCGTTAGTTTGCCAAGCAGAACCTCTTGCTCAGATTTCCAAGAGGTAAATAAGTGCGTTATTTTATCCTCGAGATTCTTCCATTCACACTCAGGAGAGAAGTCTGGTCGCTGTCGCTTGGATCGCGAGGTAATGTTGGAAATTTCAGGCTCATTGGGAACATTAAAAATGTCTGGAGTTGAAAAAATAGGTGGATTGTCCATCTCACAGGCAGGATTTGGAGGGGGCGAGCGCACTAACCTTGGCATAGTAGCTGTACTTGTTTACTTAAGTACTACTTAATTGAAAGAAACCACAGAGAACCGTTTCGTAGCCGATCAACACGTAGCACAGCCGTTTGGTGCCGCGTAGCACTCGTAGCCTCTTCGCACGTAGCTGATTGCTGATGACGCGTATTCTCGTAGCAGTCCGAGCGCTACGGCACAGGTGGTAGGGATGCGGTGTTTCGCAACGGTGCGTCACCGCAGTTTGGCTTAGCGGTAAATGACACCGGCTATCGCGCACCGAGGAGGCGGTTCAAAACCAAGTTTATAAATCCAATCACAATGGACCCTTCGAATGCTTTAAGTAAGGGCGGTGATAAAAATATCGTTGTCACTTTCGTGGGGAGTGGCCTGCTCGTAAAAATGCTCCAGGAAGAAACGAGAATTAGAAATTAAAATTTGAACCAATCAGAAATATTTAAATAGATTTTAGCGCGGTTATAGTTTACGCGAGTGCACACGTCTATTCGCTGTGCCGCACGGCAAAGGACAGAAATAAGTGGGAAGCCTCAAAAGAGGCCTTTGTCGAAAGAAAAGCTATTATGAAGGGAGACCAATCGAATGCCGAGAATAGGATTTAGTTTAACTTAAATTAGTTTTCTTACCTCTACTCTATTTTGAACTTTGAAATAAAGAAAACAAAAAGACGGGTTGCACTCCGGGAGTGCCGGCAGAAGTGAAAACTTGAATATTAACGTTGAAATAAATCAATTATTAATTGAATTAATATTACTAAGTTTTTTTCACTATTTCTGCGTCACTTTTTTCATTAATCGATGCACTTTGTTCAATTTCCATTTTTTGAAAAACTTTATATACACGAATTTTACGAATACACAGCAGTGTGGCTACTACACAGACGGTCGAGCCATCAGCTGTCCATCCACGTCCGCGTCCGCGTCCGCGTCCACCATCACCATCACATCACCATTGCCATCACCATCGCCATCACCATCGCAATCGCCATCACCATCGCCATCACCATCGACATCACCATCACCATCACCATCGCCATCACCATCGCCATCGCCATTACCATCACCGTCCATCCATCCATCCATTATCGTGTCTCACTTGGTTCACTTCGGTTGGCGCCGCCGTAGAAAGAGAGGGGGGGGGGAATCTCTCCTGACGGTCACGTGTCCTGACGCGATGCCCTGACGCGAGTTTCACATTTTTTACCCATTACAAAAAGTGTTCAACGCCGCTAAAGAAGTTTTCACTTCAAAAATAGGTTTATTGGTCATAGAAACACGTGCATACAAAAATATAATTAATTCTAATAATATAATAAGGAATAAAAAAAACAAAATAGATTTATAATCCACGAGCACAAAACAGAAATAGTCGACGGCTGCACGTCACGACTGTGTGTCACGACTGACATAACGTCATGACTGTAGTTGATGCTCAAGTTGATGTGTGTGTGTGTGTGGCTTCCACTCAGCAAAAACAATTGCTCAAATAATTGTTTGACCAAATAAGTTAAAAATTAACAGCGATAAAGGCTTACCTATTTTATTATCTCAGTAAGTTTCATCGCAATTTATCTGCGGACGCTACATCCAAGGAAGTGCGACGGGTGGCAAATTGCCGCGGGCGTCGCCTAAACGCAATAATGTAACGCAATGTAACACTTAGCGTACAGTACAATATTGTGTGCATACAACTTAGCTATCAGCATGTTCTCATAGCGGGGAGCATTGTGTAGGAAATGTCAATGTTTTATTGAGTGATAATAATATGTCGTATTTCTTATCGGCAAAAATAATAAACTTCAATAAGTACAAACTTTTACCCCTAATTAACACCTTCAGAAGATGTTTTTTCAAAAATCTTTCCTTGGTCGTCACATTCGTTATTTAGGAACTCTTGTACAGACGTCAGCACATCAAGCTACCCGAAACTGTAAAATTTTCCCAATCAACTTTAATCCTTATGCTTCAGCGATAAAGTTGAAAATCAATGAGAGAAATTTGACAGATTGTAGTAGCTTGATGTGCTAGCTTCTGTACAAAATTTTATGCTTCTCATGCATGCGGGTGTAGGATGTGTGTTGTCTGTCAGTGAATGAATGAATTTAAGATTTTTATTAAGTAGACTAGCTACAATATACCTGAAGATGCTAGGTACATTATACCTGATAGATTAAAGTTACAGAAGCGATGTGATATAACATAAGTTTCCAGTAAAGAAACTCACTACGTATGGACGGATTTGGAGCAGTTTAAGTTACAAGTGCCAAACGAATATCGTACCTATTCGTTTGGCACTTGTAACTTAAGCTTATGCTTGTACGAGTAACTTAAATTATCATGTTTATATTAATATAAATGCGAAAGTAAGTTTGTTTGTTTGTTACCTTTCACGCCTAAACCACTGAACCGATCCGTGTTAAGCCAAGTTCAAGCCAAGAATTCAAGCCAACAAAAGAGAACTGGGGAGCAGCACCCGTGTTGTAATATTACACGAACCATTTGAAGCCACTTTTGTAGAACTTAAACAAAACTGGCGAAATGTGGGTGTACTAAATTCTATTCAAACTTGTTTCAAATTAATATTGTTTAAAGTTAAACAAATATCAACTTTGTTTTAATGGTTATTAATTTGATTTCAGAGTGACTAGCACTATTGAAAAAGTTATAGAAATGTTTGAAATTAATATTAATTTAAAACATAAGTTTGAATAGACTTTATGCTCAGCTTGCGCATTCATCATCATCAACCACAGCTCGACTTCACCACTGCTGACCATAGACCTCTCTTTTCATATGCCAGACTTATGCTCATATGCGAGCCCCATCAAACTCAAACTCAAAGCATTTATTTCAATTAAACCATGTACAAGCACTTTTAAATTGTCAAAATTAAACAGTCGGTCAGTCAGTCAGAAAGTTGAAGCTAGTTGCTCATTTCTAAACGTAGATCTCTATGGAGAAGAACGGGCAAGAAACTCTATGGACACTCTTTTAGATCAGACATTACAAAATCCTGGGCACATTATTCTTGTTGCTTCTACATATATGTGAGAACAATGTAAAAAAAAACACAAATGAAGAAACAATTCAAAATATAAGATTAAAAATAAGCCTTGGCAGTTAAGATTGTATAGTCGTCAAATGTCAGACTCTAGAAATGTCAGACGGGTTTAAATGCCAGATTCAGATGACCAGTATCAACCGACGGTGCCCGTTCATGAATATGACGCGTGGATCAGCACCATCCATCTCAACCATTTCAGGTAACAAAACTGTTCCACTGACCCGCACGTTACGAAATTTTGTTTCAGTGCGGTTAGTGGAAGTGCTCAGGTGCTTTTCGTCCAAGTGCGGTTCAAATCAGTACTCTGAGTGATTCCACTCAGAGTACTGATTTGAACCGAAGGTATTCACCTCCAAAAACGAGGTGCACATTTCCCAAAACAAAACACTGCAAATGAAATACTAAAATACTCGAGCGGAAGAATCGTTAAGTTTAACGTTCCTTAGAATACAGCCCCATTAATTTATAAACGTTTATGTCATAATACCAATTCCGTTGACACATTAAAAACTCTTTTATAACCTTCATAAAGAGGTGTTTAAAAAGTTCGAATTACATTTTCATACATAAATAATATGATTACTGAATTGTATGAACTCAATTGCTAGTCTATAAAATGGCTATATAAATAGGGCTATAATTTGTTCGCAATTCGGTACTAATATAAGGTTACAAACGGGCGATAAAATGCCACACCCTTTGTCGCGGTCGCTCGGTAGGTATAACTCGTTTAGGCAGTTTTAGGCGCTTCGTATACAATAGTCAATTTTGTCTTTTGGGTTAATGTAATGAAATTCAGGTGGTGTCACAAAATGTTTGAGTTTAAGTGTTATAAGTACTAAAAATAATTTCCCTTAAATATGTTCTATGTTATGGGTTTGGTTTCCGCACTAAATGGACTGGATTGTGCATGAGCCATGGCGGCCGTCGGTGGTTATTCCAACCAGCCCACCTCCCTCCAGAAGCTGACTAGGTCTCCTAGTCTGTCCCTTAAATATTATTTTACTTTCATATAAGTACTTATTTTTTTCACAGTGCTGTTGTAGAATGTGCGTTACCTACTTATTAAAAGTAGACGTGCCTGTAAAAATCTCACCTTGGATTTCACTTCACCATTTTGGTGAAGTGAACTTAGTGTTTCCATCTGATGCTAGCATCCCTAGGGATTGACATTATTGACAGCTCACTTCAACTAAGTTGTCACAGCGAGATTTTTACAGAATAGATTAGTTGAACTGTGAAATTTACGTACTGGACAGCGGCACACACTATTTGACGCTATTATTGCAAAGTATTGGATTCGTTGCAGAATTAGAAGAAAATAACTCAGTAACATTTCTGGCATCACTCACAAAAATAAAAAACACGAAGGGACGAAACAAAACTAGTCGTGTAACACCAATCACAACTCCTCTAAAGTTTCATGTTACAAATATTGTGCCGACATTTTAAATCACAATGTTCAGCGTCCAATTACATTGTATTATATTATACTGCTGTATTGTATTGTAGCGGCAATCGTCACTTCATACCGATTATGCGATCGGAGATAAAGTGATTTTTATCGTTTTTTATTGTACTGAAGGTGAGGTATTTAATTTAAGTTGTCGGGTTATAGTAATGGGAATATAATAATATGGTGTTATGCGATGTCGTTTAAAGGTTATTTGTTCGCTCTTGTAATATGAGGACTTATTCATTTTATGAGGAGCTCGTAGCTTCGTATAGGTCGTAAGACGAAATTATGTCGGGTAGTCGGCGTTGTTCGTGTGGAGGCAGGTACAAAATAAATTATCTAGTTTTACTGGATGCAGGTATTTTAGATTGGTCAGTAAGTCATCTCATAGCTAAATATAAATCTGAAATTTGAAGGAAGAAAGAAGAGGAACGACTAACGACTCTTGCCAAGTTACGTGCACTGACTGACCGACTGTAGGCACCCTGGAATAGGACTTGGATGGATGTGATGGAGAGCCTGTGAATTCTGTGAGTACTTACTTAAATAATTTTGATACCTAACAGTGTGTAATTGCGGGTGAACATTTGAAACATGTTGCTAATATTAATTACTAAGTACCGTCAAACGGGGTGAATAGAGACGCAGGGATAAATAGGGACAAAACTTTATAAGAGATTTTAAGCTTGAAATAATATAGTTTGTAGCCAACAAGGGCACTTTATCGTTAATTGTAATGTTAATTGTATTGTTAAAGAGTCCTTTCTGGCAACAAAATATATTATTCCAAGCTTAAAATCTCTTTTAAAGTTTCGTTCCTATTCACCCCTGCGTCTCTATTCACCCCGTTTGACGGTACCTAAACCGATTTTCAATCTAATTAGTCTGGGCATAGAGGTTCTAAAATAGTATTACACTGGGAACTCTAGCCCAGCAGTTCTCACTGGTAATTTAAAACCGCAGCGCGCTGAGTTAGTGGTGACAACTGCACCGACCACTATTGTAACTACATCCGCGCGATTCTCACTGGACGAGCAAACTCGTATTACCTAATTCCGTAGGTATCAATGTACTTTTTAGGGTTCCGTAGCCAAATGGCAAAAAACGGAACCCTTATGGATTCGTCATGTCTGTCTGTCTGTCTGTCTGTCCGTCCGTCCGTATGTCACAGCCACTTTTTTCCGAAACTATAAGAACTATACTGTTGAAACTTGGTAAGTAGATGTATTCTGTGAACCGCAGTAAGATTTTCACACAAAAATAGAAAAAAAACAATAAATTTTTTGGTTCCCCATACTTACAACTGAAATTTCAAAAATTTTTTTTCATCAAACCTGTACGTGTGGGGTATCTATGGATAGGTCTTCAAAAATGATATTGAGGTTTCTAATATCATTTTTTTCTGAACTGAATAGTTTGCGCGAGAGACACTTCCAAAGTGGTAAAATGTGTGTCCCCCCCCCCTCTAACTTCTAAAAATTCAATTTTTTTTAATTTTATCATTCTCTTATTTAATAAGAGAATGATAAAATTAAAAAAATATATATAATGTACATTACCATGTAAACTTCCACCGAAAATTGGTTTGAACGAGATCTAGTAAGTAGGTTTTTTTTAATATGTCATAAATCGAAAACCGCAATTTACCTTTCACAAAGTTACAACGAACTACAAGAACTTTTATATTATGTTACTTGCTGCTACGGAACCCTTCATGGGCGAGTCCGACTCGCACTTGGCCGCTTTTTTATGTATATGGAAGTATACATAATTTAATTACTGGGTATTTACCACCACATTTACGAACGTTGCTTCTTATGTTCCACTGCTGGGACACAGGCCTCTCTTCGAGAGGGAGTGGGCTATAATCTACCACGCGGGCTCAGTGCGGGTTGGTAGTTGTCACAAGTCTTAGAATGTTTGGTTCTAGGACATGTCGGCTTCCTCACGATGTTTTCCTTCATCGTTTTGAGAACAGTGGTGGCCCAGTAATAATGGCCTCGACTTACGAGTTGTAGATCGTGTGTTCGAGCCCAGCCAGGCCTTTTACTTTGTGAAAGTCGCTTAGTTAAGTACCTACCTAATGATGAGCGTCTGCTTAACTATTCATTTATTGATATTTAAAGGTCTCTTTTTAAGCAACGTTTTTATTTTGATTTAAAAGAGTGTCCATGGAGTTTCTTGCCCGTTCTTCTCCATAGGTACCTACGCTTTGGAACGGGCAACTAGCTTCATCTTTCTGACTGACCGACCCCTTGACAATTCACAAGTGCCTGTAATTGGTTTCATTGAAATAAATGCTTTGAGTTTGAGTTGAGTTTGAACGTTTGTAAATAAGGGGTTTATCAATTAGAACACAATAAGACGTAATTAATAGGGATAAAATTTACCTACCGTGCTTGAGTGGGCCATTTTATGTGAGCGGGGTCATAAACATGTCGCGTCGTCGCCGATAGAGGGCGGGGCTTGCTTGACAGACAATTCTACATCACGCTATGCCGCCGGAAAGAGGTCAGATGAGATTAAACCCTCTCCTCATCAGATCAGTATTCGGTCTCTCTTTAAATCAGACACTTCCTCATTGACCATTCGTTAGGAGTCCAAATATTCAGCAGTTTCCGTTCCCGACTATGATGACCAAGGCTACCGATTGAAACAGCATCTATAATTCAAAACCAAATCGAATCTGTAAGCAAACTGGAGTCTGGACCACTACTCAATTCTCAGCGGACGACCGAGATCTGAGGCTCTAGAATCTATAATGTTTGTACATCGAAGCGTTGTATATCTACGTTTGTTTGTAGATACGAATACATGGAAGAGGCTTGTTCTATGACAAGACTGAAGGCTGGTTTTGCTGGTTCGTTAGGTAAATACCTAACATTCTCTGTATCAAAATGTGTAGATGTTTTCTTAGCCAAAATTCGACCTTCTTTGTGCATGTTATTTTAATATGATGCTCTGTGCTCTGTGTCAAATACTTACATCGTTTTGAAAAATACAGCAATTTTGATATAAAAGCAACTTTATTTTTACCCCTTTTGCATATTTTCAGCAAGAGAGTGGGTTGTTTATGTACCTACAACTAGCAGCATCCCACGGTTTCACCCGCATAAGATTCGATCCCGTGGGAATATCGGGATAAAAACTATCACATGTCCTTTCCCGGGACTCAAACTATTTGTGTGCCAAATTTCATTCAAATCCGTTCAGCCGTTTTTGCGTGAATAAGTAACAGACAGACAGACAGACAGACACACTTTGGCATTCATAATATTCGTATGGATTGGCTGTAAATTTTTATTTTATGTATAGATAACTATTTACACCAGGTACCAAATTAAATGATTAACTATCAAACTATGCAAATAAATACAAAAACAAAAGGACACTAAGGGTGTCCCCACATTTATCGACGCGGAAACGGCTTAAGCCGAGTACGTATCACCAAGCTACTCGACTTATTGACCGGCGTTAGCCGCGTCGATAAATGTGGGAAGACCCTTAGGCGTTATAATTAAATTATTAAAACTCAATTATCACGGATGTAGTAATTCTGAATTTTGTTACAAGTAGTCGGCAATTGAATTTTCAGATATTCTAGAGTTAGTTTCTAGTTAGTTTCGAAAAAACTGGAATGAAAATAATGTTTAATAAAAACTCATATTTTTTTTTAGTTTTGTCATTCCTCCTTTTAACAAAATAATAAAAATTTTATCTCACGACATATCAAGGAAGCTTTCAACAAAAGCATCCGTTTCGTCGACTCATGCGCATCTGTCTACCCCTTCCATTGTAGGCGGGGCGTATCGCCATGACCACCGTTAGCCCCGCCTACTAATATGCATAGGTATATCTGGGTATAGCTGTTGATGATGGTAACTTTACATGGTTGGATGTATCAAACATTTAACTGTTTTTAGTTGCTAAGCGGTAATATTGAACTTTTTAAACTTTCTCTGTTTAGCCGTATTCCATCTCATTTTAGTCGGCTCTCCTCGACATTAATTTATTAAAGACTACTATTTCAGTGACAAGTCCATGGGACATGATAGAAAGGAACGAACGCAAGTAAACATAACGCAAATTGCACAAAGGAACATAACGCAAATTGCGTTCGTGCTACAGTATACGTCTTCACTCCTCCACAAAGAATTAAATGTCGGGTACCAAGTAGGCTAAAATAACAAAAACTTGAAACACTTGCATCTTCCCGTTTTCTTTATGCCCGGAGACTGTGCCCGGAATAATAATGCAGAATTAAGTCAGACGCGGGATTATGCCCGTTGCAAGATTTAGCCCGGCGCTGGAATTAATCCGTTGATCGTCGGGATGAAAACGAATTTGTTTTACGTTTCGTAATCTTTCGTTATGCGTCCGGAATATGCAGTAGACTGGTTTACGTTTCTAAGAATAATTAGTCTGAAGCAGGTAGTCAAGATGCTGCGACCGAATGTTATGCTAATAGTTAAGTATCTTCTTGTAAGGGTTCCGCACCTCGAAAGGAAAAAACGGAACTCTTATAGGATCACTTTGTTGTCCGTCCGTCTGTCTGTCTGTCAAGACCCTTTTTCTCAGAAACGCGTGGAAGTATCAAGCTGGAATTTACATCAAATACTCAGGTTTACTGTCCCTTAGAGCTGTGAAAAAATCAAACTTCTAAGCCAACGCAATCAAAAGATACAGCCGTTTATGCCGCTTCGACACTCGCAAGGAAATCAAAACCTACAGGGTACTTCCCGTAAACTCAGAATCTTGAAATATAGTACGAGGCAACGTCTTATAGCACAGATAAAGAAAAAATTGCGAAAATCGTAAATTTTTAGTTACATCATATAATAAAAATATTTTTAATAATTATAAACTTACTACCCCTTTCCTCATGAACGCGTAGAGGTATTAAATTGAAATTCATATCCAGGTCTCGATTGTCGTGATGGGTGAACTTTTACTTATTACCTACAGGTTTGTACGGAACCCTCGGTGCGCGAGTTCAACTCGCACTTGGCCGGTTTTTCTTTTCTGTATGAGAACCAGTATTCATACATTTAGGCAATGGTAAAAATAAACTTAAGAGGAAACGCGGTCGGAGAGACTTTTGAAAAATCCAAAATAAAAAGTCGTAATTCGAGGTTTTGGCTAACGCCTATTGGATCAACACAAGAGGGGCAATTCTCGTAATTTTAAGAACGTTCAATGTCTGATCTCAGTCTCAATCTGTCAAAAATACCTACCTCTAATTTCCCTACATTTTGACAAGTTTTTGACATTTGGTTGTCGCCGAGATGAGACTGCGACTAGATTTTGAACGTTTTAAATGACGAGAATTGGCCTTGTGAACATTTCTAAAAGGAAACCAAAAATGTTTCTTCATCTTACACTCACATTTCTAGAGCAAAGCAAGAAAAATTTAATATGATATCTGATGAAATTTGTTGCGTTGCTCGCAGTGAGTAAATTTCCCAGAGGTACCACAGAGAGTATTGCTGTCCACCGCTGGGCCGCGGGGTCACCGAAGACGTATTAGATAAGTATTATTAGTTTTATGTTAGATTTTTCTTGAGGGGTCTGTTACTATGATAGTTGCAGTATTTCTAGAATCAAAGCTTTAAGCTGTTATAGAGGGTTTTAAGATCATTATAAATGGTCTGCCCAGAGTTAGGATTTGTGGCCGGTTGATGGCAATAGGCTCACCCCCTATTACATGTCTGGGAGTAGTAGTGGTGCATTTCTGCCTATTACATGTCTGGGAGTAGTAGTGGTGCATTTCTGCCTATTACATGTCTGGGAGTAGTAGTGGTGCATTTCTGCCTATTACATGTCTGGGAGTAGTAGTGGTGCATTTCTGCCTATTACATGTCTGGGAGTAGTAGTGGTGCATTTCTGCCTATTACATGTCTGGGAGTAGTAGTGGTGCATTTCTGCCTATTCCTTGGCGTGAAGTTGTATTATCAACTAGCTGCGCGGTTTCACGCGCATAAGTTTCGATCCCGTGGGAATATCGGGATAAAAACTTTTTGTATGTCCTTTCCTGGGACTCTAACTATCTCTATATTACAATTCATCTAAATCGGTTCAGTGGTTTAGACGTGAAAAGGTAACATACAGACAGACAGAGTTACTTTCGTATCTTTAATATTAGTATGGATAGAATGGATAGTCCTGGCTGCAATTGGCAAGTAACTTTGTAACCACAGCAGGCAGGTAGATACTATTGCATGATTCTGTAAAAACCTAGCTATCCATACTCAGAAATCTAATAGGCTGATTTGAGATTGGGCGGGCCATAGGTATAGTAACGCAATAGCAGTACGTTTTGACTGTCCTTTTCAGAATCAGTGGGTCATGTCGTGTGTAGGTGTGGCGAGTCATGGCAAATTATAAATTTTTATGTAATGTGTACTAGGTTAAGGTTTCTATGGGTCTATGCCACCCGTAATAAAGTTATTATTATTTTACATATCTCGGGACCATGGAGTTTGGAAGGCGTACGAGGGGCCGAAGCCAACTCGCAGAGGCCCCTTAGGAAATTTTAATGAAATGCGGCACCAACCGACGATTATCCCTGTACGCACTATGCAAGTGCACCCAAGGACAACCCCCGGTTTGTGTAGGACTATTGCAGGATATGGAAAAATAAAAAGTTCGGCTATGGGTTTGGGTCGTTAAAGTGGACTGGTTACCAAGAACTATGGAAGAACTATGACCCCTATAGTTTGTGATAGGTTATAGTCATCACATAGTAAGGATAGAAAGACAAAGTACCTACAAGCCATGAAGATTTCGACTCTGTTTTTCAGACTATAATCATGTAGCGAGAAGTTCAATTTTCTAGCCGATAGACTGCTGGAATGGTCCAGCAGTATATCGGCTAGAAAATTGAACTAAAACACTTGATACTTAAACATTCGGTCATGCTGATATCCATATATCAGCATAGGTTTTTGCACCAAAAAATAACGAAAGTGAACAAGAACGAATGTTTAAGTATAGTCTGTCCAAAAAATCTCTGATGAAAATGTTAACAAATGTATCTGAACACGTTGCTGTGGATGCCAATTTAAATATTTTTTTTGGATTTTATTTTTGCCATTTTTTTTTTATTTTTTTTTGACAATTACGAATTGAGTGCTTTGATTTGTATATTCAAACTCTAATTTCTTATTTGAAATTAAAGAAAACTTTAATCAAAGTGATTTGACTTGACAATTTGAGGTTAATTTATTTTCGTCAATGATTTTTTAAATTACAATTTTATAAAAAGAAAAATGTTTTTTTCAGCGTTTTTAGAAAATACATATTGTTTAATTTTGATTTGAGCTCCAACATTGTATGAAGTACAATTAATTAACAAAAATATAGCGTCGAGAAATTCATCCACATCGCTGTCGACTGGTAATGTAGGTACCCAAGAGACTGGCGGCATTACCACGTTGTATGGCAATGCTTAGCCTCTGGCCAAGGTGAAAGCCAGCCCTTGGGTCACGGGAAGTGTCAACCAGCCGTTTTGAAATTTCCTTAAAAAGACCATGAGCACTTGGACCCCAAGGCCCGAGGGTTTCAATAAAGTTAAATAAGTTACTCAAACAATAATTGTTGGAAAATTGGTAAGATAGGTATAAAATAGAAACCTTCTAAATATGTGTGTACTAATTCCCTATAATGACTGATTACGTAAGAATTTACCCTGAAGAGGGTTTGTTTACACTTTCATCGGATTCTTTTGGAACAGACCACTGAGGGGCAATTCTCGTTATTTGAAGAACGTTCACAGTCTGATCTCAATCTGTCAAAAATACCTCTATTATCCCTACATTTTTGACAAATCTTTGACATTGATTGTCGCTGACATGAGATTGCGACTAGATTTTTAACCTTTTTTTTTTTTAATTACAGGAATTAACCTTCTGGTATTTCATCAACACAAATCGCAGCCTAAAACACATTGCCGTTATATTTGACCGCGACCTCGTCTGCGCACGCAAGTAATAATGAAAATAAAATGACAATACGGTTTAATAAAAATCCTAGCGATACTCGGTGTACGCATCCAACACAATGACGGGTTGATCACGTTGTTTGTGACGTGTGACAAGTATGGAAAGGCCAGCGATCTTAATTATAATTATAAGAACGTAGAAGAGATGTGTGAAACTACTTTCAAGAATAGTTTAGAAGGCTTATTAGTCGATTCGCACGAATTTACTCGCCCGAAACGGGTAAATAATTTTTTTTTTTTTGTTGCTATAGGCGACTCGTCCAAATTGGTACGTTTTGAATTTTATGCAATGAAGTTAGGAAAAAAGTACACGTTTTATAATATTTAACTCTATAACTTCAATGGTGTTTGTAAACAAGCCATAAACCTGCAGTCTGGAATTTGGTTTTTGTAGTCCAAGGACACCAAGCAATGCAACCAGCTTGAGTAGTTTGAGTAATTTATGCGGCCTATCAATGTCTTTTCTTTGGTATTGTTCGTCGAATCGTTAAGCTCATTAAGTTCTGAGTTGATGTGCATGATTACTGACAAATGGGTGCACTAACAGGACATGTCTACTCAATCTGTGTGGTTTTTTCCTCAAAAGACCATTTCAGATACCAATTTACATGGTCTTTACATGATCTAACTAATATTATGTCTGGAGTATAAAAGAGACCGACCTTTGAGTTTGTTTCGACCTTTCTTCTCAGAGTAGTCAGATAAGAAACGCCAACCTCATCTAGTTTTTAAAATATGGTTGACGTGCAATCGTGTTAATACAAACCTACTCACAGAAATAAAATAATTTATCATTTAACCAAATATTTGGTGCGCAATTTTAAAATGTAGAGCTATAAAATCCACTATAATATACGCGCCGCTCTATGTAGGTACCATTTTGTTGAAACTCAGATGTGTCTTCGACATCCGTGTGTCACTAACGGGATGCAGCAGAATACCAGCGTCAGGTATTGTACCTGGCATATGCTGAGCTGGACTCTCCTATTTGGTGCAACCATGAGACACACACCGCCCAGTAGTGATCGACCGTTATAAATGTCATATGAGGTGTCTATGGGTCAATATATCTTTTTAATCTTTGTTTTTTTTTTCTCACCATTTTTGATGTTTTTTTTTAATGACTGTATTGTGTCTTTTGTTGAACTAAATAAACATTTTATCTATCTATCACTATTAATAACTTACCTACGAGTATAATCTTTACCCTTGTATGGTTGTCTTAATTATGATGTAGCTTTTTAGTCTAAATGGAGTAATCCTATACACATTTTTTTTTGCAAACTACGCATTTATTTTAAAATAATAAACCGCTAACCTTTTCGTTTGCACCACACCCTAACCCTAATTTGAATAATTCCTCGTCACGGGTTACGAATAATTGCTTCTCTCTCCGTACCTGCTGTAATTGCGATTTATAACCTTTTGTATACCAAACAAAAAGAAACTTTGCAGTCCCGTGATAAAGTTGAAATTCTATTGAGGTTTATTCTGGTATTATTTTTGTTGTCAACTAATTATTTGCAATTATTGGTATTTTTTATTTTATTTTGTTGAAGAATAGTTTATTTTATTTTTATAATTGCTGCAGAAATGATTTAGTGACGTACTTTTTCATTTTAGAATGAATGGATGAATATTGTTGAAATTATTTATAATTATAGCTATTAACGTTATTATTGCAATTGTGTTTTTTGATGTTATAATAAAAGTTCTTTAATGTTCAAAAGAATTTTTTTTTCTAGAATCATGAGTCACATTCATCATCTGCCTAGCCTTTTCCCAACTATGTTTGGGTCGGCTTCCAATCTAACTGGAAGCAGCTGAATATTTTATTAGGTATACATGACAGCTGCCTATTTGTACTCCACAACCCAGTTACTGGATAATACGATACGCATTAGTAAAACTGGTTGTCAGACTTTTGGGTTTCTGATTACCCGAAACGACTGTCAAAGATCCACGAATGACAGCCGGGACCAACGGCTTATCGATCAACCCGTGCAGCTCTTATTACGTAGCCACAAGAGTCACATTGTGACCCCTAATTGTAGCACGTTTGATTAAAAACTCAATTGTCTGCTCGAAAAGCTGATTGAAAAGCTCAAAGTGTCACGTTCGGATATCTTGTTATTTATTTATTTAATACTTCAAGCACATAAGTGTACAGAGGCGGACTTAATGCCATAGGCATTTTCTACCAGTCAACCTTTCATTTAATCACACACACGCAGTACACAAAAATCAAACACTCACTCATACTCAATCAAGTCCCACAAAAAACAATCTCATTTTTACCATTTTTTTTTTTATTTTATTTTTTTTTCCTCCGAATCTGTAACCAACTACCTAAAGTATTAATTTTTATATAGATTTATTCCTTTAAACATCGTAGATAATAATAGCGACTTGATTTGGGAGACAACACGTAGCATTATGCTGAATTTATTTTTTATTATCATTATAGGGAGGCAAACTATGTTTCTCCTTAATACAGGTATAGCTACCTAGCTAGGAGAATAGTAGTTCACCCCTACAAATATTTGTTTGTATAAGTTCTACGCATGCTTAATTATTTAACTTTAATATGTACATACCACAAATACCTTTTATGCAATAAATATTTTTTATTATTATTCATGAGATTTTCTTGCGCGATCTTCTCTGATTCTTGGCAACCTGAATATAAAATCAAAATATTACATTCACAATCAACCTATAGGTAATGTTCCCACTGCTAGGAGTGGGACACAGGCCTCCTTTCTGTGAGGGGAAGTGAGCCGTAATCCACCACGCGGTCCCAGTGCAGGTTGGTAGATGTCACATGTCTTCGATTTCTTGGTTCTAGGAAATGCCGGTTTCCTCACGACGTTTTTCTTCACCGTTTTTATTAAGAGCAGTAGTCATGAAATTAAATGTATTGGTACACAAAGTAAGATGTGGATTCGAACTCACGACCTACAACTCTTTAGCCAGGGTCGTGTGAAACGGTGGGCACAGTCAGGAATCAGGATGGTTACAACAAACGATCTATTTGCACTATATAATACGTTTATTATTTTCTAAATCGGTCAGAGTTTTACTTACGGCGTTTGCACTTGGCGACTGTTACAAAACGTCTGATTCAAACTGCCTAACACATCGGTATTTATAGATTTCCCTATAACTTAATATTTTGATTGTATTACTAACAATAATGAAGAAAATTAAATAACAATTATTAACAAGGAAATAAAGTATCTGGATCAATAATGTTAAGCAATCATTAATTTAAACTTAATATTAGGTCCTTACATATGAAATTGGCGTTTTTCGTACTGGCCACTTTAATCACGAATTTCTCCTCTTTGGTAAGGAATTCCAAATTCAAATTTGTACAGCTATTTACTCATGTATTTGTGCTTCGATGACCGTCATTCATTTGTTTTTTTTCTTCTGTTTTTTCTGTTTGCGTCACTCATTTTACAAAATGGAAAATTTAAAATATCGCATTATTTACGAGTACGAGTTCCGCCGTGGCACTAGTGCTGCGGAAACGACTCGAAGGGTGAATGATGTGTATGGCGGTCATGTTGCAAAAGAAAACACAGTTCGTTTTTGGTTCCAACGTTTTCGTTCTGGAAATTTCGACCTGCAGAACAAGCCCCGTGGACGGCCTGAGACCCAAGTTGATAATGGAGAATTGAAGGCTATTGTGGAAGCGGACCCATCGCAAACCACGTCCGAGTTAGCTGCAGGCTTCGATGTTAGTGATAAAACTGTTTTAATTCACTTGAAGCAAATTGGGAAGATTAAAAAGCTTGAAAGGTGGGTACCTCACGAATTGACTGAAGCAAACCGGCAAACGCGCGTCGACTGCTGCGTTACATTACTTGAATTGGAATGTCTTAGACATCCTCCGTACTCCCCGGACCTTGCTCCAACAGATTACCATTTTTTTCGCAATTTGGATAACTTTTTGCAAGGGAAAAAATTCAACTCCGATGGGGCAGTCCAAATCGCCTTCAAAGATTTTATTGATTCCCGTCCGACTGGTTTTTTTAGTAAAGGGATCAATGAACTACCTATAAGATGGCAAAAGTGCATTGAAAACAATGGTTCATACTTTGATTAATTAAATATATTATATTAAAAAATATTCGACTTTTTGTTCCTTCCATACAAAACGCCAATTTCATATGTAAGGACCTAATAGTTGGCGCGCCGGAAGCTGACAACCTGAAGGCGCCATAATGGATATTCAACAATTTTGATTATTTTAAACACCAAGAATAAATCAAACATATAACTAAATAATTTCATAACAATTACCTATTAAATACTAAAATAATGACGTTAAAATGATTATTTAAATTACTAAGTCGAGCTGGTATAAGCAGGACCGGTAGTCGATAACAGTCGATACTACTAAGCCACAACTGCATAGCTATTCACAATCATCCTACACACTATCGTATCGAAAATGACACATTTCGATAACCTGATTTACCTTGCCCCCGACAGTAAACAGCTGTTGGAAGAAAAGCGGTCGTCTGTTTGATTTTAACAGACAAATTTTTCGGGTTTTGGACTTGTAAATAGCGTTTAGAGATCTTCTACGATAACACTGATTGATGTTCGATACGGTACGGAAGCGTATCGAGTGGTTGTGAATGTGAATGCTGCTCTAAATCGAAATACGTAAGGTATATATTAATTAAATTAATATTTTTATCAATAACTGTAATTGGTACAACACCCACGTCCTAATGGCCTAGATAGCTTCAAAGCGTTTTTATTGGTAGTCTGCACCCGTCGTTTGTGGAATTGCATCTATTTTAATATCAACCTTTTAATACCTCTTGCAGGAGGAAGACGTATAAATTCAATGACGTTATTGCTACGCTTTTTATTTTTATTAAGTAATTTGCTTTTTATGGCTTCACCTCGATTTCATTTTTATGCTTGCTATATCTGGATTCGTGTAATTAAAGGAAATACTGCAATTGTGTGGTTTGGTAATAAAATAATCATCTGTCTAGCCTTTTCCCAACTATGTTGGGATCGGCTTCCAGTCTAACCGGATACAGCTGAATACCAGTAGTTTACATGGAGCGACTGCCTATCTGACCTCCAAAACCCAGTTACCGTGTAATACGATACTCCTTAGTAAGACTGGCTGTCAGATTTTAAGGCTTCTGACTACTCGTAAGGACTGTCAAAGATCCACGAATGACAGCCGGGACCAACGGCTTCACGTGCTTTCCGAAGCACGGAGTGGTCTTAGTATGTAAAGATGGTCACCCATCCATACAATATTTTAATATTATCTATATAAATAAATGTGAGGAAACCGGCATGTCATAGAACCAAAAATTCCAAGGTATTTGACATCTACCAACCAGCACTGGGCCCGCGTGGTGGATTACAGCCCACTTCCTCCGAGAAAAGGCCTGTGTCCCAGCAGTGGGAACATTATAGGTTGATTATGCTTATGCTATATATATAAGTAAATATTAGGTCCTTACATATGAAATTGGCGTTTTGTATGGAAGGAACAAAAAGTCGAATATTTTTTAATATAATATATTTAATTAATCAAAGTATGAACCATTGTTTTCAATGCACTTTTGCCATCTTATAGGTAGTTCATTGATCCCTTTACTAAAAAAAACCAGTCGGACGGGAATCAATAAAATCTTTGAAGGCGATTTGGACTGCCCCATCGGAGTTGAATTTTTTCCCTTGCAAAAAGTTATCCAAATTGCGAAAAAAATGGTAATCTGTTGGAGCAAGGTCCGGGGAGTACGGAGGATGTCTAAGACATTCCAATTCAAGCTCTTCTAATTTGGTAGCCGTCTGTTGCGCAGTGTGTGGTCTGGCGTTGTCGTGAAGCAGCAGTGGCGTGGAGCGATTTAATCTTCCCAATTTGCTTCAAGTGAATTAAAACAGTTTTATCACTAACATCGAAGCCTGCAGCTAACTCGGACGTGGTTTGCGATGGGTCCGCTTCCACAATAGCCTTCAATTCTCCATTATCAACTTGGGTCTCAGGCCGTCCACGGGGCTTGTTCTGCAGGTCGAAATTTCCAGAACGAAAACGTTGGAACCAAAAACGAACTGTGTTTTCTTTTGCAACATGACCGCCATACACATCATTCACCCTTCGAGTCGTTTCCGCAGCACTAGTGCCACGGCGGAACTCGTACTCGTAAATAATGCGATATTTTAAATTTTCCATTTTGTAAAATGAGTGACGCAAACAGAAAAAACAGAAGAAAAAAAACAAATGAATGACGGTCATCGAAGCACAAATACATGAGTAAATAGCTGTACAAATTTGAATTTGGAATTCCTTACCAAAGAGGAGAAATTCGTGATTAAAGTGGCCAGTACGAAAAACGCCAATTTCATATGTAAGGACCTAATATATTTAACAGTGATCAAGTATTTCAAGTCAGAATTTATTACACTCTAGCTGACCCGACAGATGTTGTCCTGTCTAAATTTCATACAAAAATCTTATACAAAAAAGGACGTCGGTCACGTTGTTCCCCAATTTGAAAAATTTCCGAGAATCATTTGAAAGAAAGAAAGAAAATACGTTTATTTGCGGTGAACATGACTCAAAAAAAACATAAACACAAAAAAAAGGTAAGGGAAACATGTGTCACATCCACGCAAAACGGCTACCGCTCAGCATAATGCTGCGACCCTATGCAAGACAGAGCCCCAGCGCTGGTTTTCAGCGACAGCCGGCGCTGACGTAATGACGTCTCCGGTACAGCATACAATTATTGTAACACTGTACCGGCACAGCGTACATACTCAAAGAAAAATAATTTAATTTAAATGTGATTATAGAATAATATTAAACTAAACAGGAAATAGACATAGATACAGTTCATGCTACGAGAATATCATCCTCAATAAACGTTTTACTTTTTATGTAGTGGCAACATTTCAAAGCGTCCTTTTAATTTGACGTAGGTGTACCCAACATGCACCAAAGAAATTATGAATTATGATATAAGAAATTAACAAATGACCAAAATGATGTAATATGATGTGTTAGTATTATGCAATAGTTATATGTCAAAGATGTGTGTGTTATATGCATTTCCAATATTTCTTTCCAAAAAAACCTAATTTGAAATATTAGAGAAATTTTAAAACAAAAAATAGCCAAATCGGTTCAGTCGTTCTCAAGTGATGTGTCTAAGTGATGTGATATGGTATAAATGTCATAATGTTTTTACAATAACATAACACACAACCAAACAACAACCAAACAAGATAAGACAACAAAACAGGCAACCAAATAAGATAATACCTATAGGTAAGATGCCTATCTTACCTTATGTGGTTGCCTGTTACTAAGTAATCTAATATACGTCTGTTACTAAGTATCTAATACTAACACAAAGCTAAAACGAACATGTTAGTCAGGTACTTCAAGCTTCATTTCTCTTCAGAAACCTACATAATTTAATTTGAAATCCACACACCATTTTCGTTAACTCCCAAACCATATTAATTGACTTACTCGATTCCGACAACAAACAAAGCTAACTCGATTTGTCTCCACAATTCCCCGAATAACTTTCGTTAAAACTTGCGGTGAACACAAACGAATACTTCGGCACTCGAGTCACTCGGGTAAACGAATCGATCATGTCATCGATTATCAGATTAACCTTCTCGATAAAGCGGAATATGTCAGTGAAGATTGTGGAGAAGCACGTTTTGTGAGTGCGTACGTTTGCGACAAAAAAATCGCATTGATGTGCCGACGCAACGCCGCCGCCGCCGCCGCCGCCGACGGATAGTGTAGCTAGTAAGTAGGTATACAAGTTACAAGTGACGGAATTTAATTAAAAAAGGGTTTGGAATGAGGATTCTAAATAATTAGTGTAGTATCTAATTGCCTTTGTGAAGTTTAATGTCACTGGAGACAAATTTCACTTAAACTCTTAAAGCAGTCTAATTCGTTAACAAGACCACTTTAGATAAGCTATGTACCCTTTATTCATAAACGTTGCTTTGCGTTGTTAAGTTAAGTAGTGATTAGCGACTGTTTAACCATACATTTTTGACGTTAAAACGTCACTTCACTTTAATCATCGTTTATAAATAAACCCCATTATGTCTAAGGAGTCCTTTATTATTATTTTTTTTCTCGCGTTGGAAATCCTCATGGACTTCCTCTATCGTGGGGGTGACAGAGGGGCATGCCGGACTCTTACCGTCTAAGACCACCGCGGTGTTCCACCTCTACCTATGGCCGGGGGTGCGGGATTCGCATAAGCATTCACCGCTCCTATGTCTAAGGAGTCTAGGCTAAAATAGCTCTCTAGCTAATTCACTTTATCGTGGATGAGGATTTTAACATCTCCTTATGAAAAGCAGCACTTTTCAGCTGTGCAAAAGCTTGTGCTATAAATGCTAAAAAGGTACCTATAGCTGTACACGGATCTTTTGGTGCGTGACCAAAATCGGAATGGCGGTGTTAGCGCCATTTTGTTTTTTCAATTTATTTCTCAAAACAATATCAGAAACGTTACCAACAGCGCTCCCATATCACCGTCGTTCGAGCGCCAAAAGCTTCTTAAAGAGCTGTAAATGCATATATTTTAACTAAAACTAAACTACCTAAACTCGAGATCATCATAGCTCTTTGTTGTTTGTTACACTGCCACATAACATACCTAAATGTGCATTATTTTCATACTTTTTCGCGAGCTAAACTAAAACACGCGTAAATATTACCAATAAAACATCTACAGACAATTCAGCAAACAGAAATCTTGGATGGCCATATCATAGCAACGTTTGTTCAGAGTTTCAGACAACAAATCCCTCTTTACAGGAAATTGGAGAAAAATGGCGAGTAAACGAAACGATCAGCCTTCTGCGACATTTGTTAGGATAGCTTTATGGTTCTACCTAAGTAAAAATATATTAGAACAATGATATATCGCCGCCATTGGTGGAAACGTTTGTTTTAAAGAGAAAACAGTTTTGTTTTATGTCTTGGCGTGAGTTGTTCTTTGTTTTTCTCAGTGTTGGAGAAAAATTAGGCATTTTTTTTTAGATTTTGTTTGAACAATGTAATCGAGAGCTTTTCATAGCATACCCAATGGTGGCTGGGGCAGACAATTCTCTAAGAAGACTTAGGCCTAAATCAAAAGAATGTATATTTATGGTCTAGTGACATATAGAGTGCATCTACATAACTCTGTGGTGTCACTGTACTGGAAAGAAGCTGTTTCAGCAATGGATTCTTAACGCGAACTCGTGTCAGTCGAGTGGTTGCGAGTGCTACTGGTGAGCGTGAAGTCCTGGGTTTAATTTCCGGGTCGGACAAAGGGTCAGCGCAAACAGAAAGGAGCGCAGCGGAGAGGATTTCATTAACGCACTTGAAAATAAACTTTAAAATTATTACAATAAAGTCGCGCGGGGATTCCCGCGTATTTTCGAGGACGCGCGAGCATTTTTTGTTAGGTTCAAGCATTTATTTATTTATTTATATTTATTTATATATACTTTATTGTACACCACAAAAATACATAACATGAAATAAACACATTAAACACTACAAAGCATTCATACAAAGGTTCAAGCATTTATGCACTTTATTGTAATAACTTTAAAGTTTATTTTCAAGTGCGTTAATAAAATCCTCTCCGCTGCGCTCCTTTCTGTCTGCGCTGACCTTATTGGGTTTTTCCGTCTGGAAATTCTTAGTAGCATCCCGGAGTCTAGATGTGTACCCGGTTGATGGCTATAAGCTTGCCCCCTATTACGTGGAACTTGAAGATAACTAGTGATATGTGGGTGTACTATAGGTACATCTCTGCCTAATCTTTTATATACATATGTCACGGCTAATAGCCGAACTGCGGCTACACCTAGTTTTAGCCGAGTATAACTAGGTGCAGACGGCCACATGCGGTTCGTGTGTACTTTGGGTGACATCTGTTGCATGGTTGCGGTCGCTCGATAGGCGACGTAGGGTTCAAGAGCGATAGAAGGGCATCCCGAAGTTAGGTTTCCTTTACAAAGTCAAAGTCAAAGCATTTATTTAAATATAAAAGGTACTTTTGAACGTCAAAATGTATCTTAAAATAGAATTGATTCTAGTCGCCCATTCCAAAGGGTAGTTTTCGTATGGAGAAGAATGGGCAAGAAACTCCACCGTTACTCTTTTAAAATGTTTTAAACAGAAGTAGAAGCCTCTAGAAGCGCGGGGCTCCGTCGACGTTCCGGCTAAAACCAGGTGTAGCCGCACTTCGGCTATTAAACGTAACATAGATTTATTCCGATACATTAATCTGTCAAGCTCCGCTAATGAGACACAATTGATTTTCTATTGTTTCGTCGCCGATAGACGACGCGCGGACCTTGACCAGTTAAACATTTTTCTCTCAAAAATGACACAAGAAAGCCGACGTTTTACGACAAAATATGAAACATTACGAGTGGCTATAGCCGCCTCAAATCTCAGAAATTATAGCCTTATGACCGTCCACCAAGATTGCAAGTTTTTATGTTGTACCTAAGCCTGAAGTAAATTACGCATTACGACACATTTTTAAGACCAGGGAACGGTTATCTCCGTTCCAAGTCCCAGTTAGGTGTCTATTTTAGTTCCAAGTGATTACAGTGAGACGAGAACGGACTGTCGTCAATGTTTATGTAGCGACCTAATATGTTTCAAGTCTAGTAAGGCAGCAGTTATTTTTTTAACAGAAATCCTTCGCGAAAATTCTAGACTTTATTCTCATGCTGTTAAAGTTTCAATTCAAGAAGACATTGACCTGTTTCAATATCCTTTTTAACTAGGATCTGGAAATTTTGTAAGTGCAATAGGTTAATTTAAAATTTGTTCTATATTTAATTACTGTATTGACTGTAGTTTTTCGAGGGCCTTGTGGCTAAATGATAAGAGCCAACCGGACCGATTGTAAGGTTAAGCTACAGTTAACGCGGTCGGTTTGTGGTTGGGTGACTGACCATTAGGTACAGTCGAACAAGCTATTTGGTATACAGGCAGCTAACTTGCAACTACTTTTAAACAATGGTGTGCTGAGTTAGTCAATTCTTTTACACCACTCTATTTAATTAAGGATGCCATAAGCTGAAAAAGTTATAACGCACAAAATAAAACTAAATATTGGCTGTGTAGTGGAAAGATGAATATTTTTGCCTGTATACCAAATAGCTTGTTCGACCGTACTGTGCCTAGGAAAGCACGCCCCGGCTGTCATGAGTTGATCTTTGACAGTCGTTACGGGTTGTCAGAAGCTCAAAAGTCTGACAACCAGTCTTACAAAGGGGTGTCGGCTTACCCAGTAACTGGGTTGTGGGGGTCAGATAGGCAGTCGCTTCATTTAAAATACTGGTATTCAGCTGCATGCGGTTAGATTATAAACATAAAGACAAGGCAGATTGATAGATATTGTTTAATGGAAAAAATGGCCACCAGTAGTTTAATACACTTACAATGTCAATAGCTTTCAATTTGACAGATTAAACATACGACGAACTTTTCAAACATTTATGAAGCACATAAATAATGAGTTTCCTACGAAATCCTTAACATTGCGATATTAAGGGCGAACTTCACCAAACTTTAATACCTAGAATAGGTCCTGAATAAATTCTGAATTTTCGACAGTTTTTCCACAAAACATCAGACGTCAATTTTATTCCACGGATAAAAGATTACAGACTTTGGTAAAATCAGCCCTAGGGGGCCGTCTCCACGAACGAGGCAATCGCGGCGATAGTCTCGCCGTGCCATCAAATTTTCGCCGCGATGATATCGCCGTGTGGAGACACGTTCTACAAGAGTGTATAGAAATACGTGGCACGACGATTGTACGGACAAACGTATATTTATTTTATATACGTAATTAATTTTAGATGACATAGCATATATCATGCGCGACCTACATTTAATATTTCGTCATTTCATGTTAATTGTGTATGATCAGTGAATTAAAGACACTCGCTAGTAAAGGTCGTATCTCTTGACATCATCCACCTCTGACTAGCTGACATCATCTCCTCTCAACACTGACATTACTTGTAACGTGGTCACACACCCGTACAACGATAATACTGCCGCGAGTCTCTCGCTCGTGGAGACGGCCCCTAAGTGTGTATTGGGGTGTAGTTAGACAAATTTTGTCCGAAGTGCTAAGAACTTAAGTTTGTCTTATATATATTACACTAATCAATCTATCTGCTTAGCCTTATCCTACCCAAATGTCCTTTCTTTGGTATTGTTCGTCGAATCGTTGAGCTCCTTAAGTTCTGAGTTGAGCAGCACGATTTTTGACAAATGCGTGCACTGACTGGACAGGACCGCTCAATCTGTGTGGTTCTTTCCTCAAAAGATCATTTCAGACACCAATCTACATGGTCTTCACATGATCTGACCAAGATTTTGTCTGGACTTTAAAAGAGACTGTGACCTCTGAGTTTGTTTCGGCCTTTCTTCTCAGAGTAGTCAGAAAGGAAACGCCGACCTCATCTAGCTTAAAAAAATATGATTGACGTGTAAAAGTGTTTGTACAAACCTACTTACAGAAAATAAATCATTTATCAATATCCCAACTATGTTGATGTCGGCTTCCAGTCTAACCGGAAACAGCTGAATACCAGTATTTTACAAGGAGTGCCTGCCTATCTGACCTCCACAACCCAGTTACTGAGTAACACTATACCCCTTGGTAAGACTGGTTGTCAGGTTACACCAATACTTTCCAAAATGCAAGGCTGCTTTGCGGAAGAAATTTGACTAGTGATAACGGGTCTAACCCTTCCACAAAGAGTTCAGTCACCATACTACTATGGACCCAGGCAGGCGCTTTACTTAGTGTAAATAATTTATCACCACTGCTCTCAAAACGGCGAAGGAAAACATCGTGAGGAAACCGGCATGTCTTAGAACCAAAAATTTGGAGACATGACATGTGACATCTACCAAACCGCACTGGGCCCGCGTTGTGGATTATGTCAGTCCCTCTCACAGAGAGGAGGCCTGAAGGCCAATTCTCGTAATTTAAAACGTTCAAAATCTCGTCGCGGTCTCATCTCGGCCACAAACAAATGTCAAAAACTTGTCAAAATGTAGAGAAATTCGAGGTTTTTTTGACAGATTGAGACTGAGATCAGACTGTGAACGTTCTTAAAGTTACGAGAATTGCCCCTCTGTTATACTACTATACTATCAACTCTGCCGCAATTATTCCGCTATAGTCAACAAAATATTTACCGCAAGTCAAAAGTGCCATTTGGTCCGTCAAGATAAGGAAGTTTGCTGGCAACTTGTAACTAAGTTGGCAAACAACGTGATTGTTTTAGTTGCAAGAAGTCCTGCAAGTTTCACTATCGATCTGTTGTTTCCTTTAACTTGGAGAAGTATAAGTTACTGCGTGAGACTTAGGGTATCTAAGGATAGAATTCTATCGCTTTGTGAGGCTGGTAAACCACTGTTTACCGGTTAACTGAAAACTGATACGAGCTACGAACTTTATCAGACGCGTTAGTCGAGAATGATAATTTTTGTTTCATTCCACGTTCACACGACAGCGACTAAATTACAAAGGAATTAACGTTAATATACTCATTTCAATTATTTTTTTTATCATTGTGTGCTTTTTTAAATTCTAACGTGGCGATATTATTGTGGGACGCCGACTTCCACGTCACGGCATCGCCATAACACAGGGAAGTAAATCGTATGGAAATGGAAATATATGAAGACACGAGCAAACGATATCGTGGACGCATTTCCATACATTTTATGGAGGTACGCCGGCTGTCGCTGAAAACCAGTGCTGGGGCTCTGTATCGTAGGGTCTTAGCATTATGTGGCACATATGACGCATGTTTTCCTCCAACTTGTTATTTTTTTTATGTTCTTTTTATGCGTCATATATACCGCAAATAAATGTATTTTTCTCAAACATGCTTGGAAATTTGGGCATTATTTTGACAACCTTCTTCGAGATAAATCGAAATTGCTGTACTGGCCAAATACATGCGAGCAGCGGCCAGCAAAAGTTGTATAAAAATCCATATCTGTCGTGTTTTGCGGCCAAATAAATTACTTACATGTCGTGTAATTTAAAAATGGAATGATCTTTTACTCCGAAACATGGCAACCAAGGAGATAACTTATCAAAGGTTTTATTTTTGAACTGGCTTGCAAATAGAAAGGTGTTTATAGAAAAAAAAAAAAAACTGAACACTTTAACGCGGGAAAAATGATTGTTGTTCGTCATCGATTTTGAAAACAAAAAAGTTCTGCCTAGGTAGGTACTACTTAGTTTAAAACGCGCATTATTTGAGAAAAGTACTACACAAGCCTTGGCCACAACTAGGCATTGATGGACTTACGTATGTGTGCCTCGGCTTCGCCTCGGCCCACTTTTACACGTTCGTCCATCAACGCCTCTTTTGCTAGCCGCTGCAATAATGTACTATTTTTTCTTTCCTTTGAGATATTCTTAGTTTAAAAAAATGTACTTATTTAATTATTTACTAATGAATTCTTGCTTTGCTAATAGCAGCACTTGTACAACATAAGTATGTATTTCTATTTTTACCAGAACTTTCTCTGCAAACAAAACAAACACACAAAAGCGGCCTATCAAACGCTAGCAGGTAAACAAAAAAAAAAGCTCTAGACAAGAAAAAAATTGGTTTCAAATCGCGAAATGAACGACGCCAGTCTGTCTATGCCGATCATTCATTCATTCATTCTACGTTCATTCATCAAAACGGTTTAAAGATTTTGAATGAGTTCTATTGTTAACGCCTTTAAAACTCTTGTTTGTGGTAAAAATCCGAATTTCGAACAGATAATTTATTACTTCGATTGTATTCTTTAGAATATTTTGTGAATGAAACGCTTTTGACTTGATTTTGCGTGTTAAGTGCTATTGTAAATGTAGTGGCTATTGGATGATGTTTCAAATTGCCATTACTTGAGGCTTGCGATGTAAGGCGGGGTTCAAGTGGTTTAAAATTTGAAAAATAGGACCACACACTCTTGCTGTTTTTATTTTCCTGTAAATAAAATAAACCATTTGTCTAAGAAACAATAAGACTTGACACATTTGGTACCTACCTATTGTAAAAAAAATTACAGTATTAATTTCGACCCACCGCTAAATGGTAATAAGGTAATAAAAGTTAATAATTATTTTGCTATATTTGTTGGGTATTTTAATATTTCGTATTGCAACACCAACATTAAAAATGTAAATACATAGTTATTTTAGCTGTGGCAACACGCCCCTTCCAACTGTGACACTCAACTCAACTCAAAGCATTTATTTCAATTAAACCATGTACAGGCCATTTTTGAATTGTCAAAATTAAATAGTCGGTCAGTTAGTCAGAAAGTTGAAGTTAGTTGTCCATTCCAAAACGTAGATCTCTATGGAGAAGAACGGGCAAGAAACTGGTCCAATACACACGTGAATCTACCTTGTCCGCTGTTTTATTTAATCTTCCTTGACACTAATGGTACCAGCACCTTATCAGCACCCAAAACAATGCACTGCAGCTGTACAGTTTGGGCAGTTAACAAATCGGACATCTCTCTCTCTCTGTAGTCGGTCCCTCATGTCTGAGGATCGTGGTCAGCTTCGGAGTTGCATCTGGAGCGGATGATCCGCCTCCACCGGTTTCTGTCCAGCGCATCTCTTACCACCGTGTAGAATTTAGAGGACGATGATTCCTTCACCTGATCGGTCCATCGTGTTAAATCGGACATGGAAGTAGCGCTCGCTCGGCTCCCGCGTGGTTGATCCGATAATCGCAGTTCCAACCTAGCCGAACTATTTAGCTGCCCATTCCAACATTTTTTACTGGTCATTTATTTATTACATTACTTGAGTATTTGTTATACTGACATTGTAGGATTAAATAACCGACCAATTTTCTTTTTAATCGATAATTTTTTTTTTTTTTACTTTCATATTTTAATACAACAAGCACCGACAAATAAAATGACTGCCCGTTATTTTTTCAAGTGATCATAAACCTCCCTATAAATGTAAAAAAAATTAATAGGAGTTGTTAAAATGATTATTCAACCTATTTATAATATGTATAAATGGCCGAAGCATCAGCCAGCCGGTTCATTAAATGCTGTATTAGACGCATTGGCTGAATATCGTTCAGGCCGCTAGTTGAACGGCGCCGTTTAGTTAAAAGGCTAGGCAGTTAACTGAATGGATAATTAAACCAGTTGGTGGCGACATATACCGACCCCCTTACTAATAAACATAATGTTACACACCGATTTCTCTCTTTCAGTCGACAGTATTTTGACTTTCGAAAGAAGAAGACAAAGCATTTTGTAACTGTACAGACGCTATAATACAACGTTTATTAGTAAGGGGGTTACGCTGTAAAGCTTATTCCATGACTCGGGCGCAAACTCGGGAGCCACGTGCAAGCCCCGCCCCCATCATAACCAGTCTCTGTTGATGACGTCACCCTCGCAGCTCATGCGCTGATCGGCTAGTGTTTCTAATGGTTTTTCATTCACACTACATGATTATGACGTCATAATGACGTCATATATCAAAGAGTGTCAATAGCAGGAGCAGTGCAAGTGGTGCGAAATTTTGGAAAGTCATTTTTGTTCTTAGGGTTATCCATACTTATCACACTATCACACTAATATTATAAAGGCGAAAGTTTGTGAGTGTGTGTGTTTATATGTTTGTTACTTCTTCACGCCTAAACCACTGAACCGATTTAGATAAAATTTGGTATAGAGATAGTTTGAGTCCCGGAAAAGGACATAGGATAGTTTTTATCCCGATATTCCCACGGGATCGACACTTATGCGGGTAAAACCGCGGGGCACAGCTAGTAATATTATAAATGCGAAAGTGTGCCTGTCTGTCTGTTACCTCATCACGCTTAAACCGCTGAACCGATTTAGATGATATTTGGTATAGACATAATTTGAGTCCCGGGTAAGGACATAGGATAGTTTTTATCCTGATATTCTTACGGGATCGAAACTTATGCGGGTGAAACCGCGGAGCGCTGCTAGTATCAAAGTAATTGATTTGTGTTTTTTAATTTGTCAGAAATATTATCTAGGTTAAATCGGATGCCACACTACAGACAGTTATTACCTATGATTGCAGCAATCTAACAACAACCTTATTATGACGACAATAAAGATGACAATGATTTTGACAGACTTGTCAATGGCAGCAACCCAACAGCAACCATATTCGAATGAGAATAAAGTTCACTGTGATTTTGATAGTGATGTCAAATCAGAGGTAAAACAACTGTGAAAGGAGTGTAGCATTCAAATCACAACTATAATTCATTGACAGAGACAGTCCCTGACTGTACTTACAACTTATAAGTTCAATACCCAATGCCAAGCCATTTTTTTAATTTTTTGAAGTGAAAACTTCTCTAGGTGCGTAGGGCATTTTTTGAGATGGGAAAAATAAAAAAAGAATTAAATAAAATGTTTAAAAAAAAATGGGAAAAACTATTGAACTCGCGCTACTGTTACCGTAATCGAAACCGTTTCGGATGTGTTCGGCTGCCCTCGGGATGTACTCGGTTTTAATGTATATCCGATATTGTCAGTGAGTGATGGTAAAGTATTCTGTTTGTGTTTTGTTTTCACTTCTGTCGGCACTCCCGGAGTGTCCCGGAGTTTTTCTTATTGGGATTGTATCTCAACCAAGCATTAGTAGACCAGAGGGGCGATTCTCGTAATTTTAAGAATGTTCACAGTCTGATCTCAGTCTCAATCTGTCAAAAATACCTCTAATTTCCCTACATTTTGACAAGGTTTTGACATTTGTTTATCGCCGAGATGAGATTGCGACTAGATTTTGAACATTTTAAACTACGAGGATTGGCCTTCTGATTGCTACAAGTAGGTAACCTACAACTTCGGCATACACAATAGAAAGTATTATAGAACTTCACCAGTGTATGAACAAACACAGGAAAAGCTATATTAGGGAATAAACTTTTACATTTCTACACCACACTTCAATACACACGAGTCCTTTTAGAAAATACGTTTTGAAAGCATCAAACACTGCTAAAATGAAATTTTAATCCGTACATTCGAGTGTGCGACCTATAACCGTGCCTCCTAGTAATCCTGCCAAACTGATGAAAACGAATCCCCCCCGCTTCCCGCCCGCACCCCGCTGTTCGTTTTGTTGTTGAATCAAATAAAACATTATCCGATTTTCGGATTTGTATTGATATTACAATGATTTTGGTCGCTGTAATATGTGAATGTGTCGTTCGATTTGTTTTGTTTTATACAATTCGTATTGCAGTAGGTACCTCGTGGATCGAGAGGCGGCATGGCGCCCTCAGCTTCCGGCTGACGCAGGTACTCTCTGGCCACGGCTGCTTTGGGAAGTACCTGTGTCGTATAGGTCGGGAGCAGACGCCGGTGTGTCACCACTGTGCGGCTTGCCCTGAGGATACGGCGCAGCACACGTTGGAAGAGTGTCCAGCTTAGGCAGGGCTGCGCCGTGACCTCATCGCGGCAATAGGCGGGAGCGATCTCTCGCTCCCGGCCGTCGTTCAATCGATGGTCGAGAACGGGAGCGCATGGGACGGAGTTGCCTCCTTTTGCGAGGATGTCATGTCTGCAAAGGAGGCGGCCGAGCGGGAGAGAGAAGCCGCATCCTCTCTCCCCTCCCGCAGGAGACGCACCGGGCGCCCGAGAAGGGTGCAAAACGATCTGCGACCTCCATGAAAGGTGGCCTGCGGTCGGCGGACTAGGGGCGTCCGTCGTCCGATCAGACAGGCCCGAGTTGGCGCTGCAGTGTTCCACGCGCGCCACTCGAGAGTGGGTGCGGCCATTACAGGAATGGGCGCACGGGGAGGTGGGACCCGCTGAGGAACAGCGGGTCGAGGCCTGTCGGGGGAGCGGTGAATGCTGTTGCGAATCCCGCACCCCCGGCTATAGGTAGAGGTGGAACACCGCGGTGGTTTTAGCCGGTAAGAGTCCGGCATGCCCCTCTGTCACCCCCACGATAGAGGAAGTCCATGAGGATTTCCACCGCGAGGAAAAAAAAAAAAAAAAAAAAAAGGTACCTAGAGTTTTATTACAAAGTCATTTCGGGCTTGTGGCTAAGTAATAACAGCCGCACGGGTAGATCGGTCAGATTAAGCTACGCTTGCCGCGGTTGCTCCGTGGATAGGTAACCATATTTAAATACCAAGACCTGTCCATGCCGGTTAGTCTTAGCTGTCATTCGTAGATCTTTGACAATAGTTAGGGGTGGTCAGAAGCCCGAAAGTCTGACAACCAGTCATAGCAACCCAGTAATTGGATTGTGGAGGTCAGATAGGTAGTCGCTCCATGTAAAATACTGGTATTCAGCTGCATCCGGTTAGACTGGAAGCCGACCCCAACATGTTGGGAAAAGGCTAGGGAGATGATGATGATGTTGCTCACGATTCTTTTCTTCCTTTACCAAGAAACATATTTCTGTGGGATGATTAAATACCTTCATTCGGAGTTTTCAAACAACTCTTTGGAATAAAAATGGTGACTCCCGCACGGGATACAACTCCCGGGGCTGCAAGAAAAAAAAATACTTACCTAAGAAGGTAAATATTTTTTTTTTTCTTGCAGCAAAAAGTAAAAGGTTTTTATTTGTAATTAAGAAATTACAAATAAAAACCTTTTACTTTTATTGCAACAAATAGATTACTCGGTGTTTCCAGTGTCTATTAAAATATTGTCCCAGGCACTGGCTGGCCCAAAGAAATTCTCAACCCAGTTACTGGGTAATACGATACCTTTGGTAAGAATGGTTGTCAGACTTTCGGGCTTCCGACAACCTGTAACGACCGTTGAAGATGCACGAATGACAGCCGACATGGCTGCGGCAGCGGCGGGGGGCTTAACGTGCTTTCCGAGGCACGGAGAGGTCTTGGTATGTAAAAATGGTCACCCATCCACGGACCGACCGCGGCAAGCTTAGCTTAACCTGATTGATCAACCTGTTTAGCTGTTATTGCTTAGCCAGCAACAGAAAGAAAAGAACATTAAACAGCAACATAATTATGACTCATTCCAGTTTCTTCTTGTCGATATAACTTTTTTCGGATGGACTTTTCAGTTTCGCTGTCATACAATAAAATGATAAGATGGCTTTGGCCCTTCGATTAACATAGGTTTAAACGTGCTACAAGGGTGGGGACGTTTTGAGCATTGTTCTTTGGTATAGAGATAGTTTGAGTCCCGAGAAAGGACATTGTATAGTTTTTATCCCGATATTTCCACGGGATCGACACTTATGCGGGTGAAACTGCGGGGCGCTCCTAGTACGCCAATAAATCAATGGACTTGAACAAAGTTGCGCAGTTGTTATAGGTACACAATGACAGTAAGAACATAAAAATACTGTTTAAGACTTAGTATTTTAATATACCACGAGCGTGCCCTCAGTTTTTTGGACATAGTATACGTTCACCTAATGACCTAAGTATTTTCTGGAAAGGCTTACGATACTGGGCCAGGTGGAAAACACGATTAAGGTTGCGCCGGCAAGATGGTCAGATGCGATCAAGAAGGCTGTTGGAGGCTGCATGTACCGAGCGGTCTACTAAAGACCGAATAACTTGGAGACGCGTTGTAGGTATGTGGTCGCAATCCTCAGAATTGAGGGAACGACAAATACACAGAAGAGGGATTTAAAAATAAGAAAAAGAAAATTTGAAAATACATGTAAAAAAAAAACCACTTACTAATTCGTAGCTAAAATCTACCCAAAAACCCGATACATTAAAACCTTCTAAAAGATCCTTCAAATTTATCACAGCCTCAGAATTTCCCCTAACATTTCAGCACGGAAGCTTTATCGCACTCCTAAGCGATCCTTATCTGAACTTGACACCGACCTTGGCATTCGCCGCTCAATACTGATAAGGGTGCTCTGGCTCTACGCTTCATTTTGAACTCGACCAGCCGGTCGATTCTGTAAAAATCTCACCGTGAAAACTTGCGTGAAGTGAGCTGTCAGTGTCATCCCACTGATGCTAGGGATTGACCAAGCAAACATTTACAATCATAATCGAGATTTTAATAATAGATTTTATGCTAATTCTATTGATCATTTTATATAATTTCAAAGCTAGTATTTTAGTGGTCAAAACATTAATATTATTATTATTTATTTATTTATTTATTTATATATACTTTATTGTACACCACAAAAATAATAATAATAATTACAATCATTAATCATCATTAATCTACATCTTTTTAAGTTAGATTTCTATCGTTAAGAACAAATCTCATATGGAAAAGTGTTTATGGTAGAAATCTAACATAAGGAGATATATTAATGATTCTAATGACTATGATTCTGTAAATACATGTCTATTATAGTCGCAAATCACATTTTGATCAAGATACAACCTGACACTGATCTGCAAATTGCAAAAAACGTAAGAAAATTTAAATTTCGCGGTCTGCCATGTCACATTCACCTTAACCGGTCAAGCGGCGCGCGTCGCCCATGATTGGCGAGTGGCGACGAAACCGTAGCCAATGAGCGACGCGCGCGAAGTGATGTTGCCATGGTTACCGTGGAGTGAAATATGGAACATTCCGAATCGCACTGTAATCGATTACAACGTGCTTACACTTTGACCTCAATTATTCTGTATGGTATAAATTACCTATTATTCCCCGCATAATCTTACCATGCCGTACGGTTGTCAAGAGTGGTATTTTGACAGTTCAAACCGGTTTCGTTAAACTAACGTGGCATTTTCGAAATTGTGCTTCCGGCTACAGTCGCCACCTTACCAAAGGATAAGAAATTCGTGGTGTAAAAAAACAAACAAATAAATACTATAATCTAACCGTGAATAAATAATCAAGTGAAATAGTTTTGACTCTCAGCTGCCATAGTGGTGATTTATCTAAATGGGAACGCAAATTATTTATGTGAGAGTTGTGGGCGATGATGGCCTAATTCGGAATGATCCATATTTCACGCAGCGCACTGCGCATGCGTGTCGTCGTAGTCGTTTCGTTAGTATCAAGTGAACTTTTTTTTTGCTTTCATGCCATTGACGACCATGTACAACTCGTTTATAGAGAGTAGTATATTCCTTGGTGTAGAATGTACATAAGCCTGTACGTATTCGAGTACAGTGACAATAATTAGTTCCTAATTATTTAATGCTGTTAGAGATTTTAATGTCTAAATCCAACTGTTTTTGTACATCGAAAAAGTCAATTTAGTCAGCCTACATTTCAGACAATATAATATAATATAAGAAATCGTGCTAAGCAAGTATTCAGTGATTGGTGTAATGTTCGTTTTCATAAGTACATAATACGTAAAAGCACATATAGGTTTTTTTTTATATCATCTCTAGATAAACTACACGTACAATATACAAACCTTATACCATAACCCCCTTATTCATAATCCTATTTTATCTCTATTTTAGCTAAAATAGGTTTATAGAACATTTGTCTTTATCTGTCACGTTGTCATTTCTGTGTGTAAGAAAGAGACAAACCCAATTTTAACTAAAATAGGTTTGATAAGTTTTATGAATAAGGGGGTAAATATTTAGGCATATTATTAATCTAGTGACGATTGCTGTTAGGACACACAAATTGCATTATTCATGTATACGCATGTTTTGGGCTGTCTAATTTTAGTTTTGCTGTATACTGTTTACACACTGTGTCTACGTTTCTCAGCCAACTCTCCTGTCGCAGATCTGCTGAAAGAAATTACTAAGTAAATGATGAAAGCAGTTCCTCTATCTTTATGTAGTTTACTTTATTATGTATTTACTGTGTATATAAATAAATATATTACATTTTTTAATTAGTATCACATTAAAAAAAATTGCTAATACATTTTTTCTACTGAGTCGGCTGCTTCCTGAGATGCAACTTCTTAATGCCGGGAATGGAGGGACATTGGATGTGTGTCGGCTGCACCCCCACTGCAAAAAGCTGGAAATAATGGTAATAATTTGTTACTAAGTATTTGATTTATTTAATTCCTACACATCAGCACATCTGCAGCTAATGTATTTACTTTCAATAAGAATAGCGGTATGATTTATTAAGAACAGCATCTGATCAAATAAAATCAATTGAATGGGCCAATATTATTACTATATATTTAGAGCACGAGTTTCTACATTTCTTAATTCCATGCTCCGTGCCTGTCTGTGTCCCAATTTATTTGTTCCCTATTGTGTTTATCAAAAATAGTGTGTGAAATAATGAATACTTGCCTCAGACCGCCACGCATGACACAGCCGGGAGCGATGTGATCAAATCAAATAGAGGCAGTGTTCTTTTAATGTCTTCTGTCCCTTTAATGACTTAGCAACTGCAGGGTCGATAAGGCCCATCTGCTGAAAGGTAGAATATATCAGATTAATAAAATTCACTTGCTTTTGTGTGCCTATACTTTTGCGTTTTTATTTTAAGTTATCCTATGTTGTCCCACAGCTGGGCACGGTCTCCCCCATACTTTTCCAGTTTTCCTTATGTTGTGCCTTCTTCGGCCAATTGGTCAGGAACGTGTCAGTGACGACGCCCGCCTTGTCTTCAGGCAACCTTTGTCATATTGAGTTGTTTCTAATTAAAAACGTGTTACTAGGATACTACATAAACCTTTATTGACTGATAACTACCTATATCTTGTAAAAATATACCACTATAATTGTAAAATCATAAGGTTTTCTTGAAGTACTTACGTAAAATTTTGTTTGACCAAAAAAAAAGGTTTATCGATTGATTGTGATGTTATTTCGTGCAAATATTATCTACAAGGACGTATAATATGTTATAAACGAATATTCATCCACTTAACGTCGATTTTACACAAAAACTATTAAAATAAACAACGTAGCATCATAAAATCATAACAAAACAGCACGCACCATAGAGTATAGTAACTAACGCACTGCAGCTGCCATTAAGAATCGTAAAGTCTATTTTTAACTTTTTTTTTCCAATATTGCCAACCCATATTTTTCGTTTTTGAATCATTTAGTCGATTAGTTTATCTACCGGACCATAGACTCAAACTGTTGCACAGGATATTAGACCTTAATTTACAGTAATAATAGAGGTTGAAGCCGCGTGAATCGGGTGTCACCGATCGGTGACCGTGGGGCCTGACGGGTGCGCGCCGGTCGTCACTGATCGGTGACCGCGTAAATCTAGCGGTTTGTAATGTAATGATGCAAGCATTTTATTTTTCAACACTTGTTTAAAAAAAAACGCCATAAGACATTAAAATAATCACCCTCTTTCAGCCTATAAAGCTCAGAAAGCTGTTTAAATTTTCAATTATTTTAGTACCAAGCCCCATACATCTATTGAACGTCTCTTTTATCAAAAAAATTTTGACAACACTGTTGGTTCTTTGTTTGAATTTAGTACTTAGGTCAGTGGGTCGTCATACTTTGAATTTTAAGTATTCTGTGATTAAAGTTTGTCAGTGACTTTTCTATTTATCGATAGAAAAAAATGACTAACTAATATTCATCATCTGTGGTGAACATGTGCTGTCTACTGCTGTCTATGGGGCTTTCCGATACAAAATAAACTTTTTGTTTGCAGTTTCAAAATAAATAATTGTAAATAAACAAATAAAAGTTTTATCTTAGTACCTACTTTGAATTAGTTTTTCAGTAACAATGGCTAGCACGATATTATAATGGTGAATGTGATAGTAATATGACATAATGTTGGCATGTACCTATTGGTGAAAGTTTTTCTAATTTAAAAATGAATTCCTCTACCTACTCCACAGTTCCTGTGTTACTGTTCATAATTAGATTCACCACCGATCGGTGACGACCGGCGCGCACCCGTCAGGCCCCACGGTCACCGATCGGTGACACCCGATTCACGCGGCTTCAACCTCTATTATTACTGTAAATTAAGGTCTAATATCCTGTGCAACAGTTTGAGTCTATGGTCCGGTAGATAAACTAATCGACTAAATGATTCAAAACGAAAAATATGGGTTGGCAATATTGGAAAAAAAAAGTTAAAAATAGACTTTACGATTCTTAATGGCAGCTGCAGTGCGTTAGTTACTATACTCTATGGTGCGTGCTGTTTTGTTATGATTTTATGATGCTACGTTGTTTATTTTAATAGTTTTTGTGTAAAATCGACGTTAAGTGGATGAATATTCGTTTATAACATATTATACGTCCTTGTAGATAATATTTGCACGAAATAACATCACAATCAATCGATAAACCTTTTTTTTTGGTCAAACAAAATTTTACGTAAGTACTTCAAGAAAACCTTATGATTTTACAATTATAGTGGTATATTTTTACAAGATATAGGTAGTTATCAGTCAATAAAGGTTTATGTAGTATCCTAGTAACACGTTTTTAATTAGAAACAACTCAATATGACAAAGGTTGCCTGAAGACAAGGCGGGCGTCGTCACTGACACGTTCCTGACCAATTGGCCGAAGAAGGCACAACATAAGGAAAACTGGAAAAGTATGGGGGAGACCGTGCCCAGCTGTGGGAAAACATAGGATAACTTAAAATAAAAACACAAAAGTATAGGCACACAAAAGCAAGTGAATTTTATTAATCTGATATATTCTACCTTTCAGCAGATGAGCCTTATCGACCCTGCAGTTGCTAAGTCATTAAAGGGACAGAAGACAATAAAAGAACACTGCCTCTATTTGATTTGATCACATCGCTCCCGGCTGTGTCATGCGTGGCGGTCTGAGGCAAGTATTCATTATTTCACACACTATTTTTGATAAACACAATAGGGAACAAATAAATTGGGACACAGACAGGCACGGAGCATGGAATTAAGAAATGTAGAAACTCGTTGTGCTCTAAATATATAGTAATAATATTGGCCCATTCAATTGATTTTATTTGATCAGACGCTGTTCTTAATAAATCATACCGCTATTCTTATTGAAAGTAAATACATTAGCTGCAGATGTGCTGATGTGTAGGAATTAAATAAATCAAATACTTAGTAACAAATTATTACCATTATTTCCAGCTTTTTGCAGTGGGGGTGCAGCCGACACACATCCAATGTCCCTCCGTTCCCGGCATTAAGAAGTTGCATCTCAGGAAGCAGCCGACTCAGTAGAAAAAATGTATTAGCAATTTTTTTTAATGTGATACTAATTAAAAAATGTAATATATTTATTTATATACACAGTAAATACATAATAAAGTAAACTACATAAAGATAGAGGAACTGCTTTCATCATTTACTTAGTAATTTCTTTCAGCAGATCTGCGACAGGAGAGTTGGCTGAGAAACGTAGACACAGTGTGTAAACAGTATACAGCAAAACTAAAATTAGACAGCCCAAAACATGCATACATGAATAATGCAATTTGTGTGTCCTAACAGCAATCGTCACTAGATTAATAATATGCCTAAATATTTATGGCATTTATGGTATTTACCTAGAGATGATATAAAAAAAACCTATATGTGCTTTTACGTATTATGTACTTATGTATACGAACATTACACCAATCACTGAATAGGTACTTGCTTAGCACAATTTCTCATGTTATATCTTAAATGTAGGCTGACTAAATTTACTTTTTCGATGTACAAAAACAGTTGGATTTATGGTCGGTTTCTGAGGTTTTTAAACGGAGTTTATCCATTCGATAGTGATTATTGGTTCGATATCGTGTTTCTGAACACGTCATTAAGGAAGAATTTAGCTTAAAAGTCGAGTGAATTATTATCGAGGGTTTATCTGAGAACCTCAAAAACCGAGCATAAGGAAGGAATTCGCTTAAATAGATAATTATGTCGAATCAACAACTATTGAAAGTTTAAACTCCGTTTAAGAATTCTTCAGAAACCGGGCATTAGACATTAAAATCTCTAACAGCATTAAATAATTAGGAACTAATTATTGTCACTGTACTCGAATACGTACAGGCTTATGTACATTCTACATCAAGGAATATACTACTCTCTATAAACGAGTTGTACATGGTTGTCAATGGCATGAAAGCAAAAAAAAAGTTCACTTGATACTAACAACTACGACGCTTGACACGCATGCACGCATGCGCAGTGCGCTGCGTGATATATGGATCATTCCGAATTAGGCCATCATCGCCCACAACTCTCACATAAATAATTTGCGTTCCCATTTAGATAAATCACCACTATGGCAGCTGAGAGTCAAAACTATTTCACTTGATTATTTACTCACGGTTAGATTATAGTATTTATTTGTTTGTTTTTTTACACCACGAATTTCTTATCCTTTGGTAAGGTGGCGACTGTAGCCGGAAACACAATTTCGAAAATGCCATGTTAGTTTAACGAAACCGGTTTGAACTGTCAAAATACCACTCTTGACAACCGTACGGCATGGTAAGATTATGCGGGGAATAATAGGTAATTTATACCATACAGAATAATTGGGGTCAAAGTGTAAGCACGTTGTAATCGATTACAGTGCGATTCGGAATGTTCCATATTTCACTCCACGGTAACCATGGCAACATCACTTCGCGCGCGTCGCTCATTGGCTACGGTTTCGTCGCCACTCGCCAATCATGGGCGACGCGCGCCGCTTGACCGTGCATGAAAAATACGGATCTTAGTTATTTAGTATCTATCTACAATAATGTTATATTTGCACGCGTTACAGGTTAAATAAGTAGTCTGTAACTAGTTAATACAAAATCTGGTTAATTGTTGAAAACAAAATGCACACAACTGACTTTTTAAATGTACAAACACGGTTGGATTTAGACATAATATCTAAAAGCGTACTACGTAATAGGAACTAATTTCTGAACTCGATTACGAACAGGCTTACGACCATGGTCGTCAATTATAGAAATAAATAAATAAAAACTGAATTTAATATTAATGACAGCGCCTAACGCGCAAGCACTTCACGCAATCCACATCAAAATAATCTACAATGTGATAATGACAGTGACCAACGCGCAAGCGCGGCGTGAAGTGTTCACTTCACTCGATTCACGACATTAAATGTCGTGAATCGAGTGAAGTGAACACTTCACGCAATCCACATCAAAATAATCTTCTATGTGATAATGACAGTGACTAACGCGCAAGCGCGGCGTGAAGTGTTCACTTCACCCGATTCTCGACATTTAATGTCGTGATTCGGGTGAAGTGAACACTTGCGTGACGCGCTCGCGCCTCAGGCTGTATTGACTAGTCAGTCTAGGAAAAAAAGAAAAAAAAAAACAACATTGAGTTTCTGGCTAAGTTTATGTTTTGCTATTTTATTGTAAAACCCCACGAAATATTAATGTTTTGACCACTAAAATACTAGCTTTGAAAATATATAAAATGATCAATAGACTAAGCATAAAATCTATTATTAAAATCTCGATTATGATTGTAAATGTATGCTTGGTCAATCCCTAGTATCAGGTGGGATGACACTGATAGCTCACTCCACGCTCACTTCGCCTAACTTTTCACGGTGAGACGGTTACAGAATCGCACGGCAGAATATCAAAAGGAGGTTTATATCATAGGGATTGTTTTGTCTTTTATTTCGTCGACTTTGTTGATGTTTTTTCAGAGGTAGGTAAAACACCCACACCCAAAAATTTCGCAAACTATGTTACGTTAGTTGGGTATTTATTTTTTTTTATTGCTGATTGGGCACGCTTTTGACCTCGATCACGGCTGATGGAAAGCGATGGATGAGGGTTATGATGGAATGAGCATGCCCAGAAGATGCCTTGACGAAACACATCAGGCTCCTTGACTACGGTGGGAGGGTGGTCGCAAACCAGGCGGGCGTTAGCCCTACCACCGCAAAGGAAGAATTGGTCAGTCAAATAAGGTGTTGGGTGTGACTGTCCAGGATGCGCCGAGCGCTCGGTTCAGTTGAGTACACACGCTACACGAGGAGGCTTCATGCATCCCAAATATTGATTTTATCAGTAATAATAAGTTTGTATTTCACAGTATAAATGCTCGAAAATAAAGTCATGAAAAACAAAGTTATTTCTGCGGTTGTGATAAATGATATTAAACTGTTAAACTGTAATCGAAAAAATCCCATATTTCGGAAACCTTACCTACTTACATAAAAAGTCTCTTAGAAACATAATCATCTTTTTAATTATGGGGTTCCGATTATGACATTTGGCTGCAGAACCCTAAAAAGAAAATAAAATATCAATGGGCCGGATATAAAGTGGGTAATAAAGTCTATAGCTTATAAAAGTGGTCAATTTACTGAATGGCAATATCAAAAGATAAGCATTCCAACCAAATTGTTTATTTGTTTAATGCAGACTGATGAAAATCAATAGACATTTTAGATAGACGATAAGCCCAGTAAACACAAATATTTTTTTCATTTATGGTTCGTTGACTTGCATTCGGATTTTTCTGGGAACCAAACTCCATTATATCTAGTAAGTGGTTCTATATGTTTCTTTTGAACATAGTGATTAGATAATTTCCAAGCAAATGCACATCAAAGATTTCTTCGAATTACTTTCATATTTTGAATGTTATTTTCATATTTCTGCAAAATTAAAATGTGTAGTTCACTGCTCTTTATTTTTGAATGTCTATGAAAACAACATGAGAATGTACATAAGATAGAAAGTACATACAGAGTATGTACTCGTATCAGGTCTGAATCATCAACGCCTTATCAATGAAGGCATGAGCATTGATCAATACGTTTTCTCAAGACGGGTGGCCGATTTCAGACTTAGTATTTATACAGGATGTCCCTGGAAGTATGGATTAAATCGAATAGGGGCGTGGGCAAATTCATTAAAAAAAAGAAGAGAAACCGAATCGTTTTTAAAAAATCGTAACAAAAAACTATCGGGGCTATCCATTTAATTTTTTTAGATAGCCCTGATAGTAATTTTTATGATTATTTTCTTTGAGCACTATGCGAAGTGATTGAAAAGAAAATAAAAATTGGTCATAACTTTTGAACCGTAAAAAAATTCACCGACATTCTCAGGGTTAAAAAGTTTGGAAATGACCTTGCCCACGCCCCTATTCGATTTGATCCATACTTCCAGGGACACCTTGTATAAAAATAGTTTCAGTAACATCTGGGTTAACTTTATAGTTAACTAGCTGCGCCCCACGGTTTCACCCTCGTAAATAATGTCGATTCCGTGAGAATATTGGGATAAAAAGTAGCCTAAATGTTAATCCAGGGTGTCAGCTACCTCCATACAAAATTTTATCACAATTAGTCTGGCCGTTTGAGCGTGAAGAAATAACAAACATATAAACACACACACACACTCACAAACTTTCGCCTTTATAAAATTAGTGTGATTGGTTTTTTTTATACTATCAGTGTCCCAAATATCGTCCAAATCCGTTTAGTAGTTTGTGCGTGAAGAAGTGACAAACACACAAACTTTCGCCTTTATAATATTAGTGTGATGTAAGGGTATTTTGTGAAAATCTCACCGCGAAAACTCACTTCGATTTTTACGACTCATGATATTATTCCTGCCCCAATGTCAGTAATGTTCAAGACAAACTCAAAAAGTGCATTTATGAATTGAAAAAGTCACATTGTTACTTGCACGGGTTTCAACCCACAACCTCGTGCATGAGACGCGAGAGACGTACATAAATACATATTTACCTGCAATCATTCTTTGCAAACCGTAATTTAAAATAGTATTTTAATCAAATACTGCTTGGAAGCAGAAATAAAAATGCTGGAATTCCTTACTTTCCGAATGACCTCTTGTGGGAAAATATCAACCATTACCGTTACATTTCATAGAAAACCTCCAGGTCCAACAGCATTGCAAACAGTGCACTCGCAACTAAATTAATTACAGCGAGGAACACTTTGGCAGCCGTGGACTGTGGAGTACAAACGCGGTCACAAGAGAGTGTCCAATTATGACCGCAAGCCTGCAAGTGTAGTGCACAATGGTCTGAATGTAATTGAAAGGACGCCTGGATTCATGTGATTAAGTTTATTATCAGCCTCTTACGTATGTTTTGTACAGGAGTTAATTAGGTTCAATGATTCGTTATGGTTCTGTAGGTACTAGTTGTTACTCGGGCTAGGTGGAGCGACGAATTTCGTACGATGGCTGGTAGCAGCTGGAACAGAGTTGGCGAGAATCGAGTTGCATGGCGTGCAAATTGGACAAATAAATCGCGCCGTAGAAAAAACGTGACTATCAACAAGCTTCCATAGTGATCCTTAGGTACAACACTGACGACCGAGCCGACATACACACGCGAATAAAACGTAGTTTTTCACGGCATGAAAAGACTGTGTACTGTAGAGGTTCTGTACCTTTTGAAACACAGGCCGGTCATATTTGAAGGCATGTTCCATTCGAATGTTTAACCGGTCAAGCGGCGCGGTTCGCCGATCGGCGACGAAACAATAGAAAGTCAATTGTGTCCCATTAGCGGAGCTTGACAGATTAAGCGTGTGTCATTCAATGAGTTTAGGTTTGACGTGTAAGAAATAAGAAGGGCTAATTTTATGTATTTGATGAAAAAACTCCTAAAATAATAACTTATGAAATCCGATAGAAGTTTCATTTAAATAAATAGCTCTCCTCTGTAGTCAGTCCTTATAGTACAAAGGGCCTTAGGTATAAACATCAACAGTCAACACCCTAATTGCGTAACACACTATTTTTCACATCTGAATCGTTTTGAAAGATATTGCTAATCCATTGCTTCATATGTTAGAAAAATATGTCTGCTCAACAACGTAAATAACGCAATAAATGTTGTTGAACTGTCACACTGTCACCTACGTATTATTACCTACCTACCTTCCCTTTCCCAGAATTGCATTGCGGAAAAAATGCTACTACAAACTGCCATGATTCAATATCTTGCAAAACTAATATGATCGGCAGGACTATAGCCCAGTCGCCGTGAATGTCGCACAAACACAATTTTCAAGCCGACTAGGCACCCGCTTCATAGGAAATCCTATTACTTTATACGCAGCCTACAAAAACGGGTTTTTATATTGTTTTGTTTTAGTTTAATCCGTTTTTCTGCATCCAATATGTGAGGGTTGGTGTTGTGAAAAATGGAAACAGTGTTTTGGAACAGCATGCCTATATATACAGGTTATAGGATTGGAGAAAAAACTAGTCTAATTATTCGTCCTTTTCAAACTTACTGTACCTACCTAGATGTTAAGTGAATGATGTGGTCGCCTATAATTGGCAGCGCACACTTTTATTTGTCCCTGTTCATGTTAACATACATGTAACTGTGTAACCTCTGTTGGCGATCCAATAAATAAATAAATAAAATTAAATAAATTACTTTTCAAGCTACCATTGGGTAATCGGTGGTCCTCCATGCGAAATTCGTGTCTTCCCTGAGTTGACGCTACATAAGTAATCTTGTCACAACCTCCATGCCATACATGCATGTCAGAACGGCACAGGACCTCCGTATTAGGGCACACACTAGAAAATAATAATTACAAAGGGTCGCCGTTATCGAAATTGATCAGAAGGGCTATATTTAGTTTCCGCCACCATCAATAGCGAAGAAACCAAAAAGATCTACAAACATAATAATACCGCGTTCTCTTCGCGCCCGTGTTTTCCTCATTTTCCTTGGTATTTTGTTCTGAAGTTAACGTACATTTTTCCTGATGTGCGCTTTTATCGTTTCTAATGCGACGACATTATTGTGGATGTCCACATTCACGTCCATAAAATGTATGGAAATAAGTGCACGTTATAAGTATAACGTTACAGTGGACGGAAAAAAAGCGTTTTCATAATATTTCCATACTAGCTGCGCCCAGCGGTTTCACCCGCATAAGATACGATCCCGTGGGAATATCATAGCAAGCAACGATATTTATTAGACTTTGTTTATTATCTTATATTCCCAAGATCTCATTAAGTTTTATTCGTGTACATAATTATCTTTCTTTTTGCAAAAAGAAGTCTGGTAAGAAGATAAAAACTGTAAACATTTCATTTAGGTACATAATTAAGTTATTAATTAGAAGACCATAATAATGTTTTTCACAATTCTTCTGTGTGGGCCTCCTTTCTCGTTTTCTCTTAGTTTACCAACTAAACCATAGATTTATGAATGAATGAACTAAACCCACCTAAGACTCATTCGAGGCCGGCCCAGAAAGAGATGGCGAGATGACCAGAGCCCTGATTCACAACCATACGACAGGCTATCGTATCGAAAACCTGACATTTCGATAACCTGATTTGACTTCTGACTTCAACAGCAAATAGCTGTTGGAAGAATAGCGGGCATCTATTTGATTTAAACTGACAAAATTTTCGGGTTTTGGACTTGTGAACAGCGTTGAGAAGACTCCTACGATAACAATGATTAATGTTCGATACGATACGGAAGCATATCGAGTGTTTGTGAATAAGGGGGCAGAAGGCTAATTCCCGTAATTACTTAAAAACGTTCAAAATCAAGTCGCAATCTCATCTTAGCGACAATCAATGTGGAAAACTTGTCAAGAAAGTAGGGAAATTAGAGAAATTTTTGACAGATTGAGACAGATCGGACTGTGAACGTTCTTAAAATTACGAGAATTGTCCTTCTGGATGCGTACCGCGACGGTCAGTTCGAGGTGGCGCGTGAAAAGAGTTTCTGAAAGGATTTGGGGGAGTCCTTTGCCTTGCATTGAAACAGTATCTAATAAAAAAATAATAAAAACAATTCATAAAGGCCTATGCCCAACAGTGGGGCCATAGATTTAAGAATGGTTTTTATATTTCTATGAGCGGGACAGAATGAGCTGGCAAAAAAATAAAAAAAACTAGTAAAATGAGACATATTCATAACACAACATTATCAGCCTATAATGTTCCCACTGCTGGGATACAGGCCTCCTCTCTGTGAGAGGGAGTGGGCCGTGATCTACCACGCGGGCCCAGTGCGGGTTGGTGAAATAATTTCGGCTAATTTTTTACCAGCTGCGCCCCGCGGTTTCACCCGCATAAGTGTCGATCCCGTGGGAATATCGGGATAAAAAGTAGCCTATATGTTAATTCAGGGTGTCAGGTATCTCCATACAAAATTTTATCAAAATTGGTTTAGTCGTTTGAGCGTGAAGAAGTAACAAACATATAAACACACGCACACACACTCACCCCCACAAACTTTCGCATTTATAATATTATATAGTGTTAAGTGTGATTATAATTATCCATATAAATATCATAGGGATATATCTGGTTCTAAAAGAAAACTGCTTTCCCCTATTAAGAATAAATAAAGAAAGACTGACAAAAAGTGAAATCAAATAACACTCCGTTCTTTTGATCATCGTGCACTACAGTGTTCAGTTACATATATAGTCACGATTTTGTTTGACACACGACTATTTGGTTAACATATATGCCTTTTGTTTTGAACTCGCTCTACACACACGTGCATATTATAGCAGCAGCATTTGTTTAGGTTTTATACGAACGCTGGTGACCGGAAAATTGAGAGACCTAGTTGTTCAGGTAGAACTAATGTTGTTGTGGATAAGGTTTGGGTCCGTAAACGTTTTTTTCAGTTAGAAAGCTAACGTAACTAGGTAAACTAAGAATGAAAACGGCCAATGTGATTGATTCCGTCTCGGATTGAATACTTAATGACTATAAATTACTCACGATAAAGGAAAACTTCAAGAGAAAACAACTGAAATGGAGACCTGTAACTTGAGGGGCAATTCTCGTAATTTTAAGAACGTATACAGTCAGATGGCCAAATTGCGTAATTAAAAACGTTCAAAATCTAGTCGCAATTCCATCTCAGCGACAATCAATGTCAAAAACTTGTCAAAAGGGAAATTAGAGGTATTTTTGACAGACTGAGACTGAGATCAGACTATGAACGTTCTTAAAATTACGAGAATTGCCCTCAAGGCATATTGACAGCACTCAACGCCTTTGCAATAATTAATCTTTTATGCAAGTACCAGGAATCAAAACAACGAATATAAATTATAAAAAAAAAACTTTATAAGCTACAGCCACCGACAAGTTTTCTTAGTATATGAAATACAAAAACTTGTCAAAAATGTAGGAAAATTCGAGATATTTTTGAAAGATCGAGACTGAATCACAAGAATTGCCCCTCTGATATCAGTCTAAGGCGCAATAATCTTTCCAAATTGTGTGTTAATTTATAAAAAAATGTACAACAGTTCAAAACAATCCTTTCCATGTAAAATTCATGTCTGTCCACAGTTCTATTTTGGGTGGCATAATACGGTGATTTACATCTCATACAGTAGTTCAACTACCAAACAATAGGTCTGTGTAGAACAATACAATGATTGTTCAATTGTTTTAAACCTATTTCGGGATATTTTAGGGACTTAGCAAACCTCCGCCGCGAAAATAATTATGGGAAAACGCTTAACGATTTCCGAGTCACTTTCTTCCCGTTATTATGATATTTTTGAAGTGAAAACTGAAACTTCGAAACTTTGAAACTTCTTTAGGAGCGTTGGGCATTTTTTAAAATGGGAAATACCCATTGAATTCGCGCCACTGTTGCCGTAACGACACCGGTTTGAATGTGTTCGTCTGTCCTCGGGATGTACAGTTCGACACAACTTAGATGTAGCATCGGCAAAATTCGTAAAACCGATCACATCCGAACTAAGTGCGCCTTCAAAATCACCAATCTTTATTACTACTTTAGAAAAATTGATCAATTTTTCCTAAAGTAGTAATAAAGATTTACGAATACGAATTACGAACGTTTTACGAATTTTGCCGATGCTACATCTAAGTTGTGTCGAACTGTACTCTGTTTTAATGTTTATATCCGATATGTCAATGAGTGATGGCAAAGTATTCTGATTGTGTTTTGTTTTCACTTCTGTCGGCACTCCCGAAATGTCACTGTTTTTGTTTTGTGCTGGACCACACTACTGGTCACGAAGATATGAAGGTCAAAGTTCCAAGTTGTTTTGCCTTTTTTTTTTAGGAATACAATTTTAAAATGTTACAATTTAGCATAATGTTTTGCATGCGTTACATTGCGCACCATTCGTAAACTGCGAATATTCACACCAAAAATAAAAGTCGTATTTTCTGAGGATAAGCAAATATTTTTGCACAAACTTACTTAGTTTGAGAGCAGCGGTGGCCCAGTGGTAGACGCGACTTACTAGTTGTAGGTCGTAGGTTCGAACCCAGCCAGGCGTTTTACTTTGAGTAAATTATTTCATCAACACTGCTCTCAAAACTTTTATGGAAAACATCGTGACGAAACCGGCATGTCCTAGAACCAAAAGTTCGCAGACATGTGACATCTACCAATCCGCACTGGGCCCATGTGATCGATTACTGCCTACTCCCTCACTGCCTACTCTCACCAAGAGGAGGCTTGTGTCCCAGCAGTAGAAATATTATAAGTAGACCGATTATGCATGTTACTCATTTTTAACCGACTTCAAAAAAAGGAGGAGGTTCTCAATTCGACGGTATGTTTTTTTTTTTTTTTTGTATGTTTGTTACGCGATTACTCCGCCAATTGTGGACCGATTTTCAAAATTCTTTCTTTGTTCGAAAGGAGATACTTTTAGAGTGGTCCCATAGTCACCAAGTCAGGATCTGATGATTGGATCCTGGAGAAATGGAAAGAACTCTTCAAATATTATAGGCACACCTATAGCGATTTGGGTATTTTTTATAGTAACTCGTGCATTTGCTCTCGGAAAGCACTATTTGGTGAAGTGGAACTGATGATGAACACCACAGATGGCCACCGGAACTACTCAATAATATCTAAGTATTTTACGGGTTGCGATTCGATTACTTTAATATGGTTGCTAAGCAATTTATGCTCGCCACGATGTGAATGGTAATATGGAGCTGATGGTGGACCAGGAGAATTTCTCAACAATTAAATTCCCTGCGTCGGGAAAAACAATATTTTTTAAAAGGTGATGAGCAAGTTGACACTACGCTATTGTAACTTAGATAAATTATAAGCAGACCCACTAAAAAGCGTAAAATAAAAACTTTTTAACAAAAATACAACCGACTTCCAAAAGAAACACTACAAAGTGAAAAATAACTTTAATTTCGGATGTCGGTGGCAAAAAACGTAAATACAAAACCAAAGACACCGACTTCCGAAATTAAAGTTATTTTTCACTTTGTAGTGTTTCTTTTGGAAGTCGGTTGTATTTTTGTGTTGTACAGAATGCGTAGATGACGGTTTCATAATGGTTCTTTTTACACCCTGTATGTCTATATCTTAGAACATCAAAGAAAAAAGAGAACATACTAAACTAAAAAGGATTAACCTTCAAACCCAAAGAAGAGCTCACAAAAAAATAAATATTGCAAATGTAAAACCAAACTTTGATCTATACAACAAAGGTCGCAAAAACTGTGCCAAAGGGCGAACCTTTAAAAATGGCGATGGGGATGAACAAATATCCGCTGGATTGTGCCCCGTATCCGCTTGGATTTATGATCCTATCAATTCATATTTATTTGATGTTCTCACACTTGGACTTTGTTTGATTATGAGTGGCGCTTAAAACTGCGGGGTGGATAGCGGATTGCAGGAGCGGGACCATGGATTGTTATAATCATGATGTTAGATTCGGCATCTGACGCGCGTTTTGGAAACTGATGTACAGGATTTCTGTTATAGATTGTTACAAGCTGCGCCCTGCGGTTTCACCCGCATAAGTGTAGATCCCGTGGGAATATCGGAATAAAAAGTAGCCTACATGTTAATCCAGGGTGTCAGCTACGTCCATACAAAATTTTATCAAAATTGGTCCAGCCGTTTGAGCGTCATGAAGTAACAAACATATAAACACACACACACAAACACTCACAAACTTTCGCCTTTATAATATTAGTGTGATTTTCAGGTAGACAATAAACTATTCATAGCCATATTCGTATCTAAGGGATTCTTAAAGGTCATCGCAATAAACCATTCCATCAACCATTTTCCATTTACTTAGATTTTACAGGTCAAATATAAAAATTAATTAAAACAAACAAACTATGATTGCCTTCAAGAGCTTTTATTGATGTGGCTTGAACTTGAATCTTTTAAAAGTATCTAAAATATTGAATCTTAGCTAAAGTATCGCAAAACTTAGCATCACTTAATCACTTCCACTGCTACGTTAACGTACTTCTACTTAAATGGATGTAAATAAATATAAATGAATAGTAATACGCTTACATTACATAATATCACGAATTCCTGTAAACTCGCTCCATCAAACTTACTCGCCATCCCGAAACCCGCTCGTTTCCTAGCCCCACACTGCACACATGATTTTAAACTTAACATTTCAATACCGCTCCCCATTTCATTTATAAAATCCCTTGAATTATTACAAGTATTTTATAATACGTTAATACAGAAATATTGCTGTACAAACATTGTAAATAAAGTACATTCTAGTGATAAAGCAGTGATGATAATACGCGGCTTATATTTCAACTTAGCAGTATATAAATCTTGCGATGTTAAGCTGGGTTATAACTTTAATTTTTTTAGACATATTAAATAATTGGGTTCTTTTATCTGTTATTGTTGTGTTGTGTTAAGGAATAAATTAAAGCAAGTATAACTTGCAGACGCAAGTCATTAATTTAAATGTGTTATTTTTAAATAAAAAAGTACCTAAGCATAACGTAGTTTTTGAAAAACTTTTTGTAACTTGCAGCAATTTTCAACACTAGCCTTAAAAATAACTAAAATAAGACATCAAATCAAAATCAAAAGTCAATTATTAAAAAAAAAAAAAACAATGGCACTCCGGGGGTACCGACAGAAGTGAAAACAAAACACAAACAGAATACTTTGCCATCACTCACTGACATGTCGGATACACATTAAAACCGAGTACATCCCGAGGACAGCCGAACACATCCGAAGCGGTGTCGGTTACGGTAACAGTGGCGCGAATTTAATGGTTTTTTCCCATATAAAAAAATACCCAACGGGCCTAAAGAAGTTTTCACTTCAACTAGGCTGGGTATCAGCACTTTTTGAACGTCAAAATTATACACCGTGTTCCTCACGTTATCCATAAACTTTGTCAAACGCTTCTATAGCTTTTACAAAATAACTAAGGAAGTCGTACTTAAAAAGGCTTCGTTACAAAGATATTTGTAATTTCATTTAGTGAAATTTAATTGAGCTATGCAGTAAGAAAGGGTCTTAACTCAGTTTTGACAAGTTGCAGCCCGCCTAATCTTATGAATGAAAATACGTCTTCGTTGCTAATTCGGATAAAGAGGCATGCATATCGGGCGATTTACGTCAAGGTATTTAGTTTCCTATATGAAAATTAACAAAAAATAAAAAATTCACTAATGTCTCCATAATGTAATAAGTATGCTTATTTCCATGGTCTGAACACCTGGTCGAAGTTTATGTATATCGTCCGGAACACGGTGTATAAGACAGTCCCCCAAGACACCCGCACTTCAAAAGTTCCTAGTGCTTTAGCTGGGAAGAAGTGGCGCAACAAACTCTCCAGCAGCACAGCTGTCTACAAAGTTAGATCATCGCTGATTTGCTCACCAAGCAATCTGAAGTTTGTTATTTTTCTTTTATTCTCAGAAGTGACGCGGTTGTTCTACCTCATCATCATCATCATCTGCAGTATCAGTCTAACCGGATGCGGCGACCGGCGACTGCCTATCTGACCTCCACAACCCAGTTATACCGGGTAATACGATACCCCTTGATAAGACTGGTTGTCAGACTTTCGGGCTTCTGACTACGGCTTAACGTGCTTTTAGTTGAGCTATGAGCATAAAATGTTCGGTAATACAAACTATGTCCTACAGCTCAACTAGTTGAGCAATTTAGTTGAGCAGTGGGGAAGAAGTGTTTCCGAGGCACGGAGGGGTCTCGGTATGTAAAGATGGTCACCCATCCACAGACGATCGATCGGATTTTGCGGCTGTTAGCATTTAGCCACGGGCCCCTCTCTACCTAAACACCTATAATATTCACTTGGTATAAATAACCAACTGAATTTTATAGCAGCAGAAAACAATCATATAATCCCGAAGTCATCCATTAAGTTTATCTAAAATCAATGCGTCACTGTTAGGTAACAAAAAGCAATATGGCGGCGAGAAAATTTAAATTAATGGTCCAGAAACTTAGCAATTGCGCTGATTTGGATTAATGGTAACGGCGTTGATTTGTTGAAGAACTTGAGATTGTTTAAGTTGTTTTTAAAATAAACATACCTTACTACCACAAAACAGTGATTATTTGTTTAGGCTAAACACCTTTCAAACACGACATAATTATATGGACTTTCACGTAACACTGACATTAGACACACGTTTAAGTTTTTGTGGTAAACTGTCTGAGATACAAAATACAAAAATATTTATTTACAACTTAAACATTGTGTCATACATAAATTGAGGCAGCCCCAGTAAGTTACAAAAGTACTTGTGTCGGAGCTGCCTCGCTCTTCCCATATGTGGTAACTAGATACAATGATGAGGCGTAAAAGGTTTAAAAAGGAAAATAAAAATAAAGTAAAACATTAATTTAGCAGCTCTGTGTGTATGTGTATGTATGTGAGTGTGGGGGTGTGTGTGGGGGTGTGTGAGTGTGAGGGTGTGGGGGTGTGAGGGTGCTTGAGTGGGGGTGTCTATACGAGTGTGAGTATACCCAATTTTTTTTTTTTTTTCCTTCAGCTGATTCTGGTCAGAATATTTTCGGTTTCCTCATATGTTAGGGGTCTCAACCATTCAGTTATTATTTTTTTACAATCGTATAACAACAGGGGATACATATCTAATTTACGGTTTAGTTTATTATAGATGTAGGTGGATTGTGTAACATATTGACGTCTAGCAAAGGCAGTTCGAATCCCTGGGGAGTAGGCCACTATATCTCTGCGCCTTCTGCTTTGAGATGCTGAGTCAAAAGGAAGATTCTTATGCAAGGTTAAGTAAACGTACAAAATATAAAGTTTTCTAATTGAAAGCAAGTTGCTAACTCTATAGAGGTCAGCTGTAGGGTACCTAAATGGTTTAAAGTACATCACCTTTACAAGTGATCGCTGAGCTCTTTCCAGATCGAGGAATTTATTTTTGGTAGCTCCACCCCAAATCGGAATGCAGTAAGTTGTTACAGATTGCGCCAAAGCTATATAGATCTTGTTTATAAGTTGCGCGGACATAACATGTCGTAAACCTAGCCGCTGTCGTAGCCTTCATAGTATTAATGTTTACCTATACAGGATGAATTTTCCAAGTGGGCGTGGATGGCCAATGAAATGGTGAATGGTGAATAGATTAATTATTATTAGTCCGCCTATGTACATCCATGTGCTTGAAGTATTAAATAAATAAATTACGAAGAAGAGAGAAGAATTGCCAAACTTAAGGGACAGGTCTTATGGACAGGTCATATTGCTAGCAGAACAAATGGCCAATGGGGCCGAACGATAGACCGATGCGAAATCACAGAACCGGTCGATGGTCGTTGGGTCGAAGTGACGATACTTGGTGGAGGCCTATTTCCAGCAGTGGGCGTCTTTGAGAGGTGAGACATATTACTTCACAAAGTACGATAACTTATTTTACAAATCTTATTACACAAATACAGACACAATCTTCAAAACCCTTCCATCTGGTCAGAACACATAAAGGAACATTTTTTATCAACCCACGTTTCACAAATCACCGCGACCATTGTTACATAAAAAAGCGAACATGTAAAGGATTGCGTATTTTTTGGGACCCATGATACACATCTTGGCAAAAGAGGAAAAAAAACTCAAAGATGTTTTTGCTAACACCGCCAAAAGGTTTTTTTTTTTTTGTTAAAGAAACGTTATTTACATTTGGTTGAGTGGTCCGACATTTCTGATGATGTGATATGGGCTGCGATAACTAGAAAACCAATTCCCATAGTAAAAAATTTTCAAAATCTAGTCGAAATCTCATCTCAGCGTCAATCAATATCAAAAACTTGTCAAAAATGTAGGGAAATTAGAGGTATTTTTGACAGATTGAGACAGATCAGACTGCGAACGTTCTTAAAATCAGTGCGGGGCAGTGGTCCAACTGCTCTGTCCAACTAGTTGGACCACGGGTCTTTACTAGGGGCAGTTGTCCAACTTTAAAAATAGTTGGACCACACCACCTTTTGTGAGTTCCGTGGTCCAATTCGTTAAAAATATAACTTGCCAACTCTAAAAACCTCAACTGTATCTTTATGTGTGTATGGTACCGGATAAAAGCAAAAAAATTAGGTATCTCAAAAACTAAATCTAAAATCTATTTACTTAAATAATGACATGTACATTTACTGTGTAAAGTATTATATTATTTTAATTATTGTGAAGGTGAGGACTATGTGGGTCATTGTTTCCGTTTTAATTATGGTTTGGCAGTATGAGTAGTTTATGCGGCCTACCCAAATGTCCTGTCTTTGGTATTGTTCGTCAAATCGCTTTCGTTTTTCCACTATTGCAGAGTGATAAATTTGTATAAGGCTGGGATTACATAAAAGAAGAAAGTGGTGTTAAAGCTAACAAACTGATTCAATATAGGTATAGAGCGTTATTGGATTAAAGGAAATTTTGATGAATTTTCTCAGCTTATAATCGTATTTAGCCAGATGCATAGGACTAATAACATTTCAGAAAGTTCACATGCAAAACTAAGTCGGCGCATGAATGCAAAAAATGTTACAATGTTACGTCTATTAAATGTTTTAGAAAATTTTACAACTTTATCAAGTGAAACCGCACACAAATGACGTAAAGTCCAAATTGGGAATGATGGTTATATACGAGAAATTCAGCTACAACTGATTTCAGGTGATATTACTGTAGGTCATGCTTTAGATAAATTTCGTTGAATGTTGTAAAACATAAAAAAAAAAATGTTTAAAAATAGTCACCCGACTTTAATTTTATTATTTTACTGCAAAGAGGTTCAATATAACCGTAAACCGGTAGGTACCATACACACATAAAGATGCAGTTGAGGTTTTTAGAGTTGGCAAGTTATATTTTTAACGAATTGGACCACGGAGCTCACAAAAGGTGGTGTGGTCCAACTATTTATAAAGTTGGACAACTGCCCCTAGTAAAGACCCATGGTCCAACTAGTTGGACAGAGCAGTTGGACCACTGCCCCGCACTCCTTAAAATTACGAGAATTGCCTCTCTGATTTGAAAGATCAATGTTCTATGTGCTTTAAAATAATAAAATCCCTTTAATAATAAAAAATTGGCCTTTGTAACCGACTTCCAAAAAGGAGATGTTTGATTTTATTTAATACTAGCAGCGTCCCGCGGTTTCACCCGCATCCTAAGTTTCGAAAGACACGTGGCGCCATCTATTATTATAATAACGTTATTGTTGTTTTCCTCGGGAACAGCACTTTTTTTCGGGATGAAAGGTACCCTATGTCCGTTTCTGTACACCTGAAAACGTATATTCAAAATTTCAGGATGATCGGTTCAGTGGTTTAGGCGTGAAAAGGTAACAAACAAAATTACTTTCGAATTACTACTAGCTGCGCCCCGCATAAGTCTCGATCCCATGAGAATATCGGTATAAAAAGTATCCTATCCTATCCTATACCAAATTTCATCTAAATCGGCTCAGCGGTTTAGGCATGAAAAGGTAACATACAGACAGACAGAGTTACTTTCGAATTTATAATATTAGGATATATGTAGTTAGGATTAGATTACAATCGTTAAAAGCAACATCTCATACATTAGCTTATTTTGAAAACAAAATCTCGTGCATTATAATGACTACAGTCTGTTCACAATTAGTTTACCTCTGATTTTGCATCACTGTCCAAACCATAGTGATCTTTATTCTCATTCTTATTAGGTTGCTGTTAGGTTTCTGCCGTTGATAAGTCTCTCAAAATAATTGTGATCTTTATTCTCGTTAAAATAAGGTAGCTTTGAGGTTGCAGCTGCCAGAGTAAAGTAACTTCGGACGGTTTGTATCTACATCTGTTTACCGCCCTTTTTGCGTTGACCAAGTAGTAATACAACAAGGACCCAGAAAGATTACATAATATTTCTCAGGCTTTAGTCACAGATGTCTGACCACCACTTTTCGACAAATAGGATTAGAAAAAAAAGGGCCAAGGGAGAGAAAGTACTTATAGTGTTTTCATACTTTACATTTGTTTCAACTAATTTCTGGGATTCTGTTGCAAATTGCAGAGCTTTCAGTAACAACGTATTAACGTAGCATTTGTAAATAAATAATTTCTTTGTACCTACCTTCTGACCACAAGTCGCGGCGGAGCGGACAGACCTCCGGCGCGATCTCATGGTGGCATGGAAGGAGCGACTTTCGCAACCCAGCGCAGGGCACGCCACGATAGTGGCGATAAGACCCCTCTTTGAGGAGTGGCTAGAGAGGCGTCACGGCGTCCTCACCTATCGCCTGACGCAGGTCCTCACCGGACACGGATGTTTTGGGAGGTTCCTGCACATCATCAGGCGGGAGGAGACGCCCGGGTGTCACCACTGCGAGGATCGCCCAGAGGACACGGTGGAGCATACGGTGGAGGTCTGCCCCGCATGGGCAGAGCACCGCCGTGCCCTCGTAGAGGCGATCGACAGCGGCGGCGACCTCTCGCGTCCGGCCCTGGTTCAAGCCATGGTCCGGGGCGAGAGGGAGTGGGAGGCGGTCACCTCCTTCTGCGAAGCAGCATGCTAGCGAAGGAGGTGGCGAAAATTCGAAATGGCGACTACTGGACGCCATATTGTTAAAAAGAAAAAAATGAAATTCAACAAACTATGTCAAGTGGGATATCGTTAGATAGGTCTTTCAAAAATATTTGTGGTTACGGAAGACCGTTTTTTGATTAAGTAAACCGTTCGTGACTTATCAAGCTTTAAAGTAGGTACCAATTTTCGTTAGAATCAAGTGTTCCCCCCTCTACCAACTAAACGGTTGTAGTTAGAAATTTAAATGTCACGGCAGTAGTAAACGAAGTATAAAGGAAAATTATCATACTTAAGTGGGATTTACAACTCATACTTAACTAAAAAGCATAAAATAAAAAATAATAAAATTTAGAAAATATCAAATATCGGGATAAAAATTATCCTATTACCCGGGACTCAAACTATCTCTATACCAAATTTCATCTAAATCGGATCAGTGGTTTAGGCGTGAAAAGGTAACATACAGACAGACAGACAGACAGAGTTACTTTCGAATTTATAATATTAGTATGGATATGTTTTAAAACAAATCAACTTGAATTTATAACATATAACCCGTTAATCCAACATGAGTAAACAAACTAATTCTAGGATCAACAAAGACTAAAGAGCAAATGACTAGACCACTCAGACACGCATACTAAGAAATATTAAGGCAATTTCACACCGACTAGCAAGCCGTCTAGCCGGCTAATTCACTCCAGCCCATTCACACACTTACTTTAGGCAATTAACTAAATGGCTACAAGAAACACTGAATGACTTGCTAAGGTTAAAAGAAGGGCTACTACAGTCTAATTAGAACTGTTAGGGGCCTGTGAGCTTATGTCTTTATTGTTGTTTAGATAATGTTGTCACAATAATTTTGGGTAAGATTTATAGGTACATGGGGAGGGGTTTGTGGCTTAGTAATAACATAACACATGGGAGCAATGTGTTCTGCCCAATGCCACTAAAGTTTCGCAATTCTTCGGGCTATGTCGGTAACCTTGGTTCTCCTGCGGATCTCCTCATTTCTGATTGTATCACGCAGGAAAACTCCAAGCATAACCCTCTTCATTGCCCTTTGGGTGGCGTTTTTTTTTGTTGAGAAAATACAGTAAAAACATTTTCCATACAGGGTGTACAGGCGCACGAATTGACTGATCAGGTTAAGCTACGCGTGCCGCGGTTGATCCGTGGATGGGTGACCATCTTTACATACCAAGACCCCACCATGCCTTGAGAAAGCACGTTAAGCCGTTGGTCCCGACTGTCATTCGTGGATCTTTGACAGTCGTTACGGGTGGTCAGAAGATCGAAAGTCTGACAACCAGTCTTACCAAGTGGTATTGTTTACCCAGTAACTGGGTTTTGAAGGTCAGATAGGTAGTTGCTCCATGTAAAATATTGGTATACAGCTGCATCCGACCCCAACATAGTTAGGAAAAGGCTAGGCTGATGATAATTTATAAATGGAATTGCGGAGCCCAAAAACGAAAATGAATACTCTCTGTTCGAAAATTGTCTGATGAAGGCGTAAACTTACCTATCTTGTTCAGGTTAAATGCTTATGCAATCACTCACTTGAAGATTTAGTAACACATTCATCTATATTTAGAAGGTTTCAACCTTATATTTCACTACTTGTCCTACATTAATTGTTTGAATAACAATATTAAATTGAAATTGAAAAATCCTCGACGAAAATTGAGGTTACAAAATTATCCTCAGTTGAAAAACATCGTTTTTGTTTAAATAATTAAATCAAATGGTGCGAGAGCCCATGCCCAAAATTATTGCCTCATCGTTTTACGACCAAAACCGTATAAAATCAATAGATTTTATTATTCTGAATCCAATACACGTCTGACCTGACCGCATTTTCAAATACGTCAAAAAATACCAAACTGTTTTTTGGCAATCTCATTTTGAATTCTGAGTTTTAGAATGTAGTTGAACGATAGATTTTCACTCGACAAAACTAATTAGAATACTTTAACATTCCAAGAGATTCGATTCCAACAAGAAACAGTGCAATCGAACTACTGCAGTAATAATGTGCCAACTGCAGTGCCTGAACTGTGAACATCGAAGTATCTGCCAACTGTCCGTGGCACAAACTCGCAGTACCAACACAAACTGTTTGGAGTTCGTTGCAATTACTATAATATAAGTGTTTGCCAATTAGTTCAGAATTCCATTTAGTATTGACGCTAAGGCGGGTACGCTTGTTAATATGTAAAAGCACAACTACTGAGAAAATACAGTAAAAACATTTTCCATACAGGGTGAAATTTTAATCACCGTTATCCTCTTAAGGGGTCATTATGAACAACTTTTAGTATGGGACCAAACCTTAAATCGTGAAAATAAAATCAGCTGTTCCCTACATTTATGTTCGCATAACTCGTCAAAATGTAGGAAACAGCTGATATATTTTTTCGTGATTTCATGAGTTACATCGAAAATCCCCTAAAATTCAAATATCCCGAAAACCATTGAATTTCGGCCATACATCAATCAACTCAGCCTATCGCAGTCCACTGCTGGACATAGGCGTCTCCCAGACTGCGCCACAGCACCCTGTCCTCCGCCTTCCGCATCCAGTCTACCCCAGCCACCTTCTTTAGGTCGTCCGTCCATCTAGCTGGGGGGCGTCCCACACTACGCTTGCCGGTACGCGGTCTCCACTCCAGGACTCGTCTGCTTCACCGGCCGTCGGCCCTTCGACAGACATGGCTGGCCCACTGCCGCTTCCGTTTGCTTACTCTGCAAGCTATGACGGCCATACATATGGGAGTCCAATTTATTGCATTTTGGCCCCCCTATCAGCTCCTGACAGATATACGTCGAATTACAAGTAACCCTGTATAGCTACGAGCACATGTGTCACATTTACGCCCGGGTACATTGATTTGAAAATAATTGGTCTCGCTAACTTTGTTACCGAACTATGCTGACTTTATTGACCTTTCGACGTGTTAAGTTTTGCGTGATTAGATTAGGGATAACAGAGAACCAAACGATGTTATGACTTGGGACTAGACGGCCAATTCTTGTATTTAAAAACGTTCGAAATCTAGTCGTAATCTCTAATGTAATTTTTTTTAAACATTTTTTGTAAATTGTTTAAAAAAAAATTTACATTAGAGAAAAAAATTTACATTGACAGGTGGAGACTGTGCTTTAAATTTCACTAGCTGCGCCCCGCAGTTTCTGCCGCATAAGTTTCGATCCCGTGGGAATATCGGGATAAAAAGCCTATATGTTAGTCCAGAGTGTCAGCTACCTCCATACAAAATTTTATCAAAATTGGTCCAGCCGTTTGAGCCTGAAGAAGTAACAAACATATGAACACACACACACACAGTCACAAACTTTCTCCTTTATAATATTAGTGTGATAATATATAATAATATACTAGCAGCGCCCCGCGGTTTTACCCGCATAAGTGTCGATCCCGTGGGAATATCGGGATAAAAACTATCCAATGTCCTTTCCCGGGACTCAAACTATCTCTATACCAAATTCCATCTAAATCAGTTCAGCGGTTTAAGCATGAAGAGGTAACAGACAGACTGATAGACACACTTTCGCATTTATAATATTAGTATGGATATTATAATATTACTTAGGATTAGGATTATAGTCTACGACTAGCTGTAAAAAGTTAAAATAAAGCCTTACCTGTAGCTTTATTTTTTATCGGTTCACCTTGCCTTGGCCTCCACTTTTTAGTCTTGGTCGAGTATACTCACCCTGCGTCGAGTTATCACCTTGAACAAAAACATTTGAGAAGATAGACCTAAATCGAACTCCAATTTCGAAATGTTTAATGTGGCAGCTGTTTTTTTTATTTAATAACATTTTTAGAACATTTTTTCGACCGATTGATTGCCAGGATTATATAACCTCATTACAGCTTTTCGTATTTTTTTTCGTGTATATCGTTATTATTCGTCACGGCATAAAAGCTGTCATTCCAATACGCTTATTACGCAATGATTGACGTGTCTCTATTATCTGTCACGCTAAACACGTCATTATCGCATGATTGTCACCCGCACGCGCTCAACAATAGGACTTACGTTCGAATCCCGTTTTGGGTATTTTTACCCGTTTTTAGGGAATCTCGGAATAATCCGCTTTGTTGTGCTTTTTTGGTTATTAACAGATTATTGGATAAGTATAATTTGATAGATTTTTGACCGATACTGTGCTTTTGTTGGCGCAAATGTCCCCTTATATCTTGCCGTGGGGTCCTCTCTATTTTGTCTCAACGAAAAAATAAATTACTTACATGAATTTTTTTTAATGAAAAACTTATTTGGCATAATCAGCATATAGTGTTCCCACTGCTGGGACACAGGCTGCCTGTCTGTGAGAGGTAGTGGGCCGTAATCCACCAAGCGGGCCTAGTCCGGGTTGGTGTATATCACATGTCTTAGAATTTTTAGATCTAGTGCATGCCGTTTGCTCACAATGGTTTCTTCACCGTTTTAAGAGCATTGTTGATAAAATAATTTACACAAAGTAAAATAACTGCGGAGGCTTATGTCCAGCACTGGACGTCTTTCGGCTAAAATGATGATGAAAATGACTGCCTGGTTTTGAACTTACGACGTAAAATTTCTAATTTCTGCTAAAAACAATTAAAAAAAACTGATTTACTTACCAATAAGATAAGATCATTCTTATTTGTTCAAACACGAAAAAAAAATCAGCATGCAAGTTGTTAAAAGTATTATAAACAGCGGGGCAATTGCGTAACACTTTATCAATCGGTTTCATTTTGACAGTTCAACAACATTCATTGCGTTATTTACGTGTTGAGCATACAAATTTTTCGAACTTATGAAGCAATGGATTAGCAATTGGCTGCAAAATGATTCAGATTCCGATTGATAGTGTGTTACGCAATTAGGGTGCCGGTCGTCATGCTTGCCTTATACAATGGCATAGAAATATTTAAGTAGGTGAAAGAATTATTATATCCTTATTTATTGGTGAAATAATTATTATAAGGATCCTTATTTATTGGTAGCCAATGAATTATTATAAATTTATTTTACTTGGCAACGCTGCCAGTCTTCTGGGCACGTTTCCGGATGACAGCGATGCGGACGAGTACTTCGACCCTTAAGTAATTGTCCTTTGTTTTTGTATTTTCTGTATAGTAATTTAATTACCTACTAATGTAAGAGTAGGTACGTTATTACCTTGTTGTTGTTTATACAAGACCAATGCGCTTCTAAGACGCCTAATTTTAAGTAAAGTAAAATATTACGACAGAACCAGTAGGTACCCACACGAGGTTCATTTCTGTCGATATAAAGACGAGTCAGGCGTTAATAAGTAGGTAATTAAATCACTGACAAGGATGGCTGAGGGTCTGCTCATGCGAACTTTAGTAGGTACTGTCTGATCTCTGTAACTTAATTACCAAAGTAATCTAGTATTATCTCATTTGTGTGTGACGTTTAATTAAAAGTATCGTTATTCGTGTTTATTAAACTATCTATACCATATCATCATCATAAACAGCCTATAACGTTCCCACTGCTGGGACACAGGCCTCCTCTCAGTGAGAGGGAGTGGCGGCTTGGCAGATGTCACATGTCTTCGAATATTTGGTTCTAGGACATGCCGGATTCCTCACGATGTTTACCTTCACCGTTTTGAGAGCAGTGATGATGAAATAATTTACACAAAGTAAAGCGCCTGTCTGGGTTCGAAACTACGACCTACAATACGTAAGTCGCGGCCGTTACCACTTGGCTACCACTTGGCTATCGCTTGGCTGCAACTATCTAGTGACGTTTAATTAAAAGTATCATTGTTCGTGTTTATTAAGCTGCTATCTAACTAAAGAATATTATAGCGTACTCGCATCTAATTAAATACCTATGTCCTTTCTTGGGACTCAAACTATCTCTATACCACATCTAAATCGGTTCAGAGCAGACAGACACACTTTCGCATTTATAATATTAGTATGGATTGTAATTTTAAGTTCCTTGTAAAAAAAATCTGTGGCCGACCACAGATTTTTTTTTTAATATATTTCAACACCTGATTCCACCCCATGGATATACCTACCTTATTTTTACCCGGCTTTGGTGGAGCTCAAAACTATGGTAATATTTTTGTTCTTCATCAGGGTCATCGAGGTTTAAGCTATTTCTACATAAAATTGTCTACATTGGTTTAGCAGTAAAGACGTAAACGTTACAAACAATCAGAGAATGTTTGATTTTTTTTAGCACCCAAAGATTCGTCATCATCGTCTATGACCAGTAACGATTATCAAAGATCCAAGAATGACAGCCGAGACCAAACGGCTTAACGTGCTTTCCGAGGCACGGAGGGTTCTCGGTATGTAAAGATGGTCAACCATCTACGGATCGACCGCGGTAAGCGTAGTTTAACCTGATCGATTAACCCTTGTGACTGTCAATACTTAGCCACGAGGCCCTTTTAGTACCTTTCCAAAGATTATGAGAGCAGTGGTGGCCCAGTGGTAATGGCCACGACTTACGAGTTGAAGGTCGTAGGTTCGAACCCAGACAGGCGCTTTACTTTGTGTAAATTATTTTATCACCACTGCTCTCAAAACGGTGAAAGAAAACATCGTGAGGAAACCGGCATAATTATCCTAGAACCAAAAATTCGAAGACATGTGACATCTACCAATCCGCACTGGGCCCGCGTGGTAGATTATAGCCCACTCCCTCTCGAAGAGAGGAGGCCTGTGTCCCAGCAGTGGGAACAATATAAGCTGATTATGATGATGATGCCAGCATTTAAAAAAGAAAATAAAGATTCCATAAAGTCAACGTGGATAAGAACCTATACCTAACTATTAGAGCTCCAGCGATTAACGATAGTTAATGAATGTTAGAGCGACAAAGACGAATTATTGGAGCCCCAAGCTTCACTCACCGAAGAACATGTCGCTGGTTCACTCGGTAAAAACTTAATTGAAAGAAATGATGAAAGCCACTTGAGATAACCGGTCGTTCTTTTGAGGTTCTAATGTATTTTGAGATCTAGGTCGAGTTGTAGGTAATGGAGGCTTAAATTGATGGTTCAACATCCGGCAGAAACTATGTTATAATGACTTTTAAAGTTTGCGAAAACACTTACATACTAATAGTCAAGGAAAGCATTAAAGCACACAATCATTCGACCTCAGTCGAAGGTCTGAAATCACCCACACAAGGGAAGCAAAGATATATCGCCCTCCGGAATTGTGCTCAATGATATATCCCTGCAATGCACAGAATATATCAACCGCTAAGTTGATATACAGGGTGTTACCGAAAGGGTATATCAATACAAACGGGTTAAAGAGTGTAGGTATCTGGTCTAGAATCTCTGTACAAAATTTCAGCTCAAAAGCATTAACTTTGAAAATGCTTAATATTTTTTTTATTTCGACATCACGGCGCTGCACTGGCGCGCGGCGGCGTGATGTGCGTGTACTAGGCGCACATACACACTACAGACAATGGATAATGACCCTCGTAGTGTGGTGACACGTTTGTTATGATTTCAATTTAATAAACTATCGAAATAAAAAACATATTAAGCATTTTCAAAGTTACTGCTTTTGAGCTGAAATTTTGTACAGAGATTCTAGACCAGATACACTCTTCAACCCGTTTGTATTGATATACCCTTTCCGTAACACCCTGTATTATATTGTATCCCTATGTTACAAAAGGGAGCAAAATTCAAAATTCACTCTCAAAATCTCTAAAGAAAACGACATGAACTCTCTTATAATCAACAAAGGTATAACAGCCCTGTCACACGCTCTACGAGGATCATTTTACAAATCTCGTTAATAATTTGTTCGCTTTCACGCTGGCGTTTCGCTAGGCCCGGCGTGACGGCGTCTGAATAATGGATGCACAGACAGTTGAATATTACATGTCCCGTGACGAACCTCCCACTCGCGATGTCGGGTTACGCAAAACTGTGTCATAACCTGGCAATTTGGCAGGAGGAGTGAGAAGAAAGGGCTATTTAAAATGAAAGGCGTGCCGTTGTGTTCGTAGAGAAATTACATTTTTTTTTTTGCTAAGTTTCAGGTGTTGTTACTGTGGAAACTTTGGAGTATGCTCTCCAGTGAGATCGATTTCTCAAAAACTTTTTTATAAAAATAAACAACACTACAAAGTGAAAAATAATTTTAATTTCGGAAGAGTGTCGTTGGTTCAGCATTACCGGTTTTTGCTATCAACTTCCGAAATAAAAGTTATAATTTATTGCTATAACTCTTTGACACGTTAAAAGACATAAATAAATAAAAGAAAGAATAAATATTATGAAATAATCTCCAGATCTTTCGGACAATCAGTCATTTTTGTCCAAAACATTTTCACGAACGTCAAATCTCAAAGCTACAATTTTCCAGTACAATAGAGATATAAAAATGTAGAAATCTCGTTTAGTCAGTTTTGTTCAAACACGTCTCCTGAGACGAGACGCCAACAGTTCCATACATTCTTTGTGCACCAACTTTCAACTGAACGCTTTGTCCAATTGCATTTTGAAGCTGGCACTTTAAAAGAAATCATTTTAAAATAGAAATGTATACAGGGAGATGTCACTTCAATTTCTTAGAGGGGAATGTGAAAATGTAAACGAAATATTTACTTTTCATAGACAGACAGATAGAGGTAGTCTTTATTGCATTATACACCGTGTTCCGGTCGATATACATAAACTTCGACCAGATGTTCAGACCATGGAAATAAGCATTTTTCATTATGGACACATTAGTGAATTCTTATTTTTTATTTTTTGTTTATTTTCATATACTAAATACCTTGACGTAAATCGCTCGATATGCATGCCTCTTTATCCGAATTGGCAACGATGACGTCTTTTCATTTATAAGATTTGGCGGGCTGCAACTTGTCAAAACTGAGTTAAGACCCTTTCTTACTGCATAGCTCAATTACATTTACTAAATTAAATTATAAATATCTTTGTAACGAAGCTTTTTTAAGTACTTCTTCCTTTGTTAGATTTAATTTGTAAAAGCTATAGAAGCGTTTGACAAAGTTTATGGATATCGTGAAGAACACGGTGTATAGACACACGTACATCTTAAAACAGATAGTATAATGATAGCTGAATAATTTCTTAGGTAAATAAAAAAGTAAATCATGGTCAATTACAAAACTTGGACGAAAGCCGACATGAAACCGAACTTCTCAAGATTCAGACGATGAAAAATATGGATCATCTATAACACGTTCCATTACAAAATCTCACACCAGTCTCCTTGTAAGTTATCTCAGGTCTGTCCCTAATAATCTGCTGCATTTCTTCCTCCGGTGCCTTCGGATCTCTTGTCAGCAACCACTTCACATGACCTCTAAAGGAGCACTGCCAGAATAACATGTACTTATCGTTGACACGTCTATACACATACACTTCATAACCATCCGGGCTACTCGACATCATAGATTTGGGGTCTATTATATACGTTTTAGTATCTGACCCTCCCAGAAGCAAACCTTTGATGAAGCCTCTGTCTTCCACAACAGCATCATCACTTATTTCGTGAGGCAGGTTCATCGAACTGAACTTTTCTCGATACCCATTTAATTCTTCCTCTGTTGGCCTGCTGTATGTCACATTCGGACATGAGCATGTAGGATATGGTCCGAGAGATATGAACTCGTATATTTTGTACCACGTTCCTAACAGGAAGTCGTTTGAAATTGTGCCGTTGTTTTTGGCAATGCAGTCCTTGTTGACATCGGATAGGGCGAGTGCTGTAGCGATGGCACTAAAGGCAAATCGTGTACCCCAAATCCCAATAACCCAAATCGTGTACTTAAAGTGAGATGAATATAGGAAATTCATCTTTGTTTTACTGTCTCAAATATTTAATAGAATTAATATACTTTGTAATGCTAGTTATCTGTATACTGTGCAGTCGGTTGCAAGTCGTCAGATAAATCGACACGAGCACATTGCACAGTATTTATGGAACTCTTAGAAACACAATCTAGTTACCACTAGTTAATACTACTATTATAAGCATTGGTAGAATAAAGTGAAAGGGCATGTCACTGATAAATATATCTTTTTAATTACAGGCATGTGTACGTATGTCTCGTGGCTCTTATCTCAGGAAACGCTTGACCGATTTTAATGTCTCATTTGACTTACCTACATGCTAGAAGATTGTACCGTCTACGAATTCAATTGGATTTATTATATTCCCATATACCTAAGTACGTTTGTAAAGTTGTCGAAAGCTAAAAAAATACTTAGTTGGGCCAGAAAGCGAGAATCTTGAATGTCACCGTAAGCCCTTAAATAATGGCTACTCCCATGAGAGAAGTTGTCAAAATGCGTACCTACCTATCTATGTAAATGAAGATATTAAATATTTAGCTCAAAGTCTCACAAATGCGGTAAGCAGAGACCCCAAAAGGCCCATGAAACCGAACACTTAACTTATTAACTTCCGTCATTATACAATGAAAACTCATGGCGGGATTTAATCAGTTTTTGTAATTTTATAACTTGGGAATAATGTGGAGTTTTTTTTTGTTAATGCTTTTTCCTTAAGATCAAAATAAATTATTCGAAATGACAACTTGGAGATGTTGAGATAGTGAACGCGTGAAATTAGAGCAAAAATAATGAGGTCGTATACCGTTAGCAACAATAAAATCCTGAGGAAAATTATAACAAATCTAAAATCTACATTAGTTTCTAGCAAAATGAAGACGAGGACATTCAAAGAACATGGTTGAAACTAAAAACATTCATAGTTGAAATACATCTTCATAACCTAAAACTAGTTACCTAATTGGATGTTAATTGTGTCCTTTCAATATTATACACTCTTACAAACGTTTACCCGTGTAAATGCAAGCGAGTCCGCGTGAGACGGTTCATTAGTGCCCGGATTGTTTAAAATTATTCCGAAACAAACATCGTTAAGCTGCCCGCTGCTTCGCGCGGTTCGGCTACGAAAACTTTGCATAAAATTCAATGTTGGTACACGTTTTCTGGGTATTTACTTAACTGCACGATGACTGCGGGGTAATTTAGTAACACACAATGGCAATTATCTCAACTGTGGCTAATGTTTTGAGACACAATTGAATTTCTATTTTCGAATCTTTTGATTTTTCAACAGTTGAGCGTCTATGATATCTGACCGAGTTTTATCTTATACGTTTGGGGTGCTGCTGGGGCTGCCACGATTCTGCAGTGCTTCGACTATGTTCGCAGAAGCGCACACTGGTGGGTTTCATGCTCTTATAAGGAAGCAGTGTGCGTCGCTGCTGAGTCGTGTCAGGTCCAGTAACAACAGTATAATAAGTGTGTTCGCGGACAGGTGCGACTCTCCACTGCTGCGCCACTGGATACATTTGAATACGGCACTGTGAGCAGTGGACAGTTCCTCCCGGTCCTAATGTGTGTAATGTGTCCTTAACTGTTTTTAACTGCTTTTCTTTTTGTGTGCGTTGTTTTTGTTTTGTTTGTTTTACTTTTGATGTGAATTACTTGTGTTTGTAAAATGTGTGTGTTGTGTAATATGGACATTGTCTGAAATAAATATTATTATTATTATATTATACGCTCTATCTGACCAAGATTACGTTTGAACTTTAAAAAGAGACTTACCCTTGAGTTTGTTTTGCCATGTGTTCTCAGGAGTAGTCAGGTAGAAAATATCGACTCCATCCAGCTTATTTTTTATATTATGACGTGCAAAGCTGATTCCGATATCCTCTTTACAGAATGAACAATTTCTTTTCATTTGAATCGTAACGTTTGGCTATTGGAGCTATTTTGACGAAACCTTTTTGAAAAGACTCTGAAAGCAATATTTCTCGGAAAGCAATGTGTATGTGCTATTCACAATAGCGGGAAACATAATCCCTTTTTATCTTTTAACACTTTGCAAAAAGGTGCGTGGAAAACTATCCTCTTAACGATGAAAATGTATATACATATATATACTTAGTCTGGGTAAAGCCCCGTTTACACGATTTAAGTTTCTCGCCAAAATGCATAATCAGTCTTTGCTGTTCCCATTACTGGGACACAGGCCTCCTCTCTGTGAGGGGGAGTGGGCCGTAATCCACCACGCGGGCCCAGTGCGGGTTGGTGGATGTCACACATGTCTTCGAATTTTTTATTTTATGACGTGCATAATTTCTCCCGCCAATGGCAATGAAATGGCAGTGGTGAAAGGCGGGCGTTTTGGGGGACTGTTTTTCCTCTTTTGTGCCATGCTAAGTCAACTTGATTACTATTAATTTTGTTCCAAGCCCCGCTAGTTTCCTGGCCCACACCTGGCCCCCAGCGAGAGACAAACGATGTTTACCCTCTATCTCGGGTAAAACAAACGAACACGCCCACCAAACATGTTTTTTGCACCTTTTCTTTTGACATTATTTTTTATCTCTCGGATATTTTGACTGGATTGCGATCACCCTTGAGGCAATGTTTGTTTTCTATTCGACAAACAGCAGTTCCCTGAAGAAATACATGCGTTCATTTATTTCTTTCACTGGTCATGCGTATTAATTGGAACATCAACTCGAGGTAGAGCGGTAATGGCGGTTCTGTCGATTTTGAACCGTGGTGTACCTTTTGTGGGTTTGTTCGCTGCATGTAGGAAAACTGTTATGTACTTGTATATAGTGTTGATGTTATATTTATTGAAGTGAAAACTTCTTTAAGCGCATTGGGCGTTTTTTGAAATAGGAAAAATCTATTGAACAGTAGCGCGAGTTCAATAAACATAAACATAGTTCAATAAACATATGTTTATGTTTATTGAACTCGCGCTACTGTTACCGTAATCGACACCGCTTCGGATGTGTTTGGCTGTCCTCGGGATCTGATATGTCAGTGAGTGATGGCAAAGTATTCTGTTTGTGTTTTTTTTCACTTATGTCGGGACTCCCGGAGTGCCACTGTTTTTTTTTATGGATCATTTTTTTCTTCATACCTATAATAAATCTTAAGAAAAGAAATACCAACACAGAAAGCAACAAATGATATGGAGGAGAGCTTTGCCCAGGAGCAGTAGCAAGTGGTTACAAAAAATCTTATTAATTATGGACGATTAAAAAAAAAAACTCGTTAGATTAAGGACTATTTGGTTCTGTAGGACAATTTCTAATTTGAATAATGTATGATTTTATTATAACACTGAATATTTTTGATGAATTTATCATCTGCCTAGCCTTTTCAAAACTATATTGGGGTCGGCTAAGTCGGCTTCCAAATACTGGTACTCAGCTGGAGGTTCAGTATCCGGTTAGACTGGAAGCCGACTCTAACATAGTTGGAAAAATGCTAGGCAGATGATGATGATGATTGGAGTCCAGTCTTATAAATAATATTTAACACGGAGCGACTGCCTATCTGACCATTACAATTGATGAATTATACAGGGTTATTGGAAAAACACCAACAACCTCTTATGAGGTCATTGTACTCATCATTATGAACAACTTTTACTATGGGATCAAACCTGAAATCACGAAAAAAAAAAAATCAGCTGTTCCCTACATTTATGTTCGTATAACTCGTCAAAATGTAGGGAACAGCTGATTTTTTTTTTCGTGATGTGAGATTTGGTCCCATAGTAAAAGTTGTTCATAATGATGAGTACAATGACCCATTAAAAGGTTGTTGATGTTTTTCCTATAACCCTGTTTAATCACAAGTCAAGCCGTGCTTATTCAAGCTCCATTGAAATTCAGCAATCAATGGGAAAATCCGTCACTACCAATGTCAAAATTACTATCAGATTTCAATCCTCCACATTTGTAGCGAACGTGATTCCAATTAGAGCTTCATGCTAATTGTAACAGGTTAAACCGTAACCGATTGGAATCTAATCATCGATGTGTATGAAGTCTAGCTATCAAGTTAGATAATATTATTACTGTATAAGTGACATTTCACGGCATTTGCGTATTTAGATTAGTGTCAACATTTATGTTGGTGCTGTTAGTAAATGTCAAAATAGATGCAGGATAGAAGATGATATCAAAAATCTAAATCAATAGTAATTTATTCAAACTAGGCTGAGAATCAGCATTTTCTAACGTCAAAATTTTCTAACACAAGAAGTTGGCAGATTCGTCTCAGAATTAAGACGTTGCAGGGTTTCATGTCTCATAACTATTTTTTTTAATATATATTGTTGTACATATGTATGTATATATGTATTTATTCTTATATCTTAGTTATAAATATTTTCTTGTTTTTTCTTTCTGTTATTGCACCTACTGTGTATTGTCTCTGCATCACCTTAAGGTAGACTGGTAGAAAATGCCAAAGGCATTAAGTCCGCCTTTGTACAGTTTTTACTTGTGCATAAAGTTTTAATAAATAAAATAAAATTACATAAGACTGTCCCCCAAAACGTGTGCTTTCGCTGGGAAAAGAAGTGGCGCAGCAAACTCCCCAGCAGCACAGCAGCTATCTGTTCTATACGATACTAGGTACCTATGCAATGTAATTAACATTACGAGATAAAGAACTCTAAATTTAATTATTTGCCACTAGCTGCTGCCCGCGACGTCGTCTGCCTGAAGGCTCTACAGCACCAAAAATACCTAAGATGCCAGTGTCGCTATAGCATTATAAGTAAACAACTTTTAAAATAGCATTAAAATATAAGTTTTTTTTGCAAGCGAAGCAAGTGAAGAGAGTTATATGGGAGTCCTGCTGAGTTCAGTGTGGTGTGGGGGATGTGACTGAAGGAAATAGAGAAAACAATGCAGGAATACATTCCAGGACACAAAAGAGTAAAAATACGTACAAAGGCATCATACGTTAAAACACTTCCCTATAAACAACGTTGGTAGTTATGCTGCCAGGAGCCAAAATGTAAAGAGAGTCAGGACTGGTGACGCGGGAGCAAGCGACGTACAGTTGTCCGTGTGAGAAGCAACTCGTCCTGAGGTCGACACCCGCTGACCTCAGTGTCTGCCTCTATTGATGGTTATCGCGAAGCAAACACTCACGGGGAACTGTACGCGCTTGAACTCGAACGGGAAGATATGAGGTATGAGGGGAATGCGTCGTATAAATACTGCCTCGCCAACGCCATAACCCGTAAGAATTTCCGCCTCAATGGTGTGTCTGTAGAGCGAAATGACTTTAGGGTGGGTCCCGTTACACAACTTCAGAGGAGATAGGTGCCGAAGAAGCATAATCGGGACAGCGACCTTCAGCTTGATGGTATGCGCTGGAAGTCCACTTGCTGACAGGGAGTTCAGAAATTCCACGGGATAATGTGTGGCGTCATCTTGCTCGACAACAGTGTTTATCGAGGTGTAGACCACTTCATTCCCCTTAATTTCCGAGAGAATGCATTCGTTAATTGCTGCAGCCTGATCATTTTGATCCGCTCAATGGCCCGCTCACACACCCAAGAATTCTGCAGGTGCAGTATACGACTGATGTCCCCGTACACGCAGCAAATGAGTTCTTCTAAGCTGGATACCACTCTACCGAGAGACTCTGCAAGCACCACCTGTCCACCTCTCTCTTCTGGTAGAGTGCCTTCGCCAAGATTTAGAAGGACATTGGAGAATTCTTGAGCACTTGCATTGCCGCCGAAACGAGCTCTCATATTAATGGTAAAGCGCAGCGTACGAACTCGTGACCACAACGAAGATAGTTTCAACGAAGCATTCACCTCGTCAGCCCTCGATCCCCGTGTCACCACGGGAAGCGTTTGCCGGAAATCGCTACTGAACAGAACAGCTGTGATACGACGCATCAAATGTTCGTTCCTGCGGAGGTCCTGCAGGGTTCCGTCCACGGCCTCAACTGCCTTCCTATTGGCCATCGTACACTCATCCCATACGATCAAAGAGCAATCCTTGAGCACGTGTCCCTTATCGCTGTTACGTGACACACCACAAACAGGCGTTTCGGCGCTCTCTAAATCGATAGGAATTTTAAACATGGCATGTGCTGTCTTGCCACTCGGAAGCAGTGTGGCAGCGATTCCCGACGACGCTACAGCAATAGCAATTTTGCCTTGCCTGCTGACCTCTGCAAGTATGCAAGTGGTAACAAATGGTTTTCCTGTTCCACCAGACGCATTCCAAGAAAAACATTTGACCCTGGTTTTTTCCCAACGCTTTCAAGGACGGTGTCATAAATTTGTTTTTGCTCTGAAGAGAACAAAGCGACATGGTCATTTCGCCCGGATCGTAATTTGTCTCAGCGTTATACTCCCGATTTACACGGTCTTGATGCGGTGATGATTGGGGAGCTGGTAACCCATATTCGATCAGTGGATTGCCGCCGATAGAAATGACCACATCTTGAAGTGAACTGAGACAGGTGTTCAGCACGCGTTCATCAGTTACTCCGACTTCGTCTCCAGTAGAAACATAACTTTTTTGTAATACTTAACACCGCATTTTTTTTTAATTGTCGTCCTCAACTCTGCTCAAGATTTTAAGGGTTTTGTTGGAACTTGAATTTGTCAAAACGAACTAGGTATACGATACAACTTTTATGAAGAAAATGCACATTGCCATCTATGAATTTTAAGAATAACTAACTACTAACCTCGCCAACATGATCAAATTTAAATTACTAATTTCCAAAAAGTGTCAACATGTAACTTGATTTGATTTTATGAAATCTCATAGATGGCGCTGCTTCAAAATTTTCTTCATACTACTAAAATTCATTAAACTATGTTTTTTCTGCCCAAGTTACTTAAATGGCGTAGTTTTTATAGTGTAAAGCTAGATAATAGCATGGCTTACTGAAAAACAACATTTAAATATGCGTCGTTAGATTACACGCTGTCACAGAATGCGTAAGAAAAATAAAGATTCACAGCTCCTCCCCCGTAGATGATAGCGTGATAATATGTAGCCTATATGTTGACCCGACCTCTTAGTAATATTCATGCAAAATTTGAAGTAAATCCATGCAGTACTTTTTGAGTTTATCCCGGACATACATACAGACAAACAGACAAAAATTCTAAAAACTATATTTTTGGCTTCGATATCGATTGTAGATCACGCCCCAAGTATTCTTTTAAAAAAATATTCAATGTACCGTTTTGATTTTCCTACGATTTTATTATATGTATAGATTGAGAATTTATAATAATATAATAATTTATAATATTTATATTTATAATTGAGAATTTGAATTTTTTTTTCACTCGAAGTCACGATAGTTTTGGTGACAAATCATAGTTTTGATATAGTTTAAGACGTGATCCTTTACTTCTAGTTTTCATTAAAAGTTCGAGGGGAGAAAGAAAAGAAGGTATAAAAACTGGTTACCATTTGTTTTTTTTTTAGATTGTGTGAGAACCACGCATTAACTTCACAAATTAACACCGTCGTCAGAATTCTGATGCCATTTATGAGGAAATAATTTCTATAGTAGTTAATCACACACACACACACCACACACACATCACACTAATCACATCACATCACACTATCACACTAATATTATAAAGGCGAAAGTTTGTGAGTGTGTGTGTTTATGTTTGTTACTTCTTCACGCTCAAACGGCTGGACCAATTTTCATAAAATTTTGCGTGGAGGTAGCTGACACCCTGGAATAACATATAGGCTACTTTTAATCCCGATATTCCCACGGGATCGACATTTACGCGGGTGAAACTGCGGGGCGCAGCTAGTTTAGAATAAACCAAAAAGCTTCAATGGAACAATGTTCCAAGAATTTTTCATCTAAAAGTGCACTGAGCATTTACTCCACATAATATTTTGTGCCTGGCTTGGACCAACGATCCCTCTCTATAACCTATTTGGTGACTTCTAGGCTAATGTTCTCAGTTACACATTTAATTCCAACCATCCATTTGCATATAAACCACATTATTATAATCCCACTCCAGTAAAAACAGCATACGCGGCAGCAGTACAGCACAAGTTCATCTGTTTGCCCGTCACGTCCATAGACGAGCACAATTAAATGGTATCGGGGCTCTGTTTGCTCCAGTTTGAGAGTTGAGCAACTTCTGGACCTGATAGGACTATTAATATTGTTGATAACTATAATTTATTATGATATTTTAAGAGCACCGTTCTTTATTTTCTATGTTAGAAGGTTTGATTTCCGCACTTAGTCCTTCAAGTGGATCATTGTGCGTGGGCCTAGGCGGCCGTTGGTGGTTATTCCAACTAGTCCACCTCCCCTAGTCATCCCCTAGAAGATGATAAATCTCCTAGCGCTTTTAAGAACATCAGGTTTACACCGTGCCCACCGGGCTCATGACTTGTTTGTATTACAATATAATTATGGTTTACATCTATAGATTACGACAATGTTACTCGTAAAGCTGTTATGAAAAACACCTAAAGGATACGTCTATACGATGGTTAACAGAGTCCTTTGGAGAATCTTCTACTAACAATACACCGGGAGCACCATTCCTTCTATTACGTAAGTATCGACAGTAAATTATGCCATCTGCTAAATGCAAAATAAAGAAAAAAGAAAAATAGGTTTATAGGTTTATGTGGCAAATTTGTCGGTAGCTGCCAACTTCTACAGCTGAAAAGCTCCAGAATTAGCAGAATTGAAGAGCGTACTTATACATTAAACAAACACATAAACACAGCTAAAACTCCTTGGCAACGAAGTTAAGATAGCTATCAACACGTGTAATTTCCATTCCACCACAAACCGACATACATAACACACGAACTCCTTACATGAAACTCTTCAAAACCTCGCAGTCTAGAGGTGTCGTTTAATACCACTCAACAATGATGAACAGAAGATTTACTCCTTAATGTTGAGTTATTCCGGTTTTACCGCTGAAATTGAAGCACAAACCTTCGAAGGTTAGGTACCTACTCTCAAAGTCAAAGCATTTATTTCAAATAGGCACATAAAAGGCACTTTTGAACGTCAAAAATTACCTTAAAATAGAATTGATTCTAGTCGCCCCTTCCAAAAGGTAGTTTTCGTATGGAGAAGAATGGGCAAGAAACTCCACCGTTACTCTATTTGACAAGCATCACAAAACAGTTACTTCTAAAGCCGTAACTTAAAGAGTATGCCCGCAGGTCGCTTGCATGTCATTCTGCCATAACAACTCTTCTGGTTGGTCAATGTCATGCAAGATACTTGCATGTCCAAGTTGCATGTGTATTACGTGCTTCAAAAATACGGCAGAAAGTTACAAAGCTTACTTACTCCGTATGTTGTGCTAAGTGCCTAGGGGTATACTCCCTTCAACAAAGATACAGGCCCGTCCGAATGTAATTGATCAGTCAGACAGTGGGCAATTATACATCGCAACTGTCAAACCGTATAACCTTATTCCGTAGGTTTATTTATTTATTGGCCTATCTACAATAGGGTAGTGTCCTGGGTAAAAAAATAATAATTCTAATTAGTCTGTCAGTTAGATTATCGAAAAATAATGGACCCGTATTTTTTCTTTTGTCAATCAAACAAAAAATGACAAAGATAAAGCACGTCAAAATTTGGGAGTGGGGGGTCGTGACGTCACGCCGTGCTAAAAAGTGTCGCACGGCGTGACGTCACGACGAATTTTGACGTGCTTTATCTTTGTCATTTTTTGTTTGATCAATCAAACAAAAAATGACAAAGATAAAGCAAATAAAGTAAAGTAAAGAATGGACCCGTATTTTTTCTTTTGTCAACAAAAGAAAAAATACGGGTCCATTATTTTTCGATAATCTAACTGATGGACTAATTAGAATTTTTTAGGAAACTAGCCTAATGGCTCAATTTCACACGTACCACAACCAAATCACAACCACACCACAATCACAACACGTGGTCGGGCACTAATTTGTATGCAAATTAATAGTTAAATTCACATGGACCACATTCTTTTTTTGCCGCTTGTGTGATACCGACCACATCGCAGCCACGTCGCCACCACAACGCAACCGCCAGCGACACCGCGAACTAGCGGCCGGCCACATCGCAAACACGACGTTTACACAACATTTTGTAGGTACCACAACGCAACCGCAAGAAGCCGCAGCGAATCTATCCACACGTAACCACAGCTTGACCATATTTTGTCACTGCGATGTGGTGTGGTTGTACGTGTGAATGGGCCCTAAAAAAAAGGTTACACGGAGTAGAAAACGCAAGTAACTTGGGCGGAAAATACGGATTTCATGTTTAGGGAGTAGACCCTCCACGAACGTGAGGAATAAACGTAACTCAAACTCAATATTTATGGGTGAATAGCTGCGTCCCGCAGTTTCACCCGCATAAGTGTCGATCCCGTGGTATTATCGGGAAAAAACTATCCTATGTCCTTCTCCGGGACTCAAACTATATCTATACCAAATTTCATCTAAATCGTTTCAGTAATTTAGACGTGAAAAGGTAACATACAGACAGACAGAGTTACTTTCGAATTATAGTATTAGTATGGAGGTATGAATTCTTATTGTAGGTACTTGCCGCATAAATTCAAACCCAAATGCTAAAGGACAGCAAAGTACATTCGATTGAAAAATCTTACGTGTTTAACGTTTACTTGGAGCGTTTGTGCTAGGGCCTCTAGAATACTCTGGATACCGCAAGCCACGTCGTGTTCATCACGCTTGTCGTCGTGCCAAAATGAGTCAATAATTTTGAAAGTAGCATTAGTTGTTATATTTTGGACTTTCTCCTCTTTCTTCTACATTGTAATAAAATACTAGGCGAGGTTATCGGGTCACCCACTTGACCGGTCATTGACATTTGCTTATATCGAGTACCGCTATATGGGTCAATGAATATTGTCGAGTCGAGATATTGTTGTCTGTTCATATTATTGTGTTGTGTTGGATATCATTTTGTATTTTATTGGTTGAGGGTAGTTTGATGCCAGGTGTGCTTTTCTTTCTGCGCTTGACTTTAGCAAACCAGGCAAACAGCGTAGCAGTCATCTCTACTACCATGATTAATGACTTTCTAAAATTCAAAGATAAAATCGACTCAGTAGAAGTCTCATGACCAGAAAGAAGGAAAATAAGTTTATTTGCGGCAAAAATGACGCAGAGAAACAACACAAAAAGAAAAAAACTGCTCAAGTGCGAGGCGGACTCGTGCACCGAGGGGCTCCGTACAAAGTAGGTATGTAAATAGTTTCATTTTTTTTTTAGTGTAGCTAATGCAATTGTCGGATTTTTTCCTTTACATGTGCCACACGACGTTGCTTCTTGCCAAACATGATTCAAGGTCAACGGGAAGTACCCTATAGGTTTTGATTTCGGAACATAAACGCCCTTATCTTTTGATTGCGTTGACTTAGAAGTTTGATTTTTTCACTGTTTCAAGATATTGCAGCCCTGAGTATTTGGTATTAATTTCAACTTGATAACTTTACGCGTTCCTGAGAAAAGGGTTTTGACTGACGGACATACAGACGGACAACGAAGTAATCTTATAAGGGTTCCGTTTTTCCTTTTGGGGTATGAAACCCTAAAAATGGGGGAAGATAATTTTCTCTCTTCCAGTCGTCAGTAATTTGACTTTCTAAAGAAGAAGACAAAGCGTTGTGTAACTATACAGACGCTATACAACGTTTATTAGTAAGAGGGTATTGCGCTTTTATAACTTAAAACTAACTTCTTATATAAGAAGTAGTCACAGTTTCAAATTATTATGTCACAGTCAAACCAATGTTTTCCAGATAAAAAATTTGCAATGTAAAATTATTTTTAAAAGGTTGGAAATAAGATTTCAACTGTCTTTCTTCCGTAAATCCAACCCATATTCCGATCCTTTGCATGTCAAGTTCCAGAAACATCCTTCTGTCAATCACCCCTTTGAAGTTAAAGTATTGACAGTAGGTACTTGAGTATGGCCCATCCTTCAGACGGAGACATGAAAGAAGTCCCCTGACAACGCATCAATCAGACAGATCGGTATCTAAGTAAAAGGTTTTGTGTTGCAATAAGATGTGAGGGAATTTTACAAGTGTGTTCGGTAGAGTTTTTTGAATTTGGGTTAAGACATGACCTATTTATAACGTTTCTTAATTTATGGAAAGAATACTTTGATGAGAGATCACTAAGTAAGGGAATTTGGTATAGAACCATTCAACATAGCCTTTCCCGCCTTCCTTGGTTTATGGGTACAAATGAGATTGTGACTGCTTTCAGGCTACGTTCGGGACATGTTCCGTTAAATAGCGTTGAGTTTTTAATGAGAAAGAGTGACTTGCCCAATTGTTCTGAGTGCGATAAGGTAGAGGATACCACGCATATTTTAACGGAATGTGACCGGAACGAGGTTGAGAGGAGTAACTATTTCATGGAAAACGGTTTTAATTCTATTAATGTTGGCATGCACAATAGTATCTTGGCTGCTCCCTTGTCCAGGACAGACAAATAATTATATAAAATTGTACACCTAGGTATTAAGCGTAGATAGTAAACATAGAATGCCCCTATAAGCACACCCCGGACACTCGCAAAATAATTACCTACTACTACTACATTAAAAAATAACGTTTGTATACGTATGAATGTGTGCGTGAGGTACTTGTGTTTGCGAGTGCTCTTGTTAAAGAACTGCGACGAATACGCCGAAGTGCGGGGTGAGGTGCGGTAACTGATGTTAGTGCGGGGAAGGGAGTGGCCTTTCTGTACGTAGTACTTTAAGTATTCTGTGCTATAAGGGTGGCATGGTCATATTGATAAAACCCTCTATGAATAAATAAAGATAAAAAAAAACGTTTCTTTATAATAATTTGTTTCCGTGTTTTGGGAGTAAGTTTACTGGAAAAATCTCACTTGCTCAAAATGCTCTAAAACATAGGAGACTATTCATTTATTACGTAAGACAATGTTAACTAATATCTAACCCCCCTCCCCCTACGTAAGAAAAAATAAAGATCACTCTACCAAAATTGCAAAGAAAAAGTAGCAAAATTTAAAAACTTATAATTTTTGCTGACTTTTGTGATCATAAGTAAGTATAATCTAGACCCCTCCTTCCACCCCTATGTAATAAAAGAAGACTTGTTCGAACCCCCTCCCCCTCAAATCGTATTATTTAATAAATGAACAGACCCTAGACAGAAAAAACTTATAATATCATTCATTTCGATGAAAGTCAGACGGCTCTTTCATCTTAAAGACTAGGTAAAAAGAAAATTTCATTTCATTTGAAAGGTTAGGGTAAGATTCACAATGTAATGACAATGTACCTACACATTGTCATTACATAGTGAATCTTGTTGTGAATCAGTCGAAGGCAAATCCAATTGGCCGCCATACAAAAGGGCTATCTAGTTGTTTTGGGGATATCTAGAAGTGATATGATACCTATAACAAAGACAACTCTTTCCTACCTACATCGGCCACCAAGCAGTATGTTTCTGTTCCTGTTGGAAGGTTATAGTTTCTGGGTGGAAAGGTAATATCAAGTTTCGATTTTTTAACGTAGGCTCTAGGATTAATAGCACGTCGGCTATTGGATCACCATCCACGGCAGGCGGTTACCACTGTAACGCTGGATTTAGTGCTGGACTGACAGTCAGCGCTGACGTCGGTCGCGTATCGATTTATATGGACTCGTGCTCGCTGGCCGTCGGTGCTACACTATACACGCCCATTTATCGACAGCGTCTTAGGTACGTGACCTACGGTAGCAACCGACGTCAGCGTAACACAAAATCCAGTCTAAATCAGTGTAGATCATGGAATATTTAATGGTCATAGGTAAACCTGTAGGTATGCTAGTAAGCAAGAGTAATATTCATACAAAAATGTCTTCCCGGCAGAAAATCCAGGATTTTGGGGCAAACATTAAATATTTGTGTAGAAGACACAGCACGGCCGTTCGTCTCCGGATTTCGTATTCTGAAGCGCCTGAAAAATTTGCATTTCAAAACTCACACAGAGGTTGGTTGAGAAACTGAATGAAAGTTTAATATGCTACGAATTCAGTTTGTGAGAAAACAATGGATAAGTTTGTATTGTTCAGAATATGGTAACTTTGCTTATTGAGAACTTGAGTTCTGGTTTTTAGACGTTTTTGTTTTGTTTTTACACGTCAATGGAGTAAAGACGTAAATAATAGAAGAACAATCGAACGTGGGTCAGGAAAGTTCGAGAGAGAAGTATGGAGGTTATACGCAGCAGTGGGTTGATCAATCAATTCAATCTAACGCAGCCCACTACTGGAGTAAGATAGGCCTCTTCCAGGCTGCGCCACAAGATCCTGGCCTCCACCTTCCACGTCCAGTAACGTTCTTCCCAGCCACCTTTTTAAGGTCGTCGGTAGTGGGTCTCAAATTAATAAAAAAATCCAAATTGCTTCGCAAATGGATTGAAAAACAATTGACATAGTCAGCCTAATTCGCTTGCTTAGTATTAAAGTGACCGAATTCAAAAGTGAGTCATAAATGAGTTAGATACACCGTCATCTTTAATTCAACGCCATCTGTGAAATATGTGGTTTATATTCTATCATAAAAAAATATAAATAACAATGCAACTAACATCTTGTAACATTTATGTCCAAATAAACAAACAAAGTCCTAATTGCAAAATGTTTTTTGCGATTTGCCAAAAAACTAGTTTTTTTAATTCGGTCACTTTAATAATAAGCGTGCGCTATGATGTTTCCACTGCTAAGACACAGGCCTCCTCTCTTCGGGAGGGAGTGGACTGTAATCCACCACGCGGGCCCAGTACGGGTTGGTAGATGTCACATGTCTTCGATTTTTTATTTATGACATGCCGGTTTCCTCACAAAGTTTTTTTTCACCGTTTTGAGAGCAGTAGTTATGAAGTTATATTATACTAGCAGCGCCCCGCAGTTTCACCCGCATAAGTGTCGATCCCGTGAGAATATTGGGATAAAAAGTAGCCTATATGTTAATCCAAGGTTTCAGCTAACTCCATACAAAATTTTATCAAAATCGGTCCAGCCGTTTGAGCGTGAAGAAGTAACAAACATATAAACACAGACAGGCCTGATGGTCTAGTGGTTAGTGACCCTGACTGCTATGCCGGAGGTCGTAGGTTCGATTCCCACCCAGGACAAATGTTTGTGTGATGAGCACGATCATTTGTTCTGTGTCTGGGTGTAATTTATCTATAATATGTATGTATTTAGAAATATATAAGTATGTTTATCAGTTGTCTAGTACCCATAACACAAGCTCTGCTTAGCTTGGGACTAGATGGCGTTGTGTGATAGTTGTAAAAAAAAGAAAAAGAAAGAAAGAAAAGAAACACACACACCCCCCAAACTTTCGCCTTTATAATATTACTGTGATATACAAAGTAAAGCCCCTGGCTGGGTTCGTATCCACGACCTACTCTCGTATGTCGACGCCATTACCACTGGGCCACCACTGCTAAATCTTGATATCATCATTCTTTTGTAATTCCTGGAAAGTCTTTATGACACTTAAGAGCGGTTAGGAAGAATCTTATTCTTCTCAAAAAAACACACGGAAGAACATCAATGTCCACAGGTTTATAAAATAGGTTCTTTACTTCAGTCGACACCAACCCAACGGTAATAACGATTCATGAAAGAACTCAGTAAATTGAAGAGAAAAAAGATAGTGTTACGGGATTTTATTAGGGTCTACGATAATGGTGAATGTCGTGGGATCGTTGTCACCCTAGATAATCGTTTACGATGGACTGAGTCTTTGGTAGTGAGGGCAAGGTTTACACTAAAGAGGATGATCATGTAGTATTAGGTATAAATACATTTATAATATCAGTTTATTATTGTCTCACTGCCTGCAGTTAGACAATTATAGGTATATTCTCATGCAGAGACGGTACAAATATTGTTCACCACACTTACTCAAAAGGGATAGGTCGGGATGCATGAAGAAGCCTCCTTTTGTAGCGCAGTTTGTTCCGCCAGTTACTCAACTGAACCGAGCGCTCGGCGCATCCTGGACAGTCACACACAACACCTTATTTGGCTGGCTAATTCTTTCCTGCGGTGGTAGGGCTAACGCCCGCCTGATTTGCGACCACCTTCCCACCGGAGTCCAGCGTCAAGCAGCCTGTTGTGTTTCGTCGATTCGCGGGAGTTCCAGTGCCTTAGGCATCTTCTGGGCACGCTAGTTCCATCATAGATTTTCTCAAAGAGATTTTTTTTAAAGATATTGGTATTCTCACGGTTGCATCACAGTTCATCTTTGCCAACATAGGCAAAATATACACTTGTACACTAAAAACTGTGATACTCACAATGTTAACACAAGAATTATGGACAAACTACGTGCTCCCTTTCACCGGCTTCATAAGGTTCATAACTCTGTTCATTTGTTGGGCTTGGTATAACCTTTTATAACAAGCTACCTTTTTCTTTGATAGATTTGCCTTTTAATACGTTTAAAGCTCAAGTAAAATCCAACCTTTGTTCAAAAGCATTCTATTCCATCAACGACTACTTAAACGATAAGAATAGCTGTTGGTCTTGGTTGCCCTGATTAACTCAAGACAACTTTTATGTTCTTTCTCCAGAATTAGCTTACTGGCAGGTTATATGAGTTCATATAATTGTTTTTTTTTATTTGAGAGTTTTAGTCTACATAGTATTGTATAATATCAATTATTTTCTAACTGAACAGACAGCTGTGCTGCTGGGGAGTTTGTTCCGCCACTTCTTCTCCCCAGCGAAAGCACTAGGAAGTGGTGAAGGGCGGGCGTTTTGGGGGACTGTCTTTTGTAATTTTGACGTTCGAAAAGTGCTGATTCTCAGCCTAGTTTGAATAAATGACTTTTGATTTTGATAGAGATGAGAGATAGAGATATTATAGTGCACAAGTGTGCTCGCAGACACAGGTGCACTCCCTCTTCCCTCACTCACTCCTCTCCTACTCGTGAACATAACGAGTATAACTCAAAAACAGCCAAGGCAAAGTTAATAAAATTTATATGAGACCACCCCGCACGCTTCCTCCACCAAACAAAAAATTAAATTAAAAAAGAATCGCGTAAATCGGCCCAGTAATCACGGAGACATCAGTAAATTTACAGGAAAGAAAAATACGCGCTTAGCTCTTCTCTTCCTTTTTTTTAAAGTCGGTTAAAAATAAACTAGTAATTACAAGGTTTGCTGAAACAGACGTACATTTAATCAGATTTCACATAAGCATTTAAATTACAAGTAGACTTACGTGAATGTCACGTACCTCATGTACCTTTTAAGAGATTTATCTGCCATCTGAATCTTTTATGGGCATTTAAATGAATTTTCAGAGAGTTCTCGAAAAGTGACACTTTAGATAGGTACCCTAAATTACCTGAGCAAAGCTGAATTTTTATGAGGTGTCTCTAGGGTAGGTAATCAAAATTTCTGGATTGAGTTATGTGTTCATAAAAGGTATTTTTCGTTTAGGTTTTTTGATTAATCGAGAGGGTTACCTACGCAAGTAGGTACAGTTAGGTAAATTAATTGATTATATTATCAACTTGATACACTATACCTACCAATTTACTTGAAGTCCAATTCTCGTAACTTAAAACGTTCAAAATCTAGTCGCAGTCCCATCTCGGCGACAAATGAATGTCAAAAACTTGTCAAAATGTAGGGAAATTAGAGGTATTTTTTGACAAATTGTGACTGAGATCAGACTGTGAACGTTCTTAAAATTACGAGAATTACCCCCCTGGTTTCGATTTTGTGTTAGGTTTTTATACCATTGTCAAAGAATGACAGTTGTGATTTGAATATACGGACAATATTTAGGTTGGTAGTCATTTGAACACAAACAACTAAAAAAAGATCAAACCATTACAGTCACCAAAAGAAAGAGATAAGTTACCAGGATCGTCGAGTATATAATAGGTAGTTTAGTAAGAAACCGACGGATGTTCATGAATGAAATTTAATTTTATAAATGACCTGTTTGTTTTCTATTAATTCAACTAAATTTTCTTCGAAGGCATCCATCGGTTTTTTACTAAACTTCAACTATATCCGACGACCCTGATTACTTATCTCCTTTGGTGACCATACCTACCGAATATTGTAAGCAGAAAGTCAAGAATGTGGAGTTATTTTATTAATTTCATCACTAAAGGTACTTAAGAATGAATATGACTCGCTTTGGCCCTAATTGTACGGTAACGGTTCAGTATCCTTTATAATTGAATCTCGTCAATAATTATGTAATTAGGTAGGTACTATAAAACCCGTGTAGGAACTAACTACAGAGGAGAGCTATTTTACTAAAATGAAACTCCTATCGGATTTCATGTGATATTATTTTAGGAGTATTTCATCGAATATATAAAATTATTTCGTCTTATTTATTACACGTCAAACCTACGACTCTCACTGACTTATGCTTAAACGTTCGAATGGAACATGCCTTCAAATATTACTGGCCTGCATCAAAAGAGGACAGAAGCTACGCCCACCTTCGAATAAATGGATTGGCATAGCTCCACTTCCAAACAAGACATTAATTCACACCATTCGAATATCTAAACCTTACCTGCCTAACCTAACGGAAGAGTTACTTAACATCGAGGAACAAAATTACATGATGAGGTCCGTCTCTTGCAAGAGAAAGCTTAAGTCAGGACGAACGAAGCGCGAATCCAACACCACGTTAAGTGTCAGATATGTTAACTTTTATATGTGCCAGTGTGCATCCATACAAACTAACGTCGTCATGCTTAAACCTCGTCGTGTCAAAACCCCGGTAAAATACGCGACACGGCCTCCTAATAAGAACAATTGATGTGAGAGTTCACATCGACCTGGAAGAGGCTTAAGATATTTAAATGAACTTAACATCAAACTCTTTTAACTCCATCGGACGGTACCAATAATTCCACAGAGAAGAGGGTCTACAATAATGTGCTGAATACATGGTTACAGTTTTTACGTCGATGTTAATGCCACCCTTTATAAATGAGACATAATAAATTCGAACAAGGAAAGAACATAATCTGACGGTTCCCACTGAATTTCATTGGGGTAATATCCGTAACTCCACGCAGCCTGCGGCGCCCAAACGACTCCTTACCCATTCTATTGTACCCGCTGAATAAATCATGACCCGATCTGTTGTACTAAACTACAAATTGACTTACGTTTGGGTACGGCTGAAATTCTATTTAACTATGTTCAAACTTAATAATAACTAACTTCTTCCCGCGACTCCGAAACAATACTGGGGTTGTTTTAACATAAAATAATATATCGACACTCGGCGCAATACTGTAACTTCCCAAACCTCACTCAAATTGTAACATCTTGCACACTGTTGGAACCTATGTTTACAAATAAGACTATTGATTGTTTGATTGATTGATTCCCATTAGTGAAAGGATTTTCGGAATCGGATCAGTATAGTTATTTACAACCATTCGATACGCTTCCGTACCGTATCGAACATCAATCAGTGTTATCGTAGAAGTCCTCTAGACGCTGTTCACAAGTCCAAAGCCTCAAAATTTTGTTAATTTGGATCAAATAGACGTACGCTAACCTTCCAACAGCTGTTTGCTGTCAGGGTTATCCAAATGTGTCGATACGATAGCCTGTCGGACGGTTTTGAATAGCTATACAGCAGTTCCGAAGATTAGCCCTTACATACAGACTCACAAATTTTGCCTCTGTATTATATTAGTATTATTTTGTGTCTATAATTATTATATTTGTAATCGCGTAATATCTTGTAAGTAAATATATCACATTATTTTAAATTTTAATAACAACTTAAGTTTCAAATTCCCAATATTATAAAGAATTTCTTCTTTATAATATTGGGAATTTGAAACTTAAGTAACATCACAAGAAAAGAAAAAAAATAAAATATTCAAAATATCAACATAATAAATAAATATTAGGTAATAACTTTTAAAAACTTTCGTCGCTGTTGGCATAAAGTTGTACAAGCGCAAAATTTTGCTATGATATTTTAAGTAGGCGTCGGCAAACTTAACTAAAGTACAGTTTTCTTGTAAAATGTGTTGGTAAGTTCCCAAAGGCTTCTTTCTATTCAAGTTAAAAATAAGTTTATTTTCAGCGTTCTTCTTTGGTGCCTACCTTTAAATAGAGTTGAATGAATCTCTTTGTGAAAACCCACGTTGTGTAAAGCGTACTTTCATGATACCTAATGGTTATAATCCATTGCTTGGTGACAACATGAATGCAAAAGAACTGTAAGTCCTCTTTATGTATTTCTTTGAGAAGACCTTTTTATACAATACGACTTAAGTAAAACACCTAACGACTGTATGGAGTAATAAAAAATACCCAAGAGCTTTAGAACGAGTCACAATGAAACAAAATTATGTAGGTAAGTAATACCACCACAACATAAATAAATGGTTAATTAGCCCTTAAACTGCAGACAGTTAAGTATTGTTGTGAAAGTATATTAAGGCATAATACTATACTATATTTTTCAGTTTATAATTATGTACTTTCTGAGTTTAACTTGGACATTACATACAGACATCGGTAAAGGAAAACTACAGTTAATCTAAGTCAGAAATCGCCCTCCAGAAGGACAATAACAGGCTGGTATTGTAATTATTATTGGGGCATATTTTTTAGCGTTCCGTACCTCGAAAGGAAAAAACGGAACCCTTATAGGATCACTTTGTTGTCCGCCCGTCTGTCTGTCTGTCAAGACCCTTTTTCTCAGGAACGCGTGGAGGTATCAAGCTGGAATTTATATCGAATACTCAGATTTACTGTCCCTTGGAACTGTGAAAAAATCAAACTTCTAAGCCCACGCAATCAAAAGATACAGCCGTTTATGCCGCAAATTTCCACAAGTTTTCGACCCTCGCAAGGGAATCAAAACCTACAGGGTACTTCCCGTGAACTCAGAATCTTGAAATTTGGTAAAAAGCAACGTCTTATAGCACAGATAAAGGAAAAATTGCGAAAACCGTAAATTTTTAGTTACATTATATAAAAATATTTTAAACAGGTTTGTACGGAACCCTCGGTGCGCGAGTCCGACTCGCATTTGGCCGGTATTTTTTACAAACTACGATTAAACGAAAACAAAACTTCCTACGTGGCATAGTTAAAGTCAGATTACCAGTCTTAAAAGACTATTTAGAAGTCGAAACATAATCGTATCGCCTACTAAAAATATCCTGAAACTCTAAAGTACCCATTGGAGTCTCTAAGTCGTGACAGAACTACATGGAAGCGTTCCATTACTGCGCACTAAGAAGACAGTAAGGCTGCCTGTCCATCGGCGCGGAGCGAGTAAGCGGAAAGGAGCGAGAAGGCGAGTGGAGCTGCGTAAATGAGCGAGCACAGCTCTAGTCTCAAACTACGGTTGTGTGTCCTGAACATACCTTGGCCTACCAACCTTGTACCATATCCTACGAATAAATATCTTTGTCATTAACATGTTTAAAACCAGCTAGTTTTTGTCTCTATGGAAAAATCATGTTGATCTGTCGCTACTTGTGGCGTAAAAGATAGAAAAATAAACATGAACAGTACTAACAAACACATTTTCGCAATTATAATGTCCCTAACAATATAATTCTGCGAAAATGTATTTTTACTATCGCTGAGAATTTTCAATTGAAGCGGAGCGGTGACGTGTACTTTATTCCTAACCCAGGTTCGTTCCTCTCCTCGCCTATGGACAGGCATCTTTACTTCGAATCATTTCGCTAGTTATACGACGACTTTACGTTTGCACTGTGTAATGACGCGGGTATTGCAAGGTTCATTTAAATCATAATATCAACCCGCAGACTTTCTTCGTAAAGGATCGTTGGAGACTAATGACATTACTTCACGATGCTTGACAAACGAGGTCTTGGTTAATTCACAGAATAGTTAAGACAGAACTTTAAAATTAATAATTTGAAATTAATAATAATAATTGCCATTTATTTCGGACAGGATCCTTATAAGTGTTAGTAACAATTTTCTTAAGATCTACATAATATGTTAGTAGGTTCCTAATAGGTATAAGAAAATAAAATTAAAATAAAGTTTTTTTTTTAACTATTACTATTTTCCCGTGACTATTCCCACCCAGTCAGTGTGCCTTTAAAACAGACGCATCCATTTTTTTTTTTGAAAAAACTACAAAGTGAATAAAAACTTTTTTACAAAAAAAACAACTGACTTCAAAAAAAACACTACAAAGTGAAAAATAACTTTAATTTCGGAAGTCGGTGTCAAAAAACGAAAATGTGGAACTAACGATACCGACTTCCGAAGTTAAAATTATTTATCATTTTGTAGTTTTTTTTTTTTAAGTCGGTTGTTTTTTTTGTAAAAAAAGTTTTATTGACACCGACTTCCGAAATTAAAGTTATTTTTCACTTTGTAGTGTTTTTTTTGAAGTCAGTTGTTTTTTTTGTAAATAAGTTTTTATTTTTCACTTTTTAGTGGTACCCCACACAAATTCAATTAACACTAGTGCATTGAAGAATTAAAGACACCGACTAGAAGAAACATCAAAATTCGCATAGAAATGCATGTGACTTCGTATATAAGAATAATTACCTAATGTATTATATACTTAAATCTTCCTGAAAGTATGTAGATCACACTAATGAAAGAATGATCAAAATCGGTTCATTAGTTATTGAGAAAATAGCGGACATACAAACATACATACAAAGGTACATACATACATACGGGTCGAATACAGAATCTCCTTTTTTGAAGTCGGTTAATGAAGTCGGATAAAAATAACTTTAATTTCGGAAATCGGTGGCAAAAAACGTAAATACAAAAGCCAAAGACGACTTCCGAAATTAAAGTTATTTTTCACTTTGTAGTGTTTTTTTTGGAAGTCGGTTGTTTTTTTGTTAAAAAGTTTTTATATAATATATTAAGTATGTATGTATACAGAGGTAGAACTTAGAAGTAGCACGACTAGGTCTTGGGTAAATGTTACATAGCAGGCCAATGCTCCCGGCGATCCCAGCATTTTATTTTGTAAGCAAATGCAACTCAACCCAGAAATTTCACCTCTATTTGTCTCTTAGAACATTTTATGTAGTAAACAAATTAAAGAAAAGCAATATCTACACTCACCGGCACGGAAACTTGGCCACTCGTGATTTTGCCGATTATTTGCATAAAAAAATTTGCATTTGCATTTATGACAATACATTAAGGGTAAGTGGCTTTAATACGTGTCTCTTATGCTTTAAGAACTTAGAAATTAAAAGATTACCTCACCAATAAATCAGTTTTTAAAATCACGCGCTTTCACTGAAATTAGGAATTTTTCACTATAAATTTAAAAACACTATAAAATAAAAAATGAGGTATTTTTCGTTGTTGTCTATACGTTTTAATATCGGGTGTTTCCTCCTCTAGCCCTGATAACTGCCTGCATTCGATCTGGCATACTTTGGATGATGTTTCGGACATCAACTTGCAGTATACTGCGCCAAGCGGCCAGCGCTGCAGTTCGGAGCTGGTTTAGAGTTTCCGGCGGGTTGGAGCTGGACTTTATCTTTCTTTTGAGCATGTCCCAGATATGCTCAATCGGGTTTAAGTCTGGGCTACGAGCTGGCCATTGCAATTTTTGTATGCCAACCTCTTCCAGATATTCTTCAACGCAATGTGCAACGTGTGGGCGTGCATTATCGTGCATTAGGAGGAATTGGTCGTGTCCAATGAACCCCGAATATGGTATTACGTGTTCCTGAAGAACTTCCTCGATGTGTCGAACAGCTGTTAGCCGATTATCGACGATAACCAACTCTGTACGTGCGTCGGAACTTATATCTCCCCATACCATTATTGAGCCTCCATGGAAACTCACTGTTTGAGTGGTAGTAATGGGTAAAAACCGCTCTCCTCTTCTTCACCACACTCGTTTTAGACCATCTGGAGAACGTAAAGCTATTCGACACTCGTCTGTGAACAGTACTCTAGCCCATTGCTCGTGGGTCCAGTTAACGTGTTCTCGTGCGAAGTGAAGTCGAGCTACTCGGTGCTGTCTGAGAAGTTCTGGACCTCGTGCTGGTCTACAAGCTTTTAAATTGACTTCCTCCATTCGTCTTCTCACCGTATGCTCACTAACATTAACGCCTTTCACAATTTGAAGCCGCTGGCGTATCTCAACAGCTGTCAGGTAGCGGTTTTTCAAAATCTCCAGGACAATAAAGCGGTCGTCTCGGGCCGATGTGCACTTTACGCCTCCACTGCCTGGCCTGCGGGTGTACTGGCCTGTCTCCTGGTATCTTTTAAGGGCATACTGCATTGATTACCGTGGTACGTTAAGAGCAATAGCAACTTCACGCTGTGTCAGCCCTTGGTTAATTAACGCAACGGCTTGTGAAACCTGTGCTGGTGTTAGAGGCATTTTTATTGCTTTTAAAGCACCTTTACTTATTGAATTAAAAGCATAAAATCACAATAATTCAAAAACCGAACAGTAAACTTTTCAAAACACACAAATTTAAAACGTGAACTTAGTCGCTCAAATGACCCGATTCAACTGTAAATTAAAAGTTTCGTCGTGGTGCACTTAAACATAATGGATTACCCTCTTGAACTAAAAGTAAACATTTTTTGACATACCTGCACAACAAACATTCATCAGAAACACTTAAAACTTTTGCTATCGCGAGATAAGCGCTTGGCCAAGATTCCGTGCCGCTGAGTGTAGTTACTTGACTCCTATTTCACTCCTACGCTGTATACAGCGGAATAAATATGGAGTTACTGTATTTTGTTCAGAACGTGGGTGTAAGAACAACCGTGCTTTAGTTTTTATTAACTACAATAACGTTATATCGTTGAACGATAAAAGTTTACGAGGTTACAAACAGTACTTGTAACAGTACCTACCAGCATGAACATAATATGGATTTTATAGGAATGCATGAAGAAGCCTCCTCGTGTAGCGCAGTTTGTTCCGCCAGTTACTCAACTGAACCGAGCGCTCGGCGCATCTTGGACAGTCACACCCAACACCTTATTTGACTGGCCAATTCTTCCCTTGCGGTGGTAGGGCTAACGCCCGCCTGGTTTGTGCCCTCCTATCGGAGTCCGGCTTCAAGCAGCCTGCTGTGTTTCATCGATGTATGGGAGTTTCAGTGTCTTAGGCATATTCTGGGCACGCTCGTTCCATCATAGACCTCATCCATCGCTTTTCATCAGGCGTGATCGAGGTCAAGAACGAGCCCATTCAGCAATAAAAATAAAAAAGTTTCTGCCGGCGACTTGGACCGCGTAAAATTTCTTGTTCCCCCGTCCAATCCCGTCGTATCGCATCGCCCGCTCGCGCTATCACTTCGTTTTCGCTTAGCGTTATTTCTGACTTTTTTCTTGTCTTATTGCTCGGCTCTTAAAAGGGCCGTAGCGTGAAGTTAATTAAATAGCCAAAATCTTTCAAAGATTTTTTCAAATGAATCCGACTTGTGGTTCCAGAGATTAGTGCGATCAAATAAACAAACTCTTTATCTGTTCACTGTGGCTTTAGTTCTGGTAGCCTACTCTTTAGGTCCGTCAACGAAGATACGGGTCTAACCATCCGATAGTATTTCGAAACTATGAAGAGAACTTTACACCCAATTAATCAACTTTTTCGAACGGGCAAAAACACATCGGGAGTTGGTACAGCTGTAAATTGTGTGTCATTAATTCTTAGGTAGGCCCCAAACTAACCTTATATCCGTAGGTAGTAGAAATCCATACTAATACCCATACTAATATTATAAATTCGAAAGTAACTCTGTCTGTCTGTCTGTATGTTACCTTTTCACGCCTAAACCGCTGAACCGATTTAGATGAAATTTGATATAGAGATAGTTTGAGTCCCGGGAAAGGACATAGGATACTTTTTATCCCGATATTCTCACGGGATCGATACTTATGCGGGTGAAACCGCGGGGCGCAGCTAGTAGTCCATAATTTTGGCCGAAACCACGGATTTCCAGCTTGAGGTGTAGACCTTCTACATAAGTTTAGGTACATCATGAGACATTTTTATAACCCGTCTTATCGGCTTTGCTATTAAGTTGATAACGAGACGTCAATAGGTCTCCGATCTCAACTGCCTGAGTGATTAGCAGATAAGCTTTTAATACCCACACATTGTACGACTTCTCGAAAAATCTGATACAAAGTAATTTTGTTCTTCATATTTCCTGACTTCGCAGCGCACTATTTAGTAATCTGTGGCAGCGCCTTATAATATACGTCGTATATGAAATATATCTAGCTATATGAACAGATATCTTAATTTCAGAGCACCGACATACTTGCCAAGCGAGCAACGGAAAATTACATTCCTAAGGCTCTAGCGGTGTTGAATACGTGCAGGTATTTTATGTCCTTTTCTGAACCGGGGAAGCTGTGGACTTGGCGATAAAATTGATATTTACAGCGTTTTTCGTTGTAAAATGTTCAAGGATTTTTGAAAAAGGATTTTGGAGCGTAAGTTAGGATATTATTAAAGACTAGCTGCGCCCCGCGGTTTCACCCGCGTAAATGTCGACCCAGTGGGAATATCGGGATAAAAAGTTGCCTATATGTTAATCAAGGGTGTCAGCTACCTCCATGCAAAATTTTATCATCACCAGCCGTTTGAGCTTGAAGAAGTTACACACATATTATTATAAACACACACACATACACACTCACAAACTTTTACCTTTATAATATTAGTGTGATTCAAATATTTACATAATTCAAAAAGCTAACAGTCTTAAAATAATAGCATGTACAAGTATATAAAAAGGGAAGGGAAATAAAATCAAAGGGCGTCAAAAAATTCGTCCGGATCGCTGTCAACAGGAAAGGCTGGCAGCATTGCCACGCCAGCGTACCTAAGTCGTGGTTGAAAAATATTTGGAAGTTTTGTTACGAAGTATGCACTTTAGACATTGCGTAGTTAAATTCAGGGAAATTATTTTTTTTTTTTTTTTTTCCTTTTTGGCAATTGAGCCGTTGTCGACTATTCTGCCAGTGTCGCTATTTAGCACTTAAGTTGTCTGTAAATTCTAATGTCAACTGTCATTCTTTGACAGTTGTATAGATTGCTCTTTGTATACGGCACGGTTTGTTTACGGTACGGCATATAAACCGCGCCGTAGACGTAAAAACTTATCTGTCAACAAGCTTCCATAGTGATACTGTATACAACATTAACGACCGTGCACCTACACACGGCAAATAAACCGTAGTTTTTCGCGGCAAAAAAAAAACGTGTGTGTACAAAGGGTCTAACACTGCAAATTGTGACCTGGTTGACTGACCATGCTCACTCGAATGTTTCGCTGATGTTGGCGCGTGTTTTGGATCATTAAGCACCCTTCAAAATGATTGACCTGAATAATGCTGATTCATGCGTCATATTCGTGAACAGGAGCCGTCAATCTGGGGACTGGTCATCTATTAGCTGCCACGGCTTATTTTAATTTTTTAAGCGTTTGTTTATCTGTTATTACGGACGCTTTTAAAGTTCTTCATAATTCTCACATGTACCTATAATTTCAACATTAATGATGCAACAAATACTTTGTAACCATATATTTTAATATTTTTAAAGAGTGTCCGTGAAGTTTCTAGCCCGTTCTTCTCCATAGGTACCTACTAGACTTTGGAATGGGCAACTAGCTTCGTCTTTCTGACTGACCAACCCCTTAAGAATTAAAAAGTGCCTGTAAATATAAGCGTCTATGGTATTTACAGGTGCTTTTGAATTCTACGTTCTTTGTTTACACCTAAGATCGCTATCGTAGGTGTAAACGATATATTTGTCTAGCACACGTGTCGAAATAATTCAGAGAAAATTTTAAGTAACGGTTACGCGTCTTCTAAGCCCTTACTCCTTCTTACGCACCAGTTAATGGTTTAAGCCGATTTACTTCCAATCTGAAAGGTTGACCAACCCTATATTTTGCATCCATTAGGACCTAAATAGTCGAAAAATCTAAGGGATTTAAGGTTTTCGGACAAAGATTTTATCGTATTAAATTCATATTAATAATGTACTTAGATTACGATTAGGATTAACTTGCAGAGTAAGCAAACTAAAGTGGCAGTGGGTTGGCCATGTTTGTCGAAGGACCGATGACCGGTGGAGTAGATAAGTCCTGGAGTGGAGACCGCGTATCAGCAAGCGTTGCGTGGGACGTCCCAGCTAAATAGACCTATAGAGGTATGAGGAACAGGGTGTAAAGTTCTCATACTCTATAGAAAAGGGAGAATCCTCCGACCAGACGGGTGTTGTGTCAGGAGGGTAACTGCCATATGATTCATGTCGCGCCATTGTATATATGCTAGTTGCGCGGCTTGCGCGGTAAACTCCGCTTTCGAGACGCAGGATTTTGCGTGACGTCAGTAAGACGCGTTGTTCGCATGTGGCGTTGTAGATGCCGCTACAGACCGACGACCCTAAGAAGGTGGCTGGGATAGACTGGGTGCGGAAGACGGAGGACAGGGTATTGTGGCGCAGTCTGGGAGAGTCCTATGTCCAGCAGTGGATTGCGATAGGCTGAGCTGATTGATTAGGATTAAAATATAGTTTAACTGAATTTTGTAACAAAACCAGTATAAGATGGCCTGTTATTCTATTGAAACTCCGCACTACTCCAGGCCAGCTCGAGGTCAAAGTATTACCACTGCCGGGCGACTGTCCCTAATGGTAAAATCCCATCGCAGGTGGGCTTTTTTGGCTGTTTATATTTCTGTACTTAACACTTGATTATGTCAGCAGGCTTATGGCCAGGCCACCAAAGTAATGAATATTTATATCATTATAATCCTCTACAGAATAAAGACAAAGGTATTTTTATTTTGCTCTGGAGCCCTTTGAGTATAACCTTTACAATGAAAATAAATAACGGAGAAGAAAGTCCTCCGTGTAAAAATATTTTTACTAAAGGTTTTCGAAGCTAATAAATTGTAATATTATTGCTTCTTTTCCTTAGTTCGATTTTTTAAATATGTTATACAGTTTTTCTGAACCATCTTAGGTCTAATAAGTTGGTTGATCTGTGAAAAATGAGCGAAAAGCTATTCAGTAATCGTTATGGTGACATTCTATCAGCGTCAGCCATGATGGAAAAGTCAAAAATGTATTGGATTGACTTATGCTACCGAAAATTTTGTTTTTTTTTTTTTCCTTTTTGGCAATTAAGCTGATGAAACTATAACATTACACTTTATGATTTTATATTATGATTATGTACCCTATATGGAAATCAGCATTATCCTAGAACCAAAAATTCAAAGATATGTGACATCTACCAACCCGCACTGAGCCCGCGTGGTAGATTACAGCCCTCTCGAAGAGAGGAGGCCTGTGTCCCAGCAGTGGGAAAATTCGAGGCTGATTATGATGACCCCATAATATGGTGTTGTCTCTGAATTAAATTATTATTTATTTAGTACTAGCAGTGCCCCGCGGTTTCACCCGTATAAGTGTCGATTTCGTGGGAATATCGGGATGAAAAGTAGCCTATGTGTTAATCCAAGGTGTCAGCTACCTCCATACAAAATTTTATCAAAATTGGTCTAGCCGTTTGAGTGTGAAGAAGTAACAAACATATAAACACACACACTCACAAACTTTCGCCTTTATAATATTAGTGTGATAAGTAGGTACGCTCTACTTGTCAGTCGTAATTGTACATTTCATCAATTATTCTCAAAGCCCACGTTAGGACACACTTGGTGCGACATTTTGCGTCAAAATCTCATCCTTTGTTAGCTACAAAACTTGAATTTTTTCGCAACGAAACCCTCAGCTTCCATTACATTTTTCGTCCATAATTTATAAAGAAAGTACACTTTTTCCTTGACCACTTGCGTCGAGTGTTGCGACATATTTCTTATTCAGCTACAGTATCGCCTCGCCACGTCGCGGGGAACTTCGCTTAACTAAGTTATTAAAAGTTGTCGCTCTTACAATTTTCTCTTAATTAAAATTATGACGGCGGGTGACTCTAGTCAAGTTCTAATAATGATCTGGTGGAAGCTATGAGAGATGGATTGGTCTTTGGGATTTTAATAGGACTTTAATTTTGATTGAAGCCATTTAATTTCATGCAGTTCATTTATAATGTAATTAGTGGAAATGATAACTAAACGACTGTTTAGTTTGCCAAGCCTTGGTGTAATAATATTACACTGATAACCTCTAAACGAAGCAAATTATCCGAAGCGATTATATCCCTAGGTGATAAGGGTGGCCCTCTCCAGATTTTTTTAGGAATCGAAACTTACGCGGGTGAAACCGGGGGGAACAGCTACTATCGATAATTACGTACATACGTAACGTAACGGACTTATATATCTAATATTTCTACGTAATATTCACCTATTTTCAAAGACATTAAATTATTTATCTTAAATCTCTGTGCCTATTTCAATCTTTGATTAGTCAAGAAGCTTTTTCTAATGGACTAGTAGTAGGTATCTACTACTGCAGACTAGTGTACAGTCCTTTAATAGATTTTCAACTTTATCGCTAAAGCATGAGGTTCAAGGTTGATTGGGAAAATTGGACAGTTTCGGTTAGCTTGATGTGCTGGCGTCTGCACATGTCAATTTCATCAATTTAAAGTTGACACATCGCTCCCGCTTTCGCATTTAAATTGGAACGATCTTTATGCAAAAATACAAGAGCCCACGATTCAGGTAGCTTTCAACTTTGCCATTCGGGAAACTTTGGTCTAATTAATTTTGATCTCACTGGATTACCTTGATTACGACATCGGCTAGCTAATTAGCTGATTGTGTTTACAGAGAAGATTTTAAAGTAAGTTGTGTCGTCACTAGCACATTTAAATGTACCTAGATTACTTTTACAAAATAAATAAGAAAGACTGGTTGGAAATCGAATAGCAAAATATTATTAAACATGCTTTTGACAGACGCATTACAAGTACAATATAATTATATAATGTGCCCTTTGTTAGATTCGCGGCGACGTAGTTTGTACCATGGTTCTGATAGCTCTCTTTTGCAAAATATTAATTGATTCACTGAATACCAAATTATTTACCTTTTACCAATTTTGGACCTGAAGAATCCAAGATCGAATCCAGCCAAAAAACCAATCAATGGGTTAAATTGCGATGCGGCTTATCCTTTATACTTCGATAAATCAAACGATACAATGCGAAAGCAAACACGAAACGTATTGTCCGGTTTACTTCCACATTTTGTTGTGTAAAGCTACTTACAAAATCCATACTAATATTATATCTGTGTGTCTGTCTGTCTGTCAGTGTCGTAGGTGGCTTAAGGGACATTGGATAATTACTCCTTCGAAACCAGTTTCATACTCGTAGTAGTATAAAAAAAACCTTCATGGAAACCAGTTACGAAACCCCGGTTTCCTTGATGTCCGAAGCGGTCTGTTACCTCTTCACGCTTAAACCACTGAACCGATTTAAATGAAATTTTGTATGGAGATAGTTTGAGTCCCGCGAAATGACTTAGGGTAGTTTTTATACCGATATTCCCACGGGATCGAAACTTATGCGGGTAAAACCGCGGCGCTGCTAGTTATGAATAAATCAAAGTATGAAGTAAATCGCTTCACATCCGCATCGCGTGACGACATGAGCATAATACAATGTTCGCCGATTGTAAACGTAACTTTGTTGACCCCGCAGTAAACTAACAGCCCGTATGGTAATGTTACACTAAAAGGTTGCTGTTTTATGTGGGAAGAATACCAAGGAAATGGACGCGTTTATTGGCTGGTTTACATTTCTTTTTATAGTACGATGTTTATTAGGTGTCTTAACTGTAACTTTTGATGAAAGTACTTTTATTTATTTATTATGTTTCTTGATTAAAACGGTTAAAAACCAATCATAGAAATTAAAGACACAGCTTGTATATACACATACATAATATAAAATCATCAAGTAAAAAGTTAACAACACTTCTCACAGTACTTCTGACATGCCGACCAAATCTTCGTCCATCCGTCCGCAAACAGGGTTAAATTGAAAACATGCGACAAATCGAAATGAGAGATTGTACTCATCATTATGAACAACTTTTATTATGGGAACAACCTGAAATCGCGAAAAAAAAATCAGCTATTCCCTACATTTTATGTTCGCATAACTCGTCAAAATGTAGGGAACAGCTGTTTTTTTTTGCGATTGCAGGTTTGGTCCCATAGTAAAAGTTGTTCATAATGATGAGTGCAATCTCCCATTTTGATTTGTCGCATGTTTTCAATTTCGCCCTGTATAATATAAGAAAATTTTCTTTCGAGAAACTAGCTCTTAGTTTTCAAGAAAACTGTCTGTGACAAACAAACCATCAAACACAAGTAGGTACGCCAAAGTACAAACTTATAATGGATCCAATGTCCTTTACATTGATTGGATCCATTATAAAGTACTAAATACATGGAACACAAAAAAAAAACATACATTCTTATACTGGCAGTAACTTCAACACTTACACTGAACCATGAACATAATAATAAAATTGCAACATTGTGTTCGACCGATGTTATAATGAGATTGTTCTCTCCAATATCATGTTCCGCACCGACCCGCACCGATCCGCACTGACTACGACTTTTCATGGCGTCAGGTTGCGACCGAAATATCACGGGTTTATTTTAGTAACAGCTAATTTTGAGGTCAGCTATTTGTTATGGGACTTTTGTATGAGTTAAATTGATGGGTAATAACTCAAAATTACTGCCATCACCATCTGCCTAGCCTTTTTCCAACTATGTTGGGGTCGGTTTCCAGTCTAACCGGATGCAGCTGAGTACCAGTATTTTACATGGAGCGACTGCCTATTTGACCTCCACAACCCAGTTACTGGGTAATACGAAACCCCTTTGCAAGACTGGTTGTCAGACTTTCGGGCTTCTGCGACCCGTAACGACTTTCAAAGATCAAGGAATGACAGCTGGAACCAACGGATTAACATGCTTTCCGAGGCACGGAGGGGTCTCAGTATGTAAAGATGGTCACCCATGCACGGACCACAACAAGCGTAGCTTCCGCGCGCGTCGATCGATCCGTGTGGCTGTTATTAGCCCCTCTTCCATCGAAAATTAATATTTACATAATCCCCGAGCACTTCATTTATAACTTTTGTGGTGCCTATTTCAGTTTATTTAGTAATGTTCCTGCTCTCGTGTAGTCTCTTTCCCATAACGCAATCTTATAATCGCAAAAGCATGCTGATACAGGCCGATTGCCTATAATGTGCCCACTGCTGGGACACAGGCCTCCTCTGTGTGAGATCGAGTAGGCCCTTATCCACCACGAGGGCGCGGCGTGGGTTGATCTTGTGTTAACCAAGTGTACAAGCAAGCCGTGAATGTGTACGCAAAGACGAGTAGCGTGAGCACATAACACACACACACACACGCACGCTCACATTTTCGACTTCGCCATTGTCTCGGACGGTACCCAGAGAGAGCTCCTGTGCTTACACACACACATTCACAGCATGTTTTTGCACTTATAAACCACAAGTAAAGCGCACGTCGCTTCGTGTGATGAAAATACTATACCCGCGCGAAGCATAGGCTGGTCACTATTTTTACAATAAAACTAAAAAACCTCCCACATTCCTACATGCGACCCTCACTAACCTAAAAATCAGATTACCTGCTAAATTGCCCTAAACGGTTCCACCGTGCATCAAAGGGCTGGAAATAAAAGTAAATATGCACCGTCCGGGAAGCGAACCCGCGCCCGCGCCGGTGCATTACCGCGCTGCACGTAATTGCATTTTGACATGACGCGAGCCAAAGCGCTTGATGTGGGGCCATGAAAACGGTGGTAAAGGATTCCAATGGGAATTTTGATATTGGTAAGCATTCCCTTTAATAATCTTACTCAAAAGGTCATCAATGGATGGATGGCAAACATCACCAAAATAATCATCACACAATGGCTAAAATATCTACCTAGAAGCTTTAAAAGAGATACTTTATTTGGTCACAACGATTTGTTGTTTTAAAGGAATATTTACCAACTTTTGGTAAAGTAAATACACACACAATAAACAACAATATAAAATCTATAGTGGTATCTACCGATTCCCTTGTTCACAAACTAAACTAAATTTAAGTTCAGTGCATCTTTTTATTTCTATTTCATTAAGAAAAGGACAGCAGATAAATTTTAGTTTAGTCCTGTCAAATTAATCAGCGCCTGACACTACTCCATACAAATTTAGACGTGATTAAAAACTTGCCTACTTTACTTATTACTTCAATAAATTTACGTCCGATACCGATATCGGCTCTAAGCTCAGAGCCAAAAAGCAAAATGTTACTAATATAAAATAACATTCAAAAATTATTTTATAACCTGCAACCCGCTATTTTCCTAGCCCCATCCTAATTGCGACCCCCGTGCACCTTTATCGTTCCCGCTAAGTACACGAGTGTCGCTCGGAGTAGTTTTATTGCGCTCACTCTCATCTGCCACAGATTAAATACGTATATTCATTTGTCGAGGGTATTATGAAAATTTTATTACTAGAGCAACTTTGTGGTCCCACGTTGGGCGCCAATTTGGTAGCAATAATTTTTATTGTGTGTGTTTTTGATCCAAGAACAGAATTGTGTTTACTAGTTTGAATAAATTAAGCTAGAGTAATTTACTAAAACTATTTAAAATGTGTGTCGCAAAGGGGAGTAACTTTAAAGTGTTGGCATTGGGCGCCAAAATCAAAATAATGGTATTTATGATTTATAATTATGGAACCTTAAATACAAAACACAGCGTAACAGACTGGATACAAATACATCAGCAAGAAGATTATGCTTATTTTGATCAAAGTCGAAGTTTTGTGTAATTTAAATATAAGAAAAAGAACCTAGAAGACGTAGGTGGTAATGCTACAAAAACTACATTTGTAAAACCAACATTACTTTCCTAACAAGGAAACTCTCAGAGCGTTCAAAATATCGACCCGTCATCATTGAATCCAGTTAATTGGAATCGACAGCTTGCAGTTGACTTCGAATTTCTGTAGCACTGCTACGAAACTCTACGAAGTTCTACGAAACCGCTACGAACGTTACGTCGTAGCTCGTAGCGGTATTGAAGATGATTATAAATTGCCATCACATATTGTATGGGGTTATTTTGATAGGATTACCAAAGTTAGTTTGATTCGGACTGAAAGCAATCTGACGCTGGCACTACTTGAAGTACTATTGATCACTCTGATTGCGTAAAACGCTTTTATTAATTTATCAAGTTTTTCTAACTGAACAGACAGCTGTGCTGCTGTGCAGTTTGTTGCGCCACTTCTGCCCACCTAAAGCACTAGAAACTGGTGAAGGGCAGGCATTTTAAGGGCCAGTCTTGGTGAGGGGGGGAGACATTTTAAGGGCCCGCCTTATGTTATTTTGACATTCAAAAAGTACTGATTCCCAGCCTAGTTTGAATAAATGGATTTTGATGAGTAATAATAAAATTATAAATAACTGACATAGTATTTATTTTGCCAGTGTTTTTTTTTCTTTTGATAACCGACTAAACATTTCAGCGCAGGAGGCTTCAGAATCATATACTAAATCCATGGTTACAGTTTCCGCGTCAATGGCCCTGTCATACCCTATATTAAATCTGTTTGAGTGCAGCTGATTACAGTTTTCCGCTGGACCGTGACAGGGCTCGCATAAATATTCATAAGCTACTCGTATCTGCGCCGAACTCAATCAAAAAGGGTAGTTTAGCTGTAAAACATACAGACAGATTGAAGGATCAACTTTTGCGTATATCTATATCCTATCCTACTTCCTACTAATATTATAAACGCTAAAGTTTGTGAGAATGGATTGATGAATGTTTTTTACTCTTTCACGCAAAAACTACTGAAACTAAAACAGATTTGGATGAAATTTGTCACACAGATAGTTTATAATCAGGATTAACACATAGGAAACTTTTTATCCCGATATTTCCACGGGATCGAAACATATAAGGGTGAAACCGCGGGGCGCTGCTAGTAATTATTATAAATTTAAATCGCTTTTCGTGTCTGTCTGTGTGATCGCGTTGTTCTTCTAAACTACGCTATAGATTTTAATGCAATTTTTACCATCATATAGAGAATTTATATCTGGAGGTTTGTGTATATAAAACATTAATGAAACATTTTTTTTATTTTGTTAATTTTGTGTTTCACGAACTGTGTCCAAAAAAAAACTTTATTCTTTCTTACTTTTCTTTCTAATATTAAAATTCAAATAATAAAGACATCCCAATGGTTTTTACGAGATTTATTCGGACTTTTGTTCAGTAGACTAGCGAGTCTACCTGATAAAAATCTTAAATTTACTGACAGACAACGTATCTGCCTAAATAAATCAGTGGGTTTTAAAGTATGACATTTTGCGCAGGAGTTCCATAAATAACAAAAGTTAGCTGCGGAAGACATTTCGAAAATTCGATTCCCAAAAGAGGTTAATTGGGGATGAAAGTTTGAAAGGAAGTTAGTAATTTATGCTGATGGAAAACCCCATCGGGCCCACGGCTTGTTTCGACTGTGCAGACGCCAGCACATCAAGCTACCCGAAACTGTCAAATTTTCTCAATAAACTTTGAACCTTATGTCTTAGTAATAAAGTTGAAAATCTATTAAAGAAATTTGACACATTGTAGTAGATTGATGTGCTGGCGTCTGTACATTCAAGACATATTGCGTTGCTAATAATTACAGGTTGTTGTGAAACCAGTGTAGTAAGTGTGTAGGGTATGTTCGTGAGAGCAGTAATAAAAGTCAATATAAAACAACTCACGGTATAATGTCCATACACAGCACGATAAACAACACAGAAGGAGTAGACACACAATAGTTAGAACACGATCACATTTACACATAAACAGTACAAGTCCACATACAAACAGTATTACCAAAAACTATCGAAGATAAAAATTAACAATTAAACATGCGCGGGCGCAGGTATTAGCGGCGAGGTCTTTGACCGACTGACCTCTAAAGTGAAAGGCCGGGCGCGTGACGTTACCGCTCGCGCCGGCCGGGCCTTCACGCAATGAGGCGACGTCACGACGACGTCATAACATCACGCTATCGCTGCATGTGTATGGGCACGGTACTCCGACATCATCCGACATCATAATGTAAACATTATTGATGCCGTGAATGGTTTGAGTAGTGGTGTCAATAAATGTACTTACTTATATGATTATAATAATGTGGCTGTAGTTATGTTTGTGTTTTGATGTGTTGTTTTGTGTGTGATATTAATAAATGTAAATAAACTATGTTATAGGGGTGAACCCCACATCACCCCCCTCCAGAGACCGTCAAGGGCGATAAAAATCTGGAAACCTGACATGACGTCCAGAGCGAGTGATATACTCTTTGCTACAGCTAGGTGGAGTGACTTCTGGGTTAGCTTTGTCAGCCAAAATGTAAGCTGGCTTTAGGCGGTCAATTGTGACCGTAACCTCTCTGCCCTTGAATAATATTTTGAAGACTTTGTCTCCCCTTTGCAGTACTTTGTGAGGACCTGTGTACGCTGGTTGTAGCGAGCCACGTAATGCGTCTTCACGAAGGAACACGTGATCAGTGGTCTGCAGATCCTTGAAAACGAAAATGCTGGTCTTGCTGTGGCGGGATGCTGGAGTTGGTTGCAGGTTTTGGGCGTACTTGCGAATGCGCGCAGTGAAGTCTGTGACGTCAGATGTTCCTTCGTCACTAGGAGTGAAAAATTCACCCGGGAGCCTTAGCGGTTCGCCGTATACAAGTTCGGCTGAAGACGCTTGGACATCCTTTTTGAATGCGCTCCGTATGCCAAGCAATACCCACGGCAAGGACTCTGTCCACTTGTCATTTGCATGGCACGTAATGGACGCCTTGAGTTGCCGGTGAAACCGCTCCACCATGCCATTACATGCCGGATGGTATGCCGTTGTCCGTTTGTGCTGGAAGCCAGCCAATTTGGACAATTGTTCGAACAGGGCCGACTCGAACTGTCGACCCCTGTCCGTGATTATGTCTGTGGGACAGCCAAACCGGGCAATCCATCCGGATAGCAGCGCTTTAGCTACTGTCTCGGCAGTTATATCGACAATAGGTATGACTTCCGGCCACCTGGAAAAACGGTCGACTGCCGTCAGACAGTACCTGAAGCCTTGCGAAATTGGGAGCGGGCCCACAAGGTCGATATGGACAGTGGTGAACCTTGCACGTGGGAGTTGATACGACCCTAATGGCGCAGAAACGTGTCGGCTCACTTTGGCCCGCTGGCACTCGAGACAAGCTCGTGCCCACTCCCTGCACTGCTTCCTAATGCCTGGCCAAACGAAGCGCTCTGCGATTAATTTGGCAGACGCTGAGACACCAGGGTGGCTAAGGGAATGCAGGCTGTCGAAGACTTGCTTTCGCAGCATTACGGGTACAAATGGTCTGGGAGGCGTTGTACTGACGTCGCAGTACAAAGATTTACGCTCCCCTGGGACCTGCACCTTCTCCAGAACCAATGATGATCCTTCCTGGAGTAGCTTGGACAGCTCCGGATCCGATGTTTGCGATTCCGCGAGGGTGTCGAAGCTGACCGGTACCTGTAGCGCGTCCACGCGAGATAAAGGGTCGGCTACTACATTGTCCTTCCCGGAAATGTGCCTTACGTCGGTTGTGAACTGGGCAATGTAGTCCAGGTACCGAAATTGCCTGGGCGAGCAGTTTTTCTTCCTCTCGTGGAATGCGAAACTGATCGGCTTGTGGTCCGTGTACACGACGAAGTGTCTAGCCTCGACCATATGGCGAAAGTATTTGATGGCCTCGTAAATGGCCAGCAGTTCCCTGTCATAGGGAGAATACTTTGTTTGCGTTGGGCTGAGCTTCCTGGAAAAGGAATTGGAATACAATTCCAATTTTTATTACAATAATATTTATATTTAATTAATTGATTCGTATTTAATAATTAATAGGTTAATAAATGAGCCTTCATTCGTAAATAAATATTTGTACGCCATAGTATGGCAGGATATGCTGGAACCAAAATTGTAATATCTATTGTACCATATTCTGACAAATAAACATTATTGATTGATTGATTGAATCTCTGGGACTGGGAGAAATGGGACTGCCTCGCCATCATGCCACAAATACAACATATGACCTTGGTGAATCCGGAATTCAATAGCGACCAATAAATCTGATAAGTGGAACAGATGTTAATTCCTAGATCATGCTATAAGGACTGATCAAAAGCCATGACGTCACACGACCCATCGCTTAACAAAGATACTTAGGCTGGCTACTATGTATCTACATTACATCAAAACTACAAAATTACAATGGAAGGTGGTGTTGAACAACCTGAAGGATATGATACAGTTTTGGGATTCCGAAGATATAAAAGACCGAGCCATCTTCTTAGTGGAACAACATTGAATAACTGTATCTACCTATCTTTTATTTAATCTTTTAAGCGCTTGGCTAAATATCAATTGCCGTGCCCCTAGCGCGCGGCTAAAAATCGATAAAATCAAGATAAAATAATACCTACAATAAATAAGGAGGAGAAATCGTTGTATCGATTAAAAAATAGACAAAAAGTTGTTTTCTCTATTTAATAATGGTTTTAGTTGTACCGCGCAGTTAATAGGACGTAAATAGAACGAAAAAATCATGCATGTACTCTGTCGCAGAAATACGACACAAGCGGTCAAAAGGTTAAATAAAGGACATTGAATTCATTTGAATTACAAGCAAGTAACTAAACGAAGTTCAAACCGTACACGATGCAGCCAGCATTATTGATCTGAAGCTATAATCAAATAAATTGTAGGTGTTACGAAGTTCACCGGGTCATCTAGTAAAGCCATACACATCATGAGCCCAGCTTGCTAAGAGGCTGGGATTTGGCACAGATTACATCTCCGCTTGCCAAACTAACGTTGCATAATATGACGGTTCATATTTGAATGTTGCACGACTAAGTCCGGAATAAAATATTAGTAAAGGAATTGACTCTCTTAGACAGTATGTTGACCAGCGGGGCAATTACGTAACACATTATCAATCGGAATCGGTTTCATTTTGACAGTTCAACAACATTCATTGCGTTATTTACGTGTTGAACAGACAAATTTTTCGAACTTATGAAGCAATGGATTAGAAATTTGCGTCAAAATGATTCTGATTCCGATTGATAGTGTGTTACGCAATTAGGGTGTAGGTTTATGAACGTAACCTCATCGGAAAAAGGCGCGCGTCTACGCAAATATAAGTGAATGTTTTAGCCAAGATTGTGATTATGAGACTCCTACTAGTTAAATTACCCGAACACTTAAGGGGCCAGCGTAGCATGCGTAGTTCATACAAACGTAATACCAAAATAATTTGTAAATCAAACATTATTCTTAGTTTAGTGTATATTTATTCCGATTGGATTACAGAATATCTAGGTTCCCAAATACATATTTAGAATGGACGCCGGTTTAAAGACGAGTTATGAGAAAAAAGTTTTCCACAGTCAAATTCCTCTTATCTCGTCTTTATATCAGAGTCCTTTGAAAATATACCTATATTTGGGAACCTAGATACTCTGTAATCCAATCAGAATGAATATACACTACATTAAGAATATGTTTGATTTACAAATTTTTTTGGTATTTTAAGACGAGAGATGCGATAATGACCAGTTTCCCTCGTAGATGACGTAGATCTTTCATTTTTTTTTTTACGATAGCCAGCCGACTTTTTCCGCCGTATTCTCTTCAATTTTCTATTATTATGGTAACCTATTAGAATGGTAATGCAACTATTCTCTTAACTGTAACATTGTAATATTGGAGATGGCCGCCCACGTCTCCTCGAGAGAGCCGCACACGAAAGTACGTCACATTTACATACACGAACAAATGGATTGGTGAACGCAATCATGGCAATGTGTAGTACAATACTTTGATGATATTACAATGGTCGCCAACCAACTTTACATAAATCACTAACTTTTACAATGGGTAACAATCATAGTTCTAGTATGTGAACATAAACTCGTAATATTATGTGAGAATAAGGGCTGATTTACATTGACAAAGTATTTTAATCCAGCGTTCGAATTCAGGACTGGATCACCCATCAGATCTAACACGAAAGCATGGAGTAAACTTAACGTAGCTCTTAAAATTGATAATACTCGTTTTATTCATTTAAGACTTTATTCATATATTATGCATACATGCATAATCAGCCTATAATGTTCTCATTGCTGGGAAACATGCCTCCTCTCTGTGGAAAGGAGTGCGCCGTAATCCACCACGGCCGTGATCGACCACTTGATAGTTCAAAAGTGCCGCTAACCTTTTAACCGCTTACGTCGGATTAATCCGACGTATATTTTCGTGTCCATTCCGCCAGAGTCGTATATATACGACAAAATAACACAGCTCGTTTAATCTGTATTATTATTACATCATCACAGCTCGTTTCATCGGTATATATTTTTTTTTTTGTCGGGCGCTGGAGGCACGACAACTGATATAAAGTCTGGCGGTTAAAAGGTTAATTAGTTTATCTATCTATACTTATAATAAATCTGTAGAGAGGTCAATTCTGTACATGAAATATATTTTCAAAATAACTATCAGGGGGTGATTAGTGATCGATACTGATGCCAAAAATGCAATCAGTAAAATTTTTGTCTGTCTGTCTGTCTGTCTGTCTGTCTGTCTGTCTGTCTGTCTGTATGTTCCTTATAGAAACAAAAACTACTCGACGGATTTTAACGAAACTTGGTACAATTATTCTTCATACTCCTGGGCAGGTTATAGTATACTTTTCATCACGCTACAATCAATAGGAGCAGAGTAGTGAAGGGAAATGTTGGGAAAACGGGAGAAGTTACTCCATTTTGTAAGCTTCCGTCGCGTGTGCAGCCTTAATGGTTAAAGTTACATAGAAATCATGTATGACGGAAATATTCTACATAAAATTGTCTAAAAAATATCTCGCAACAGCATATGTCTATCTTTTATGGTTGACTCACAATAACACGTGTAACTCCTGATAGCTTAGCAGTTCGGAGCATTCTGATTATATTTGTTTACTCTTACGTTTATAATACTCTCACTCATCCCTAATTTAAAAAAGTTAACATTATTACCTATTCAATAAAAAAAGAATCATAGAAATCGGTATAGAAACACCAAACTTATACATGAAATAAGCCATCGCGCCGTCTCACGTCTGAATCATGCTATAAGGATTATTTTTGTGTAACGGTTGCCGCGCTCGACACTTCGTTCAATATTTTTGGCTGTTGATGCGTTCAGAGCGTTCGACCTTATTGACAGACAATAATTGATATTGAGAAACCGTGCTTATCAGCGCGACTTTTAGTCTTTAAATAGTTTATTTGAATTTCTTTTGTTGTTATTTTGTAAAATAGGTATGAGTTGTTTTGGTAGTGTTTAAATATTCGTTCAAATTAAAAATTATTAAGCGTAGGTACTTTTATTAATTAAAGTAGTTATAAGTATTTATTTTTAAGTGAAGTAGGTATAGGTAGATAGTATTGCACAGGCGTTTCAGCTTTATTTTCATTTCTTTTTTGTTGTGTAGACAAGGAATAAGGAAGGATTTTTTGAAATTCAACCCCTAAGGAAGTTAAATAGGGGATGAAAGTTTGTATGAAAGTCCGTCAGTTTTAAAGTTAGGATCATCAAATTTTGTGTTTAGGCTGACGACTATAAATTAATTTGTACGTGTCTCAGCGTTTTTAATAATTCTACTCCCAAAGGGTTAAAAGGGGGGATGAAGTTGTGTATGAAAGTCCGTCAGTTTAAAAGTTAGGATCTTTAAATTTTGTATTTAGGCTAACGATTGAAAATTAATTTATACGTGTCTCAGCATTTTTGATAATTTCTCCCCCAAAAGGGGGATGAACGACCTGACTGAAATATCAACGCACAGTCTAAATCGCTGGTCCTTCCTAGGGACATGAATTTTGGAGGGTGTGTTCTTTGTGAAGAGTAGGTATCGAATAAGAAGGGGTTTTTGGAAATTAAACCTTTAAGGGGGTAAAAAGGGGGGATTTTGTTGGTATGAAAAATCTTATTTCTTGAGTTAATAACCTTGAAACTTGGCATGAATACTTATCTAAGTAAATTATGAAGTTTGGAATTTTTCGTTTTTCTAATATACCCCTAAAGAGGTATTGGGGGGTGTCAAAATTTGTATGGAAGAATTTTAACGCCCTGTCCGATTAACTTGAAACTCAGTATTTATACTAAGGACTAAAAATAATTAATAACATGTATCAGGGTTTTTCCAAAAATCTACCCCTAACTGTGTGAAAAGAGGTAGTTAATTTTAAAGGGGAGGATTTTACCGCGTGGCTTGATTAGCTCGAAAATTGGTATAAATAAACTGAGTCAAGTTATAAAATTCCACCCCTGTGGGGGTGAAAAGCGGGGATACAGTTTATTTGAAAAATCTGATTCCTTTGTTCTATAAACTTAAAAATTGGCCCGAATACTTATTTATCTAAATTAATTATAAAGATCATACCAACATACATTTTCGAAACTTTTAGAGGAAAGTACGAATTTCACGCGGACGAAGTCGCGGGCAGAAGCTAGTATGAAATAAACTAGCTGCACCCCGCGGTTTCACGCGTATAAGTGTCGATCCCGTGGGAATATCAGAATAAAAACTATCTTATGTCCTTTCCCGGAACACAAACTATCTTTATACCAAATTTTATCTAAATCGGTTCAGCGGTGAGGTTACAAACAGACACTTTCGCATTTATGTATGGATATGGATGCTTTGAGTTTGAAGTCAATGTAACTGAACATGCTTACAAAACAGAGCACGCTAACTCAATAAACTAAATTATATTTTGTAAATCAATGAAACCATATCAAAGCACGATTATTTGGAACATGCCTGTGAATGAGCCTTTGATGAATATTTACAAAATGATACGAGCACTTAGCGTGTTTCCCGTAACTGCACACGAATGAATGAATACTTCTCTCATTCCCTTTCTGGATTGGTAATATGAATAGGAAGCCAGATTTTCTACGCGTATAATTTTGTTTTTGGAGTTCCGCGAGTAAAAAGAAAAACGAAATGTCGAAGATTTTGGTATATCTATCTAATGATGAACGGTTGAAATCGAAAGTCTAAAAAAAATGGTTACTATTTAGTATTATGTTTATAGAGATATGAAGAACAGTGTGTAAAGTTCTCTCGTCATCCATAGAAAAGGGAGGATCCTCCGACCACGAGTGTTCTGACTGGTGGGAAACTGCACAACGATTGATGTCGGGACGTTGTATTTATGCTAGTTGCATGGTAAATTCTACGTGGCTCGTATGTGGCGGTGTAGATGACGTACTAATTCGATTCTCGTGCACTGGGTTGTGGGTTCAAATCCGGACAATTCAATATACCTACTTTTGAGTTTATCTTGGACATTACTGACGTTCGTAAAGGAACAACATCGCGAGGAAACCTGGGCTTCATCATCATCATCATCATTTCAGCCAAAAGACGTCCACTGCTGGACATAGGCCTCCCCCAAGCACCTCCACTTCGACCGGTTTTGTGCTTCTCGCATCCAACGAGTTCCTGCGGCCTTCACAAGGTCGTCGGTCCACCTTGTGGGAGGCCTTCCAACGCTACGCCTTCCGGTACGCGGTCGTCGCTCCAGAACCTTTCGGCCCCATCGGCCATCTGTTCTGCGAGCAATGTGCCCTGCCCACTGCCACTTAAGTTTGGCAATTCTTCGGACTATGTCGGTTACCTTGGTTCTCCTGCGGATCTCTTCATTTCTGATTCGATCCCGCAGGGAAACTCCAAGCATAGCCCTCTCCTGTGTCCTTATTATGGCCTGTGGCCTGTGGCCTTATTAGAAGGCTAAAAGTCACCCAAAGGGCAATCCTTTGGGTGACTTTTAGCCTTCTAATAAGGCCCATTGTGAGCGACCACGTTTCAGTGCCATATGTCATCACTGGAAACACGCACTGGTCAAAGACTTTCGTCTTGAGACATTGCGGTATGTGGGACGAGAAGATATTGCGTAGCTTCCCGAACGCTGCCCAGCCGAGTCGGATTCGACGATTGACCTCTTTCTCGAAGTTGGACCTACCTAACTGGACAGTTTGTCCTAGGTAAATATACTCGTCCACGACTTCGAGTGTAGCGGGCTTATCCTAACTTAATAATATTATAAATGCGAAAGTAAGTTTGTTTGTTTGTTACCTTTTCACGCCTAAACCACTGAACCGTTCATCCTGAATTTTTGCATATACATACGTTTTCAGGTGTACAGAAACAGACATGGGTACCTTTCATCTCGAAAAAAAGGGCTGTTCCCGAAACAAAACAACAATAACGTTATTATGATAATAGATGGCGCCACGTGGCTTTCGAAACTTATGCGGGTGAAACCGCGGTGCGCAGCTAGTAGTTAATATAAGTCTAACATTGTTATCCCGTCTTGAGCAAGCAAGGTGATCAGTGCTCGTGCCTTGTGTGTTTGAGAAGAGGCATTTACCCTGCAGTGGGACTATAACAGGCTGGTATTCATTAATATGTTAATTTCATAATCATGAAGAGGCTGTTCAATACATTATACCGAACATGAACGACGCCAGCACATCTAACTACTACAATCTGTCAAATTTCTTTAATAGATTTTCAACTTTATTGCTAAAACATAAGGTTCAAAGTTGATTGGGAAAATTTGACAGATTCGGGTAGCTTGATGTGCTGGCGACTGTACATTGTACAACCACGTTAAAAAAAATCCTTAATAACTTTCAAGTATTACCAAGTTCTGAGCTACTTAAAATATATTCTCTATAACAAGTTTAATGAATAAATTAAACAAGTCCCTAAGTGCGTGCGAAGTTTTGAAAATTCGCAATCTTAGTAGGTACGACCGGGACTTTTACCATTTTTCCGATACAATATTTTTCACCGTAATAACATAAATATTTACGTGCGATGAATTGAGTCATTACTTTCATTTTATTAGGGTCTTTATTTTCATATTTATCGCAGTATTTCGTAAAATTGAAGGCATAAACATTTGTGGCACTCTTCCTGTGCCCTCTTCAATTTGTACCTATTGAAAGGCCATCTTTTTACTTTGTTTCTTTCTATTCTTGAATCTTTCTGACTGAATGAGTCTTGTAAATAAGGTTGCTCTATTAACCTTTTAACCGCTTGTGTCGCGTTTATGCGACACATGTTTCCGTGCCCCTACCGCCCGTGTCGTATTTCTGCGACAGAGAACATTCATGATTTTTTCGTTCTATTTTCGTCCTATTAACTGCTTGGCACAATTAAAACCATTATTAAATAGAGATAAAAACTTAAATGGTTAAATATTCCTGGGGCTAGGTGACATTCAAAACTGCTATGTCAACTCTTACAAAGAGTCACAATAAGCTACACAACGAAAACTCCGCGTAACTAAATCATATCATTAGCATTTGAAAGTGCAGCATGTTTACAGATTGACAGCGAGCTGGCAAACAGACGCTCGGTGTAATTGCACCTAAAGCGCGCCAAATGAGCCGGGGTCGGCAGGGAGCGAGCTTCATTAACGAAACGCGCGCGTTTGCGTTCACGACGGGTTAAGATTGGGCCAAGTGAGCTTATGCTCAGCACATCGTAGTGCACGCCGTTGAAAACGCGTCGTGGAATTTAAGTTATAATTTCGGTCTGACGCCTATTGAGCAAACTCAGCGATCGTGACCCGATTAATCGAATCGGGGGCGTCGGCCACAGGTGCCTCAACCTCTGGCGGCCTAAGCCACGGACCCTTAAGCCCGTGGCGTCAACCTGCTCATGGTTCACAGAAATTAGGTTACATTTTTTCGTATTTCAGTTGCAGAATACCCAACAAAATGTGTCCTTGACAAAATAGGACCTTGAGAAACTGGGAATAAAGTGTAACACTGGCCCGTGCGTAGTTTACAGAAATTAATTGGAAACAAGCTGATGATGGTTTCTATTTGAACTATACTACTCACCACCGTGCTAAAGTAAATTTATAGGGTATATTCTGCTAGGGAAAGATTCAATTAAACAAGTACCTTCTTACACAATACAAGTTTATTGGAATTAATACAAAATTAAGGCACACATACAAACAAAGTGGCGAGCCACTAAAATAATGCCTCTTTCCCTGCTACATATGGCATTCACCCACACAACTAGTCTCCGTACCTAGTGGTATGGGTGAAAACCTGCATGAGACAAATAGCAGTTTCTCAGAGTCGCTATGCGAGTCCGCGAGGGAATAGATCAATAACCTTACTAGCTCACGTACATGTGTCGACCTATTTGGACTGTGCTCATATGGGGAAAATAACTAATATGCTAAGCAAACCCGAGACACAATATCTTTACGAACAACTGGTCTTAACACCTAGCCTTTTTACAAAAGGCCTAACTCTCTCATAGGTTAAATTATTATCTTACACGGATAACCTCTCAGTTTTGAACTCAGTTAATACCAATCAGTTGAAAGTTCTGACCTCAGTCAGTTGAAGTCTCTCAGTCAGTTGACGGATCGTCGGTCCTTGGCTTCGCTCACAGGAGGTTCCTGTGAGCACACGCGAACGCGGCCTACGGACGAGATGGTGACGCTTTCGTTACCTGGAGTGGCGTACTTCCCTCATAACCGGGAACCGGCTAAGTAAGGCCTTCCTGAACGTCGGATGACCACACCGCAAGGGATAACCTTAAAGCCGCCTGCGCTCTGATGAATTCCAAATCATCACACAACGGCGCAACATCCAGGCATCAATTTAGCTGCGCATAGCACCAATCAAAAGAAGGCTAGCATAACAAGCCAGACCTGTAACAACGTCCTCGTGTCAGAACACACATGCAAGAGACCTGGGCTATAGGCTAACCAGCAAGAATAAAGCAAATGGTTGAATACTCACAGGATTCTGCTCTTTCTGGATTTATATTAAAACCCCATTGGGTTATTTGGGCACATCCCGTTCCTCTCAGGATATAAAGTCCCTCTCAAACAGCCCCCAGGCTCGTGTTCTTGGTTGGTCGTAAAAGACCGGACACGGAACACCGTTTTTTTCCAAACCAATCTGACAGTTTCTCGAATAATCTTCCACAGACTATATAAGATTATTATCGATTTTTATCTTTAATACATTCGACATTGTTTTTTAATTAAAAATATGGTGAATTATGTATGTTTGTTTATTTGTTTTAATTAACTGTTAAACTGTAATTAATTTATTAAACCCAAAAAACCGTCTTTGCGTAACGTAAACCACCATGTCAATCGCTATTCCACGACAGGTGTCGCTAGTATTAGTTTTGCAACGTCACAATGCCCCTCTTCCCACAATAAGGTTTTTGTGTACGCAAAAACCAACACCGCCCTCGGTGTTATAACACTGGAGTGGGTAAACAAATTCTCACAGAAAGCTAAGTGGAAGAGTACAAATCTTTATAATCAGATGATTCTGAAACGACAGATATAATAATTTTTAAGATGAAATATAAATAATTTCTTTAATTTCTCCTACTGTAAGTAAATGACCAACCTTATAAAATCCAAACTGCCAGGAAACTTATTCTGCTTACAAATCTTCCTACATTCCGGGCATAACCCCCCCCATTCTTTCATACATCCCTAAATTTTCCTCTCTTTCGATCCTGTAGCAACCTGCATTCATATCGCAGGAAGCCACCTCTTGCATACTCCCGAATTCCGTCTGTATACCAGTGGAACTCTGCATTGTTTAATACAAATCTAAACGATCCTCCTGGTGAATATGTTCAGCGAGCTGATACATATATAGGGCAAACAATGTGCATAACTCACCAGGCAAGACGTATACAGCGTTCCCAGAAATAAAACTTCTGAAAACATAATGGTGGTTTGGCTTAATTTTAAGAGTCACCGGCCGCTCGTAACTAGATAAGCACTAGTGCTATCTAAAGTCTCACCGAAATCTCGGCAAAACAAAACAATTAGTGAAGGCCTATTTTAGAAGTCACAATCCGCTTCATAAAAAAAAAAAAATACAACCAAGCAAACTTGGCTATAAACAACGTGTAGGCTTATTTTAGTAGTCACTATCCGCTTCAGTCAAGGCCTATTTTAGGAGTTACTACCCGCTCCATAAGAGAAACCAACCAAGCAGATTGATTATAAATATCGTGAAGGCTTATTTTAGAAGTCACTATCCGCTTCAGTCAAGGCCTATTTTAGGAGTTACTACCCGCTCCATAAGAAAAACCAACCAAGCTAGATTGATTATAAATATCGTGAAGGCTTATTTTAGAAGTCACTATCCGCTTCAGTCAAGGCCTATTTTAGGAGTTACTACCCGCTCCATAAGAAAAACCAACCAAGCTTGATTACTAAAGTTTTGGACCGAGCCATTAAAATAAGTTTGTTACTAAACGCGTGGCAAGCAAAACGGCATAATTCCCGTATACATTTTAAACTATACCCTAAACTCGCGTTCATAATTTAATATAATAAACAAAACAATGTAAATACCATGTGCAGCATTATAGTTACGTTACGCCTCGTCGTCGTTGTTCGAATCGACCTCAAAACAACACGTGAAAACACGGACTACGGCTAATATATTGTAAACTGCTACAACATTAATTAACATGGCAAAAAGCAAACTAAGCCATTTAATTTAAAAAAAAATAAAATTAAAAAAAAAATATACAATATATATATTTATATCAATTAGGGCTGAATATATCCCTGTCTGGCTTGAATAGTGTTGAGTCTGACGTGTTGAGTTTGTTATAATCAGAAACACTTTAAAAAAAAAAAAAAATCTATTTATCCATTTCGACCGGTTCTGGTGGTTGGTGACTGACTGTTGAAACTAGTTTTTTAGAATATTTGGTACAATTTTATGTTCCGGAATTAATAAAAAAAAATATAATATTCAAAAAATAATTCTAAATAAATAATCAATTTTTTTCATTTATGAGAGGAAACAACTGACTTTACCGTTTAAATGTCCCTTTCCACCATGTTAGTGTGTGGTGCGCCCATAGTGAACTTGAGGTACGTTAAACTTCTATAGTAGCCTATGAAACTCTGATCCCGTAAATTGAACCTCATTAATGGCAATTACGGTTTCAGGAATCCCGTAAGCAAGAAGAACATACATAATTCTCAAAGTTCCGGCTACCAAATCACTAGTTGTGTAATGGTGTCAGTTACATTTTTTTTTTTTTATATAACAGCAAATAATAACTACAAGTAAATGTACGAGTCGCACGCAAGTAATGCATAAACCGCAACCTCATACGTCACTTCGCCCTCAAGATGGGAATCAAATGTCAATATACTGTCTCTAAATCCATTATTATTATAATTATTATTTTTAATTTGTAACGTTATTTTTTCAATATAACAAAAGCAAAACTAAACGCAAAACGTGTACAACTCCAATCTCGTTTCCGAACGCACCGTAATATTTCGAAACGTCAAACGTCATAAGTATGACAATTTGTTTTATAGGTTAAGTTCCAATGTATGAAAACGAACGTCGATAATAAACAATGCTGTTTTATGGAATGCCGGTTGTATTATAAATCTGGGTTTAATGATGAGTGTTATAACGTCTAACGTCTAAGTGACCGACCAGTTGTCATAAAAATTCCAAGTGTTACGTTTCAAAGAAAGTTGACTGTTATTGTTCAATAATTTCGACAAATTTCAGCTCCCTGTATCGCACAAATCCAAACACTAATAGTGAAACCTGCCTGTAATGTTATTATCTTACCGGTGAAATTCTCTATAACAAAAAAGAGACCGCTAGAACACTACTGAGAACTGCGTCATAGAAACTTTACAATTTTTAAGTTTACCCCCAAATTAATTTTATTACTGTTACAGAAATTTATATTGGGTTTATTGAATTATAATACAATGTTTCACTATATTAATGCAATACAGTTTATCTGAACATGAACTGAAACAAACACATGAACATAAACTAGAACTGTTATGTTTTATATTGTAAAATAATTATCTTCCAGTTATAATAAAACCACTAAACAAACATTTGGTACATAAATAGTCCCAAAATAATTAACAGAATGCAACTTGTTCAACTTGTGAGTTGAGCATTCATACAAATAAGGTAATGACCTTTATCAACACTCTGCACCTTACCGGTCCAACAAAGAAATGGTTAGATTGTGGTGCGTTGACCACTTTATATTTAAAACTTATAAACTAGCCTTAAACTAAAACGAGAATCCGCCAACTGAAAGGACTGAGAGAACTGAGAGAGAGAGAGAGATACCGTTATCAATCTGTTCACCTTATACAATTAAATAATTATATACCGTTGGGCGCCAACTGTACCCTAACATATCGTCAATTGGGTCGACCTACTTAGTACGACGCTCATAAGGAGAAAATAACTAATATGCTAAGCAAACCCGAGACACAATATCTTTACGAACAACTGGTCTTAACACCTAGCCTTTTTACAAAAGGCCTAACTCTCTCATAGGTTAAATTATTATCTTACACGGATAACCTCTCAGTTTTGAACTCAGTTAATACCAATCAGTTGAAAGTTCTGACCTCAGTCAGTTGAAGTCTCTCAGTCAGTTGACGGATCGTCGGTCCTTGGCTTCGCTCACAGGAGGTTCCTGTGAGCACACGCGAACGCGGCCTACGGACGAGATGGTGACGCTTTCGTTACCTGGAGTGGCGTACTTCCCTCATAACCGGGAACCGGCTAAGTAAGGCCTTCCTGAACGTCGGATGACCACACCGCAAGGGATAACCTTAAAGCCGCCTGCGCTCTGATGAATTCCAAATCATCACACAACGGCGCAACATCCAGGCATCAATTTAGCTGCGCATAGCACCAATCAAAAGAAGGCTAGCATAACAAGCCAGACCTGTAACAACGTCCTCGTGTCAGAACACACATGCAAGAGACCTGGGCTATAGGCTAACCAGCAAGAATAAAGCAAATGGTTGAATACTCACAGGATTCTGCTCTTTCTGGATTTATATTAAAACCCCATTGGGTTATTTGGGCACATCCCGTTCCTCTCAGGATATAAAGTCCCTCTCAAACAGCCCCCAGGCTCGTGTTCTTGGTTGGTCGTAAAAGACCGGACACGGAACACCGTTTTTTTCCAAACCAATCTGACAGTTTCTCGAATAATCTTCCACAGACTATATAAGATTATTATCGATTTTTATCTTTAATACATTCGACATTGTTTTTTAATTAAAAATATGGTGAATTATGTATGTTTGTTTATTTGTTTTAATTAACTGTTAAACTGTAATTAATTTATTAAACCCAAAAAACCGTCTTTGCGTAACGTAAACCACCATGTCAATCGCTATTCCACGACAGGTGTCGCTAGTATTAGTTTTGCAACGTCACAAAAGAAAATTCCTTAACTTTGAGTAGTGCAAAAGATCCCCGGGGATCTCACGTTACTCAGCGTAATTTGCATAGCTCAAAACGAGTACTTACAGAAAGATGCGCTTTTTGAGCCGACTCATTTAACATCCGGAGCAACAAAACCGCAATATTTTATGAAACTGAATTTTGGTGACACACTTTATTTTTATGACGCTGCGTTACGCTCGTCTGACTTCACCTTTATAGTGTTCACTTTGTCATGTGCCACAGCAGTGCAATTAATTATAAAACAGGGATTAAAATGTGTTGTGATTTATAGGATTAAGTCGTTGTGATTTGATTAATTATTTAATCAAGCTTGTTCCGAAATATTGTGTCGATTTATTACTGAAACTGTTGTCACAGTTACGGTTCAGATGCATAGTCTGTAACTTGTTGTACTACGTCGTGCACAAACTATGAAGTTGAATGATCTGCAATATTTGCTCGCAAGCTGCCTATTTGATACTTTTAAATCCCGACCAGTCGTACTCAGCGCTTCTCCTCCAAATTTATTATGCGCACAGGCAAAGTGTGGAACTCTTTACCAGCGTCTGTGTTTCCTTCCACATTTAACCCTTTAACCTTTAATGCAAAAGTGAACAGGCATCTTCTAGGCACCCTAGTTCCATCATAGACTTCATCCATCGCTTTCTATCAGGCGTGATCGAGGAGACAGGGTCATTCAGCAATAAAAAAAACCATTTAGATTTTTTCGTCCTCTATATTATATCTTCTTCAACTAAATATCACACAGCCGCTGTCCTCATTTCTCGTGTAAGATGGCCCGTTCCGCCGATATCTGCAATTCTCTATGGACACAAAGATTTGCCTCAAAGATTTTCACAAGCCCACTATTTCGAGCCAAAACCCACACGATATTACAAAATTTTCCACATCTTGAACATCCAAAAAGGATCCTATGAAAGGAACACGAATTACTCCCACACACCATCAACACATTATAACATAAATAAAGCATAGACAACAGTGTTAGTTGCTGAGCCATTTCCTTAACTTCCTACAGAAACAAATAAGTTCGTAACGCGCCAAGTTACGTTACGTTTACAAAGTTACTAACACGAGTTTCGGTTACGGTTGAGACTTACAATCTTCTATTGATTAACGAAATGGAATATGTTGTTAATTATTTCGTTGGCAATAATTTTATGAAAACTTTAGTTTGAATGACGTGTGAAAGGTGAAGCGTTGAACTTTTTTCATATAAGGTCCAAAAGTTGCCTTGACAATTTGTTACAGAACAAAAGTAACTTTTTAATTGGAAGCAATAGTGAAATATGAAAAAATCAGATATTCCATAGTCCTGTGAATTAGCTGACTAACTTTTGCCAGAATGTTGGCTTTTTATCCGTGGGAATTTTATGAAAGTAGATCATCATCTGCCTGCCTTTTCCCAAATAGGTTATGGTCGGCTTCCAGTCTAACCGGATGCAGCTGAATACCAGTATTTTACATGGAGCGACTGCCTATCTGACGTCCATATCCATAATAATATCCATTCCCTACAGATGAGCTATATAAATGCTGTGGAGTTCTCACTGTGAGACAGCTCTTTGTCCTTCATACCGTAGTCTTACAGCATCAAGACACCCCTTACGCCATAATCACCAGAAGACGTAGAGACGCGGTCTGTCAGCCGCATAGATGTAAGTTCGCATTTACTAAGAGATTCTTTTGCTTTCAAGGCCCACATTTATATAACAGACTCAATAAATATCTGCAATTCTACTCTTATCCAAGTAATACCTTAAAAAAAATTGTAACAAATTGGCTACTTGAACAAAAATATATTGACACAGAGCGACTTCTTCTTTCCGGAGAAAAGTGCTACTAATTTGCTACTATCCCTCTCATACATAACACACACACTTCACACACATCACTTACACTTCTCACCACCACTAAACTCCCTCTCGCTTGTATTTTTGGCATTTGTTTCTCTTCGTTGATTTTATTTTACTCAATTTTCATGTATAAGTTACCTTTATTTGCTTTTTTTGTATTATTTGCAATGCCTTAAAAAATATGAACCAAGGGTTGGCACTTGTGCCCTTAATACAAGTTATCCTGATAACTTAGCAAGGGTGCAAGTTACGACAACTTCTAGTGCTATACTCACACTTAAGTCATAAGTATGTAACATTAATTAGCTGTATTGTTGGTACGAATAAATATTATTATTATAACTCAGTTACTGGGTAATACGATACCCCTTGGTAAGACTGGTTGTCAGACTTCGGGCTTCTGACGACCCGTAATGACTGTCAAAGATCCACGAATGATAGCCAGGACCAACTGTTCAGCGTGCTTTCCAATGCATGGAGGGGTCTTGGTATGTCAAGATAGGCAACCCATCCACGGACCAACCGCGGCAAGCGTAGCTTAACCTGATCGATCGACCCGTGCAGCTGTTATTACTTAGCCACAAGCTCCTCCTCTTTACTAAAGTAGATGGGATGCATTCATACAGGCAATAGTAGGCCACACGTGGGAATGAAACCTGTTTTATCTGTTTTCGCATTTTATTGAAAGAAAGAAAGAAAGAAAATACGTTTATTTGCGGTGGAAATGACGCAAAAAGAACAAAAACACAAAAAATAAAATAAAAAGGTAGGGGGAAACATGCGTCACATCCACGCAAAACGGCTATCGCTCAGCATTATGCTGCGACCCTATGCAGGACAGAGCCCCAGCGCTGGAAACTTCGTACTAAACTACTAACGCTAGGCTGTCTCAAGGTCAAAGTGTTATGCGGGTTTTACTCGGGTGATTAGTCGCGAAAATCGACTGTCTAAATGGCGATTCGGTTAAGCCGCACGTGACTAAAATCGCAAGTTCCAAAGTAGAGTAGGTTTCGACTTTTGTCGTGTGGCGACAGGTCACATGCGAGGAGTGACTAAAAATGGACCGTGAAAATGCTCAGTCGCATCGCTCGTCACGAAAGTCAAAATTTTCATGCAAAAAGATCTAGTGACCTGCGATTTTTATCGACCTGTAAATGGGGTGGCGATTCGGCTTGTGAGGTGATTTGGTAAGCAACCAACCACACGGCGAAAATCGACCTACCTAGTGTAAATCCCCCATTACCAACGACGTGCGGTCCAGTGTATTTAATATCAATTTTAACTTCCTTGTTTGCCCTTTGCCCTTTTCTGAGAACAGATAGATAGACGGACAACTACGTGATCCTTTATTTTTTTCTGTCTTTGTATTTTACAAAGAAATAGAACTTTCTCCAGCAAGTCGTTGAAAGGGAAAATGCTAAAGAAACACGAGTAATTGGAAAGATAACAACGTGTTTAGATAACATCGGGTATTTTTAGACCAGTGAAGCGAGAAATAATGCAGAACATTGCATTATTTCTCGCTGAGAACGGTTTCAATCTAAATAGTTCTTATCACTTTAAGCGGAGCAACGTTATAATACGTCAAATTTGATAAACGCTATTTGGCACAGCGTTTAATCACGTCAGCAAAAGCTATGTCTTTCTTTAAACAACGTGTATAAACGGTTTATACCAATTCCTTCAAGAATAGAATACTCTTTATTATGTACACCATATAAATTACAGACATTAAATATAGAAACTTTACAATGGGTGACACAATGGGCGGTCTCAAGCTACGTCGTCGCACCGTATTACTTTATATTTTCGGACTGCAAGCGCCACTCCACGTTAGTTTTTTTTTCACTTTATAAGGCTAATCACACACATACATTCTAATTACGTATTTTGTATGAGAAAATAGTGCGCCGCGCATCAAACATTTGAATACCTAGATGCTCCGCTCAAAGTGTTATCATCATCATCATCATCATCATTTCAGCGGAAAGACGTCCACTGCTGGACATAGGCCTCCCCCAAGCACCTCCACTTCGACCGGTTTTGGAAGGCCTCCCACAAGGTGGACCGACGACCTTGTGAAGGCCGCAGAAACTCGTTGGATGCGAGAAGCAAAGTGTTATATTTGCAAGTATTAGAAGTAGAGAAAAATAAAATTAAATGATCACCAGTTGAATTAAACAAATGTACAGACACAGACCATTCTCAGTATTTTACCTCTGACTTTGCATCACTGTCCATATCACAGTTATCTGTAACCTCTCGTCTGTCGGAACGTAGATCTACGCGAGACACAATGGCTTTTTAATTGTGTCTGTAATTACGACATTCAATGGGTTAATCTCGTGACAATTAAAGGACCCCGCACAAAATGTTAGGAAAAAGCCGCTCGGTGAATTTGACTGAAATTTTTTTTTTTTTTTTTTGCGCCCATGTAACCTTTCAATCAGCATGTTAGAAAGAAAGAAAGAAAAAGTATTTATTGCGCCTCGTACAGGAAGATCACAAACTAAACTAAACACAGCAAAAAATAAAAAACCAAGTTATATAAAAAAAAAAGTAACACAAAGAAAAATGAAACAGAAAATCCTATACGAGGCCAAAAGGCTCCTATCTCAGCATGATGCTGCGACATTTAAAAATAAATGTCGTGTTACAGGCTATTTTATGTGTTTTTATGAGTTTGTAAAGGAATAAACCAGTGTATCTGTGTTCTGTGTGCTTTTCCTCTGTCTTCAGCCCTTTTATTCCCGCATTCATTTTCATTTAAAAATGTTCTTCAAACAAAAAAAGAGAACATTTATCGTTTAAACCTAATTGTAATCACTAGCGTTTATCTCTCGATCATAAAAAAAATTGAAGATTAAATTATCATGTCCTAAGATAAATCGCCACGGCTATAATTTGAGAATCAAGCTATTCTTGTTGTCCTTTTTTGGAAATATTACTGTATTTTTGGTTTTTTTTTGGTTTATTTCTGTTAATTTTTCTTTTTATTACTTTCGTCGCAATAAATACTTTTTCTTTCTTTCTTTCTCATACATCCAGCAAACAAATTCTATAAATGTGTAACCACAACTCAAATAACACAATACTATAATTTGCCTACCCACACAGCCATACAACACACACTAACGACACATCGTTCACACAACGAGCGCACATTAGCGATTGTCGCAGATCCACACGCGCACTTATGTACGATACGAACAATTTATTTTTATCGCGCGCCATTTCTTGTGACGGACGATAAATTCTTTATGCGTCAACGTATGGGACTATTTAGATTTATTCGATCGAATGTCTAAGGAATTAGGGTTTGGGAACGAAGTTCTTTATCGTACGTTTACTTTGCACACTTGGCGAATTAAAGCTAGACCTAAAAAGTGTAGCATTATGACTGCAAGACCCTCTCTTGAAAACCCGACTGCGGTAAAAAAATTATGTTAAAAAAACTGAAAAGCTAAAAACAAGCTCATTTTAAATTAAATAAATGTTGGAAGCAGGCGGGACCCATACCATTTTTACTATATTTTCAAATTCAAATGGTTCCCGCCTGCTTCCAACTTTTATTTAATTTAAAATAAGCTTGTTTTTAGCTTTTCAGTTGTTTTTTACCGCAGTCGGGTTTTTTAATTACATTTTTTTTTTCATTTAATTACTCTCAAACGTTTTTCATTTACTTAATGGTGCTGATTATTTAATACACAATAAGAACTTTGCTCCAAACGGGTGTCCCACGATACCTGTCAACTTTTCTTTATGGTGAATTGAAAAGTTTTCTTTAACTTTTTAGGCTGTCTATAAATCAAGCAATAACGCTAAGTCTACTTTGTGAATAACGATTGTTGGACTCATCATTAAAACATCGTATAATGTACTTCTATATACCAAAAAATCAATAGAAATTTTTGTTGTCTGTCTGTTTGATCCGGCTAATCTCCAAAACGGTTGGACCGATTTTAGCGGAACTTTCACTGGCAGGAAAGGGGGAGGGGAAGGGGGAGGAGGAGGGGGATTTTATGTTGTAAGGAGTCACTTAAGGTAATATATATTTTCGAAAAGGAATTGGGATTCCGCGCAAAAAAATAATACCTATTATGGTTTTCCGACATAGAGGCGAACGAATTAGTTTATTATTTTACTAGCTGTGTACATAATAAAAAAGACTTCGAACATTGTGCTGGTTAGAACCACTGGGACAGACAGCTCTATCGTAATTTCCTAACGTGCTAGTTCTAATTTCTCAATGATTGCATTGCATTGACCCTAATGTGTCCACTGGGTAAGTTCTAAGCTATTTTACTCCATACTGCATAGCATATCTCATGCACGCTGCAACATTCGATTACCCGGCTATTTTCCAAGAATGTACCCGGAGGAACCAGGCTCCTCCAATATTTACGGTTCATTCCACTTGGCCGCGCTCTCGGGGCTGTTGCACCAACATATAATGGGGATGGCGAATTATTGCTCAGCGCATCGGGGCGGCTTCAAAATGTAGGGCAGAATTAATATTAAATTGATGAAAGGAATTGTGGGTCTTATGTTCTGGGACTTTTCACCTGATGGCAGTAAAAATGTAGGGAAACGGATTGGTAAAGGGTCCGAAATTTAGTGACTTCTATTTCGGTGGCAATGTATCTACCTACGTAAGTTAGGTGGTTAGTTTTCCTGTAGAGGAATGGTGGCCGTTTGTGACCGCTAAAGGTTACGGGGTCCGCATGGATTCATGCGGGCCAACACCTGGCCGAGGGAGCGTGACGAAATGCGCAAGCACTCCAGTACCCCGGCTAAAGGTAGCAGCAGGACACCGTATGGTTTTAGTCAGTAAGAGTCTGACAGACCCCTCCACTCACCCCAGGGTGGTAGACATCCACGAGGATTTCCACACGATAAAAAAAAAGATGGTGGTTAGTTTTCTACCGAAATTTAAAATTCCGTTATCTAATAGTCGACGGCTCGAACTCGTCTGTGGGTGGTGGCAGTGGGGCTAATATGCATGCTCGTGTTACCTTAATAACCTACACTTTAAACAAAGCTACATAATCAGCCTATAAATGTTCCCACTGCTGGGACACAGGCCCCCTCTCTGCAACAAAGCTCTTCCAATCTCTTCTTATCTTATAATCAAACATCTTCATAATTGGCATCGAACTGGCAAGCCAAAAGTCGTTCAAAAATTGTAACCATCAAACCATTCTAAACCAGAATCCCATACTAATAAAGGCGTGAACCATAAAAATTGTTACGGGAACCGAAACGTACACCTACTCAATCAATCTGCCTAGCCTTTTCCCAACTATGTCGTGGGTCGGTTTCCAGTCTAACCGGATGCAGCTGAATATCAGTATTTTACGTGGAGCGACTGCCTATCTGACCCCCACAACCCAGTTACTAGGTAACACGATACCCCTTGGTAAGACTGGTTGTCAGACTTTTAGGCTTCTGACTACCCAGAACGATATGTTATTGATGGTCACCCATCCAGGAAGCAACCGCGGCAAGCGTAGCTTAACTTTCGAACGACCCGTGCGGCTGTTACTATTTAGCCACGAACCCCAAGACCGAAATACCTACTAAGTAATATAATTTATTGTTGATCAGAGATTTCTCTGTTTACATTATGTTTATTGAAGTGAAATTGTGGCCATTCTCTAACGTACGACTACATCACGCGTGATAGAACTCGGATATTTGCAATCAATACCAATCAGTGCAATAAACTTGCTTGATTGATCTCTGAGGTTTTCAGCTGTTAATTGGGGTCATACTTTGTCGTAACAAAATCGATGTGTGTAATCAAATAAAAATTAATCAAGATACCGGTATATTGGTTCGTTAGATTTGATTTTCTTGTGCTGCCTTATCATCAGTAATATCATTAAAGTCAATATTTGAAAGTGGGTTTCTAGATTCAATGGCCAATACAAAGAACGATTGAACAATAAATTGCTATGATCTGCACAATTACTAGACATATTGCTTGTCCATTGTCCATCTCTTGACATAAGCCTATTTATCTTTTATGATATACAAAATATTGTAGAGTAAAAAAGTTTCTTGTCCATTTTTCTCCTTACGAAACTAAGTTTTGAAAGGGGTGTCTAAAAGATATTCTTTGTTTTTTTTTGCTTAATGGGCCCGCTCTTGACTTCAATCAGGCCTGATGGTTCTGTTTTCTTTGTAAATAACTACGTTCAAAAGTGCCTTCTAATAGCCTATTTGAAATAATGATTAGACTTTGACTGATACGAACGTAATCTGCACTAAATATTTATCATGGAACTTCACAACCAAGTCGTAGAACAAACCATCGTATTTCTTCCTCAAAATGTTAAGATCACTTAAAGACGATGAATACACCTAAATACAATCACCGCGACATCAGACAGCTTACGAGATATACACGGCAATAGGTACATGTTTCACTAACGGCCCTAATCTCACAGTGAGCTCCAAATGGTGCTAAACGCGGGTTTAACCTCCGTTAAGGGTAGTCTGCGACGCTCCAATAACTACGGAGTGTTAGCTTAAGTGCAGCAAATACAGCCGCTGGACTTGTGTTTACTTGGTTCGTGCTTGTTCACTTATGATGTTACTAGTTGTCTATTTTGCACTATTAATTTTTATTACTCTGAAATATAGTTATCTTTAAAAAGGAAACCCATCGATATGTGCATCCTGCCCGTCTTAACCTATGGTGCACAAAGTTGGTCACTTACTGAACAACAGAAGTCCAAACTCAAGATTTGACAACGGGCAATGGAGCGCAGCATGTTAGGTGTTAAGCATAGGTACAGATCGTGTTAGAAACACCACGCTGCGCTCCATAACTCAAGTTGCGGATGTTAGAGAAAAAACAACCAGGCTGAAGTGGGAATGGACCGGACACGTCTCACGAATGCACCCGGAGGGATGGGCAAAGATCGTCACTCACTGGACGCCTGAGGCAGGACATCGCCGTCGAGGTAGACCAAGACGAAGGTGGCGTGACGATCTAATATCATTCGCAGGGCCAACATGGCCAGAGATCGCACAAGACAGGGAGGTTTGGAAGAAAGAAGGCGAGGCCTTTGCCCAGCAGTGGGACACAAAAATAGGCTAACAAAAAAAAATAGTTCTCTAGACCGTATTTCGGCCATGGTGGCAATCTCAAAGGAGACTAGACTTCGGCGCGGGAGATATTATAGCACACAAGTGTGTGCGCAGGTGCACTCTCTCTTCCCTCAAATATTATCCTGAAATATTATTTCACGTTACCCAATATATTTTTACTCGAAAAGTTTACGAAAACATTTCAACATACTCGTAAAAATTTACATAATTTTACGAAAAACTAAAGTGAAAACCCTGCAATTTACGGAAATCGTTGAGCCCCTAATTTAACGATATAATATGAGAGGTACTTCAACGGTGTTTTGGACTATAGGATTAGGAGCAGATGCGTCGGTCGGCCCGTTCCCTCCTGACTTTATTCGGGCATTATGCAAATAGCGCTCCTCTTGGAATACAAATTATTAACCAATATTTTTTCATGTGTTTTCATTTACACTTATACCATATAATGTTCTGGAACATAACATAATAATGCTGAAACAAAACCGAAGAGGAAATAAAAATAAAATTTTCGCTTGCCTCAAGCAAACGAATATTCTTGCTAATTCATAGAAAGATAAACAAGTTACTTGCCTCATCTCTAATACTTTCATAGGTCTAGAACTGTAATTTAGAATATTCTAGAAGGACATTAGTAGTTGTACGTTAATAAAATAAATGATTAAGCCTAAACTACAGTTGCAACTATAATAAAAAATAATAATTCTAATAACTCCGAAGAAGTACCATCGGTCATAAACCAAAAAAATATTCCAACCTACACTGCATTCGCGATTTATTTGCCAAAAATGTAAACAAATATGAATTAATGGAAAAATAACTTTAATTCCTACACAATAAAGTTCAGTTTACGCTACAACTTCAAATATTTTTATAAATTATTTAATAGTGCCAGTCACTCTGAAATCAATTTAATGATCATTAAAAGAAAGTTAATATTTGTTTAACTTGAAATAGGGTTGGGGTGTGCAGCATTGCGCACTTTTACTATATATAATAAAATCATCAATTTAAATGAAAACTCCCATCTTCTAAGACATTATAAACAACGTGCTCTGTCTGCCTGACCTACAAAAAGTTAAATGACTTACATTAGAACTTCATTGAGGAGCTAGTAATAAAACTCAGGCGGGCATTAACTATCCATTGTAGACTCGTCATGCTCTTCCTATATATTATTATTAAAACTGAACTTTTAGCAACTTCGTCTAACGATCGTACTTGAACGTTTATTAGCGTTTTACTGGGTTGTGCATAAATTAAGATGGCAGGAAATTATTGGGCAAATGGCGATTCATCTCTGCATGATTGATAGATAATTAATCAACTAAACGAAAATCCGCACATACTTAATACACATGACAAAAGAATTGAATAAACAGGTAAGAAATAATTGGTCAATTTACATTACACTATAGATTTAAATTTATTTATCAATTCATTATATTACTTCTCTTTTTTCCTTTATATACTTGTACATAATATACAGTAAGACCCGTTTCAGATAATCGTCTGAAACGGGTCTTAGAGGTGTTTTTGGTTGGGTCCTTTTGAAATCCCAAAGGGACCCAACCAAAAAGGCCTCTTATGCGAGACAGCGTATAATGCGGGATAGGGAAAATAAAACGTATTATGTACGGTCAGCAACAAAAGTCGATTAACACCTTAGTTTTTTTAATCTTAGTTATTGAGCAAAATATTTGTTCAAAATAGCAGAAGAGCAGTTTATTGAAAAAAATTGTTGTCAATTTAATAACATGTAAAAATCACAGTGTTAATCGACTTTTGTTGCTGACTGTACTAATTTTGGAAGTGAGAAAACAAACTTCGTATTCCTTAGCTCAACATCTTTAGGGTGAGCGAGACAGTTATGATAGTAAGTTTGTTGTTAGTTATGAATAGAATTTTATGCGTCTACGCTTAAACGTAGACGCATAAAATTCTATTCATAACTGGAAGTGATCATCTAAAGAGTTTGTCTATGAAACGCAGGCCAGTCATCCAAGCCCCAAGGCCAATTATGTATGTAAGAAAAAATCTACATCTTTTTAATAAAACAAGCGATAGACATAACTTTAATACAAGAAATAAAGATAAAATACATCAACCATTTTTCAGATTAGCCAAAGTACATACATCTTTCATGGGGTACTGTGTAAAATGTTACAATAAAATACCTTGTGATATATTGCAATTAAATGAAAGAAAATTTAAAACTCACATTAAACGTACACTTTGTAAACAAGCATACTATAAATTAGAAGATTATATCCAAGATAAGAACGCTTGGAAACATGCTGGTCCTGCTCCATAGGACAATCTAGAGTCTAGACAAAATCAAACTGGTTGCTAATTTAATTGTAATTTTTTTTTAATTCGTTTTTACATTCATTACTCACACCCTGACTTATTACTTGTATTTTTTTTTTAATTAAAATCGTTTTGCTTGTGCCATGTTTGTAAATATGTGAGCACCATATATCTATCAGATAATTAATTTATATGTCATGGTTTCGTTTTTAATTCTTTTACCTATTGTGGTATAGTAATTTTATTTTAGGTGCATCGTCCTCACATGTTATTATATAATTAATGTACCCATGCAAAATATTGTACCTAAAACATTTTAAAAGAGTAACGGTGGAGTTTCTTGCCCATTCTTCTCCATACGAAAACTACCTTTTGGAATGGGCGACTATAATCAATTCTATTTTATAAGATAATTTGTGACGTTCAAAAGTGCCTTTTATGTGCCTATTTGAAATAAATGCTTTGACTTTGAAGCTCGAGGTTGTGCATCATCTCTGTAACTGCCCGTGACATCACAGCGGCGGGCCCTATCAGAATATCAGCGCTGCGACATTTATTTTTTAAATGTCGCAGCATCATGCTGAGATAGGAGCCTTTTGGCGTCGTATAGGAGTTTCTGTCTCATTTTTCTTTTTGTTACTTTTTTGTTTTTTTGTTTTATATAACTTGGTTTTTATTTTTTACTGTGTTTAGTTTAGTTTGTGATCTTCCTGTACGAGTCACAATAAATACTTTTTCTTTCTTTCTTTCTTTTCTTTATTTATTTATGTTACAGGGAGCAATATTACTTTTTTGATGCAACGTGGATTTTTCGCCTTACCCAATCACTAGCAAACATAACTTTTCTGACCCATCAAAATTGGCACAGGCCAAGACAGACAGTCTCTGTTTACTTGCTTTGTCAACATGGAATTGTCTCCCTTAAAGACAGGATTTATCTGGCATCAATTAAAAAATAAACCGAATTCGTCTGCGTTAAAAGTGTATCGCGGTTCATAATTTTGCAACAATGCAGGAAGTGTTGATATCCATATATCAACATCTTGGTCTGAGTTCAAAGAGAGAGCCTCAGGTTGTAGGAACTGACGTGAAATTGCGTAGGTACTATGCTGGAAATCGTATTAAGTGTGATCGCAATAAGCAGGTCTTACTGTATTTATCTTAGTGTTAGATTGTGTATACCTATTGTAGTCAAAACTGTAGTATACCCTCAAGCGTTAAGTGTACACCAAGTGTACATAAGAGAAAGTGCTCGAAACGTCAACGGTACACGAAGTGTACACAACAGTGTCATTGTTCTATTGTCAATGTTAAAACTATGACTTTACTACGCCCATTTAACTACTCCGACGTGTGGGGAGTTTCGACAGGTAGGCGGGCAAATGTGTGATAGGGTATAAAGAGTTTCAATCCTGCTTCCATACGATAAGTGAAAACGTAGTCATTTATAAAAAAACATCTACTTACATTCAAAACGTTATCTCCAGCCATGCGAACTGGGCTACTTTACAGAGACAATACCTACATGAAACCACTAAACTAAAAGAATACCTACAACAATAGCTACACACGGGGTATATATAGCCTCTTTATAGTGTTGCCCCGCCGCTGCACTCAGGGCATTAAGCAAGCGCTGAACAGCCATTAGACGTAATTGTGAAGCGGCTAGATTTTATCGTTCTAAACCTAGTTCCACTCACTTTAAAGGCTCACTTACACACGTCACTTTGACGGTTCATAAATCGCTTTAAAGCGTCAGATGGTTTTGTGTATGCTCATGTTTTCAGGAATGCTTGGGTATTGTGAACTTATAAACGTTCTTTTTTTATAGTGCTTTTATGAGCATGGGTTGTGCCGTTGGGAAATGATGTGCTAGTTAACTAGGTTGATAAGGTTTCGGATTATTTTGGTCATCTTGCTGTAGGTAAATGAATTATACCGAATTAGGTCAAGTCTATAATTGAATAGAATATAATTTACTTGCAAAGATGCAAAGAATGTAAGTATTACAAAAGGTAAAGGTATCAAACGTAAAAGTTTGGCGAGTTTAAAATTAAGTAACACCTCTGTATTATGATATCATTAAAAAAACATAAGACGTCGCTAGTAGTGGTCCCAGGTTAAATAGGTTGACCCTGAAGAGATAATTGAATACTTTCGATTTTTTTTTCGAAAAACTAAAATAAGCCATCGAAAACTTTATCCGCATCGCTGTCAACTGGTAATGTACCTAAGTGACTGCCTGCATTGCCACGTTCAATAAAAGCCGGCTGCTGAATCACGGGAGCTGTCAACCAGCCGTTTGAAAATTTCTATAAAGAGACTATGAACACTCGGACCCCATGGCCCGAGGGTTTCAACCCCAAAGGGCTTGATATTATTACCGATTAGGTTTAGGATACTAACGCCGCTAAAGGTTTTCCGCAGCCGCAGTAGCAGCGCCAGCACAGCACGCTGAGCCAGGAAGATGGAATGGCGCAAGAGTATCCACGCTCATTGCGACTCGCACTAAAGGCCTACCCGCCTTCCCTTGAAATAAAGATATGCCGTCCGGTCTCTTGGCATCGTCGCGTGCCAAGCCAAGCGTGGCTTCAATATTTATAGCTGGAACGCCGACGGTGAGAAGCGCTGGTCGGATGATGTCGTTAATGTTTGTGTGCCGCACTAAGCAGCCCGCACTTCGGCTGCAAGACAGGCCGTAGTGTCCGAGGCTGTTGACAACTTCGCTACAGTGACAGAAAGGAGAATAACAACGTAGAGCTCCTAGTTGTAGGGAAGCAGCGACGTGGAAAGTAATGTCGTCGAACCAAGTGCCTATGTTCGACAACGGCAGTGCATGAAACCAAAGATCCGACTCACACTTACCCACAGCCAACAGGCGCGCACGCATCGCAGTGTTAAGTAAATTGTTATGTACTACTCTATTGTGCGGTTCATCCCAACGTCTCTGGGAAGATGGATTATCGGGTGAATTTGAGTTCGGGCAAGCGAGTCTCCCGGCGTCCACAGCGGTGAAAATCGAAATCAAAAATCGTTTATTCAAACTAGGCTGAGAATCAGCACTTTTCGAACGTCAAAATTACAAAAGACAGTCCCCCAAAACGCCCGCCCTTCACCACTTCCTAGTGTTTTCGCTGAAGAGAAGAAGTGGCGGAACAAACTCCCCAGCAGCACAGCTGTCTGTTCAGTTAGAAAATAATTGATTTGATACAATACTATGTATGCAAAGTAGTGAAGCACGGCACATCAAAATTTATGGATTTTATTTATTTTTAAATTAATGAAAACTCAACTAAATTAACAAAGTCTGTGTCCCAGCTGTGGGAACTTTGTAGGGTGATGCAGAGAAATGAAGTCCCTATTTTTACCGACGAAAAAAAGGAGGAGTTTTCAATATCGACGCGTTGAATTATTGACACAATACCAAGTTAGATCTTCTATTGAGGCTCTGTTCAGGACCTCAGATTGTATCGTCGGAAAGATCTCAATTTATTCCAGAAGAGCTCGTTGACGGCACTTAACAATTAATGGGCGGTTTCCGGAGCCGGTCTCGAGAACGTTTGTAATGAAGAATGATCCGAGCTATATTCTTTTTATCGCGGGAAGTTTTTCTTTTGACTTTCTTCTTGAAAGCATGAATGGTTTTTATTCCTTGTTATTTGTTTAATCTAAGTATATGTATTCATAGTGCAGAATAAAGTCGCTATTCCGTGTCTCCCTTTTTGACCGCTTAGATCTTCTAAATTACACAATAGATTTTGATGCGGTTTTCCCCATCAAAATCATCATCTGCCCAGCCTTTTGTGACGTGTGAGATTTACGTGGGGAGATAATTGATACCCACGTAAAGTGCCAACTATATTGTTTGGGGTGGGATTTTCATCATAATTTTGAAAATTCCTTTATTAGGAAGTTTATGTGTATAATAGAATAGAATAGAATAGAATACTCTTTATTATGTACACCATATAAATTACAGACAATTATAATATGTTCATACTAAACCTTATTATAATTAAGAAACGCGGTCTGTAGTAATAGTACATTCATAAAACGTAAAGGTTTTGTGAATAATTCATTTTATTAAACTAATAAATAAAACAGACCTTTCTTGATACTTCGAATATTATTAAAGTGAAAAGACAATTGCCTTTAAATATTGTTTTACTAGCTGCGCCCCGCGGTTTCACCCGCGTAAATGTCGATCCCGTGGGAATATCGGGATAAAAACTATCCTATGTCCTTTCCCGGGACTCAAACTATCTCTATACCAAATTTCATCGAAATCGGTCCAGCCGTTTTCATGTTATGTCGTGACAACGGAAAACGGGTTTCATTTTTATATACATATATAGATTATTTCTCTAGTAAAAATATTATTATTATGCGGACGAGTGCTTCGATGCCTAAGTGTCCTTTTGTTTTGTATTTAATTGTTTTGTGTTTAATTTAGTTAGTTGATTTAAACATTGTAAGAGAAAAATTAAATTTATTTTATTACTTTCGGCCCAAAAAAATGAAATCTACGAAGTCATGATATTAATATTTCTAGAGTCAACAGGATTTATTTAATTACGCAAATACTTCGAGTACATAGGTACTCGCAAAAGCGCAAATGTAGACTCATAAAAATCTATGTTAAAGTACCTTTCATTACTTTGGGTGAGCAATCAATCAACCATTTTCTTTCTTCAGTTCTTACCGACGCAAGACATCGACACCACTACCACACCACAGCGAAACCAATGAAAAACCATACAATCGTGACGTGTATGACTGCTAATCAATCGAATTGCATCGAGGATCCTCTGAATCGGACGCTGGAGGTGCCAGCGATTAATTGTTCGTGAAATTGGACGAGTCCATCATAGACGGACGTTCCAGCGTCGATTGACGTTCCACAAAATAAACATGCACAAAAGGTCAACTCTATACAGCGAGCGAAAACACACCCACACATAGACATGATTTACGTACAGCGAGTGCAAGCGCATTCGCGTTTGGCATTTTTTTGATATAGTTCATAACATCGGTCAGGCTCTTTGTACAAACGCCAGCAAATCAAGCCACTACAATCTGTCAAATTTATTTAATAGATTTTCAACTTTATTGCTCAAGTATAAGGTTCAAAGTTGTTTGGGAAAATTTGACAGTTTTGGGTAGCTTGATGTGCTGGAGTCTGTAGACACACGTTTATCTTACCGTGAAAAACTATTCGTGGCTGTGTAAGACACGGCTATTACACCGGTCACGAATACACGGTCGTCAATATTATATGGATCACCATGGAAGCTTATTGACGGACATTTTTTTTTCTACGTCAGTTTATACGCCGTGTATAAATGCCTCAAGTCGATATTAGACGCTTCACTTTGTGTTCATTTTTGCCTTTAGTTTCGCACCATTCAATGAATCAAAGGTGAAAAGTGAATTCATTAGTCAACCGATCCAACGACGTTGGATTTTGGCACTTGGCATCTTTCACTCGCCTACCGAAACCGAATAACCTAAAAATATACATAATTTTGTCGGCGTTGTGCGAACGTGGAATAAAACTAAAATGTACCCTCCCGAGTTAACCATTCACTCAAATGAAGCGTCTGATATCTCTATCGTCTGATGACTCCCGGCCGCCGTAAGCCTGCGGACGGAGAGTAATGGGTAGCTCACCATCCGATCAGGACCAAGCCCGTGCCGGACGGCGCGTACGTATTCCACGCGCGTCTCAAAGAGATGTCAGCAAAAAGGAAGGGGCCTGACAGGGCCGAAGCCTGCCGGGAGCGCGGGATTGTCTGGAAGGGTTACCGCTACCCCGGAATATAAAGGGATTAAGAAGGAACACGGATGGGTTTTAGTCAGTAAGAGTCTGACACTCCCTTCCGCTCCACCCAGAGCGGGAGGGGTCATTTGATGATTTCCCATCCATAAAAAAAAGTACGAGCGCGTCTGTGTGCGTGCGGCTATTTCGTTATATAGGGCTTACCTTCTGTACTTAGTGCATGTAATGTGTGTAGTAATTTCGTGACGATATAGGTACCCGAATTGGCTGCCGCATCGTCATTGTATTTAAATGCTGATGAGCGAGTACGATGCATGACGTTGAAATGTTATACAGACATTATTACATTGATTGGGGCATATCCCTAAACATTAAAATACTTTTAGGCAAAAGGGAAGTTACGCGTCCATTCGCACTTGACACGAGGAATCGGCGTGATTAAATAAGACTTGGCCTTAACTGACTTTATTCACGAAATAACATGAAATGACAACGTCTTTCAATGCCACCTTCTTTTTAAGGATTATCAGACTGATAAAACGTTGACAGATATTTAAAAAAAATTGCTCTGCCGTACATTATGACCGCGAAGATATTGCACTTTTCCATGAAACAACAGTTTTTTTTTTTTATAAACGACTAAGTTTTTCTACGCTACCTGTCTAGAATCATGTCACAGTGAATTCATGGTTACAGCTTGCGGACTGGTTAATTTTTTCCTGTATAATGATTTATGACACAAGTATGTCAGCGACATTCAATACATTCACGTCACTCGGGATGATTACATTACCAGCCTATAATGTTCCCACTGCTGGGACACAGGCCTCCTCTCGGTGAGAGGGAGTGGGCCGTAATCCACCACGCGGGCCCAGTGCGGGTTGGTAGATGTCACATGTCTTCGAATTTTTGGTTCTAGGACATGCCGGTTTCCTCACGATGTTTTCCTTCACCGTTTTGAGAGCAGTGGTGATGAAATAATTTACACAAAGTAGAGCGCCTGTCTGGGTTCGAACCTACGACCTACAGCTCGTAAGTCGCGGCCGTTACCACTGGGCCACCACTGCTCGGGGTGATTACAGAGGGGCAATTCTCGTAATTTTAGAAATGTTCACTCTCTGATCGAGTCGTTGTCAATCTGTCAATAATATCTCAAAGGGGTTTGAAGGTTTTGGCCCTAAAATCAGCCGCCATTTTGATTTTTTTTCAGAATCGCGGTGCACAACAAAAGTTATATATTTAGATAGAGGACACTTATACAAACAAAAATTTAATATAACATAATATCCTCAAGCGTCAGGTTTTGGAGTTATTCATCAAAATATAAGTCGAAAACAACAAGGATTGTTTTGTTTTTTTTTTTTCTCTAGGTAAGCATATTGAACTATTGAGGTAATAGAAACGTTATAAAACCTTTATGGAGAAGAAACAAAAGAAGAATAGACATTTTTTAAATAAATAATTAAACACCGCAATTTATAGTCGTTTTTTAATCCCAGAGACTAATCTGACAAGTGTAATGTCAAACTTCCATACTAAAAAAACGAAAACACATAAGACTTAAATGTCAGATTAGTCTCTGGGATTAAAAAACGAACTACCTATAAATTGCCGTGTTTAATTATTTATTTAAAAAATGTCTATTCTTCATTTGTTTCTTCTCCATAAAGGTTTCATAACGTTTCTATTACCTCAATAGTTAAATATACTTACCTGGAGGGAAAAAAAAACAAAAAAATCCCTGTTGTTTTCGACTTATATTTTGGTGAATAACTCCGAAACCTGACGCTTTAGGATATTATGTTATATTACATTTTTGTTTGTATAAGTGTCCTCTATCTAAATATATAACTTTTGTTGTGCACCGCGATTCTGAAAAAAAATCAAAATGGCGGCCGACCTTAGGGCCACCCTCCATACAAAAATCTTCAAACCCCTTTCCCGATATTTTGACAAGTTTTTTGACATTTGTTTGTCGCCGAGATGAGACTGCGACTAGATTTTGAACGTTTTAAATTACGAGAATTGGCCTTTAGATTACAGTAGTGAGGAACCAAAAAACATGGTCTTGAAACAACAAAAAATCTCAGATAAGCTTTAGTTAACTTGGTGTGCTATATTTTAACCACGTACGTTGCGAGTTTGCGGCATACTTAAATTCTAGAAATCTTTTATTTTCAAAAGATAAAAATATTTAGTTTTATCCATATTTATAATAGTCTTAAATGAAGATGTCATCAGTATTCCAGGTTATTGCCAGTACAAACAAAAGCACTCATTTCACGAAAAACAAAACAAATTAATCTCAGGAACATTTTCATCATCATCTATAATTCATCTACGTATGTTGCGAGTTTGCGTCATACTTAAATTCTAGAAGGTATTTCCAAAAGATAAAAATATTTAGTTTTATCCATAGAAATGTATACATATACAGGGTGAATTTTCCAACTGGGTTGGATGGCCAAATTCTAAACTATGAGAAATAGCGAAAAGTACTCAAAGGAGTCGCGGGCTCGATTTTGATGAAAACTAATTATTGGATTTTTGAAAAATCAATGTTTCTAGCCAGGAAACGAACCTGTTGATTTTGAAAAAAAAAACACACACTGTATTATGACACCATTCGATAGTGTCCCTAATATAGATCAAATTCTGGGAAGTAATGACATACGGCAAACTAAAGGAAAGAGCTCATTTACTATTATTACTTATTTCAAAACCATAGGGTTTTATCACACATTTCGCGGAGCTAACTACTACGAATTAAAGCACATAATAAAGAACAAACACGTCACAAAAAAAAGCCACTACCGAAACGTCGAACATTTACATGGATGCATTTTGAGAATTAGTCCATTAATCACTCAGTTGCCATTTTAAGAAGTGGGCATTCTGCGCCTAAATCATTTCTTCTGCAGTACACATATGACAACGTCAAGTTAGAATGTAGGGCAATCCCCCTTGAGCAGGATGACCCGGCCATCACACGAGCCAACGTAAATCAAACCCGACTTATTTCTACTGACATAATAATACTGTTAGATCGCTTTGTGATAGAAAAAGTGGCAGTAGGATTTTTAGACCGACTTTGAATTTATACCGGATGTTTTTTTAGTCTTTTACCGGTTCCAAATTTTTACAGGGTGTTCTTCCCATGAATATGAACCACTTTCACTATGGGACCACTCTGAAATTATGAAAAAATCATCAGCTGTTTAATACAAAATTTCAATACCTACTTGACCAAAATGTATGAAACAGCTGATGTTTTTTTCTTGATTTCAGAGTTGGTCTCATAGTGAAATTTGTTCATATTCATGGGTACAACAACCTGTAAAAATTTGGAACCGGTAAAAAAAATCATCCTGTATGTCAGGATCAGTACTGAAACGCATAAAATATAGGCTGATATTACAATATATCGTCACCAACATCATCATTAGCAGCCTTGTTCCACCCACTGCTCAATAGGCCATGTTCCTTTTGTGCCATGCTTCCCAAAACCCCGTCATCACCTGCCTAACCTTTTCCCAATTATTTATTTATTTATCCATTTATTTCAGGCATCAAGGCCCATAGAAAACACATAAAATACAATATTAATATAACTTAAAAATACTATAAATAAATACATCATTATAATTACACTAAGAAATTAACTAGACACGAAGTGTCAGCGTCGTGTTTCGCTGACTGGTGTCATGTAGCCGGCCACGAAACCGGCGGTACACAACACCCTTCGGCCAGAACTCTGCCTTGAGGAACTTCTCGAGATGGTGTGTCGGAACACGCACCACGAACGACTTGAAGTTCGTGTTGTGACGCGACTCCAACTTCTCGACCCTCAAAGTCCAGTTGGTCTTCACACGCAAGTACTCCACGATCTCCTCAACCTTCGTGGAGTGGTGCAGTCTGGACACGTACAGCTGCGTCGTTGCTGGACGCGGTACCGCACTGGTTCCGACAAGGAGGTTTCTTCTTCTTCTCCACTTTGATGAAACCATCCTTGTCGCACGTGTCCTTCTCTGGATTCTGCCTTTTCAAAACCTTGTTAGGTTTCGACCGGCTCCGTTTACCCCCTTTTAGTTTTTCCGCTAGTTTTACCTGCGAGTTTTGCGACTCAGCAGGCTAATTATGTTGGCGTCGGCTTCCAGTCTAACCGGATACAGCTGAATATCAGTATTTTATATGGAGCGAGTGCCTATCTGAGCTCCACAACCCACTTAGTAGGTAACACGATACCCCTTGGTAAGACTAGTTGTCAGACTTTCGGGTTTCTGGCGACCCGTATCGACTGTCAAAGAACCACGAATGACAGTCGGGCGTGTTTTATACTTTCGGGGTTATGTAAAGATGGTGATCCACGGATCAACCGCGGCAATCGATCGACCCATGCGGCTGTTATTACTTAGCTACAAGCCTCTCCCAATATACCGTACCTACTCAAAATTATGTAAATATCGATACTTGAAACTTAATCCAACATCCCAAATCCGAAGATGAAACCAATAATACTCAAAGCTCGGTGATATTTTTCAACCAAGACAATCTTTTCGTTCATGTTTAGCAAAGGTTTGCGAACAGCTTCAAAGATGAAGAGAGGAATATTATTCAAACAGGGATAAAAACTGTTCTTTGGATGTTTCCAGATAATTAAGCAGTGCTTAACGCTTCAGCTGTGTCGCTCGCGATTGTTAGCTAAGAGTCGGACCCGGTTTCTCTTGGGAATCGTGGAGTTTTTTCTGTGATGTTTTTTCTTGCATGGAAAATGTTCCTGAGATTAATTTGTTCTGTGTTTCGTGAAATGAGTGCTTTTTTTGGTACTGGCAATAACCTGGTATTCTGGTGACATCTTCATTTAAGACTATCCATACTTAATATTATAAATTCGAAAGTAACTCTGTCTGTCTGTCTGTATGTTACCTTTTCACGCCTAAACCGTTGAACCGATTTAGATGAAATTTGGTATAGAGATAGTTTGAGTCCCGGGAAAGGACATAAGATACTTTTGATCCCGATATTCCTACGGGAAAGAACCGGAGTTACCGACATAGCTTGCAGAGTAAGCAAACTGATGTGGCAGTGGGCTGGCCAAGTCTGTGGAGCAGACGAGTCCTGGAGTGGAGGCCGCGTATCAGCAAGCGTAATGTGGGACGCCCCCCAGCTAGATGGACGGACGACCTAAAGAAGGTGGCTGGGGTAGACTGGATGCGGAAGGCGGAGGACAGGGTGCTGTGGCGCAGTCTGGGAGAGGCCTATGTCCAGCAGTGGACTGCGATAGGCTGAGTTGATTGATTGATTGATTCCTACGGGATCGAGACGTATGCGGGTGAAACCGCGGGGCGCAGCTAGTTATAAATAAATACGAAAACAAGAGTATATTTAGGCGTTGAAGTACTCGTCCGCATCGCTGCTAAATTGCTTGTGTCAGTAAGTAAGCAAAACATTGGATGGTGAAGGATAGAAAAGTGTGGAGTAAGATAGAGGAGGCCTACACGCGTAGAGAGGTCCTTGATTAAGATAATAATTAAATAATATTTAAGCAAACATGTAATGAAATTAGAAATAAAATGTCAAATACTTCAATAATAATTATGCATGAAACTATAATTTTATTATTTAGTATCTTTCTTTAATTTTGATACAAAATAATTATGCATTGTGGCTAAATAAATCTATACTATTATATTAATAATAAGGCTGAAGTGATTTTTTGGTTTGTTTGAACGCTCTAATCTGTGGAACTATCAGTTGGATTTGAGAAATTCTTTTTGTATTTGATAGCCAAATACTTGAGGAAGGCTAAAGGCTATTTATTAAACATTACGCTAAGACCCCTATCAGCCGAGCAAAAAAAAAGTCGGAAAGAACGCTAAGTGAAAACGAAGCAAGAGTGCGGACAGGCGATGCGATGCGACAGGGTAGGCTGGAGACGGGGTAACAAGATCACGCGGACGAAGTCGCAGGCAGAAACTATACCTAAATAATAAATATTTATAATTAGTACCATATTTTATACAAAATAAAGATATTCTATTCAATTCTATTATATTCAGCAGTACAGATGCCAAGCACATCAAGCTACTACAAACTGTCAAATTTTATTAAAAGATTTTCAACTCTATCGCTAGAGTATAAGTTTCAAAGTTGATTGGGAAAATTTGACAGTTTCGGGTAGCTTGATGTGCTGGCGTCTGTTCATTAAAGTAAACTAAACTCGCGTTCAGTTGAAAGTGTTGCTGCAGTAACGACTAAAGAGGTTGGGGCTTTTTTCATTCGATATTTTTACATTTTTGAACACACAAACTAATCAGAAACATTTCCTATTTTTGGACATAACCACAGATATAGATAGACCTAGATAACGCAAGTATCACGATCTGTACGAAAACTAAGCGTGCCATTTTTTGACAACCTACTATGACGTCACAAGCACTATTTAGTGATGGGAAAATCAAATCGATTCAAAGACGCCACCAAGTACGGCACCCGTCTTGCCCCACCACCCCCCCACCCCCCGGGGCCTAGCGTCAGCGCTCACGCTCACCCAGCCAGCAGTACTCAGGACTGAGCGCGAAAGTGTCGGCTTACGATTTTTATACGTAAAGATAGTGTGATTTTTGGCACGCGAATTAGTTGCTCTTGCGTTATCTAGGTGTATCTATATATGTGGATATAACCTTTAAATAAACAAACAGAACGTGAAAATCTTCGCCATCTCCAACAGCTGTAGGAGCTAACGTTTCTAGGCAACACAACTCTAGCACACACGAATGAATCAAATATTTCGACGAAAAACAATATTCAACTCTCAAACGCCGCTGTGGAAGATTTTTAAAGGCCTTTGTGTCCCGAAATCACTTGAGCTTTGCAAGACCCTTTAATTTCGTCGGCCTTGTAAGCGTCTTGTGGCGTGATGGATGACACTTGATACTCCTACCTACCCCTAGTTTATTGCAAGACGAGAAAATTATTTGTACACTGTATCAACTTGGTGTGAGAGAGAAAACTTGCATGCGTTGCTAACGTTTGTGGTTTTTGTAGGAGTATTGTAATTTGTAAAATAGATTCCTGTTCGATTTGCGTTTACGTTATGTAAACGCAAACCAATTTTTTTTTTTTACCTTTAGCCTATAGTGTCCTACTCCTGGGCAAAGGCTTCCCCCATATTCTTCCACCTTTCCTTGTGCTATACCTTCTCCGTCCAATCGGTTAGGAACGAGTTCAAATCGTCATGCCAGCGTTTTTTAGGCTTGACTTGGTAGACCTACTTATATTTTGTATATTTTGCCGTTATTTTGGACACTATTGATTGGGAAGGCCGTAGCCATGAATTAATTTCAGGGGGGGTCAACCTCGGGACCATAGACTATATAAGTAACTTAAGCACATTTTCCATCATACAAAGAATGTAATTAAAACCCAACCGGATAATGAGGATGGTCATCAGAAATTTTCGGGGGCTTTAACATCCAATTTGGGTAAAGTATAAATATAATTAAACGTAGCCGAGTGAGTGAAAATTTCAGATTGTTATAGTTTGCAATCTAATCAGTAACTGTTCTAGATTCCGATGTACCTACGCTTATAAGATTATAAGATTATTCTGGAAATGTGCCATTTGAAATTAAAAAAAAATCAATCCACCTAGTCTTTTTCCAACTAAGTCAGCTTCCAGTCTAACCGGATGCAACTGAATACAAGTATTTTACACGGAACGACTGCCTATTTGGCCTCCACAACCCAGTTACTGAGTAACACGACACCCCTTCATGTTAATAACGTCTACGTTCTTTTTATTTTATTTATACTTCTATGTATCGTCAACAAAAGAGATAAGTATGCAGGATCGTCGGATATAGTTGAAGTTTAGTAAGAAACCGATGGAAGTTTTCTATTAATAAATTTTAATTTTATTAATAGAAAACAAACTGCTTATTTATCAAATTAAATTTCAGTTGACAACATCCATCGGTTTCTTACAAAACTTCAACTATATCCGACGATCATGCATACTTATCTCTTTTGTTGACTGTACTATCATGTTTAGATATATATGTCACCGGAAAATAACAAGAACCGCAAAATAAATTTTTTAGGAAATTTATAAACTTTCGTAGGATTCTAAACGAGAGATAAATTGTATTATTTTACGCCCACATTTTCGCAAATTGATAAACTTACCGAACTCACACGTAAAATAATAAGTAAGCAATAACCAAACGCCATGTGCGCTCGGATTTGTTGAATAAGTCACGTGTTCCTTCTCCTTTCTCTCCATCGCCATTGTTCGCCACGGAACATAAATAAACCGGTTGCTCGTGTGTTTTTGTAAAGTTTTTAATGTTGTAACTGTGTTGGAACCCTGTATTATAGTTACCTGCCTAGTTTTAAAGTAAAAATACTGTTAGGTAGGTAATCGAAACTGATAAGTTTATAGTTTGGCAAGTCTGATTGTACCTGAGTCTATGGACACAAGCACTGCCACTGTCAACATCGACCAATCAGAGAACAGTGTGTTATTTGCCGTATTTTAAGAAGTCGGTTAAGGCGAATGGGTAGTTGTAGCCCGCGAAATTCAATTTTTCTTACGTTTTTTGCAATTTTCAGGTCAGTGTCAGGTTGTATCTTGATCAAAATATGATTCGCGACAATAACAGGTACGTATTTACAGAATTATAATAATTAGAATCATTAATACATCTTTCTAAGTTAGATTTCTACCGTTAAGAACAAATCTCGTATGGAAAAGTGTTGGTGGTAGAAATCTAACTTAAACAGATGTATTAATGATTCTGATGATTATAATTCTGTGAATACGTACCTGTTATAGTCGCGAATCAAATTTTCATCAAGATACAACCTGACACTGACCTGAAAATTGCAAAAAACGTAAGAAAAATTGAATTTCGCGGGCTACAACTACCCATTCACCTTAAAAAAGCGTCAAACTAAAAGCTCTTCTGTGATTGGTAGAACCGTTTAGAATCTTACGAATGGATATCCGTTAGTTTATATAAATTTACCACAAGACGTCGCAAATTGATAAATTTGCGAAAATCTCTCGTTTAGAATCCTACGAAAGTTTATAAATTTCCTAGGTTTATAAACTTGCGGATCTTGTTATCTTCCGGTGACATATACACATCGCGCCTACAGAGTTTAGCTAGCCAAAAATAACCTTGTATATACATTCAAGTGATGATTATATTCTGTTTATGTCACTTGCTTTTGTTTCGTGTAAGTTAATCCTATTTAACGCCAGATTGAGATGACATGCAACAGGCAATACGCTGCTTACGAACTAAATTCCATTGCTGCCATGGAATTCCGAACCTTAGGCAACAATGTGAAGATCGCCGGTATAAAGCCATATACTGCATTGAATATTTGCTTTGAAGACAATATTATGCGTACGTAGGTATATAAGATTAGGTCTAAAATCACAGAGAGGTTGAGGTTACAGAATAATTCGAGCATGAATTAAAACGGTGGAGCGACGTGAGGGGAGATGTGTCACAGATGTTGAATTTCGTACGGTTCGGGAGACTTTTCACGGGACGTCAGTTTTAGATAGATAAGTTAACCCATTGGATAAGTAAAACATTGCATTAAACTATCCACCCAAAGTATTCTTTAGATCTGTCAAGCTCCGCTAATGAGACACAATTGATTTTCTATTGTTTGGTCACCGATCGGTGTCCCGCGGTCCTTGACCGGTTAACAGCCTATTGAAAAGAAGAGACTCAAAAGATAATCGCTCGTTCCACTAAAATCCCCTAGACCAGTCTCCCAGGGGACTACACAGCACTCAATGTTCCACTACGATGCCCTAGGGGATCATAAAATTGGTTTTTGAATACGATAGCAAATCTTTCTCGCTCTTTTTTTGTTATTGTTACCATCTTCTTCTTAGCGTGTCGATAGCGATCTAAATGTACTCGGTCCAGAATTCGGCCACTTGTTTGGCGCCATCACTAGCGTTCATCAGTTCCTGTAACGTGCAGCTGACAGGACACGCAGGGCACGATATTAAATGTCCCATCGTTTGTGGAACACCACCACATTTACACTCCAAGGCGGAGTCGTCTATAAATCTCCACCTGAACAGGTTTTATATTTTAAAAATGATTAAAAAGGGTTCAAACCGGGTACGGCGACTTGACAAAGAAGAAAATGTAGATTCGTTGTTCCTCAATACTAACATACACGTGTCCGTTACAATAAGAATTACGAACGTATGCATTTCAATAAACCCTGTAAGTAGGTACGTATATTTTGTTGCTGACGATCTGTCAGGAATATAAAAACAAAAGAAAAAGGGGGTCAGATCGGAATGAGAAAGTTTATAGTGGATAAGACAGAGATTAAAACAGAAGAACAACTAGGCGGGGAATCGGGGGGAGGTGTGGAGGGGGCGGGGGGGTTCAGAGGATCACACCGGAATAATTCAAAAATTCTGTAGCAGGCGTTGAGTAATATTTGTTTTCCTGCCAGTAGCGAGAGCAGTGGTGGCCCAGTAGTAGGGTTCGAACCCAGGCAGAGGCGCTTTTCTTTGTGTAATTTATTTCATCACCATAGCCCTCAAAACGGTGAAGGAAAACATCGTAAGGAAACCGGCATGGCCTAGACCCAAAAATTCGAAGACATATGACACCTACCCACCCGCTCTGGGCCCGCGTGGTAGATTACAGCACACTCCCTCTCGAAGAGAGGAGGCCTGTGTCCCAGCAATGGGAACATTATAGGCTGATTATCTGTATAACGTGAGAACGCATTCCGATGTACTATTGAATTTACTAACTGTTTTTTTCTATGTTTTTTATCTGTCTGCAGGCGTTTTCCTCTTCAGGGGATAGTAGGGATTAACTGACTATCTCTCGATGTACAAGTTTATAGTACCTATGAATGAAGCTAGAAATGGCTTGGGATTAAAGGATCCACGTGTACGCTGGAAATAGACGAAGATCTTGTTTGCTTAAGGGTTTCTGAAGGATATAGCTTGAGTGCGGCAGACGTCTTTCGCAATAGGTATGCCTAACATTACGACACGCCCGTAGGTGTCACTGAGGGTTGGGTAGATGTGTATGTAAAGTAAACCCTCATACCAGTTATTCACTCGTGTGTGCTTAAGTTGTGTTGCCTAGAAACATTAGCTCGGACCACATATGTCGTTTGAGATGGCGACGATTTTCCCGTTCTGTTTGTTTATTCAAAAGTTATGTCCAAAAATAGGAAACGTTTCTGAACATTGCTGAGACCCTCATGCGGCGCAAATACTGTAACCTTATGGGCAACCACAACTTTGAGCCGTTTGGGGTCGAAACGCTCGGGTCATGGGGCCCCGAGCGTGCGTCTCCTTTTTAAGGAAATTTCTCGCCGGCTGGTCGATTTTCACGTGATCAGAGGGCTGGGTCGTTCTTTGGCCAAAGAATTAGCATTGCCATACAACGTGGCAATGCTGCCAGTCTTCTGGGCACGTTTCCGGATGACAGGGATGCGGACGCTTCGACGCCTAAGTGTCCTTTGTTTTTGTATGTGTTTGTATAGTACGAGTAAGTTAGTTAGTCATTTATTTTAGTGTCTAGTGTAAATAGTTAGTTACATTTTCTTAAGTTATAAAATAAAAGTCAGTATTGAAATATAGTCAGTGAGGAAACCGGCATGTTCCTAGAACCAAAAATTCGAAGACATGTGACATCCACCAACCCGCACTGGGCCCGCGTGGTGGATTACGGCCCACTCCCTCTCACAGAGAGGAGGCCTGTGTCCCAGCAGTGGGAACGTTATAGGCTGATTATGTATGTATTGAAATAAAAATAAATTAATATCAAATGAAAATGCCGGGCCGGGGAAACCGGGCTGCTACTGAGAGGAAAGGAAAAACCAAATAACATTATGCCCGACTTGAGCCTCAAAACCCAGGACCTCAGTTGTCACGCTTGCGACTAGTAGGTAGACTACCAAAATACTTTTCAATTAACTAAAATGATTTCAACGACAACGCATTTATTTCAAATAGGCACATTAAAGGCACTTTGGAACGTCAAAACTTACAATAAAACAGAATTTATTGTAGTTGCTCCTCCCAAAAGGTAATTTCGTATGGAGAAGAATGGGCAAGAAACTCCACCGTTACCTTAATAAACTTTTGACAAAGACTCTGATAAAATAAACTACCCATAAATGAACACGTGTTGTACAAGTTTTCGAATATTTATTAGGTACATGGATATGTGAAGAATACCTACATGAAACACTAAACTTCGCGATTTTGCGTGACAACCAGAAACCTTGATGCTTACCGACAAACAACGATTCATATCTGCTCGTACCACAAAGAACATAGCTAGTAAATTACTGCATGGTACACAGCTACCTATACTTGTAGTTTAGTACTTTATATGTTTTATACGCGGAAGTGTCACAAACAAAATGTCATGTTTTCTAGGTCATTTCAACATTTTATAGTAAAGATATAATGTAACATTCAAAATTACATTCAGTCAATCGTGACATAGACAGAGATGGAGGATTGTTCAGATCAGAATATGAAAATGTGAATGTTTCCAAAGTGAATCCAGTATATATGTCGCTGCCAACTGGTTAAATTAACCGTTTAGTTAACCGCCTGGCCTTTGGAAGTAGTGCTCACCTTGCTTCGCTCTCTCGGCTCGCACGCGGTTGATCATAGTTCTAGCCTAACCTAGCCCATTTGGTCGGGGTGCCCTGGCTTTATTACTGCAACCAATTAGGCTCGCGCGTGATTGGTTAGACTTCCAACCGAAACTATAATTGAATATCATTCAGGCCGTTAGTTGAATGGCCGCCGTTTAGTTAAAAGGCTAGGTTAACTAAACGGCTAATTTGACCAGTTGGCTTTGACATATTATACAAGGTGTAACAAGACCCATCATGAACCTGTCACCTACGCATTCTGTATAACCAACTTGGCAACTCTGTGTAAAAATAAAAAAGTGGGTCTAGAAAAACAAAGTGGGCTCTCGAACCCCAAGCCCTAGTGTTTCAACCCCAAACGGCTCTTTTCAATCTTGGACTTCTGAAAAGAGACTATGTCTCCATTCTCTTTTCGTACTTATGAAGTAAGTAATAATTTATGAGATTACAAAGCAGTATTGGTCGCAGAACAAATGGCCGATGGGGCCAAAAGGTTCTTGAGTGGCGACCGCGTACTGGAAGACGTAGCGTTGGAAGATCTCTCACAAGGTGGGCCGATGACCTTGTGAAGACCACAAGTATCCGCTGGATGCGAGAAGAACAGAACCGGTCGAAGTGGCGGTGCTTTAGGGACGCCTATGTTCAGCAGTGGACGTCTTTCGGCTGAAATGATGATGATAATGATAAACTTGCCCTGTAGTACCTACAATACAGGCTACTAAGATTACCTATAAGTATCTTTACAAATAAATAAAATTGAAATGTCTGACCGGTTTTTAATGCCAAAATAAGAGCTTTTACTAAGAGTCTATGGTCAACTGGACCCACTCGAACTGGACCCGCGGGTCGCATATGCGTACTTAAACAAAAAAAAAAAAACAATTTTCAACATTTTTGTCTCTCTGTTTGTTCCTGTTAATCTTCGAAACGACTGGACCCATTTTGACGGGATTTTCAGTGGCAGATAGCTGATTTTATAAAGAGTAATGGCTACTTTTATTTTTTTAAGTATTTAAAGTACGGAGACAAATTACTGTTTTCCGACATCCACGCGAACGAAATCGCGGGCACAGCTAGTTACATTAAACTTATAAAGGTCGCAAGATTGTGATTAAAGTGAAGCAAATTAGAAACATATTTTCTCAATTGCCAATACTATTTCAAGGGTGGGCGTGCCAGCGGTAGAAGGTAATTCTCAGTGCAATTTGCGGCAGATTGGCGGCAGCATCGGGTTTTGTTCATTTCATGCTCCGTTTAGCTTTGGAAACCACTGGCTTCGAGTACTCGGCTCGATTTCGAGCGCTGAGCAAAAATAATGGAGGGAAGGAGGCATTGACTGGCCATCGAGAGTTTGGAACCCGATCTACTTATAAGCTTATTTTAGATGTGGCTATTAATATCTCGATTATGTTCAGTTTTTTTTTTCTTTTTTCCAAAATGTTCGTTCAGTTTGGTTTTACTTTGATTTCCGTGGTTTTACTATTTAAACCTCAAAAATGTCAATATATTTGGCTGATAGAATATCTTGTGGTTATTGACATTCACCCTATGTCCAGCAGTGGACGTCTTTCGGCTGAAATGATTGACATTCACTGGGAATTTCCCCTTCATCATGAGTGCTGGTGATGCGTGTAAATCAATGGTGTATATAGCCTGCACCTTTGTAAAGGTTGTTAGAAAAATTTGAATTAAGAACCTATGTTAAAAGTGTAATGGCGGACCTTAAAAAATAAAACCAATTTCCCTATTGATGAATCCTCGAGAAACCAATACCAAAGAATTGTTAGCAGCAAAACATGCCCACGTACCTTGGCAATCCAGAGATCCCACTCAGACCCAGGGAGATGCGAAGATACCTCGTTCATATGCGCGTGACGGTTTGTAGGTATACACTGCCGGCCGGCGAGCAAAATCTTCTTAAATCCACCGGTGGAATGGTTAAAACTCCAAAAATCAACACTACACTATATGTTCTCAATGAAACACAGATGCAGGTTCATTTATTTTACGAGTATCATCAAGGTTTCACCAAAAAGGATTTTTTTTTTGAAGTGAAAACTTCTTTACACACTTTTTTTTGTAATGGGTAAAAAATGTTAAACTCGCGTCAGGACATCGCGTCAGGACTCGTGATCTGATCGAAAATTCGTAAGACGGATGGAGAGTAGACAGCCGGCGCGGCGTAGGAGAGAAAGTATCCCCCTCTCTTTCTACGGCGCGGCGAAAATGTATGCCTGCTGTTTCGTTTAGGCGGCGCAGGGTGCTTGCGCGAATGTTCGTGTGTGTTTATGTTACAGCGTGCCACGCGCATCCATGGATGGTGACAGCTGATGGCTCGACCGTCTGTGTAGTGGCCACACTGCTGTGTATTCGTAAAATTCGTGTATATAAAGTGTTTAAAATATGGAAATTGAACAAAGTGCATCTATTAATGAAAAATATCAAAAATGCACAACGTTAATATTCAAGTTTTCACTTCTGCCGGCACTCCCGGAGGGCAACCCGTCTTTTTTTTTATTGAAAAAGGCATTGACGCTTCACCAAGTGCATTTATCAGCAAATTCTGCCTTGCCTTCTAAATGTTTCTTTCGTGCAGGAATTAAAGTACAGCCTCCAACCAATCTTACCGTCTATATTTAGAATAACACTCGTATCACTTTTACAACAATATTTGTCAACCATAAAATCAAAATGAAAATAAAGTATCATAAAATCTTTCTCCCTGTTAGCGATAAGGGCGGGTATAGATTGAACAAAGCGGGTATCTTGTTACGCCGCCATCCGTCACTTTGAAACCGAACGCGCGCCATCTATCGGTAAACAATACCACTATTCAAAGCCTTTTAGAGCTTCGTTTTTTTTTCATAAGCAACGCGTTTCCTTGTATTTGTAAAAGAATTGTGTGATATTAGAGTTCTACGGAAAATATTTGTTAGTACTTCACATTGGGATGTTTTTGACGTCAAATAAGTACATTCATACCTACTTATCTACGTTCCTTCTAAGTAAGTCGCCTATTGATAAATACAGTTATATTTGTGATTATTTACCGAAGTCGATATATTTTATTTACATATATTTTTAATTTTTTTTGTTGTAGCTGTCATAGTAGTACTTAAGTACCTACATAGTCTTTGAAAATTGCAAGTGTACCTATTACAGTTCAAAAGATACAGCCCTGTGACAGACAGACGGACAGACGGATAGCGGGGCCTTAGGTCCCACTCTTTGGGTACGGAACTCTTAAAAGTAAATGTCAGTCGTTTGTAATGTACTTGCAAACGAGTGACATTAACCATCCAAGATGTATGCAGCGATACAGACACATTTATTCTCACCGATGTGCGACTAATATCGAGGGCTGTAGTCATCCATAACAGTCCCTATCGTCTATTAGTGCCCGTAGAAGATCTGTGGCAGCATCTACACGCCACATGCAAACTACGCATAACACTGACGTCACGCGAAATCCTGCATCGCGCAAGCAGAGTTTACCTCGCAACTAGCATATGTATAGAGGTATGAGGAACAGGGTGTAAAGTTCACTCAACCTCTATAGAAAAGGGAGGATCCGCCGACCAGACGGGTGTAGTGTCTGGCGGGCAGCTGCCCGATGATTCATGTCGGGCTGTTATATCTATGCTAGCTGCGCGGTAAACTCTGCTTGCGAGATGCAGGATTTGCATGACGTCAGTATGACGCGTTGTTCGCATGTGGCGTTGTAGATACCGCTACATTTGTACGTCCAATAGTCGGGCAGTTGTCCACCAGACTCAACACCCGTGTGGTCGGAGGATATCCCTTTCCAACGGAGGATGAGTGAACGTTACACCCTATTCCTCATACCTCAAAAGATTCATGTGGGGGTAACACTGTGGAAATACGATTATCAAAGAACCAACCACTAAAGTCGCTACAAATTAGGTTCTGTTGACTCAGACAGGTTGCGGGCTTTCATACTGCATACCGTGTTTCGATTAACTGGCGATGAAAGATAAGCCAATCAAAACGTAACAGAATATGGAGGTCGTTTAGCTCGCCGGCGACATTTTGGCAGCTTGTTTTTATCCAACTAATTGCTTTGTTAAAGTTAGTTTTAGGTTCACTCTATTTGAAACTATGCAAAACTAACATTATTCTTTTTTTTTTCTGTATCTGACACTGCAACGTTCGATTTATTATCACACTGTAAAGCTTTGGTCTCTAAGGAAAGCGGTTCCGTAATTTCATTATGGTTGTCATGAAAATCTATAATTTTCACCAGTATTTAACATTAGCTTTTTTTAACAATAAGTTGTTAAAAATAAGCATTGTTTGGACAGCTGTTACTGTGTGACTGTTCACTGCTTTCTTAGGAAACGAAATCAAATAATTTATTTGCTTGAATATGGATAAGTACAGACGCCAGCACATCAAGCTACTACAAGCTGTCAAATTTCTTTAATAGATTTTCAACTTTATCGCTAAATCATAAGGTTCAAAGTTGATTGGGAAAATTTGACAGTTTTGGGTAGCTAGATGTGCTGGCGTCTGTACATGAGGAGATACATAATTACAACAAAACTTCTTTAAACCATGTCCTACCTTAATAGGTCCAAATATCTATTATAATAAAAATATACACATAGGTACATATGTATACTCGCGCCGTCGTCTCATGGCGGAAGGTAGAAACTACAGTAGAAGGCAGAACGCTACCTGCTTCAATCATTAGATACAACTTTTGCTTCGCTTACACATCAGCGGGGCAATTGCGTAATACATTATCAATCGTAAACGGTTTCATTTTGACAGTTCAACAACAGTCATTGCGTTATTTATGTGTTGAGCAGACAAATTTTCCGAACTTATGAAGCAATGGATTAGTCATTTGCTTCAAAATAATTCAGATTCCGATTGATAGTGTGTTACGCAATAAGGGTGCCGATCGTACACACAGACCGGCTGCAAGAAATATTTCTAACATTAATCCATTACAAATAAAAAAAAAACAGCAAACATTATCTGTAACAATAAAAAGCTTAATCGACTTATCTAAATTCTACAGTACACCCAAAATTAACATCGCATATTAAACAGACTGCGCCTCCATATCAAATTGAACTGCCTAATAAACAAGCTAATCTTTGTCTACTGCGATCCCCAAAATTATCTACTCAGTGACCTTGTAATTTAATTCCGGACGTTGTGACAAACGGCGTATCCGACCTTGAGAATAGTGTGCCATCGCCCTTAATGATGCATTGAAAAGGCCCCTGATAAGGTAAGGTCTAGGTTTGATGAAACGAGTATTGACGTAGATTGTGCTGGTGTATGGTAATTTTGGAGATTGTGATTTTGTCACTCTATAGCTAGATGGAATAGAATAGAATACTCTTTATTATGTACACCATATAAGTTACAGACATAAATATAGAAACTTTACAATGGGTGACACAATGGGCGGTCTCATTGCTAAGAGCGATCTTTTAAAGACAACCTTTGGATTGATTAAAACGGGGAAGATGAATTGAGTTAGATGGATTGAGTAAAGATTAGTTTTTACCCGGCTACGGCAAAGCAAAAAGAAGGGTTATGATTTTTAAATAAAATCGAAATATTTGCTTTTATATCAATTGGTTTTAAATACATTGTCAGTGCAGCCATTAATAAAGTAAAGCTAGTTTTTATTAGCATAGTTAGAAGTTTTTAGGAAAATATTTGTGAAGATGTCTGCGAGCAAAAAATTCAAGTCGTTTTAAGAATTTCATTAATTTGGTTTGCTAGATATTATTATTCTCAATACAAACGGGTTGCAGAGTGTATCTGGTCTAGAATCTCTGTACAAAATTTTAGCTCAAAAGCAGTAACTTTGAAAATGCTTAATATTTTTTTATTTCGATAGTTTATTAAATTGAAATCATAACAAATGTGTCACCGCACTACGAGGGTCATTATCCATTATCTGTAGTGTGTATGTGCGCCTAGTACACGCACATTACGCCGCCGCGCGCCAGTGCAGCGCCGTGATGTCGAAATAAAAAAATATTAAGCATTACCCCGACCCTACTCCTACCGTACCCCTACCCTACTCCTCTACTCTACTCCTACCCTTACTCCAACTGTACTCCTACCCTACTCCTACCTTATCCCTACCCTACACGATCAATAGATTTAAAATAAAAATAGATTACGTCCTCTACTCAGACCTACTGAATATACACACAATTTCATAAGAATCGGTCAAGCCGTTTCGGAGGAGTTTTGTTACCAACACTGTGACACGAGGATTTTATCGCTGCGCTGTCGGCGTGTATTTTTTATTTATTTTGACATTTTTAATTTCGTAATATCTTTTGAATGGAATGTCCGATTTCAATAATTCAAAGAGTAATTCAACAGGTATTGATACAGTCTTGGATAAGAAAACAACTTATTTGGATAATAATTAATACAAAGGTATGGATAACATGGTCTGATTTTGATCGGCATTTCTATCAACTTTTAAAATGTAAAAAAGTAGTTATAGTGACATAACTACAATAGTTGGACATATGGTCTTGCAAAGTTTTTTGTAGATATTGATATGTTCTATAATATTGTAGAACATTTTTTTGTTCTATCATCAATACTTTCCGCAGCGCATGCGATGAAAGACATTTTATGGCTAATTTTTTTACACCTTGGGTTGGTTTTAGTAGAAATTTCTAAGGATCTCTAATTTTTTCTAGTACTAAATATATCCTATGTTACTCAGGGATAATGTAACTATCTAACGGCAAAAGAATTTTTGAAATCGATCCAGTACTTTTTAAGTTTATTCGTTACATACAAAAATACAAATCTTTCCTCTTTATAATAGTATTACCCCCTTATTCATAAAACTTATCAAACCTATTTTAGTTAAAATGGGGTTTGTCTCTTTCTTACCCACAGAAATGTCAACGTGACAGATAAAGACAAACGTTCTATAAACCTATTTTAGCTAAAATAGAGATAAAATAGGATTATGAATAAGGGGGTAAGTATATTAGTATTAGTATATTAGTATAGATTAGCAGTGTCTCGCGGTTTCACCCGCATAAGTGTCGATCCCATGGGAATATCGGAATAAAATTATCCTATGTGTTATTCTAATGTATAAGCTATATTACTGTAAACTTTCAACAAAATCCGTTTAGTAGTTTTTGCGTGAAAGAGTAACAAATATCCATCCATCCATCCATCCATCCATCCATCCATCCTTACAAACTTTCGCTTTTACAGTAGGAAAAGTAGGAAGTAGGATTATTTATGGTTTACATAATAAAGCGTGTTCTATCTATCTTAAAAACAACTTTATATTAATAATCCTTAGCTTATATAAATTCGGCCATGTTATGAAGTTATGTAGTTACTTACGAGCCTAACGAGGTCCGATATACACTCAATTACTAAAAATAACGTGAACTTTAGTAAGTTTTCGCGTGCTGCCGGAACGGAGCAAACATACCGGTTATCCGGTTCGTGTGGGTACTGAAGTACCTTTCATTAGCCGGACCAGCTTTGCAGGGAGTTATAAATGCTGCTGTTAGCTGAATACTTTAGAAATTCTGAGTTTTGAGATGTTAGTGCATCTCTATGATTTTATTAGGATGGAATTTTTTGAAGTGTAAACTTCTTTAGCGGCGTTGCACACTTTTTTGTAATGGGTAAAAAATGTTAAACTCGCGTCAGGACACGTGACCGTCAGGAGAGACTACTACGGCGGCGCCAACCGAAGTGAACCAAGTGACACACGACAATGGATGGATGGATGGATGGGTGTGGGTGTGGGTGTGGGTGTATGGATGGATGGATGGACAGCTGATGGCTCGACAGTCTGTGTAGTACCTACACTGCTGTGTATTCGTAAAATTCGTGTATATAAGGTGTAAGAAAATTAACTGCAAGAACTTTAAGAGGTGCTTTAGACCATCGAACTGAACAACTTTCACTATGGGACCAACTCCGAAATCACGAAAAAAAAATCAGCTGTTTCATACAAAAGTTCAATACCTACTCGGCCAAAATGTATGAAACAGCTCATTTTTTTTTCGTGATTTCAGAGTTGGTCCCATAGTGAAAGTTGTTCAGTTCGATGGTCTAAAGCACCTCTTAAAGTTCTTGCAGTTAATTTTTTTACACCTTATATAGTGTTTAAAATATGGAAATTGAACAAAGTGCATCTATTAATGAAAAAAGTGACGCAGAAATAGTGAAAAAAAAATGAGTTATATTAATTCAATTAATAATTTTTTTTGTATACTTGTTAGCAGACAGCCTGTTACCATGGTTTCAGTACATGGTTCTGAACCCCCAAGCGTTAAAATTGATCGTCGGTTAAAAAACGGAACCCTTATAGGATCACTTTGCTGTCCGTCCGTCTATCTGTCTGTCAAGACCCTTTTTCTCAGGAACGCGTGGAGGTATCAAGCTGGAATTTGTATCAAATAACTACTCGGGTCTACTGTCCCTTGGAACTGTGAAAAAATTAAACTTCTAAGCCAACGCAATCAAAAGATACAGCCGTTTATGCCGCAAATTTTCGACACTCGTAAGGGAATCAATATCTACAGGGTACTTCCCGTGAACTCAGAATCTTGAAATTTGGTACGAAGCAACGTCTTATAGCACAGATAAAGGAAATATTTGTTGTTACACCATATAATAAAAATACGTATTTTAAACAGGTTTGTCCGGAACCCTCGATGTGCGAGTGCGACTCGCACTTGGCCGGTTTTTTGTTTTTATGTCCCAGCGAAATAAGACGACTGGAGTGTCGTATAAATCTCTTCCAATGCACTATTTCAACGTACTAAGGTCAAATCATCATCATCATCTACTGCTAAACGAAAGCTTTTCAAATTACGCTCAACAGAATTCGATGCTTGGCCACTTTTACCTATACAAGTACGTAAGTACTTGATGCTGGATCTGCTATATCAAAATAAGTACATATATTATCAACATATATTTATTATAGAACGGTATCTTGCATAAAGCACTCCGTCATTTTTCAGCCTACGTACATATACCTACTCATTGGAGACAGCTGATTGATGACGTCACGCTTCACGCATTCGTTTTCAATCATCATCAATTCAATATAGGCTACGGGGTAAATATGCTCATTATGAATTGAAATATTGGGTACTTGTATTTTATTGAATGCTATGAATATAACAAGCCCGTAACTATAATACAACAACGAAATGGAATTCGTTGAGTACCTACAGTGTAAATCAACAGAAGGCCAATTCTCGTAATTTAAAACATTCAAAATCTAGTCGCAGTCTCAACTCGGCGACAAACAAATGTCAAAAACTTGTCAAAATGTAGGGAAATTAGAGGTATTTTTGACAGATTGAGACTGTGATCAGACTGTGAACGTTCTTAAAATCACGAGAATTGCCCATCTGGTATCACAAATCGGTAGCCAAATATTTGAAATAAAAATTCCCGACCAAGAAAATAGTTAACAAAAACATATACCTACAGATTAATTGATAGCGTCCTTTTCAAATTCAGGCTTTAGAGTACAATCATCCATAAATTACCTCAGAATACATTAGATTACAGGTAACGAGTGTTAGAGGGACGTTTTTCTTGCCAAATAAGTAACGGCGCGGCGAAGCCTTAAATTCAGCGTAATCTGTTGTTCTCAGTTCCGGTGAGTACGCACGCAACCTTTTGTTGTATAGTTTCCTGGTACCTCCACTTTTTTCTTGTTTACCTAGTACCAATACTTTTCAACTTGGCCGAACAAAATGGATGAAAAGACGAAATTAGAACTTTCCCGAATGTTCAAACTTTGTATTACAAACCTACTTCTTAAAATTAAAGTTATTTCAGTAACTTTTCGGGACTGTTACTTCACCGAAAGGTGCTTTAAGAATGCCGTAAAAGAAAATTAAATATTTAAATTCTCTTAATTTTTTCATTCTTTAATCCTTGCCACAGGGCCGGAAAAGCAAGTACCTCTTAATAATTTCATCGAATAGCTCCGTAATGACTGGACCGAAAATATACGAATAGTCGTATTTCAGCGATTGGCTCAAACTCCAATAATATTTTGTGGACATGTTTTGCGATTGAAAACCCTCCTCTAATTTTTTTTTTTTTTTTTTTTGAAAAGTTTAATAAAATATGTTGAACGAAAATATTTTGGGCGACATGAGCAATTAGGTCGTGGAAATCTCGTGTACGAAAAAAAATTCAATAGAATCCGGAGTGCCCAGAAACCAAATTCAATTGCAAAAGGCACCTTGCACGAACATAAAGATCTAAGTAACGTTTTTCTAGCTCGATTTGCGAACAGGTACATTTAATGCTTGTGGAAAAAGGAAAGTGAACCCTTTGCCCTGCAGTGGGATAACACAGGTTGAATATTTTATTGTCTTAATAAGCACACTAGTACAATGTCACGAACAAGTAACTAAAAACAAATCAGGAATGAAATTATCCGGAAAAGAACGGGAGTTACCGACATAACTTGCAGAGTAAGCAAACTGAAGTGGCAGTGGGCTGACCATGTCTGTCGAAGGATCGATGGCTGGTGGAGCAGACGAGTCCTGGAGTGGAGACCGCGTATTGGTAAGCGTAGTGTGGAACGCCCCCCAGCCAGATGGACGGACGACCTAATGAAGGTGGCTGGGACAGACTGGATGCGGAAGGCGGAGGACAGGGTGTTGTGGCGCAGTCTGCGAGAGGCCTATGCTCAGCAATGGACTGCGATAGACTGAGTTGATTAATTGATTGAGCTAGTTAAGGTTTATCAAAAAAAATTAAGGCATCCAGAAGTGTCTTTTTATCAAAAGCTAGGTCATTGAAGGCTTGTGGCTAAGAATAGCAGTTGCACGGGTCGATCGATCAGCTTAAGCTACGCTTGCCGCGGTTGGTCCGTAGATAGGTGAACATCTTCACATACCAAGACCACTCCGTGCCCCGGAAAGCACGTTAAGCCGTTGGTCCCGGCTGTCAATCGTAGATCTTTGACAGTCGTTACGGCTCGTCACTAGCCCTAAAGTCTGACCACCAGTCTTACTAAAGAGTATTACCCAGTAACTGGGTTGTGGAGGTCAGATAGGCAGTCGCTCCATGTAAAATACTGGTATTCAGACTGGAAGCCGACCCCAAATGTAGTTGGGAAACGGCTAGGTAGATGAGATGAGGTCATTGAAGTGAACAAGTTCTTGACATAATTAACCGATCTGAGTATAGATAATAATACTAATATCATTGTAATTTAGCGTCATTAATTCGTATTATGATAAGGGTATAATATCAATATTTATGATCTTGATCATTAACGTCACACAGATAGTAAAATTTCTTGCAAAGTAATCATGAATAAAATTCAAGCATGAATTTATTGGCGATTTAATGTAGGTATGACATTGATGTATAGTTTTATACATCATAAAATGAGGTATGATAATGTATTTATCTAAGTAGTTAGTCCATTTCTAACTTAAGAACGGCTAGACCAATTTTTATGATACCTATTTGATCTGTTGGATTTGTCTCCGAATAGCAGAATAGCTATTAAAACTTGGGAAAAACATATGAAAAAATAACAAAGGTATTTCATATTCTAGGTGGTACGCAGTTCGCCGGGTCAGCCATTATATCTATGTATCTTCTGTTTACGACCTACAGAAGATCGCGGTGAAGACCTGGACTTGCAGAGACCAGGGAAGCATAGCAGAAAAGGGAGGAGAACTATTACTCATCAGTGAGTGGACCAATGCTGCTGATGATTATGATGATATACCAAATACCTAACTTGTTTGACTTTACAATTATTAATCCACAGCATTGCGGGTATTTACATAATTATCTATTATCTAATCCAACAAAATTATCAGTTTCGACAAAATTATTACACTAATATTATTAAGGCGAAAGTTTGTGAGTGTGTTTGTATGTTTGTTACTTCTTCACGCACAAACGGCTGAACGGATTTGGATGAAAGTTGGCACACAGATAGTTTATAACCAGGATTAACACATAGGATATGGAAGATATTTTTATCCTGATATTCCCACAGGATCGAAACTTACGCAGGTGAAACCGCAAGTTTGTGAGAGTGTTTGTATGTTTGTTACTTCTTCACGCACAAACGGCTAGACTAATTTTGATAAAATTTGGTATGGAGGTAGCTGACAACCTGGATTAACACATAGGATACTTTTGTCCCGATATTCCGAAGGAATCGAGACTTATGCGGGTGAAAACGCGGGGCGTAGCTAGTTTTATCAAATTGTGCCGTCAATATCTTTTAAAATATGTTGATATCAAGGTCAGTATTGTTATTGTCTTCCTAATCTACTTCTGGTCAGCTACTGGCGGCCCTGAAGATATATGTAAGTAACAACAATAAACACCTGCTTTCCCCCTTCCGGTTGATTATTCCAGATTAAATTAAATTTCAAGGTTGACTATGTTGTTCGTATATGACAATAAATGCAGGCGCTTTACTTTGTATAAATTACTAGATGCGCCCCGCTGTTTTACCCGCGTAAATTTCGATCCCGTGGGAATATCGGGATAAAAAGTAGCCTATATGTTAATCCAGGGTGTCGGCTACCTCCATACAAAATTTTATCAAAATTGGTCCAGCCGTTTGAGCGTGAAGAAGTAACAAACGTATAAACACACACACACACCCCCACACACACAAACACACTCACAAACTTTCGTTTTTATAATATTAGTGTGATTTCATCACGACTGCTCTCAAATTCGGGGCGGATGAGAAAACCGGCATGTCCTAGAACCAAAAATTCGAAGACATAATAATATGACATCTACCAACCCGCACTGGGCCCGCGTGGTTGATTATGGCCCGCTTACTCCCACAGAGTGGAAACATTATAGACCGATTATGCTAAGCTTGATCAATATTATGAACACGACAACACATTTTCTTTAATTTAATAGGTTGATGTTGGAGTCTAATATTATTATTACGATGATGAGCTAGAAATTTAGTTTTAATAACTTCGATCTATGTAAACAGGTTTAATTTGAGTGGAGTGGAGAGACTAGAATCAATTCTATTTTAAGATAATTTTTGACGTTCAAAAGTGCCTTTTATGTGCCTATCACACTAATATTATAAAGGCGAAAGTTTGTGAGTGTGTGTGTGTGTTTGTGTGTGTGTTTATATGTTTGTTACTTCTTCACGCCTAAACCACTGAACCGATTTAGATGAAATTTGGTATAGAGATAGATAGGGTCCCGGAAAAGGACATAGGATAGTTTTTATCCCAATATTCCCACGGGATCGACATTTACGCAGGTGAAACCGCGGGGCGCAGCTAGTTTGAAATATATGCATTGACTTTGACTTTGATTTAGTGGTTCGTGGTCATGAGTGGAGACCGCGAATCGGCAATCGTAAGGTAGAACGCCCTCACGCTAAGTGGAGCGACGATCTTCGCAGGATGGCTGGTAGCAGCTGGATGAGAGTTGCCGAAAATCGAGTTGAATCGCGAGAGGCCTGTGTCCGGCAGTGGACTGCTGTAGGATGATTATGAGATTTAATTTAAATAATACATTTGAATAACTTGAAAATAAACTAAGCATAAAATAAGCAGTTATGGCATTTCCTAATGGGAAATAATTATGGTTCCGAAAAACAAATGAATCTCCAGCGATCTGTGGCCTACTAAAAAAAAATGGATCTTCGAATAACTAAACTAAACTTCCGAATAAAATACTGAACCACCGACAAAATTACTATGTTACCGACAACAGAGGTTTTGTCAAGGGCACCCCGAGGTTCGGTTTTCGAAGATTTCAGTATCTCATTCGGCCGTTTCGTCATTTTTATTCGGACAAAAGTAGTCGGAATGTTAGTATTTTATAGGCAGTAGATTTAATATTTTTAGTAAGGACCATTTTTATTTTTTTTTGTCGGAGCTTTTATTACTATCCTTTCCTAATTAAGACCCTGTCACAGTCATACAGTAAAAATAGAATTAATAAAGCAAAGCATTTAATGTCATCGGTATGTAGGAAGGAAAACTGGTTTTCTTTAGTCGCGGGCAATACCTGTATTTCTTGCATATATGTATATTTTTCTTTTATTTAAAACAGTTAAGTAAGTACATATAGAATGTCGGTTTGTCTGTTTGTAAAGTCAAATTAATCTTTTATCAAAGTGACTGTCTACTTAAATTGTCCGTGTAATCAAATTATAATTGTTATTTTTTGACAGTTGTATGATATGACTGTAGCAGGACAAAATTGTATATACAATTAACTTCTCTGACTGAATATGCGTATAGGTAGTTAATTCTCGAGTCACTCAAAAACGTGAGAAATCAATATTAATCGGACTTTCACAGGAAGTTATTATGACGGGATTTGATTAAGTAGGTGATAAAAATCACATCACACTAATATTATAAAGGCGTAAGTTTGTGTGTGTGTGTGTTTATATGTTTGTTACTTCTTCACGCCTAAACCACTGAACCGATTTAGATGAAATTTGGTATAGAGATAGTTTGAGTCCCGGAAAAGGACATAGAATAATTTTTAACCCGATATTCCCACGGGATCGAAACTTATGCGGGTGAAACCGCGGGGAGCAGCTAGTAATACATAAATAAAAAACTTTATTCAGTTCAGAAAAAACACAGTACAGACGCCAGCACATCAAGCTACCCGAAACTGTCAAATTTTCCCAATCGACTTTGAACCTTATGCTCTAACGATAAAGTTGAAAATCTATTAAAGAAATTTGACAGATTGTAGTAGCTTGCTGCGCGATTATGAATAAGCAAAAAAATTAAACCTCCGAAAAAACTGAAAAGCAAAAAATAAAAACCTTTTTCATTTTACCTTAATAAATAAGTTCTTAAACTAATGCAAGTATAGCTAAGTAATTTTGAGTCGGCGCCAAACAAGCAACTTAATGTCGTTGCGAGGGGTTTGACGCAAAATGTGCACTTCGCAAAAATGTGCACTTCGCAAAATGTGCACTTCGCAAAATGTGCACTTCGCAATTTGTGCACTTCGCAAAATGTGCACTTCGCAATTTGTGCACTTCGCAAAATGTGCACTTCGCAATTTGTGCACTTCTCAAAATGAGTGTGAATTTTATCACAATGGGTCAAAATAAAAACCGTTTGCTTACACTATGCTTTTTTATTATTTAGTCCTGACACTCCAACAGACCTCTCTGCAACGATGTCGAATTGACTGGTGCTACATCCAAGTGTTGAGATGTTTGTATGACACTGCAACGATGCAGGATCAGAAAACCAGCCCCATCCAACTGCTCATGGGGGTGAGACAGGGGGATGTAATTTCCCCTAAATTGTTTACCAAACGCATTGGAAGGCGTCTTCAAGACGCTGGACTGGACTGGACAGGGTATCAACATGAACGGCGAGTACATCTCGCATCTTTGATTTGCCGATAACATCGTCATAATAGCAGAGACGCTGGAACAACTAAACCAAATGCTGCACAGCCTAAATGGAGCAGCCTCCCGGCGGGTTGGCCTCGGCATAAATTTGGACAAAACAAAAGTCATTTACAATTCGCACGTCGTGCCGAGTCTAATCCAGATCGAAGAGTCGCTTCTCGAAGTTGTGAAGGATTATGTCTACCTAGGACAAGTCATCCAGCTCGGTAGACACAACTTTAAGAAAGAGGCTGACAGAGGGATCCAGTTGGGTTGGAAAACATTTGGAATACTTCGTCAAGTCTTCTCGTCGCCTATCCCGCAGTGTTTGAAGACTAAGGTCTTCAACCAGTAGTACCGATGCGTAGTGTGGGACGCCCCCCAGCTAGATGGACGGACGACCTAAAGAAGGTGGCTGGGGTAGATTGGATGCGAAAGGCGGAGGACAGGGTGTTGTGGCGCAGTCTGGGGAGACTTATGTCCAGCAGTGGACTGCGATAGGCTGAGTTGATTGACACCTACAGGGATGTAAAAATCTTCTAAAATAACATCACGTAAATTAATCAATCATAGTACATAAATAACACCACTGTTCCAAATAAATGTACTTTTTTATATTAGTAACACTTAGTTAATTCGAAGAAACCTTTTGATTATTATGTGTATAGCTGACGTGTACTGAAAATACATAATCAAACATTTCCTGAACGTGATTACTTTTTTACAAAGAAACTACTGTTATCGTGCTATTATGAATATTTGCGACCCCGGCAATTACATCTTTTGCGGGTGGATTGCAAAGTTTTAAGTTTTGTATTCGTTAATGTTATTTGCGTATGAAGTAAAATGTTAATTTTGTTTTAAAGAAAAACAATAGCTGCTTAGTTTGTGTGTCAAAGTTCTTATAAGTTTTAAAAATATTCTCAAAGTATGTGAAATCTTTGTACTTAATTTCTTATTGAGAAATAAATTTCTTTAACCATAAAATCGTGCAAAATAATAACAAAAAAATTATAAATAAACGGTTTTTATTTTGACCCATTGTGATAAAATTCACACTCATTTTGAGAAGTGCACATTTTGCGAAGTGCACAAATTGCGAAGTGCACATTTTGCGAAGTGCACATTTTGCGAAGTGCACATTTTGCGAAGTGCACATTTTGCGAAGTGCACATTTTTGCGAAGTGCACATTTTGCGTCAAACCCGTTGCGAGTGGTCGTGCGGAGAGCGCATTTTTTGCTTGGAATGTTATATTTATCGCTGGAGATTTCACGTTGCATTATTAATTTGATTTGGTTATTTCTTTAAATTTAAGGTATTTTAGTGATCTTTGTTCATTGATTGTTTGGCGCCGACTCAAAATTTCTTAGGTATACTTGCATTAGTTTAAGAACTTATTTATTAAGGTAAAATAAAAAAGGTTTTTATTTTTTGCTTTTCAGTTTTTTCGGAGGTTTAATTTTTTTGTTAAAAAGTTTTTATTTTATAATTTTTTGAGGCTATAATTTACTAATTACTACATGCTTAATTTTTTATTACTTTTAAAGTAGCTACCTACCTTACTTTAGATATTAACTGTTATATAATCCTAAATTAATTATTATTTTTTGTATAGTAAAATACTAAAAAAAACAGGCTTTATAAAGCTCAGCATTAAAATCTGTGAATGAACAATAAATCACCCCTATTTTCCCACCCTTAGGGTAGGAATATTTTACCCAAATTTACATAGGACCAACTTCGAGGTATGTCCTATCCAATAAAAAAAAAGAATCATCAAAATCGGACTAATCTGTAAATAGTTATGCGTGCTCATACATTACAATCAGTGAGTGAACAATCAATCATCCCCTGTTTTCCTACCCTTAGGGTTGGATTTTTTTTTCCAAATTTATATGGGACCAATTTCGGGGTATATCCTTTCCAATAGAAAAAGAATTATCAAAATCGGACTGCTCTGTAAAAAGTTATGCGTGATAATACATAAAAAAAAAAAAAAAATATACGCGTCGAATTGATAACCTCCTCCGTTTTTTTCGTCGGTTAAAAAACTAATCCCCATAAACATATAATAAATATTTTGATAAATGCTTAAGCCTCTAGACACGACGGTCTAGACGGCGGGAATGTATAGTTAATTTTTTATCAGTAGTGTTTTATAAAATAGATAAAAAAATTATAAATACGGTATTCTGCAATTTGCTAGAGGTGCACGCGCAAGTGGCTGGTGTTCCCGGAGAGGAAAATTGACTAAATTATTACCGAATTTGAGGACAACAAATGGTGATACAATAAATTGATTTTTTAAATATTATTAGTCGGTTTTGTAATATCTATTGAAGCCTTAGTTTTTTTAATAGCTGAGTTGTGTAATATTCAAAAAATAAACATTAAACTATGTAATATTGTGCTTCCATCGCCAAATAATTTTATCCAAGGAATCATTTTGAATTTTAGACAGTTCACCTATACATGTGTAAATAACTTATAGAAAAACTATGTTTTGCGGAACTTAAAAAAGTTTAAAAATATTTAGGTGTTGTGATTTTTAATAACATTAGTTACATTTAGTATTTAGTCAATTTGATTTTTCGGAATTACAAACAATAACTCTTTTTAGTAAAAAAATATAATAATTGCAAATACGAAACAGTTTTTTAATTTCGAGTGGTAATTTTTCCAATTTCAAGATGGCGGACTCGGAGAAGGATCGGAACATGGACTCCGAAGTCCTCACGACAGAAACGGAGCGCGAAGTAGATTTAGACACTATCCTCGTAGAAGAGATTGGACAATTTGGAAAGTACCAGTTGAGGACCTTCTTATGGTCTGTGGTCTTGGTGCAGTTCATAGCATGGGGCGCTGTTGAATATGTGTTCACCACCTCTCGAATTAGTACCAGGTAAAGTAATATGCCTATGTTATTTTGTACATCATGTATACTAATGCGAAGGTGGTTTTGGTGTCGTTTATTTATATATTTATTTAATACTTCAAGCACAAAAATGTACAGAGGCGGACTTAATGCCATAGACATTTTCTACCAGTCAACCTTTGGGTGATGCAAAGACAAACAGTTAATCCTCGTATAAAAAAAATTGTACATAAAAACCCCTAGTTATCCTCCAAGTTAGTTTCTCGTTTGTTTTTTTTTTTACACTATACTGCACAAAGGTTTGCCCTATAGCTTTCCACTCTACTTTACATGTATTGCCTTTTCTGCATAATCCGACATGAACGCTTTTGAGAGTCACCAGACAGAGTTTGCTAGATTTTCCACAGTGAAGCCATCTATTGCCCACATCGGCGATCCCTCTTTTATCATGTAGATAGCGTGTTATTTTGTGTTTAGTCAGCCTTAATTTATTTATTTATTTTCTGACTGACCGACTCCTTGACAATTTAAAAGTTGATGTAAATGGTTTAATCGAAATAAATGCTACATATTAAAAAAATATTCAGGTAAAACCTACTTACATAAAATTAAATTTTACAATACTGCAACAGAATTGTACGTATATTCAAATGTCAATGGAATTAAAATAAACAAATGAGTCGGTACAAATTATAAAGTTCACAGAATTATAACTAAATTAAAATATCAAATGCAAAAATAAACGAATATAAGTTTGAGTTTTGAGTGTTCTATTATTATTACAGATGTCTGATCCCGGAGTGTGAAGGTGAACCGATGAGTTTCTCTCCGTACTGGTTGGAGAACGCCGTGCCGCAGGGCGCCAGTCAGGGCTCCTTCGACAACTGCGAACGTTTCGCCAACGTGAACGCGACGCTACGGGTGGTTGACAGCAACACCTGTCCCGCAACACTCTTCAACCGTGACACCCGTTTGCCTTGTGATGACTTCGTGTATGCAAACACAGACTCAGTTGTCTACGATGTGAGTTGAAAAAATGCTTGTTTTTTATACTATTGGATGACAAACAAGCCACGACAGTGTTTAGTGGTCACCACCGACTATTGGCATTAGTTATATCAGAAACATCACAGAGGTAAAGCATGTTCTACTCTTACACCCATACCCTTCAAACCAGAATTTCACAATGTAAATCAACTTGGTGGCAGAAATAGATGGCTTTGGTGTTGTATTCCGTAAGAAAGATGCTTGATCGGAATCCTTTATCACAATGTAGTACGGGCTGGCGTGTGACGAATGGCGGCGGTCACTGATTGGCACAGTGCGCACATTCGGCACGCTGACGGCACTTCCAATCACCGGCTTCGTGTCGGACCGCTGGGGCCGGCGGGTCGCGCTCACCATCAATGCCTTCAACACGGCCTGGCTCGGAGCCACGCGGTACTGGGCTGACACCTACCTCGGGTTCATGTTCTCCGAGTTTTTTGAGGCCACTTTCGGATCTGGAGGGTTTTCTTGCGTTTATATATTGAGTGAGTAATTTCTAAAAGAGTATGTGTATTTTATTTACGCTGCTAAGTGTAATTCATAGCTTGTTGAACGGAGGTCTCCCAATGTAGTCCTCTGTGTTTTGGATAACACAATAATACATAGCGGGCACATAAGTACTGTTTGGTTACTAAGAAACACTTCCAATAAGTGGCAATATGGAGTTCTTCAGAAAAAATGGTTTACATAGTTATTTGGCATCGCAAAAAGGCGTTAGAGAGATAGATAGATACTTTTCTTTAGACCTAAATAGGATAGATTAGGATAGGTTGATGAAAAAAAAAAGTCTCTTACCATGTAGTGGGAAAGTGTGCAAAAGATAATAGTGACATGTAAATTAATTGTATCATGTATATATTTTTGATAATACTCAATATTTCATGCTATATAAACTTTATGACCTGCGATTATGATTACATAGTTTTGTTTCAAAGATCGCGTGCCGCTTATCGAATAATTATCATATCGTGTAACCCACTTAATTTATATATTGTTTTATCAGTTATTTTATGGGACGAATTAAGATAATAAAATTCAAGTCACTTTTATGAATCAACATCCAACATTTTCAAAGAATGTTTGATATGAAGTGTATAACTAACCACGGTTATTAAAATAGATGCACAATAATTGTTATAGCACTTAGATCTATTTAGTTTCTACTAAATTAATCCTAGGTAAATAACTTAATAATTTAGTAGCGCCAGTTCTTTCTTTAGTAACATCAAGCTATTAATGTCGGATTTATCATTGCTAAGCTGCCATTCCCATCTAATTCATAAACATTGTCACAGTAATGGAGCTGATGGGCCCGAAGTACCGAGTAGCCGCTGGAGCAGCGATGAACACTTGCTTCGCGCTAGGACAAGTGTCATTGGGGCTGATTGCGTGGGGCGTACCCAACTGGAGGAAGCTGACTCTAGCCCTCTACATCCCGCAGTTCCTTACCATCTTTTACTTCTGGCTCATCAGCGAGTCAGTGCGGTGGTACATGAGCAAGGGACGCTTCGATGAATCCGAAGCTTTACTCCGAAAAGTTGCAAGGGTTAATGGGAAAACAGTATCCGAAAAATCCCTGGAAGCGTTACGGCGAACAGCGCAAGAAAAATTGAGAGTAAGTGCGGAGGAGGCGGAAAAACGTGGCGGCGAGCCCTGGCTGGTAGTGCAAGTGTTCCAGCACAAGAAAATATTGATCCGTGTCCTCATCTCTCCAGTGTGGTGGATCACAACCACGTTCATCTACTACGGACTGTCCCTTAATGCCGTCAACATGTCTGGCAATAGATATTTGAACTTCGTGGCTGTAGCTGCAGTCGAAATCCCTGGCTTTTGGATTTCATATTTCTTGATGGACAGGATTGGAAGAAAGCCTGTATTGACAGGAGCTTTTTGGTTATGTGCTGCATGCCAGATTGCTTACATTTTTATACCTCAGGGTAAGCATCTTAAACATTTGTCATCATCATCATTTCAGCCGGAAGACGTCCACTGCTGGACATAGGCCTCCCCCAAGCACCTCCACTTCGACCGGTTTTGTGCTTCTCGCATCCAACGAGTTCCTGCGGCCTTCACAAGGTCGTCGGTCCACCTTGTGGGAGGCCTTCCAACGCTACGCCTTCCGGTACGCGGTCGCCACTCCAGAACCTTTCGGCCCCATCGGCCATCTGTTCTGCGAGCAATGTGCCCTGCCCACTGCTACATAAGTTTGGCAATTCTTCGGGCTATGTCGGTTACCTTGGTTCTCCTGCGGATCTCTTCATTTCTGATTCGATCCCGCAGGGAAACTCCAAGCATAGCCCTCTCCATTGCCCTTTGGGTGACTTTCAGCCTTCTAATAAGGCCTATTGTGAGCGACCACGTTTCAGTGCCATATGTCATCACTGGCAACACGCACAACAAACAAAACACATAAACATTTGTAATTTTTGCGTAATAAACTTTATTTTAGTCTGTGCATTCTGAACGTTCGGCACTTCGCGAATAGCTGTGAAATACGCACCGATGTTGATTAATTCGCCAATATTACTCTATCATTATCTTGCTCTCATCCCAATTTATTTATGGTCGTCGCAACAAGCCAAAATTACTATATGATATTCTGTGTCGATCGCTTTATAGTGCACTAAAAAATTTACAGAATATTTAGTTTTAGATGAATTAAATGCCCTTTCTATAACCAAAACTGTTACAACATCTAATTAGTGTTATTATTGCAATCCACAACTAATATTTTAGTACTTTATAGAGCGATATTTCATATTTACATACAGTAATATTAACAATTTTATAAAAACAGGTAAATATTTGACAGCTGTTTGCGATGTTTTAACTTTTAGAATGCACTCTCTTAACGGTTCATTTAATTTTTCTCCTGCAGATTTTTACGCAGTATCGCTGACAGTATACCTGATCGCAAAGATGTCGATAGCAATGGTGATGACGGCAGTGTACGTGTACACTGCGGAGCTGTACCCAACAAAACATCGACACAGCTTGTTCGCTTACTCCTCGATGATGGGAAGGATTGGTTCCATGCTTGCGCCGCTCACTCCCGCATTTGTAAGTAACATTTTCGACCTTAGTATGGCTATTAACTGAGTTGAATAAAGTATTGTGTTGCATAGAATAACTATAATAACAATCAAAGTGCGAGTAATATTGGAAGCATGATTGATTTAAATGACATTATTATTCAGTTTTTTTCAAAGAACTGAGAATTGAAATTTCATACGAGTTCCTGATGGAGTACCACAGGGATCTTTTTTCGGCCCGCTGCTTTCTCTAGTTCTAACTTTTAAACACCTAATAGCAGTAACATTAGTAGCCACTAAAAATGTATGATTATTTAATTTTATACATTTTATATTGTTTGTTTTGTTTCATGTTTGATTTCATTGTTTGACTTCAAAAATATTGTTACCTTTTAACCGCTCAAGGACCGCGAAACACCGATCGGTGACCAAACAATAGAAAATCAATTGTGTCTCATTAGCGGAGCTTGACAGATTAAGAGTATGAATTTCACTCTTTCAACAAAGTATACCGCTTCTGTTACAGGGTGCACAATGGTTTACTGAGCTGCCTTTCGTATTATTTGGCTCCTTCGCACTGCTATCTGGTCTTTTGATCTTCCTAACACCAGAGACTCTTGGCCATACTCTGCCAGACACCTTCGAACAGGCAGACCAGATCGGTATCAAAAATAGGACGAAAAAATGACGAAACAACTGACAGCATTTACCTATCTATAGTGTATTCCTTGGAAAATCTCGTATTTTTTATATATAAGTTTAGTTAAGAATAAAGTAAAACTTGCCGATTATGTATTTTATTGAAACGTCGGATCTCTGGTTATTAATACCTGGCATAACAGTTTACCTAACCAAGTGATGCATTGTGTGCTGGTACCCAACGAACCTTGCCTGCAACTAAATTGATTGCCTAACGCCACCACATTAGCACCACAGATATATGCTATATTAATATGGATGAACAGGAAACACGAGGAACGGGTGAAGATAAATTTTAAGAGAAAATAATGACTAATAATGACTTTACTTTGGAATCTTACTTTTATAAACTAGTAAACGAAGAGAATAATCATCGATTAAAAGGGAACAAAGAGTAAAAGGCTCGTGTCTTGAATAAATTCGATGTCATAACTACAAGAATACGAAAGCAACCTTCAAATCTACGTTATATTATTGTTCGTAGAATCACGTAATAGTAATGTCGTCATAAATCATAAGAAAGGACACGTACTAGTTTGTGACCCGAATGTTAATTCACGTAACGCAAACGTTCACGTTTCATGTCTACGTAAAATAGTGAAACTAATTTACGATTTGTTTATTATCTTTCGTTCACTAAACTTGTTTTATTTTAACTAGGTTTCTAAAAACCTTTGACCCTAATAGGGGTCAAGCATTTTAAGTTCTAATCTTGATGGACTAGAAAACTAGTGGGAAGTCAATTCTTAATTTTAATAGTAGGTATATTCACTAATTTCTGAGATTGTCGGTAAACCTATAATTAGCGACAGTATAAGACCGAGACTATTGTGCTATAGTGAAGACATATAGAAGAAGAAAGAAGAAGAAGCTACTGGTGTACCTTAATGAATAAAGAAATAGTACTTTCTTACCTAAATTTTGTCGGATCGTGGTAAAAGGAAAGGCAGGCTTTGCCCTACAGTAAGTTATCACAAGATTAAGTTTTTTTTTTAACATAGCTGGGGACATGTGTGTGTAGGTACCTATTTCAATACATCTCTGCCTAACCCTTCTGCCTTCCTTCTTCGCGTGATGTGATTTTTATATGTTGTGAAGTATATTACCACCCATTGTGTGTTGTTGTGTTGTGTAGACCGCCCATGGTGTCACCCATTGTAAAGTTTCTATATTTATGTCTGTAATTTATATGGTGTACATAATAAAGAGTATTCTATTTTATATTTTGCCAACGAAGAAAAATAGTCCCTTCAACACTAGATGCGACTTACAAAGGCAATTATCCATACTAATACTATAAATGCGAAAGTGTGTCTGTCTATCTGTTACCTCTTCACGCTTAAGCCACTGAACCGATTTAGATAAAAGGTATAAAGATAGTTTGAGTCCTGGGAAAGGACACAGAATAGTTTTTATCCCGATATTCCCACGGGAAACTTATGCGGGTGAAACCGCGGGGCGCTGCTATCGTCTATATAATTGTAAATAATCTATGTGACACAATTTTTTATGATTCTCTCTTTAGAGAGATGCATCGTAAAAAGAAGAATGGGCGGTTTCGTCCCAAGTGTTGTAACATGTTTCTACCTATATCATATGGAAGATCTCAGCGAGTGTTATTTTTTTTTGTATGGGCATAACTCTGTATCTCGTGCAGGGAAAGTGTTATAGTAGTTTCATTTATTTAATAAAATATTAAATACAACTTAATTAATTAGCCTTTTAATGACAAAAGGACTAAAGCTATTTATAACTACCTACTACTCTGACCCAACACCCCCCAGCACCCCCTCTACTACCCTGCGCCGCGCACTGACATTGTTTTTTTTATTGTTTTTATTGTAAGCGCAGGAGCAGCGAAAAATATTTTAAGAGACAGGCTATACATATGTTGGAAAGAGATGGTTGTCGGTTGTTGCATGGTTGTTAAAAAAATTCACTGACATTCTCAGGGTTAAAAAGTTTGGAAATGACCTTGCCCACGCCCCTATTCGATTTGATCCATACTTCCAGGGACGACACCCTGTATATATTTATGAGTTTTATTAAGTTTTATTTTATTAAGGTTTTTATCTTTTTAACCGACTTTAAAAAAGGAGGTTCTGTATTCGACCCGTATGTATGTATGTATGTTTGTATGTCCGCGATTATCTCAAAAACCACTGAACCGATTTTGATAATTCTTTCATTAGTGTGATCTACATACTTTCAGGAAGGTTTTAGTATGTAATACATTAGGTAATTATTCTTATGTACGAAGTTATATGCATAAATGTGCTGCATCTCCGGCATTTCTATGCGAATTTTGATGATTCTTCGAGTTGTGCCTTCAATTCTTCAATGCACTAGTGTTAATTGAATTTTTGTGGGGTAAGTACAACTAAAAAGTAAAAATTAAAAACTTTTTTACAAAAAAACAACCGACTTCAAAAAAAAAAAAAAACACTACAAAGTGAAAAATAACTTTAATTTCGGAAGTCGGTGTCAAAAAACGAAAATGCGGAACCAAAGACACCGACTTCCGAAATTAAAGTTATTTTTCACTTTGTAGTGTTTTTTTTTTTTTGAAGTCGGTTGTTTTTTTGTAAAAAAGTTTTTTATATTTATAGTTTTTTACTCTTTTTTACATGTCAAAATAAAAAACAGTTGTGTCAGCGATTCGTACTTTCATTGATCTATGGTGCTTCTAGATGCCATTATTTATCTAGTGGTATATATGCACTTATGCTTTCAGTTTTATATAGCTGTGCTGTACTACCGTATTTTAAATTGTTGCTACTCTGTTTAGTTACTGACGACTTACGCATTCCTTAAGGACCTCTGGTGTTTCTACGTTTGCAACTATCGACTTCGGCTTACTTTGAGGACTTGATATTGTTTTTTGATTGGTTTGTTACGATTACGAACTATGGAACATTTGTGTGTCACCTGTGCCCGGTCTTTGACTCGACAGCGAGTGCGACATTTAGTTTCAAGAACTATATTAGAAGCAAGACCGCGTTTTGCTGAATATATTTCAGAGCATATGAGAATAGAACAGGTTTGTTATGTGCTTGTTGGCTTCTGAACTATGTTTGTGCGTTTTTCACGTCGCCGTGTCGCAACGAAACATTGAATCAATCGGTTTCTTAGAGGTAACTGGGGAGACATTATACTTCCATACTTATATTATAAATGACGACACGGTAGGCGCAGTGGCTGAGCGATCGACTACTGCGCTGCGTGTCGCGGGTTCGATTCCTGCACGGAACAAATATTTGTATTGCCTACAGGTAGTTGTTCCGGGTCAGCGATGCGGATGAATTTTTCGTCGCTATATTTTAGTTTGTGTATAGTTTTAGTTAAGTTAGGTTTTAATTTTTTTATTTTCGATACAATATAGAGACTACTTAATTAATCTATTATTATATCACAAGTACCAATATGTGTTTAATGTGTATTTGTTTGAGGCATACTCCTACATAAGGGAATTATTCAGTGATAATTGTATCATTTTTTTTTTTGTTTACGTATTTTCAAATGTGCGTTTATAACTGACTAAAAGTAACTGTTACTGCCTGTGATTATGTACAATTATTATAAATGTAATAATTATGTGGATATGTAACACAAAATGTTAAAAAGTATTGATTGATATTATGATTAAAGCATTATTTAGTACGCAAAATACGCGCATTAACGTGGAGTTGCGGACACCAGCCTGTATTACCTATTACCTAAAGCATAATTTAATACAAAAACCTTTTTTCACTTGAAGCCCAATTACTTTTGACCTGCACGCAAGTGTAATAACAACTTGGATTATTATTCATAAAAAAGCCTAAATGAACATGTTTATACTAGTCGCAACTTGTTACAAGGGTTGGGACGCAACTCATATAATAACGCCCATTCTCCTTTATTCTTAAAATAAAAGAGTATCCTGACCAAAAGAAACATCTATTCACATTGAGATAGAGGCTAAATTGATAAAAAGAATAATCATTCAGAAATCTTTCGCGATAAACTCGTTTCTATGAAGTGTTTAATGCCCAAGGTGCGCACTTTACACTAAACAGAAATTATAAGCAATAACGTAAAGAAACAAAATTACTATCGCCACGCCATATTTGCTATGCATGTTTAGCTAAATATTTCGATTCAGTAATATCGTACTAATTTCTATAATATCGTTAAGTAGCCAATCACACGAAAGCTTACTATTTAGATCATATCCGCTAAACAGGATTTATTAGTATTTTTTTTGTGTTTGTAAAATGCTTTTAATCCAAGTGCTTTGTAATTAGTCTAAATATGTATATTATTACAAATAAGACTAAAAATATTATGAACATCATTACGTGCACTTTTAATTAAATCTAGTTTGCTGTGCTAACTGTGCTTATTGCAGCGTGACCTCTATTTTTTTATTTCGCTACATTATGCAGGAGCGCAGTCTTTAACGAGAGTGTTTGTAGCAGATAGAAATGGCATCATTTAAGAAAGACTTTAATTTGTTCAGTAACTTTCTTCTAAACATTATGGGCATTTACACCGTGTTCCGGACGATATACATAAACTAAGACCAGGTGTTCAGACCATGGAAATAAGCATTTTTCATTATGGACACATTAGTGAATTCTTATTTTTTATTTTTTGTTAATTTTCACATAAACTAAATATCTTGACGTAAATCGCCCGATATGCATGCCTCTTTATCCGAATTGGCAACGATGAAGTATTTTCATTCATAAGATTTGGCGGGCTGCAACTTGTCAAAACTGAGTTAAGACCCTTTCTTACTGTACTAAATGATATCACAAATATCTTTGTAACGAAGCCTTTTTAAGTACTTCTTCCTTTGTTAGATTTAATTTGTAAAAGCTATAAAAGCGTTTCACAAAGTTTATGGATATCGTGAAGAACACGGTGTAGAAATGCGTTCTAAGACCCATTTAATCTAAGCTCAACCATCACAATCATCGGTCACTCGGAAGTTTCCCTCTTTTCAGATCGAATTAAGAACTGTATCCTTTCAACGAATAATCCACTCTATCTCCATTTTCTACGATTGAATTTAGATAATTTCGATTAGGGGTTAAAGGTTTAATATTATTCCGTTGATTGAGGCATATTCAGAGCGATTTTACTTAGCCCTGTGACTTGGAGTCCTCGGGACGTTTGACTAATAACAAAGGGCCTCACGTGGGCGTAATAAGTTTAAACTTCTAGCAAAGTCGCTCTGTTTTTGTAGAAATATACGGATGAATGTTGTAAACGGGACAGTCACACACGTTTTTCTTGCCGGGAAAATATTCGGTTTATTCCCCGTGTGTATGCACGGTCGTCAGTGTTGTATGGGTCACTATGGGAGCTTGTTGACAAGCTTGTTAAAGCGCTATTCCTCTCTCTTACTTATTTAAAAATTTGCTGTGCCCGACAGGGTCCATAACTGTTTCTATTATTTTTTATTTACCACCTGTAATTGTACATCCATAATGATGGATTGCAATAAACGATTTGAGATTTGAGATCTACACGTTTTTCAACGGCGTGGTTTATACGCCGTGTTGTAAAGAAACCGTGCCGTGTACAAAGGGCAAAGGGGATGTGGTTTCCAATATGGCAAACAATATAGTGGTAGTATAACATTTTTAAGTGAGTATAATAGTGGCTTTGCTGCCACCAGCAATGTAATACATGGCTAAGTAAGAATTTCGCTAACAAAATTTGGTTCTTCCCATTTCGAAGATTCTACCTAACAGATACGAGAACAGCTAGATACGACTAGTCTAGCCGAGACGTTTTATAATAATGTCACATTTGTAGTCATAGAGTAAAATATATCCCAAGAAAATGTAAGAAGAATACACCTGCGTTATTCCCGGGGACGATATTTATATTTCGGAGAAGCGTCAATACTGCAAATAGTAGCGTTAGGTGTCGAGGAGATAGAAATATATCGACAGCACAATCTTGCTTGTATATAAAGCGTCTTTTGAGGATGCAGCTCAATCGCTATAATTGTTGTCTTGTTTGGGGAAAAATGAAGGAAGCGTGACGGAGTTGGTAGGTTACAACTTTCAGGACAAAAAGAGATAGGTGTCTAGTGTGTTCTTTTTTAACCGACTTCAAAAAAGGAGGTTCTATATCCGAACCGTATGTATGTATGTCAACGATTTTCTCTTAAATAATAAACCAATTTTCATAATTCTATTACTAATGTGATCTATATACTTTCAGGTAGGTTTTAGTATACATATAATTAATACATTAGATAATTATTCTTATGTACGAAGTTATATGCATAAATGTACTGCATCTCCGGCATTTTTATGCGAATTTTGACGATTCTTCTAGTCGGTGTCTTCAATTCTTCAATGAGCTAGTGTTAATTGAATTTGTGTGGGGTAGGGAACAACCGACTTCAATAAAAAACACTACAAAGTGAAAAATAACTTTAATTTCGGAAGTCGATGTCAAAAAACGAAACTGCGGAACCGACGACACCGACTTTCAAAATTAAAGTTATTATTGTTTGTATTTCCTGTGCATGTCCCAAATAAAATAATTTTCTTTCTAGTAGGTAATTATTTATTATGTCAACGATATAACACTAAGGGATCATGATTCTGCCAAAATACTGTAAGACTGGTCTTTTTTCCAGTTTTATTTATTTATTTATAGTAGATCCAACAGCTATAACAGAAGCATAAGAATATTATATGAGACATAAAGCCAATTACAGGTTCTCACGGGTAAAAACAGAAAATGTAGTAGAAATCTTAGGATCACTAACAAGCACGATAGAAAAGAATACAAATAAAAGGTACTAGCTTCTGCCCGCGACTTAGTTCACGTGAAATTTCTTATTCCCTCGACCCATCTCGTCGTATTGCATCACCTGCCCGCGTCTCCTGCTCTATCACTTCGTTTCCCCATAGCGCTTTTGCTCGGCTCCTAAGGGTATAGCGTAACGTTAAATAGCCTATAGCCTTCCTCAAGAATTGGGCTATCAAATGCAAGAAGAATTTTTCAAATACGACTGGTAGTTCCAGAGATTACCCCCTACATACAAACTTACAAACAAATTTTACCTCTTTATAATATTATTAAGTATTAGGTATATATAAGCACTATGCACTTTTAAAGAAGTCAGCGTTCAGCCGAGTGCGTGCAAAATAGGTTTTGGTGGTACATGGGTCAAATGAGAACTCTTTGCAAAGAATATTAAAGACCTTACTTAGTTTTGAAAAACAAAAGGCTAGCTTTTTGAAGACATAAACGTCTGTGTAAAATAACAACTAATTAACTTTGCGCGTCAACTTGCACAATTTTTTTCAGTTTTCGTAACTAACAATTCAGAAGTCCACATTCAGTAGACTACGCCAATATTTTGCATTATTTTATTTAAGTAGTCTGCAGGCTTAAAACTTCAGTTGAAATAACCCAGTGGCTTCTGGAGGTTTTCCCAGAATATCATTCCGTGTGTTCAGCAATTCCAAAAACGTAATTATATATATCGGAACCCACGAAGCGCGACGACGTGGCGTAACCGCAGCGGTTCGCAGCGGTCCGCAACGGCTCGCACCGGTCCGCATCGAGTCGCCACGCGTAATTCAAGGTCATGGGTCAGGTAGTCCCTACGGAACAATTAATTTGCATATTTTTCTTTCAACCAAATTAATTTAAAATTTGAAAGGGTTACAAAGGGATTAAAGCTTGGCTCACTTTATTTTTCGATGGCATTTTGTACTTTAATTTTCCTGATTTTTAATTTTACAGAATCAGGGGAGGCGTAGTACTGAAATAATTTTATTATGAATAGAAAATAATAGGCACTTCGAGTATTCTAGATATTTATTAAATTACTCAGACACGTAGATAAACTTAATAAAAGGGGAAGGTACGTTCCTTGATCACAGCGCGCGGTCGTACTAAACTAAGTCCAATGAACGCACTGCCGAACGCACTGCCGAACGCACTGCCGTGGTATAACTAAAATGCCATTATCCGACATTTGGTTGATTTTTAACTTTTGATGCTATTATTAATGAGAAAACAAATATCTATCGATCTGTGTTTTAGTTTTCAGATGACGGCATTTACTCATACACGGGCCATCGTCTAATCAGCGCATATCGATACAGCTCAATAATTTCAGTTTTTGTAAATACATAAATACGCATCAAAATGTCTTCTGGTGTATTTAATAAGTGTTCTCATCACTCAAGAAAGAAAGATATCAACTTACACGCGTAAGTCCAGTCAAAATTGTTAATTGGTTGAAAATTATAATATTATATTTTTATATAGGTATCTATACAGTGATTTTTATTTATTCACAAAGACAACACTTCTAACAAAAAGCATATAGGTACATTATACATTTTTTTTATATAAAAGTAAAAATTAAGGAAAAAAAAATTAAGAAAACGGGAGGAGCTCATTAGCCGTCAATTAATTTGTCCGCATCGCTGTGAATGGGATAGGTAAGTGCCCGAAAGGCTGACAGCATTACCACGTTGGACGGCAATGTTATTTAGAGTTTGTTCGCCATTTTTGTGAAAATGAGATAGATATTACAAAACAGGCTACTTAAGCTCAAAATTACCTTCGCTATAAGCCGTAAAACGCAGACCACACATTTCTATTAAGTTCCAAAACATACCTATCCACGTTACCATACCCTCATCCTCCCTTGTACCTACATACATCTACATATAAACGATTTACATGAGTTGTATTGTCGAGGGCACTCGAGCGCAAGCCAAGGTTTCAAGGACAGATGCTTGACAATCGTATTTTCTGAACCCTAACATTCGGTAGGAAACTTTCAGCATTTACGATAAAGGTGGAGTCTGAATTGTCTAAAACTTTCGAAGAATGGAACCTTTTTGTTCGTAGGAGGTAAATAGGATAGGTCCTAGACAAAGTCCTAGAAGATTTTTTCTATACCTATATGAAAAAGTATTTGGTTTATAATAATGCCAGCATATTATATTAATAACCTAAACTAATATAAAAAACCGGCCAAGTAGGAGTCGAACTCGCGCACCGAGGGTTCCGTACAAACCTGCTTAAAATATTTTTATTATAAATGATGTAACTAAAAATTTACGGTTTTCGCAATTTTTCCTTTATCTGTGCTATAAGACGTTGCTTCGTACCAAATTTCAAGATTCTGAGTTCACGGGAAGTACCCTTTTGGGTTTGATTCCCTTGCGAGTGTCGAAAATTTGCGGCATAAACGGCTGTATCTTTTGATTGCGTTGGCTTAGAAGTTTGATTTTTTCACAGCTTCAAGAGACAGTAGACCTGAGTATTTGATATAAATTCCAGCTTGATACCTCTACGCGTTCCTGAGAAAAGGGGTCTTGACAGACAGACAGATGAACGGACGGACGAACAACAAAGTGAACCTATAAGGGTTACGTTTTTTCTTTTCGAGGTACGGAACCCTAAAAACATAGAAATGTAAATAAAAAACAAAATTGTATGTTAGTAAAACACGTGTCGACACGTGTTGCCTCTGTCGTCGACGCGTGTCGCTCGTGTGTACGAGCACTTAACTGAATTCCTCCACACATCATCATGCAGAAAAGTGTGCACAGTGGGTTCCTACTCCAAAGTAATCCTGACATATTAATGTTGAAAATTATTTAGGCAGCTAAATACTCGAAAACGAGCGTTCATGTTAATTTCTGAGCAAATATTATGAACGAACGCACAATATATCTTAAACAACAATTTGTCATGCTGAGCGCACTTACACACACACACATTCACTCATTCATTCATTTTTCATTCATTGTACATTCTTATTAGGTAATATACTTAAACAGGCTTCACTAGACGTCTTAACTCAAGAAGGCTAATGAATCACCAAAAAAAGAAAAGATGGTTTCATAAAGATAAATGTGTATATTTGGTTTCACCAACTGTGCTTGGCATCAGGCTAATAGTCCGAGTTCCAAACGTCGAGATACAAAGACGTACGAAGGTCTTCGATATCGGAACACGTATTACAGAACTCAAATGGAGTTGGGCAGGACACCTGGGAAGGCGCAGTGACAACAGGTAAAGTAAGGCTATGACAGAGTGTCTTCCAAGTACAGATATACCTAGATACACCTAGGTAACGCAAGAGCAACTACTTCACGGGCCCAGCTTACGTACAAAAATCGTTAGCCGCCATTTTCGAGCTCAGTCCTGTAGTACTGCTAGCTGGGTGAGCGATGGCGCTAGGCCCCGGGGGTGGGGCGAGACGGGTGCCGCACGCGGCAGTGTCTTTGAATCGATTTGATTTTCCCATCACTAAATAGTGCTTGTGACGTCATAGTAGGTAGTCAAAAAATGGCACGCTTGGTTTTCATACAGATCGTGTATATCTTTGCTTCCAAGGACTGGAAGACGAGATCTCGGTCGTCCGGCGGCGAGATGGGCAGACAACACTGTTGCCATCGCGGGCAAAACCTGGATGAGGCTGGCACTGGAGCGTGGAGATTGGCACAAGAAAAGAGAGGTCTGTGTCCAGCAGTGCGTGAAATCGGCCTGTGGATGATGATGATGAATGTTTTCTCCTGATTTTATATTGTATAGTGACCTTGTGAAGCACACAATAATCCACTGGATACGGGAACACAAAACTGGTTGAAGTGGAATTGCTTGGAGGAGGTCTATCTCCAACAGTGGACATCATTGGGCTGAAATAGAAATAGAAAATATTTATTGTCCAGGTAATACAGTACGCAGGTTTGCTGGTTAACGCAAGTTAAGAAGACATGAGTAGCTTAAAATGATGATGATGATTATTAACCCACGTCACTTTGTAGTTAAATTGGAAGGCGCCCTCTGTCGGCGCGACCACGCGTTTAGGTCTCCCGAACAATACGCACGAGACGGTCGCGTGTTCGCAGCAGAAGCGCTTGCGACCACTACACCAATGAGGCTGCCAAATGTAGTTCGTGCTGATAAGAGAAAAGAAGAAATTGAACCAACTTAGGGCTCGTACACATAGCGATCCGTTTTACAGCTCCGTTATTTGATGGCGAGTTCACACACAAAACAGTACCTATTCCGGATTCAGTAATCATGTCACTCCGGCCAATTCTGATCCGTTAAAACGGATCTAGTAAAAACGGACCTATATGCGTACGAGCCCTTATTTAGATGACCAATAAACAGTGCCAAGGGAAAGCAATGAAACTAAACTATCTGAAACATACCTATCACTAAAGAAAGTAGGTACTTATACCTACAAAGTATAAAGTCTCGGGGGTGACATAAAATATTTATATGAAGTTGGGACTGAACGGCAATTCAACTCTATGGCTCCTCAGGGATGGACGTGTTGACTGGTGTAATGGTGGAAAAATCTGGAAGGTTTGGGGTCAACGAACTTCATATAGGGCGAGTTATCAGGAGTTTGGGTTTTAGTTTTCGGAGTCGGATGTAATAAATGTAAGTCTAAATACGCGTGAGAAACATAGAAACTGTGAATAAATTACTGAAGAAACGAAAATATGATGGAAACAACAAAAATATGTATTCTCGTGGGATACACTAAAAAATTCTCATTGCATTTCTGTCCAAAAGCTTATTCAGATTCTAAATGAGTCCCAGAAACATTCTTGAGACAACTTGTACGAAAAACAATCAAATTGCTGGTACAACATTCGAACGCAGGTACCTAATAAATATGATATGAAATCGAAGTGAACAGACCCAAGTATTACACACTAGCTTCTGCCCGCGACTTCGTCCGCGTGAAATTTCTTTTTCCCTGTCCCACCCCGCGCGTCGCATCGCATCGCCCGCCCACGCTGTTACTTCGTTTTCACTTAGCGTTCTTTCTGACTTTTTTTCTTTTTACTTGGCCCATAAAGGTCCTAGCGTGATGTTAAATAGCCTTTATTCTTCCTCTAAAATTGGGCTATCAAACGCAAAATGAGTTTTTCAAATCCGGTTAGCGCACAACCATCAAACTCTTTAGCTTTATTATTAATACTAGCAGCGCCCCGCGGTTTCACCCGCATAAGTCTCAATATCGTGAGAATTTTGGGATAAAAAGTATTTTATGTGTTAATCCTGGTTATAAACAATCTGTGTGCCAAATTTCATCCAAATCTGCTCAGCCGTTTGAGCGTGAAGAAGTAACACACACACTCACAAACATTTGCCTGTATAATATTAGTGTGATTTATAGATTACTAGCTTCGCCCCGCGGTTCACCCGCATAAGTGTCGATCCCGTGGGAATATCGGGATAAAAAGTAGCCTATACGTTAATCCAGGGTGTCAGCTACCTCCATACAAAATATTATCAAAATTGATCCAGCCGTTTGAGCGTGAAGAAGTAACAAAAATATAAACACACACACACGCACACTCACAAACGTTCGCCTTTATAATATTATAATATATATAATATAATATTAGTTGCACAAACGACAGTTATACGAAAGTCCCTCCAAACACTAGCAAATCATTATTCCAATTTCAATCACAATACTTTTCAAGGCACGTGTGACACACCAATTTTTACAGTTATTGTACCGGGTCACCCAGTATAAATAGTGAATCAGAAAGGGCCGGTCACGTATTAGCGACCCCTTTACTAAAACGAACGTGCACAGAAAAATGTAGTACGATAACAGTAAAATAAGTACGAACAAAAGATTGAATCGACGCACTGATAAAGATCCAGAAAAGAACCGGTGTTACCGACATAGCTTGCAGAATAAGCAATCTGAAGTGGCCATGTCTGTCGAAGGACCGATGATCGATGGAGCAGACAAGTCTTGAAGTGGAGACCGCGTATCAGCAAGCGTAGTGTCACCCTCCAGCTAAATGAAAGAAAGAAAGAAAGAAAGAAAGAAAATACGTTTATTTGCGGTGAAAATGACGCAAAAAGAACAAAAACACAAAAAATAAAATAAAAAGGTAGGTAAACATGCGTCACATCCACGCAAAACGGCTATCGCTCAGCATTATGCTGCGACCCTATGCAGGACAGAGCCCCAGCGCTGGTTTTCAGCGACAGCCGGCGCTGACGTAATGACGTCGTCCGGTGCAGCAAACAATTATTAAAATACAGTGTACTTAAAGAAAAATAATCGGTTAAAACTTAAAAGTGATAGAATATTATACTAAACAGGAAATAGACATAGGTACAGTACACGCTATGAGAATGTCATCCTCAATAAACGTTTTACACATTATGAAGTGGCAACATTTCGAAGCGTCCTTATGAATTTGACGTAAAATGTGTACCCAACGTGCACCAAAGTAATTATGTATGATGTAAGAAATTACAAAATGGCCAAAATGATGTAATGTGATGTATTAGTATTATGCAATAGTTATGTGTCACTGTTGTGAATGTTTTATGCGTTTGTGAGTGAATGTGCAAGATGAGATGGACCCAATAAACGGACAAAACAAATCCTTGGAAACTGGAGGATGACCCGACATGCCATTGAACGCGAATTGCACGCACACGAATTGCCATTGAACGCGAACCCAGTGAGAGGCCCGTGTTAGCGAGCCACCGTAAGGCAATCAACGGCCAGAGGGCGAAGCCCTGACGCCACTCGTCACGCCCCATGACGTTGGCGTCGCGACTTCCCACAATAAAACAGGAAGGTACGTAAAATATGGAAGTCTAGAGCCACGAATAGCAACACAAAGTAGAACAACACAACTTAAATAAATAATTGGTATGATTATTGGAATTTAATTTGAAATTAGATTGTAGATGCGCGATTATAAAAATAAATATTTAACAAATAATATGATAATAACAAATAATAAATAAACATGGACAAGTAATATGATCAAAATATATTTCAATTAATAGGTTTTCAACATAGAACTAATGTGGACAAGAGAAACGCTGCCAGTGGGTAGAACTGGCAAGCAGGGGACCGAAGGCCATGCTGCAGCGCTGCTGGAGATCCTAAACCAAACACCGCAGGCCACGACCCATGAGGTGAACAAAACTTTAAAAATGTATTACTCAGAGAGCTGTGCATGCAACAATAACCTCTTAAGATGAAATTTAAACGACTGTATTGTTTTTAGGCCTCGCATTGGTGGTGGAAGGTCATTCCAGCAGCGCGTGGCAGCAAACCTGAAGCTACCCCTGAAAGCTGCGGTTTTATGTCGCGTCATGTTTAGCGGGCCAACTACAGAACGAAGACCATACTTGTAATTAGCTTGTCGCCAGGTGAGCTTTTCATATAAATAGTGTGGCTTATGGGTTGTTACAATGCCAAACATTAAACTCGCCAAGTGAAGTTTCCGCCGGGCAGCCATTTTTAGTGTCTTGAGCTGGTTTATGTATGGCGTCACATGCTCCCTGCGAGGGACATGAACGCAGAAACGGACACAGGCATTCTGAATGCGCTGAATTAACCTATCCGTCCTACCAAGCAGGCAGGGCCCATAGACAGTGTCACAGTAATTGAGCTTAGATAGGATCAGACTGTCAACCAGCTGTTTTCTAAGTGGTACACTAAGAAAATTACGTATACCATATAATACCTTTAGCCTATAGAAACAATTTCTGACTTGGTTTTTTAAATGAGCCTCGAAACGCAGCTCTGGTTCTAGGATTAGACCCAGACTACATGCCTGTTCCACTCGCTCAATTATCTCCCCCTTAATCAGAATCTCTGGTTTGGCAGACAGAATTGCAGCAACTTGTTTTTTTGTACCCAGCACCATGAACTTGGACTTCAGTGGGTTCAGAACCAGAGAGTTCTCTTCAGACCATGACACCACTCTATGTAGGTCTTCATTCACCCTTTGCACTGCCAACGCTGTATCACCCCCTTTGAAGGACATGTACAACTGGATATCATCAGCATACATATGATACTTGCAGTTTACAAAAGATTCAGTAACATCAGCACTGTAGAGAATGTACAGCAAAGGGCCTAAAATCGATCCCTGCGGGACTCCCCTAGACACCTGGAGTGAAAGGGATGATACAGTCGATCCGTCTTCCTTTTGGATCTGCACGTACTGTGACCTACCAGTCAAATAGCTAGTAAACCAATCCACAGCGTCACGGTCAAAGCCATAGTATTTTAGCTTGGACAGCAGTAGATTGGTATTAATAGCGTCGAAAGCCCGTGAGAAATCCAGCAGGACCAGGATCGACCCCTCCCCCCTATCACGTGCCTCCAGGATATTGCCCACTACATCTATCAGAGCGGTTGCAGTGCCTCTGCCCTTACGGAAACCTGACTGGAGTTCAGGGAGAATGTTATTAGCCTCCAAATATTCAATTACCTGTAGATACACTACACGCTCCAGAATCTTTGACAGGCAGGGCAGTATACTAATTGGCCTAAGATCTTTCAAATTGGCTGGATCACTAATTTTAGGGATAGGGCGAACAATTGCGCGTCGCCAGAGACTAGGGAAAGTGCGCGATTCTATGGACCTATTGATGATATCAGTAATGACCTTCAAGGTAGTTGGCAATGTGAGTGTTAACATTTCCAGACTGATACCATCAACACCCTGAGCGTTTGACCGTAAATCCCTAACTATCTTCATAATTGTCTCCTGGTTTGTTGTAGTGAGCGAGAACTCGGCCGGACCATGCCTGCGAGACTCGAAGGAGGACATCAGTGAGACATTATCATTACAGTTTCCTGGAACATCCAAAAAAGCCGCATTGATACTATCCGGATTGTCAAAATGACTCGGCAGTAACCTTTCTTTATGGTCCGGAAGTACATCTGACTTCAAATTTCGCCACAGTAGTTTGGGATTCTTACTTTGCTCATTGACGTTTTTTGTGAAATATGCTGTCTTTTCCCTCACTAATGCGGCAGCGGCTTCATGCTTAAGGTCCAGGTAGTACTGCTTATGATGCGGTTCTTTGGTATTACGACATCTATCCTTAGCTTCATCCCGCAGCCTGGACATCAGACGAATAGTGTCAGTGATCCAAGGCGTAGGCCGCTTATAAAAGGTCTTTTTCTTGATAGGAGCGTGAAGATCAAAAAGCTGTTGCATGTATGAGCTAAAAGTGTATACCATGGCATCGACATCACACATATCTCCTATAGTAGACCATGGTATCATGTTCAAATCAATTTGGAAGTGATCCGGCATGATGTCTGAAAAAGAGCGAAACTCAACCATCCTTGGTTTAACCTTGGGCTTCTTAAAAATAGACTCACACGTAATGAAGGAGTGGTGGCCGAGCTCACTGATATGGTTCACCTCAACATTCCGCGTTGTAGCGTCAGTGCATATGATGTCGATAAGGGAGCTACTGTTACCCACGAAGTGTGTCGCCGATTGAACTATTTGAGCTAGGTTCAAGCACTTAAAAAAGTCCGTAAGCTGTTTTGATTTTGAGCTGTTTGCATCCAAGAGATTAACATTTAGGTCACCCAACAGTACCAGATTATCAAATGGGGCTAATGCACTAATACTGGCAGTTAAGGCGTCAAGGAAGAGCTCCAAGTCCTGCCAAGGCGGGCGGTACGCAGTCCCAATAAGAAGTTTTTTTTTGTTTATGGTCAGGCCCAGCCAGAGCTGCTCCACGTCAGGGTGGTCAGGATGAGCCCTTACACGCGCATTAATGCCATTCTTTATATAAAAAGCAACTCCCCCGCCACGCCCACCCCGTGTAGTCACAGGTCGGGGCACGTGCCTAAATTTGTACCCAGGTACACTGGGAGCGCGGTCCTCTTCCCCCTTGCGTAACCATGTCTCATTGATAGCCATGAGGTCCACAGAGTGGTTACCCATGGCAATCAAGAACTCATCCTGATTTGTCCCAAGAGAGCCCGCATTTAATAGACCAAACTTAATACATTTACTGGGAGCCATCAATGCTAATAGCTGTAGGTATTAGATGTGGATATGTGATGATATGGCACAAATGAAAGTATGAGTAATGAATGTGTGAGTGTATGTATGTGTGGTTCCGTTGGGCACAGTAAGAGTATATAGTACTAATTGAGAAAAATACAATGATTAAGAATACTGCTTGTACATCATTTTGAATAAATAGATTTAGCACATAAATATTAAAAGTAAATGTAGTATATGGGTAAAATAAGTATAATGTGGGTACATAAGCTCCATATACCTCTGATCTACGGCTGAGCTCACAAAGTAAACGGTTTGGACGCACATTTCCCCAAGCATAAAAAACAAAAATACTATCCACACAGAAATAAGCACAAACATAATTAAGCCGTGTCTTTTTCAGTTCCGAAAACACGGGATAAGTCCTCGTCAGTGCGGATCCTCTGCGCCTTGTCTCCTGGCATCTTCCTGGCGAGGATGCGGCCCTGCTTGGTCCACACAAACTTCCAGTCAAGTAGACTGGCTGCATCCCGCGCTCTACGAAATAACAGACGGTTGGCTTTCGTCAGTCGCTCGTTAAGGAAGAACCGCTGCGCTGGGGCGGGCAAGTCGAGATCGGCAGTGGTCGCACCACGTCGTACACGCGCGCTTGCCAGAAGCTGGTCGCGCAGGTCCCGACGAGCAAGGCGCACGACAATCGGCCGTGGACGAGATTCAGTCGGTCCTGCTGAGCTTGTCGCGTTGAGCTGCCTTCCACCAACCCGTTCCGCACTGACGATGTCACGATCGTCAAGACTGACCCCTAGCTTATGGCCAATGGCTTTAATACACCGACGGACCGGTTTAAATGGACCGACGACCTTAAAAAGGTAGCACAGAGGTGGACAGACTGGATGCGGAAAGTGGAGGACAGGGTGTTGTGGCCTGGGAAAGGTCTATGCCCAGCAGTGGATTGCGATAGGCTGAGTTGATTGGTTGACACACACAATAAACAATTACGTAAATATGGAGCTCAAATCGTTGGATTTGAGCTCCCCCGGAACATAAAGGGCTAAAGAAGGAATACGGGTGGGTTTTGGTCAGTAAGAGTCTGACACTCCCATCCGCTCCACCCAGAGCGGGAGGGATCATTTGATGATTTCCCATCTAAAAAAAAAAAGGGTGTCGTGGCGCAGCCTGGGAGAGGTCTATGTCCAGCAGTGGATTGCGATAGGCTGAGTTGATTGGTTGACACACACAATAAACAATTACGTAAATATGGAGCTCAAATCCAACACCGCTACCCCGGAACATAAAGGGCTAAGGAAGGAACACGGGTGGGTTTTAGTCAGTAAGAGTCTGACACTCTCTTCCGCTCCACCCAGAGCGAGAGGGGTCATTTGATGATATCCCATTCAAAAAAAAAAAAAAGGATGTTGTGGCGCAGCCTGGGAGAGGTCTATGTCCAGCAGTGGATTGCGATAGGCTGTAGTTGATTGGTTGATAAAGTATTCTGTTTGTGTTTTGTTTTGATTGAATTTAAAAATTCATATTGGTACTTGCCCGGATTTTAACTCACAAACTCGTTCAAGAGAGGCGAGGTCTTAACCACTGAACCATCGCGACATTATCAAAACAAAATTATGAAAAATTTAAACTTTACAATTACTTTTATTTCATTTTTTCAATCCTAACGCTCAGAGGTTTAGTATCCAAAAAAATAAAATAAAAAATAGTCAAGTAAATCTTCTGTTTTCTATTTCCACGGTGCCTGTAACCTACCTGCGAACATATACGTTTCATCTTTTAACTTTGAAGGGTAAAAGCTAAATTGAATTTCCTTACCTATTCAAGTAATTGAGTTAAAACTGAATGAAACTATTTGCAGCACATTGGTTATTACCGGGATAAAGGTTAATATGCGTTTCATGTATTTAGTAACTATAATTTTATTTAAGTATGCATTTTAGTACTATACAGGGTGAAATTAAATTCATGGGCATCCTTTTAAGGGGTCCATTGTACTCATCATTATGAACAACTTTTACTATGGGACTAAACCTAAAATCGCGAAAAAAAATCAGCTGTTCCTTGCATTTATGTTCACATAACTCGTCAAAATGTAGGGAAGAGCAGATTTTTTTTCGCGATTTTAGGTTTCGTCCCATATTAAAAGTTGTTCATAATGATGATTACAATAAATTGAATTTCCTTACCTATTCAGAGTAATTGAGTTAAAGCTGAATGAAACTATTTGCAGCACATTGGTTATTACCGGGATAAAGGTTAATATGCGTTTCATGTATTTAGTAACTATAATTTTATTTAAGTATGCATTTTAGTACTATACAGGGTGAAATTAAATTCATGGGCATCCTTTTAAGGGGTCCATTGTACTCATCATTATGAACAACTTTTACTATGGGACTAAACCTAAAATCGCGAAAAAAAATCAGCTGTTTCTTGCATTTATGTTCACATAACTCGTCAAAATGTAGGGAAGAGCAGATTTTTTTTCGCGATTTTAGGTTTCGTCCCATAGTAAAAGTTGTTCATAATGATGATTACAATAAGCCCTTAAAAGGATGCCCATGAATTCAATTTCAGCCTGTATATATAATTATATTCCATTTATTTTTGTCTGCATAACTTTATAAGTCGTTCATTATGATCATATTATTATATCTACCCTTGTAATAACTTCTGTGTAAAAGAATGAAACGCCCACACGGCGTGTGTAGACAACAGCTGTGTGTAGGTTTAATTCCATGGACCAAGCTAACAGGACTATATTTACGACATAAAGTTTATTATCATAACGAAACTCGTAAATATTGTACCAGGTTAAAAATAATTTCTCCTGGAAAAGTACCTAGTTAATGAAAGATAATATTATCGTGAAAAGATTTTATGCTTCATTTAACTTAGCAGCCATGGAAATACTGGGAATATAATTAAATACCTACAAACGGGGTGAATCGGGACGAAACTAAAATAGATTTTAACGTTGAAATAATATAGATTGTTGTCAATAAGGGCACGTAATCGTTAATTAAATTACAGTAGGGGGAAGTCCCCTAGTGGCGGACACTTAAGGTTTTTTAGAAATAAAATAAAAAATATTTTACGGAATGTTTATTTATTTATGATTTACAATAGATAACAAAGTTAGAAATCAAATTAAACTAAAAAAAACAAAACCTCTGCTTAAAAATAATTAACACCATTAATCAAACATTGGTAACAAAAAATGTAATTTATAAAAGTGGCACCTAGTACCGGACAGATATTTGTACCATACCAAAAGCACTGGTCATCTCAGAGTAGCCTGCATCGATCACATATTTAGCCATCTTCAGACTCTGGGACGTCTGCACATGCTTCATGTGCCCACCCAAGACAGGATGAGCACTGAATCCAGTCTTCCTCAGTGTTTTCTAAGCAAACCACGCAAATTGTTGTGTTTGTGTAAGATGTTTACTTGAAAATTGTTGTGTTTGTGTTAGATGTTTGATTCAGTTAAAGGTTCCACTTTAATTCCATTTTTTTTCTTTAGGCTCCACGTCTTTCGCTTCTTTTCTTTTGTCTACGCTCTTCCCTTTGGTTTTAATTCCTAAGCGGCATACACCTGTTAGATAAATCTTTGACGTGATCCACCATAGCTTGTTCATACTCTGCTGAGAAGGTGCTAGTGAACCTACACAACTTTGGTTTCATCGTTACTTCTTTTCCTCAATTTAGCGCCTTCATTTTGTCATGTACATTGCTTTTAGGAATATTGTATCGCATTGCAGCTTGTCTTACACTCAGTTCTTTGGACAAAATTTTATCGATAGCAGTTTGTAAGCTGTGTGGCTCCCACGATCCTTTCTTTTTCTTCTCTTCCATTTCAATTCTATTCATTCTTCTATGTTCTAAAACAAAATTAAACAATTAGAATAAATAACGTTAATTCTCACGAGAAATATCAATATGTTTACTGTCCGGTGCTAAGGGATGACTTAGTGTCCGGTATTAAGGGACAGATGGTGTCGTACATTAGGTGGTACCTACCAAAATTAGTTAAAAAATCTAATAATATTCTATCAGTTTACGGATAACAATCAAGTACTTCTTTTATTTTTGAATACCATTAAAATAAATACATCGTAATACATTAGAATTACTTACATCGATTTTTACGTTACGCCGTGATTTCTCGCCAAAAGCAGCAAACTCCCGCTCCCGCCGTGGCCTTGCGCGTCACAGGCGAGTCGCGGCGCGTGATCCTGTTGCTGTGTGCCCCCCGTGCCCCTTTCACTTGTACTTTGAAACGAACAGGTTTATAATTGCTTGAATAGTACGAGTGTCCGGCGGTAGGTGCCGTCCGGCGTTACGGGACTTCCCCCTAAACACATTAGGGTCCTTTTTGGCCACAAACTATATTATTTTATTGTTAAAATCCCTTTTAAAGTTTTGTCCCGATTCACCCCTGCATCCCTATTCACCCCGTTTAACGGTACCTACCTACGCACCAATTACGAGTTTAGAAAGCTAGAACGTATTCTTATAGTAGAATTTATCAATCGACTTGGATGGATATAGGGGTAGGGCTACTGGAATAAAATTATACTGACCTACCGTAAAGCAGCATGCGAGCAGTGATAGAGCAGTAGAAGCAGCCGTGACTTACGAATTGTAGGTCGTCGGTTCAAACCCTGTTAGGCGCTCTACTTTGTGTAAATTATTTCATCACCACTGCTCTCAAAACGGTGATTGAAAACATCGTGAGGAAACCGGCATGACCTAGGACCAAAACTTCAAAGACATGTGACATCTACCAACACGCACTGGCCCACTTAGTGGATTACAACCCTCCCATCTTAAGCACCATCTCCACGAGCGAGATAATCGCAGCGATGGTCTCGTTGTGTCATCAAATTCAATAGAAACTCTATCGCGACGGCAATTCGATGGGACCGCATAACTATCGCCGCGATTTTCTTGCCCGTGGAGATGGCGCCTCACCGAGAGGAGGCTTGTGTCCGAGCAGTGGGAACATTATAGGCACACCGGTGTACATCTCCCGCCTACACTACACCACTAAGGCGGAGGACATCGTGGAGTACGTGCGCCAGAACACGAGGTACACGCCGAGGGTGCAGTTAGTGGAGTCGCACCGCAACGTCAACTTCAAGGCGTTCGTGGTGCGCGTACCGAATTGTTATCTGCCCGTCGTCATGGAAGAAGACTTCTGGCCGCAGGACGTGGTGTTCCGTGGCTTCCGCGAACAAGTACCACAGAGCAGTACAAGAACTAGCTAGTGAAGTGATGTACTAATTTAATAATAAAAATATGTATGTTTAGGTTAAGGTATTTATCTATGGGCCTGCATCGCCTGAAATAAACAAATAAATATGCTTTACAGCACCTTGCTGGCAAATATTTTTACCACCAAGGGTAGCGGATTTATTAAAAGATACAAAAAGGCTAAGAATACCAGTCGTTTTAAGAATTGAGTTCGAAAAAATTCAAACTGCTGTCTTCAAACAGCGTAAGAAATTCTCCCTGTAAAAAACAAATATTGTTTCAGGATTCCTTCCGCTCAAAATTCAACTCGATATCTTAATAATGAAAACAGCTGTAAGGATATTGTCATGTCATTTCAATTTTGGCTCCAATTAGTTAGTTAATTGAAACCAAACTTTACGCATTATTGCGGCGACAGACTCCTAATCAAATATTTGATTTGACCTTAGGAATGTTATGCAAATTACTTACAAAACCAACATATTGGATGATTAGCCATCCTGAATAAGTGATTTTCATGCAGGGTAATGGACCATGGTTATTTTTGGTTGGTAAGTGTAGTGTATCTATTAAATAGATATGTAAACACTGTCTCATTCACACAAGTGGGGTAGCTGCTGTCACTTATGTCATCTGTCAGTTACGAGGAATGGCGGGAAACAGACAAAGTGAAGCAGGCTATATACGATGGCGCTTGGTGTGGTAGTGAGCCAGTGAAGTGATATGTTCAACATCAATACGGAATCAACAGGATTCTACAGTAAGTATACGTTTAAATTTTTTGGTCTCGTTAGGAGATAATAAAACGGAGGGATAGACAGAGTTGCATATACCTAATCATCATCTGTCTAGCCTTTCCCAACTATGTCGGGGTCGGCTTCCAGTCTAACCAGAAGCAGTTGAACACACAGATTTGAGTGGAACAGTCCAGTCAGTGCAAGCATTTGTCAGTAATCGTGTAGCGCAGCTCAGAACTTGAGGAGCTCAACTGCCCAGTCGTAATGCCAGAAGTGTTGTACTGCACCGTTTCATTCACAATTCCTCGTAAAATTATCCCTGTAAATTACACGTTCAGTCATGCCTTTATCGAAGCTATTATAGCAATTAAAAACGAATTAGCGTTAGTTATTATCTTACTATTATACTCCTGCGCGAAGGCTTAATTACTGCCTTTATTCTACACTAGCTGCTGCCCGCGACGTCGTCTGCCTGAAGGCTCTACAGCACCAAAAATACCTAAGATGCCAGTGTCGCTATAGCATTATAAGTAAACAACTTTTAAAATAGCATTAAAATATAAGTTTTTTTTGCAAGCGAAGCAAGTGAAGAGAGTTATATGGGAGTCCTGCTGAGTTCAGTGTGGTGTGGGGGATGTGACTGAAGGAAATAGAGAAAACAATGCAGGAATACATTCCGGGACACAAAAGAGTAAAAATACGTACAAAGGCATCATACCTTAAAACACTTCCCTATAAACAACGTTGGTAGTTATGCTGCCAGGAGCCAAAATGTAAAGAGAGTCAGGACTGGTGACGCAGGAGCAAGCGACGTACAGTTGTCCGTGTGAGAAGCAACTCGTCCTGAGGTCGACACCCGCTGCCCTCAGTGTCTGCCTCTATTGATGGTTATCGCGAAGCAAACACTCACGGGGAACTGTACGCGCTTGAACTGGAACGGGAAGATATGAGGTATGAGGGGAATGCGTGGTATAAATACTGCCTCGCCAACGCCACAACCCGTAAGAATTTCCGCCTCAATGGTGTGTCTGTAGAGCGAAATGACTTTAGGGTGGGTCCCGTTACACAACTTCAGAGGAGATAGGTTCCGAAGAAGCATAATCGGGACACCGACCTTCAGCTTGATGGTATGCGCTAGAAGTCCACTTGCTGACAGGGAGTTCAGAAATTCCACGGGATAAAATGTGGCGTCATCTTGCTCGACAACAGTGTTTATCGAGGTGTAGACCACTTCATTCCCCTCAATTTCCGAGAGAATGCATTCGTTAATTGCTGCAGCCTGATCATTTTTGGACGTCAAAATGGCCCGCTCACACACCCAAGAATTCTGCAGGTGCAGTATACGACTGATGTCCCCGTACACACAGCAAATGAGTTCTTCTAAGCTGGATACCACTCTACCGAGAGACTCTGGAAGCACCACCTGTCCACCTCTCTCTTCTGGTAGAGTGCCTTCGCCAAGATTTAGAAGGACATTGGAGAATTCTTGAGCACGTGCATTGCCGCCGAGCCGAGCTCTCATATTAATGGTCAAGCGCAGCGTACGAACTCGTGACCGCAACGAAGATAGTTTCAACGAAGCATTCACCTCGTCAGCCCTCGATCCCCGTGTCACCACGGGAAGCGTTTGCCGGAAATCGCCACTGAACAGAACAGCTGTGATACGACGCATCAAATGTTCGTTCCTGCGGATGTCCTGCAGGGTTCCGTCTACGGCCTCAACTGCCTTCCTATTGGCCATCGTACACTCATCCCATACGATCAAAGAGCAATCCTTGAGCACGTGTCCCTTATCGCTGTTACGTGACACACCACAAACAGGCGTTTCGGCGCTCTCTAAATCGATAGGAATTTTAAACATGGCATGTGCTGTCTTGCCTCTCGGAAGCAGTGTGGCAGCGATTCCCGACGACGCTACAGCAATAGCAATTTTGCCTTGCCTGCTGACCTCTGCAAGTATGCAAGTGGTAACAAATGTTTTTCCTGTTCCACCAGACGCATTCCAAGAAAAACATTTGACCCTGGTTTTTTCCCAACGCTTTCAAGGACGGTGTCATAAATTTGTTTTTGCTCTGAAGAGAACAAAGCGACATGGTAATTTCGCCCGGATCGTAATTTGTCTCAGCGTTATACTCCCGATTTACACGGTCTTGATGCGGTGATGATTGGGGAGCTGGTAACCCATATTCGATCAGTGGATTGCCGCCGATAGAAATGACCACATCTTGAAGTGAACTGAGACAGGTGTTCAGCACGCGTTCATCAGTTACCCCGACTTCGTCTCCAGTAGAAACATAACTTTTTTGTAATACTTAACACCGCATTTTTTTTTTAATTGTCGTCCTCAACTCCGCTCAAGATTTTAAGGGTTTTGTTGGAACTACGATAGAACTTTTATGAAGAAAATGCACATTGACATCTATGAATTTTAAGAATAACTAACTACTAACCTCGCCAACATGATCAAATTTAAATTATTAATTTCCAAAAAGTGTCAACATGTAACCTGATTTGATTTTTATGAAATCTCATAGATGGCGCTGCTTCAAAATTTTCTTTATACTACTAAAATTCATTAAACTATGTTTTTTCTGCCCAAGTTACTTAAATGGCGTAGTTTTTATAGTGTAAAGCTAGATAATAGCATGGCTTACTGAAAAACAACATTGGCTGCGTGTTGTCGTGTCCAGTGTTTGTCAAAATATAATATGGATGAAGAAGACTTATTTTTACTTGAAAAAAGCTCGAACTAGTTTGAGAACCCCGGTCCCCGCGCAGAAAGCCCGTGCACACACTGCGGCCACTTGTATGAACGAGCTATGGCGTGAGTTGCCCGCACGCTCCCCGCGCCGAGCAGACCGCACCGCTCACTGCATCCGCGAGCCCACTATGGATACTCAAATGAAGTTCTTATGTTTGAATACGCCGCGCCGCGTCCGTCCCGCGCCCGCGCTGCCAGTCTGGCCAAGCACTTAGCTTCCTATACATAGCAGCCGGGCTGTTAAAACGAAATACAGTCATAATATTTCTCTATTGTGTTAGAAAGAGATGCTCTTATACCAATTATATAGCTCTCTCCCGTTCTGGGAGCGGATAATGACAGCGCTTACATTACGTAGAAGAGGTAAGCACTTGCCATTTGGAGTCGTTTTAGGGAATTGTTTAGGATATTAGTTTGCTATGTTGTGATAATCTGATAAGAGAGTTTTTGCCTTTATCCCAATTGTAGTTTAGGATTCGAAGAAAATCAAGTACTTGATTTTCCCTAGAGTAGAGACTTGGAATGCGGAATACTGCATTCGAAAGTAACTCTGTCTGTCTATCTGTCTGTATGTTAACTTTTCACGCCTAAACCGCGGAACCGATTTAGATGAAATTTGGTATAGAGACAGTTTGAGTCCCGGAAAATGACATAGGATACTTTTTATCCCGATATTCCCACGGGATCGAGACTAATGCGGGTGAAACTGCGGGGCACAGCTAGTAGAATATAAATATAGTGTATGCATTGGACCATGTATGTAGGATGTATTGGGACAGATGGGCCAGCATCGCCACGCAACGAGAGCCAGGAGACGAGCATCGTCACCGAGGAAGATCTAGGAAACCCTGGCGTGATGACTTGGATGCGTTTACGGGAGATCGGTCGAAGAAAGCAACAGATAGGAAGGAATGGGAAGCTTTGAAGAAGAAATAAATAAATATATAAATGTGTATAATTTATAAAACAATAATTATAATTCGGAAAACCAGCGTCAGGCACTAGTTGTCTGGCATTATTGCTGAACTGGGCCTTTTTGGCGCAGCCGTGAGGCACACTTTCCTGCCAATTACTTACATCGGGCTTTACGCTTTTTATTTGATCTTTTTGAAGTGAAAACTTCTTTAGCGGCGTTGCACACTTTTTGTAATGGAGAAAAAATGTTAAACTCGCGTCAGGACACGTGACCGTCAGGAGAGATTCCCCCCCCCCCCCCCTTTCTACGGCGGTGACGGACGGTGACGGTGACGGTGACGGTGACGGTGACCGTGACGGTGACGGTGACGGTGTCGGTGACGGTGACGGTGACCGTGACGGTGACGGTGTCGGTGACGGTGACGGTGTCGGTGACGGTGTCGGTGACGGTGACGGTGACGGTGACGGACGGACGGTGACGGACGGACGGTGACGGTGACGGTGACCGTGACGGTGACGGTGACGGTGACGGTGTCGGTGACGGTGCCGGTGACGGTGACGGTGTCGGTGACGGTGTCGGTGACGGTGTCGGTGACGGTGACGGTGACGGTGACGGTGACGGTGACGGAGACAGTGACGGTGACGGTGACGGTGACGGTGACGGTGACGGTGACGGTGACGGTGTCGGTGACGGTGACGGTGACGGTGACGGTGACGGTGACGGTGACGGTGACGGTGACGGTGACGGTGTCGGTGACGATGACGGTGATTGTAACGGTGACGGTGACGGTGACGGTGACGGTGACGGTGACGGTGTCGGTGACGGTGACGGTGACGGTGACGGTGATGGTGACGGTGACGGTGACGGTGTCGGTGACGGTGACGGTGGCGGTGACTGTGACGGTGACGGTGACGGTGTCGGTGACGGTGTCGGTGTCGGTGACGGTGACGGTGACGGTGACGGTGATGGTGACGGTGGCGGTGACGGTGACGGTGATGGTGACGGTGACCGGTGACGGTGACGGTGACGGTGACGGTGAAGGGGACGGTGACGGGGACGGTGACGGTGACGGTGACGGTGATGGTGGACGTGGATGTGGATGGATGGATGGACAGCTGATGGCTCGACCGTCTGTGTAGTAGCCACATTGCTGTGTATTCGTAAAATTCGTGTATACATATAAAGTGTTTAAAATATGGAAATTGAACAAAGTGCATCGATTAATGAAAAAAGTGACGCAGAAATAGTGAAAAAAAAATTTGTTATATTAATTCAATTCATAATTGATTTATTTCAACGTTAATATTCAAGTTTTCACTTCTGCTGGCACTCCCGGAGTGCAACCCGTCTTTTTTTTTTTATTATTTGATGTATCTGGTGTATTGTGTGTCTTTTAGTCTTTGCTAAATAAATGTATTTACTTTCTTTCTAAATTCAATTCTGTATTCATAAAACAATATAACTTACTAAATAGTTAACTAATATTATCATAATAAACACCCAGTGTTCTTCCTCCTCTCTCCTACTATCTATGCTGTGCCCGACAGGGTCCATAATTGTGACTAATATAATTATTTCTCTACCAACTATATACATTATGGTACGCAATAAAGAATTGAGAATTGAGACTTTTGCTTAGCAGTGGGTCAAAACAGGGTGAATTTTTTTTGTAAATATTTCCATCAAAATCTATATATACATATAATAAAATCGTAGTAAAGTCAAAACTGTACATTGAATATTTTTTTAAAAGAATACTTGGGGCGTGATCTACAATCGATATCGAAGCCAAAAATATAGTTTTTAGAATTTTTGTCTGTTTGTCTGTTTGTCTGTATGTATGTCCGGGAAAAACTCAAAAACTACTGCATGGATTCACTTCAAATTTTGCATGAGTATTACTAAGAGAAGGGGTCAACATATAGGCTACATATTATCACGCTATCACCTACGGGGGAGGAGCTGTGAATCTTTATTTTTCTTACGCATTCTGTGACAGCGTGTAATCTAACGACGCATATTTAAATGTTGTTTTTCAGTAAGCCATGCTATTATCTAGCTTTACACTATGAAAACTACGCCATTTAAGTAATTTGGGCCGAGAAACATAGTTTGATGAATGTTAGTAGTATAAAGAAAATTTTGAAGCAGCGCCCGCCATCTATGAGATTTAATTAAAATCAAATCAAGTTACATGTTGACACTTTTTGGAAATTAATAATTTAAATTTGATCATGTTGGCGAGGTTAGTAGTTAGTTATTCTTAAAATTCATAGATGGCAATGTTCATTTTCTTCATAAAAGTTGATAGTTCGTTTTGATAAATTCGAGTTCCAACAAAACCCTCAAAATCTTGAGCAGAGTTGAGGAAGACAATTAAAAAAAAACGCGGTGTTAAGTATTACAAAAAAGTTATGTTCCTATTGGAGACGAAGTCGAAGGAACTGATGAACGCGTGCTGAACACCTGTCTCAGTTCACTTCAAGATGTGGTCATTTCTATCGGCGGCAATCCACTGATCGAATATGGGTTACCAGCTCCCCAATCATCACCGCATCAAGACCGTGGGAATCGGGAGTATAACGCTGAGACAAATTACGATCCGGGCAAAATGACCACCACACGAAATGACCATGTCGCTTTGTTCTCTTCAGAGTAAAAACAATGACACCGTCCTTAAAAGCGTTGGGCATAACCAGGGTAAAATGTTTTTCTTGGATGCTCCTGGTGGAACAGGAAAAACATTTGTTACCACTGACATACTTGCAGAGGTCAGGAGGTGAGACAAAATTGCTATTGCTGTAGCGTCGTCGGGAATCGCTGCCATACTGCTTCCGGGTGGCAAGACAGCACATGCCTGTTTGTGGTGTGTCACGTAACAGCGATAAGGGACACGTGCTCAAGGATTGCTTTCTGATCGTATGGGATGAGTGTACGATGGCCAATAGGAAGGCAGTTGAGGCCGTGGACAGAACCCTGCAGAACATCCGCAGGAACGAACATTTGATGGGTGGTGTCACAGTTCTGTTCAGTGGCGATTTCCGGCAAACGCTTCCCGTGGTGACACGGGGATCGAGGGCTGACGAGGTGAATGCTTTGTTGTGGTCACGAGTTCGTACGCCGCGCTTGACCATTAATATGAGAGCTCGGCTCGGCGGCAATGCACGTGCTCAAGAATTCTCCGATGTCCTTCTAAGTCTTGGCGAAGGCACTCTACCAAAAGAGAGAGGTGGACAGGTAGTGCTTCCAGACTCTCTCGGTAGAGTGGTATCCAGCTTAGCAGAACTCATTCGCTGTGTGTACGGGGACATTAGTCGTATACCGCACCAGCAGAATTCTTGGGTGTGTGAGCGGGCCATTTTGACGCCCAAAAACGATCAGGCTGCAGCAAGTAACGAATGCATTCTCTCGGAAATTGAGGGGAATGAAGTGGTCTACACCTCGATAAACACTGTTGTCGAGCAAGATGACGCCACACATTATCCCGTGGAATTTCTGAACTCCCTGTCAGCAAGTGGACTTCCAGCGCATACCATCAAGCTGAAGGTCGGTGTCCCGATTATGCTTCTTCGGAACCTATCTCCTCCGAAGTTGTGTAACGGGACCCGCCTTGAAGTCATCTCGCTCCACAGACACACCATTAAGGCGAAAATTCTTACAGGTTGTGGCGTCGGCGAGGCAGTATTTATACCACGCATTCCCCTCATACCTCATAACTTCCCGTTCCAGTTCAAGCGCGTACAGTTCCGCGTGAGTGTTTGCTTCGCGATAACCATCAATAAGTCGCAGGGGCAGACACTGAGGGCAGCGGGTGTCGACCTCAGGACGAGTTGCTTCTCACACGGGCAACTGTACGTCGCTTGCTCCCGCGTCACCAGTCGTGACTCTCTTTACATTTTGGCACCTGGCAGCCTAACTACCAACGTAGTTTATAGGGAAGTGTTGTAAGGTATGATACCTTTGCACGTATTTATACTCTTTTGTGTACTGGAATGTATTCCTGAATTATTTTCTCTATTTCCTTCAGTCACATCTTATGACTGAACTCGGCAGGATTCCCATATAACTCTCTTCACTTGCTTCGCTTGCAAAAAAAACTTATATTTTAAAGCTATTTTAAAAGTTGTTTACTTATAATGCTATAGCGATACTGGCATCTTAGGTATTTTTGGTGCTGTAGAGCCTTCACGCAGACGACGCCGCGGGCAGCAGCTAGTAGGTTCATAAAACGATATTCGGGAAATTTTTCACTTAGCACACTGATTATGGATCGAGTAATCGCTCTAAATGAAATTACTCTTCCTAATCCCAGTCAAAATCAAGTTGAAATAATAATAGTCACTCAAGATAATATAATACGGTTTTGCAGGAAATTCTCATACGTTACACAAGCAAGCTCGCAAAACGCAAACCCGCAATTCGTTGGTAACTCAAACCGTACAGAATAACGGATCGTTCACATTTAACTATATGACGTTTACTGATGAGATGGCTGACTCAGTTTATATGTAACTTAGATGTTGAAGACCTCTGAATATGGTCAGGGAATACGATGCATTCGAATGGAACTTTGTAACATAAAGTTTTGAGTAAAGTTGTCTTGAAAAATGTGGTTTTCACCTACCTACTATGTTTAAGTTGTTGATGGTTCTTATTTGACTGATTTACATTTCATAACAAAAATAGCTAAGTATTTAGGTTTGTACAAAGTATCTAGCATTATTTAATTTTATTTATATTCTGTTTTTTTTATAAGTAAGTTTAACATTTCAGTTATTCTTTCTACTATGAAACAAGAATCATTAAAAAAAAAAGTAAAACTGAGTCCATATAATAAAGATAGGTGGCCTCTGAAAGCAAAATTCAATCACGTTCAAACAAGATTTTATTAAGCAAATGCTATAAATTTGAGACAGTGAAACACGTGTAGAGAGGCTCACTGAAATAAAACCCTTTACATTCAAAGTCACGAGGTTATCCCGGGGTGTTTGATTCAGACAGTAGGCCTATACGTGATATGAGTGTGTATGGGTTAATTCTACTTATCCAAACACAAGGAATATTGACTGAATAATAAAAAGACTCGAGATTTTATCTAAGAAAAGCCTTTTTTGACGTGATAACGTCTTATAAATCGATGAACGCCGGCTGCACGCACGAAAAAGCATGACGCATTGGCACGTTCAGCGAGAGCGTGGAACAAACGATAGAGAGGCACGATCGGATGTTTTCTTATGACGTTATCACGTAAAATTATCGTCCGTAAACCGACTTCACAGACAACCAACGTCTTTTTTCAGGCTGTTAAGAAAATATGAGAACTGAAGTGCTTCTTAGCAAAAAAGTTCTAAATTAGCAACCAGAAACTAAAAAGCTATGGGTGTAATTAAATACTAATTAAATCCTACCCAATGTCGTAACCAGCAAGTTAGATAGTGAGTGAGCTGGAGTTTAAACCAGATTAATACTACCAGGGTTGTGTACGTAACCTACTTCCCAACTTGTGGACTCAACATATTTGTCCCAAGTTTCGTCAACGCAAACTCTCCAAGTAAACGTCTTCGGCCAAAACTTTCCAAATATGACTTATTTTTCTTTGACACGACTTGTTTGATTCGAGAATTCGGGATCTGTCAATAATAAAACTTAGACCTAAAGATTCCCCGAAATTTTCTCGATCCCGGATTTATTTACTTTCTGGAAACGGAAAGTTATCTTGTGGAAAAATATGGTTTCTCTTTCTTACAGCGGCCGTACACAAACCGCTCGAGCAGACAATGTCTTCTGCTCAAGCAGTCATTCTCAACGTGTAGCTATTTTTAGCCGCTGGAGCCGATGAAAACAAGACGGGGGCTAGGCGAGACGGGCGAAGAACAGGGCAGAGCAGTGGACAGTTTGAGAAGTCGAAAACAGTCAGTGTATGTCTTGCAACAGCGCGACCGCAATACGAAATTACGCCATGTTGTTGACAGCTCCGAGCAGTAGCGAATACTTAAGCAGTCTTGTGTATTTATGTCAATGAAAAGATGATTTTTTTTTATTGTTGAATGGGCCCGCTCTTGACCTCAATCACGCGTGATGGATGCGATGGATGAGGTCTATGATGGAACGAGCGTGCCCAGAAGATGCCTAAGGCACTGGAACTCCCACGCATCGACGAAACACAGCAGACTGTTTGACGCCGGACTCCGGTGGGAGGGTAGTCGCAAACCCGGCGGTCGTTAGCCCTACCACCGTAAGGGAAAAATTGGCCATTCAAATAAGGTGTTAGGTGTGACTTCCAGGATGCGCCGAGCGCTCGGTTCAGTTGAGTAACTGGCGAAACAAACTGCGCTACTCGTGTAGCGCAGTTTGTTTCGCCAGTTACTCAGAAGAAGCCTCCTCGTGGAGGCTTCTTCATACATCCCAAAAATTGTAGTTATTGTGATTGTAGTTAGCCCTTTTTTTTGGTGGCAAATTATCAAATAACTTCTCCCGCTCTTTAGCGGAGCGGGAGGGCGTGTCAGACTAATCGCAAAAGAGCGATCGACTATGACTAATTCAAGCTGGCCGTCTATGGCCGCCCTTACAGGCTTGACCTCTTTAGCAAGGAAGGTTGCGAACATTTTTCAAACCCGACCAAGTCCATTTGTTCTGTCCAGTGGGGAGGTACTTCGTCGACGAACCGATAGTTTCTTTGCTCGTATTTTGTTCCCAGTATGAAATGGAGTTGCACTGCGCGAAGTAATTTCTAAGCTTCAGTTCCTACTTTTATTTACCTGTTAGTCGGAGCTGAGGCTTAAGATAAATTCAAGTCAAAAATTTTCTAGAAAATACTGCTTGAGAGATTTAAGAAAGTTTTTAAGGTTTCATCGTAATTATAGAAATTCGAGTTTATTTTATTTGAGTTAGGCTAAAGTTTAATTCGTTAAGAGTAATATTTCCTGTGGTAGTGGTGTGGGAGTAGTGTTTCCTGTGTAAATTGAATTTGCGAATTATTTCGTGCTCTGAATTTACAAGTTTGGTGTCTGTTTTGTTAAATACTACGCCGAAATATTGGCAGCCTATTGGCTGGTTGGAAAAACGAAGACCGTGACGTTTATATTGACTGACAGCTAAGTGAATTCCAGTGTTCTGTTTTCCAATTTTGCGCCTATCATGAAAACCGGCTGTTCGTCGCAAAAAATAGAGAAAGATTGATGAAGTTATAGAATGTTATGAATATTCATTCAGTTTACTTCTGATTTTGATTGCTAACTACAAAATTGGTAGGTCTTATCGTGTTTTATTAAAATGGTTTTATTCTGACCGAGCTGTTTTTTTTTAGCTTATTCTGTCCCACTGCTGGGCAAAGGCCTCCCCCAAATCCTTCCAGGAACTCTTTTCCCGCGCCACCTCGAACCAACCCTTGCGGTGCGCGTCCAGGTCATCTCGCCATCTCTTTCTGGGCCGGCCTCGGCGGCGCCGTCCATCTTCAGGCACCCATTGTGTGGAGATTTTTGCCCAGCGGTCATCGTGCATACGGCTGATGTGACCCGCCCAATCCAATTTGAGCCTGACAGCCTTCTTTCCTACATTCAGTGTGCCCGTTTTGGAACGCAGCATGGTGTTCTATGCTGTGTTCCATCGCTCTTTGGCAAACTCCAAGGCGGAACTTTTGCGACTCGGTGAGCGACCTGGTCTGAACACCGTAGGTTAGGACTCTGTGTTACTACCCCATAATTCTTGGTAATTGTAAGATCTACGCCCAGTGGCGTGCATTGCATAGGCATATAAGCAGTGCCTACCTCGATATATCAACATAAGCCTGTCAATTACATTTTAATGTGTGTGCCCCACAGTTAAGAAACTCACTAAATTATCATACCTAACAAAAAACAAAATCTTCATACAAACACGCGCGGCAGTAGACAGTCGCTGGAGGGCCTACTCGGCTCCCGTACTATTCGCACATTGTCATTGGTCTTTACTCGTTCAAGTTAATACGACTAAATTAAAAATACGAGTACGTACGTCTCACGCGTAATACCATGACGTTCGACCTTCGCAATTTATCACCATTAAGTATCCATGCCTAATAAAATAACCACACTTTTGACCTCACTTTTCTTCTGATTAGTGACCGCGTTTGCCTAGACAAGACCCGGCCTAGTACCTACCTATTCTGAAAACCAATGCACGCCACTGTCTACGCCCACGCCTTTTATTTTTTTACTAGCTTCTGCCCACTTCGTCCACGTGAAATGTCTTGCTACCTCAACCCATCCCATCGCATCGCATCGTGTGCCAGCGCTATTACTTCGTTTTCGCTTAACGTTCTTTTTTACTTTCTGCTCGGCTCCTAAAAATCCTAGCATGGTATTAAGTAGCCTTTCTCAAAATTGGGCTATCAAATACAAAAACAAAAAAAATTCAGATCCGACTGGTAGTGACAGAGAGTAGCATTCAAACAAATCAAACTCTTCTGATTTATTTTATTAGTATAGATAGATAGATGAAAAACTGATTTATAACTGAATCATGACTTACTCTTATTTCATCTACTTTCAATGTTACACTAAGCATACATCTTCAGTATTTCGATCATTTCCTTAAAGGCAGTTAGGTACGGTCGAACAAGCTATTTGGTATACAGGCAGCTAACTTACTACTTTTAGACAATGGTGTGCTGAGTTAGTCAATTATTTTATACCACTCTATGTAAGAGTAAACTAGTCGCGAGCTCGAACTCACTGGTGGTCATGGCCAAAATCACGCTGTCTAACTTGGCTTCGTGTCTGACGGAGCTAGTATCAGTGATGAGCAGTTAGACGCTAATCTACACGCACAACATCTAGTTCTCACGCACAGAAACACCGTTCCGAACTGATAGGCGCATAAAAATATTTGAAAAGTGCTTTGGAAAATCGAGTTCTATGAAAAATCCACTACATTAATCAATTATAAATAAAGTTTTTTGAACTCTTCGATAACTGAGCTTTGTCGGTACGGATTTAATTTTTAATATTTTTCAGTTTTTTTATTACTTATTTACACCCAAAGTTACGTTAAAAATAGCAAGAAAAACGAATCTTTGTTGGCTCATAACTTTTTAATGGCTTGTTATTTTACAATTCTGCTTCCGTACAGACACAATTAATAATTAGACAAAACGATACAATGTTTAACTTTGGATGTGTACAATGTCAAACAGTGGAGTAATACTCTCCCGAAATTTGTATGTAAAAAATATCGAATAGTGGCACCTTAAGGATGCCATAAGCTGAAAAAGTTATAACGCACAAAATAAAACTAAATATTGGCAGTGTAATAGAAAGATGAATATTTTTGCCTCTATACCAAATAGCTTGTTCGACTGTACAAAGCTATAAACTTACCGTACTAACTGAACACGCATGTTCATATAAATTCTATACGGAGACCGCTTTCATCTAAATTGAATATTTTCGTTTCCTCACCCCTGTGTAAGGGTGTTACAGAAATAGATAAACGGCTCCAACACGCATTAATCCAGAGATTATGGTTCCTACATACGGCAATGCGACTTTCTAAGCGCTTTACATAGTTTCAGTTCATTTTATAGGGTTTTAATCGTGTTTGAAAGTACCTTATAACCTTCACATTAATTGTACAGTCAACAAAAGAGATAATTATGTAGGATCATCGGATATAGTTGAAGTTTAGTAAGAAACCGATGGATGTTGTCGACTGAAATTTAACTTGATAAATGAGCTGTTTGTTTTATATTCATAAAATTAAATTTTATTCGAGAACATCCATCGGTTTCTTACTAAACTACAACTATATCCAACGATCCCGCATACTTATCTCTTTTGTTGACTGTTCATTAATCTGTCAAGCTCCGCTAATGAGACACAATTGATTTTCTATTGTTTGGTCACCGATCGGTGTCCCGCGGTCCTTGAGCGGTTAAGGGGAAACTTCTTGATTTGGTTCCTGACAAACAATACGATTGTGTAGTCGTTTGTTTTAATGATTGACGATAGGGGCTTTGCATAAAACGCGTAACTTATCTATACATATAATAAAATCGTAGTAAAGTCAAAACTGTACATTGAATATTTTTTTAAAAGAATACTTGGGCGTGATCTACAATCGATATCGAAGCCAAAAATATAGTTTTTAGAATTTTTGTCTGTTTGTCTGTTTGTCTGTATGTATGTCCGGGATAAACTCAAAAACTACTGCATGGATTTACTTCAAATTTTGCATGAGTATTACTAAGAGGTTGGGTCAACATATAGGCTACATATTATCACGCTATCACCTACGGGGGAGGAGCTGTGAATCTTTATTTTTCTTACGCATTCTGTGACAGCGTGTAATCGAACGACGCATATTTAAATGTTGTTTTTCAGTAAGCCATGCTATTATCTAGCTTTACACTATGAAAAATACGCCATTTAAGTAATTTGGGCCGAGAAACATAGTTTGATGAATGTTAGTAGTATAAAGAAAATTTTGAAGCAGCGCCCGCCATCTATGAGATTTAATTAAAATCAAATCAAGTTACATGTTGACACTTTTTGGAAATTAATAATTTAAATTTGATCATGTTGGCGAGGTTAGTAGTTAGTTATTCTTAAAATTCATAGATGGCAATGTTCATTTTCTTCATGAAAGTTGATAGTTCGTTTTGATAAATTCCAGTTCCAACAAAACCCTCAAAATCTTGAGCAGAGTTGAGGAAGACAATTAAAAAAAAACGCGGTGTTAAGTATTACAAAAAAGTTATGTTCCTATTGGAGACGAAGTCGAAGGAACTGATGAACGCGTGCTGAACACCTGTCTCAGTTCACTTCAAGATGTGGTCATTTCTATCGGCGGCAATCCACTGATCGAATATGGGTTACCAGCTCCCCAATCATCACCGCATCAAGACCGTGGGAATCGGGAGTATAACGCTTAGACAAATTACGATCCGGGCAAAATGACCACCACACGAAATGACCATGTCGCTTTGTTCTCTTCAGAGTAAAAACAAATTTATGACACCGTCCTTAAAAGCGTTGGGCATAACCAGGGTAAAATGTTTTTCTTGGATGCTCCTGGTGGAACAGGAAAAACATTTGTTACCACTGACATACTTGCAGAGGTCAGGAGGCGAGACAAAATTGCTATTGCTGTAGCGTCGTCGGGAATCGCTGCCATACTGCTTCCGGGTGGCAAGACAGCACATGCCTGTTTGTGGTGTGTCACGTAACAGCGATAAGGGACACGTGCTCAAGGATTGCTTTCTGATCGTATGGGATGAGTGTACGATGGCCAATAGGAAGGCAGTTGAGGCCGTGGACAGAACCCTGCAGAACATCCGCAGGAACGAACATTTGATGGGTGGTGTCACAGTTCTGTTCAGTGGCGATTTCCGGCAAACGCTTCCCGTGGTGACACGGGGATCGAGGGCTGACGAGGTGAATGCTTTGTTGTGGTCACGAGTTCGTACGCCGCGCTTGACCATTAATATGAGAGCTCGGCTCGGCGGCAATGCACGTGCTCAAGAATTCTCCGATGTCCTTCTAAGTCTTGGCGAAGGCACTCTACCAAAAGAGAGAGGTGGACAGGTAGTGCTTCCAGACTCTCTCGGTAGAGTGGTATCCAGCTTAGCAGAACTCATTCGCTGTGTGTACGGGGACATTAGTCGTACACCGCACCAGCAGAATTCTTGGGTGTGTGAGCGGGCCATTTTGACGCCCAAAAACGATCAGGCTGCAGCAAGTAACGAATGCATTCTCTCGGAAATTGAGGGGAATGAAGTGGTCTACACCTCGATAAACACTGTTGTCGAGCAAGATGACGCCACACATTATCCCGTGGAATTTCTGAACTCCCTGTCAGCAAGTGGACTTCCAGCGCATACCATCAAGCTGAAGGTCGGTGTCCCGATTATGCTTCTTCGGAACCTATCTCCTCCGAAGTTGTGTAACGGGACCCGCCTTGAAGTCATCTCGCTCCACAGACACACCATTAAGGCGAAAATTCTTACGGGTTGTGGCGTCGGCGAGGCAGTATTTATACCACGCATTCCCCTCATACCTCATAACTTCCCGTTCCAGTTCAAGCGCGTACAGTTCCGCGTGAGTGTTTGCTTCGCGATAACCATCAATAAGTCGCAGGGGCAGACACTGAGGGCAGCGGGTGTCGACCTCAGGACGAGTTGCTTCTCACACGGGCAACTGTACGTCGCTTGCTCCCGCGTCACCAGTCGTGACTCTCTTTACATTTTGGCACCTGGCAGCCTAACTACCAACGTAGTTTATAGGGAAGTGTTGTAAGGTATGATACCTTTGCACGTATTTTTACTCTTTTGTGTACTGGAATGTATTCCTGAATTATTTTCTCTATTTCCTTCAGTCACATCTTATGACTGAACTCGGCAGGATTCCCATATAACTCTCTTCACTTGCTTCGCTTGCAAAAAAAACTTATATTTTAAAAGTTGTTTACTTATAATGCTATAGCGATACTGGCATCTTAGGTATTTTTGGTGCTGTAGAGCCTTCACGCAGACGACGTCGCGGGCAGCAGCTAGTATACAATATATGTATAACCCAACTAACTATTTATACTAGAAACTAAATTGATGACTAACTAACGAGCTATACAAATATATACAAAAACACAAGGACACTTGACGTTTAAATACTGGTCCGCATCGCTGTCATTCGGAAACGTGCGCAGAAGACTGGCAGCATTGCCACGTTGTATGGCAATGCTAATTCTTTGGCCAAAGAATGAACCAGCCCTCTGATTCATAATCATCATCTGCCTAGCCTTTTCCCAACTATGTTGGGGTCGGTTGAAAGACTGAAGATGTCTAATCGGATGCAGCTGAATACCAGTATTTTACATGGAGCGACTGCCTATTTGACCTCCACAACCCAGTTACTGGGTAATACGATACCCCTTGGTAAGACTGGTTGTCAGATTTCCAGGCTTCTGACAACTCGTAACGACTGTCAAAGATTCACGAATAACAGCCGTGACCAACGGTTAAACGTGCTTTCCAAGCAACGGAGGGGTCTTGCTATGTAAAGATGGTCACCCATCCACGGACCAACCTCGCCAAGCGTAGCTTAAACTGATCGATCGACCCGTGCGGCTGATATTACTTAGCCACAAGCCCCTCCCCTCTGATTCATAATAATAAATTTAAAATACTAAGAAAATCTTCTTTTTACAAAAATAAATAAAAATATCATGAAATATACAGTATTTCTAAACGAAGGTTTTCTTCGTGGAACCAGATAATTGTTAGAAGCGTTTTAATAAAACATTCAACGCTCACTGTGCCCACGCTGTAAAACTCTCACAATTTATCGCTTTCTCTTGTCTAGAATTTTTCTAGGTAAACTGTATACATTAACACTAAGAATTATTGTGTAGAACTGAAACACGAAGACTCCAAGAAAAAAATCTACATCATGGTTAGAAACCAGTGGCGGATTTACCAATAGGCTGAGTAGGCTGAAGCCTAGGGCGGCAGATTTTAGGGGCTGCTTTGGGGCTAACATTTTTTTAAAATATCTTAGATACTAAAATTTAAAATATTTATCAAATCAATCATGTTTTTTTGGAAAGAATAAACAAAGTGAATGCTCAAATTCAGGCTTCTACCGTAGATTTTATCACAGTTGCCGATCTTTACAAATCTCTTTGCAAGTTTTTCGTAGCTGATGAACGAGAACATTTTAAGTATTTTGAAGAAAAGGCGAAATAGTATACAAAAGATATGGGACATTATTGTAGAGGTCGGGAGGGGCGGCAAAATTTAAACTGGCAAATTTGAACTGGCGGCAAATGTGTAAATCCGCCACTGTTAGAAACGTATCAAAATTTGTTAGTACCTAATAAGCAAATCATTTCCTCGACAGAATCTAGTTATTTGTGGCTTTTTTGCCTGTCCTCATCTGCCTAGCCTTTTCCCAACTATGTTGGGGTCGGCTTACAGTCTAACCGGATGCAGCTGAATACCAGTATTTTGAATGGAGCGACTGCTTATTTGACCTCCACAACCCAGTTACTGGGTAATACGATAACCCTTGCTAAGACTGGTTGTTAGATTTTCGGACTTCTGACGACCCGTAACGACTGTCAGAGATCCAAGAATGACAGCCGGAACCAAAAGGAACGGAGAGGTCTTGGTATGTAAAGATGGTCACCCAACCACGGAACCACCGCGGCAAGCGTAGCTTAACCTGATCGATCGACCCGTGCGGCTGTTATTACTTAGCCACAACAGACTTTTCTCGACAGAATCTATTTATTTATGGCTTTTTTGCCTGTCATTGGTGGAAAATCGCAAAGTCGTGTTGTTATATAACATTTTATGGGCGCCTTCCTCATGCCACAGTATAATAAACTGTGCTCCTACCTAATGTTGACGTGTGTCAATAAAAACTGCAATCCGTCGTCGGTCACCAGCCACCCAAGTCGTAGGTACTGTGTACAGATTATATTATAGTTAAACTAGCAGTGCCCCGCGGTTTCACCCGCATAAGCTTCCCGTGAGAATATAGGGACAAAACTATCCTATGTCCTTTCCCAGAACTCAAACTATCTTTATACCAAATTTCATCTAAATCGGTTCAGCGGTTTCGGCGTGAAAAGGTACCATACAGACAGATAGACAGAGTTACTTTCTAATTTATCATATTACTAGCTGCGCCCCGCGGTTTCACCCGCATAAGTGTCGATCCCGTGGGAATAAAAACGTTGGGATAAAAACTATCCTATGTCCTTCCCCGGGACTCAAACTATCTCTATACCAAATTTCATCTAAATCGGTTCAGTGGCTTAGGCGTGAAAAGGTAACATACAGACAGACAGACAGACAGAGTTATTTTCGAATTTATAATATTACTAGCTGCGCCCCGCGGCTTCACCCGCGTAAATGTCGATCCTGTGGGAATGTTGGGATAAAAACTATCCTATGTCCTTCCCCGAGACTCAAACTATCTCTATACCAAATTTCATCTAAATCGGTTCAGTGGTTTAGGCGTGAAAAGGTAACATACAGACAGACAGAGTTATTTTCGAATTTATAATATTATTAGTATGGATGGATAGTATAGTATAGGCACAGAATACTTAAAGTACTACGTACAGAAAGGACACTCCCTTCCCCGCACTAACATCAGTTACCGCACCTCACCCCGCACTTCGGCGTATTCGTCGCCGGCTCTTTAACAAGAGCGCTCGCAAACAGAAGTACCTCACGCACACATTCATACGTATACAAATGTCATTTTTAATGTAGTAGTAGTAGGTAATTATTTTGCGAGCGTTGTATGGAGTGTCCGGGGTGTGGTATAGGTTCAAATTTATTAATTAATAATCATATTGTTCAAGTATAAATTGGACGGTGATTCCTAAACTAGGCATTTGCCTTTTTTTTTTGTTTTATAATATTTAAATTTTTATTCAGTCTTCTTTACATATTTACATAATTTAAAAGCTAAAAATCTCAAAATAATAATATGTACAAGTATATAAAAAGGGGAGGGAAAATAATCAGGCATTTGCCTGTGTTTTGGGGGTCGAAATTGCAAAAATCTTGAGACGCACACCGCACTTTGTACATTCGTTATTTTGATTTAAAGTGACAAAATATAACTAATTATGTCCTCATAGTGTCTCACTTAATTTCTTTTAATATGTTTTTATTTTTTGTATGTTGGCACCTTGTTTTATATTCTTGTAATTTGTTAGTATTAGTCTGAGATTTGCTAGTGTGATTAATTTGTTCGTGATATTATAATTTGATTTGAACTGCTACGGTTTTTCTATTGCGCAATAACCAACACTACCCACAGTACGCCCACAGTAGTTAATCAAATGTGGCTGATGATAACGAGACGCACAAAAACCTACTCCTGATCCCGGCATATATTTTAGTTTGTGTGTACATATGTAAATAATTATAATCAAATAAATTAAACGTTTCCCTACATAAATATTAAACTGGAATTCAAAACTGGGATCCAACGAAACGAAATCTTTAAATATGTGTTATTTCAGGTGTTCTGTGAAAGTTTCCAGAAAAAAAGTCTTTAGATTAAAAAAACACATTTATTTACTCATTTCATCACAATAAATACACGCAATACAATCTTTACAGTTTTCTATATAATCATATATTGTAATAATACCTATAGGTCATGCTTCCAGCGATTTATATAATAATATTCATATAATTAAAGAGACATCTACAAATAGTCTTTAATTAATTGTAATCCACTTCATACACTAATGTAAATATGGCTATAATATTATATAGTAGGTATATATAGGATATAAAGTGGACATTGATATGGGGATCTAATTTCTAAGATATATTTTGTGGTCGTCAAATACCGCGTTTTCATGTCCATGAAAAAGTAAAATAATCAATTATTCAAACATTTTATCATTCAAGATGCTGTTTTAAAAAGACAGGAAATAGAGCGTTATTTTAAAATTAGAAACACTTTATACAAAATTCTGACGTCACATGACTTTGTAAAAACGAAATAGTGGACGATGAAAACGCAACTCAAAAGCTTACTTTTAGGCACTAATCATAATACAATATCTAAGGTCACTAATACCTAGAAATATTTTCAAAATTCAGGGTTTATTACAAAAATACAGAGAAGAAAGCGACATAGAATTTCTATGTTTTGATTTTAATATTAATGTTCCCAAAACCCAATGTTGCTAGGATATTCCAAAACATGAAATAAGTATGAATAGAAATGGAGTCGAGCTGTAGGGAAGGTCGAAACCCAAGGTCAGGGTCGCGGCAATTTATTGAGACATTTCGCGGCAATATCACCTTCATAAATATACGAGTGTGCCTTCAATATTCAGTATTGTGATTTAGTATTTCACTGACAATCAGAGGAGACATAATTTATAAGGTCAAGGTCAGTTTTGAGAGGTACTGAAAACAATCTTAGAACATTTATTTGTCTTGTTATATCATCAAATAAAAATTGAGATCGACACAATGTTATTAAATTTCACAGGAAAAAAAAAGATGATAACTGATTACACACACACAGCTAAATTATTTGATAGAATAAGTTTTTTGGTTCAAGGTCACATAAATTTTATCAAACTAATAAAAAACTAATTACAGGTTTAATAAGCGACTAAGTATAGTCCTATAAAAAATTGGGATGTTTTCAACTAAGTTCTATGTTATGATTCAATTCCTGACCAGCATACCATAGCAGTTTTTAGATATTTATCATGTACAGTACATAATTTTTATCGTAAACTCTATTGCATACCACAGAATAAGATATTTTTAAGACTAAATAGGTATATGCAAAAAGGATCTATCTATTAAATAGATATGATATATATTATAATGTATCCAAGAGTATAGGGATGTGATTAAAATTTTACATATTTCTTTCCTATACAAAAATAACTACAAATTCATCTATGTTCCCAAATCCAGTGTTATAAATTCCTAGTACTTTTAATGCTAGGTCTTATTTCACAGTTTAACTGCGACAATTGAAAATCCTGTAATCGTTTTCTTTTTCATAAGATGGTTTTGCAGTTAAGCTATGAATAAGGTTTTTAAATAAATATATTAGTAGTACGAGTTACAAGTAGTTTTTGACCATTTGCAGAAATGGTCGACTATTTAATTTTACTTATCCTCTAAAATAGGTAATTCAATTCTATGACGCATTGCCTATTTTTACAATTTAATTTTTAGCTTTTTTATTTAATATCCAAAGCACCGTCAGTAAAATGATGTACCTGAAGAAATTTTGTTCGGCAATTTGTAAAAAAAGAATTTTCAAAAATACTATAAAAAGCATTATTTTGATTAAAAATTGGTCTATGAGAGGGACGTCTTTACAGTTTAGGACGAATTTTCGAATAAATACAGGGTGTTTTATTAGGTCAGCTGTCCACTAAAGTGTTCTAAAAAAAATTGAATTTTCTCAAACATTAGAATACTTTTCATTATTTTTTGCTGTAATTCCAGCCAGAGTTAATGCCACTCAAAATCAAAATATTTTATTTCATTTTCCAATTGGTTGTTTCCTATGGAGAAAAGACGCGAAGTCGCAGGCTTATTACAATAGTTATCTGTAGTTCAGAACCGGGTAGGTATACCCATTGTGATAATTTGAAAATTTTATGACCTCACAATCGAATTTTGACGTAATTCCCATAGCTATAGGCAAACGATGAGGAAAGGAAATTTTATCATCATCCACCCTTTTTGTTACAGCCTTCGGGAATTACAATTGACAGTTATTATTATACCGGGAGAAAGGTCGGCACGTAAAGAAAATCGGGACTTTCACTGACTTTTTGGGGGATACTAAGCCACATTTCGGTACAGAATTTCTTTTTTTCGTTCCAACGCGAGATGGACGTAATTTGGTTATAACTTTTTTAGGTCAGCCTTAAATGTGTGTCACTTTTTGAAAAAGGAAAAATTAAATGCACAACGCTTAGAGTGCTTTTACGAGTCTCTCTTTTTTACAGCGAACGTTTGCTGCATAAGTAAGGAGATGACACCGCGGTTGAACGAATATGAGCAATAAATTCCCTTACTATTAAGTCTACTTTTCTTTGTGGATTTCTTTGCGCTGTGAAAAAGATATGTAAATTTTAATAATTTAAGGTGGTTCTACATTAAACGCAAAATAATCTGGAAATCTGTGCACGTTGAATATTTAGCTACTTTATATTAAACAGTAGGTGCTGGAGATTAATTCCACAGTTGGAAGTTTAATAAACAATATACCTACTCCTAAATAATATTTTTGTCAATAAATTGAGGTATTTTGTAGGTACCTAAACAGAATAGCTACTTTTTTGAAACCGGTATTAGCTATGGTCACAATTTTAACTCTGTAAAATATATTTCTTCATTCGTGAATTTTTGCAATTACACCTTAGTGGACAGCGTACCTAGGCTAATTACACTAATTTATTTTTCCATACTTTATCTTTTGTATTTATTTTTATCAATGCAGCAAGTTTTTAAATCATTACTATGTACTTTCGCTTTGAATACTTACCTATGACTATGTAAAGCAGTCTAAAAGTTAATAAATAGCCCTTTCTGGTTTGATACGTGTGCTATGGACCTTTAGGGTAATTACATGCCGAAGTTGTCTCACTGCGATAACTCGTGAACGCAGTTTAGCTCATAACCTCGCTAGTTTAGCATGCAATTGTTTTACATGTAGGTGACATTGTGGTAGCGAGCGGAACCGCGACCGCGAGGTATCCCAGTGTGGCATCTTTGGCATGTAACTACCCTTAGTAAAGACTTTGATCGTAAACGCCTATAAAATCCGATACAAAATTAATAAATTTGTAAAGAGAGTTTATTTTGCTCCAAATCAAACAGTAATGTATTTAAACTCAATGTCAAAGCATTTATTTAAATTAAACCAGGCACTTTTGAAATGTCAAGAAGTCGGTCAGTCAGAAAATTAAAAATTATTTGGAGGGAAAAATAAAATACGCAGCACATTACACGGTACATTTCACTGACTGATTCCCGATTTTTTACCTATAAGCACATTGATACGAATATTATATAACACATTTTCATTGTTTCTTTTCTATAAAAATATGATTTCACATAAAATCTCTATTAAAGCCTGTTCCATGCAGTTTTCGTGATCACTTTGTATCGAAACCCGAGACTTTATAAAATTCAGAATTCAATTTTTCCATTCTTTTTGGAAGGGCCTATTGTTTGGTTTCGACACTAGCTGAAAAACCAAGTTATACTTTTCCAGGTAAATAAAACTATTTTGTCCTCAACCGTATTTTGTTTTAACTGATTTTTATAAGGTCCCGAGTATCTTCACATGTATCTCGTACGATAATCAGACATTTAGTTACAATTTAAAAATATCGATATTAGGTGCACACAAAATATTATTTATAATACAATCTACAATATAGATGGTGTTTATTAGTATACGTTCATATCACCCGAGGAACGTTAGAATGGGACAGCAGTATAAACATGAGACAGCATACTCGTGACTTTAACTACAGATGCTGATTCTTATCGTCAACAACGTTGGTTCTATGGCCCTTAAGACAAGCCTACAGGATCAACAGGTTTAGCAATTTATGTTAGCACACATGACGACAATGTAATCTAGCATAATCTACCTAGTTTGTTTTCATACGCTTTGAATTAATAAGGCTGAATGCCGAATCCGGAATTTTATGTGAGAATTCCTAGATATTTTTCCTCCATTAACGTGTCTTGACAGCCGCAACAAGCAATCCACTTTATCCCACTCAATACGATCCCGGATAACACTTAATAATAACACTATATTATAGGATATGTATACTACAATATGTCAGCTGATATGATATATCTACATTATATACTGATTAGTGATTACAATCCCAATATTTACAATACAATATAAAAAGCACTAATATCTAATAAATATTCGTTGTATCTTAGCGATAAAGAAACAGCACATTTATACCTCTTTAAAACAGCAGAATGATATGAAATTAAAACTACTATCACATATACTATGCCGATTTTTATGCTTAATTTTATGGTATACTATGCAAGAAATAGGTAGTACAGTTATAGACAGCGGTTTGAGCACGGAGTCGAAAAGCAGTGACAGTCAAGCAACGGTACACTGACGAGCATAAATATCGAACATCATCTAAATACTATAAAGTTAATTCAAGTTTTATCCTTGAAGACGAAGCGATAGTACCTATATCTAAAAGTTTTATCCCAAAGGTCTACCGTAAGCCTGGATTCCAAAAGTCAGTCACAGTGGGATTCTTTGTGGCTTTCATTTAGATTTTAGGTTAGAAGTTTTAAAAGGTTCTCTTCTTAATGTACCAATACTTTAGAAACAGATAAGAGTTTAGCTTTCGTTTTAGAATAATATTCACTTTGGTGTTTGAAGTATTTCTCTGAAAACGACTCCTGGTCCCAACAATAACACTTTCTACTTTTATAATAAATGTTTAATGTAAAATAAATTTATATCGTCTTTCTTTGCCTATCAACAAAAAAATCGTCGACAAACAAAACAAAATATTACCATAAATCCCATCTTTGACATTTTATAAAAACTTGGTTCGACATTTAGCTCGACAGCGATAAATTGTCCATAGCAATTCAGAAGTAGTATATCTTATCTGTTGCTTCGAAATGTACATGCTTTTTGCCGTGCGGTGGCAGCACGACGAACAACCATCAGGCAGGGCTGCCCTTCCTAGGATTCTTCATTGTCACCACATCGCAGCTTCTTACTTCACTATTCTTACCATTAGCACTTTTCTCATAGTATTTTCTATTACCATTGTCATTAACACTTTTGTTTATATGTACACTTTTAGGGCTGTCAAAATTTTTGGTTGGACTTTTCACTTCATCGTCTCTGTCACTTGGTTCGTTTATTTCAGGGATTGTGTTTTTGTGTTTGGGACCATCTGCTTCCTTGTCTGCCTGAGTGAGCACCTCCTGCACGTGGATGGTGAGCTCGGGGCGGACTACTTGTGTGAAGGGTAGCAGAGCGCCGGCCACGTCCATGGTGTTATTGATGTTCCTGTGCCATAGCTCTAGCACGACGCTGCGCCGTTGCTACTTGTATCTCGGCGGTCCTAACCAGCCACAGCCGAACACCTGCACAAGAAAATTTGAGTAAACAATTTAGATCTGAGTGAACGTTATTTTCTCTTCCATAAAAGTTAAAGATTTAAAGTGTTTAATATGTTAATAAAGGTTCGTCGTAAACCTCGAATTGTGTGGTTTACGATAAGTCTTTACTTAGCAAAGGCTAAAAAGCTTATGTTATCTATTTGCATAAGCAATGTGCGTACCGCAGGTTCGGACCCAATTTTCTCGAACCCTTTTATCTGTACTAACTTTCAGAATTTCAATATCCAAGTATTTCTATAGTGAAACTTATTTGCGCCCTAAACCTTTTGTACGCTTTCTCAATAACGTATGAGGTGTAACCTTAGTTATAACATCGAAATGCAAAATAAAATTAAGGAATCTTTAGTGAAATTAGTACTTATTTCCGTTTGTGCATAAAACCAAAAATAACAACACACACATTGACATACTGACATTGGACATTTGATGAATGGAAATATATGTAGGTAATATCTAAGTGACTAACGAATTTTGCACCATTCGTGAAGTTTTTCTATTGCTCATCTGAGCTATAGCATTAATAATAGTCCTCCAGACATATATCGGCCATGGCGGTCAATCTCAACGGAGATATTATAGTGCACAAGTGTGTGTGGATCGAACCCAGGACCCCAGGCTCAGCAGTCGCGCTTGCAACCACGGGACCAACGGGGCGGAGAATAGCATTGATCGTATAGCAGAGTTGTTTATCACTTGCGTACCTCGAAAGAATGAATCTCTAATGATGAAATCTACAAAGTTATAAATTGACATAGTATACCTGAGCCATTACCTGACAAACGGCGAGAGCCAGCAGTAGCAGTAGAAACAAAGCCATCAGCCCCCACACCACTCCGAGCTGAGTGAGCGAGAACACGTACAATGTCCTATGACACCACTTGTTCGGTTCGAACAGAGTCGGGGCGTAGTCCGGCCACATGATGCCTAGGGTCCAGTAGTTGCCGGCGGCAAACCTGTTGGAGGTACTGCGCTTAGTAGAGAAGGAATACACGAGGATAAGGAAACTGTTGAAAATATTGACGTTTCATCGTATCAAGGTAATGAAGAAGTTTATGAAATTCGTAAACTCAGTAAAAAACAAAGGACCAAAAAAAAACGAACAAAGGACCGCGGGAATACCTGATTGAGACTCACACAGGCACGGGAAGCAGGGGACGAAAGTATAATGCTATGATTATAATTTTTTACATAGCTTCCACTCCAATCACTTAAGGGGCCGGCGGAGCATGCGTAGTTCATACAAACGTAATAACAAAATAATTTGTAAATCAAACATATTCTTAAGGTAGTGTGTATTTATTCCGATTGGATTATAGAATATCTAGGTCCCAAATATATATTTTGAAAGGACTCTGATAATATAAAGACGATATATGAGGAATTTCAAATTTCTATAGAAAACTTATTTTTTCTTTTTACTTACCCCCTTATTCATAAAACTTATCAAACCTATTTTAGTTAAAATGGGGTTTGTCTCTTTCTTACACACAGAAATGACAATGTGACAGATAAAGACAAACGTTCTATAAACCAATTTTAATAATAATAATAAATCATTTATTTGCATAAAACATGGTATAAAAATGGTGTTAAATAAAAATAAAAAGTACAAACATGTTTTGCTATGTTATAGCATGCAAAATTTTTTTGGAAAATAATCTGTAACAATAAACTTATCAACATTTACTATCCATAAACTCTTTCAAATTATAATAACTACGTTCACTTAACCACTTATACAATTTAAGCTTTAGCAACCTTATACATAGAGACTTAAAGTGGTTTGGCATGTGGTTATAAATACGCACACACATTGCTAGGCAGTTTCTATTGTACTTGGTTATTCTTGGCAAATCATGAAGAACCAATTTATAGGGATCTCGTCTGTTGCGAGGGCATACATCATTTGCTGTCTTGAAAAGATTTTTATTCCTAGCCACGAATATACATGTCTCATAAATATATAGAGAGGGCAACGGTAGCAAGTCAAGTTTTTTAAATATAGGTCGACACGAGTCATCCGGTTGTAGTCCATACATAGCTCTAATGCACTTTTTTTGGGCCACAAATGCTCTATTCAGATCAACACTGTTACCCCACATCACAAGGCCATAGCGTAGCAATGATTCCACGTATGCATGGTACGATGTTACTGCAGTTTTGATGTTAGTAACATTTTTAAGTTGTTTGAGCGCATATACAAACTTATTAATCCTAGTGCTTACATTGTCTACGTGTTCTTTCCAGTTGATATCTTTGTCTATTATAACGCCTAAAAACCTTGTATGTGTAACCTGTTTAATTTTATTAATATTCAGACTGACATTGTTATTATAATTATTCGATTGATTGAACTGAATATAGACAGATTTTTCAAGATTGACTTTTAAACAGTTTGTGTTAAGCCAATTCAGTAGTGTATCTATTGTGTTATTAATTTCAAGCTCATGATCTGCAATGGTATTTTTCTTTTTATCTGATGTCACTATGATGGATATGTCGTCGGCAAATAATAATAATTTATGTTTGGTTATGTTTGTGATGTCATTTATGTATATAAGAAATAAAATTGGGCCTAATACGCTTCCTTGCGGAACGCCGTATTTATTATGCCTATACTTTGATGTGTAGGGTGTCATATCTTTATTTTTGTTGATTTTATTGATAACGACACATTGTTGCCTGTTCCTCAAATAGGATGCTATCCACTGGAGAGCAGGTCCTCTAATCCCAATTGACTCTAATTTATCTATTAATATGTCATGTGATACTACATCAAAGGCTTTTGATAAATCAAAGAAGAGCCCAGTAGTTAGATTATTATTGTTGACATTTGTAAGTATTGACTTTATAAGAGAGAAGACGGCTAATGAAGTGGATTTGTTTTTTTGGAATCCAAATTGTTCGTTACTTATTATATGAAATTTGTTGCAGAAATCAATAAGTCTTTTATACATGCATTTTTCATATATTTTAGACAGGATTGGTATTAAGGTAATAGGCCTGTAATTACTGATTTCAGACTTATCTCCCTTTTTGAATATTGGCTTTATGATCGAAAGTTTTAGGTTCTCAGGAAAAATTCCGACTGAGAATGACAAATTTATTAAGTGAGTCAAAATACCACTCAGTTCATAGCAACCAGCTTTTATGATTTTGGTGCTTATTTCATCATAGCCCTCCGATCTGGTATTGGACAGAGACATTATTTCCTGTCGAACCTCACTTTCCAGCATTGGTTTGAGGAAAATCGAGTTGACACAAGTATTTTTCTCAAAGCTTTGTCCAGGACGTAGTTGCGTAGGTATATGCGTTGAATTTACATAATGGTTGTTGAATGCAGAAGCCATTTCTGCAGGATCCACAATTACACTATCATTTAATTTTATGGTTTCTATGTTGTCTTTGAGGCTTCTATTATTTATTTCGTTTTTAATGACAGTCCAAGTGGCTTTACATTTGTTATCATGTGCATTAATATATTTTATGTTCGCGTTCTTTTTTGAGCCATAAATACATTTTTTTAGAAGATAAGAATAATTTGTATACTTAGTTTTATTAGATGAATTTTTATTTTGGTAATATTGGTAGCGTAGTTCCCTTTTGGTTTTACAACTTCGTCTAAGTCCTTTGCTTATCCACTTTTGCCTGTTTGCATTATTAGAGTTTATCTTTACTCTTACCTTGGGGAAGCAGAGGTTGTAGAATAGGCACAAGATTTCATGAAACTTAATGAATGCAAAATTTGCATCAGTGGTACTATAAATGTCAGACCAAGAGAGGTTTTGCATGCATTCTTTGAATTTCCGGATATTGTCTAAGTCGAAATCTCTTTTACGAATATAGTATATTGTTGCTTTATGTGGTTTATATTTAGTAGGAAAGCTTAATATTTGTGCAGTGTCATGATCTGAAAGATGCAAAGGTAGAACGGTTGCAGTTGCATCGGGAATGTTGCTTAGGATGTGGTCAATACACGATAGTTTACGTGTGGGCACATTGATGTGAATTTTCAAGTTATTACTGTTGGCCAAGTCTTGTAACTCATTTGTGATATTGCCTTTCTTTAGTGTATTTATGTTGAAGTCGCCAGCTACAACAATTTTTATTTTGTATTTATATTTAATTTGCAAATAGTTTAAAAGTTGGTGTAATTTTGTTAAGAATTGATTCGGATCAGATTGAGGTGTTCTATAGACACATAAGATTACTAATTTACTACACATTAGCTCCAAACCACAGACTTCAAAGGTATTTTGTATAGCATAGTTTTTTACGTATGTTAACTCCTTATAATTGAATCCTTTTCTGACTAATATACAAGTGCCGCCCCTTTGTTTTTCTCTACAGAAGTAGGCACCCATTTCGTAGTCATATATTTTAACATAATTTTCATTGCCTTTTTTTATAAAAGTTTCAGATAGACATATTATATCTGGATCATTATTTGTTTCTTTTAATTCCTGAATTGTAATTTCTAGTAGTTCTTGTTTGGAAAGGATACTTGCAATATTTTGGTGAAAAATTGTGAAATGGCGCGTTTTATTGATTTGGGACTGAGTCACGAAAAAATGAGTCGCGTGTCTTTGATACCGAGAAGTAATAGGGTATAGTACCTTTTTGAGGCATAGCATTGGAAACCGGAGTGTAGCATTCAGAACGCTTTGTGCTATCAAGACGTCTTTCTAGTTTGAAATAGTAGGGAATTGTCCCTTTTTTAGGTTCCTGTAAGGCAATGTTTGATTTGAAACTTGATTTGCTATCCGCTAGTCTCTTTCGAATTTCGCTTGGATTTAGGTATTTATCACTGTAATCAGCACAATCTATATGGTAGTTTATAGACTTACAAATATCATATACGTTTGAGGATGATTGTTTGATAAATTGACATCTTTTATACTTACTACATACGTTTTTTACAGAGTAGTTTAGATTGTTGACATTCAGGTACACGTTACTAAGGACGTTTAGTACAATGATAGTGTTATTTTTAAATTTATCTAATATAATTTCAAGCTGAGATAAAACTAAGTTTAGGTTACGGTCATTTTCACCAATGCAAATTACGAGTTTATCATCTGTTGACAGTTTGAGATTCATACAGTTTGCAACTATTTTGTTGCACGATGCATGTGGCCTCGTTTCGGCGACGACTCTGTACCTTTCATACTGACTGTTGGTTCTTGAATGTGAGATGGCTGCTCCCAGCCCAACGCAACGTTGTGATCCGAAGATAAGTATCCTTTTATTGGGTGTGATATTTAACCCGTTTTTGGCAGTGCAAGTCTGAGTACTGGCGATGTTCACAGGCTTCTGCTTCAATTCGTGTATGACTGTTTTATGAACATTATTGCTACGTTGCATTAATATTTCAATACGCTCTGTGAGGGTAAGAATTTCTTGTTCTGCGATCTGTAACTGCTGTTGTAGGGTTAGAATTTCCTGTTTCAAGCGTAGAACGAGGTCACTGGTTTCGGCTTTCAATGAAGTTGACAATGGAGTGGACGGTGTAGAACTCAGGTAATTTTGTTGCGGCAGAGCTTGCTTCTTTCCCTTAGCGCTTGAACTTGAACTTCCAAATATGGAGGGGGAATGGCACAAGGATTACAAAGTGGAGTTTTCCGTAGTTAACTTGAGTATTTGTTGATGTAGACCAGTGTTTTCTAGCAGTAAATTTCCCAGTTCATCTTCCGTTTTTTCAAGTTTAAGTGTGAGTTGAGCAATTGTGTCCTTCATTTCCGAGGTCGTTATTAGGTCGGTAATAGTTCTATCATCACTCTTTGATAGTCTGTTGGGAGTAGAGAAAGACTCATCAGATGTTTCGCAGTCGGTAAGTATATGAGAGTCGACTAATTTAGTACTATTTTGAACTGGAGATGGACATCTCAGTCGCATGTACGGGGACGTAAATGGCTCATATTCTGAATTTGCCTGTGTATTTTGTGCTTGTTCCGTAGGCGACGGGGTTTTTAAACAAGTTTGCTGCTTCTTTCGCAAGGTGATGTTGGACGTATCGTCTATTTTAGCGTAGTTCTTATTTCTGATGCACATCTTACATCTCCATTTTTTCTTTGCTTCTATGTCCTTGAGTCGATATGTCGCTTCTGGGTATCCGTCGCAATCAAATTCATATCTTTTATCACAGGCAGAGCACAGAGCTGTACTTTTTATGTCTACTTTTTTTTTACATTTATGGCATCTTACGGATGTTTTTCGACATTGCGTTCCGAAGAAACGTTTCTAAAAACTTGAAATAAGAATTTTGTAATTTCCGAAAAGTGAGTTTGTTAGTACTGAGATTTGAACTTGCGCTCTCTTGTGTACCGCAGGTTAATGGCAAAAGTAGGCGGTTGCCTTAACCACCAAACCAACTATTCATTTAGTATCTCCACTGAATTTTTGGACTAGTAAATGCTAATTCAATTTTATTGTTGTTGTGAGTTTTAAGGTTCAAAATTACTTATTTGTTGTGACTTGTGACGGTTGAAGTTCAAATTTTGTTTGAATCACTTTTTGCTCTTTTTCTTTGCTGTTATTATTTTCATAACACTTGTTATCAATTATTTGGATCACAGAATGTTTAACGAGTCGTATTTTTTTATTGTTAATAGAGATTTGTCACTTTTTACTGTTTTGTTGTCATTATTTTATGGCACAGTTTATGAATAGAGACTTTTAGCAATAACTTCACTATTTGTGTATAAATCTCCTGAATAACACTGGCACTGAGTTATTGGTTAATGTTTTATCCATACACTTATTTTTAATCACTTTATATACACTTATACTATTTTTAAAATTTATTTTACAACAGAGCGTTTTTTCTTACGTTAGGCTAGACACAGCGCCATCTCGTCATCATCCATTTAGCTAAAATAGAGATAAAATAGCATTATGAATAAGGGGGTTAGTATTTAAATCAGTGTCCATTCAAAATATATATTTGGGAACCTAGATATTCTGTAATCCAATCGGAATAAATACACATTACATTAAGAATATGTTTGATTTACAAATAATTATAGTATTACGTTTGTATGAACTTCGCATACTCCGCCGGCCCTTTAATGTAATTTGTACAATAGGTATCATTTGTCAAACGCAAGATTACAGTGGCAAATGAATCGGTCGTTAAAGAAAATTACATTCACAGTTTTGAAAATCTGTCTGAAAATTATTGGAATTAAATCTTTTCGAACGTTAAATCAGATTCTACTCTGAAGGCTTGTCTAGATAGAGTGATTGACTTTCAGAATGATCAATCAATCTTTGAACATTTTAACTGTTGTTTGAAGGAGTGAAAGTTTTTGGACAATGTTAATTAAATCTTCTATGTATTAAAAAAACAAAAATTAAAAAAAAAAATAGAAATTAAAGTCGCATTTCGTGTCTATCTGTGTGACCGTATTGTTGTTCTAAACTATAATTTAGAGAATTAACCTCTCGTCTGTCGGAACGTAGATCTACGCGAGACACAATGGCTTTTTAATTGTGTCTGTAATTACGACATTCAATGGGTTAATTCCGAAAGGTTAACATCGGACCGGAATAACTCGTGAATGAACAACTTTTTTATAAAAAAAAAAAAAAACAACTGACTTCCGAAAAAGACACTTTTATTATTAGCCTGTGACGTCCCACTGCAGGGCAAAAGCCTCCCTACTCTCTTTCCACCTCTCTCTGCTCAAAGCTGCTAAGGACCAGTTCTTGTTGAAAGAGTCCAGCTCATCCCGCCATCTCCGTCTGGGCCTGGCAGGATGTCGTTTGCCATTAAGTGAAAAATAACTTTAATTTCGCAAGTCGTTGTCTTTGGGTTCGCATTGTCGTTGTTTGCCACCTACAAATACCAATACCACCAATACAACCTACAAAAACCACACTATCAATCTCAATCTGAATCATTTTGAAAGATATTGCTAATCCATTGCTTTATTTGTTCAGAAAATGAGTCTACTCAACAACGTAAATAACGCAATGAATGTTGTTAAAACTGTGAAAATGAAACCCATTGCTACTTATAGTGTGTTACGCTATTACCCGGTTGGTCGTGAATTTGTTTATGTTAAGATCCAGCAGTAAAGTTTTATGGACAAGTCTTCATTTACTTTAAAAGGTTATGGGTTATGACCTCATTACGAACCTTTGCTCTCTGTATACCTATAACGCAGTGTGCTTAAGTCGCGTTATGACTAGACCAAACGAGATGTGAGCGTATTGTGACTTAGGTCAATTCCGTTTTAGTTCAATAGCGAGATAGGCTTAGTAAGACTAAGGTTCATTGAGTTTTAGTTCAATTACCCATAAGAACAAAGTATTTGAAATTTAGTAAAAAATCAATGTTCTCGAATACAATTTAATTTAATTCATAGAAAACAAACATTTATCAAATTAAACAGTCGACAACACCCATCGGTTTCATACTAAACTTCAACTATATCCGACGATCCTGCATACTTATCTCTTTGTTTGATCGTACCTACAAAACCATCTTTTCATGTTACTCAGCTGTAAGTTCTAAAAAACTTGTTTTAAACCATATAGCCAGAAAAATGGGGACAACACAAAAACAATAAAACTATTTGGCGACCTCATTCTCATTCAAAGTAGGTAAAAGAAGAAAACGAACAAAACCAATTTGACAAAATAAATTGCATTTGCAAATGTTTCACATTATAAACATAACATGAACTCCGCGAACTATTCCAAACTACTAACGACATTGTTAACTACACTTGCGAGCAAAAAATAGACCCACTGTGCACGCTTAAAATGAAGTAAGTATGAGAATTGGACTTTTCAACAATATTTTCTAGTGATTTACATAATGAACAACACTAGCAAATAAATTATTTAAATTTGAATTTATGTTTTATGTTATGTCACATACATAAAACAGCTTAAAGCATAAAACAGCTACATAATGTTTTTGGAAAGGAAAGTGAACGTTTGATAACTCAGCCTGAATGTATGTATTCTTTAAACCTTTAAGATAATGTTATTGATGAAAAGGCTATAAATCTTAGGATAGCTTAGTTTGAATATAACCTATGTACTCGTACATTATCTAAAAACTCTAATCTTTCATGTTGATTTGTGTATTTTTTTAAAATATTTTTACATTATCTCTCTTGTGAGATAATGTTTTTGCAAGAAAGTGTAGTTCAGAGCGATATAAAACAAACTTTTCCAACTGCTATTAAACTAGTTCAGCATTAAATAAAGTACCGCAAGTTTGCTGCTTCCACAAACGTGAAATTCAATCGTAATTTTGTTTCAGTAGTACTTTCGTGAGTTCACGAATACTGTTCAATATTATTTATTTTATTGATTTTCAATTTATGATTTGTAATTTATTACCTTTTATTTAAAATTAAAGTAAGTAATTAAAGGATGAGCCACATACACGTACACGTATTTGTCTGTCCTTCCCCTTTCTAATCCATCCAAAGGAAGGTTGTCTTTAAAAAATCGCTCTTAGCGTTAAGACCGCCCATTGTGTCACCCTTTGTAAAGTTTCTATAATTTATGTCTGTAATTTAGACACCAGTACATAATAAAGAGTATTCTATTCTATTTCTTTTCTATTCTATTCTATGCACGATGACTACTGGGCAGAAGTCTCCACACAATGGTGCCTGAAGATAGAAGGCGCCGCCGAGGCCGGCCTAGAAAGTGATGGCGAGATGGCCTGGACGCGCACCGCGAGGGCTAGTTCGAGGACGTGCGGGAAAAGAGTTCCTGGAAGGATTTGGGGGAGGACTTTTTCCAGCAGTTTAAGGACAATAAAGCCCAACAAAAAAAAATGTAATTTGTTTTCAGTAATTAATTCAATACAATTCCAATTTTTATTACAATAATATTTATATTTAATTAATTGATTCGTATTTAATCATTAATAGGTTAATAAATGAGCCTTCATTCGTAAATAAATATTTGTACGCCATAGTATGGCAGGATATGCTGGAACCAAAATTGTAATATCTATTGTACCATATTCTGACAAATAAACATTATTGATTGATTGATTAATTTTTATGTTTTGCTATCAGGGTTGCTCTTTCAAATGCTCGACAGGTTTTATGAGTGGAATTTTGACGTTTTGACAGAATTCCTTATTCATAGAAATGTAATCTGACGTTTGATAAATGTAAAGCACATTTCTGTTCAACATTCAACCATTTCTAACATTTTCAAGACGATAAAGCATCTCCAATTTTATGATTAAATAACTGGCTTCTGCCCGCGGCTGCGCTCGCGTGGGTGACGGAAATTATCGCACGGGAATGTGCTACGAGGGCAAAAAGTAGTTTGTGTCTATTTCCTGGATGCCATCTATCTTCTTGCCTAATGGATTCGAACATTTTTCTATGGAAGCTGGCAGTTCTACCCGCTACCATCTTGATTTTTCACCATCACTATGAAAATAGTACACATGGAAAGCAGTACATAGTTCTCATAAGTCGATCTTTACCCCCAAATATATCGGAAATGTGAAACTTAAGGGTAACATATTACTTGCCAATTCTAGACAGTCCTACCAAAATCGGTCCAGCCGTTTCGGAGTTTAGCCAGAACAAACAAACAAACAAAGATTTTAAAAACTACCGTATATAATTTCATGTAAAAATCTGTGAATTTGACATTACAAAGAGGCACTTCAATTTATTTTATTTGTATAGGTTTATTAACATACTCTTATATATCTATAAAATTATTGAAACTTATATGGTTGATAGATACTATTGACAAGTATTTGACTGTACCAGCGCAGGTGGCATATACAAATGGGCATTCTAACAGCGATAACAATCATGGAAAAGTCAAAATGTATGGGATTGACATAAACTACCGAAAATATTATGTAAATCTTGTTGTAAGGTCGATGTAGAAATAGAAAACGCTTTGAAAGCGATTTTCACTTGTCTATAGTCCGCGCGGAACTAGTTGGCCGCTGAGGTGGGGACAGGGGCGAGGCGGCGGCTCGCAACGCACGTACTGAGTAATGCGCCCCCGCCCCTCCGTCCCACCGCTCACATACCTATGGCGCGGCCAACTCGTTCCGCGCGGACCATAGTCCCTTAGGTCATTGGGAGCAAATCATTTCAATAAGTACTTACCAAGCCATCAGAAACATTGTGAGCAAATACGCGAGGATCCTCTCAGGCACGCTGGCTGAGGAGTTGGAGTTCCGTCCAGCGAGCTGGTTGAACAGGAGCCAGCCGAGCCCGACCCCGCCAGCCGCTCCCCCCACTATCAGGTACACTGGGATCCGGGTCTCCGCGGGACAGTCACGCACGTAGTGAACACCTGAAGAAGATGGGTGATGTTAGACTGACAACTTAAGGCGAATGGGTAGTTGTAGCCCGCGAAATTCAATTTTTCTTACGTTTTTTGCAATTTTCAGGTCAGTGTCAGGTTGTATCTTGATCAAAATATGATTCGCGACAATAACAGGTACGTATTTACAGAATTATAATAATTAGAATCATTAATACATCTTTCTAAGTTAGATTTCTACCGTTAAGAACAAATCTCGTATGGAAAAGTGTTGGTGGTAGAAATCTAACTTAAACAGATGTATTAATGATTCTGATGATTATAATTCTGTGAATACGTACCTGTTATAGTCGCGAATCAAATTTTCATCAAGATACAACCTGACACTGACCTGAAAACTGCAAAAAACGTAAGAAAAATTGAATTTCGCGGGCTACAACTACGCATTCACCTTAAGAGCGTTTTCGACTTAAACTCAAAGCATTTATTTCAATTAAACCATGTACAGGCACTTTTAAATTGTCAAAATTAAATAGTCGGTCAGTTAGTCAGAAAGTTGAAGCTAGTTGCCCATTCCAAAACGTAGATCTCTATGGAGAAGAACGGGCAAGAAACTCCATGGAAACTCTTTTAAATCAAGATATTACAAAATCCTGGGTACATTATTCTTGTTGTTCTATAATTATGTGAGAACAATGTAAAAAAACACACAAATGAAGAAACAATTCAAAAAATAAGATTAAGAAAATAATAAGCCTTGGCAGTAAAGACATGACCAGTCTCAACCGACGGCGCCCGTTCACGAACATGACGCGTGGATCAGCACCGACGTACGGCATTTCATACAAACTTTCAAGCCCTTGTTTTTCGAAATGAATGAACCGATTTTAATAAAACTTCGTACGCATAAGCAGGATACAAAGGTCTAAAAAGTTAGTTAAGAAATTTTTTTTTTGGTTGTAGTCATAACCAATCAATCGTCGCCAACAAATTGTCGATCATCTAAAATTTCTAAAATAATATCTCATTCAATGTCTTGCTTGTATGCCTTATTACAATCCTTTGATAAACCTTGTCACCTTGTCATTTATACAGGAAAAGTTAACAAAATTGACCCCGTTTAGTTTGCCAGCACGAGGAAGATATAAAAATATCTACACAATGAGGAAATACTTCAGAAGTCTTTTTTGTGAATGTAGCTTTAGTTTACGGTATAAGAAAATCTTTGTGAATGCGAATCCAGGTATGTATCCAACAACGTAGAGAATTCTTGGAAGAAGGTTCCGTCTACGGAGGATTATAATGCAAAGCACAAGTGGGTCAAAGTTCACCAGATCCATGTACAAGCAACAAGCATCCGATAATGTGCCGCCGACCTAATTCCCGTGGCCACTCCTGCTCAAACCGGATTAAACCAGTACGCACCGGATTTGTAGATCAACGTGCCAGACTGTTCAAATATTATGTTCAAGTAGTATCGATTACTGTTCGACATCGAATGATCGTTTTATATTCGATTTTATTTCCGAACCGAACACGAAAAACGGGCTCGAATTATCATAATTTCTGTGAAGGTTTGACTTAAAAAGTTGGGTTTATCGTTTGATGTGACTATTTGTTGCCGTTTTTTGTAGTGTGAAGCTAGCGGTGTAAATAGGAAGGGTTATTTTGTTTATGTTTTTCTTCCTTTTAAGGGTTATAAGGTCAAAGGTTCGACAAGATCAACACAGATTGAAATGGAGTAGGGAAACGCGGTTTTACAATAAAATGGATAGGAGAATTTCCGTACAAATTGGAAAGGTCACTATTTGAGGATACATCTATATGTCTACATACATTATAAATACAATACTGCATTTTGTTACCTATCTTTTCTTAAAAGTGATTAGAGTTTTTTTAAACATAAATAAATTATTTATAATGCCTTTTCATGACTGTGCTTGAAGTCTTGCAATCTTACAAATATCTTTTGCCAAGATACGCTTTTCTTAACACCAAACAACTTGCTAACACAAAGGGTTTTTCAATATAATTACCCTGTCAGGTACCATATCGGTACCGTTTAATAAGCAAGGCTGTTCGCAAGTTATTGGAGCGTGTACAATCAAGTGAAACAGCTCAGTCAGCAGATACTAATTAATTGGAATATTTCTGAATGTATCATTCAAAACCATGGGATCAAAATTCTGTGAGGAATTTGTGAGTTTAAGAGGTCAATTCTGCAATTTTTTTTATAGGTCCAGAGATCGCACAAGACATCCCTTGGGAGGAAATAAGGGAGGCCCTTTCCAGCAGTAGGAAACAATAATATAGGCTTACTAAAAAATAAGAAAAGATAATGAACCCGGAAGAAATTGCAGATGATCACATTGCAGATGATCAGATTGCCCTCTGCATACATAAAGAAAATAAAAAAGTATTTTGATAAAAATGAGCTCTTTCCTTTAGTTTGCCGTATGTCATTACTTCCCAGAATTTGATCCTTATTAGCGACACTATCGAATGGTGTAATAATACAGTGTGTGTTTTTTTTTTCAAAATCAACAGGTTCGATTCCTGGCTAGAAATATTGAATTTTCAAAAATCCAATGATGCAGTTTTAGTTTTCATCAAAATCGAGCCCGCGACTCCTTTCAGTACTTTTCGCTATTCCTCATAGTTTAGGATTTGGCCATCCACGCCCACTTAGAAAATTCACCCTGTATACTATAATACTATATATACTTATTATACTTATCACACTATCACACTAATATTATAAAGGCGAAAGTTTGTGAGTGTGTGTGTGTGTGTGTGTGTTTATATGTTTGTTACTTCTTCACGCTCAAACAGCTGGACCAATTTTGATGAAATTTGGTATAGAGATAGCTTGAGTCCCGGAAAAGGACATAGGGTACTTTTTATCCCGATATTCCCACGGGATCGAGACTTATGCGGGTGAAACCGCGGGGCGCAGCTAGTAATATTATAAATTCGAAAGTAACTCTGTCTGTATGATACCTTTTCACGCCTAAACCACTGAACTAATTTCGATAAAATTTGGCAGAGAGATAGATTGTATCCCGGGGAAGGACACAGGATAGTTTTTATCCCGATATTTCCACGAGATCGACACTTATGCGGGTGGAAACGTGGGGCGCAGCTAGTCTTAGATAATTTTTTTTTACGTATTTTGATCGAAAATAATATAAAAAAAGAGAAAATGAAGAAAGAAAAGAAAAAGAAAGATAAGAAAAAAGATGAAGATATTAAAAAAAAAAATAAGATAAAGATAGTTTATTGCATACAGTTTTTCATACATTTTCCTAAACTTTATGCCATAACAATTACAACAGTATTTTCACGATGACAACACAACCTCATGACCTCATTCTCTTCAATTCACCAGCAAAGTAAAAGATTGACGCCATTTCTGTTACCCTTCAAACTGAATCAAACTTGTCCAAACTTTGTAACATCACTCAAATACTAATACTAATACTCTCCCTTGACGACCGTCCATTAAAACCCACTTTTAATCAATAAACTTATTTACAAACATTTTCTCTCTTCATTTTTTGGCCACCATTTTGCGGTGTCTGTCGGTCTCTAATTTTATTATGGTAGCATCTCTTGGATCGCCTTATCAGATTTATGTCAACTTTGGTTTAAGCTTTATCTCGGTGACTGTACGTGAGTACTTGCTTCCTAATGACTTTTGGTTAGACTACAGAAGAAAAGGAAAGTGTTTTTCTTTTGAAGTTTTTAGGCTCGTGTTGTTTTGGCATTTTTGTTAGTCATCATGTCTTAAAAACTCCCCGTTATTTTATTTTATGCTTTTCGGGAAACTCGCAGCTAATTTGTACAATGTTCTTCAACAAAAAGAAATTGATGGTCATTTACTTTCCACTGATAAACACTAAAAATAATAACGAGAAAAAAGGTCGGTACAAACACCTATAACATAAATTAGGAAATATCTAGTACACGATCGATTAATACAAATTAAAAATCATTTAGACGCAAAGAATTACTTTCACAAATAAGCCGAAAAACACTGGCATTCAATATATCCAAATCATGTTCACTAGTCACTTATTAATCTTTTAACCGCTTACGCCCAGATAAATCCGACAGATATTTTCGTGTCCATTTCGCCAGGGTCGTATATTTACGACCAAATACCACGGCTCATTTAATCTGCTTTTTTATTTAATTACGCTGTATTCTATCAAGATTTTATTTTCCGTTTTTTTTTTTCGGGCGCTGGGGCACGCCAACTGATATGGAGTCGGGCGGTTAAAAGGTTAAAACATCCGCTCGCTCGGATTAGAAACGAAATTTTTGACATAGAAACTTTTTTAATTAACTGTGATCAGAGGAGCAATTCTCGTGATTTTAAAAACGTTCACAGTCTGATCTCAGTCTGTCACTCTGTCAACATACATATACATACACACATAATCAGCCTATAATGTTCCCACTGCTGAGACACAGGCCTCCTCTTTGTGAGAGGGAGTGGGCTGTAATCCACCTCGCGGGCCCAGTGCGAGTTGGTAGATGTCACATGGCTTCGAATTTTTGTTTTTAGGACATGCCGGTTTCCTCACGATGTTTTCCTTCACTGTTTTGAAAGCAGCGGTGATGAAATAATTTACACAAAGTATAGCGCCTATCAGGGTTCGAATCTACAACCTATATCTCGTAAGTCGCGGTCGTTACCACTGGGCCACCACTGCTCTCAATTTGTCAAATATACCTCTAATTTCCCTACATTTTTGACAACTTTTTGACCTATTATGTTTGTCGCCGAGATGAAACGTAATCGGCCACTAAGTAAGTCCAAGGTTTTTATTACCTACAGTAATAAAGTTATAATATACACAGAAGCTGTTGGTGTACCTTAATAGATAAATAAATAAGATTTTGAATGTTTTAAATTACGAGAATTGGCCTTCTGTTGACTAGCTGTCTGCAAAATTCTTAATCGGCATATAGGTCAAAACTCCTCTACTTATTGGTTCAAGTGAAGAGTAAGTGCTTGCCCTCTTTTCCCCGTGGTAGTCGTAAAAAACCGCAACATTACGACCTTCAGCAAATGGACCCGTATACCGATAAAATTACACTCTTAAAGAGAGGTCAGACTTTTTCAATCAAGCATCAAGTTTATATCAAGTGAATGTAGCCACTTTATCCAACAAGATAGATAGATAGATAAACCATTTATTTGGCGCACACAAAAGACAGCACAACTCACAAAAGTACAACATTATTAATGATAACCAATTACCCATATGAACATAATATAAAAACAAGGTGCCGATACAAAAACAAAAAAAAAGGAAATGAGTTAAAATAAATTCTATGACTGACTTGCACACTCAATAATGGGCCCCCGAAAATGGTCGCAAGCACAAGTCAATAAATGAATAACTAACATTTTTGATCTTTTCCCGGCAGGTACTTTTTTGACAGAGTAGTATATTATTAAATTATGTATTTTTCTTAATTACTTGACTGTACCTGATCATCAGTTGGAGCACGGGACCCGACCAAGAATCAGTAGACCCCGTGCTTCACCCAGGTGGAGAAAATAGGTGAAGCACGGGTCCGTCCCCGATTTGAAAAATTCTTCTTGCATTTGATAGGGCCCCAATTCTTGAGGAAGGTTATAGACTATTTAACGTCACGCTATGACCCTTAGGAGCCGAGCAAAAGCGCTATGGGGAAACGAAGTGATAGAGCAGGAGACGCGGGCAGGTGATGCAATACGACGAGATGGGTCGAGGGAATAAGAAATTTCACGCGAACGAAGTCGCGGGCAGAAGCTAGTATCTAAATAAAAGTGACACTGTGAGTCTATGATGAACTCATACAGACGTCTGAGTAATTCACATCGAGAGACAGTTTTTTTTATATGTATACTAGCTTCTCCCGCGACTTCGTCCGCGTAAAATTTCAGACGTCGACTTACCCCGTCGCATCGCGTCGCCTGTCCGCGTTATTATTTCTTCGTTTTCCCCTAGCGATCTTTCATACTTTTCTTTTCTTTTTGCTCGGCTCCTAAATGTCCTAGCGTGATGTTAAGCTTATAGCCTTTTTCAAGAAACGTGCTATAAAATGCACAAACTCTTCAGTTTTCAGTTTTATTATTAGTACAGAAGATAGCTTGAAAAATGCATGACATTCAAACGTTCAGAGATAAATTCGGCTATAAGTCGTAAGGCGTCGTTATTCTGTAAAAATGATATTTTCGCACTACTGCGTCGTTATCGTGGTCTCGTTTGGATATAAAAATATTTTCATAATATTAGAGCACGTACATTAAACGTGACTCTGTCTTGATATCAAAAGAAATGTTTCGCGAGAGTAAAGAATAGGCAACCAAACTGAGCACCTGCTATCTAATCTCTTCACTACTCTTGGTTGACTGGTAGAGAATGTCTAAGGCATTAAGTCCGCCTTTGTAGCTTTTTTGTGTGCGAAATGTTTAATCACACTATCACACTAATATTATAAAGGCGATAGTTTGTGAGTGTGTGTGTGTGTGTGTGTTTATATGTTTGTTACTTCTTCACGCTCAAACGGCTAGACCAATTTTGATAAAATTTTGTATGGATGTAACTGACACCCTGGATTAACATATAGTCTACTTTTTAGCCTGATATTCCCACGGCATCGACACTTACGCCGGTGAAACCGCGGGGCGTAGCTAGTTATAATATATGTTACAGCTAATAGCCAAAGTGCGGCTACACCTACATAGTTTTGGCTGGAACATCGACGGAGGCGCGAGGCTCCTATTTCTGTCTAAAGGGTTTAAAGTAACCTAACCCAACCTACCCTCGAGGTGTCCTTCGCTCGCTCTTGCATCCTACGTCGCCTATCGATCGACCGCAACCATGCAACCGATGTCACCCGCAGTACACACAAACCGCATGTGGCCGGCTGCACCTAGTTGTAGCCCCACTTTACCCGGCTAAAACTAAGTGTAGCCGCACTTTACCCGGCTAAAACTAAGTGTAGCCGCACTTTACCCGGCTAAAACTAAGTGTAGCCGCACTTTACCCGGCTAAAACTAGGTGTAGCCGTACATCGGCTATTAGCCGTGACATATATAAAAAAAACCGAGTGTGCTTATGACCACACGACTGAAGTGAAACTTCAAACCTATTTGGCTATGAGAGGAAGAGAGAAAGAAAATGTGCGCGCGCACTGCTTTCTCTTGCTTATATCCCCCACTCAACTCCCGTTCGCCTCGCCCGTAGCCCTTAGACATGGGTCGTACTTGCAAAATCGAGTACCAGGGCTTCCAAGTACGTCCACCTTAAGAAACCAGGGCCTAAAACCAGGGCTCGAGATACTTTCAAGTATTTTCTATCTGCATCGAAAACTGATCCATAACTTCATACAAATAAGAAGTACAATCGTGTAATCAAACAAAAGCCCTGTTGGAAGTAAAAAGTACTTGCATAGGAAATTGATCCGTGAATTCCTATAAATAAGGAGCACAATCGCGTTTACAAATAAATACTTTTACAAACCATTAAAGTAAAAATACTTGCATACGAAATTGTTCCGTAGACTCTTACCACACCTCGGACACTCCATACAACGCTCGCAAAATAATTACCTATTACTACTACATAAACAAATGACGTTTGTATACGTGTAAATGTGTGCGTGAAATCTAGTAGCGTAAAAAAAATGGCGCGGAAAGCAATTTGTGTCGGGGAACCGAACGACGTCGGCGGCGGCGCTGCCCGAACGTGTGCATTATTATGAAGTGACCATGTAGTTCAATTGTTTATTTATATAGTCGGGTTCGTAATGAAATAAAAACACTAAAATAGTTTAGTTTAATTGACTTGTCTGTAAATAATCGGTTATTAAATCGCATGTTATTAAAAATGCGAAATCTTACAAACAGTTTATGTAAATACGAATTCGGAAAAGCATCACAATATCCAACCATCGTGATTAAAACTCAAATAAAACTTTTCGTGTCAGCAATACAGCGCTGCGGTTCTCGAGCGCCCTTGCTAAAGAGTCGGCGACGAATACCTCGAAGTGCGGGGTGAGGTGCGGTATCTGATATGAGGGCGAGGAAGGGAGTGTCCTTTCTGTACGTAGTACTATTAAGTATTCTGTGCTCTTACTGATAAGGAGTATGATCGCATTTGCGAAAACAAACGCGGTTGTTGAACTATTTGAGTACCTACGTACTCGAGCGTCGAGGCACGACGGAGCGAGATACTTTCAAGTATTTTCTATCTGCATAGAAAACTGATCCATAACTTCATACAGATAAGAAATACAAACGCGTATTCAAAAGCCCCGTTGGAAGTAAAACTACTTGCATAGGAAATTGATCAATGACTTCGAATAAATAAGGAGCAAAATCGCGTTTACAAATAAATACTTGCAAACCATTAAAGTAAAAAAAAACTTTTTAAGAAAAAAAAACCGACTTCCAAAAAAAACTTTACAAAGTGAAAAATAACTTTAATTTCGGAAGTCGGTGTCTTTGGATATTTATTTTAGTTTTTTGCCACCGACTTCCGAAATTAAAGATATTTTTCACTTTGTAGTGTTTTTTTCAAAGTCGGTTTTTTTTTTCTTAAAAAGTTTTTATTTCACGCTTTTTAGTGGGTCTGCTTATAATTTATCTAAGTTACAATAGTCTAGTGATCATCGCCTTTTACAAACAAAATATTGCTTTTCCCGATACAGGGAAGTTAATTGTTGAGGAGTTCTCCAGATCCACCATCAGCTCCGTATCACCATTCACATTGTGACGAGCATAAATTGCTTAGCAACCATATTAAAGAAATCGAATCGCAACCCGTGAAATACTTAGATATTATTGAGTAGTTCCGGTGGCCATCTGTGGTCTTCATCATCAGTTCCACATCACCAAATAGTGCTTTCCGAGAGCAAATGCACGAGTTACTATAAAAAATACCCAAATCGCTATAGGTGTGCCTATAATATTTGAAGAGTTCCTTCGATTTCTCCAGGATCCCATCATCAAATCCTGCCCTGATGTTTTTAGACTAGATGCTGATAATCCTGGCTGCAGCATCAGGCCAGACTTGTCAACATTGCATTAAACTTAAAATTTAGTCCTGTTTAAAATGAGCCCAAACACGACTACGGTGCTGTAATTTCAAGGTTGGTACTTTTTCTAATGCTCCTGGCTTCAGCATCAGGTCTTTATGTACTTCGGTGTTCCTCATTAACAGTACGTTTATCCACACATCGAGCCCTTTTCAATGAGCCTTAACACGATATATCTGCTGTTAGTTGTCGAGGAGTTAGGTACTCTGCAGACTATCCTGACTGCAGCATCAGGTCATGACTTGATGATCATGAGACCAAATGTGGCAAATGCTCTATCAAACATCAAAACAATTGACTAAAACAGTCATTGCCTGTTCGAGTAACTTCTTACTGTTAAGGAGTTGTACCTTCCATCATCAGCCCAGCTACCTGAGATGGTGACAACCATACGCAAATACACAAGATACTTCGTAAAATATGCGAAAAACAATAAGTGAGCGTGAGCCTATAAAATTTAAAGGTTGCCCTCGATTACTCTAAGATCCCATCATCAGATCCCAACTTGGTGACAGTGGGACCACCTCAAAACTATCTACTTTGGAACAAAAAAAGAATTTTGAAAATCCGTCGATAATTGGCGGAGTATTCGATGAACAAACATACAAAAAAAAAACATACAAACAGCCGAACATAGTACCTCCTCCTTTTTGTGAAGTCGGTAAAAAACCTGCTTACTATAAGTCATAAGTCATTTATTTCATAACAATATAAATACATTGTGTTGAAATTAAAAAAAATAACGTATTACATTTGCAATTAAAATAAAATTCATTAAATACATTTCGAAAAGTAAATAAAATCAATAATAATTAAAAAAATTCAAGTACAATAAATTATAAATAATAAATGTCAAAATAATAAAAACAGCAATAAAATAATAAAATAAAAGCAAAAGCAATAAAATAAGTTACAATGTCATGTGTCATCTAGGAATTCATTGATACTGTAGTAGCCTTTCCCCAACAAGTAGGTCCTCAATTTGTTTTTAAATAAGTTGACACTATATAATTATTGTTTTGAATTCTATAGGCAATTTGTTATATAGAACTACAGACTGATACCTCGGGCTATGTTTGACAACTTTCAATTTCGGTTGAATCGTATTGAGCAAATCTTTCCTACGTGTGCTAGCTCTAACTGTGTCTCTGCTCATCAGTCTCAATTTTGTGCAAATTTTTAACTAAGCTGCTAAGTAACACTAAAATGTAAAGGCAAGGTACTGTCAAGATTTTAAGTTTAATAAAATGGTCTTTACATGATTCCGTCTGTTTCATGCGGAGCATAGTCCTTAAAGCTCTTTTCTGAATCACGAATGCCATTTGTATGTTGTACTTGTAGCTATTGCCCCAAAACTCGATGCTGTATTTTAGCCTTGACTCCACCAAGGCAAAGTACACACTTCTAAGTTGAGGTAAACTTAATTCTTCCCTCAGTGTCCTAATCGCATAGCATGCCGAGCTAATAGACTTCGTTAAAGACAATGTCTCAACCTTCCAATTCAACAACGAATCAATGTGCACACCTAAGAACTTGACACTATCAACTAATTCGACATTGTTGCCACAAGATACAATCTCCAACTTAGCATTATTTCGTACCGTGGGCTTAAACAAGACACACTTTGTTTTATTTATGTTAAGTTTCAAATTATTAGTACTGAACCAGTTCTCAAAAGCTTTCAAGAGAGCATTGATCTTGGATTCTAATTCTAGTATATCGTCTGCAGCTACTATCGCATTTGTGTCATCAGCAAAGATTATTATTTTTGTGTCCTTTACACGTGTCTTGATATACTCCACTAAATCATTTAAAAATACAATAAAGAAGATTGGGCCAAGAACGAATCCCTGAGGAACACCACGGCATACCTTAACTAGATTAGATCTATAAATAATTTCTTCTCCATCTACCACCGATTTTATCTATACTTGCATACGAAATTGTTCCAAAAGGAGCATGATCGCATTTGCGAAAACTAACGCGGTTGAGTACCTACGTATTTGAGCGAGTAGCCGTATAAGATACTTAATAGTCTTGCAAGTATTTTGAGTCGGTACCCGGTGTGCGTACTTGGAAGCAAATACCTGGTGTAAAAACCCGGTCGCATATTTATGCGACCGGGACCGGGTTTTTACACCAGAGGTATTTCCAGCTATTTTTTACGTACCTTCCCTACTCGCGATCACACGTTTTCGTAACGCATTCGCCAGTTTACTCCCCAAGTCAAGCGCGCCTAAAGAAGTTTCACTTCAATAAATAGGCAATTTATTGCACACGTCAAAATTATAAAAACAGACTGGGATAGACCAATGCTATACTACTTCATTCATCAATTTATTGATTTTCTATTTGTACTAATACAAGTTTACTACAATATTATCATAAATTTTAAAAGTCACAGGGTTTAGGTTCTTAATCCACATTCTACCATTTAAGGTGGGCAAAATGACATAAAATGTTATAATTAAATGTCAATATAGTAAGTTCATCAACTTTCTTGTCGACCCTGGCAGAATAGACGACATCGGATCAGATGCCAAAGAAGAAAAAAAAAACTTTATTTCTACATAAATGCATTTTCGTTATTTTGATCTAAACATGGCTTAAGTTAGTAAAAACTTTCTTGTCAGTGTCGTTGAATGATACATACGATGCGTGCTCTTGATATAATTATTTTTTCATTTCTCATACTCGGAAAGTAGTGTTTGTTTGATCCAAATAGCGGGTGGAAGACGCTGCTTCCCACCACAGGGCGGGAAAGACTCATAGTAATTACTTCCCTCTTTAGGGTGGGAATGAATTTTAAAAATAGAACTGTAGTCAGCTACGAAATTTTTTACATAAATTAAGAAAAATGCTGCAGTCTTGTGAGTGTATAAACAGCCAGTGTGAATTAAAAAAAAAAAAACCTTTTAAGCGGGACAGCCCGCGGTGATGACGCGGTGTGTTCCATATTTAAAATAAAAAAAGACAATACTATTATTTGGCGGGATACTAACCCTGTAAGCTGTACCGAAATTCAAAAACTTTGCATGTTATTGTTATCAATAAATATTTTAGAAAAACTACTACTTTTTATTTCCTTATATTCGAAATGAAAAGTAGAGTGTTTAACACGGGTGAAAGTCATCAATTCCTACTCGGGCTATAGCCGCCCTCGCTGCGCTCGGGCGTTTAAATGCCTCGTATAGGAATTGATTCCTTTCGACACTTGCATAACAATCTACTACACTTGGGAGCAAATAAATCGAGCCACTTGCTTTTTTTTGCACGTATAATGGTTATTATTTTTGGTATTATGGAACGTATCAAATCGAAACATATATCGCCTAAGAGCTTATTTAATAATCTTTACAATGAGGGTAAATTATTGAATGATAACCTTATTTAGTGATAAATTATTGGCTCTGAAAGAAAAACGGTAATTTTGATAGAAAATTGTAGGGTTAAAACAGTCCAGAAAATCTATCGAAATCAGGGCAAGGGGGGGTAATACAAGATATTAAGAATAAGTTTATACCATAATTTTGTTTTTAATTGTTTTTTTCTGGACTGACAATTTTCTATCAAAATTATCGTTTTTCTTTCAGAGCCAATAATTTATCATTAAATAAGTTTTTCATTCAATAATTTACCCTCATTGTAAAGGTTATTAAATAAGCTTTCAGGCGATATATGTTTTGAATTGGTACCTTCCATAATACCAAAAATAATAACCATTATACGTGAAAAAAGGAAGTGGCTCGATTTATTTGCTCCCAAGTGTATTTCGTATTTCATTAGTATACAATAAAAACTTACCCATAATCATCATAATAATAGGCAAAGTACCCAGGAAACTCAGGAACACAGTCATGAGTACTGAAACAAAATGCTTCCATTTAGTGAAACAATGAAGAATCGCTTATTGAATCTTGTTGTTCGTGTATTAACGCTGGTGTCCAATCCGACATATTGACGTGAACTTCATGTTACAATTTATTGAAGAAGAGAACAATATTTGGTACAGACGCCAGCACATCAACCTACCCGAAACTGTCACATTTTCCCAATCAACATTGAACCTTATGCTTTAGTGATAAAGTTGAAAATCGATTAAAGAAATTTGACAGATTGTAGTAGGTTGATGTGCTGGCGTCTGTACACAAAAGGCATCGCCTTGATTTTTCCCGCATAGACTTAAACACTAAAATGAAGATTGTGCGATAAATTGGTTAGTGGTTCCAATTATAACAACTTTTTTCTCAGACGTATTCGTTAATATCATCTTAGGGCTGATTTTTAATCGACAAATAATTTTTTTCGTGGAATAAAATTGACGTCTGACAGATTTTGTATGGAAGAACTGTCAAAAATTAAAAATTATTCCTTGGATAAAATTATTTGGCATCGGAAAAATCAGCCCTAAATCAAATGGTCTTTCTATTTGGTATCCTGCAGCCTAATTGCGGAACGCCAAATCGTCAAATGATTCTGATCAGTTGGCTTCATTTCTATCACAATTGGCTTCATTTTACGATTTTCGAATTGCGAAACTCTAGTTTCTGCGCAGGGCCTTAACGTTCATAATTGGTTTCATAATAAACTAGAGTTTCGCAATTCGAAAATCGTAAAATGAAGCCAATTGTGATAGAAATGAAGCCAACTGATCAGAATCATTTGACGATTTGGCGTTCCGCAATTAGGCTGCTGTACCCTAATTGCGTAACACGCTTTCAATCACAATCTAAGTGCTTGGCCAGACTGCCAGCGTGGGGTGGGGAGCGACGCGTGTGCGGGAACGCGCACGATCTACCTGTCCGCAGTCAAGCGCGGCTTCGTTCTGAGTGTTTATCAAAATATAATATGGGTGAAGGAGACTTATTTTTACTAGAACAAAGCTAGTTTGAGGACCCCGGTCCCCGCGCGGGCTTGAGAACCCCGGTCCCCACGCAGGCCGCCCGCGCTCTCTGCGGCCACTTGTATGAACGAGCTTTTGCATGAGTTGCCCGCGCGCTCCCCGCGCAATACAGCACGCACCGCTCATCGCGCCCGCGTGCCCACTATAGACGCTCAAATAATGTTCTTATGTTTGAGTAAGACGCGCCGTGCCCGCCCCGCGCCCGCGTTTGCAGTCTGGCCAAGCACTAAGGGTTTTGAAATATACTCCTAATCCATTGCTTCATAGTTTTAATAAATTCGTCTACTCAACAACTTATATAAGGTAATAAACGTGGCTGAGTGGTCAAAATGAAAGACATTACGATCAATTGTCATTTTATGTGTAGTACGTAATTACTCCGCTCGCTGTTTCACTATGGCAATTGTAAGATAGAAAACAAACAATTACCCTCTTACTAATAAACGTTGTATAGCGTCTGCATAGTTACACAACGCTTTGTCTTCTTCTTTCGAAAGTCAAATTACTGACGACTGAAAGAGAGAAATCGGTGTGTAATTATTCATCTGATATAATACGTTTATTAGTAAGGGGGTAACGTTTTAGATCTTCTGTCTAAAAAAAATATTATGTCCTATTATTTTGTCGAAGAAGAATCTAAAGACAGTGATCATTACAACAATATAAAAGTAAATAAAACACTTACTTGTCCTATTCATAATCTTAGCCGCTCTGCAGACAAAGTCAACAGTTCCCGAGGCCTCCATATTAGCGTCCTTCAGTTGGTATGCCACGGAGCCGTAGGTGGTGAGGCCCATTCCGAGGCCCAGGCCAGTGCGGTCGCTGTATTTGGCCTGCTCGCCGCACAGACGGCGCTGTTCGTCACCTGACACCTGAGGAATTGAGGGAAAAGTAGTATTTTTCATAAATAAATTAGGCATCGATTAATTATGAAATTTTCTGATTTTTCAAATAACTTTAACTGCGGTATTCAGAATCATTCTTGAGGGGTGCGTCTCGTATCATATAAAGTTATGACAATAATATTGTGAAGGCAAAAGTTTGTGTGTGTGTGTGTGTGTGAGGGTATGTTTATATGTGTGTTACTTCTTCAATTTTGATACAGTTTTGTATGGAGGTAGCTGACTTCCTGGATTAACATGTAGGCTACTTTTTATCCCGATATTCCCACGGGATCGATACTTATGCGGGTGAAACAGACACGGACACAACCGCAGCAAGCGTAGCTTACCTTGATTGATCGAACCGTGCGGCTCTTATATCTTAGCCTCAAGCGCTTCAAACACAATGACAATTTGTTAGAATATTCAGCCGTAAGTATGGCAATTTAGACCAAAGGAGTTGGATTCAGATTACTTTCCTCAAACATCGATGTCTTTGAACTACAGGCTTTAGTGTACTTACTGACCCTTATATTCATCACTATACCAGTGTAAGATATTCACAAAATATCCTTTAATGTGCCCCAGGGTAATAAAAATCCTATAAAGAATTTTGTTCAAGTTTCGATATAAGGCCTCCATTTCTTTGCGTGTTTACCGTACGTATATTATAATATCGTTAAAAGGATTTGATCGATTGCCCAGTTACTATATCCGAAAATAAATCGTTTTCTTTGCTGATGCTCTCATCCGTAATTTCAAACACTTTGAATAAAGATGCCTACATTCTGATAGACTTCGAAGCAGTTCGTAACTCTCGTAGACCCTCTACGACTGCTACGTGGCTACGCCGTAGCACACAATGCATCATTTTGTAATCTTTGCTTTAAAAGTGATTAGTGGCAAAGATTTACTGTTGTTAAAACCATTTTAAATTAATAAAAGGCTGGTGTAAGTTATACACTCGATTATAATGTAGATTAACGTTTAAAATCAATCTTAATTAGTAGTGCAGTTTAATGTAAGCACATAATTACTGTTTGTTGCATGTGCGAAGCAGTTCGTTGCATGCAAATTGTAATGAACAACATGTAGTTGAAAACACTTAAAATTATAACACCATTATTGGTCATTCACCTTACTGTTTTTTTGTGAATGTTTCAGGCTTTTGTGTTATTAGTTTGTTAACCTTATGGTATTGATGAAGAAATTATTATTTTTGAACTCTTTATTATAGTTGCGTGTGCATCGAGCTTACTAAGTGGACCCGGGTACTTTTAAATGTAGGTAGATACCTAGGAAAAAAAAAATGTAGATACGTCCGGCGCACTCTGGAGGGGCTTGTGGCTAAGTAGTAACAGCTGCACTGGTCGATCGATCAAGTTAAGCTACGCTTGTCGCGGTTGGTCCGTGGATGGGTGACCATCTTTACATACCAAGACCCCTCCGTGCCTCGGAAAGCACGTTAAGCCGTTAATCCCGGCTGTCATTCGTAGATCTTTGACAGTCGTTACCGGTCGTCAGAAGCCCGAAAGTCTGACAACCAGTCTTACCAAGGGGTATCGTATTACCCAGTAAGTGGGTTGTGGAGGTTAGATAGGCAGTCGCTCTATGTAAAATAATGGGATTCAGCTGCATCCGGTTAGAAGAATATTAGTGGAGTTTCTTGCCCGTCCTTCTCCATACGAAACTACCTTTTGAAACGACTAGAATCAATTCTATTTTTGAAGTGAAACTTCTTTACGCACGCTTGACTTAGGGAGTAAGTTGGCGAACGCATGACGTAAGCGTTACGAAAACTGTGATCGGGCGAGGCGAACGGGAGTTGAGTGGGGGATATAAGCAAGAGCAAGCAGTGCGCGCGCACATTTTCTTTCTCTTTTCTTCTCATAGCCAAATATAAAAGTAAATTTTGACGTTCACAAGTGCCTTTTTGAAATAGATGATTTGACTTTGATAACCGAAAAAAATGTAATACTCTAGGCCTAGAATCATGTTCTGAATTCTTGGTTTTTATTTGCGCGTAGATGCCTGGCATCCTGTATAGATTGTACAGATGCTTGACGCCAGCACATCAAGCTACCCGAAACTGTCAAATTTTCCAATCAACTTCAAACCTTCTACTTTAGCGATAAAGTTGAAAATCTATTAAAGAAATTTGACAGATTGTAGTAGCTTGATGTGCTGGGGTCTGGACCTAAGCAATAATAAAGGCGCCGCTCCACAGCGGCACACAGCTACGCAAGTGTAGTTAACTTCATTTTATATAAAAACTAGCTGCGTCCCGCCGTTTCATCCGCATAAGTGTCGATCCCGTGGGAATATCGGGATAAAAACTATCCTATATCCTTCCCCGGGATGCAATCTATCTCTACACAAAAATTCATCGAAATCGGTTTAGCGGTTTAGGCGTGAAAAGGTAACACTCAGACAGACAGAGTTACTTTCGAATTTATAATATTAGTGTGGATAGTATGGATGTCGGCGCGACCGTCCACTACGACGCACAGCCACGATACGCACGAAGCAAAGGCTGGCAAACAAATGAACCACGCAACTAATTGTGCATACACATAAGCGACATGCGTCGATGAGAAAAGCATCTGCAAGCGTCGACGCGTGTCGGCAACAGCCACCGATGCGTGTCGGCGGCTGCCGCCGACAACGTGTCGCTCGTGTGTTTAAGGACGATGCTCAAATACACAAGCGGCTTCTTGTCGGCGGTCGCAGTTGCCTCTGTCGTTGACGCGTGTCGCTCGTGTGTAAGCACTAACATCTAGATAACGCAAGAGCAACTACTTCGCGTGCCAAAAATTGCACCAGCTTACGTTTGAAAATCATAAGCCGCCACTTTCGCGCTCAGCCCTGCGTACTGCTGGCTGGGTGGGCGTGAGCGAGAGAGCGCGAGCTTGTGACGTCATAGTAGGTAGTCAAAAAGTAGCACGCTTAGTTTTCATACAGTTCGTGATACTTGCGTTATCTAGGTCTATCTATATCTGTGGTGCACACCCTGCAAAGCAGTGGCTGGTCGACATAAAAAGCGTATTCATTCCATCTTTTAAACTGCATCTAATAAAAACTGATCATGACACATAAAACTTTTCACACATCGATATAACTGAGCTTCATGATTCTAACATAAACGCGAGCTTTGAAAAGCTTCCCTATCCGTGATATTATGCATTGAACACACTATTGTGATTTTATACGAATATTTCAGTCTTTCATGCCTGAACGTAAATATTACGAGATGCAAATAAAAGTGTTTATTTTACGAGTAAGCGTTCAGTTTTACGGTAGGTTATAAGAATCATTATCAATTCTCGAGTGTCATGGCTAGTTTACACAGTGCGAGCTAGCGTACGAGTCAGCCTGCCGAGTAACTGCACTGCAGTAACTCGCACTGTTTGTACGTAACTTACGAGTAACTCGTAGGTGCTAGTTGGACAGTAGCTCGCATCCGAGTTACTTCAACATTTTTTGTTTTCACTCGCCTGTTCGCCCGGCAGCAACTTGCATATTATGGCAGCAGCTCGGTCATCACTCGCATTGTTTGGACGCGTTTGGCAGTAGCTCGCCAATGCCAGCCGGACAGTTGTGAGCGGAACCTGTGTTTTTTGTGTGCCCTTTCGCTCTTTTTTTTAAGTTTTTATAGGCATTTTCCAATTCCTAACATAATATCGTTGCCATAGACCTTATTACCGTTTTTTTTTAAATTAAAACACGTTCACTCGACATTGCGACAACTCGCAAGACTGGTCAACAACTACAATGTGTCTTGTAGACACCAAGGGCGAGCCGAGCTACTGGCGTACAAGTAGACAAGCCGAGTAGCTGTCTACTGGCTAGGCAGCAGCTCGCACTGTGTAAACTAGCCATCACTTATTGAACACTGTTTTCTGCCCGCGACACACAGACGAACGTGTGAAATTTTTTGCTCCGCCGTCCCACCACCGTCGTATCGCATCGTCAACCAGCGCTATTAATTCGTTTTTGCTTAGCGTCCTTTTTGCTCGGCTGAGCGTGATTTAATATCACGCTATGACCCTAAGGACCCTAGCTGAGCATAGCCTATAGCCTTCCTCAATTTTTGGGCTAACAAACACGAAAACAATTTTCAAATCTGACTGGCAGTTCCAGAGATTAGCACGTTCAAATAAAAAAACAAACTCTTCTACTATATTACTAGTATAGCTATATATCGATTTATGTTCGTGACTGTATTTTTTTTTTGCTAGCCTATACTGTCCCACTGCTGGGCAAAAGCCTCCCCCAAATCCTTTCAGGAACACTTTTCAAGCGCCACCTCCAACCAGCCCTCGCGATACGCGTCCAGGTCATCTCGCCATCTCTTTCTGGATCGGCCTCGGCGGCGCCGTTCATCTTCAGGCACCCATTGTGTGGAGATATTTGCCCAGCGGTCATCGTACATACAGATGATGTGACTGTATATGAATACTAATATGGTTCTTTTAGCCACCCAAACCCATAGTCCAACTTTCTATTTTTCCATATCCTGCCATTTTATAGTCCTACACGAACCGGGGGTTATCCTTGGGTGCAACAGGCACTTGCATAGTGCATACAGGGATAATCGTCGGTTGGTGCCGCATTTCATTAAAATTTCCTAAGGGGCCTCTGCGAGTTGGCTTCGGCTCCTCGGACGAATTCAAAAGGACCGGGACCCCATGGTCCCGGGATGTTTAAAATCAAACATAATTGTTGATAATTACCTGACTGACAGAGCTCGAGGCTCGTCGGGAGCCAGTGTCTGAAGGTATACCGGCCCCGGTCTGCCTGCCAGCCACCGATGCCCTGTAGGGGGACACGCTTCTGCCACGAGTACCTGAATAAACATACAACTCTTGAGATGATGGATGCGTGTGACAAGCAATAATTTAACACAAAGGGTATGTGCGTAGATTCTGTCAATTTGCGAGAAATTATTTTGAGGTTCAATGAATGAAGGATGAGAAAAAACTGAAATATACTTAATTTTAAGACTAATTTCAAAAATGTCATCGTCACAATATTATGATATTTTATCCGTTTGTACAAAGATGAGAAGGTATTATAGGAATTATGACAATAATATCTGAAACTTTTTGTCTACAAAAGTCCAATAGGTTTGCTCTATGTCTGTAATGGGAGGCTGTCTTATACAACAGTACCTACAAGTCTAATAAAGTAATTGAAATTCAAATATCTTGACAAGCAAATATAGATACGCTAGGAGCGGGATTGGCTTGTAGACCTAAGCTCCCGAAATAGGCTCTCAATTCAAGTCACGTGAACCTGTCAAAATAGAGATTATTCCGAGAAATCCGTCAAGCCACTGAATTTAATTATGACTAGCATTTCGGGTGTTATATAAATATAGGGTTGGCATCAATGTCTGCCTTCATTTTGTGCCGTCAACGAAACTGGCGAAATTTGTACTGGCCTTGTTCCAATGGCGATTAATAAATGTACTTACCCGCGGTCTGACTGTCTTCGCTCGGTCGACGTTCTCGTGAAACCAATGGCTCTTGAAATGTCAGCGTCAGGCTTCCCCTCGGGCTCACCCTATTTGCTTCCGCCGTCCCTTCACCAGCCACAAGGCTACCCCGTGCGCTCCTCTCTGATGGCGCAATACTTCCTCGAGGACTCCTTTGCGAATCAGGAATCAGCGAACCCCTTGGACTTCGGTTGATTTCTGGCATTTCTTTCTTCATAGGAGCTTCTACACTACCTCTTGGACTTGTCCGTGGACTCGGACCCAAGTCTTTTTGACTTCGAGCCGGATCTATTTGAATACTTGCTACAGAATGACGTGGACTTCGACCAACATCTGGCACCAAAGAGTTTCGTGGTTGATTCCATGACGTGCCCTCTGGAACCAAACTTCGTCGTGGACTCCTGGCGGTAGCATCTGGGGTAATACTGTTTCTTGGACTTCGATTGAAGTCTTGCGGATTCAAGCTTAGTCTCGATCCGTAATTCATATCAACTGCTAAGTTGTTTCTTGATGGTGCTAAAGTGTTCCTGTTCTGTGGTGCCGTATCTGGTGTTATGGAGTTTCTGGCTGATCTGGCTTCGGGGACCAGAGAGTGTCGTGGACTGCGATGGTAGCCGCCTTCGAGTGCAGCGTCTGGCGCGAGACTTGCCCGGGGGCTTCTCTGCGGAGGAGGGGTTGGCTCCATTTCTTCATCAGTTTCTGTGGCTGCCAACGAGGCTCTTCGAGACGGTTGTGCTGATGCTCTTGGGGACCTTGCCTGGGGTGACGTGGCTGCACTCCTGGAAGCGCGCCGTCGTCTAGACGATGACGTTCTGTGAAGCATTTTGCCTTATTCTCACATCCAATTACAGCTCACTTCGCCTCTCGCGTCCGATCCATCATTTTATCTGAAACAAAAAAGTGAATTTAGCAACGAAACTTCTCGATCGTGTTCAGAGGTTTAGTATTCTTTACGTTGTTACAAAATGTATAACTAAAGTTCATAATCCGATTCTAAAGCCGCAATTTCAAGTTCTTTGTTTACAGTCTTGGGCCATGAATCTTAATGCTATTTAAGTAAAATGAGTTGAGAGGTATAATCTCTTGTAATTTATTATAGAGCCTGCTTCGTGTGATATTTCTCTTGTTATACAAAGGTATGATGTTTATTTCTGCTACTGTAATTTCGGCTTAATGTAGCTGCAAGGTAATTATGATGATTCATAACAAAATGAGGGCTGTTGCTTCTTAGAGGTACACGGAAAATACATCAAGTAATTAAGTCTTTTGGTTGGCATCAGTGTTATGTAATAATAGATGGACATAGTATAATATGGTCTCATAGTATATATTATTAAAATTTCACCAAATAATAAATATTATTATTTTAAGCGTAATTTGCCGCTATTTTAATGTTTTGTTGATTTATGTTCCTTTTTAGGGTTCCGTACCTGGAAAGGAAAAAACGGAACCCTAATAGGATCACTTTGTTGTCCGTCCGTCTGTCTGTCTGTCAAGGCCCTTTTTCTCAGGAATGCGTGAAGGTATCAAGCTGAAATTTATATCAAATAGTCAAGTCTACTGTCCCTTGGAGCTGTGAAAAAATCAAACTTCTAAACCAACGCAATCAAGAAATACAGCTGTTTATGCCGCAAATTTTCGACACTCGCAAGGGAATCAAAACCTACAGGGTACTTTCCGTGAACTCAGAATCTTGAAATTTGGTACGAAGCAACGTCTTATAGCACAGATACAGGTAAAATTGCGAAAACCGTAAATTTTTAGCTACATCATACAATAAATATATTTTTAACTAGCTTCTGCCCGCGACTTCGTCCGCGTGAAATTCGTACTTTCCTCTAAAAGTTTCGAAAATGTATGTTGGTATGATCTTTATAATTAATTTAGATAAATAAGTATTCGGGCCAATTTTTAAGTTTATAGAACAAAGGAATCAGATTTTTCAAATAAACTGTATCCCCGCTTTTCACCCCCACAGGGGTGGAATTTTGAAAAATCGTTTAAGATGTGTTCATAACTTGACTCAAAGTTTATTTACAACAATTTTCGAGCTAATCAAGCCATGCAGTAAAATCCTCTCCTTTAAAATTAACTACCTCTTTTCACACAGGGGTAGATTTTCGAAAAACCCTGATACACGTTATTAATTTTATTTTTAGTCCTTAGTATAAATACTGAGTTTCAAGTTAATCGGACAGGGCGTTAAAATTCTTCCATACAAATTTTAACACCCCCCAATACCTCTTTAAGGGGTATTTTAGAAAAACGAAAAATTCCAAACTTCATAATTTACTTAGATAAATATTTGTGCCAAGTTTCAAGATTATTAACTCAAAAAATAAGATTTTTCATACAAACAAAATCCCCCCTTTTCACCCCCTTAAAGGTTGTATGCCGTTCGCGGTCAGCTGTGAGACGTAATTCCCTCTCAGTGTAGGTTTCAGACACGCGAGATAATGTATGCCGTTCGCGGTCAGCTGTTAGACGTAATTCCCTCTCAGTGTAGGTTTCAGACTCGCGAGATAATGTATGCCGTAAGCGGTCAGCTGTGAGACGTAATTCCCTCTCAGTGTAGGTTTTAGACTCGCGAGATAATGTATGCCGTACGCGGTCAGCTGTGAGACGTAATTCCCTCTCAGTGTAGGTTTCAGACTCGCGAGATAATGTATGCCGTTCGCGGTCAGCTGTGAGACGTAATTCCCTCTCAGTGTAGGTTTCAGACTCGCGAGATAATGTATGCCGTTCGCGGTCAGCTGTGAGACGTAATTCCCTCTCAGTGTAGGTTTCAGACTCGCGAGATAATGTATGCTGTACGCGGTCAGCTGTGAGACGTAATTCCCTCTCAGTGTAGGTTTCAGACTCGCGAGATAATGTATGCCGTTCGCGGTCAGCTGTGAGACGTAATTCCCTTTCAGTGTAGGTTTCAGACTCGCGAGATAATGTATGCCGTACGCGGTCAGCTGTGAGACGTAATTCCCTCTCAGTGTAGGTTTCAGACTCGTGAGATAATGTATGCCGTTCGCGGTCAGCTGTGAGACGTAATTCCCTCTCGGTGTAGGTTTCAGACTCGCGAGATAATGTATGCCGTTCGCGGTCAGCTGTGAGACGTAATTCCCTCTCAGTGTAGGTTTCAGACTCGCGAGATAATGTATGCCGTACGCGGTCAGCTGTGAGACGTAATTCCCTCTCAGTGTAGGTTTCAGACTCGCGAGATAATGTATGCCGTTCACGGTCAGCTGTGAGACGTAATTCCCTCTCAGTGTAGGTTTCAGACTCGCGAGATAATGTATGCCGTACGCGGTCAGCTGTGAGACGTAATTCCCTCTCAGTGTAGGTTTCAGACTCGCGAGATAATGTATGCCGTAAGCGGTCAGCTGTGAGACGTAATTCCCTCTCAGTGTAGGTTTTAGACTCGCGAGATAATGTATGCCGTACGCGGTCAGCTGTGAGACGTAATTCCCTCTCAGTGTAGGTTTCAGACTCGCGAGATAATGTATGCCGTTCGCGGTCAGCCGTGAGACGTAATTCCCTCTCAGTGTAGGTTTCAGACTCGCGAGATAATGTATGCTGTACGCGGTCAGCTGTGAGACGTAATTCCCTCTCAGTGTAGGTTTCAGACTCGCGAGATAATGTATGCCGTACGCGGTCAGCTGTGAGACGTAATTCCCTCTCAGTGTAGGTTACAGACTCGCGAGATAATGTATGCCGTTCGCGGTCAGCTGTGAGACGTAATTCCCTCTCAGTGTAGGTTTCAGACTCGCGAGATAATGTATGCCGTACGCGGTCAGCTGTGAGACGTAATTCCCTCTCAGTGTAGGTTTCAGACTCGCGAGATAATGTATGCCGTTCGCGGTCAGCTGTGAGACGTAATTCTCGTTGTGCAGCAGTTTCAGCTTCTCGGGATAACGGATGTTGTTCTCGGTCAATGGTACGCCTTAGCTCTCGTTGAGAAGAGCTTTAAGACGTCCGTGATGTAGCTCGTCTTGCTCTGTCAGCTGCTGATCGCATCTCTCTCTCTGGAGAGTTTTCATTGGCTCGAGAAGTTGAGGCTCTAACTCTCATAGAGTTTAACCGATTTGCTCTTTCCTCTGCCGATTCTTGAGATCGCGTAATTCTCATTCTCTTAGCTTTACTCGAAGTTCGAGATAAAAATAATGGTTTTTTAGGTGGCATTGTGTAATAATCTACGGTAACGAAAAGGTTGTCAGTTACCTAACAAAATAACCTACGTTAGAGGTCCTAACTTTAGCTACCTTACACTTAAAATCTCAATGACTATTTACACTAAAATATTCTAATAGAATTATACCCAGAAATATATACAACTCACAACAAAAAAGAAATGAAAATAAAGCTGAAACGCCTGTGCAATACTATCTACCTATACCTATTTCACTTAAAAATAAAACCTATAGCTACTTTAATTAATAAAAGTACCTACGCTTAATAATTTGTAATTTGAACGAATATTTAAACACTACCAAAACAACTAATACGTGGTCCTAACTTTAGCTACCTTACACTTAAAATCTAAGTGACTATTTAAACTAAAATATTCTTATAGAATTACAACCAGCGAGGCAATTGTGTAACACGTTATCAATCGGAATCGGTTTCATTTTGACAGCTCAACAACATTCATTGCGTTATTTACGTGTCGAGCATACAAACTTTTCGAACTTATGAAGCAATGGATTAGCAATTTGCTTCAAAATGATTCTGATTCCGACTGATCGTGTGTTACGCAAATAGGGTGCTGAAATATATACAACTCACAACAAAAAAGAAATGAAAATAAAGCTGAAAAGCCTGTGCAATACTATCTACCTATACCTACTTCACTTAAAAATAAATACTTATAACTACTCATACCTATTTTACAAAATAACAACAAAAAAAAATTCAAATAAACTATTTAAAGACTAAAAGTCGCGCTGATAAGCACGGTTTCTCAATATCAATTATTGTCTGTCAATAAGGTCGAACGCTCTGAACGCATCGAGGCCACCATTACACAAAAATAATCCTTATAGCATGATTCAGTAGTCACGTGCGACGGCGCGATGGCTTATTTCATGTATAAGTTTGGTGTTTCTATACCGATTTCTATGATTCTTTTTTTATTGAATAGGTAATAATGTTAACTTTTTTAAATTAGGGATGAGTGAGAGTATTATAAACGTAAGAGTAAACAAATATAATCAGAATGCTCCGAACTGCTAAGCTATCAGGAGTTACACGTGTTATTGTGAGTCAACCATAAAAGATAGACATATGCTGTTGCGGGATATTTTTTAGACAATTTTATGTAAAATATTTCCGTCATACATGATTTCTATGTAACTTTAACCATTAAGGCTGCACACGCGACGGAAGCTTAAAAAATGGAGTAACTTCTCCCGTTTTCCCAACATTTCCCTTCACTACTCTGCTCCTATTGATTGTAGCGTGATGAAAAGTATACTATAACCTGCCCAGGAGTATGAAGAATAATTGTACCAAGTTTCGTTAAAATCCGTCGAGTAGTTTTTGTTTCTATAAGGAACATACAGACAGACAGACAGACAGACAGAAAGACAGACAGACAGACAGACAAAAATTTTACTGATTGCATTTTTGGCATCAGTATCGATCACTAATCACCCCCTGATAGTTATTTTGAAAATATATTTCATGTACAGAATTGACCTCTCTACAGATTTATTATAAGTATAGATAATTTTAAACTTACTGCCCCTTTCCTCATGAACGCTAGAGGTATTAAACTGAAATTTATCTTAAATACTCAGGTCTATAATAACAAAGAACAACAAAACAAACAAAATCAAACTTCTATGTCAACGCAATCAAAAGAGACAGCAATTTAAACCGCATATTTTCAAACTCGCAACTACTCGCAAGGGAAACAAAACCTAAAGGGTACTTCCAGTCGACCTACAATCTTGAAATTTGGCGTGAAGCAATGTTTTATAGCACATATAAAAGAAAAAATCCGAAAACCTTAAATTTTTATATGGAACCCTCGGTGTAAGAGTCCGACTCGCACTTGGACGGTTTTTTTTTGTAATACCTTCCTTAGATATCACAATAAGCAACTTATGGTGGAACTTGCCTCAGCAAACGTAATACGACTAACAATATACCTAAGTATTTTTTATCCGCCAAACTTATTGACCGACACTAACTTCAGGGATTAGGTAACTTCAGTTTATTTTCAGACTAATACCTGAATTCCAGAAGGCCAATTCTACTAATTAATGTGCAATGTGAAAAACACGAGACTGGAATGCGATGACACTGTGAATAGACCAAAAAATGGCATTCTGCTAACCTTAAAATTCGGTTTGTTCACATTCCGGTCGCAATATCATCGCAGTCTAGTCTCATAGCAGTCAACTTTGTTCTCGTTTACAAAATTAACCGTATAGTTCGGTAGCGCCTAATGATGGGCGATTCCGAGATGTTTTAACAATCGAAAGAATCGGAGTCGTTAAAATAAACCATCGAGTCAACCATCGACTCGCCGTTCTACAAAACAATCGAGATGTTTTTCGATTGTCTCGAGTCAATGGAATCGACCGCTAGTTTTCGACTGTTCGAATCAGTCATTCATCACTCTTACTCACCGAGTCTCGCTCGGTCACCGAAGTCAGTCGATACTCGATTGCATGCATCAACCCGAGGTGCATGTTAGTTAGAGGTGAGAGCGTGCGTGCCACATTCGATGACTCGAGTCGACCGAGCCGCGCGTAATTTGTGAATGTTTACCTTTACTTACGACGACGATTACTTTGCACTGTTTTAATTTTAACTTGTTTTTAAATTCATTAAAATGCCACGAAGTTTTAAAAAGTCAATAGTGTGGGAGTTTTTTGATAAATAATTGGTAAACGGTAAAGTGACATCAGTGGAATGCAAATTGTGTAAAACTGTTTACAAGTATTTTCGATTGCTCTTGTTGAAAGAATTAGTTTGGATTCGCAATCATAACGCAAGTCAAGAACTCGCGAAACTAAACCATCGATGAACAACTCTCGAATGAACGCGCCATGCGCCAGTCGCAATACAGCTTAAACAGACCGAGTCGGACTCGAGTTCAAGTCGAAACAATCGAGAACCATCGAGATGTTCGAACAATCGAAACAATCGAATAAAACCTCTCGCCATCGCGCATCGCTAGTAGCGCCCCCTTTAGGACCCGAACACACAAACCTCCGCCGGCTCGGTAATGACCCCTTTAGGACCCAAGAATTACGACATACGACACCCTACATTGATTATGTAAATATTTATTAAGCTACGCATCAAATCCTATGAATGTGCGTTAATTAAGAGAGTTGGATAAAAAACTCATATGTTAACGCCATTAAATATTTCATATTTAGCGCTCAAGCTTATTACCTTACCTTTATAAAATTCAAGTCTGTAAATGCGATAATCGCCATTTTGTTGACAGTGGTGGTCGAGGCTAAAAAACATAAAAATTGGGGATTTCGAACATTCAAACTCCACCACAGGGGCAGTAAATAATACATAATTTAATTATTTGACGAATTCATCCATTGTTCAAGTTAAAATAAGTAGTGGTAATGAAGTATTTTGATATCTAATGTCGAAGTTTCGCGCCAATAGTGCGTGTTTACATTTTTACTTTTCACAAAATATCACACACACACAAGTAGATAAGATTTAAAATGTGACAAATATTATTGTAAATGTTATTAACAACACGAAAATGCCCAAATCTTAACGTAATATTGAAACACAGGTCGAATAACACGTATTATTCATTACCACTACTCAATTTGTGTTCAAAATCGCCGTCCATGATTGTTTTTTTTATCGTAATGATGTACGAAAGCGATTATGCAAAACGATTTTTTTTTTAAATTTCGATTGACTCGGGTAATTAATATGTCGAATATCGGAAATCGATACTCAGAAATTCAAATAAAATTATTTTAAGCATTAAATACAATAAGCATTGTTTATAATAATGATTTATGCTTTTCTAATGTAATTTTAATAGTTTTTTGGACATTCAATTGAACTGAGTCAATAACACTCGAGGACCTTAGACCATAGTCATTTATTGAATTTCGCGCCGAATTGTTTCTATATTTGAATTTTTCTTCGAATGCGCTCGTCGTATAAAATTATTTTTATTTATTTTACAATTAAGTATTTATTTTTGATACTTTTCTAATAGTTTGCTACAGAATGCCCAGTATACATTTTTTAGGTAGGCTGAGCAGAAGTTTGGGAATGATGATAAATTAATTGTATAAATTGCGTATTCCGCAATCACTTTACATTTTAATATGTGTTGTTAGTTTTATGAGCGTGGTAGTTTTTGTTTCTATTAGTTTTCTTGAGTAATAGTAATTGTTTGTTTTTGTGGTAGTTTCCCAACGAAATTTAAAAAAAACTTTCCATGTTTATGTCGGACCACGCACAATGAAAGGTTCCGTTAGGGTTGAATATTCACGCATGCACAATGTACATCATCATTAATTTGATTCACTGCAAAAATAAGTTTGTTTTTCATAAACCCATCATTCATAAGGTACCTACTCAAAAATTAAAGTGCCAGCCAGAAAAGAAAAGTCCTACTGTTTTCTTATGGGGAATAACATCTTGAGCATTTCTTACTATTGAGATTTAAAATGCCCAAAAATCTTATTTTTAACCGACTTCTTATAACAAGTGTTTTAAGCATAACATTTAAAAATACCAACTTTAAATTGAATACCTATAACGTCCCGAACATATTTTGACTGTGACCAAATGTAAGTATGTACGCAGTATAGAATGAGAGATTTGCTATATTATTTGAAGACCAGACGTCTGATAGGATCTCTTGGAATCTAGAATAATCACAGAACTATATTTTGTAGTTTTTTTTTTATTTTAGGTTGTGGTTTCAGATATATTGTTTCTATTTAATAGGATAATAAATATTTTTTTTTTACTTATTAAAAAATATGTTTGTGACCCTCACGACAAACCCTTTCATTTGATATTTCACACGGTACTTACAGTAAGCAAAGCTTTTTCATTTCTCATACTCGGAAAGTAGTATTTGTTTGATCCGAATAGCGGGTGGAAGACGTTGCTTCCCACCTTAAGGCGGGAAAGACTCATAGTAATTGCTTCCCTCTCTAGGTCGGGAATGAATTTAAAAATAGAACTAAATTGGTTAAGTAGTCAGCTACGAAATTTTTACATAATTAAGAAAAATGTTGCGGTCTTGTGAGTGTATAAACAGCCAGTGTGAAAAAAATAGCTATCAAGCGGGACGGCCCGCGGCAGTGACGCGGTGTATTCCATATTTAAAATAGCACACAAATTGTTCTAATATTTCAATTAATTTTAAATAGGTACCTATTATTCATGTTATTATTATCAATAAATATTTTAGAAAGACCACTATTTTTTACTTTCCTTATATTCGAAATGAAAAGTAGAGTGTTTAACACGGGTGAAAGTCATCAATTCCTACTCGGACTATAGTCTAAATACCTCGTATGGGAATAGATTCCTTTCGACCCTTGTATAACAATCTACTATTTACCCGACTGCGCTAGAAGGAGGGTTATGTATTTACTGTGAGAGTGACACTGGGCATATCAAAATAAAAAAAAAACAAAATGGCGGATTTTTGGCGCCATATTATGCCTTCAATATTTTTTTTTTTCTCAATACCTATCGAGTGGGGTCTCAAAATAAAGGGTTTTAAAAGGTGATTACAAAAATATATACAACTTATATGGTTAAAAGTAATTCAAAGTGACAAATCGTAAAAAACACGTATCAAGAACTAAATCGAAACACATCTTTCACATTTGTAAACTAAAAACCTGGAAATAAAAAAAAGTAATTAGAAAAATTAAAAAAACCCGACTGCATCCTTGTACTAAAACTAACTGAAAAGCTAAAAACAAGCCCATTTTAAATGAAATAAAATTTGGAAGCAGGCGGAACGCATTTGAGTTTGAAACTATAATAATGGTATTTTTTTTATCTAATGTGACCCCAAAAAGTGACCCCATATTCATAATTAATTTATTCATGTTACACGTCCGTATTTGAGTCACAGAAATTTATATGTGTACCAAATTTCAACTTAATCGGTCTAGTAGATTCGAAACAAATCGATTGTAACAAACCTATAGACAGACACACGAGTGATCCTACAAGGGTTCCGTTTTTTCATTCGGACGTAGGAAACCATAAAAAGTTACACCCCTATCCACACTGTCCGTGTTTGTAGGTACTTATTAAAATGATTATATTTCAAAAACTATTAATTAATGATAAAATATACCAAAGAGTTTTTATTCAGTCTCAACAATTTTTTTATTTTTTTTTTAAATACCGATTATCGATTAGGCTTTATGACATTTTTGAATCGGAATAAGAAAATTGGGTGGATGGTCAGCACTAAGAGGTGTCACGTCGCAACACAATTTTTAGTAATTTTTATCAAGATTTGATCATGTTTTTTATGTAGTTTATGTATGAAAAATGGTAAAAGTAAGAATGCAGAGAGAATGACAATATCTTTATTTTTCCCTTTTGCATATTTTCATCAAGAGATTAGATGCTTTATGTACATATTTTCAGCGATTTTGAGGTGTCTACCTTTTGGATAGGTGTAGTAATATCTATTTTATACAACTTTCACAGTAGAATGACGCGGTTTTACCGACCTCAGCATATAGTTAAAGATATTTGCCACAAACTTATTTTACAAAATAGGCGCGGTAACACAGTTTTCTTAATAAATTCGAATGCTGAAAGTTAAAGTAAATTTCTGATTATCATGACGTAATTCGCAACACCCCGTCGAGTCAGCTGGTGTGTCATATGTCAAAATTTTGTCGAGCAGAGAGGTTAAACATATTTTCATGTTGGTTCAATGTACGCAGACGTTATTGTGATACTTTAATTTTTAGCAGCCTTATTATCTGATTTTTTTTATGTATTTATTAGTTTGCTTGATTAAGTGCATACTCATAGTATTTTCATTTCTTGTTTGTTATTATATATCTTTGAAAATACAAAATCATTAAAATAAATAATCGGCTAGAAAGTTAACATGGAACGTATTTGTAAACGCTACGCGGCTACGCGCAAGCGCGACGCAAATGATTAAAGATGTCAAAAAGAGACGTCATTATATTTTACATTTGAGTGAGTTTATATCGAACGTTAAGGAATGAGAAAGACTAAAACTAGAACCTTTTCTATTATGGCCCGCCAAATAACGCCTCGCCAATTGGAGCTCCTCCTAGATTTTCTGGAGAAGCACCAGTCATTGGCGTTGGGCAAGGTGAGAGGCAGGGAGGCACAGAGTACACTATAATATGCAGGGAGGGCAATGCCCTGTCCAAAAGGCTTTGGAGACATTTGTTTTTTTGTAAATAAAACGCTGAGTATAAAACAAAATCTTATTTAATAATAATATGTGCAAAATGAAAAATTAAATTGTGTTTTCTTTTAGGGCTTTGTTGACGCTGCCGCGCCGTGCTCCACGCAAGCGATGCGCCACGGGCCATTGTGTTTATTACCTTTTTAAGTTACTTACTTAATAAACAATATTAATTATACTCAATCTTATTTATTGAACAATACCTATAAGGGGTTCGAGGCTAAGTAACAGCCACATGGGTCCATCGATCAAAGTTACGCATGTCACGCGCAGTCGGTCCGTGGATAAGTATCATCTGAATCCAACTGCTGGCACTTAGCTGAATCCAACTGGACGCCAACCTCAACATAGTTGGTAATCAAAGAAAACATACATAAACTCACGCCATTTTCCCATGGGGTAAGCAGAAACTAAAGACAGATCTTTGCACACACTTTTTGCTTCGGCCACGTTCATACAGTCATACACGCACACTGGCTGCTAGAATATTTTTATGGGATGCATGTATTTCATCCATCCAGTCCTTCATTTTGCTTATCGCGGTAGGTATAGGCGAGTGACAGAGGCCTGTCTAAATATCGAGTATCGGACGACCATCACCATCGGTACATAAGCACTGTAATATTATATAGATAGGTACTATTACCGGGTACATAAGCACTGTAATATTATATAGATAGGTACTATTACCGTGACATAAGTTCGACAGACAAGTTACCTACTCGACTTGGCAATGCATCACATTCACTAACACTCATACAACTAAGTACATAAATATTTATGTAATAAATAAATAATGTTGTATGGGTAAGGTACATTTAAATGATAAACTGATAAATCTTCGACTTGTGCATAAAAAGTAAGGTAAAAAGAAAGCACAAATGTCCAAAAACTGATAAAATGAATGGATAACCCGCAGCGAATGAGTCAATTGATACTATGCAAGTACTAATATTGCTAACTCAAACATGTATATTTGATTCATTTGCTGCGCATCGGTGTCAGCACAACATACAAATGATAAGTCTGCCTATGTACATTTAAGTGCTTGAAGTATTAAATAAATAAATAATAATGATTGAGAAGCCCTAAACAATTTTAGAAAACCTTTATCAGTGTGTGGGTTGGTTCCTTCTTAATTTATTACCATGTCACAGTTTTAAAGAAAAAATAAAAAACCTCATATTTCTTTTAAACATTTTACTGAATAATAAAAATAAGTAAATCTTAAATTCTTATTTATCCTTGTTATGAAAACTTGTAATAAACGAAACCAATACATGTACATAAGATGAAAAAATTAAGATTTCTTGTCATCATTGAACTTATTTTTTTAATGCATTTCTTTTTTTATTACAATTTAAATGTTAATGATGTTCTTCAATATTATACTTGTATGTTACATAGAACAAATTATATTGTACATTAGGTACTGTAAATAAACTTTATTCAAAATAACAAATAATTACAATACAATTTAACTATTATTGTAGGTACCTACACAAAATTTTGTCAAAATCTGCTTTTTCTCAAAACTATCATTGTGTGGGTTTATTCCAATTTGCCTAAGTAGGTCGAAGTAATTTTATTAAGAAGTTTATTAAACAACACAGATTCAAAGACTTCTTAGATATTGAAAATAGAGTTATATCAACACGGAACCAAGTAATTCTTTGTAAAAATATAGGATTCTGCCATTATTCATATTATGCAAACAAGAACCAACCCACTTGGTTCTACATAATTGATTAAAAATATTTTAAAAACAACCATGTGGAATGAAACATTTTTTAGATTGTCGGGTTACCTGGGACGTGGATCTTGTTAGTTTATTGAACATCAGTGTTACATGGGTTGATATCCTTGTCATAGAAGTGTTTTGTTCTGTTAAAATTGTCAGATCATTTTGATCTTTACAGGGTCGATAGAAGTTACATTTTTTAAAGCTTTCTATATCTCATCTTGATTTTGGCATGTGTGTGGATTGGTTGCTGTTTGCATAAGTAGCTCCTACTGACATAAAGTTACACTTAATAATTGTGTGAAACAACATTACTGCTATCAGTGTTATCAAAAATCTTATCATGGTCTAACATGTTAATATCGAGAACAGAAAATGATTCCTTAGTACTATTTACACTATATACGGACATTTAGGGCAATTAGATCGTATGACACGTTAGCTCCGATACCATATCACTTCACTGAACTTTTATCGGTTATATCTTTAATATTTTTGCAAGAGTTTCGAGTATGTCCGACTTCACGTTAATAAACTTTGCACAAAATAGCCATTTCCATTTTCCAGACGAGTTTTTGCTATTGTTTACACAGTCCGCAGGGGCTAAGCACTACTCATAGCGCTCGACGACGCAGTAGGTATGTCTGCCGGCGCACTCGTCGCGGAGGCCGAGCGAGATGCGAAAGCGCGCGCGGGCGGCGCGGGCGACACAGGCCGGGGCAGCGCTAGCGGCGCGGCCGTGCGCGTCTGTCTAGTTTTCTTTTCTACACTTCGGACAGTGACTCCTTTATGTTTAGCGCCTTCTCAACGAACATAGATCTAGGTTGTAAAAGGATCCACGGGTCAACGTTTCCATATGCGTCGATGAGACGTCGACGTTGTTGACCGACGTAGCCAACAAGCTCTGAACCAATTGACGGTTCGATTCCACTTGAACCTTGGCGACCGGCGACCGCTTCCAGAAACGACGCAGCGTCCCTTCCGATAGAGGCGCGGACGTCGGAGACGCCGGCGCGCCTCTCATGGTGTTGTCATCGTTGCCTGCTACTTTTACGGCGCGGCGGCGAGGCAATATTGTTTCACAATAGTCAACTAAACACGAGGAAACACTATTTATTTACGTTACGATGTGCACTAAAGTTCGGAGTGTCCACTAAGAATCCGTTTCTTTGTAAATAGGTACTTTGAGTTCGCGTCGTATCGGTCGCGTTGAAGCGCCCGCGCCAGTTGTACTTTGTACGGTGAATCAAATGAAATAAAGTTTTGCGGCATATTGATACACTATTAATCGTTAACACATTATAAAACACAGAAAATTCGAGTGAAACACTGAGACAGTGCAAAACTCGAGCCGTTCGCGATCGTGATTTCAGCCGGACTGACGGTCGCGGAGAGGGATGCGGGGAGCGACATGTGACAGGCCTGGGGGCTTACTCTTGAAACTAATTTTAATTCTAATTTAATGCTAATATAATTCAGATGTTAATTTTACAGTCACGTGATTCGGTACTCTTGAAAGCAATATTGTCAACATTGAAATGAAACTGACATTGTTCCGCGATCATTTTGTTATACGTGAAGTTAGCTATGTTACGGGCTGCAATAGTGTGGTTCAATTCATTACGATAAACCGGTAATAGGGCTTTAAAATGCTTTATCCTTTAAATAAAAAAGCTAAAAAATAAATATGATATAAATAGTTGTGTAATTGATTATTTTTAACGTATTAAATTCATTTGAGCGTAAGAAAACGATTAAAATCATAAAATTAACCATGACTTTGGCTGCATGCGGTAGGATCGTTGCCTACACTACAAAAAAAAACGGTAAGTCAAGTGGTTTTTGAACTAAGTTTGTTGTTGTTTTTTGTGATCGTTTTAAACCACGGATTCTATGTTATAAACTAATAAAGTTTTGTGCGTGGTACGTAAATATACATCATAGGTACTTACTTTATTAGTTAAAGCAATGTTTTACATACTTTATTAATTACATTGTTGAGATTTTTGTATTGTCAATGTAGTTAGTTTCTTGGTCTATGTTTTATACAATAAAATTATATTATGTTGTACTAATAAAAGATTTCCAATTTTAGTTACAATGACACATCGTCAAGATACGCCTAATTAGAAGGTTTAGTGGAATTCTTGGAGAAAAACCCAGGCGTAGCCAATGGTTTGCTTCGGACCACTCAAGGCAAATTAGAAACGAAGAGGAAATGGGAAAATTTGGCAACTACTTTAAATTCTCTCGGAGGAGCAATTAAAAATGGTCAAGGCTGGGCTAAGGTAAATCAAAATAATGAAGTAGGTGATAAGAATCGTTATATACTTACAGCAATTTCATTAATATTAATGCATGTTTTTAGTATTGTACTGAGAAGAAACATGGTCTAAAGAAGCAGTGCGCACAACTCTCAGCTTCACTGGTGGTGGGACGGCAGACAACTTGCCAGAATTGTCTGCCTTAGAAAATAGATTGGTGGCGGTGATGGGTGGACAAGAGTTTGCGACTGGAGGTACAAGATTGATAGTCAATCCATTTCCTCAAATAGTAATATATTTTAATATTTAAAAATTTATCATACCTACTATATTTATTTTACACAAAATATTTTATTTATCTAATAATAACAATCATTTCATTGTTTCAGACTAGACCTACTGAGTCACCAGTTGTGATATCAGGATTCACTAACGATTAGGAAAAAGAGTGGGGCATGTCTTCGTGTATGGCACTATCTGTACATATTATTCAAAATGCATTAGCAATGAATGTCAAAGCTTTATTTATTGCTAATGTTTTTGAATAAGTATTGATTAAATGCTTGCGTTGTACTTCAAATATGTTTTGTTTTTATTATTTCATTTGATTTTATAATGTTAACGTTTGTCCTTAATAGTTTTATGAGTAACTAAATAAAAGTACATTAAAATAAAATAAAACAATTTATTGAGTTCTCCATCAAGAAAAATGTATGTAGTATGGGTCTTTAATCCCTGTTATATTGCTTCCTATTACAGGAACCAATATAACATTTAGGAATAAAGAAGTTATAAACAAGAATAACACAATACACACATAATGTCACAAACTGCATGAAATACATTATCAAAGAAAAAAGTAAAATGTTTAACTAATAGCAAACCAAATAATGTCATATTTTATTCAAACTAGGCTGAGAATCAGCACTTTTGGAACATCAAAATTACAAAAGACAGTCTCCCACTAGCTAATCACATATTACAATCAACTCATTAGAAAACATTGAAATGAGTAGATTATGTCAATAATAAATTAAAATAAAATTAAAGTAACTTGACTTATATAGTCAACTAAAAAATAAAAAGCAATTATATGAATACAAATAAGTAACCTGTCAGTAAGCTAATTCTGGAGTAAGAACATAAACATTGTCTTGAGTTAATGGAATATTACATATTGTGTAAAACAAAACATGCGTTAATTATTTTAGCTGATGTATCAGGATGATAATGTAGCACCCTATGCCCGAGTAAGCACCGCCATCTGTTTTTAAGTACACCAATGGCACGTTTCACTGTATTTCGTGCAGAGCAGTGTAACTTGGTGTAGTATTGTTCTGGGGAGCCCTCAGGAGCGTCTACTATACTCTGGGCATAATAATATCCAGAATCACCTGAAAAGTAAAACTAATTAAAATATGTTCACAATCAGAAAAACTAAAATTTCTGATCCAACTACTTATTACATCATTTACTTGCCTAGTAAAAACACATTTTCTCCATTATTATTTAAATTAATTAAATGTTGTTTCACAAGATGCTGATTCCAGACAAAACTGTCATGTGAAGCTCCTCCAAATGAAGCATCTACTGACAAAATTCTTAAATCTGCATCACTTATCTGAAAATACATATAAATTAAGGACATTTAACTAATTTGTTATTATTTACATATAAATTTATTTGCTCACAAACTAACTATATACACTAGATACTAAAATAAACGACTAACTAACTTACAATACAAATATATAAAAATAAAAATAACAAAGGACACTTAGGCGTCGAAGTATTCATCCGCATCGCTGTCATCCGGAAACGTGCCCAGAAGACTGGCAGCATTGCCACGTTGAATGGCAATGCTAATTCTTTGGCCAAAGAACGACCCAGCCATTTGTTATGAAATGTATTACAATTAAATATTAATTAAAAGTATTGCCTTACAATCAGAACATTTCTTGAATGGAAATGTTTGCAATTAAAAAATCTCTCTTCACTTTCTATTGGTCTAATTATAGCCTCATGAGTGCCGTCAATACATCCTATAAGTAACAGATGGTATGTGAAATGTTTCATAAAACCTGGAACATAAAACATAGTATATGGTTTCTATAAAACAAGGAATTTTAGATAACTATAAATTATTTAAATGGATAAATAAAATTAGATAAGTACTTAAGTATTTGTCATTAGCATTACCTCCTCTTTAAAGCATGTCTTTCCTGATGAGTTTGAGGAAACTTAATCCATTTATTTTGTACTATTGGATGGTTAAGAGCAGTCGTTACAACTCTAATAGTACGAGAAACAGATTGCTGCGACATTAGGGTCCCATAGGTGCCTCCAACTAGTTTATGATAACTCCCAGTCGCATAAAAGGATAATGCCACTAAAATCTGCAAGAATTATAATAGTATTATGCTATTGACCTTCCAAAAAAAAGTCATGATTATCATTGATATCACATCATAATTCATATATCAAAGACAACATAGGTAAGTACCTTATATTTTGGTGATATATCACTTCTTCTTTTAGGAGTTGGCATAAGGGGCTTAATGTTTTCGTAGATTTCCTCAAACAAATCCTTGCTTACTCTATAGTTTGCTTTGAACTCGTGTTCAATTGTTCATTTATCGAAAACGCTTTGTCCGTATACCGCATGATCCGGCGCTCATCTCGTCTTTGTTTTAATTGTTTTTTATGTGAATTATGTAAAACACTGTATACAACTGCTAATCGTGCCATATTTTACTCGTATAACTCACTGAAAACCACTTAAAATGCAAAACAATTTCTAAAAAGTTACACTTTTGTTATTGGAAAAATCACTATCAACAAACTATTCCCACGCAATATTGACGCAATACACAGCTGTCAAAATACACTCAAGAGTACCGTTTACCCGACGCCAAGCCTGATCCTAAATTCCACTTAGTTCTCCAAAATGGACACCCACCTTTACAAACCATTTGGCGCTAGTATCGAACTCAAGAGTACGAAACTTCACAATTCCAATGTCGATCTATCGGAATTAGGTTCAAGAGTAAGCACCCTGGGCAGCGAGGGGCGCGCGCGGGAAGCGGGCGCGTGGGATACACGTGCCACGTGTACAATATTTACACATATTTATTTTTTTTGTTATTAGCTCAGAACAATAATAAATAATAATTGTCCCGAGGTTATTAGGTAGTTATTGACTTGACGAGCTAATAGAGGCCCGCTCTGACAGAATATGCGTCGCACCAAATAGGAACACGATATTAAAAAAGCTATTTTATTCGAGGATCCGATAAACGGCGAGTTTACCCCGCCGCGGGGCAATTACGACCATTACTTATATCTTAATTATTAAAAAAGTTACAAATCTGAAACACAGTGCAAGATAAAGTTTGAAATAGTATGCATGCTATTTAATTTTATACGCATAAAACCACATAAAACTATACAGAAGCTAAAATTATTAGTCACAGTTCGGTCTACAAATAATCTCATGCTGGCGTCAGTTTTAACGTTTTTATATTTAGTGGAATACTCTATATGTTTTTAGATGTCAATGATGTCATGGCGAAACTTTAGCAGAATACTCTATTGGTACATTTTTTGTTTTCGGTCTAGTCGCAATCTCATTGCAGTAAACGTCACATTTGACTACTTTTTTTGGTTTAGTAGAATACCTTTTGTGACATTTTGGAACTTTTGAGGCACTGCGACTTGAATGTGAACGTTTTTTAGTTAGTAGAATTGGCCTTCTGATTACGTTCAAGAACTTTTCTGTGAGCATCGCTCAACTTCACCAACCCGTAACAGTCCAATTTCGCAATCCGATTGCTCGGACCAACCCTATCACTAACTTCCCCAAACTACCAACTATTCCGGCCCCAGTCACTGGTATTAACTAAACGTTTCATTATTACTTCGCGATGACGTCAGAGTTATGAAACCTCCTTTGTGGGCTACAAAGGACAAATCCTGGGCAGTTTAAAGGCTGTCAGGGCATTTACTTGGCTACATAAGCCTGGCAATTGAAGATTTGATGGAGCATTGTTGTGGTCATTGTATTGTGTTTTGTATTTAATAGCTTTGAGTTGTATGGGGTTTTGTGAGGTTGAGAGATGTTTTCTTGGCAGGCAAAATTATTGAAGTGAAAATTTCTTTAAGCGCGGTGGGCATTTTTTGAGATGGGAAAAAACCATTGAATTCGCGCCACTGTTACCGTAACCGACACCGCTTCGGATGCGTTCGGCTGTCCTCGGGATGCACTCAGTTTTAATGTATTTCCGATATTTCAGTGATTAATAGCAAAGTATGTATTTTGTTTTGTTTATATGGCGATTCAAATAAAAATACACACATAATTATTAAAGTTTTCACTTCTGTCGGCACTCCCGGAGTGCCACTTTTATTTTTATTTGGAGAAGGTATTTTTTGTATGGGTTGGGCACTGGTTTTATGAATTTCATTTCTAATTATTTTCATTTCACGAATTCATCATCATCATCTTTTCAGCCAAAAGACGTCCACTGCTGGACTTAGGCCTCCCCCAAGCTTCGCCACTTCGACCGGTTTTGTGGTTCTCGCACCCAGCAGATTCCTGTGGCCTTTACAATGTCATGGGTCCACCTTGTGGGAGGCATTCTAATGCTACGTATTCCAGTACGCGGTACGGTACGAATTTATTATTTAGTGAATCTTCTTTTGGAATATTTTGAAATAGAAAAGAATCTTTACTTGCCCAATACCTACGAGAGTCCTTTTTGGCCAAGTACCTACTTATTAGATTAACTAGTATTACAAAGTCTTTATTTACATTACTCAACGACACTACACAACGCTATAAAAAACGCTATAAATAACCATTTACCTATAGGTACGTACATATCTAAATAACTGGTCCAAAAACAAATATAAAAATCCAATCCATTCCCAAAGCTATTTGATTTTCTAACTGAAACAGAAATAGTTTCAACATTTTGTCTATAAATTGTTAATATATGCACCGCAGTACTTGCCTAAAAGGGAGTTTTCAAACCGCAGCACAGTTTGAATGCGGAGTACTTCGACTGCACTGGTGGGCCTAGCCCAAACGCGCAGAATAAACGTGACGTAGATTCGAACGATTTTAAAATTGGAATTACACAATTTGTACATAATATTTGTACAGATCTTTCACAGTTGTTTTACCTCATCTTTATTCTCATTCTAGTAAGGTTGCTGTTGGGTTGCTGCCACTGGCAAGTCTTTCAAAATCATTGTGAACTTTATTCTCGTTACAATAAGGTTTCTGTTAGATTGCTGCTGTCAGGGGTAAAATAACTATGAACGGACTGTTGTAGTGATAAATAATCTTTGGTTAGGACTTAAAATTTTTAGAAACCTTAGTTTAAATATTCTTTTTGTTTTATCGTGTCACGGAGTGATTATCTTATAACTGCATGATTTATTTGTATATCTCGTAATTTAAGTGAGCTATTTGTGTTCCTTATGAGATTAAATTCTTTAAACAAATATTTAGTTAGTTTTAAGACTTTATTCATGTGATATTGTGCTGCTTTGTGCGTGGGATACTGGGTTCGATTCCCGGGTCAGACAAAGTGTTATTAGGTTTTCCATTAGGCATTTCTTAGTAACAGTCCGGAGTTTGGAAGTTGGCGGTTTAATACCTCCGTGCCTTGGAAAGCCGTTGGTCCTGCGCCTGATCTCTCACCGGTCGTGTCGGATTGCCGTCCCATCGGACTATGAGAGTAAAGGAACAGAGAGTGCACCTGTGTATAGGCACACACTTGTGCACTATAATATCTCCTGCGTACCCGGTTAATCTACGTTGTGATTGGCTACCGAGACCGAAATCGGTCGGGAGGCTATTATTAAGCTCACTACTCCTTTTGCTTCATGTACGTTAACATCTGGTAATGCAGATGGCGTTGTGTTGTTTCTATCTACCCCTATGCTCCCATGGGAAGAAGGTGTGACGTTATGCATGTATGTGTAATTGGACCCTGTTACGCAGAAAAGATCCAACCAACAATTTGTCGAAAATCGAGTTATATACAGGGTGAAATTAAATTCATGGGCATCCTTTTAAGGGGTCATTGTACTCATCATTATGAACAACTTTTACTATGGACTAAACCTAAAATCGCGAAAAAAATCAGGTGTTCCTTGCATTTATGTTCACATAACTCGTCAAAATGTAGGGAAGAGCTGATTTTTTTTCGCGATTTCGGGTTTGGTCCCATAGTAAAAGTTGTTCATAATGATGATTACAATGACCCCTTAAAAGGATGCCCATGAGTTAAATTTCTTCCTGTATATTGTTAGAATCCACACATCGAACTTTATATACAAATCGTATTTACTCAAAACTAACAAAATTTTGGTTGGGTCTTTTCTGCTTAACAGGGTCCAATTGTGCTTGTCGCAAAATAAACCAAAATGCTAAAGAATACTTCTATTTTCGATTCAAAAATCAATTTTAAACCAAAAAGCTAAAGATTATTTTCGATTAAAAAATCGTTCCAATTTACGTTATGTTTAAGACGCGCGTTCGTGCGTGTGCCTAAGTTTGGCTACCGCGCTGATTTTCAACTAAGCTTCCAAGCTCGGACATTGGACAGTTGATTTTAATTGTATTATTTTGTGGTTTGTTTAACTTGAATGTTGAACTGTATAAAAGCGAAACTCGTTTAGTTTCGGGTTAAATGTATGTAAACTAGCTCTGCGCGGTGTATGGCCGTGTTTTGTTTTTGGATTTCCGTAGTTGTGACATCAGAGGAGCAATTCTCGATATTTTAAAAGGGGTTTAGAGTTGAAGACCAATTCTCCTAATTTACAATAAAACGTACAAAATCTAGTCGCAGTCTCATTTCGGTGACAAACAAATGTCAAAAACTTGTGAAAATGTAGGAAAATTAGTTAGGTATTTTTGACAGATTGACACTGAGATCAGACTGTGAACTTGTTTTCAATTACGAGAATTCCCCCTCAGATCTCAGTCGTAATCTGTCAAAAATACCTAACTAATTTTCCTACATTTTTGACATTGATTGATTGATTTAATTACGGGAATCTGTCTTCTAGATTTGTTATAGTTCTCTATGTTTACAATTCTGTTAATCAGTCGTATGTCATGATTGTATAATATTAGGTCCTTACATATGAAATTGGCGTTTTTCGTACTGGCCACTTTAATCACGAATTTCTCCTCTTTGGTAAGGAATTCCAAATTCAAATTTGTACAGCTATTTACTCATGTATTTGTGCTTCGATGACTGTCATTCATTTGTTTTTTTTCTTCTGTTTTTTCTGTTTGCGTCACTCATTTTACAAAATGGAAAATTTAAAATATCGCATTATTTACGAGTACGAGTTCCGCCGTGGCACTAGTGCTGCGGAAACGACTCGAAGGGTGAATGATGTGTATGGCGGTCATGTTGCAAAAGAAAACACAGTTCGTTTTTGGTTCCAACGTTTTCGTTCTGGAAATTTCGACCTGCAGAACAAGCCCCGTGGACGGCCTGAGACCCAAGTTGATAATGGAGAATTGAAGGCTATTGTGGAAGCGGACCCATCGCAAACCACGTCCGAGTTAGCTGCAGGCTTCGATGTTAGTGATAAAACTGTTTTAATTCACTTGAAGCAAATTGGGAAGATTAAAAAGCTTGAAAGGTGGGTACCTCACGAATTGACTGAAGCAAACCGGCAAACGCGCGTCGACTGCTGCTGCTACCAAATTAGAAGAGCTTGAATTGGAATGTCTTAGACATCCTCCGTACTCCCCGGACCTTGCTCCAACAGATTACCATTTTTTTCGCAATTTGGATAACTTTTTGCAAGGGAAAAAATTCAACTCCGATGGGGCAGTCCAAATCGCCTTCAAAGATTTTATTGATTCCCGTCCGACTGGTTTTTTTAGTAAAGGGATCAATGAACTACCTATAAGATGGCAAAAGTGCATTGAAAACAATGGTTCATACTTTGATTAATTAAATATATTATATTAAAAAATATTCGACTTTTTGTTCCTTCCATACAAAACGCCAATTTCATATGTAAGGACCTAATAAATACAGGATGGATTTCAAACAGCGGTGTGACTGCGTACCACACTATCAGTAACAATGGCTTTTCTTTTGACAGTTTAACAACATCCATTGCGTTATTTACGTTGTGGAGCCGACAAAATTTTTCAAATATATGAAGTAACTAGCTGCGCCCCGCGGTTTCACCCTCGTAAATGTCGATTCCGTGGGAATATCGGGATAAAAAGTAGCTTATATGTTAATCCAGGGTGTCAGCTACCTCCATACAAAATTTTACCAAAATTGGTCCAGCCGTTTGAGCGTGAAGAAGTAACAAACATATAAACAAACACACACACACCCCCACATACAACCCCCCACAAACTTTCGCCTTTATAATATTAGTGTGATGTGATGTGATTATGTGATATTAGTGTGATAAATTAACAACTTTTTTCACGATTCTTCGGGATGGGATTGGGAGTAGGTACCTATGTAGCGTAATTGGGGTGAAGACAAGTATGAGTACTATTATTATTACCTTTATGAGTTATGATTCATAAGTCTGTTGGCGCTCCATGGGGAATCTTCGTTACTGGCAAATCTTTTACTGCGGCACGTGTTTATGAGTTTATATATAAATATAAATAGAAATTATAATACCAAAATGTTTGGAAAATTGTTGTCTACAATTAAAATTTGAAATCGAAACGCCTGCGTTCCGCTTTACCTGTTACCAATAACAATTCCAAGAAATGCTGTGGAAAATTAAACTCTAATAACAAGAGACTAGACAAAGTATAGGTGCCTACTTTATCTTGTCTCGTGTTATTTATAGAATTTAATTAAATATATTTGGGAGCAAATAATTCGTACCAATTTCGTTACTGGCTTTCCGATGCTTACTCGTATTTCGATTTCGAATTACTTAGGCGTGCTAGATAGATACTTGTAGGTACTTGTTCGAGTTCTTCACATTATTTTCGGTAGTATTTTGTTGTACAACAAAGTCGAGCCGAAGCAATTTTATTCAACACTAGCCTCAGCCCGCGACTTCGTCCGCGTGAACCCAACCCGTTGCATCGCATCGCCTGCTTTCACTTCGTTTTCGCTTAGCGTTCTTTCTGACTTCTTTTTCTTTCGGCTCCTAAGTGTCTTAGCGTGATGTTAAATAGCCTATAGCCATCTTCAAAAATTGGGTTATCAAATGCAAAAATATTTTTTCAATTCCGACTGGTATTTCCAGAGATTACCCCCTAAATACAAACTTACAAACAAACTTTTACTTGTTTATAATATTAGTACGAGTACAGATTATCATCATTGGCTGCCTTCCCCTTTGCTCAGTATAGGCAATTTTATTACTGCAAACATATTATACAAGGTTAGTTTTTAAAGACCAGCCAAATTTAAGGGTGTGGTAGAGTGACCATCAAACTGAACAACATTCTCCTCGGGACCAACATCGTAATCCTTTATACTGCACCATACCTGGGAACCTTCTGGTAACGGAGATATTGCAGGTAAAATTTTTACTGACGTTTTTTCACGAAAATACGTTTTTAATGTTGTCCACGTTTGAGTCCACAACCACTGTTTTGTTGCATGCATCCATAAGCACAATGTTTTGAGTGCGTTACATTGGGTACATATTTGAATGTCGAACATTAAAATACCTACGTGTAAAATGTCAACGTTCAAAACATCGAAAATTTAAATATCGGTTATATCGTAATATCGAAAATTGTTATACCTAAGCATAAAATGTCTAAAATTGAAATGCCGAGTTATAAAAATATCTAATGATTAAAAACATCGATAATCATTATACCTAAGTTCAAAATGTCAACATTCAATACACTTTAGTTCATTATATTTACGTTAAAAATACCTACTAGTTAAAATATCGAACTTGCAGGCAGGCATGGCTGCAGGATGCAAGAGAGAGCGTAGGGCACCCCGGTGTTAGGTTAGGTTAGGTTACTTTAAACCCTTTACACAGAAATAGGGGCCCCGCGTAGCGGGGCTCCGTCGACATAAGATGCAAGAGCGGGCGCGGCCTACAAATGTGTTTTTTTTAAGTTATTTATTATGTGAAAATAATATTACTTAAGCATGCAGAGTGCAAGCGAGCATGCATCATGCAGCAGGCATGGTTTCTGTCATGGCTCCGGCGCTGCGGGGCTCCGGCGGTCCCACGCGAGCTTATCGTCGTCGATGGTTTTAACACTCACCACCGCAGCTTCGGCTTGCTGGCCGGCTTCGCCGGCCAGCCTCAGCCGCGGCGGCGGGCGTTAAAGCCACCTCCGCCTCAGCTCGCGGGCCGCCTCGCCCCTCTGCGCCTACGCGGGCTTAAATTACACTCTAGGGGTAGGGCAGACAAGACCACGTGGAGTCGGTTTTGCAGCGATTTGTTTCTGACACTAATTTTTGTAGCACAACATATAAATAAGTATCGATATTTAGGACATTCGATACTCTGTACTTCGATATTTACGTCATTAGATAATCTGTACTTCGATATTTAAGCCTTTCGATGTCATGTTTGTCGATAATTAGATTTTAGATATATTGGACGTAGGTTATCTAACCATTCGACAATATAAACTTACGTTATTTTAATTTTCGGTTTTATGGTCGTTCGATATTTAAATTTTCGATGTTTTGAACATTGACATTTTAACCGTAGATATTTAAATTTTCGAAATTCAAATATGTACCCGTTACATTGCATACCACCGCAAACAGCAAACACTTAAAATAAAAGTCGTTTCCCAGCAATTATTTCTGTGCAATGTTACATAGATTGATGTACAGGCGCCAGCACATCAAGCTTCCCGAAACTGTAAAGTTTTCCTAATCAATCTTGAACCATACAACGTGTTACGAAAAGGGTATATCAATACAAACGGGTTAAAGAGTGTATCTGGTCTAGAATCTCTGTACAAAATTTCAGCTCAAAAGCAGTAACTTTGAAAATGCTTAATATTTTTTTTATTTCGATAAGTAGTTTATTAAGTTGAAATCATAATAAACGTGTCACCGCACTACGAGGGTCATTATCTGTAGTGTGTCTGTGCGCCTAGTACACACACATCACGCCGCCGCGCGCCAGTGCAGCGCCGTGATGTCGAAATAAAAAAATATTAAGCATTTTCAAAGTTAATGCTTTTGAGCTGAAATTTTGTACAGAGATTCTAGATCAGATACACTCTTCAACCCGTTTGTATTGATATACCCTTTCCGTAACAGCCTGTATATGCTATAGCGAAAAAGTAGAAAATCTATTGAAGAAATTTTACAGATTGTAGTAGCTTGATTTGCTGGCGTCTGTGCATAATGCGTAGTTGACGGCTATGTGATGGGTCTATTTACACTCTGTATATTTGGTTTTTGTGTCCGGCTGTTCTGTTTAATGTCGACCCGATCATGTACCATTATAGTGTGTACGCCTTAAATAGAAATAAATGACTATTACATAGTATTTGCGAGAGAGCTTCTTCTCGATTTTTCACGCAATCCGGCAAATTGAAACGTGGCCGTGGTGGGTCCCTGAAATATTGAGCGTATTTGGCTCGAGCCGAAACGCTTTCACTTAGATTTATTAACAATTTGCCGGGTTTTTTTCTATCTCCAAGGCTTTATTGTGATTTAATTTGTGAAATAGCTCGACTTGAAAACTGTTTTGTACAAATTACTTGACTTGCGTAATCTTTGGTGGCACTTTTTTCAGCTGAACCTCAGCCTGAAATATTAGGCTTTCACACGCTAGACGCTTTTGCAGACTAATGTAGGATGAAAATAGATACAATTTCGTTATATGAGTATTTACGGCCTAGGTTACATTATATCGTTTTTATACACAGACACACGCACCGACACACACTACATGTTTTGTTTAATACTATTTTATATTTTCTTTCTTTCTTTTTTGCGTCTCTAATCGTCGATAATATTAGTTTAGTCCTGTCAAATCAAGATACTTGTTCAATGCTACCTTTGACCATTGATTCAGCACTTCGTCGGTGGACGCGCGGCCTACTTCAAATATTGTCATAGTTGCATATTACACGCATAGAATACTAAGATATTTGTACATTTGTGTGTGTTAAGAAAAAGTAGTATATAAGCTGTAATATTTGTAAAATAAATCAGATTAGAATTTATTCTTGTCTCATTACCCCTCACTGTGGCCAAGACACCTTTAGCCATCTCTGATCAGTCCTGTGAGTCTGCTGGACTGGCAGCGAGTTTACCCTTCACCCTCACCTGTTATCCGTCTGTTACCTTAGGTCTCTTGGTGCAGACATCCTGTACTTATTTATATATTTATTTATTACAAATTATATGGTAGGTTAGGGCTGTAGGGCTTATAGGACTTAGGGCCGTAGGGACTGTAGGGCTTATAGGTCTTAGTTTAGGTCCTTTTAATTTACCATATAAACATGTACAGCCGCAACCTTTATTAAGGGGTGGTTGTACGAGTACAATACTCCATAGACAAGTTTAGACGCGATTAAAAAATTAGCTACTAAAAATACGTAAATTTATGTCAGGCGCTGACTAATTTGACAGGACTAAACTAATATTTATGTTCTGTCCTTTTCTTAATGAAATAGAAAGAATAAGATGCACTGAACTTAAATTTAGTTTAGTTTGTGAACAAGGGAATCGGCGCCATTATCGCAGAATTGCAAAGCCTGACAATCACGAACTTAATGACGCTAAAAACTTGAACAGCTCAGACTAATATCTTTTCCAACTCTGAACACACCCTGACAATGACAAACTGAGGTAAAAAACTATTTTCTCTGAACCGCCACTCGTGAGGCAAAGGCGAAAAACTTTCCGCCTTCACTTGAAAGTTAAAATGGCGGTCGTACATCCGTCTGACACGATTACGCGGGAAACACGCCGGAAATTGCGAAACCGTACTCTGGCTTAAGATCGCACTTATGGTGATATTCGATGTGTTAAATATTATACGTATATTTGTGAAGACAACTTGTTACATCAGTTCAATAAATTAGATGAAAATACCAACATAAGTTACAATAATCACCAAACTTGGGTCGTTAATTTAGGTTCGTAAGAAGTTCTGTCCTTCATAAGGCGCTACGTAGCATAAAATATCATGTTTGACTAATGGGATAAACACTTTCGTTTGATAGAGTAAATCATCGGTATTTATTATTGTGTACAGTCAAGAAAATTAATTGTTTATCAAATTGACTACCAACTTGGACAGTAATTGCGAGGAGCAGTGCTGGCCCAATGGTAATGGCCGGCGACTTACAATTGTAAGTTTGAACTCAGGCAGGCCCTTTACCTACTTTGTGTAAATTATTTCATCACCGCTGCTCTTAAAACGGTGAAGAAAAACATCGTAAGGAAACCGGCATGTCCGAAAACCAAAACTTCAAACACATGTGACATGTACCAACCCGCATTGGCCCCGCGTGGTGGATTACGGCCTAATTACTGCCCATTCCTTCTCATTGAGAGGAGACCTGTGAGCAGTGGGAACAATATAGGCTGATTATATTATGTTTATGCTTGAACAGTTGTATGAAATAGCTCTAATACGGTGAATCAACGAAGTGTGTTAATTTGCACGGAGGACTTTAAAAAGAGGGCCTTTCGTGCCTCTCAAATGTTGTGATAATGCTATCCTAGAAATACTTTAGTATCATTAAATAGAAAAATCTGAAATCCCTGAAGCGTAAAACTGTAAATTCCAGTCTTTCAGCCGAAGTACCCATTAAAGCATTTTTCGGAATGTTGACTGAAGCCATTAAAGAATGAAATGGGGCACAATAAGTATCTGGTAGACTCTCGAACAAGATGTCTTTATTTTAGCAAGTAGGTACTTTATTTCGCCGGACAATTTTACAGAGAGTAGCCGTGAAATTTCACTGCGGTTCCCAGAAAATAATTGGACGATTAGATGATGGGATAGAAAATGAAACTAAACAATGAAGTGAAAAGGCTTGGTTTAAAATTTAAAACCATCCTTCTAGTTTGGTAAAAATTTTACTAAGTACCTACTTTAGAGATTATCTGCATAATTTGTGGTACGCAACCTTTTTGGTGAATTTAAGTTCTATAATATAGTGGCCAATACGACTTGAGAAGGCAGAAAGCAGTAGACATCAGATTTGTCTAAAAAGCCAAGTGAGAAAGAAAAAAACTTTTTAACAAAAATACAACCGACTTCCAAAAGAAACACTACAAAGTGAAAAATAACTTTAATTTTGGAAGTCGGTGTCTTTGGTTTTGTATTTACGTTTTATGCCACCGACTTCCGAAATTAAAGTTATTTTTCACTTTGTAGTGTTTCTTTTGGAAGTCGGTTGTATTTTTGTTAAAAAGTTTTTATTTCACGATTTTTAGTGGGTCTGCTTATAATTTATCTAAGTTACAAAAGCCAGGGGCAACATGCTAATCGCCTTTTAAAAAATATTGCTTTTCCCGATGCAGGGAAGTTAATTGTTGAGGAGTTCTCCTGGTCCACCATCAGCTCCATATTACCATTCACATCGTGGCGAGCATAAATTGCTTAGCAACCATATTAAAGTAATCAAATCGCAACCCGTGAAATACTTAGATATTATTGAGTAGTTCCGGTGTCCATCTGTGGTCTTCATCATCAGTTCCATTTCACCAAATGGCGCTTTCCAAGAGCAAATGCACGAGTTACTATAAAAAATACCCAAATCGCTATAGGTGTGCCTATAATATTTGAAGAGTTCCTTCGATTTCTACAAGATCCCATCATCAGATATTGAAATGGTGACAATGGGACCACACGGGAAGCACCAGCTTTCAAATAAAAAAAGAATCATGAAAATCGGTTCACCCAGTCGCAAGTTATGAGGTAACAAACATAAAAAAAAAAAAACAGTCGAATTGAGAACCTCCTCCTTTTTTTGAAGTCGGTTAAAAAGATGTAAAAAACATGAAACGATTCCGTAATAATGAATTTATCTGAAATATATTGTTTTATTGATGTACCTCTCCAATAGTAAAATGTTTTTAAATAAAATAGTCCGTCCCGCATCCAGATTTTTTTTCATTCTCAGTTAGTTATAATGATAGTCTCGCAGTTTGTATGCTTTTTCGTGAAGTCGTTGAGATCCTTAAGTTCTGAGTCAAGCTACACGATTACTGACAAACAGATTTCAGAGGACCCGTCCAGTCAGTGCACGCACACTGACTGGACAGGTCCTCTGAAATCTGTGTGGTTCTTTCCTCAAAAGACCATTTCCGACACTAGTCTACATAATCTGACCAAGATTACGTCTGGACTTTAAAAAAGACTGACCCCTGAGTTTGTATCGCCATTTCTTCTCAGGGGTAGTCGATAAGGAATGTCGACTCCATCTAGCTTATTTTTTTAATATGACATACAAAAAAAAAATACAAAACATATAAAAGTAAAAACACATGTCAAAGTTATTCCATTATATTCTATTTACAGAATAAACAATTTCATTTCATCTGACTTTCTATTTCTTATGGATAAAGCTGTTATTTTATTAAACTTCATGAACGTGCTTACCCACAAGAACGTTTTCCGACTTTTCTTCGTTCATTTCGCTTTATATTGTTCCGTTATTTTTCATTTCACTGATATAGCTCTTATGAACCTTTCGATTGACACTCGACGGTATTTGGAACATTCCATTGTCAAGTTTCGTGTCGAGCGTGCGACATATTGGATTCGCAATGTCATGACGTCGTTCAAAGTAATATAATATAAATCAGTGTCACTTCACATGTCCAAATCGAAAGTAAATAATGCCTTCTCTTTTGTACCATTTTATAGAAAAGATTTTATTTTTCTTACCACAACTTACGGCTTAAAGTTAAATTCGTCTACAGATACAATTTTGTACGTAATTTGTGGAAGACTGGTGCCTAAACTAAGTTTTTTACAAAACCTGTAAGTTAGGTCACCTTAACAAATTATACGTAGTACTGAAGACGTTTTGTTAGAAATCACTATAGCATTAATTCATTCATAATCATGAATGAATTAATACTATAGTGATTTCTTAAAAAGTATGTAATTTATTAAAATTATTTAATTTATTAATATAAATATTATAAAGAGGATTTTTTATAGTAAAAAGGATGTATGAGAGTGTAGGGTGTATGTATGTATGTGTATGTGGGAGTGAGGGTGTGTGTATGATCTTCAATTTGGGCGAAATCTAAGGAAAGAAGCCACTCAGTCAATGCTCTTTTTTAAACGTTGTTTTGCTTAGGTTGAAAGTAGGTTACTTTGTTTGTTGTACGTATAGAAACGGCCCAAGAAAAGGAATGAAATTCCGAGCTTTAGTTTTAACTGGATTGATAGATTGGCATACGCTCCTTCTTTTGCGCACATCAATGTTGTTCTGGGAGACAAAAACAAGGATAAGATATCTGTGTTTTAAAGCAAGATGTAGAATAAAAAGCTGACGAATTTTACGCCCGATTCCTGCAGATCAATACTTATAAAATAAGGAGTCTTTTTAATTTTAAGCATATTTTTCATCGAAGAACCTCCTTTAATCTTTTAACAAGATAGCGTAAAGTCGCTTTTAGTTTTAACAAAGAATTAAATTTTTCAAAGACTGAATTTCTCAGAAAATGGAGGTCATTCAAACATTCAGAGTGGGGGTGAATTCCAAGACTTGAGGCCTATGATATTGTCAAGAGCGAGCGATAGCGAGACAAGCGAGCAAAGAGGGACTAAGGGTCTTCCCACATTTATCGACGCGGAATCGGCTAACGCCGGTCAAAAAAGCCTTTATGTCTACGTAATAAGGGTGTTACTAATACCATTTGCATCAGCTCAGCTCGGACGACGCGGCGCGACGCCGATCGACGGCGAAACGAGCCGTTTGCCTATTAGCTCGGCGATATGTCGAGTAGTTTGGTGATACGCATTCGGCTTAAGCCGATTCCGCGTCGATAAATGTGGGGACACCCTAAGTCGACCGTCCACTGCTGGAGTGCTACAAGGACCTTTTGGCTTTTGAAGGACCATGTCAGGGGGCGTTTTTGGTAAACCGTTTGTGAACAACAAAAAATTTACAATAAACTACCAGATTGTTTTAAAACTCTTAACTTTAGGACATTTTAATCTAAATTATTCAATTATCTCTTATGTAAATGCTGATACTCGACTAATGATTTTATGATTGAAATGAAAAGTTGAGTCAAATATTAGAATAATTGTATTCTGTTCCTATTATCTCTTTGACTTAATTTAATCTTTTTGACATTTCCATTCCTAATATTTGACTAATTTGCAATTTGAATATTATCCTAATTTATTTAATTCAATGTTTTTGGAGACTGTTAAAAAGTGGTCTATGAACCAATAGCGATACTGTTACGATATTTCTGTGGGGATACCTCAACTATACCCTTGTGCAAAGTGGCATCAAAATCTGACCCGGGAGTCTTGATATTTTAGAATAAGTACATAATTAATTCATGATAACATTTTTATTTAAAAAAAACGTTTTCGTTTTCGTTTTTCTGACTTCATAATACTTAATTAATGTGTTTCTTTCCTAGATTTTAGTATTTGATTCGATTTTAATCGACTTCAAATCCGTTGCAAAGTTTTAAAGATCTATTAAAAAAAAAGTAAAAAAGTAAAGTATATATTTTCAAACAAAAAAAGAATTTTCTAAATCGTCTAGCCGTCTTCGAGAAATCGGTGAATATAAATATTTAAAATTAATGTAAAAAAGATTCCGACGAACTGAGAACCTCCTTCCTTTTTTTAAGTCGGTTAAAAACGAAAAAAAAATGAAATTCAGCACTGGTGTCTTTGTTTAGCAGAAAACCACAGTAATTAAATAGTATAAGGTCAGAAATATCCGTTAAAACGTTTTTAAATTATAAAAATAGTAGCAAGAAATGTGAATTTTAAAGTATTATTTTTCTCAAAACTGCCGAGTTAGATTTTGATGCCCCTTTGCACAAGAGTATAGTTGAGGTATTCCCACAGAAATACCTCTACAGTATCGCTATTGGATCATAGACCACTTCCCATACAAATTTTAACAGTCTCCTTTAACAAACTAACCAAAACCCTGAAAATGTATTCGTACGCCGGAAATGGCAGAATATTTTGAACTTTTAAAACTATGTAACCACTCTGTAACAATATTCTGACAAATAAATGGACTATTATTATTTTGAAATTGTATTGAATAAATAATTAAGATGGCCGCGTTAGTTCCGATTTTGGCCACGCGCCAAAGACCCTTGTACAGCTATAAGCAAGATGTGCACGGAGAGGTTTGTTACATTAGCTGCGCGGTTCGTTTGTTTGCCAGCTCACCCAGACGTAGCGTGGCCACGCAATTTAGTGGACGATCCCGTCTACATTTTCATACAAAACGAAGGCCACAGCTAAGTAAATACGTGTGCGTAGCTTAGAGGTAGGCTGTTGTGGAGCAGCGCCTTCTTGAATTGTAGGCACAATGACAATGCACCAAAAATATTGTGTTGCCGTCACCTTATTGCAGTGGCGTGCATTGCATATAGGCATATAAGTAGTGCCTACCTCGATTTATACAACATAAGCCTGTCAATTACATTTTAGTGTGTGTGTGCCCCACAATTAAGAAACTCACTAAATTATCATAAAACAAAATCTTCATACAAACACGCGCGGTAGTAGGCAGTCGCCGGACGGCCTACTCGGCTCCCGTACTATTCGCACATTGTCATTGGTCTTTACTCGTTCTTAAACTTACGTACGTCTCACACGTAATACCATGACGTTCGACCTTCGCAATTTATCGCCCTTAAGTAGGCATGCCTACTCAAATAACCACACTTTTAACCACACTTTTGACCTCACTTTTCTCTGATTAGTGACCGCGTTTGCCTAGACCCGGCCTAGTGCCTGCCTATTCTGAAAACCAATGCACGCCACTTCCTTATTGTCGCTTTCTGGGAAGGTATAACAATGTGAAGACTAGATGGGTATTTTTTTTTTTGTTTTTTCTTTATCTCAGTTAGTTTTATGCGGCCTACCCAAATGTCCTTTCTTTGTTATTGTTCGTTGAATCCTTGAGCTCCTTAAGTTCTGAGTTGAGCTGCACAATTACTGACACAAGCGTGCACTGACTGGACAGGTCTGCTCAATCTGTGTGGTTCTTTCCTCAAAATACCACATCCCACACCAATCTTCATGGTCTTCATTCACATAATCTGACCAAGATTATGTCTGGACTTTAAAAGAGACTGAGGCCTCTGAGTTTGTTTCGGCCTTTCTTCTCAGAGTATTCAGATAGGAAACGCCGACCTCATCGTGGGTCCAGTTGACCAATAAAAATATAGAAAATTTTTACTTTTTGTCAACTGGACCCGCAGGTCCAGTTCGAGTGGGTCCAGTTGACCAAAGACTCTCTAGTTTTTAAAATATGATTGACGTGTAAAAGTGTTTCTGTAGACCTACTTAGAGAAATAAAATCATTTGTCATTAGTTACAGATAGATTTTTATTGCTTCATAATATGTAACTAAGTATATACACTAGATACTAAAATAAATTACTAACTAACTTACAATACAAATAAATAAAAATAAAAAAAAAACAAAGGACACTTAGGCGTCGATTGTCATTTATTAGTCAAGTATTATGTGATTTGCGTAGGAGAAAAACTAGTAATTACGTAAAACAATATTATATCTTGTACTTATCATTAAACCTTAGCTCTGATCCATTATAGAAAACGCTGCCTATAAATGCAATTTGCGCCCTTTTTCCTCATTTTCTTGCGACACACAGCACCAGTTAAAAACCTGCCTTAGCGCATAAAACCAAGCGCTCCTATTGGCTCATGAATGAATAATTAAATAACTACTTTCTCGAATCCTTTTTTTCAACTCATTTCCAACAAATGAGATTTTATTCGCGTCATTATGTCGCTAAAATATAAATAAAGAAAATAAAAATCTAATATTCCGTAAGCGAGTTATACTACCGTTTTATTTTTTATTTATATTGTTGAAACGTCTTTTACTCAGCCTCCTCATCAATTGTTTATCGTCTACGGGGGAAATTGTACTTTATTTGTTTCCACCGATTCTTGTTATTTGAAATGAGGTTATAATGTCTTTGTCTTTTCTGGCTTTTTTGCAGAAGCTTCTTCAAATGAACTAGATTTGTACCTAATAAAAAAATCTATTTTTTCTTTGATCCGCGGGTTGGTTAGATTCTTATGGAGTTGGGAGAGAAACTATTCGAGAAGATTGTCATTAAATCAACAAACTTGTTTATCAATATGTCAGTGGTAGGTTTAATACAATCAGTTCACGAATCTCTAATCCCTCTCCCTTTTCTTGCAGCATTACTAGTAGCCAACAACTCCTTAACTACTTGACCATCCTAACTATCCTAACTAATATTATAAATGCGACAGTAAGTTTGTTTGTTTGTTACCTTTTCATGCCTAAAATACCCGATCATCCTGAAATCTTGCATATACGTTGTCAGGCATGGAAGGAGCGACTTTCGCAACCCAGCGCAGGGCACGCCACGATAGTGGCGATAAGACCCCTCTTTGAGGAGTGGCTAGAGAGGCGTCACGGCGTCCTCACCTATCGCCTGACGCAGGTCCTCATCGGACACGGATGTTTTGGGAGGTTCCTGCACATCATCAGGCGGGAGGAGACGCCCGGGTGTCACCACTGCGAGGATCGCCCAGAGGACACGGTGGAGCATACGGTGGAGGTATGCCCCGCATGGGCGGAGCACCGCCGTGCCCTCGTAGAGGCGATCGACAGCGGCGGCGACCTCTCACGTCCGGCCCTGGTTCAAGCCATGGTCCGGGGCGAGAGGGAGTGAGAGGCGGTCACCTCCTTCTGCGAAGCAGTCATGCTAGCGAAGGAGGTGGCGGAACGGCTGAGGGAGAGAGCCTCACACCCCAGCCGCCGCGGGAGAAGCTCCGGGCGTCGGGAGCCGCGTGACGACTCCCGACCACCGTAGGCGCGGGCCTGCGGACGGAGAGTAATAGGTAGCTCACCGTCCGATCAGGACCAGGCCCGTGCCGGACGGCGCGTACGTGTTCCACGCGCGCCTCAAAGAGATGTCAGCATAAAGGAAGGGGCCTGCCAGGGCCGAAGCCTGCCGGGGGTGCGGGATTGTCCGAAAGGGTTACCGCTACCCCGGAACATAAAGGGCTAAGGAAGGAACACGGATGGGTTTTAGTCAGTAAGAGTCTGACACTCCCTACGCTCCACCCAGAGCGGGAGGGGTCATTTGATGATTTCCCATCCATAAAAAAAAAAAAAAGGTGTACAGAAACGGATAGTGCCTTTCATATCGAAAAAAAGTACTGTTTCCGAGCGAGGAAAACAACAATAACGTTATTATGATATATGGAAGATGGCGCCAAGTGTCTATTGAACTAATTTTAATTCTGAGGCGGTAAGAAGTTCGCCGGGTCAGCTAGTTATCAAAAAGATGGACCGATGACCTTGAGAAGGCCGCAGGGATCCGCTAGAGACAAAAAGCACAGAACAGGTCGTAGTGGAGGTGCTTGGCGCGGTTCCCTATCCATTTGCATAAAATTTTGAGACCTAATATAACTTGGCATACTTTTGTTTCTCCTAATTATATTTTCGCATAACATTATTTACGCACAACAGCTTACGCATAATTTTTTAAGCAAAATTTCTTTACTCATAATAATGATTAAGCATAACATTCTAAAGCATAAATTTAGCATGCTCGTTTTATTTCTAACGACGTCAGGTCGACGGAGCCCCGCTGCGCGGGGCTCCTATTTCTGTCTGCAGGGTTTAAAGGAACCTAACCAAACCGAACCTCGGGGTGCCCCTGACGTCGTTTAGTATTATGCGAATTAAATTTATGCCAAAATAAATTAGCCTTAAAGATAATTATGCCAACATAAACTGTATGCCAAATAAAATTATGGCTAAGTATTATTATGCCAAAACAAATGATGCCAAAATAGTTATGCCAAAGTATATTAGGAAAAAGAACATTATACGAAAAGAAGGGATCCCGCTTGGCGCTGGCCTATGCCCAGCAGTGGACAACTGTCGGCTGAAATGATTATGAATGATAATTTATGCCAATTTTCAGAAGACAACTAAGTTTTAATATCATAAAACACAAAATTAATTATTACAGGGTACAACCTTACTTCAAATCTTAATTTCCATGTCAAATAATGATTTAATATTACACAGTCCAAATCTGTTATTAAACTTCCTCGGACAATTTCAATTGAATTAAATTCAAGAGTATAATTTGACAATATTTCATCTTCAAACTTGAGATTTTGATAAAACGAATGACAGTCCATTAAAACTTTTATGCTTCAATGTTAAAGTTGATATTTGAATGTAACTGTTCAAAATATTGATCTGTCTACGAAATAAGCAATCGGTACTTATTTTGTTTATTAAAAACCTTTTTATAGGTATGAGAATTCCGAAACTATTCTTGGTACAGTGATTGTATTACGCTTGAAGCTCTTCTTTTGTTTTATTTGATTTTCAACCACAATCTGAATCATTTTGCAAGATATTGCTAATCCGTTATTTCGAAAAATGTGTCTGCTCAACAACGTAAATGACGCAAGGAATGTTGTTGAACTGTCAAAATAAAAACCCATTGCCACTGATAGTGTGTTATGGAATTACCATAAGTTTTGCCGCAAACAACGAAAATTTAATATTGAATAATGAAGAACCACATTATTTATTTATATAAACTTTATTGTACACCAAAACCATTATTATTCAACAAAATAATACGCACGGAAATCTAATTATAATTAATTATTACCATACCCTCGATAGCTAGTATCCATTATCACCTACAGAATATTATAATCATACACACATAATGTATGCCTTCAAAAGACACCAAAATAATTTATAACTACGGTAAACCAATACCTACCTCTTAACAATAGAACAATCAATATTAACAGTAATGAGGTATCATTACTATCATTACTGAAACTATGAAACTGTGTTTTGTTTTTAATGACGATCGTAAATGGCTGTTTTTAATTTGTATTAAAACTAGCTTTTGCCCGCGACTTCGTACACGTGGCGCCATTTATTATCATAATAACGTTATTGTTGTTTACCTCGGGAACAGCACTATTTTTCCGGATGAAAGTTATGTCCGTTTCTATACTCCTGTCAACGTATATGCAAAATTTCAGAAAGATCGGTTCAGTGATTTAGGCGTGAAAATGTAACAAACAAACTTACTTTCTCATTTATATTATTACTAGCTGCGCCGCGCGGTTTCACCCGCGTTAATGTCGATCCCGTGGGAATATCGGGATAAAAAGTAGCCTATATGTTAATCCAGGCTGTCAGCTACCTCCATACAAAATTTTATCAAAATTTGTCCAGCCGCTTTAGCGTGAAGAAGTAACAAACATATAAACACACACACACACACACACTCTCACAAACTTTCGCCTTTATAATAATAGTGTGATAAATTAACAACTTTTTTCACGATTCTTCGGGATATGATCGGGATTATATAGCGCAATTGGGGTGAAGACTGGTATGAGTACCTACTATTATTAATTACCTTTACGAGTTATGATTCATGTGATAATTAGGAAGTTAGGATTAAAAACAGCAGTCTCATGCCAACCTCGCCTCCTCGAGGATATACCGTGTAGTGGTTATAGGCATCATACACTAGCACTTTGTTTTGGTTAAGAGCCTATACTACCTCAAATGGCTTAGCGTGATCCTCCGTTATGTCGAAAATACTGCACCATTAATTTTGAAATAAATATATGGTAAAGTTGAGGATTAATGCTAAGTCTTATGTTAGACGAAAACACGATTCCATAAAATTTTCTCGATAGGAAATAAATCCAAAGTTACCTACCCGAACAATAAGCCGCTGGTATTCAAAAAATACTTCCAATTAGATCATGAAACTTTGTATACTAACTGAACTTACTTTAAAGCAGGTCTTATGTTATTTACTTTTGTATAATTACCATTATCTTCACTGTAAAAAGCAAATACCTAAACTATTGGCGCTGCCTGCCGCCCAGTACCGCACTCTGTCTCGCTCTCACTCACTCAGCGAGCAGTATCGTATGAGCGAGATAAAGAGTGAATTTTAAGCTCTTAAGTAAATTTTTGGAGCACGCACAAGTTAACCTAAAAGTCCTGTACATTGGAAAATAAAGTAGAAGTAGTAGCGATTATTTCTTTAGACAAGTGTTTAGTGTCACAGTGGTTGAGTATTCCATACATTATATTGCTTAACAAGTTCCAATTCATCATCATCGTTCGCCTAGCCTTTTCCCGACTATATTGGGGTCGGCTTTCAATCTAACTGGGTGCAGCTGAATACCAGGGAGCCTAAAAAGGCCACTTTGGCAAAATCATAAAAGGATAACATTATAAATCATAATAAAAGTCGTAAAATGGTCACAAACTGAAAATTCATGAAATTTTTTTACCATAAAGCAATTCATATTTTGTGTACCATTTTACGAATCTCCATACAAAACTGTCTAACAGATGAATTGCGTCATATGAAATTCTACGCAAATAATATTATGAATTGTCAGTTTGTGACCATTTTACGTCTTTTATTATGATTCATAATGTTATCCTTTTATGATTCTGCCAAAGTGGCCTTTTTAGGCCCCCAGTACTTTACATGGAGCGACTACCTATCTGACCTCCACAACCCAGTTACTGGGTGATACGAAGCCCCTTGGTAAAACTGGTTGTCAGACTTTCGGGCTTCTGACTACCCGTAACGATGGTCAAAGATCCACGAATGCCAGCCGAGACCAAACGCTTAACCTACTTTCCGAGTCACATAAATTGATCTTTTCTTAAGTACTCATATTTTAATGCCTCACGTTCAACTCTTGAATATCTGTGAAAGACTTACAGACCCCAAATATCAGAGACGCCACCGCATTAATATCCCGTTTTAATAAACAAAATTAATTATTTCCCTTGAGAAATTCTGATCAAAAGCCCCCAAGATTGCCAAAATGCGGCGGAATGTTACGATTTGTAATTTATTATGTTTTGGTCGAGAGGTGAGTATCGATTTTCAAGTACTTACCTGGCTCGTTTGTAAAGGAATTATGAAATAAATGAACAAGAACTGAATCCAAACAAGAAGGATTATCGAGGTCGAATGGTTTCTTACAAAGGACAGGGCTCAAGTGGCGTAAAATAACACAAAAAGAGTCGAGCAAATAGGTGAAAAGAGTACCGACCTACACATAAGAAACAAGCCTGATATTCTGAAAATAAGTATGTACCTGAAAAAAGCAGAAGACACTGGCCGCTTACCCAAGGAGATTGTCTACTACATGGGATATTTTGAAAAAGCGGAACTAACGTCGCC